>JAKFHU010001672.1:7796666-9295000 GCA_023783475.1 Daubentonia madagascariensis
AATAGCTTCTAGAATGTTCCTCCAACGTGATACAAGCTGCAAAAATTGAACCAAACTCAAGTGACGCTGGTAAAAGACTTCTAGTCATAAGTGAATACATGAAGTGGGAGAATTCTTAGCATAAATGAGATTTTGCTCTATTCTATGCATGTTCAAGAAACTACTTTGACTAAATACTCAAATAGTTGGAGCGCCAAGCACCAAGACCTAAAAATATCTGTCTTTTGAGAGATGAAACAGATAATACGAGTTGAAAATGACGCCCCCGTGCTGTGGCTCTTTGGTACAAGAGCCCCTGCCATTGCTTCTATTAATGACAAGCGAGGGTAGAGCTGGGAAGGATGTCATAAGTGAGCTGATGGAATCTTAAACTTCTCTTTCGACTGTGCTTAGGAGAATATCCTCAGCCAAAACTGCTGAGTACAGATAAAATAGTTTGCTGCTCTTTACATCACCCTAATCTTGAAAGCAATTAACCGTGCTTTGATAATTGAATTGATTTTTCCTTCCTCATTGAGGAGCACTGACATCGACTAGGGAACCAAAGAAAAATCTCTCGAATATCATTAAAAATTAGCTCTATTGAACAGCTTAGCATAGATTTCAAATATTTTTTTTAAAAAGTGAACTTACAAAGCTAAGGAAAAATTAGAAAAAAATTAAACGCAGTCAAGTGTGCTATTACCTTATAATGCCATAGTTTAAAAGAAATGAATAATTCTGGAGACTTTTTTTTAATAAAGGAAAAGTGTAGTTTTTTTTTTTCCCCAATGTTCATATAGAACTCAAAAGTAGTTTAACTAATTTGGCTCAGACTTTCCCGGCATAGTTGCCTTTGGGCTGAGACAAAAAAGAAAAAGTTTCAACAGAATGGCACTTATTGCTTAATGTATCAGGATTATTAGAATGGATGGTGCTTACTACCCACAGCATTACTATAAAAATGCTTCACTATACACATAGAAATTTTATTGCTGTGCTGGACTCAAATGAGATGCCACAGAAGTGCTTGTTATTTCTGTAAGATTACAGGGACCATAGAGAACGTGGCTTGATGCAAAACCTTCTCACCCTCCGGACATCGAAGGCAGAAATGTCAGTCCGGGAAGAACTCACTGCTTCTGAAAAAGCCTGCTGCTCTTTGGACCCACTTTCTTACTCTCTGGGTTCAATGAAGTCTACTCAGAATAATGTGCAGCGTCCTCTAAATGCATGAATACCTTCGGGCTGCTTCGGTTTCCTGTCTTTGTTTCCTAATATTAATAAAACTTTCTTCTGACATTGACTCGGAATTCCATTGATTCAGAATTCCAAAAACTAAGAAGATTAAATAGCCAGACTTCTTTATCATAGAAACACATGATGCTAATTCATTTTCATAACCTCAGCCCTGAGGCACTGAAGGAACCATGAAATACTCCATTGAAAAGCAGCAAACCAAGATCTTAGGGTGAGTGTTGGTGCTAAGAAGGATAGTTTTTGAATTTATTTTCTTTGAAAATTGGTAATCTTCAGATGGTATAAAATTTTTGTTCATATTATACAAACAACCAGATTCACTGATACCTAATGATTCTAGACAAATGATCATTCGCTTTACAAATGTAAGATATTTTACTCTAAAAATTGAATTGCATAGCTGTTGAATATGAAAGTATACATTAAAGAATCTAAATTACCAAAATTAAGTGATAATTTCCTCAATTATTTCAATTTTATGAAAGAAAGATACTTAGGGGGAATTCCTTAATAGCAGGGTATCTTTCAAGGACTGAATCAAAAACAGTTCGATATTTTATACTCATTTTCTAAATAAATTTTCATATTCATTTTAAAAAACATTCACTTAGCAAGCATTTGTTAGGCATTTACTCTATGCACCATGCTGCAATAGCTACTTTGGAAAGAAAGATAAAAGAAGCAAAAAAAGATGCTCCTAGTATGTGCCAGGCACTGTGAAGAGGCTATGGGGTCAGGCCGACATGAGTGTCAGCTCCACTGTGTGTTATCTGGGTGACCTTGGGCACATTAGTTAACCTGACTAACCTAAGAATCAGCATCCACAATGTAAGTATAATGCTTTACCTTATAGGACTACAGGTAGAATAAAATGGGATGATGTGTTTAAAGTATTTCATATAATATCTAACAAATGGGATTTAACAAATGATTGCTCATATTATCTCATTTAGTATATTCACCATAACAATTGATGCTCCCTCTCTCTCCCTTGGACCATCATTTTCTCTACTGCATTAGTCCTCTCTACTGTATCAATATTCGAACATTCAGTATTTCTCCCATCTGAAAGGAACTTGGCCTTGGCTCTACTTTTCCCTCCACCTACTACTCCATTTCTCTGCTTCCCATTACAACAAAACTCTTCAAAAGAGTCTCCAGCAGTGAGCCGCAATTGGGTTAAGAAAATAAGTGGATCTCTAGCTTGACAGATAGTATGGCCACCGAGGCAGCTCAGGCCAGCAGAAGGGACTAGATACACACGTGCGCTCACATCCACACCCACACCACATACACGTCCGCCACCCACACATACACCACACGCATACACAAACTGGTGAATGGGCTCGAGAAAGAATATCAATGGTGTCAGGGGCTGTCAAAAGAGCAAGGTGTACAAAACATTCCAGAAATCCCCTGGGTTGATCAATTAGGAGATGATCAGAGACTCTGCAAAGAAATCTCAGTAAAGAGTGAATTTGAGAAAACACATACCAGATGACTTTATCATCCCAGTAATTCTGCTTTTCCCATTCTCTCTTAAATTTCATACAATCAGGCTTTCCTCTTAGCACCCTACTAAGGCTGTTCTCATCACCAATGACCTCCACATTACTAAATCCAATGGTCAATTTTCAGTCTTCACCTTATATCATCAGTGGCATTGGATAAAGTTGATCACTTTGTATTCCTTGAAACGCTTTCTACAATCAGCTTTCAAAGGGTTACTCTCCCGGTTTTCTTCTTACCCCACTGACCACTCCCTTTCTGGTTCCTCCTCATACCTCTTTCCCTTAGTGCAAGAAAACCCCCGGGCTCAGGCCTGACCTCTTCCTTTCCCCCCTCCCCTCCCTTTTCCTCCCCTTCTCGCCTCTTCTCTCCACACCAAATCTCATCTCTTCAAATGTTACCTGTATGCTGCCAACTCCAAAATTTGTATTTATAGCACAAACTGTTCATCTGACTCCATTCACATATTCAGCTGCCTACTTGACATCTCCATTTGGATGTGTTTTAGGCAACTCCAACTGAACATGTCCAAAACTAAACTGATATTCCTACTCATTTACTGTTGCCCACATTTCTGTTAATGCTAGTTCTGTTTGTTCCTCCAGCTACTGAATCCCAAAATCTTGGCATGATTTTTTTGTTGTTCTTGCCTCTATTTATTTCACACCCTGTGAGGTGGTTTTAAAATATGCCCACTAATTCTTTGATACTCCTCCCTTCAAATGGTGGAGCTTAATTTCCCTCTCCTTGAGTGAGAGGTGGGCTTATTGACTTGCTTCTAATAAGTAAAATAAAATGGAAGTGAAGATCTACAATATCGAAGACTGGGTCATAAAAGGCACTGTGACTTCGTCTTTGTTTCTCTCTTTTCTTGCTCTGACTGTATTAGTATGCTCTGGCTGCCATAACAAAAACCATTGGGTGTTTTAAACAACAGAAATTTATTTTCTCACAGTTCTGAAAGTGGGAAGTCCCAGAACAAGGTCCAGCAGGGTTGGGTTCTGGTGAGGGCTCTCTTCCTGGCTTACAGATGGCCACCTTCTCACTGGTAGAGAAAGAAAGTGAACTCTCTGCTGTCTTTTCTTTAAAGACACTAATCCCATTGGATCAGGATCCCATCCTTTTGACCTCATTTAACCTTAATTATGTCCATAAACACCATATGTCCAAATACAATCACATTGGGGGTTTGGGCTTCAACATGTGAATTTGGGTAGGGGACACATATCAGACCATGACACTGGGGGAAGTTAGTGGCCTTATCATGAAAACACACAAGCACCCAATTGGGAGGTCCATGTGGCAAGGAACTGAGGCTTCCTGCCAACAGCCATGTGAGTGAGCTATCTTAGAAGCAGATCATCCAGCCCCAGTCAAGCCTTCAGATAATAGCAGCCCCTGAAAACATCCTGACTGCAACCTAATGAGAGACTCTGAGCCAAAACTACCCAGCTAAGGTGCTCACAGATTTCTTACTCACAAAAATTACGAGATAATAAATGTTTGTTTTAATCCATTATGTTTGGGCTAGATTGTCAGGAAGCAATAGATAACTAAGATACCCCACATCCCATCCATCAGCAAAGCCATTTGTCTCTACCTTCAAAATATATCCAGAATCCAAAACTACCTTCACTGTTACTACCCAAATATCAGACACCATTATACCTTACCTGGGTTTTTGCGGTATCCTCTTAACTGGTTTCCTTAATTGTACCCTTGTTCCATTTCTCAGGACAGCAATCAGAGTGAGCCTGTTAAAATGCAAGTCAGATCATGTCACTTCTCTGCTCAAAACTCTCAAATTTAAAGCTGAAATCTCCTTTATCTCCCTGACTTCATCTCCTGTTTTCCCCCTCATTCTGTCTGCTCCTGCCACATTGGCCTCCTTACAATTCCTGGATCATACCAGGCACCCTCCAACCTCAGGGCCTTTGCACTTGCTGTTCCCCTGGCCTGGAGCACTCTTCCTCCACATATCCTGATGGCTTAACCCTTCTTCTTCAAACACTTGCTTAAATATTGATTTCCTATTCTTTATTCTCCTTCCCTGCTCATTCTCTTGCATAGCTCCTATCACCTAATATAAATACTATATAATTACTCTTTATTTGGTTTGTTTCTCAATCTCCGCAGTAGAATGCCAGCTCCATGAAGGCAGGGGTTTTGTCTGTTTTGTTTACTCCTGTAGCCTCAGTATCAAGGAGTGTGCCTGGCACATATTAAATGTTCATTAAAAATTTGTTGAATGAATGAATAAATGAGATAAATAACCAATTCAATTTTAATTTTTTAAAGACAAAAAAGATGAGACTTTGCTAAATCTATGTTGTGGGATTACAAAATATGAATCTAAGTTTGCCTTGACTCCAGTATTCATTTGATTACAACACACTGCTGGGCTCATTTGATGTTGCTGTTCTTTTTTTTAATAAGAAATAAAAGTTGAAAGCAAAATCTCCTTCTTTAACGTTTTTCCCCCATATAAAGACTGGAAGAAAGATGGTGCTATCAAAAACCCGAATGACACCTCACATGGTAGTGACTTCCCATTGCTGGAGCTACTAAACTGAACAGCCATTTACTTCTGAAAAAATAGAGGTGATTGACGGGCTGCATGAGGATTAACCAGGTGACCCACCCACGGTCCCTTCTAATTCTGACATAGGGTTCCAGCCAATCGACAAACAGCCAGGGCACAAATGTTACATTCCCAGCTCTGTGAGGGAAAAGGGTGAGTCAAAGGAAGAGTTGGAACTCAATCCTCGTTATCAATGGGGCTATTCACAGCTCGTAGAGGCGGACTCTTGACTGTGGTGTGCACAGGGATGTCGAACTTAGTTTTTGGCATTTTAAACCTTAGGAACATCCACATGGATATATTTAAACTGACCTGGGTATTGTCAATGGGGAAGTAGAATTTGTTCTTCATTTTCTGATTAGGACACAGGGATAAGAAGCAAAAAGCCTTGCCTAGGTCATTCCATTAGAGGAAGTGCATATGCCTTTAACCAACACTGACTGTTGCTGAGGTTGTAGGGGAGCCGAGAGTCAGATAACAAGTGTTGATAACAAGTATTGCACAGCTACCCTGGAGGGCAGGTGGGCAGATAGAGCCCAGGACTAAGGTTCCTGCAGATGGGGATGGAACATGATGGAATTTCAGTCCGGAGAATCCTGCATATCACAAAAGGGTGTGTGCAGGTTACCTGATTTGAAAATAAAATGACATGCAGCTCCCCTCCCCATGTACCTCATCACAGAAGGCTGCTTTATTCCTTCTGCTTTTCATACAATGCGAGGTGTCAAAATGAATGATGTTGAAGTGGTTATTGGAAAAGTGCCATGTAGTACATTTGTGAGATATTGTTAAAATGTAAATCAAGTCAACTTTATTAGAATGCTTAGTATTTTCAAAATCAGGCTAGAGTCCTTTCCAAGGCTCAGTTCCCAGCTGGAGGAGTAGTTTCCCCTGCACAGCTGTCCCTGCTACTAACTGTTTGAGGGAGAGATGGCATTTGAATATAGATTTGAATATATTGAGCAACTGACAACTATTCTCAGTGCACATTTCATGTCAGTTTTTCCACATTAGGAAAATAAGTTTTATTCATTCAACTGACCTTGATAAGAATATCAACTCTTGCAGCATGGAGTACTATGGCAACGTGAGATACCACTGCTGTTCTCACCAATTATGGTTCTACACCACAGCCTTGGGTTTCAATTAGGCAGAGCAGTAAACACTGGGCCAGGTGGCCGTAGGTTGCAGGGGCTGCACAGCTTGATGAGAGGAGTTTATCTGGGAGCAATCAAGGCCAGCATTGTCTGGCTCCAGTGGTGAGCTGCAACTTGGTTAAAAAAAAAAAAATCTCCGGCTTGATTGATGACAGGGCCATAGAGGCAACTTGGCTAGTAGCTTGGGACATACGCTACATACAGGAACACACACACACACAGACATGCATGCATAACACAGGAAGTAGTGAATGAGACACAGAAGTAATAGGATAGAGGTAGGATAAGCAAGATAGTTTTAAAGACATGAAAGTCGAATCTTAAGAGGGAAAGTGATTAATGGTGTCAAGCGTTGCAAAAAGATCGAGGTGTATAAAACATTCAAAAAGGTCCTTGGATTTGTTGACTAGGAGATTATCGGTGACTCTAAAATAGGGATTGACAAACCAGGGCTGCTGTCTGCTTTTGTATGGTCCACAAGCTCTGAATAGTTGTCATATCTTCAAATATAAAATATTTAGTGGTGAGAACAGCTACTGAAGTAGTTGATGACATTGCCTTTTGACCTGAAAGCCTAAAATATTTACTATCTGGCCCTTTACAGAAAAAAAATGTTCACTTACCCTTGCTCTAAAGAGATATTTTAGTAGAGTGAAGTGGGAATTTGAAGAATCCAGATCTCTGTCATCATCTCAGTGACACAGGAGGAGGCTATTTTGCTCTTCTCACCGCTCAGGGTGAGGGATATGGAAATGGATTCAGGCTACACAGGAGCATCCCCTGGGGACTTTTTACATATATTGATATCTTGATCCCAACCTTGAGACATTTCTGGTTTAATAATTGGTTGGTCAGGGATGGGACCTGGGATTGGTATTTTTTAAAAACAGACAGGTTGAGTATAAATGTGTGATACCCCTACTGGAAAGTCAGTGTCAAGTTATCTGGAACAAGTGCCTTTGTTCTAAAGGACTTCAGCAGGTTTTACTGGGTTCAATCAAGACAGTTTTATTACTTTTTCCAACAGGTAGCGGCAAGGTGGGAGGTCAGTCAGTCAGTCAACAGGCATTTTTTGAGTGCCTATGTTGTACCTATATTATATAGGACACAGCAGAAGGACGACGGAGTGAGGAGTCTTAGAGTGCTGGTGAAGACACCCTAAAAAGTCTAATTATGTGATCCATACTGGAATAGGAGCCAACTGAGGTTGCGAAAACACAGAAAGATGGATGGAGGATGGATGGGTGAATGGATGAATTGGAGTTCAGAAGGGTTAAGGGACCAGAAGTGACTAAGAGAGGAAGAGGAGATTCAATACATGGGAGAAAATAAGAGAATGTAAAGATGTGTGATAACAAAGAGGACATTCCAATGTCCCCACTGTGGAGCAGGTTCAGGTCATGACAAGATCCTCAACTGTAAGTCTTTAATCTAATTTAAAGAACACTGTTGATTTAAACTTTTTTTCTATTTTTCTCTAATTACTGATATTAAAATAGTATTTTCTCCACCATTTTTCATGGTTGATATATTTCTTCTCTATTTCAGTCTATATAGCCTTTGTGGACAACCAAACTACATTTTATGTGATTGCTCTTAGATTAAAATGTGCTCTATTTAAGTGATAAATAAATGTGTGGAATACATTTGTAATGTATTTGTAAATTGAGTCTTATATATGCAAAATATGTATATCTGTAAGTATTTCCAGAAGACCCTCCCAAATATTTAAAAAAATCTTCTAATCTCCTATCTCAGTCAGTTTTGTGTTGCTATAAAGGAATACCTGAGGTGGGTAATTTATAAAGAAGAGAGGTTTATTTGGCTCGCGGTTCTGCAGATTGTACAAGAAGCATGGCACCAGCATCTGCTTCTGGTGAGGGCCTCAGGCTGCTGGCACTCATGGCAGAAGGTGAAGGGGAGCTGGTGTGTGCAGAGATCACATGGCAAGAGAGGAAGCAAGAGAGAGAGGTGGCAGATGCCAGGCTCTTTTTAACAACAGCTCTCTTGATAACTAATAGAGTGAGAGCTCACCCACCTCCAAGAAAGGGCATTAATCTATTCATGCGGGATCCACACCCATAACCCAAACACTTCCCACTAGGCCTCACTTCCAACATTGGGGATCAAATTTCAACATGAGGTTTGAAGGGGACAAACATACAAACTATAGCATAGCCCAATAGCCACGAAGCACAACTCTTTATAGATGGTTGCATAGCGATGAACTGCCTGTTAAAGAGAGCAGCCACATGCTGTGGAAGTGCAGAGCTCACAGCACAGAGAGAATTTTCCGTTTCTATTAAAATTAAGTCCCTTTATTTATGTTCTCATTTCTTTCCAGTTTTGACACCCCCTGGGAATGATAGGCCACATGATTCAAACAGTTGTTCAATTTTTCTTGCTGAAGATGGTCAACTGGGTCAATTTTGAAACAACCATACCCAGAAAAATTACAGCTTTGTTATCTACTTATTTTTCTGAGAAAAAAATACTTTTCTGGTTTATTTCTTTAATTATAATAATAATATGTGCCAATTATAATAGGCCAAACAACACAGAGGCCTGTGAATACAAAGGTCAGTGTCACCCACTCTTCATCTGCAGAGTGGCTCCCAAGGCAGCCAGCTCTGACCAGCTGGCCTGTGTGCTCCCACACTGTCTCTTGAGCAAGTCTTATTCAGTCTACACTTTCTTCCTTTAAAGTTGCCCACGAATAGACGAGGACCAATCTCACATTCCAGAAGAGAGAACTCAGCCCCTATTATAGAGGGACCAGTGGTGATGCCAGGTCAAAGTGCAGCCTGGAACCAACTGTTCAAATCCCAGCCTGGAGTCTGTGTTCAAATCCTAGCTTCACTACTTGCTGCATAACTTGGGCAGATGATTCAACTTTTCTTTGCCTCAACTGACTCATATAAGTGGGGATATGAAAGTACCACATAAGGATTATCACATTGATTAAGAAGTTAATACAATGTAGCATGCATAGCAATTAGTAAGCATGCAATAAATGGAAGTTATTATTTTTTCTCTCATGGGAAGAATAAAAGTGAAGAGAATAATCCTTTGATAACTGCGGATCTGAGTATATACGTACCAGTGACGACCACAATTATAAAAAACTACATTTGGGTAAGCTTAGTGTTACATAGTGACAAAGCACTTCACATCCACTGACTCTCTTATGTGGATGTAATTCAACATGAATTCTTTTTTGTTTTTCAGGAAAAATAAGGAATATCAGCAAAATTATGGGCATAATTTTTAAACAACCTACTGAAGAATAATTACATACAATAAAATTCACCCAATTTAAGCATACAAGTAAGTGACTTTTAGTAAGTTTACTGTGTTGTGCAACCATTATCACAATCCAGTTTTAGAACATTTGCATCACCCTAATGAGAACCCTCATGCCTGTTTACAGTTAAGCCTAGTTCCTATTTCCAGCTCCAGGCATCATTAATCTAGTTTCTCTCTCTACGACTTTGTTTTTTTCTGGACATTTTATATAAATGGATCATACAACATATGGTCTATTGTGTCTGGCTTCTTTCAGTTAATATGTTTTTTTTAATTTCAAGAAATTTAGATGGTACAAGTGTGTTTTGTTACATGGATGAATTGTATCATGCTGAAGTCAGGGTTTTCAGTATACCCATCACCAGAGTAGTGTACATTGTATCTGACAGGTAGTTTTTTACCCCTCACCCCCCTCCCACCCTCAGTTAACATATTTTTAAGATTCATCCACATCATAGCATGTGTCAATAGTTGTTCCTTTGCACTGATGAGCAGTATTCCATTCTATGGATGAACCACAATTTATTTATCCATTCAACAAGTGATGGATGTTTGGTTGTATCCACTTTTTAACTCTTATAAATAATGTCATGATGAACATTCGTGTATAAGTTTTTGTGTGTACCTCTTGAGTAGATATGTAAGAGTGGAAGTGCTGGTTATATAGTAAATTTATATTTAACTTTTTAAAGAAACTGCTAAACTGTTTTCCAAAACGTGATTGTACCATTTCACATTCCCACCAGCAACATATGAAGTTTCCGCAGATGCAATTTTAAAAGGTCAAAAGAGAAAAAGAATCTAAAAATACACAAATTCAAATTCTGGGTTTCCATTCTCTGACATTAGTCATCTTCTCCAACTCCCCATTCATGAAAGGATGAGGAGAATGTTCTCCTGCCCTTGCAGGGTACTCGTTTCCCATATTTCACCGTTTGGTTGGATGGGGGCTCTCTCACCTCCTTCAGTCCTGCCAATTCAGGCAAAGAAACTCTGTGCTCCTCTACGCCTAACAACCCTAAGAGACCATCTAAAGAGAAAAGAACATTTAACAAATGAAAATTCACTCCTTGGGTATGGCAAGAGAAGAGTTAATGCAGTTTGTAATAATTATTGACTACAAGAACTGCAAATGATTGCATAAAATTTCTAAAATATGCCTGGAAGCTTCTACTATTGATGTGGTGCCCCTAGGGGTGCACATATGGGTTTAAGTGTCTAAACTGTTTTATTAATTAAATTGCTATGATTTACCTCTCCCATGTTAGCATTTACAGTTTATGAAACGGCCCTGTAATTAGATGTACTAGTGTTGCTTGTTTACTTTGTGGGTGAAATATTATACACACAGATGTGTATACATATATATTTATATGTGTGTATATATATATTTATACACACTCACAGGAACTGTATTTTCCCTGGCCTACCCTCACAGGCTACTTTATTTCTAGTCCAATTAATAGGCAACCTCCAGTGGTGCATTAAATTGCTTTTTAGGGGGAGGGGCAAGATAGCTGAGAAGTTCATTGTTCCTGCTGAGGTGTGTGATGGCATCTATGTACGTTTGTTTGTTTTCCCTCTGTCGACAGAAAATTGAAATCATAAGATTTTATTGTAAAAAATCTGTCTAGCACAGCCCTGAGATAAATTGTAGACCTATTTTAATTGCACAGTGTCTTATCATCTTCAGTACTCATTTTGAAGGTATATCTAGAAATATGTAATATAAATTACCTATGCTATATAGACAATGCCTAAATAAAGTTGTTGTTAAAGTACTTTTTGTTTGGCTTTATTTTACATTTATATTTATATATATTTATTCACCACATCTACAAACCATATACTGCTGCTGAATCTAATGTTGTATATATTTTTATCAATGTTCTTGACTGTGAGTAATATCTGACTTTTAAATTTGTCAGATTATGCCAGGTCTGATTCAATCATATCAGAGGGAATGATTGAATCTTAGATTGGGAGAACTTTAGGGCTTAGCTACTCACACTTTCCATATTTCTGTCACATTTCTGGATTCTGTATGAATCAGTCATCCTAGCTATTTCAGACCTCTTTTACATGGAGGTAATGTGTAATTTTAAAAGTCTCTATCTCTCAGAGATATGAGAGGTAAAATAAAATAATAATCTTTAAAATATTTTAACATACAGGAAAAAATTTTTCTATACATGCAAAATATTAATATGATTACAGCAATATAACAATGCAGAAATTTATGTAAAAGGGGTGCTCTGCTCCCATGGTGGAGTGGTGTATTCTGATTGCAGAGGGCCAGAACAAATCTGGGGGGTAGGATAGAGAAAAAAAGAAGTAGATAATATAGATCCTAGCACAGGCCTATACACACAGGTGATTAATACATTTTCATTCATCCACTTAACAAGTATTTATCAAGAACCTAAACTATATGGTATTCGGTAGGATACAATGTGCTGAAGTGGATGCAACGATTTTTAAGACACAGTGTCTGACCTCAAGAAGCTCACAGTAAGTAAAGGGAATTTACTTTCCCTTTCTATTCACAAGTATCATGCAGAAAGTGTGAAATGTCAGAAAGGTGGTACTCAAGGAAAACAACAGGGTTTCAGTAGATAGAGGAAGCTCTTCTGGTTGAGGTGGTGAGGAAAGGCATCCTGGAAAAGGTAGAATTGAGTTTTTACATCTGGGGAGAATTTTAGTAGATGCAGGCCTTCAAAAATAGGTAATGCTAGCAGTGGAAATGGTATGGGGAAGCGTGCAAAGGTTGGAAAATCCATGATGTATGATAATCATATACACAGAGTGACATAAAGCAATCTCCAACTTTCCTTCTTTGTAGACCTGCAATACAGAGAGTATTCTTTTGATTGTAATTGTTCTTTAAAAGCCTTTTTGAGACCTAGCAAGTTTTCAGTGGGCATATAGGCTCAGTTCTGGTTTGGCTTTTCTGATTTCATATTAAAAGAAAGCCATGGACAATGCCACTAGCTTAACCACTCATCTTGCAATTGCATGATGAGGGTAATTATGGCCAAAGTATAAATGCCTCACAGCAACTAGTCAACAATGCTGGCAAATATGTGTAAAGAAAAGAATGAGTGAGTTGTAGAATAGTGAAAATGCACAATGTTTACAGTAAACCATCTTTAAACACAAAAAGCCAAGCATTCAATTTTTTAAAAATAATTTTAGTCAATTAAAAATGCAAGATTCATAACAGTGTATAATAACATGCCACTTTTTGTGAATAAAGGTGGAAAATGTGCATATCTTTGCATTTGCTTATATATGCAAAAAGAAACTTTGGAAAGAAAAACACAAAATTACTAACAGTAGTGTGTGTGTCTGTGTGTGTGTAGGGGTGGGCATTTGTAAATAGGACAAGAGTGGGGAAGGTGTCTTTTCGCTGTACACATACATAAATAATTCAATGGCATACGAATCACCTGGGGACGCGGTGACAATGCAGGTTCTGACTCAGCAGGTCTGGAGTAGGGCCTGAGAGTCTGCATTTCCGACAAGTTCCCAGGTGATGCCCCAGCAGCTGATCTCTGGAGCACACCTGAGTAGAATCTATATAATCCAGGGAATTTGCATACAACCTTAGGATCGGAGGATACAGAGGGATTGCTATTCCTTTTGTTGGTGTGACTGTGGCATTGTGGTTATAGATGGCCTTCAGACGCACGCAATGAAGGTAAGAAGACAGGTCTGGGATTTGCTTTAAAATACTTCAGCAACAAGAGGAACAAACAACAACAAAAGGATAGATAAAGCAAGGGCAGCAAAATGTTGATAATGACTGAATCTGGGTTCTGGGTTCATCGTACTATTTTTTCTACTTTTGCACATTTGAAAATTTCATAATAAACTTTTAAAAATTTTCTTATGATTTTTGTTTCTATCCCACAGCAATTGTCCTCCTTAACATTCTCAATGATCCCCAGTCGCACAATCCAAATGAAAACTCTTATCTTCATCTGACTTGACTTTCCAGCATCCTGTGATGGATTTGACCATTTCCGCTTTTCTTGAAACATTTTCCCTTGTCTTGCTGACACCACCTCTCCCCACATTTCTCCGTTGCCAGATCCTTCTCTGTTGTCAGCACCTCATCCTCTACCTGCCCTCCATGTATGGAGTTCCTGGGCTTCCTTCCTGGCCACGCATTCTTCTCTCTCCACCCTCTTTTCCTCCGTGATCACACTGAGTTCAGTCACCACCTACACGCTAATGACTCCTTAGTGCGTCTTCAGCCCAGACTCCTCTGGTGAGCTCCAGACTCGCACATCCAACTCGCTAATTGGTGTCTTCACTTACAGACTCTGAAAATTCACCATGTCCAGCCTGGAGCTCGAGATCTCTCCCCTAAGCCTATTCTCGTTTTGTGAACGACACCACCATCCACTCAGCTTGGGCACTTCCATTGTTCACTGTAGTTTTCCTTCATAATGTTAAACACAAATGCAATTATTATTTATGTAATTATGAATTTGTTGTCAGCCTCCTACATTAGACTGAAGGCTCCAGGGCTCAACACGTGGCCCACTGCCTGACACAGAGTATCTACTCAATCGATAATCTGCCCCATGAAGACAGAGACTGTTCTCTGTCAGAACATGGCACATAGTAGGTGTTCAGTAAATGGTTAAACTGTTATAGAATGTTGTTGATGTTCAAATTAAACATTGGGAACTGAATATGAACATTAACACTAAAATTCTCTTAACAATGCCTCCTAGAAAAAGCAAACAGCAGTAATGACCTGCTCACTCGGTATTTATTTTGGTAATTTGCTCCCCCTCCCCTGGGACCTATCCCCTTCCCTCCAGAATTCATAACACTCTCCTTCCCTCCACTGCTGCTGTGCTTTCATCAGAAGTGAGCTGGAGCGATTTGGAGAGTTTTAGAGTATTTTTTGCTTTCCTGAGTAAAGGCTATGTGTTCGAAGCCAGATGTGAGATCTTCTGACATTGAATTTAAAGTATGTAACAGAAAGTTTGAGAGTCATTTCAGAGTAAATAACTTTCTTTCCTACTCCTAGACCTAAGAGCACATAATTAGTACTCCTCCTAATTTCCCCCAATCAGGGCATTTCTATCTTAGCAAAGTGAGGATGGAGTTACTGAGTAATTTTAAGTGACCAGCATGTAGGCTTAGTTCCAGTCACAGTCACAGTCTGAGCCCCAGGATGTCAGGTTAGTCAGATGTCAGGTTCCCAGTCTGGTTTTGCAAACTCAAAGCAAGATGAAGTTGAAGTTTACTCAACTACCAAAATGGCAAAAATGTGGAAAAGCCATGCTTTTAGTAAGGTAGATAAATGCAGAATGCTGAAAAATGGAAGGTGCAACTCCTTAAACATGGCCAGTGTCACCCTGGGCTGGTGCTGCCCGGCTGTTCATCACTCCTCCAGGTGTGGTGGATACAGAGGTGCCAGACAAGCAGATTTGCCAGGTTCCGCTTTGGCAACCCATTTCCAGTGTGGCAGAAGTCTCCAAGTAGCAGAGCCCTACGACCCTGCAGGGGATCCCACACACATTGTGGGGAACTGGTCCATGGTGGAAAGTTCAATAAATACATCCCCTATTAAACTGCAATTAGGTATTTTTGGCTTCTCTGTCCTATTAAGGAAGACATGAACTTGAGGGAAATAAACCCCCAAGATCTCTTTGCTGGTGAAACTTAAAAAATATATTTTTCTTCCTGGTTCTATTTGTGGAGGTTGCTAGTGGGTTAGTTCATAAAACACAATTTTCTTCCGTCTCTGGGACTAGGATGAACACACGCAACCTCTTTCTCCAAGAGACATGGCACGCCGGGTTCTTGGCTCTCGGTCATCACCATAGAAGTTAATCATGTGAGGGTACTCAATTAATATTAGTAGGTCAGGATAGTAGCAGGGAAACGCAGGCAGCTGCTCTTTCTGAGGCTCCTGGAAGGGCCTGCGCAGGTGATGTGAATTCTCTACTGCCCATGCTGTGTGCCTGGAATTGCGTACGAGCCCCAGCCGAGTGCACCAGCCACACTCACAGGCAAAGGCCAGTGGAAAAGCACTGCTCGCTGGCTCCTGCTAGTCAGGTGTTGCAGCTGAGTTGGATACAAGCAACCAACTGGTTTTCTCAAAATTAGTTCTTGTACTTAAAGGCATTCTACCTTTGTTTCAACTGTTAAATGCTGGTGATCTGACCCATCACTGTGTCTGCTGGTTTCTTCCAGCGCTTTCCTGACCCCACCACACCCCAACATGGCTTCTGTCTCTCCAGTTTGAAGTTGCTCTGAAAGCTCACCACTGACTTCCTCACTTCCAAATCTGATGGTCTCGCCTCTGTCTTCATTTTCATTGACCTCCTTCTAGCACTTGATTCTACTGATGGTCAGATTTCTTTTTTTTTTCTATTGAAAACTTACTTTTAAAAAACAATTTAGTTTTAAATTTCAGAATATTATGGGGGTACAAACACTTTTGTTACATATATTGCCTATGCACTGCCCAAGTCAGAGCTACAATAGTGCCCATCCCCCAGACAGTGTGCCCCGCACCTGTTAGGTGTGAGTTTACCCATCCCCTCTACCTGCCTCCCACCTGCCTGCCCCCTGATGAATATTATTTCTATGTGTGCACATAAGTATTGATCAGTTAGTACCAATTTGATGGTCAGATTTCTTAGCTAGCTTGTTTAGGCTGAATGTATCTATCCAAAATACATATGTTGCAGTCCCAGAGGGCTGCCTTGTCCCTTCCTCCATATAAGGACACAATGGGGAGGCTTCCTCTATGAATCAGAAAGAGAGCCCTCACCAGACACCAGCTCTGCTGGTGCCTTGATCTTGGACTTCCAGAGCTGTGGAAAATAAATGTTTGTTGTTGAAGCTACCCAACCTATGGCATTTTTGTTATAGCAGCCCAAATGGACTAAGACATCACTCTTCTCTCTTGGTTTCCAGACATCCCATGAACCTTGTCTTGTTTCTGCCTCTTTTTCATCTTCTCAGTCTCACTTCCCTTTGCTGTCAGCTCTTCCTGCACCATGACTTCTGCATGTTTCTCTAAGCTCTGTTCTAGTGGGGCAGGTATCCATGTATCCATCCTCTCTCTGTGCAAAGACGTAGCTCTATCTTAGTTCATAATGCATCCTTAGCCTAAAAAGCCTATCTCATCCACTGTATAATCAAATCCTATCCACTTGTCAAATTATTCTAGAAATAGTTATTGTACATTGTGTGCCTCCAATGTATCAGGCACCATGCTAGGGTTTTAGAAACATGACATTCATTAATCCTCAAAATGAATCTGAAAATTATCCCCATTTTATAGGGAGCTCTGGGGAATCCTGTAAAATGGGGATAAGAGAAGTTATTCCCTGGGGACTTAGAGGAGTTTAGCAACTTGCCCCAAATCCCATAGCCATGGTGGAGCTGAGATAAAACTCAGGTTTATCTGTCAGCAAAGTCTATGCTCTATATACCAAAGGCATCACTGCCAAGTGGCCAAGCTTTGTCCTTTTGTGGACAGACAGCCCTGGGTTCAAGAACTAGCTCAACCATTTATGATAACTCTGATATTCAGGCATTTTAGCTATAAAGTGGGGGACCATGATAATACCTACCTCATAGGGCTATGGTTATGAAAGAGCCTGGTGTAATGATCAGCACATTGTTCTGAATCTAATTTGTTGTTGTTGTTCTTACCATTACTGTTATTATGCACAGCTCCTGCTCCAAAGCCAAATGCCCTAGTCAATGTCTAACAAGTCACATTTTTTCTATGATTATTCAAGCCCTGATATCTCCCTTCTAGGAACTTTTGTTGCATTTACGGTATCTACCATACCACTTAAACTTGATTATTCTCTTATTTTGTTCTCAAATCCTCAAATAGTTGTATATTTGGTCTCTCCAATGGGTTTTACATTAATTTTTTTTTCTGGGAATTATAGGCACCATCTAAAGGCATCATTTTATGTTTGTGAGTTTCAGTAGTAGCTCTACATACTTCAAACATATCCCTATTGTCTGTTGATAAACCAGGATCTACTTGTTGAGTCTCATCCCTTCTACTTCCCCTAATGCATTACTGTAGTTATTTCAGTTCACTCAAAGCAGCTTGTTTTCTCATGTTTCCCTCCTTCCCTTCCTTCTCTCTTTGGAGCATCAGTAGTATGGATTAAGAACCCACTATGTACCAAGCACTGGGAATTCAGCAATGAACAAAACTTGTGGGGTTCATGGTCTAGTGGGGAACTGAGACAGTAATTAATCTGTTAACAAAACTGCATATTGAGTGTTACAACAGAGAAATATGGGTACCAAAAAAGCCCTAGTAGGACCCATAACTGCAACTGGAGAATCAAGGATGGCTTCATGGTGGAAGTGAGGTCTATGCTGAGACCAGAAGGCTAAGTAGGAGCTAGGAAGGCTGGGGTAGGGAGGGAAAGGGAGGGGGGATAGGAATGCTCCAAGCCTTGTGTAAGTGGGGTCAAGGAACCAAACACAGTTCAGTAGGGCTGGTTCACAGGGTCACGGCTGGCAGAGGAGTGCAAGCCTTGTCATGCAGGCCTTGTGGACTGTGTGAAAGTGTGAGGACTCTGCCCAACACCAGGGAAAGCATTCCCCCCCTTGCCCCCATATGGAAAATGACCTGGAGGTGGGAACAGTCAAGAATAGGTTCAGGGAGATTCGTTATGAGCAGCCTCAATAGTCCAGGTGAAAGTGATCGCCTTTAGGATTAGGAAAATGGATGGATCTGAAAATATCTAGGGAAGTAGAATTTATAGAAATTGACGATAGATTTGGTGTTGGGGGAAAGAGGGAAAGAGAACAGCTAAGGATGACTCCAGATTTATGGCTTGGGCAACTGGGTGGATACTGGTTCCATTCAGTGGGGAAGGTAGATAGGAGGAGGGGAAATGGGTCTGGGGGAAGAAACTGTGTGCTCAATTTTGGCTAAGTTAATCTTGAGGTGCCTATGAGACATGCAAAAGGAGGTATCCAGTGGGCAGTTAAATATGCAGGTGAGGCTCAGGAGATGGACATGGGCTGGACTTAGACATGCAGTGTGTGTGTGTGTGTGTGTGTGTGTGTGTGTGTGTGTGAATGAGAGAGAGAGAGATTTCTTCTGAGTTGCCCGTCTCTCTTTGAGCCAGTCACTTGAGCTCCAGGTGTTCCTCAGGACTGAAGTCAGGTTTCACTGCCTTGGTGCATCATTGTGTCTCTCTTCTAGTCTCTGCTCATCTTCACTCCCATGTCATTGTGTACAAACCTACAGCATAGCTTGTACGAGGTTGCTTTGTGACTGTTCACCTGTCTCTCACTTTGGGCTCTAATCTACATGAAGACAAGGATTTTGTTTTGTTCTTCTTCATACCAGGCACAATGCCTGGCAGGTGTGCATTTAATGAATGTTTTTGAATACACTGCAAGTAAAAGGCTAGCCATGGTCAAAATGATGAAATGACAGTGTTTGATTTGGGCCCTTCCCACTTTCCTCCAAGATGTCTAGTGCTTCTTACTTACAAACTCAACTAGCTCTTCTGAAGGGAGCACATCTCCACACTTTTTCCCTCACTCCCCCATCAAACATACCAGTCCAATACTGAACAGCAAACAATGCCAAAGCACGGCACTAGGGTGCTGGGGAGAAAACAGAAATGAGTAAGCACATTCTCTGCCTTCAAGGAGTATACACGCTAGCAGAACGAAGAATGAAATAAAAATCCTTGCAGGCATGGGCAGGGTTCTGCAGGCAAGAAGAAAGAGGCCCCGTGTGTCAGGTATGGTCCCCCCCAGGCACACCCTCCAAAGGCAACACTTTCACTCAAACACATGACTCTCATGGTACAAATTTCCAGTCCTGGGGAGGAAAGGCATGGAGCATCCTGCCCCGCTCCTCACTTCACATCCCATGGGTGTTGCCGCCCAGGACTATATTTAGGACCTGTCCCCAACCTGCCAGGATTAAACTCCAGATCCCAGCTTGTCATATGGTCCCTGTACCCTGGCTGCTGTAGACCTCCATTAGGAAGACTTTGCTAATACTTGAAAAACAGAACATTAGAAGTCCATTCCAAAAACCTACTGGAACTTCAAATTTTACAGATGACATTTGAGAGAGCTTTCCTGAGTTTGTCAAATGAACAATGTGGAGTAGCCTCTACTTAGTCTTACCCGCTGTACAATGGATCAGTAGTCAAAATTATGGCCAAGGTATGTAGTAAAGTAAAATGCGTTATATGATCTGCTGACAATGCAACAAGGTAGACAACTTTAAAAATGGCTTTCATTAAAGGGTACTGCTGTTTTAAGGATCTTAAAACACTTTACTTACTTTCTAGCTAAGACACAAATATTTCAGACAAACTTTGTGAATGTGCGTATGATTTTAAGTAAGCAAGAGAGTCGTGAGTTATCATAACAGATTGTGTCTGTTTAGAATCTTTATTCCCTGGTCTTACAGACAGGGTGTCTCGTCTCCTGTATGTTCTGCATGTTCCTGTATGTTCACATCAGTGGGAGCAGAAACCCAGACATTGTGGCCACAGACCCTTCCAGGGAGACTTAGCAGGAGCCTCTGAAGGTATGCAAAAGGGCTTCTTGGAGGTGACGAGGCAGTTTGGAAAAGGGAGACAGGATGCTTCATAGAGTGATGAGTGTGAAAAACAGACTTAGGTATTCCTTCTCAAGCTGCTGGGAGGATGTAAAAAAGCCTCTAACAAGAATGCTTTCACTTTTGGAATTCAGAAAGGTAAATTTCCCAAGGACTGTAAAACTACTCTTGTCTCCTATATTGATATTTTTCTCCGAAAAATAAATGTCTTTTTGCATTATTTAAACAGCACATAATTAAGTACTAAGGGCTCTCTCGGTGACTTGTACCCAAAGCACAGCCAGTGAGGTATGTAGGCCTAGAGGGCTGCGGAGAAGCCTCGCCTCTCCGAGCTGGAGAGAGGAAAAACAATAGAGAGAAAGAGACAGACAAGGACCCCGGGCGCGAGGAAGAGAAAGGAAGTGTTTAACATTCAGAATTTGTCCACAGCTGATAATTTATTGGAACTCATCTGTAACAAGGCCTGGCACTGATTTATAAGTTGATTTGAAAAATAAATAAAAGTGATAGAAACCTGCATTTGGTTTTAATGATAGACTGTTGAGCGTGAAAAGTAAGGATATGAAACACTGCAAGGAAATTAGATATTATGCCCCGAAGACAATTGCAGCTACCAGCCCATTAATTGTTAGATATTTATTATTAAAAATTTCTTTTCATGAGTGACTGCAGAATATTTGTGCTACTCAAGCTGTTGAGTTCTGACATGAATGAAGTGTGGGGAGATCATTTGTTTTTCTGTGTGTGTGTGTAAAACGACAAGGCGGCTGACCAAAATAGGTGATAGATCTCTTTACAGCAAAAACACAGACACAGAGGAGCTGCCTCCTTACTCAGAACAGAGCAAGGAATGCTGAAGAACTTGTCATTTCTGAAGCCATTATTAAATAATAATTTAACAGACAATAGTAATTATTATTATTTTTAACCCAGGTGTCAACCCAGGTATAACGATTCAAAAGTCACTGGCAATAGCACCACAGAGGGACCCAACTCATGAATATGAAAAGCAATTTTGTTATCTCACCAGCATTTAATGTGTAATGTTTTATTTTGGTCTGGGAAGAGCCAGAGGAATTGCCACTTGAACATATCATGGTTTAGATTATAATACAAAATGGGTGCAGCAAAAACAGGGCTATACCTTCTCCAAGTTATAGTGTGTCTAAAACTGCTTTCTTAAAAAATAGGTAATATATTTGTTTTCTCATTGAGAAAAAAACAACAGTAGGTCTTTGATTAACTGAAAATTACTCGTTATTATAGGCTAAAATTGTAAATGCCATTTCCTTTTTACTTCATATTTAAACCTTTATATTTGTGGTTCCCTTATTTGTCAGATATTTTTAGGTTAAGGCTGTATTTGGAGAGATTTTCATTTATTTTAAATACATCATTAACTGGTCCAGATACATACATTTTTTAAAATCAGAAGGCACTTTAAAGCCAGTCTTAATTCATGGTTCACTCTTAGGGTTATTTTCAGTTTAACTTTTCTTTATTTTAATTTTAATTTTTATTTTTTATTTGTACAAATTTATGAGGTACATGTGAAATTTTGTTACATGTATATAATGCATAGAGATCAAATCAGGGTATTTAGGGTGTACATCAACTGAGTGATTAACTATAGTTACCTACTCTGCTATAAAACAATTCATTTATTCTTTCTATCTAACTGTATGGTTGTACTAGTTTAACTTTTCTACTGTGCAATAGGGAAGCACACAGAAAAGTAATTTACAGTGGAGACGGTTGGCATAACAAAGTATGGTATTTACGCAAATAGCACATTTTAAAAATAGCTGTGGTGAGCTGTAATGCAAATCGATAAATTTAACTTGCCATTATTTAATATCTAATAAAATACAGTCTAAAAAATACCATCTAGGTGGACCACATGCCACATTGTTCAGCTTTGCCATGAAGTGATTTATGAATGCTACTCCTGTGTACTCCGTGTTGCTGATGGCTTTTATCTCTAGGGCGCCAAATTGTGTGGTAAACCATTAAAGATCTGAGCAAATGCTTGAATTCAAATTTGGCCCAGATTGTAAGCTTCCTGAGGGTGGAGACTGTGTCTGTGTCCATCTTCGAAGTTTCAGAGCTCAGCCTGGTGCCTACCACTTTGTGAGTGATGGGTTGATAAGGTTACTCACCTTAAAGGCTTCCGCGAAAATCAATCAACAAGCATTTGTTGCATCCCTCCTCTCCTCCCTCTTCCAAGAAGGAGGGTATTTCAGATATTGATGCACAAATGGTGCTCACGTGGTTGAGAACCAGACTTGTGTCTTGAGTGGGTAACACAGTATCAGGCGGTGCCCACGTTCCATAGCGCTCTGTGCGCTGTTCCACCTTTCTGTTCCCTGCGAGCTCCAAGCTGCACTCTCACACCTGCTTCTCTGCAAATCACTGTGCCTGCCATTTCTTTGGGACCGTGCCCATATTCTTAAATTCAACCCTCTCCCCCTTCAGCTTTCTTTATATTTCCTTTCCTTTCTCCTCTCCCCTGTCTCGGGGAAGAAGCGTCCACTTTCCCAGATCCCCGCTAGCCTGGTGGTGATCTGTCCTGACTTCTCCCCGAGACTCGGCTGTACCATTTGTCTCCTCTCCCCCACTTCTGCAAGTGTTTCTTCCATTAACAATCTCCCTACTTTCAGGCTTCAAGCCAACCCAGGTATCCCCACAATTGAATACTTTTTGTTTTGTTTTTGTTAAACTCAGTTTCTCCTTCAAGCAGGTCCGGCGGTGGCTGGGGGCCAAATCACCTGCCCAGTGTCCCAGCCTAGATGGACCATTCCCTATTCTCTGCCCTCCCCAGGCTCTATATTTGCCCACTTCTTGGAAAAAACAGCTCACGCTTGTCGACACTCTCTCTTTGCCATTCCTTAGTTCCCTTGAAATCTGGCTCCAATCACAAAAAAAAAAAACTACCTAATCACCAAATCTGATGGGTTTTCTCATCCTCCCTTCAAATATTTCTCACTCAGTAACTAAAACCACCTGGTTTTCCTTGTATCCTTTGGTTTCTTCATCTTCAACCAAACTCACCAAGCATTGGTAAGACTCAAGACTTTACCCTCAGGTCTCCTCAGCCCACGTTTCCTCCACTGTCACCTCTGTGTGGGTGGTTCCAAAAGTTTTATTTCCAGCCCCAGCTGGAAATCAATTCTGTCATAACCTAGACCTGTTGCCACCTTGTTCCCTAACCAAGTCATCCTTCACACTTCTCTGTTTGTTTATGGCATTACCATATTTCCTCAACCCTTCCGGCTAGAAATCTAAGAAGAGCATATTCCAGTGGTGTGCTGGTATCAGCCCCGACCCCAAAGCCCTGATTTGCAGTATTTGCTGGTTTCCATGGTGTAAATCAGAGGTTGGTAAACTTTTTCTGTGAAGGATCAGATAGTAAATATTCTAGGTTTTCAGGCCACATGGTCTCTGTTTCAGCTACTACTTAACTGCTGTAGTAGGTGAAAGCAGCTGCAGACAACACCTAAATGAGTGAGTGTAGCTGTGTCCAAAAAAACTTTGTCTATGGGACTGAAATTTGAATTTCATATAATTTTGTCATATAATGTCACAAAATATTACCTTCTAATTTTTTTCAACCTTAAGAATGTAAAAACCATTCGTACCTTGCAGCTATACAGAAACAGGCGGGCCAGAGCTTGCTCATCCCTGGTGTACGTGGTCCCACCACGGTTGATTTCAAGCTACTAATGACTGTGGCTCACAAAGTTGGTGAAAATTTAACTATCGGTTCTTGTCAGCTGGTAAAAGCTGCCTCCAGCAGGGTGTTCACAGATGTTCACTTGTTTTATTTTTAAAAAAAAGTGTCCACTGTCAAACAGGTTTGTAATGACTGTCACAATTTAAGTAAAAAAAGTTTGCTTACAGCTGGACTTCTCAGAACCTTTGCTCATGTGTCATCACCAAGAGGAGGTCTAGATCACAGTGTTTCTCAGTGGATTTGACCAATATCTGGAACAGTCTTTCAGAAGATCATTTCTCAGAACACAATTTGGAAGATGTTGTCTTGGTATTGTTGTAGGTGTCCCCACGCTTTCTCTTATTTCCAATCAGGTGCCAAAGGGTGTCTCGTGCACCCCTTCATACTGAGGGGTAGAAGATGAGGTCCTGCGGTGGCTGGGGGCCAGATCACCTGCCCGGTGTCTTAGCCTGGATGGACCATTCCCTATTCTCTGCCCTCCCCAGGGTCTCTGCAAATGGACTGACTCCTCTCTTCCCCCCAACCTGGATTAACCATCTTACGCCTGTTTTCCTGGAGTAATTATCAATGAGACTTCCTTTCACTTTTAAAAACATGTGGGTTTGGATGATAAGTTATATGACAGCCTTACCCTCACCCCCTCCATTCCCCTCTGCCAAAACCTTCCCACTCACATGCTACCTGCTTATAAAGCCTCTTCCGACCTTTTGACTGGCCGTGATCTATCCTCTTCCAAAACTACATCGACTTTCTTCTTCCCTCTCTTGGGCTCTCAGTTATAGTTATTTGCAGGCTTCTCTTCTCCCTCCCGACATTTTTAAACACAGAGACTGTGGCTTATTTGATGCCACCAAGGTGCTGAGGACAGTGTCTTGCACAGAAGTAAATAATAACTATGTGTTGAATGATAACTGACTAACTACAAGTTCAAAAGAAGGATGCATCGTGAGCATGAGGAGTTTGAGACCCAGGAGTTCAGGCAGCAAGTCAGCATTCTCTGTGGTCTTCTTTCTTCATCAAAATTGTGAATTTTCATCAAAATGGTGAATTTTTCTCCCAAATCATTAAGTGGAGGAATTATGTAAGAGTTTACAAAGAACAAAAATATTTATTTAGATAGTTAATTTACAACAGTTTTTTCTAGATGTGTTCCTTGGAACACTAGTTGACCGTGATGACATTAGTAGAGTATTCATCAAAAAACAAAATTATGTGGTCAGTTAAGGAAGTGCTGTGTTAGGGCTCAACAGGGTATTTGTGTGTTATTAGTGGGATTCTCAGAACTTTTAATAAACAAATGTGCATTGCAAATCTCTAAAGAGCAGCTATAGTATCTAACATTTTCCAAATCAGATCGATCATGGATATCTGTTCTGAATCCTTCCACCCCCTTGTTCTGTGGAGTCTGTCTTTATTTATTGCTTTTCTTTTCTTTTCTTTTTTGAGATGGGGTCTAGCTCTGTTGCCCAGGCTGGAGTGCAGTGGGGTCATCATAGGTCACTGCAGCCTTGAACTCCTGGGCTCCAGAAATCCTCCTGCCTCAGCCTCCTGAGTAGCTAGGACTATAGGTGCCACCACGTATGGCTAATTTTTCTATTTTTTATAGAGACGGGATCTCACTATGCTGCCCAGCCTGGTTTTGAACTCCTGGCCTCAAGCAATCCTCCCGTCTTGGCCTCCCAAAGCATTGAGATTACAGGCGTGAGCCACTGCACCCGGCCTAGCATTATTTCTGAGTGTGTCTGTCTTAAAACAACTAGGGAAATAGTAATTTAGAAAGCAGTTTTACAGTTTCTTATAAGGATATTTCCAATATATTCATTTCCCAGGTTAATTCTTACAATGAGTTCTTAATGCACCTTAAAATCTTCTGAAGCCATTCTCCCCAGCATCAGTTTCCTTTTTTAAAAAATTAAAAAACCTTTTGACATATAATAACTACATATTCATGGGCTACATAGTGATGTTTTGGTATATATAATGTATTGTGACCAGATCAGAGTAGTTAGCGTATCAATCATTGTAAACATTTATCATTTCTTTGTGTTTGGAATATTCAATATCCTTCTCCTAGCTATTTGAAACTATATAATATATTATTAACTACAGTCATCCTACAGGGCTATAGAACACTAGAAGTTATTCCTCTTATCTAGCTATAATTTTGTAGCCTTTAACAAATCTCTCCCATCCCTCTCTGCCTCCTGCCCTTCCCGGCCTCTAGTATCGTCTGTTCTACTTTTCACTCTAGAGATCAACTTTTTTTAGCTTCCACATATGAGTAAGAATTTTCAGTGTTTAACTTTCTGTTCCTGGCTTATTTCACTTGACAAAATGTCCTCCAGTTCCATCCATATTGTTGTGAATGACAGGATTTCATTTTGTTAAATAGCTGCATAGTATCCCATTGCATCTATACACCACATTTTCTTTATCCACCTGTCTGTTGTTGGACACCTAGATTGATTCCATATCTTGGCTATTGTGAACAGTGCTGCAGTAAACATGGGGGTGCAGAAGTCTCTTTGATATACAGATTTCCTTTCCTTTGAATAAATGCCCATTAAGATTGCTGTATCATAGGGTAGTTCCTTTTGTAGTTTTTTGAGGAGCCTCCGTACTGTTCTCCATAGTGGCTGTACTAGTTTACATTCCTGCCAACAGCATATGAGAGTTCCCTTTTCTCCCCAGTGTCAGTTTCTTAATAGGAGTCTCTTGATAAGCATGACTGGGTAGTACTTCATTCATGCCTTTGAATTACAAAGCCTGGAATACTGAACTCTCACTGAATGCAGGCCCCCAGGCTGGGCAATCCAGCCTCCACCCTTTGCTTTTTATTACCACTCTTGCTCAGAGCTTCATAACCTCACGGTGAGTTCTTTTGCTTTCAACCTCTCTTCCTCCTCTTACCCACCCTGCATAAGCTCCCACACTCAGCTTCCCCCAGACACTGCTGCCATCAGATGGTCAACAAACTCCACTGGTCCTTTTCCTACAGAGTCACTTCCAACTTATTCACCTGGAAGTCTGGGTGCTGTCTGGAGAACACCACGGAGTACTGATATATTTAGTTCCATTAAACACAATAAGAACAATATTTGTAGGAGTAAATTTTTCCATTGCATATAACATAAAAGCCATAGACATGAGCACATCTCTCTTAAGAACATATTGTCAAACTAAGCAGGGTTGGCTGCTTCCCGATTTTTTTTTTCCTGGAAATTTCTTGCTGCTTGAATTTCTATTTTAGTTAAGTGTTAAATTTTTCAAGAAAATTTAATGGCTGAAAAATTTAAATTGACACAACCCCATCGAAGTCATTAATTTGTTTTTCTATAAATCAAGAAAGTATCACTACTATTTGAGTTTTGCAAGATGATACCTAATTTAACACATGATCCATGACAATACCACAGAGTCAAGTCTGAACTTGTAGCCTGTTCCTGTTATATTCTTTTAAAACACAACCTTCCACTACCCTGCTCCACCTTTCCCCTGCACCCCTGCTACTCAAAATGTGGTCAACCAGCAGCATCAACATCACACACAGAGCTAATTATAAATGTTGATTCTCAGGCCCTGCTCCACACCTACTGATCTGCATTTGCACAAGATCCTCGGATGATCTGTTTGCACACTAAGTTTGAGGGGCACTGGTGAGAGGCAATCTACTCAAATCTTAGTTTTCTAATCTGTAAAGAATAATCTCTTTCTGATAGGACTGTCGTAAGGATTAAATAAAACAATGTATTCTGGTAGCTGTGAAGCACATCACTAATTTGAGCTGTGTGATGCTGGTTTACTCACTGTTCCTACACACTCATGCACCTTTCTGCATCTGGACCTTCCCGCTGCCTGGAGCATCTTCCCTCCTTTCCCTCAAAGTAGTTAAATTACACCTGTCTGTTTTGTACTGAATTGTAACACCCCAAAATTCATATGTTAACGTCCTGACCCCCGGTACCACAGACTATGACAGTATTTGGAGAAAGGATGTCTAAACAGATAATTATGGCTAAATGAGGGCCACTATGGTGGGCCCTAATCCAGTGTGACTGTGTCCTTATGAGAAGATGAGATGAGGACACAGACACACACAGAGGGAAGACCACGTGAGGGCACAGGGAGAAGACGGCCGTCCCCACCCGTCTTCAAGCCAAGGAGAGAGGCCTCAGAAGAAACCAACCCTTCCCACCCTTGGATCTCAGACTTCCGGACTCCAAAGTTGTGAGAAAATAAATTTCTGTTGCTTAAGCCCCCAGTCCATGGTACAGTTGTCCCCTCTTATCCTCAATTTCACGTTCTGTGGTGGTCAACTGCTGTCCAAAAATATTAAAATGCAAAACTCTGGAAATAAACAGCTCATAAGTCTTAAATTGCATGCTGCTTTGAGTAGTGTGCTGAGATCTTGTGCCATTCCTCTCCGTCCCGTCTGGGATGTGACTCCTCCCTTTGTCCAGCATCTCCACAATGTCAGTGCTACCCACCTGTTAGTCACTTTGTAGCCACTGAGGTGATCAGATGGAAAAAACATGGCATATATAGCATTCAGTACTACAGTACTTTCCACAATTTCAGGCATCCACGGGGGGTCTTGGAACGTACCCCCGTGGATCAGTGGGGACTGCTGTGCTTTGTTAGGGCTACCCTAGCAAACTAACACATTGCCCTGTTTCAACTCAAGTACTCTGTCCTCCTCCCTCCTGGTTCCCCCTGCCTGGACTCTGCACAACTGCAATGGGTGGATTTTTACTGAACTTGACCCATATACATGCCATATATCTTCAAGTATGTATTATGACTCCAGAGACCGGGAAAATTTGTTTCAATGCCTACCCTACTTGCCTGTGAATACCAGTTAATCCATGTTGATTGAGGTTGAAAGAAGAGTACAATTCAGGACTTCACATTCCCAGTCAAAGGCGCTAGCTAGCCCCCAGATCATTCTTCTGCCTCTAGATAAGCAAAGCAGATTTTGCCTTAAGCCTGCATTAAGCATATGTCAGTGCTAGTTTCATGATTTATTATAGGTGTTCTGTGTAAATTCAGTTTTGGAGTATCCCAAGCTGTGGGAATAGGTTAATCTTAATGCCTTGTTTCTAACTCCTTGTCTTATTCAACCTCCCGGCCTTACTCCAATGTGAGGTAAACAAAGATGTTATTGTTCCTATTTGAAAGATGAAAATATTGAGGGTCAGAAAGGCCAAGATGCTAACATGGTGGCTGTAGTTAATAACAACAAGTTTTGTATTCTTGAAAGTTGCTAAGAGTAGATGTTGTGTTCTCACCACAAAAAATAAGTATGTGAGGTAATGCATATGTGAATTAGCTCAATTTAGCCATTCCACGATGTATACATATTTCAAAACATCGTGTTGTACATGAAGAATATGTATGATTTTTATTTGCCAATTAAAAAAAAAAAGAAAAGTCCAGAGGCTTAGCCAAAGACCCTGATTAGCTAGTGGTCTAGCGCAGTGAATAGGAGGCTCCTGGCGCTTTGACAATGAACCAGTCCTGTGATGATGTTATCAATGAGTGGTCTTCATAGAAGAGAAAAGCAAAGGCTCTCTTACCCACTGTTCCCCACTCTGTAAAAGAAAAAAAAAAAAAAAACCTAGTGCTTGCATATGAACAAGCCAGAAACATTATTTTTCAACTCTCTATGCTGCAACTTCTTAGATTTAAAACCAAAAATTGAAAGCAATCTCCATAGAATTTCTCTGGGGAGAAATGACCTACTTCAGCTTATATTCCTCCCTGTAGTTGCTCGGAGCCTTGGGAATTACCTTGTCCATGTATTTTCATTCAGAATGAATGCTTTAATATATTTCTTTAATCATCTGTTGCATCAGAGAATATTGTTTCATGCATATTAAAGACTTGAGCATGTAATAGACCAGTGTTCTGACTAATAAACGCACTCAAAGCATGTCACTAGTCTTATTGCTTTTTTTAGCTTCAGGATAGATGTGTTTTATTTGGAAAATGATGATGATGATGATGATGATGATGATGATGACAGTGCTTCTATTAAACAAAGGGAATTATTTTATTTTAAAATGGTGCCATGGCCTTGTACAGATCATTATTCTTTTGAAGAAGTCTACCCTACCTTATTTCCAGAGTGTTTATTCCCCATTCAGGCAAATCAATCAATGTGTTAGGAACTTTCTATGTGCCCAGCGTGAGTCTGTGCAGAAGTATAAAGATGTAACTTCTACCCAGAAGGTCTTCTAGTCTGGTTTGGGTATGTAAGACTTTCACAAAATAAATAAAGGTACAAATCACATGCTCTAGGAAAAGAGAGAAGGGAAAGGGCCTCATAGAGGGATAAAGGTTGAGTGAGATTTTTATAAAACAGAAAGATTGGGAGGGGTGAACAAAAGGTTTTCCAGCAAGGGGGGAAGAATATAAACAAAGGCATGATGCTGGATATGTGTTCAGTAAACATGCCCCGTTCCACTCACTGTTCTAGGTGATGAAGCCACCTTCATCATCTAGATAAAAGACATGGTCCCTGTTCTAGAGTTAAAGGTAAAACAGACTAACAAGTGGACTGTCACATACAGTGTGACAAATGTCATGATAGAGCTAAGCATGGTGTGCTAAACAGGAGGGCTACGTGGCACAGCTGGGGAGAAGCAAGAGGACAAGGAGTTGTTCATGCCTAAGAGGAATTTTAAAACAAGAAGACATTAGCCAGAGGAAGTAGGAGGGAAGAACATTCCGTGAAGATGGAATCATTTGGTGAGGGCAAGAGGGAAAGAGAGGAGAGACACTCCCCACGTGTCTCAGTTTGGCCGGAGGGATGTTTGTGTGCCAGGGGAGGGTGAGTGATAAGGCTGGATGTACAGTCAGGGGCCAGGCTGAGGAGAAGCTGGCAAATCATACTAAGGAATTCTGACTTTACTCTGAAAGCAACAGGGAACAAATACCACACTCAAAGAACAGCAAGAAGGAAGAAAGCCTGGTTGGAGCACAAGCTTCTGTACATGATGGCACGTGGTCAAAATAATCTCATCAGACTGTGTGCATGGGCAATCAAATCATTCTCTCTGATTTAGCAAACATCATGTAATGATGACAAGTAGAAAATTAATGTTCTGCCCTTAATGATCTCAACTAATGGCAATCTTTCTCAAATAATGGGTTTTATCCCAATTTCTGATTGATGTATTTAAATTCCTTGTATAAAATGACTTGTGCTAAAGTGAATCTGAACATCATCATTGATATCAGTTTTCTGCATTTTTAATTCCTATTTATAGATCCAAAAATCTTGGGGGTGGCTTTCAACTAGCACTATATTAGAGCTGTGAAAAGTCCATGGACATTGTCTTCCTGTCTGGATTTTAATCAATCAAGAATATTTGGATGGCTTTTAACAATAAGGTAATGGAAAATGGAAATGTACAAGAGACAGTAGGAATGGAATATTTCATTGTACTTCAGCATGATTCTGAAAATAAATTCACATGATCTTGCCATTTAGTTCACCAGCCTGTAAAATGTCCTTAAAGCTTTCCCATACAAATGCCCTAGGGATGGGTAATATAATTAATGGCAACTTTCTTTATTACTTCAGGATTTATTGGTGAAAATGGCATATACTGTCATTTACAGATTTTATATATTCCAGGAATAAGTATTGTCAATATGGATCCTCTTACAATGTGGGGTCTGGATATGATGAAAGAAGAGACATTAGTTCTTTAACAGGCTTATGAAACAGACAAAAAACTTATTTTCAGGGAATCTTAAGAATCAAGATAAAATGAAAGTTAATCTAAACTGCCTCAAAAGGGTATGTAATCTAAAATTTACATAATGGGAGAATAGGATTTTGTTAACATAGTACTTAAGAATTTAGTAAAAAGAAGTTGAGGTATCACAATATTTGATGAAGCCCCCAAAGAAACTGGTGGAAAAAATAATATGAAAAGCGATCAAATGGGAAAGTGTTAGTAAACAGTACATCTGAACTAAATATAAAAGGTAAACATGTTCAAATTGTTCTAGGTTGTTAGAAAAATTTGTCAAAAGTTTCATGGTAAAAAGAAGTACATGCAAATATATTATTATACTCTAATAATATTTCAAAGTGCTAACATTGGGGACTTAAAATAAAATAAACTTTTAAAAATATGTAAATCCTGGAGATATGCTGATCTCTTCCATTAGAGGTGCCTTGCGTAGGAATTCAGAAAACATACTTGCCATCTCACAATGCACCATACAGTCTTGCTCATTGTATTGGTCTGCTGGGGCTGCCATAATGGAATACCACAGGCTGGGTGGCTAAACTAACAGACATTTGTTGCTCACAGTTCTGGAGGATGGAAGTCCAAGGTCAAGGTGCTGGGGTTGGTTTCTGGTGAGCCCTCCCTCCTTTCCTGGACCACCTTCTCCTGGGATCTTCACATGACCTTTCTTCCACGTGCACGTGGAGAGGGAGAGAGCTCTCTGGTGTCTCCTCCTCTACTTACAAGGACACCAATCCTATCCTATCAAATTAGGACCCCACCCTTATGACATCATTTAATCTTTATCACCTCCTCCACCTTTATTACCTACCTATCTCAAGATAGTCACGTTGGGGTTTAGGGCTTCAACATACGAATTTTTTTTGGTGGGAGGAGTAATTTAGTCCATACACTCATCAACATCAACTCTGAGAAGAGCTAAACCATAACTTAAGTTATTAAAACTCTTACTAAGACACTTTCTTCTGTTGCTGTCTCGTGTATTCATATTTATATCTAAATACCAGGTACCATTTGTAAGCCCTAGACACATTTATAAGATTAACAGCAACATGGAAATATTTCTTTGGCGATTAAAATAGCATACTAACAAAGCAGAAGTCCTGGCTGGGTCTCCCAGATGGTGGAGGAGAGGTTTAATAAAGGAGAGAAATATAGCTAGACAGACATGGAATCAGCAGAGGTTGAGAGCTAAGGAAACCCTGTTTGGACTTGTTTCTTCAGGGAGAACAACAGGTTTGGCTTTTAAACCCTCACTTTTGTTATTTTTCTCTGCCTGGAGCTTTTAAGTGTGAAAACATGGTTTCACAGAAGACTGCTCAGCTGAGAAACAGAAACCCCAGACCAGCCCTGCCAATAAGAGTAAGACCTTAGACGGTTTGCACAATTCCCAGAGCCCTCAATTATCTCTTTGTAAAGCAAAGTGTAGATCACTATGAGACCCTATTCTACTCTTAACAGTCTTCTTTCTATTATTTCTGGAGAAGGTATACACTGGCTCCAATGTTTCTAGAATACTTTCTGGAATAACACATGAAAACTTTCCTTCCCCTCTGAGATGTAGGTAGCTCTGTAACGCCAAGTCTCACGCCCAAATTTGAAGTACAATCTGGAATCCACTACAATCTGAGTAGTGAAGAAGAAAAACATAGTATAAAATCCAAGTAAATGGCCTTATTTCCATGGTGCCATTGTGCAGTTAGCTTGTTTATTTAGAAATAGTTTAGTTTTAATTACCCCAATACTGTTTCTGTAATGCTCGTGTTAAAAAGGATAGACTACATTTAAGCTTTATGCATTCAGGATAAAATGTTTTCTTTACTAGCATTGGAGTTTTATTTAGCAAATGCTGTTTTTAGTTTATTAGACAATTCAAAACGTGTACACTTACGTGGCACATACCATGTTGTCATCACAGAATAACATGGTGGAGACACTTCATATCACTATATGACCATCATTCATACTTTAGAGGGGAGATTCCACATATGGCATCCATATATGGAGGGTGTTAATCCAGTTGCATGCCTTAATCTCTCTCTCAGAGGATTCTTGCCTTTCACAGAAGATCATTTCCCACAGCCCCCATCAGTCAGTATTATTAAGGGTGGTCACTTAATGCAAGAAAAGCTATCTCCTAATCTGACCTGAGAGCTTCTTTGTTAGTTGGACATTTATGTGACTTCTGGGGCCATGTAGACTTGGTAGGTGGAGTCCCATTAAGGATATTGTTTATTGAGAGGGAGCAGAGAAAACAGATTGCAGGGGGCGGAGAAAAAAACAAGAAAGAAGCAAGAAACAGTCATGTGAACAGCAGAACACAGGATCTGCCTAGGCTCCTGATGGCTTTCTTTGTCCTTTCAGTCCCCTAGGAGGCCAATTTTCAATTCCTGCTCTTGGATTCTTCTAAGAGATATCCCAATGACCAGGTAATAAATTTGCCCCCCTTCTCCATATGTCCCCTCAAAGTTACTTAAACATTACTTTGTAGCACTTGCACTTAACAATCTCTTTATCACCATACTTTGTCTTGGCAAACCACTCTAGAATTTAACCAATTTTTATTACTTTCTTTCAGCCAGTATCTCCTTATTTGCCCCCTCCCCAAAGCAATCCTATATAGTTTGCTCAATATTGTGCTAATCTGGCTGAACGTGGCCATAGACTGGATTTTAATGAGCCTCTAACCCCAGTTAGTAATCTGGCACAACTTCCAACAAATATGTGCCATTGGTTAAAAAGGAGTGTTTAGGTTTCAGAACAAACATTTCACTGCAAATCCATCACCAGAAATCCAACTGAAGATGCCCAATGAGTGTAGGTTAGTAGTGTCAGTACAAGAAATGAATTATGTTATTTGCCATATCTGCCTTAGCTATTAAATGATTTATTTCCATAAATGCTTAGCAGTGATTGCCAAACCTCACCAAAGACAGAATTACTCAGGGAAGCTTTTTAAATATAAATTCCTAGGTCCATCCCAGGAACTATGAAATAAGACTCTGTGGGAGATGAGGTCTGGGAATCTATATATTTGCATATTTATAATACCCTAGGTGATTTTGAAGATCAGCCATGTTGGAGGACTATTGTTCTCGATTACATATAATGTCCAGGAGGAAACTTGTAACTGAAAATAAAACTCCAATCAATATAGAAAAATCAATTGTATTTCTATATACCAGCAATGTACAATTGGAAACTGAAATTAAAAAGATTATAATTTACAATAGCACATAAAACATGAACTACTTAAGTATAAATCTAACAAAATGTGCAAGATATATATGCTGGAAGCTACAAAATATTGATCAAAGGAATCAAAGAAGATCTAAATAAATGGAGATTTACACGATATTCATGGATTGGAAAACTTAGTATTGTTAAGATGTTAATTCTCCAAAATTGGTCTGTGGTTTCAGCTCAATCCCAATTAAAATCTCAGAAGTTTTTTTTTTTTTTAAAGAAATTATCAAGCCGACTCTAAGATGTATATGGAAACACAAAGGAACTAACACAGCCTAAACAATTTTGAAAAAGCAGAACAAAAGTGTAGGAGACATACTGCCTGATTTCAAGCTACGGTAATTAGATAGCATAGAATTGGTAAAAAGACAGACACATAGATGGATGAAACAGAATAGAGAGTTCAGAATTAGACTGATGTCAACTGACTTTTGACAAAAAGTACAAATGCAGATTAGTGGGGAAAGAAATTTTTTCAAAAAATGATGCTGGAACAATTCAATATTCACATGCAAAACAATAAGCTTTGACTCACACCTCACATTATGTGGAAACATTAACTCAAAAAGCATAAGGGACCTAAATGTAAAACCTAAAACTAAAAAAAAATTCTAGAAGAAAACATAGAAGAAAATCTTCATGATCTTGGGTTAAGGCAAAGATTTCTTGGAAATAATCAAAAGTATGACCCACAAAAGAAAAAAAAAGATAAACGGGACTTCATCAAAATTAAAAAGCTTCTGCTCTTTGAAGAATATTCTTAAGAAAATGAAAAGAAAAGCCACACATTGGAAGAAAATATTTGCCAAATATGTATCTGATAAAAAACTTTTATCCAGAATATATAAAGAACTCCTAATACTCAATAAATAAACAACTCAATAAAAAATGGGTAAAAGATTTGAACAGATACTTTACCAAAGAAGACATATAGATGGAAAATAAGCACATGAAAAGATACTCAACATCATATTTAGTAGGGAAATATATATTAAAACAACAATAAGATACCTTCATATGCCTTTTAGAATGGCTAAAATTAAAAAATCTATAATATAAAGTGTTGGTGAGGATACAGAACAACTGGAGCTCTCATACATTGTCGATGGAAACACCATTTAGGAAAATAGTTTGGAAGCTTCTGGTAAAGTTTAACATACACTTAACATAATTCTACTCCTGAGTATTTAAGGGAAATGAAACATGTTCACATAAAACCCTGTTCATAAATGTTTACAGTAGCTTTATTCATAATCACCCAAACTGAAAACACCCCAAATGTTCATCAACAAGTGAAATGATAAACTGTGGTACATCCATGCAATGAAATACTACTCAGCAATGAAAAGAAACACACTACTGATACATGCCACAATATGGATGAATTTCAAATGCATTATGCTAAGTGGAAGAAGCCAGACTCAGAAGGCTGTACACACTGTTCAATTCCATTTTATATGACATTCTGGAAAATACAAAACTATAGAAGCAGAAACCATATCGTTGGTTTCCAGGAGCTGATGGGATAGCGAGGTTGACTACAGAAGGGAGAGGATGTTATACTACTCATCCCTTTGCAGTGATGGGATCATATATGTACACTGCTGTACATGTTTGTCAAAAGCCATAACATTGTATATGAAAGAGTGAATTTTACTAAGTTATGTCTGTGCCTCAATAAACCTGTCTAAAAAGAAAAACACAATAAAAAGCAAAATTCCAATTTAGTGTGTCAAGGGATATGCATTTTGCTTTCAGTTTGATCTTTTCTAAGAACCAAATTATCTTTTTCTCCCTTCAAAATCACTAAGGTAACAAATGGTCTTCCAGTGTTCCCTGCCATGGAAATTCTGAAAGGACAGTGCTATGTACCAGTCTATTTGCTGTTGTGATGGGCTTTAGACATCTACCATTATTTATCACAAAGGCTTAGGATATAATGGAGAGGTCACCTTCCAGCTGCGGTGAGGTATTAACAGACTGGGTGCAATAGGTGAGAGGAAGACTGTTGTTTCTATTAAATATCAGAAAACCCATGGGATGAAATAAACATTCAACAAACCTACAGATAATGTTTTTGGAGAAATTTCAATTAAAAAAATCTAGGATCTAATTAAAATCCTAAGTTGCACACCAATTATTACACTTAAAATGGGCATAGTTAAGAGGTTCTCAGCCAATTGGCCTCTGCATGCATTTGCACCAGAATCTTCACAAAGAAGAGAAGAACTTCTATGATCTCAGGGATACCTGTGTGCTGCCTCTAAGCAGATATTATGCTAAAAGAAAACATTGACTAATTTCCAGAACACCATTAAACTTTCTAGTATTTGGAAGTATGCAATGAATACAAAAGAGGTGAGGAATGCTAATTGAATTATAAAATATTACGCTCAACATATTTAATTTACAAAATTGGCCATCTCCCGATTGCACCTCAGAGGGCTTAAATGATTTGGCCACAGCTGGTAAGTGGCAGGAATCATATTTAAACTCAGGTCTTCTGACTCCAAGGCTAGTGAACATTATATTGCTTTACTTTTTCTCATACTAGTTCACAAATGTATAAGCCATGATGGTGTGGTAAATCACGCCAAGACATGGCAGCAGTATTTCTTTCTCTTAGACTCTAGTGCCATGAAGTTAAATACAACAATTTATAAATTAATTCTTATTTGGCACTCCATTGTCATTAGATTGATTTAACTCAGCTACATTTTTAAAACTTCAAAGTTAGAAGATATATGGCATACGATTTCATTTTCTCTTATGACTTTTTAAAAATGCTCTAGAAGTGAGGAAGGAAAATACTTGGTAACATTCTTCACCTGAACGTAACATTGCTTTTTTCTTGCCTTCCATGGCATCAGCCTCCTAGCTCTCTCTTTCTTTCCAGTTCTTTGTAGACCCCTTGGAACATCATCTGCCTCTGCTTGCCCATTGGATGCTGGTGTTTCCCAGAGTTCTGTCCTTAGGTCTCTTCCCCTCTCAGTGCACATGAAGTCCCCCAGGTGATCTCATTCACTCAATTTCCACTACCATCTGTAGACTGATGACTTCTTCTCTGGCACAGACCACTCTGACCTGTAGAACCATAGACTCCATTTTTTCTAATGGGACAGTTCTGCCTGGATGACCCACGGAGAACACAATCTCAACATGCCCTAAATTGAATGTTACCGCCTTCCCTATACCTGCTCTCTGCCCCTCCTAACAGCTCCCCTTTAATTCCCAGTGTCATAAATGGTACCTGGGAGTCATTCTCAAGTTCTTTCCCTCTCTTCTCCCATCTAAGTATTTTTCATCCATTCTTTTTGTTCTGCCTCCATTATATCTCTCAAAGTCTCCTCCTCCTCGATACCCCTTCATTAGAGCCCTCACCAAGTCTAATCTTCACTATTCTAATACATCTTCTCACTAGTCCCCTCTTTGCTTTGTCCCCCTCATTCCTGAGGCACAGTGCTGAACCATGTTACTTCCAGCTGAAAGCCCTACAATGGCTTCTTACTCCTAAAGAGCCAAAGCCAAACTCCAAGGCCCCCCTGCTCCCTTCTGCAGCCAAACCCTAATTGAAATTGGAGTTTCAGAGCCCTGAACTACGCAGCCACCTGAACACCCTTTGTTGCCAGTCACCCGCAATTACACGCCCATGCTGCTCACTTCGCCCAACTTCTTAGTGCTGGCTTGTTAGGTCTTTGCTTTTAATGTCCTTGCCATTATGGATTTGTATATCTTTTAACATTTAAAATGATTTTCTTTTATGTTCACCTTCACCTCTGTCACAATAAGCAAGCAAATCCTTTTTAATGAGAACATCTAACCTTTATTAAAATACCTAAGTTAAAATATTTGCATGCTACACCTCTGATAAAGGGCTGATAACCAGAATCTATACAGAACTTAGGAAAATCAACAAGAAAAAATCAAACAACCCTATTAAAAAATGGGCAAAGGACATGAACAAAAACTTTTCCAAAGAAGACAGAATGATGGCCAGCAAACATATAAAAAAGTGCTCAACTTCTCTAATCATCAGGGAAATGCAAATCAAAACCACAATGAGAGATCACTTAACTCCAGCGAGATTGGCTCATATCAAAATATCCCCAAATAACAAATGTTGGCGGGGATGTGGACAGATAGGAACACTCATACACTGCTGGTGGGACTGCAAATTAGTACAACCTCTATGGATAAGAATATGGAGATACCTCAAAGAATTAAAAGTAGAATTACCATTTGACCCAGCAATCCCACTACTGGGTATTTATCCAAAATAAAAAAAGACATTTTATAATAAAGACATCTGCTCTCGAATGTTCATAGCAGCACAATTCACAATTGCAAAGTTGTGGAAACAACCCAGGTGCCCATCAATACACGAGTGGATCAATAAAATGTGGTATATGTATACCATGGAGTATTACTCAGCAATAAGGAACAACAGTGAATTAACACATCTGGTATTATCCTGGTTGGAGCTAGAACCCATTCTTCGAAGCGAAGTGTCGCAGGATTGGAAAAACAAGCACCACTGGTACTCAACATCAAACTGGTACTAACTGATGAACACTTACATCACACAGGGCAATAACATTCATCTGAGGGCGGGCGGGCGGGAGCGGGGTAGAAGGGATGGGAAAAACTCTCACTGAATGGATGTGGGGAGCACAGTTTGGGAGATGACCACGATTGTGGCTCTGACACAGGCAGAACAAGGGCAATGTGTATGGCCAAAGTGTTGTACCCCCATGATATTCTGAAAATAAAAAAAAAATAAAAAAAAAAATACCTAAGTGAATAAGGAATATCTTTCTCTTTCTTCTACTTTATTTTTCTGATATGGTTCAGATGAATATAGAAATTTTAAAACTTCAGAAAAGTTATTTCCTTAGATGTATTCATATTTGCAAGGTTTTCAATTTTATGCATAACTCACACCATTTTGGGGAAGCTCGGGGGCTGTGAATTTACACCCAGATCTCCACTAAGAGAACAGGGCATTCTTTGCCTACTGTGGTAGCCTTCTTCATCCCTTTTTTCCTTTTTTAAAAAATAATTAATAGACTTTATATTTTTAGTATAGTTTCAGATTTACAGAATTGAGCAGAGTTCCATATATGCACTCCACTCCCACCCCATACATAGTTTCCCTCTTAACATCTTTCACTAGTATGGTACATTTGTTACAATTAATGTACCAATATTGACACATTATTAATTATAGTCCATCATTTACATTAAGGTTCACTCTTGGTGTTGTACATTCTATGGGTTTTGACAAATGTATAATGACATGTATCCACCTTTATAGCATCATCCAGAATAGTCTCACCTGTGCTTTGCTGAGTCATCCTTCACTTCCCTCCCTTTCCCCTCCCAACCTCCTACAATCACTGACCTTTTTACTATCTCTGTAGTTTTGCCCTAACATTATATTTTGAGCCAAATTTTTCATCACCTTTTTAGGAAGACCTCTTCCTGTCTTCTTAAAATGAAGAAAGAATGTCTTCATGAAATTTGAGTTATTTTGCACAGTCAGGAAATGCTTACAGATTGAATTTTTTTAGTTAGTAGTTGTTGTTTTTTGAAGATCTTGTTTGCATTTTCTATTCCCATTAACCTAGAGTGAATACATCTTTGTTCAACTAAAGCTACAGGAGGAAGAAAGACCCTTGGGGAATACATGAGGGTCCAAATAGACTCAGAAATGCCCACGAGGGAAATTGATTTCTCTTGTTCATTACCAAATTGCAACTAGCACTAGTGTTGACATCAGGGTAAGAGGTTATCAATTTCCTACATGTGACAAGATAAAATAATCTGATATACAATCTAGGCAAGTGAAATGATCAGCACGATCATCTTCTGTATTTTGCTATCTGAAAAACCCCAGTGGTTCAAATTGCAGATCCCAGCATGCCTCATTTTCAGATAGGTAACCTTAACGACTCATTTCTAGATGCCATTCCCATTTAAATTTGATAGTACTGATACCAAAGAATGGGTTGCATGCTTATCACTATTTATTTTGGAGTAAACAATCACAATATCAGTTTAATGATGCAGCTAAAAGCTTGGTGCATGATTCTGGGTGTCACTGTGCCACGACTCACAGGCAAGAGGCGGTGGCACATAATAGTCATTTGACAGCAAATGATTTTAAAGGGACATAGAAAAAATGAAAGTCTACATGACATAGATCAATGTTAAAAGAGAAATTCCTTTTGGACTGATGAAAAGAAAATATTTTGGTTCAGCTTCACTTTGACAGAAACAAAAAGGGCAACTTCCTGTGTTAGAAGCAGAATGGACCACCTGACCCGTGAGAAGAAAGGGTATGGTTAGACCAACGAGTTAACAAAAAGTAATACTTTCATAGTGCTTTATGGCTTTTTAAGTGCCTTTCCTCATATCTATTTTGATACAAGTTGTCCTTATCAAATGGCATTATTAATATGGCAGTGTTTTAAGATACTAAAAGTCTGCCTCTGAGGGTAACAGATTAGAATGATCAGAAATGATCCCGTAGTGAAAATATGATGGTTTTCTTCTTCAGTTTTGCTTTAGTGAATGCTTGAAAGCCTACTCTTTCTTTGAGCTGAAAGTATGATTTGTTATTCCAAAACTATTTCAGTCTTAGCAGAGATGGAGTTTGCACATGGCATTTTCTATAACTAAGGCCGACTCCCATTTGGGTGGAAAATAAAGTCTATGATTCATAATAAGAGATTGCTGCCTGTGAAATCACTTCCTACCATAATACTGGCCACTTCATTACAGTGGTAATTAGAAAGAAAAAGAACAGAAATGGCCATTTGAGGGAAAATTAGTGTTTAATTTCCAAGACTGTTTTATTTCAATGGATGCAACTCTGGCAAGATTTTTACACTTAAATTGCAAACCTAAGAATGATAAAGCTAGTGTTTCAGATCTGTCTTCTAAATGGAAAACAGTTAATGCAGCATGTGATAAAAAAGTATCTAATGACTGAATATATCCCTTAAAGTCAAATATACTGTCTTTAAAGGAGAGTTTAAAAAATAAATACGTATATGAAGGTAGGCACGTGTGGGTTTAAGTTACATCCGTTTAATCAGTTGCTACAGTCATTAACCAAAGAACAACTGTCAGCATGCACCTTGAGCTTGCTAAAGATACTTGCTAAGAGAAAGCACTGTTAAAATGGATCTTTTCCTGGAAGAGGAAAACAAGATTTGAGATAAAGAAATAAGTATAGATTGGTCTTAGATTCCCCATTTTTAGAGAGCTGGTGAGTCATCTTCTAAAGAATGTTTGTTTTCTTTTTTTCCCCCTATTTCAGAAACTCTTTTAGAAACTCTTTCATTGTGGAATGTAATACAGAAAATTGTGCCCAATAAAAATAAACAGCTCAATGATTTATCTCCAAGGGCACAGCAGTATAACCAAGACACAGTGTGATAAAACACTGCTGCACCATGCAAGCCCCCTCAGGCCACCCCTCCCCAACCCTAATGCAATTTTCTTTTATGTTATCACTTCTTTGCTTTTCTTAATAATTTTACCATCAAAACATCACTAAACATTGTAGTTTTGCTTTGTCTTTTTTTTTTCGTGGAACTTTACATAATAGAATCATTGTTTTATATACTTTTGTATCTAGGCTTTTACAAGTGACATTGGGTATGTCAGATTTATTCTTGTTGCGTGAGTAGTGGTAAATCTTTCCTATTCATTCCATTATATGCATATAGCACTTTTTTTTTTACCCATGGTACTGTAGGTGACTACTGTATCTGGATGAATTTCAGTTTTTGCTTTTATGAATGATGGTGCTATGAATATTCTTGTATGTGTCTTTTGATATACACATGCACACATTTCTGTTGTATATTCCTATGAGTGGAATTTCTGGGTCGTTGGGTATGCATACAGTTTGGTAGATAATAGAAAACAAAATAGTTTTCTGAAGTGGCTATATTAATTTGCACTTCTAACAGCAGTATATGACAATTCCTCCTTCTTGAGATGGTTGTCAATACTTGGCCTTTGTGGTGAGATTGTAGTAGATTTTTTCTTGGCGTTAAACTTGTTTTTCCCTGAAGTCTAATGAGGTTGAGCACATTTTCATATGTTTATGGCTACTTGGCTATCCTCTTTTATAGTGCTTCAAGTCTCTTCCCAACTTTTGTATTATGCTGTCTTTTTTCTTATTGATTTGTAGGGGCTGTTTATATATTCTAGATACAAGCTCATTTTGATTATATGTAGGGTAAATTTCTTTTCCCACTCATGGCTTGCCTTTTACTTTCCTAATGGTATCTTTTGATGAATATAATTTTTAATTTTTAAAAATTTTATTTTGAATTAGTTTTACATTTACAGAAGAGTAGAAGAGTGCTCCCATATACCCCCCCATCCAGCTCCCCCTAGTGTTAGCATGTTGCATAACCATGTACCAAACATATCTAACACTTATCAAACTCAAAGATTAATATTGGTATGACACCATTAAGTAAACTACACAGGTTATTCAGATTTAACTGGTTTTTCACTATTGTCCTTTTTCTGTTCCAGGACCCAATCCAGGATACCACAGTGCATTTAGTGTCATGTATCCTTAGTCTCCTTCAATCTGTGGCAATATCTCAGTCCATGTTTTTTATGACCTTCACATTTTTAAATAGTACTGGTCAGGTATTTTGTAGAATGAACCTCAATTTGGACTTCTTTGATGTTTTCTCATGATTAGATGAATTCAATAATCTTTAGCATAGTTTAGTTTGTCAGTCTTCTCCTTTATAGATAATGCTTTTTGTGCCCTCTTTAAAAACTCTTCTCCTTTCCCACAAAGCCTCTGTTTTGCCTTTCGTATTTAGCTTATAGGTTTAGGCCAAGTTCCATAGTTTCCATATCTATGTGATCCAGAATAATTTATTGGGAAAAAAATTTCCCCACTTATCTGTAGTTCCATCTTTGAGGTAAATCAAAAGCTTTATTGTACATTTGTATCCTTATGTGTACATTCGTTTCTGAGCTCTCTATGCTATTCCACTAGTATATTTGTCTCTTCTTGCACTATGATGCACTGTATTAATTATTATAGCTTTATAATAAATCTTGATATCTGGTGGTATCCATTTTGTTCTTTCCAAGAGATCATTGGCCATTATGGCCCTTTGCATTTCCTTATAAATTTTAGAATCAGCTTGTTGATTTTCTCTCTCTCTCTCTCACACACACACAGGCATGCAGGAATTGAATTAAATCCATAAATCATTTGGGAATGACAATTTACAATATTGCATTTGCCAATACATGAACATGAATATACCTTCATTTACATAGGTATTCTATAATTTTCTCAATAATTTGTAGTTTTCTGGTAGAGATCTTACACATTTTCTTTTATATTTATTCCAAAGAATTTCATGGTATTTGATATTATTGTGAATAGAATCACTTCTAAAATTTAATTTTTCTAGTTATTTGTTGCTGGTATATAGAAATACAATTGATTTTTTTTTCATATTGATCTTGTATCCAGAGACTTTGCTACATCCTCTTTTTAATTTTAATAGGTTATCTGTAGATTCTTTCAGATTTTGTGTATACACAATTGTGTCATTTGCATATAAAAGTTTTCTTCTTATAGTTTTTCTTTTCTTTTTTTGCTTTTTCTGTACTGACTAGGACTTCCAGTACAATATTGAATAGATGTACCAGTAATAGGAATGCCCACTCCTTTCTGAAATCAGAGAATACTTTCTGCAATTTACCATTAAGTATCATGCTTGCAGTAGGTTTTGTCATCTATTATAGTCATGTGCTGCATACCGACATTTTGCTCAATGACCAACTGTGGTCCCATAAGATTATAACGGAGGTGAAAAATTCCTATTGCCTAGTGACATTGTAGCTGTCATAACATCGTAGCACAACACGTTACTCATGTTTGTGGTGATCCTGGTGTAAACAAACCTACAGCACTCAGTTGTGTAAAAGTCTAGCATATACAATTATGTCCAGTATGTAATACTTGGTAATGACTCTTACTGGTTTATGTATTTACTATACTATACTGTTTATTGTTACTTTAGAGTATAATCCTTCTACTCATTAAAAAAAAAGTTAGCTGTAAAACAGCCTCAGGCAGGTCCTTCAGGAGGTATTGTAGAAGGAGGCATTGTTATGATAGGAGATGACAGCTCCATGCCTGTTATCACCCCTGAAGACCTTCCAGTGGGACAAGATGTGGAGGCGAAAGACAGTGATATTGAGGATCCTGATCCTGTGTAGGTGTAGGCTAATGTGTGTGTTTGTGTGTTAGTTCTTAACAAAAAAGTTTAAAAAAGAAAAAAAATAAAAACTTTTAAAAATACAAAAAAGCTTATAGAATAAGGATATAAATGAAAATATTTTTGTATGGCTGTAAAATGTATTTGTGTTTTCAGCTAATCATTATTAATAAAGAGTTAAAAATTAAATTAAAAAAATTAAAATGTTTGTAAGTAAAAAAGTTACAGTAAGCTAAGGTTAACTAAGTATTGAAGAAAGAGAAAAATTTTTTTAATGAATTTAGTGTCACCTAAGTGTACAGTATTTATAAAGTCTACAGTCATGTATAGTAATGTCCTAGGCCTTCACATTCACTCACCACTCACTCACTGACTCACCCAAAGCAGCTCCTATTCCTGCAAGCTCCATTCATGATTAAGTGCCCTATACAGGTGTCCCAATTTTTGTCTTTTATACTGTATTTTTACTGTGTCTTTTCTATGTTTAGATATGTTTAGATACACAAATACTTACCATTGTGTTACAATTGCCTACAGTATTCAGTATAGTACATGCTGTACACGTTTGTAGCCTAGGAGCAATAGGCTATACCATATAGCCTAGGTGTGTAGTAGGCTGTACCATCTAGGTTTGTGTAAGTACATGCTATGATGTTTGCACAATGACACAATCACCTATTGGTGCATTTCTCAGAATGTATCTCTGTCATATTAAGCAATGCATAGCTATACTAGATTTGCTAAGAATATATATCAAGAATTGATATTGAATTTTATCAAGTTGTTTTTATGCATCTATTGAGATGATCATATACTTTTTTCCTTTTATTCTATTAACGTGGTGAATTACATTGATTGATTTTGAATGTTAACTCAGCTTGAATTCTTGAAAGGACCTCAACTTAATAATGATATATTATCCTTTTTAGGTATCACTGAACTTGGTTAATATTTTGTTAGGATATTTCTGTTTATGAGGGGGACTGATCCAGTACTTTTCCTTTCTCATAATGTTTCGGTAAGGTTTTGTTTTCAAGATCATGTTAGCCCCATAAAAGAATTGGGAAAGGTTTGTCTTTTTTGTATTCTCCAGAAAAGTTTTCGTAAGATTGGTATTCTTTTTTTTTTTTTTTTAAATGTTCAGTAGAGTTCACCGGGAAAGATATCTAAGCCTGGAATTTTCTTTGTGGGAAGGCTTTTAATTACAGATAGATTTGTCTTTTTTTTAGGGGGACAAAAACAGATATGGAACTATTCAGATTTTATATCTTCCTATGTCAGTTTTGGTAGACTGTATTTTCATAGAGATTTATCACTTTCATCTAAATATTCAAATTTATTGGCATAAAGGGCTTCAAAATAATCCTTTATCTTTTTAAATACCCATAGGACATGTAGTAATAACCCTTGTAAGGAAGGTGTGCTAATTCCATTTTTCTTGATGAAGAAATTGAGACGGTAAATAACTTGCTCCAGGTTAATTGTGAAGCTGGAATTCAAATTAGGTCTGTTGTATAGAAAGTCTATATTCTTTTCAAATATATTGAATTTAAATATGATTAGTATAAAATATAAAATAAGTTTTTATTTTCTTCAAAAATTTTATTTCATAATTGAAGAAAAAATTAGAATATGGTAAATATTTCATTATTTGCATTATAAAGAATCTGGGGTCAATAAAGGAATTTAACTTTTTTAAATCCATCTTTTTTGCTGATCATGTTTAGAAAATTTCTGAAGTATCTCAAAGACAGTGCTGACAACTCCCTCCTTTTTGACCTGTTGCTCCTTCATTTGGCTTCCTTGAAAGAACACTCTCCTTCACCTCTGACAGCTCATTTTCACTTCCTATGCAGGGCCCTCTTGCTTTGTGCGCCATTAAATATTAGTGTTCCTCAGGTCTTTGTAAGCACTCTCTTCATTTAAAAAAAAATCCGTTGGCAATCTTACTCATGTTCGTTATTTTAATTGTTACAGAACTAATGACTCACAAATCCAGATTCCCAGACCTCTGAAACTATATATTCTCATGGGCTTCTGAAATTGTTCATGTGGAGATTCCAAAGGCAAGACCTTAACCTCAATCATGTCTAAAACTATGCTTGATATATATATATACACACACACATACATATCTCATATACATATATACACGCATGTGTGTATGTATTTATATATCTCCTAAGAGATTTGCAAATTTCTCAGTGTATATTTGGTCAATGGATGTCTCTAGGGGGAAAAAAAAGGAAAGAACAGCTTACTATTTTCTCAGTGGTTGTTATTGTGGCTAATTCATACTTTTCAGTGGAGGGCTCATGTGGGTCCATGGATTGTTATTATTAACCTTTCTGAAAAGTCAGTCAGTCAGATGGGACTATTAATTGGAGTGGACTTGTGCCAATGTCACTTTAAAATAGAAATAGAACTGAATCCTTCATGACAGTGCTCTGCTGTCTAGGAAAAGTCTATATTCATAAGGTTATTATAAAGCCTTCTGATATTATAGCCACTTTGCTAGCCATATCTATTTGGAAGATAACAGTCAAATCATAATACTATTGAAGTTGTATGCTTACAAAAGCTTAGAATCATGTAATTTGAGTTTTGAATATTATAATTTCAAATTATATACCAGTTATTAACAAAATTATCATAAGGAAGAAAACTCAATTCTATGGAGAGGATGTTTTTAATCACTCCTTTTTCAATGTGGTGAATGAAGCATAGTAGAATCAAGCAATTTATGCTAAATCTCATCTCATTACTGACAGTAATTCAGAAGTACAGCTTCCTAATTCTAGATTCTCCCCTTTCTTATTGTGGTAACAATGTTTCCAGCTAACACAGGAGAGTCATATAAAATCATCAAGTATAACTTCTGATCTGGCTCTCATATCCCATATTTTAAAAATTTCCATTGTTAATTACCTTTAATCCCTGCCCTAGCTTTAGGTTTCCAGAAGCTGTTCCACTTATGATGGGGCTACATCTTGATAAACACATCATAAGTTGAAAATATCCTAAATTGAAAATGCATTTAATACACCTAACCTACAGAACATCATAGCCTACCTTAAATGTGCTCAGAACACTTACATTAGCCTTCAGTTGGGCAAAGTCATGTAACACAAAGCCTATTTTATAATAAAGTATTGAATACTTCATGTTATTTGTTGAACACTGAATGGAAAGTGAAAAACAGAATGGTTGTATGGGTACTTGAAGTGCAATTTCTTCTACAGAATGCCTGTCACTTTTGTACTATCTATCATAAGGTCAAAAAATCATAAGTTGAACCATAGTAAGTTGGGGACTGTCTGTAGTCACACGTGGATCTCATGCAGGGGGAGACAAAAGGACCTTGGAGTTCACAGCTTAGTGAGCCAAATTCCCTTTGTTCTCTGACTTCGGAGCCTACATTCTCTATTTTTTCTTCGCCTGATTAAGCTTCTGCCTTATATTCTATTTCCAGTGATGTCTTCTCTGTCTTGACTATACTTGCCTTGGCTCCTGTGCTCAGTACCTCACTTCAATTAAAACTCAGATCCTGACCGGTCCTTTGATCCTATCCCCCACTCCCAGATGCCCCTAAACACCTCTCTCTGTGGTTGAGTCCCATTACCTACTGGAAGACTGCTCGAGGTGCCTACCTGTAAAACTGGCCATCTTACTCACACGCAGGTGGATTTGGCTGGTTGGGGACAGCAGGCAGACAATCTCTTCTTCTTTCACCTCTGTTGTGCAACCCCCCAAAGCCTGGTTGAAGATGCCAATCTGCTCGGATGGGTTAGTAGTTACAAGAGCAGGATTGTCCACAAAAGTCCTTCCTTGGAAAAAGTCTCGCTTAGTTTAAGTGGGCCAGAGAAGGAAGAGAGTGTTGAGTCCTCTGGGAGGACACAAACAGCTGGAGAGGATGCCAATCCTAACCTGGTGGTGTGGTGGCTGGAAAGGGCAGGAGGTCAGGAATAGTGGGTTATCAGACAGGCATTAGGACCCACAAAGAAACTGATTCAGGTCCATTCTGCCATTTGCTACATGTGAACCTCAGGTATATTGTCTGTCTTCCTGAGGCCTGTTTCCATGTCTGCAAAATACAAACTATTTCTTCCTTGTTTCACAGGGTTTTGTACAAATGGTGTACACCAGGCAAAAGCAGAATTGGGAAATCTTACAAGGTATATGAATTGGTATCATTTAAAATAATCAAAGCTTTAAGGTGAAGTTAAGTTTTCAAATCTCAAACAATTACGCTTATGTATTAAAAATAATCTTACCTAATTAGCCATAACATGAAACATAAGTTTCTGTTTATTATTAGGACTGAATTCTATTCTATATTTCAATTACTTCATTTTCTCCCAGAAGATTTGATATCTATACTTTAATTGTAAAACATTATAAACATTACTGCCTAAATTTGAATTTAACTAATTTAAATTGGTAAATGAACCAATATTTTAAAAATAAATTGAATCAAGATAGCAGCCAGCAAGCTATCACTTTTGTGTATCAGAATGGCAAATCTGAGAATCATTAGTATAAATCACTAAGACAAAGAGTTGGGAAGAAATTTCCTTTTAATTAGTCTTGGCTCCTGTAAGATGGTGAGATAGTATAAGCTGCTGTCTTCTTCCAGAAACAACCCTGGAGAAACTAGGAGATGGGGGCCGGTGGGAAAGGGGGAAGACAGAGAGAGAGAGAGGAAGAGAGGGATATTGATTTAGACAGACAGACATGTGGATTCTAGGAAAAAACAAAACAATACCAAAAACTGAGACATCCTGGGGAGAACGAGGCTGTCTTAACCTTGGAGTATGGACTAGAAGAAATGAAAGGAACAGGGTGTGGAAGGCAGTAAGAAGAAAGGTTGGAGGGAAACTGCTAATGGCTAATGCTAAGGTGTATCATTACTTTTAAAAAAAAAAAGACAGACAACTAACTGAAAGACACCTACCATTGGAAACAGAATGTTTAGAACAGAGAGCGGGAATTTAAAATAATCATGATAAATATAAGAAAATTAGAAAAAATACCAGTAACATAAAGCAAAACCAAGAAATCATTTTAAAAATCCAGGTGAAAATATTAGGTATGAATATATAATAGGTGAAATATTACAAAAACCCACCATGACAAATGAGATAAATAGCAGGCTGAATAGATGAAAAATGAATTAGTGTGCTGAAAGACCAGACTCAGAAACTCTTCCAGAAGTAGCAAGAAACAGCAGAGAGGGAAACCATGAAAGAGTGGCCCAGGGATATGTAGCCCAAAGTAGAATTGCCAACATGGACAGGAGTCCAAGAAGTGGAGGAAAAAGAGAATATCAAACTATTAGACGTTCTTAGAAACTCTGCAAACATATAAGCCTTCAGAATTATGAAAAAAGTTACTACTCATACTTCAGTTTTTATGAGAATGGCAAGCTGCTAAGAAATAAGTGAACAAATAATTAGATATATGTTAGTAAGATAAGTTTGCAGAATTTACCAAATAAATGGGACATTTAAAATAATAAATCTCTTAATTCAGTGTATGATTATCAGCCTGTGAATCTTAACTGCTCTTACTGGTCACCTAACCATAGACCTACTTAGTTCTAATCAACCACTTTGTGTCAGCAATGCTGCAGGTATTCTTCTGGTTCTATGCCTTTCCTGAATCCAACAATTATTCCTAATTGTTTAAAGATAGACATCCATATGACTCAAACTGGCTATAATTTGAAGGCATTGTACAGTAATTTTCCCACAGCCTCACCCTGTTAGATCAAACCTTAAGAGGAGACATTTTAGGTGTCTTCTCTGATTTAATTACAGGTGCCCAAACATTCAAACAGTCCTGAGATTTTATGATTTTGTGTTACTTAGCCAGATATTGCAAACCAACGTTACCAATTAGAATGTAGTTAGAAACTACAGAAAAAATGACTACCTGCCTTTGTGAATCTTCTCTGGCTATACATATAGAACATATTCTATACAATTAAAATTAAGATATTACATTAATTAACTTTTTCAGAATGTATGAAAAAAAATCAATTACCAAATGCTCAAAATCAATTCCTAAATGCTTACTGTTGAATCAGAAGTAAAACACAATATACACTTGAATTGATCTGCTTTTTATTCCTTTCATTGTCACTAGTATGCTATGGTTTGGATGTTTGTCCCCCAAACCCCATGTTGAAATTTGATCCTCAATGTTGGAGGTGGGGCCTAGTGGGAGGTGTTTGGGTCATGGGGGTGGATCCCTCATGAATGGCTTGATACCATCCTTGTGGTAATGAGTTCTTCCTCTATTAGTTCTCATGAGAGCTGGTTGTTAAAAAGAGCCTGGCACCACCCCTCTCTCTTGCTTTCTCTGTTGCCATGTGATCTCTGCTCCCCTTCACCTTCTGCCATTAGTGGAAGCATCCCTGAGTCTTTCACCAGATGCCCAGTCTTCCAGCCAGCAGAATTATAAGCCAAATAAACCTTTTATCTTTATAAATTACCCAGTCTCACATATTCCTTTATGGCAACACAAATGGACTAAGACATAGTGTTAGGAAAAAATAATGGGAGAAGAGCCCTACAATGAGATCTATAATAATCAGACTCCAAAGTCTTATTGCTATCATTATATATCATGAATAATTATCCACATTTCTTTACTTATGTTATCTATTTAAATCTTATCAATTCTGCAAAAACTGATTAAAATGGTCTAATTAATTATGTTTTAGAAATTTGGGGGGTATCATAGGATTAAGGTATTTAATAAAACATTTTGTGATTAAAGCCTCAAAAGAATCCCTTAAGTGTTAAGACCTACTTCCCTAACCCCCTGTAACACACAGTTCATTCTGAAATAGCAGTTGTTACGGCAAAACTGGGGTAATGTTGCTGAGAGGTACACGAGGACACAGAGAGAACAGGTTTATTAACGCCGGCGGGCTCAGAGGGGACTCCTCCGCCAAATTCTGAGCACCCCCTTTCAGGGGGACTTGTCTTTTATACTTCAAGAGCGAGGAGGTGGTACAGAGCAGCTTATACCAGGAAGTGTACACATATGGAAGTTACTGTAATTTACAAGGTAGCTGCTGCAAGGGGGGGCTGTTTACCGGAGCATGAGCTGCAGGCATTAGTCAATTTCAATTTCTTTCTTTATAACACCAGTTTCACAGACATTCCTGTGGGGGTGGCGACAAGCAGTCTTACAGAAGCAGATTAAGTGATTAACATAGATAGGGCTATAGCTTGTCCATTTCAGGGTAAAAAGTTTTTAGTGAATTTCCATTTTTCCCTCACACAGTAAATCACTGACGTGAACATTTTCTTCATAATTTACCACAAAACAGCATAAAAACAACTAACTACATGCCATGAAATTAAAACAACAGACCATGACTGGGAGGAAATTACAGGTTTATCTTACTTTTGTGAAGATTTTTAAAAAGGTAACATTTATGGAGAAAGTAATGAATATTAAATCTTTCAAACACCTACAATGATTAAAGAACTCTTTTCACTTATGCCAGCGATTTTCCAACATGATAAGATTTCTGTTCAGCTTGAACAAAGAGACTCTGAGAGATGTTAATAGGGTCAGGCCACACAGAATGGGAAGTTTGAAAAGCAAATGGAAGAAAATCAGGTGAAAATTATTCAAATAATTTACAATGTCCTGATATGGAAAACACCTGAAGGTTTGTACCCTGCAACCTCGATACTCTAAGTGTGGTCCATGGACCAGCAGTGTCAGCATCACCTGGAAGGAAGCTTGTTGGTGCAGAATCTTAGGCCCTGCCCCAACTTTACTGAATTAAAACTCTTTTAAAAAGGTCCTCAGGTGGTTCATATTGTACATTAAAGTTTTAGAGACACCACCACCTGGGGAAATATTCTGAAAACTTAAGGCTGATATCCTGTGACTGAAAGGAAACCAAAATAGTTTATGTCACTTTATATAGCCATCATAGCAAATTTTCTCTAGACTGGAAGTTCCTCAAGAGTGAGGGATGTATTTTATTCTTTGTTGCATCCTCAGCATCTAGTATAATGCCTAGCTCAAACATGGCCCCGTGAGGATGAATGAATAAATGATGTTATAATAAAAATAGAGCAGTCAGGTCAGTGATGCTACATTACCTGTTAGCAAAGGTTAAGATGGCTGGCTCATGGGGCAAGTACAAGTACACTCAATAGGAATGAATGAAAAGCAGAAAAAGTGAAAATACAAAAGATTTTTGCTTAAACACATAATAGGGAAAACTTGTCATGTGCTTAATTAGGAAGGAAGCACCCAGCAAAGGTTTTGAGTGTCAAGATGCATAACCTGATGATCAGATAGCCATGTAGTTAGTTTCAGGGCTGTGGCCGGCCATGCTAGAAAGATTAACAATATGACTACTAGGTTGGGCCTTTGAGCCATGTAATATCAGTCCAACCTCCAGGGAAGGAAGGGGAGCTGAAGATTAAGTTCAGTCATGTGGCCAATGATCCAGTCAATCAATCTTATGGGCTGTGTAGTGAAACTCTAATAAAAACTCTGTACACCAAGCTTTGGGAGCGCTTCCCTGGTTTGTGATATGCATTGATGTGCCAGGAGGGTGATGTGTCCTGAAGACATGGAAGCTTAGTGTTTACAACTACCTACATAATAGCAAATGTGATTTTGGGATTTTGTAATGCATAAATATTTTCAGTATGCTAAGCCATATTATTGGTCAATTATCCTGATCAAATTTTTCTAAAATTCTATACTTATTGGCCAAAGAAGACTCTAATATGTAAAGTGGGTTCTAGAATATCAAGTGGGTTTAAGGTAAAAATCACTTGAGAAAATTAAGGGCATTAGATAAAATTCCAGAGACTCCAGCATGGCCAGCCCCAAGCCTGAAACTATCTAGGGACCCACCATGAACAACTAATAGTTACTTATAACAATTATTAACCAGCATAAAGCCTGCAGTACAATTCTGATCCTAATTACCCAGAGTTAGGTCAAATGTCACAGGTGAAGGACGCAGTCTCCACAAGACTGCCCCCACTTCAGACACCAGTTGCAAACCTCAGTGTTCCCAGGACACTCACACTTCTGACTAGCTGGCTACACATTCAGGGGATCTTGCTTTCCTCACAGGTTCACCAATTCACTAGAATGACGTACAGAGCTCATGAAAGCATTAAACTTTCTGTTACAGTTTTATTATAAAGAATACAAACCAGGACCAGCCAAAAGAAGTGATCCATAGGGAAGGTCTGGGAGGGTTGCAAACATTCAGTTTCCGTGTCCTCAGGACACATCACTCTTCAGACACATCAATGCCTATCACATCCCTGGAGGTTGGGCTGATATCACATGGCTCAAATCCCCAAACCTGCGGTCACATCATTAGTCTTTCTAGCATGGCCAGGCCCAAGCTTGAAACTATCTAGGGACCCACGATGAATAACCAACACAACTCCTATCAATTGGGAAATTCCAAGGATTTAGAGGCTCCCTCCCAGGACCCAGGGACAATGCCAAATTCCTTATTGTACAACAAAGTTTTATAGAAAATTCTGGTTAGGCTGGCTTACCTCTAGGTCAAATCTTAATACAGTGATACACAGGAGTTCAATTCTTCTACTGTTATTTATCGTACTCAATGTTATTCCAAAAAGGGGAACATGATATGGCAGAATTTAGAATATTATTTATCCAGAATATTTTTGGTGTAATGGTGTTCTTTGTTCTTTGATTAGTCTTGCATGACACGTATTTTACTGAATGCCTACCATCTGACAGGCACCCAATGTAAATGCAGCCAAAGAAACAATTTCTGTCTACCAATGTCCCAATCAAATGATCCTTGCCTATTCACTGAAGTATGTCTCACACATTCTTTACTTAGAAACACTTCATGCTTTGTCGTAGTTTGGGCTGCTATAACAAAGCACCACAGGCTGGGGGTCTTAAACAACAGAAATTCATTTCTCACAGTTCTGGAGACAAAGTCCGAGATCAGAGTGCTAGAATGGAGGAGTTCTGGTGAGGGCCCTCTTCTGGGTTGCAGACTGATGACTTCTTGTCATACCCTCATATGGTAGAAAGAAGGTGAGACTGCTCTCTGGTGTCTCTTTTATAAGGGCACTTATGCCATTTATGAGGGCTCCACTCTCGCATTACCTCCCAAACGTCCCATCTCCTAATACTATCACATTGGGGGTCAGGATTTCAACATACCAATTTTGGGGGACAAAAACATTCACACCATAGCACTCATTACGTTCATTTGGGTTTCTGCTGGTACTTAAATGTTCCTAGTGGGGTACAATGGATAGAAAATATGCTTTAGAGTATGCCAGAACTGGATTTGAAAATCAGTCCTATCCCACAGTAGTAATTTTGAGCTAGTTAAGTACTTAATCTGGTCCTCCACCTCTGTATTTGCAAAAATGTGGACATGGATAATCACATTTACTTAGAGAAGCAACACACAGCACGGACTAGAGTTTGGAACCAGACTGCTTGACGGACAGCTCTGGCATTCTCTACCTATATGAGATTAGTAGTGTCACATAATCCCTCTGGCCATAGCTTCCTCACCTGTAAAATGGGGATAATACTTAACCTCAGAGATGTTGTGAGGATTAAATAAGTTATTGCATATAAGCACCTAAATATCAACAATTGCAATTATTTTTAATTCTCTTACTTATTTCAGTTATTGAGTTGAAATAATATTCATGAAAGATATTATAAAATCTGGCCCAAAGTATACATTCAAATGTTGACTTCCTTTACTATAGAAATTATTCTCTATTTCAGACTATTCATTAAAAGTAAGTGAGGTGAAACTAGCCTAAGCAAGACCCTGTCTCTACAAAAAATAGAAAAATTAGCTGGCCATGGTGGCAGTGCCTGTAGTCCCAGCTACTCAGGAGGCTGAGGCAGGAGTATCGCTTGAGCCCGGGAGTTTGAGGTTGCAGTGAGCTATGACGACACCACTGCACTCTAGCGGGGGCAACAAAGCCAGACTCTGTCTCAAAAAAATAAATAAATAAAAATAAAAAAAGTGAGGCAAAATTTACCTCTATGTAATGGTAGGTAACAAAGGAAATACTGTATAAAGGATAAGACTGGCTACACATTTTAAATGGATTTTTAAACAGTGCTAAACTGTTTAAAATTTGGGGGTGGGATGATGAGTTGGTAATAAGCAGAGGTAAAATATTAGAAAACTATGGAGAAAAATAATGCTTTGGTAAGTTAAAATTATATTTTATCAAGGATTTGGGAAAGTTGACTTAATTTTTTTTTAAGCACAAATCCTTACTGCCTTAAAAGTTTAAGGCAGTATAATGAAGTAGAAATTAAAATCCCTTCCATCTTAAGATATGAAAACTTAAAAATGATTATCACTTGAGCTGGGTATGGTAGCTCACGTCTGTAATCCCAGCAGCTCAGGAGGCTGAGGCAGGAAGATCACCTGAGGCCAAGAGTTCAAGACCAGACTGGGCAACATAGCAAGGTCATGTCTCTAAAAAGTGAAGAAAAATTAGCCGGATATGGTGGCATGCTCTTGTAGTCCCAGCTATTTGGGAGGCTAAGGTGGGAGGATTGCTTGAGCCCAGGAGTTTGAGGCTGTAGTGAGCTACGATCAAGCCACTGCACTCCAGCCTGGGTGACAGAGCACGACCCCATCTCTTAAAAAATAAAAAATGATTACCATTTGGGAAAAAGAAACAACTGTATCTTAACAAGTGGGCAAATGAAAACTAGTCAGAATTCCTTATGCTGGGACCCTTCCATTATCACAGGCTATGTTGTATCCACATATGCACATAACAGGTTAAAATAACCATCAGAATACAATGATGGAATTTTAAGAATGAGGTTAAATATTTCAAGTATATTATACTCACAAAATATAAATGATATCATCAATAGCATAGATACTAAGCTTTTAAAAAAACATTTATATGGAAAATGAAAATTAACAGGATTTTTTATACAGTGGAAGCAATTCCAAAAATCATTGTTAAAAAGAAGTGCCAAAGTCTGAGTTTAGACTCAAAACTATGTAAGCAACTTTGCTGTGGTCTGAATGTTTGTGCCCTCTGAAATTCATATATTGAAATTCTAATCCCCAAGGTAATGTATAATATTAGGTGGCGGGGCCTTTGGGGAGGTGATTAGGTCATGAGGGCAGAGTCCTGAAAAACAGGATTACCACCAAAGAGAAGGTGCCATCTATCAACCAGAAAGCAGACCCTCACAAGACAGCAAATCTGCCAGCACAGTCCCTTGATCTTGGACTTCCCAGCATCCAGAAGTGTGAAAAATAAATTTCTGTTGTTTATAAAACTGTCCAGTTTATGAGTATATGATATTTTATTATAGCAACCTGAATGGACTAAAAGAAAATATTGTCCAAATTTGTTAAATCTACTTGTGATTCTTAAATTTATCCTACTTCATCTTCAAACTTCCACATTAAATTTCACTTTTATGGGAAAAACTAAAATAATTTTATAATTATTTTATTGTAATTTTAAGATTATCAATTACTTTTTCTCCAATTAAAAAATCCAAATCATTATTCCTTTAGTACTTCTTTGGCAAACAGTGGCAAATTTTTCTTATATTACTTACATGATGCAGGAAGATGATTGCTTTTACTATCTTGCCTATATTCTACATAAAACAAATTATGTTTTCTCTAATGAATACTTTTAAATTATGAGAGAAAAACCCAAGTTTTAAAGTTTATGTTAAGGGCTGGGCACAGTGGCTCATGCCTGTAATCCCAGTGCTTTGGCAGGCCAAGGCGGGAGGATTGCTTGAGGCCAGGAGTTTGAGACTAGCCTGGGCAACATAGTGAGACCCTGTCTCTCCAAAGAAATTTAAAAATTAGCCAGTGTGGTGGCATGCGCCTGTAGTCCCAACTACTCAGAAGGGTGAGGCAGGAGGATTGCTTGAGCTCAGAAGTTTGAGGTTGCAGTGAGCTATGATGATGCCACTGCACTCCAGCCTGGATGACACAGTGAGACCCTCTCTCAATCAATCAATCGATCAGTTTATATTAAGCCTTAACTCCAACTGCCACTTTCCTTTTTATAACAAAATTCTATTAACACATTCTTTAAAGAAAAATCAGAGTAATTTTATTCATAATGAATGTTACTCTCTCCAGATTTTAATTCATCAGCTTACTCTTATAACAGAGAACCAATTTAAATAACACCGCCAAAATGGAATGAAGACAAAACAACCTGCTATTACATATCAATTTCTTTGATATGTCAATGACATCCAATTAGTCTTGCAACATGGTCCATTTCTAGTGAAATTCTCAATAAACTGCTGGGAATTACAGTCCTTCATATTGACATTTTATTGTAAGGTGTGCTAGATGAAGCTCTCGTGCTTGCTTCCCAAGTCAAACAGTCGAACACGTATTCTGAAGAAAAGGCTGACACCACAAAACCACTTCATATGTAATCCATCCACAAACGGATAGCAATGCCTCCAGATCCTTTGGTAAAGTTAATTAAGTGATGGTTGTTCCCTTAAAATTCTATCTTAAACAGGATGTATCATTCCTTATACAGTTTGTGCCAACGTCCTTGACTTTCTTGCTTCCATTAATTTGCTTATCAGATCATACAGTGATGGTAATCTTATTTTATCCATATTTTTGCTGTAAACATTGAGAAATATACCAAGAACAACTAACAAACCAGACCATACATACCTAAGAGAAAGAAATAAGGAAAAAAGAACATTAAAATTAGCAACGTAATTTATTGTTAACCATAGAATTTGGTGATCAGTCCATAATAATTCTTTAATAAAATAAAATTTTGTTATTAGAGGCCTATAATAGCATTAAAATAAAAATGGTATTCTTAGATCAGATTAGATAGAATTCCCTGTCTTTTATGTTCAGTATATACAGAGAAAAGGTATGTTACAAAATTTTTGAACTTTGGAGATACTAGTATATTCAAAGTACAAATCCTTACCAAAAGTCTTAACAGTATACTTAAAGCATTAGGTATGTAAATCTACCAAAGGGCATCTTGAGAATTAAACTCAAAAATCCAACTAGTTTTCCCAACTAGAATATAAAGGGATAAAAAGGGACACATCCCTGAAAAATTAGGGGAATTATCGTAATTACTGTTATGTACACCTAGCACATGCAGAAAGAAAAACTAATTTACAGACAACGAATAAGTTATGGTTACCTTTAAACTTATATATTGGTAAGTTTTAGGTTTGAAACTTCACAATTACTGACCAACATAAGTTTAAATGATACTAATTTCAAACACACAGTAGACAGTAAAAATAACAGTAAATACTTTCACACAAAACCACAAACTAAGCAAGTCTTTAGGACACAACTTACAGAATACTTCTCTACTTCAAATCCTTTGTGGAAACAGGCAGCAAATAAACTAATAATTTTTAGAAGGATGTATTGCAAATATATAATTTGTACGTATGCACTAGGGCGAGGGGTAATCTCTTAATCTCAACCGTGTACACATCGCTCACATTCATTCATACTGGAAACAGGGTCACATTTGCACTGGGCTCTGGTTAGGCAATTTAAGTATGCAACATGATAAATTCAAAATAATAAGTCATAAACACTTCTGAAATAGTACAAGATACATCAATACATAAGAGATCAAGATGAAAAGGATTCTTTATAAAGCATAACAGGAAAAAACCCCACATATTAATTTATATAAAAATTAATACTTACTACAAAAAAAAGTAGAAAAGTTGAAATCAAGGCTAAGAGGAAATATGAAACAGTAGCTAAAAATTGAGAAACTTGAATTAAAAAGTACTTACTGAAATGTGAATGGTTTAGCAAAGAATAGAAATGAAAGTACAATGGTCATTGCTTTTCTTCCTGTTGTCACTGTAGGGGCAAAAACTTTGATTTAGAATGTGCCTACTATCTTGGTAATATTTTGGAAATAATTTATTCAACAAATATTTACAGACCTGACTATATGCCAGAATCTATATGAGGTGCCAAGGAAACAATGGAAAGTAAAAACCAATCAATCAAACCACCAAAAAGTCACTGTTCCTGTTACTATGGAGTTTACAGTCGTCTAGGGACACAGACATTAAATCATTAAAACAGTTAAATGTTAAAGTACAACTGTAGTAAGTACTCAATGGAGGCCATGGTACAATGGAGCCACAGTGAGTCTTAGGCGTAGTTTGACAGAAAAGAAAGGATTTCTTAAGGAAGACATGAGTAGACGTAGGCAGGAGTTATTCTTTAAAAATAGTAACCTAGGCCAGGTGCAGTGGCTCATGCCTGTAATCCTAGCACTTTGGGAGGCCCAGGCGGGAGGATTGCTTGAGCCTAGGAGTTTGAGGTTGCAGTGAGCTGTGATGATGCCACTGCACTCTAGCCTGGGCGAAAGAGTGAGACCCTGTCTCAGACAAAAAGAAAAAAAAAAGAGTAATCTAAAGGATATACCATCTTAATAGTGGTCATCTCTGGGTAAGACTATGAGTAATTTTTATAACCCTTTTTATATAACTATATTAACTTTTCCCTGTCCTTCAAAGTATTACACCTTGAAGTTTGCTGTAAGGCCTGAAACCTTCCTCCCTGTCGCAGGGAGATGTGGGAACTCTGCCTAAGTCCCCATGACAGCCCTATCCCCCACACTGCACTATCAGTTGCTGTCTTCCCACTAGACTATGCTTTACTTAGTTCCTTGCCTTATTCATACTTACATTCCTACACTCTACAGTTCCTGGCACTTAATATCCCATGCATGACTGAATGAATACTGAAGGAAGAAACTGTTCTGGAAACATGTGTCAAAGCCAGATTCCCAACACCTGTCTTTTCTTCTACAGTAAAAGGACCTCTAGTTTTAGCTGGGCATACGTTCCTGCCTTTCTTACAGCTAGGCATGGTCATGTGACTATGCTGTGGCCAGTGAAATGTGACCAGAAGTGCTGTTTCTAGGAGTGTGACTTTTAGGAAGTTTCCCTAAAGAGAAGGGTGTGTCTTTCATCTTGTCTTACGCCATCCATCCTACTGCATAGCATGAGGATGAAGATGGCACAGCAGACAGAAGGAGCCTGGGTTTCTGATGACCATGGAGTCCCCATACCAGCTTGGAGGCAGTATAGTATGTGGTAAAGAGCACAGGTGTGCAGCCAGACTGCTGCACCTGGAACCTGACTCTGGCTGACTATCAGACAAGTCACTTAACCTCCCCGTGCCTCAGTTTATCCATCTGTAAAATTTAATATAATAGTGCCTACTTTATAGGATTGTTGTGAGAATAAAATGATTAACATATATAAAATATCCAGACTGGTGTCTGGACAATAGGTATACACTAGGGCTACATACCTATTAGCTATTATTATTACCACCTCTGGCTTTCTTTTACATGAGAGAGACAAAACCCTGTCTGTACCTTCAAGATGAGGGCTGTACCTCACAGTTTTGGCAAATGACACAGGTAGCACACCGAGTCATTTGATCCCCTCACTAGGCTGCATACTCCTCCAAAGCAGAACCAATACAATCTTTGTTCCTCTACAGTGCCAACAAATGTCCCTGCACAGAGCAGGTGCATAATCATTACCAGTGAAAAGAGAAGCTAATCTGGTGGTTGTCCCTAGAAAATATACAAAATGAAAGGCCCCAAAAGCTTTATTTAAAGTGCATCTGTCATATTTTAAATGTAACAAAACTGGAATTTTCAGTTATAGGTTGAAAGTACATAAAGGCAGTATTTTCTTTAAAGGTCTTCGTCCCACCATACTTTTATAGCAAGTTCTTTTAATGTTTTTAAAGGTTACCATTTAAATAAATATATATATATTGATTTTAAAGTTAAACTTTCAAAATAAGAAATTAAGATTAAACATCATTTTCTTTAGAATTTTAAAGAAACACCATAAGCCAAAGAATAAATTGGTGAAATAAGACAATTTTCTTTTTAATGAAAAGATGTTGCCCTTATCTTTTGGAAAAAAGCATCAGAGAAAATGTAAATGCTTATTTCATAATCTAAGCAAGTAAACCCCTCCTACCTGTTACAGCAAGAAGTGCACCAAAAATTTTAATCAATGCCAGAACAAAGGAGATTCCAAAATACCCAGTGAGGGAAAAAAGGAAAGCATAACCATAGGTCCGAATTGGATTCTGCCACAAATAAAAAAAACCTGTTAGAAAAATGCAAAACAAACCCTGAGGTATTATGAATGAAATAAAACTACAGATTTTAATCAACTTTTTGAGCAATAATAAGCCATCTGACAATGCAGTCAAGCAGGATTCTTATTTAGTTTTGATTTAATGGAAAAATAATGAAATTTAAAATGCCCAACTTCTACATTATGAACAGCTTAAAAATTAACTTACAGGGTACAGCAAGGGTAAAATAAATTTAAATATCAATCATCTCATTTCTGAAATAATTTCTGGTCTGCATATATTATATTAAAAGAGTTATCAAATTATATCCACAATAGCCCTTTTTGAACTAGGGGAATTAGAAATATAGAGAAAACTATTTAATGGAAGATGTTTATTTTAAAACAATGTGATCAGTGTTTACCTTTGAACAAAATGTTACTGCAGGGCCTAATCCACTAGTGCATGTCAATCCCAACAAAATGTACACAAAACCAATCGAATACGAATACAAAACCTGGAGCAGATAAAAATAAAGTGGAAAAAAGTACTATCAAACCAAAAGAGGAAGTTTAACAGTTTTAAATACATGGCTCAATTAATCTATTCAATTAAGTTTGCAGAACAAAACATTTTTAAAATAACATATTTCAATATGGCCTAACTTTCTGGATGTTTGAGTCTAATGACTTGTAAGTTTATACCTTACACAGCCATTCTGATCCTTTCATACATGCTAACATAATTATTCATTTCTTGCCTGGCTTAATTACTAAATTCAAACCAAATTTTATTGTTAGAATTCTAAAAAATAAACAAAATAAACAAAATAAAAAGCTTTAAAGCTACTTATAAAACATGAAAAAAAGCCAAACACTAAGTTTGTAGAAGACATTAAAATATAATGAAAATAAGCAGTATATGGCATAATTATTGCTTAATTTCCCTATTTTCCAACCAACCTTTTTATCCCAGTTTAATATACTCCTCATAAACAGAATCAGCAGCAGTGGCAGCAAACTTAAATACCTGCTGTATGTCAGGTGCTGTGCAAATGCTCTACACGGATTATTCCATTTACTTCTCACAACTAACCTACTTTAATCATCATAATCTAATTTCTGGATGAAGAAACTAAAACTCAGAGATATTAAGTAATTTTCCCCAAATGAGAGCTAGTAAAGCCAGGATATGAACTGAGGCTATCTTATTCCAGAGCCTACCATTGGAACCACTACATTATTATTAACTTTCTAACTACCCACACTCCTTTAATTCTCCAAGGCCATCCTTATCTTATCTAGAATGAGTAGCAATGATGATCAAGAAAATTCCTGACCAAGATTAAAGTTTCTGTGTCACTATGGACCACTTAAGTTGCCCCACTCTGTGCTGAGAAAGTAACAGGAAAGAACAGTCCTATTTATCCTTAACGTAATATGCTCTATCTGTCCAGCAAGGTGGTTGGTTATAAAATTAATGTGAACACACAGAGAATTTTCCTACATAAAAATTAAGACCAGTTAGAAGACATACTGAAAGAAAAGACATTTACAGTAACAGCAAAAATATGAGACACGTAACAATAACTTTAATAAGAAATGTGCTGGATTTATATGAAGAAAACTTTAAACTCTAACGGACATTTAAAAAACCCCACTTGAATAAAAGGAAAGTCATACCTTATTCTTGGACTGAAAGAATCAAGTGTACAGATGCCATTCTCCCTAAATTAATTTATAATTCAATGCCATACCAATCACAATACCAATGGGATTTCTAGTTTATTTGGGGATATGAACACCCAAGAATAACTATTGGTAGTAATATTCTGAAAAAGAAAAGGAACAATGGCAGCTAGTCCTAAGAGATGATCAATGTATGCTAAAGCTGCTGTCGTTATATGTACTGGTGCAGGAATAAATTCAAAAGAACGCAATTCTGAGCCCTACATTAGAGTGTGATATGATAAAAAAGGCATTTAAAATAAGCTGGAAAAGTGGATTATTCAATAAATGGTGTTGGGACAAATGGGTAGCCAAACGAAAGAGAAGTTTTCAAAAAAGTTTTAAAATGGATCAAGGATTTAATAATAAAGGAAATCATAAAACTAGCAGGCCCCAAGGATGAAATTTTTTAAATCTCAAAGTTGGGAAAGCCCTTTTCAACCATGATACACAGCCAGAAACCATGAAGGAAAAGATAAATTGGACCATATGAAAATTATAAACTTCTACATGGAAAATAACACCCAATACAAAGAGGGGAGAAAAATGACATCGCAAAGGATTTCTCTTAATACGTAAAAAACTACAAATCAATGAGTAAAAATTTATCAACTACACAATAAGCTGTTAGCAGTGGTAGTGGTGGTTTTATTTTTTACCTTCCTAGGATGTTTGAATGTATTACTTTTATGAAAAAAATGATAAACTAGTTTAAAAATGCAATGCAAATCTTTGTTACTACAACTATTTCTTAAAATTAGGTACATCACTATTTTTTAGTCTGTCTGATGGGAAGAAAAAGCACTAGAGTATTTACCATTTCAGAATTAGAAGCATTATGCATTTTCATAGCTTTCTCTTGAACATTTCCAATGACAGCATCTGCACACAGTGCCAGGGAAATAAGCATCACACCTTCAAGAAGGTATAAAAAAAACTCCTTATTTAAACATATGAACTGTAATCATGTTTTATCAGAAATTTAATTGGGCTAAAAAACAAAATCAGATTTTCAAGCACATTTGCTCAGTAATCCTGAATATTATGAAATTATGTCATGAAATTATGAAATTATATCAACAACCAGTTGTAACAAGTACATAGGTGATGATATTAAAACAAACAAAAATAACACCAATAAACTGAGTTAATGGCATTACCATTATTGTATTTCAATAGCATATCAAGTAATAGCTCCACTTTTACACTAGATTATATGTTTGAAAGAAAAACTGTATTAAAGAAGTACAGACGAAACTCTTAGAACATCTATTGGGATTGGCGGCTAGAGAGTTAATTTAAAAAAGGAGATGAAGAGGAAAATCATTAAAAAACCCTTATTTTTACCAAAATGTTTAATGTAAAACATATAAACATATGTGCAGTTGCCAAGGTCTTTTCTTTGAGCGTGGGTCCTGACTACAATTCTACAGTTTCTCATTTGTATAAACCACATTCATAACACACATTCTCCAAGATTCCCAAGTTGTTCTGGTTTAAAAATACATCCAAAACTTAGAAACTTTTGAAACAGCTGGAGTTCAGAATCATTTCACGTATTTATGAGTTTCTCCAATTTTACAGTGGTTTCACCCACACCTAATTCAATAGTGATTTCATTGACTTGTCAACCAAATTGTTTCAATTAACTTAGTTTTCACAGAAACAGTTCTCTTTTCATATTCATTTTTGAACAGTTTGAGGAGTAATATTGTTATTACATAATTATAATAAAAGGTACAACTGGCATAAACAAATCTGGGAGTCAACACAACTCACTCCTGGGAAGCATGCAGTACACAAATGTACTTGAGAAGCAGGCTACTAACTGAAAGTGTTTAGGATGCATGGTCATCGGTCACTGTGCTTTATCGGAAAAGTAAAAAGCAGTCTTAGTTACATGTGTGTGTCTGATGAGGTTTATAGGAACGTTTTCTTTCCTTTTTTTTAATGTATAAGCAATCACATGTAGCAGAAAAATACATATACACATGTGTATGCATCTCAGTCAATGAAGATTCAAGTTTTCATACTTATTCTTCAATTGATTCTTTAACATCTAACTTCAGTATTATTGCCTAACCATACATTTTTATTCACCAAACTTAATTCTGAATGTTTCTTTTACTAGTTTCAAATAGTGAATCTATCCTTAAAAAAAAAAGAAGACATGCTATTTTTGAAGATCCTGAAAAGAATGGCCTAACTCCTGAAAGGCTATCTAAAGACATTCCAAAAATGTTCTGAACAATGGCAACGACATGAACATACCTAAATTGTATCCTAAGGGGAATATTTTGAAGGGGATATTTATTTGAATAAGTAAATTCTGATATACATACTTAATATATTCAAAGTTTTATTTATGTCTATCTTAAATAACCATTTTAATGTTAGTCTTATCTCCTTTAGTTATTAATATACTCTAATAGATTAGGGCAGGGATAAGTGCCCATCGATTATTCTTAATGATGAAGTATGATTGGGTTCTAATTCTCTTCAAAAATATGTCCATGGAACTCAAAAAGGGTTAGCACTTAAGTTACAGTGAGATGTTATAGGACCATTGGAGCTACCTCTTTCCACATTGTCACCTTCACCACCCCCATTGCCATCATGTATATAGATTTCAAATCCATATTTCATCATGTCTTTCTATCCTCCCACTGTCTTTGAGTGAGGCGAGTTATCATTATTATCTGTTTTATGGGCAAAGCAGAAAGGGGTGTGGCAATTTACTCATAGTTATATTTTTCAGTAATTCATATAGAATTTAAAGCCACGTCTCACTACAAATTCTTTGCCTTATCTAAAATTGCTTTTTCATAAGTAGAAGAGTCAATTCCCTCAATTTTCCAGTATAATGAAAACTCTAGATCATGTTAGAAACATCTGCAACTATTCGCTTTCTCTGAAACCAAGCAGTGAGTACTTGCACTCAAGCTGAAAGAGCAGAAGTAATCGGTTCTACCAGAATGTTGTGGTTGTTAAAGGGCTACTCCAGGAGGCAGAAGTGATTACAATCAAATCCATTAATTCAGCCTGGTTAATCAGGTTATTAAGAAAGATTAAGAAGTGGTAAGAAGTTTTGATAGGAAGAATAGTGAAGCTGATGTGAATAATTTTTTTCATTGTGTAATAGTTTTTTTCTCACAAAAAATTATATCTTGTACTTAGTGATATTATTATTTTTGCTGTTCTCTTAGTTTCTTTGAAGACCTAGATACTTTAAATACTATTTCTGTCAGTTTAGGAGATGGGGATGACACTAAATTAGTCTTATTAGTAAAACTGACAATACTATATACATAGTAAACACCAAAAGTAGCCCCAAACAATTTCTGTGAAAGGTCTTTAGAATAAAAGTAGGATTCTAATACTACTTATTTTTTATTCTTATTTATTTTTAAAAATTCTGTAATAACCATTGTTTTTTGAAAAAAATCTAAATTTAATTTACAAAATTTCACACAATACACTATGAAGAAAGTTTATTTATGGTGGAAACTTTAAGCACTTAAAGGTAACGTCCATATTTATGTTATATAGTATAACATTAAAGGGCAACATAACTTTCCTTCTTTAGCTAAAGCAATGACAAGCAAATGTGCAAGTTTCAAAGTTTTTTTTTTTTAAATGAGACTAAAAACAATTCTACTGTGATTCCTCTATAACTTGTGTGTACATTTCCAATCAGCTTACCAAAAATTTTGACTTGGCAAACGGCCTCCTATCATGTCAAAATGCAGTAATACTAAAAAAATTGTTATATCTCCCAATTTGTGATATTTTTACTTACATGGAAAGTTAGATATAAGAATCACAGATGTCATACCATCATTTAAAATACTTCTGAAATTTTAGAAATTCTTAAAATGCCTATAAAATCTAGGAATGTAAATACATTGCTTACCCGTCAGGTTGAAATTTGGTGCAATTGTGCTGTCAGCTAGGGTAAACCATATAAGGCCAAGGCTCATACATACTGCAGCAGACACGTCTACAATATTATAACGCTTTCCTGTATAAAACAAACGTAAGTCCACCTCATTATGCAAATACTCATCCAGCCTAGCGTTAGATCTATGTGTTTAACCAAGTAGAGCAAGGATCTTTTTTTTTTAAAAATATGTGAACACTTAGGTCAAGGCAGGAGACAGTCACAGAAGAGCATCTGAAGATTAAATTACCAATGGGCACCAACATGTCTTTATAAATTAGAAATGAGATACTACTTTATCTGTTATGGTAGTAAGAATACAATACATATTTTGGCAGAAACTGACAACGAGAATAATGCACAACCATAAACATTTGAAAAATTTTGCAGAAATTAGTGCCTCTTTCACTTTACATATACTAAAAGGCCATATATTTTCTTGCAGTTTATAAGTTTACAAATTAACCAGAGTAATGATGCTGACTATACAAATGTTTAAGTTTGTAAATACCATAATGAGATAACTTCTAGGCAGGTGGAAATTAACTTATTTTAATATATTTTTATTTAAAAAATGTAATGTAACTTTCTGTACGGATTGGAAGGAAATACTATAGGTGCCTAGTCACTTAGGATGTTAAATGTGGTTTTTAATAGAGATTGAGGTCAGTTACTTTTCCCTATGTGAATAATTACCCTGAAATGACATGTGAAGTAGTTGACGTGCACACTTTCATTTTAAAAGGCTTATTTTGGGATGGCATCTAATGGATAAAATGAAATCAGGCTGTGTAAGAACTTTAGTGATACAGAAACAGTCGATTAATAAAACGTGAATATTCCTCTTGACAGTTAACGTGAACAACAAAAAAAACTTGTTCCACTGCTTGCTGCTATCATGGCCTCCTCTTTACTCATGTTTCCACACAGCTTACAACTTAGTGGGGGCTCTAAGACATCAGTAAGCCAGCAGAGTTAGTAAAAACGCAATTCTGCTCAGATTAAGCTTTACTTCAACATGAGAATTGCCCACTGCACAATGGAGGTAGAGTGTGGAGCCCTGAAGAGTAGAAGAATCAAAGAATTGAAAAAGGGAAACTTCCAGGTACTTTTGAACTAGGCCTTCAACATGTAAATATAGTATTGCTGGGAATGTACTAGATTCAAAAATAAAAAAATAAAATAAGAAAACAAAATACTATTTTTTCTTTTTCCCAAGTCCAAATTATTGATTTCAGACACTAAGGTATATCATAGAGAGGTATCAGTGTTTTTATAATACCTTATTTTTACATCACTCAGAATTGTTACAGTATCTAGAATGCTCATTAAAAAATATTAATAGAAGTTTAATATTTTTCCCTAATGCTAGAGACTGTAACATATCCTATTAGTTTCAAATAGTATGAAAATATATCATTACTATACCTTGAATAAAAACTCCTCCTAGCATAACAGGAATCAATTTGCAGCACTTGAAGATGACTTGGGTAGGATAATTCAGGTAGCCCAAGGAAGTGTTTGATAACCCCATAGTACCCACAGTTAGAAAAGCTATTATCATGTAGGTTTTTCCTGGTATTCTGTAAAAGACAATTTTTAAAACCTTCATTTTGGGACCCAATTCATACTATTGTAAGATAACGTGTTTACAATGTGTAAATGTCTAATTGCTTTTCTCATTTCTGGTTAATATTTCTGGAAATATCAGAAAAAAAGCACTATTTTAAAGTTGTAATACTGTTTACTTGTATAAAAAAGTTTATAAAAATAACAATGGACCTTTATCTAATCAATCATAAACAAGGACTCTCAATTATGTAAAAAAGTGGTATATTAAGAGAATTACTTAGACTCTTACTGAAGGTATAAATGTTGATGAAAGGTTAAGACCAGTACTAGCTACAAATAAAAACTATCTTGACTAAATTTAGAAAAGAGAGTTCATTTTAAAAAATATTGGCCCCTATAATGGTAAAATGCACTTTAACTTAATTAATTTTTAACGTCTGAATTGTTCTGCTTCCTAATGTTTCCATCTAGCATTAGAAAAAATGTATCTATCCATTCTGCTAGAATAACTTAAGCAGAATTTCTCTAGAAAAAGTTCATGTGGCTTAAAACTCTAAGACACGATTTTTATTACAGTATCTTATGAATCGTCACTATGTACTCTATAAAATGTTACAAATGTCAACTTTAAGATGAGGTATCTCTTTCCTCATAATTTTAAATCTTTTTTTTTTTAAAGATAGAGAGTCTCACTCTGTGGCCCCAGGTAGAGTGCAGTGGTGCCATCGTAGCTCACTGCAACCTCCAACTCCTGGGCTCAAGCGATTCTCCTGCCTCAGCCTCCTGAGTAGCTGGGACTACAGGTGCGCGCGACCACGCCCGGCTAACTTTTCTGTTTTTTGTAGAGATGAGGTCTCGCTCCTGCTCAGGCAGGTCTCGAACTCCTGAGCTCAAGTGACCCTCCTGCCTTGGCCTCCCAGTGTGCTAGGACTACAGGCGTGACCCACTGTGCCCGGTCTTTCTAATCTTTTAATCTGGCTTTATCTGGATTTCCTAAAGATTATTAATTTGGCATCTTCAGAATTTTGAGCCATTATTGTGAGCATATGCTTACTTCGACTAGATATTTAATGGTTTAAAATGATAATCTTGTACATTGGTGTGACAAACACAATGAGACACTATTCACATGATCCGACTGTGCTGTACACTTAGATGTAATTTCCATTTTGCGATTTGTGTTCACATTTAAATCAAGGCAACAAAATTCCTCATCTTTTATATAGTCATATATAAGGTAAAATAATTTACTGGAAAAACTCAGTTAAAATACATCATTTACATTTACATTTCAACTTTGAGGCCTTTTCTACTTAACTATAAATACTGTAGACAACATTTAAAACCACATGGAGATAACTTGGCACGCCCACATGCATCAGTGTACATGCTGTCCGAGGGTGTGACCGACCTTCAGTGGGACAGTGTCAGTAAAGGAGGAAAACACTTCTCCAGGTAATGATATAAGTCACAGCAGTCAAATTTCCTCAACAATAAATTGCAAACAGTGGCCAGAAAATAAAAATTCAAGTCAGAAAAATCACAAGAAATAATTAGAAAAGCAGCACAGGACAGGTAGAAAGAAAACCAGCCTGAAACTCTGGGAACCTAAATTCAAACAGTTCCAACTGTGAGAGCAACTTGCAATATGATCTCATAAAAAACCTAGCACTTCTCTAAGTCTTTGTATTCTCATTGGTAAAATAAGGAAGGTGGAGTTCCTCAGTTTGCCTCCAAGATTCTCATTGTTTCTATGTTATTTAATACCTCAATTGCTTGCTTCTTCAGAAATGGTGGGAAAATTATAACTTCAAAAACTCCTTCAAAACCAATTTGACAGATCTCTTTTATTAAAAACTCAAAGTAATTAATAATAAAATTACAAGATAATGTCTGGTGAAAAATAGCAAGTAGCATATTTAGGGTATTACAGTTTATCATGTGCTTTAGTACACATTACCATATTTGATCCTCAAAATAAAACTAAGAGAATTTCAGAAAGTTCCTTGACGTCTTGACAGAGGTGATAAGAGGTAGTGCCAAGACCCAAATCCATGTTTTCTAACTCCAAAATTCTGCTCACTTTCCAGTACATTGGTATTCATATAAAAGGAGAAAGAAAGAAAAAACACTAAGCAGAGAGTTTACCTAATGAAAGATCTAAAGAGCAGTAGTACCACTTAAATAAATTCAAAAATGGGTGTATATGCAGATATAAATTAAGAAATAAATAATTGGGGGTATCCAAATTGGGAAAGAAGAAGTCAAACTATCGCTCTTTGCTGATGATATGATCTTACATCTAGAAAACCCCAAAGATTATGCCAAGAGACTCCTGGAATTGATAAATAAATTCAGCAAAGTCTCAGGTTACAAAATCAATGTACACAAATCAGTAGCATTCACAAATGCCAACAATAGTTAAGCTGAGAATCAAATCAAAGACTCAATACTTTTTACAATAGCAACAAAGAAAATAAAATACCTAGGAATGTATTTAACCAAGGAGGGGAAAGACCTCTATGGGGAGAACTACGAAACATTGAGGAAGGAAATTGCAGAGGATGTAAACAAATGGAAAAACATATCAGGCTCATGGATTGGTAGAATCAACATTGTTAAAATGTCCATACTACCCAAAGTGATTTACAGATTCAATGCAATCCCCATTAAAATACCGTTTTTTTGCAAATCTAGAAAAAATAACACTATGCTTCATATGGAACCAGAAAAGAAGCTGAATAGCCAAAGCAACCTTAAGCAAAAAGAACAATTTGGGAGGTACCACTTTACCAGACTTCAAGCTATACTACAATGCTATAATAATCAAAACAGCATGGTACTGGCACAAGAACAGAGACATAGACCAATGGATCAGAACAGAGAACTCAGATACAAAACCATCCTCATATTGTCATCTGATCTTTGACAAAGCAGACAAAAACATACAATGGGGAAAAGAATCCTTATTCAATAAATGGTGCTGGGGAAATTGTATAGCCACAGGTAGAAGACTGAAACAGGATCCACACCTCTCACCTCTCACAAAAATCAACACATGATGGATAACAGATTTAAACCTAAGGCATGAAACTATAAGAATTCTAGAAAAGGAGGCTGGAAAAACTCTAACAGATATTGGCCTAGCCAAAAGATTTATGAAGAAGATCCCAAAGGCAAGCACAGCAACAACAAAAATAAATAAATGGGACCTGATTAAATTAAAAAAGCTTCTGCACAGCCAAGGAAACAATCAACAGAGCGAATAGACAGCCTACAGAATGGGAGAAAATATTTGCATGCTATACATCTGATAAAGGGCTAATAACCAGAATATACAAAGAACTCAAGCAAATCAGCAAGAAAACATCAAACAACCCCATTAAAAAGTGGGCAAAAGACATGAACAGAAGCTTTTCAAAAGAAGATAGACTAGTGGCCAATAAACATATGAAAAAATGCTCAACATCTCTAATCATCAGGGAAATGCAATAAAAACCACAATGAGATATCACCTAACTCCAGCGTGAACTTTTATCAAAAAGTCCCAAAACAACAGATGCTGGTGTGGATGTGGAGAGAAAGGAAAACTTATACACTGTTGAGGGGACTGCAAAATAGTTCAACCCCTATGGAAAGTAGTATGGGGATACCTCAAAGAACTAAAAGTAGACCTACAACTAGTAGTAGAAATCCCACTACTGGGTATTTACCCAAAGGAAAAAGAGACATTTTATAAAAAAGACATTTGCACTTGAATGTTTATAGCAGTACAATTCACAATCACAAAGATGTGGAAACAACCCACGTGCCCATCAATACATGAGTGGATTAATAAAATGTGGTATATGTATACCATGGAGTATACTCAGCCATAAAAAAAAAGTGGTGAACTAACAGCTTCTGTAACAACCTGGATGGAAGTGGAGACCATTCTCCTAAGTGAAGTATCACAAGAATGGAAAAACACACACTGCAGGTACTCACTATTAAATTGGAACTAAATGATCAACACTCATGCACATATGATAGTAAAATTCAACAGAAATCAAGCAGGTGGGAGGGGGAGGAGGGGATGCATAAATTCACACCTAATGGGTACGATGCACACTATCTGGGTGATGGACACACTTATGACTTTGGCTCAAACTGTAAAAAAGTAATTCATGTAACCAAAACGTTCCTACCCTCGTAATATTCTGAAACAAAAAAACAAACAAAATAAAAAAAACACAAAAAGAAATAAATAATTGAGCATATTTTCATTGCAACATACCTTTAAGGACTTGAAAAAAATTTGTGCCTTGGAAGGAAAAGGTTTCAATTCATAATTACATTTATTATGTCTATAAGTTTTCCTCCCAAGTTCTTTCACTTACATTTAAATCAAATAAATTACTTTATTTTTAAATGTTATGGTCATGAGGTTTAAAAGTTGGGATACACATGGCTTGAGGCCCCCTATCAAACTCATCTGTGTAACTGATAGAGAGGCGTTTCTTTTCGAAATTTAACAGGACATGCATCATCTTTGTGTCATTTTTCACTTAACAAAGACATTTTTAGTATCTTTCACCTTAGAAGCAATCAGAGGGCCAAAAGTTTGCAGTAAGTAATGAATTATCAGGCTTCCTTACATATTAATCTTGACAGGTATATTTAATGACTTCCTGTTCTATCACCTATGGCTATACCTTGTGGAGTTTCAGAGCATGAAAATAGAGGTGATATTCTCTAATTCAAATATTTTTACTGTAACTGCTACAATAATTTACTGGCAATAAAGGAGAGGTTGGGAGGCAAAATTAGACCCATGAAGAGATGCTTGTGTTACAGATTTAAATATTTAAAATTGTACAGGCACCCTGATAGAAATGTCAAACACTTTTTTTTTTTTTTTTTTTGAGACAGAGTATTACTCTATCCCCCGGGCTAGAGTGCAGTGGTGTCATCATAGCTCACTGCAATCTCTAACTCCTGGGCTCAAGCGATCCTTCTACCTCAGCCTTCTGAGTAGCTGGGACTATAGGCAGGCACCATGACGCCCATCTAATTTTCCTATTTTTATTTGAGACGGGGTCTTGCTCTTGCTCAGGCAGGTCTCGAACTCCTGGCCTCAAGCAATCCTCCTGCCTTGGTCTCCCAGAATGCCAGGATTACAGGCATGAGCCACCATGCCTGCCTGGCCCAAACACATTTTATGGTTTTTTTTCTAAAAAAAAAAAAAAAGAAAAAGCCTGCGAAAAACTTTTTATTTTCACTAAAGGATTAAACGTTTGTATCAATGTCAGTGTTATAGTCTTATTACATTTAAACTGCCCAGTAGATACATGAAATATATGCATATTAGGGTATGATATGACAGGATGACCACACTTCTTACATTTATCAAGAAAACTTTATATTCAAATTCTTAACCAACTTCTGTTTATAATCAGACTATTACAGAACTATTACATATTTTTCTTTATACCATTAAAATATATCAAGATATTTCTAAAATCTAGGTGGTTGTTAATTTAAAAGATATTGTCAAATGAGCTCTTTTGGTTTTGATGAAAAGGAATGAATATGTATTTCTCTAATGTTTAAGAATGCAGCCTCAGCTACTGGCCATCACAGGACAACATTAGTTGGAATATATCCCACAAAACAAAACATTAACTTCACATTTTAAAAACTACTATAGAAACAGATACAGGTTGAACAACTCTTACGCAAAATGCTCGAGACCAGAAGTGTTTTGAATTTTGGATTTTTTCACATTTCAGAATATTTGCATATACATAATGAGACATCTTGTGGATGGGACACAGGTCTAAACATGAAATTTATTTATGTTTCACATACACCTCATACAAATAGCCCAAAGGTAATTTCATACAATATTTTAAATACTTTTGCACATGAAACAAAGTTTGTGTTAAATACTTGTGTGTGGAATTTCCACTCAAAAAGTTTCAGATTTTGCAGCAGTTTGGATTTTGGATTTTTGGATTATGGATGCTCAACCTGTACTGATATTTCATTCCACCACTTTGATGTTAGTTGCACCGTAAACCTTTCAGTAACAATACCTATGTCAGTGAAATTTATAAAAACACATATGTATATCTGCATATTTTCACATTTTTAAATAAACCTTACTGTAAGTTGAGCCTAAGCTAATTTTTTTTATTTTGTAACATTACACTTAAAGAGAGACCTCATTTTTTTCATATTTAGTATTAATAAGTTGGTTATACTGATAAAAATTTATAATTATTAGATGGTAACAGGACATATAAATTTCACGCATATTCAATATTCCAAAAAATAAAAATAAAATAAAAAGATTCAACTAATACTAATGAACTTAATTATCAAAAAATAAAAACAAACCACATACCTTCTCCTTTTGTCCTGAATAAGCTGAAGTTCTACTAGGCCAAATATGGAGTAAAACGCAAACTGCACTAAAGTAAGGTACCAGCCATAGGACTTCAAACCCTCCACTGAAAATATTAATTCCTGTCAAAAGGCACATGAATACTGTTAAGTTCAAGGGGACAGATCAATTTCCTTACAATAAATTCTTAAAAACACAAGCCCCAACCCCAACCAAAACAAAAATATCAAATGACAAGCCTTTTAACAGTTAAATTAGAGAGGTTAGAAGCGTTTTCCAAAGAACTGACAAGAGATACCCAGGTATGAAAATCAACAGAAACATAAGCAATTACAAGGCAACACTATCCCACGCTGCTGCTTTTTTTTTTTAAACACCAAAACTAAAAGACTTGCTCAAAACAATGGAAAAGGTGGGTGATTCAAGAACTCATTTATTATTTTAAAAACCTTTTTCATTAGTAGTCTATCATCTCAGGCCTGTTTTTCTATGGGAACATAACCTGTTCCTGTTGATGTTATTTTTTGAAATTCTTATGCCACAGATGATACAAACTTTCTCCTTGAAGAGGGAATGATTAATTTGCCTAAACGTAATGTTATATCATAAAGTAATATTTATGTCAATTGTTAATAAGCCATTCTTAACAAGTCATTAAGAGGTATTCTAATAACTTTATCTGGCTTAATTTTAATTGAATAAATCAAGTTATCAGTAAATCAAATTGAATAAATGAAGTAGTACTATTTTCTCTGAATTGTCCTGCTATGCAATTATACACGGTAGTTAGCAGCAATGTCATTTTCACAAAGTCAAAGTGGTAGTGTTAGAAACAGAATCAGCAGTGACTTATGTAATTAAAAAAACTTTGCATACGCCAGTTTATAAAACATCTGGCGATTAAATAGAAAAAATGTATTTGATAAAATGTGTAGGATAAATTTCTCATTCATTTTCCTTTGTAATGGCTAACTTTGCTTCCAAACTAATTGGTAACAGTGGTATGCTAAAGAAAAAAATGTTTCTCAACATGAAATTCTAACCTCTATATTTAATTGGTCTTCACTGTGATATCTCAAGTTTTATATCATCTTCTAATGGGAAACAGTTATTGGAAAAAATAAGATTTTTAATTCATGTCTTTGTTTTTATACTAATATTATATTAATATTCTTCATAGCATTCTTCCAAGCTAACTAAAAACTAAAGTCACAATTCTACCCTCTTTATTTACATTTGCCTTTACTTTCATCTCTATAAGATAGTGGAAAAGAGTACAACAATTTTTAAGGTCACCCTTACTAGCACTAAAGAATATTGGAAATGTTATCCGTGTTTTAAGAAAATACATCGTGTTCCTTTTCTTGGATTACAAAGGTTTTCTCATGTTGTGGAGTTGCATAAAAAAGCAAAGTTAGTAATGGCTGAAAATATTCATTAATTAAATGGTCATTAATAAAATTAGTCCCCATTCAAACATACTGTTTTCACTAGCCTGGATTCTCACCTATCCAGCCCATGTCTTTGAAGGTCAGGAATTTGCTGCTGGCCAAATATACACAATTATCCCAAAATAAAATGCAACTATGAGACAAACTGTTACACTGTTCGAAATGGTTTGCACAAGCAAAAATCACAGAAAAATAAGATTCTGGCAAAGTTAGATTAGAAGAGAAAAGCAACAAGAATGAGAATATAATACGTGTCTGGGGAAAAAAAAAGAACGATTCAAATATTACAGGATTAAAGAGACATCCTTGGAAAACCAGAAAAATATCCTGATATATTTTTGCAAAATGACCTTTTATCATTGAGCTCCAAGAATCAAGAGGAAACTGTGCTTTCATTCAATTTTACTGGAAAATTATGTTCCAAGATATCAAGCAATACTTGAATCATTCTTTCTCTTAAAAACACATGAAGAAAAAAAAAAAAAACCAAATGGTTGAAATTATTACCTACATTTTGTTAAATAAGAATTATCTTCATAATTTTAACTTTTCAGGATAGTTTCTACATGCTCCTCCCCACTTAAATACAATATTTAATTTTGACATTTTATTCTGTTTTCAGTAGTCTTACTTTTAGGAAGCTCTTTTCCACTACTATGTTAAAAACTCAAATTTATGAATTAGTTGGTGTCCTGTAAATGAAAATATCTTGGACAAAACTACCAGTAAGTGCCCCTAATGACCTCAATTGCTATAAATAACATGTTATAAATAACTATTTTTTTACCTGTAAATATCCATAAATTAGGTAAAATACAAAAACTCCAGCAACACATATGAAAAACTGAGTAAGTTTGTTAAATTTGCTGAGATTTATGCCAAGTACTACAATGTCATCAATTGACTTGATGTGTGGTGACATTGTTTGGGTTTTAGACGGCACAGTGATAGAAATGTATTTCCTGGAGTTGTTGAACTTGAGATCCATTGTTATTGTGCTGCATTCAGTGCTTCCAAAGTTATCTTTGTTGGTTTCCTCTCTTTCGTTCAGTCTTTCTTTAGCTTGCTCTGTGAAGTCCTAAAGAAGGAAATAAACAAAGCAAAACATTTAGGTCATAAAGTATTATGCTCCCAATAATATTTGAAACCGTACTTTAAAATTATCAGATAAGTCTGATTCTCTCTGGATATTAATACATTAATTCCTGTATTCTAGCTTCCAAACAACCAAAAATAATATGCCTACTCTTCTGCCAATTTAGCTGCACCTGATAAAGATCAATACCGCACTAAATTGAATATACACCATACTTATTTCCACACCAACAAACCAAAAGCTAACCTTGTATTTATTTTAAGAACTAAGCATGTCTTATGTTTTTATTAATATATATAGTAAATATGTAATTTTTAAGGCCCATTATAGTTTATGCATAATATTCTCAACATTAAGGTCAATCTTTACTTGTAGAAGAGAATAAGTAATGCTCCTTTAAATACTAAGACCACTGTAAAATATATTGTAAAATATATAAACTAAAAAAACTAAGTTACTTAGAAAGCTAGATTTATGAGAGACTACAGAAAGGATAATATGCTTCAGCAACAGAATCTTTTAGGTTAAAAGAAAACATTTTCTTCCTTTGGGGAAAATAGTTTTAATTTACAAAGTCTTTGGGATATAAAATTCTGGAAAATGGGTCATTTTTTGTCAGTCTGTGAAAAAAAATCATAAAGCCACCATAGATGACTATCAATTTCTCTTTGGATGTATATAAACTGAAAAAATGAATTCCATGTAAAGGTTAAGGAAAAGACTGACGAATTATGACAATTAAAGAAAAAACCTATGAAAAAAAGTTTCAGTGGGAACAAAAATTGACTCTGAGGGCTGAAAAGAGATAAGAATAATTTTGAGAGTGAGCTAGCTCTCTTTCGGAAATCTTTTTAAAGGAAACTGTTACATAATGGTTTAAAACGGCAAGAATTAGCGTCGCCTCTTCATGATCACTTCCAGTTTGCCGATTTACAGAGATAAATCAGGCCGTCTTCAGTAACTCAAAGGGGCCCAGGGCTCTGAATACAACTTGTAACTAACAACACACAGGCATCAAGACATTGTTTTATAGGGCACCTGCCATATTCTAAACAGAAAATGTGTAGTTTTATGAAGTTTTACTATGTTTCTTTTCCTTTACTTCTTTTTTCTTTGTTTTACTTTAACCTTGCTCCCCACACTATGTTCCAATCACTGTCAACTGTGAGCAAGATTTTCTAGGTCATCTTGTAGGACACCCTTGAGATGAGACTTTTTTTATAAACCATGCTTTAAATTATCTGCCCTAAACATTTTGTTGAACCTCTGCTTGAATGCAGAAAAACCTTAACAATTTACTCTTTTCTATATGTGTAGGCATGGATAGGGGGCACCATTCAAATATACCTGGCCCCATACAGGTTTCTAAGCTTCCTCTCCCTCCATTTTTAAAATAAAGCCCTAAACCACTTATGTTTCATTCCTGAAATACACCATGAACTTTCAAACACCCTTGCCTTCTATTCATGATGTCCTTTCAGCCTGATGTTTTCTTTCTCTGGGTCAAGTTTTGAAGTTCACCTTTAATGTTGCCTTATTTGTGACATCCTCTCCAATCTCCCCAGCTGGGAGAAGATAGAACTTGAAAGGCAAGACCCAAATCTTATTTGTCTCTACATCTTTGGTATCTGGCATATACTCTGTACCCAATATTCAGACAAATCAAACAAACTGGCCCTTCCTCTGGATGCACTCAAACTTCAGCTTGTAATCACTCACCCTCTGCTTGGATACAATTTTTGAAATTACTGTGGTATTGGCAAGATATGGGCAAAACTGAAAATCTTATAGAAAACAGAGATTGGTAGAAAAGTACAAATCATGATTATATATTTACATACACACATAGAATAAAATTTCTAGAAAATCTCTTTTCTGCTTTTGTTGGTATCAAGAAATTTCTCCAGAAGGTAATCCTTTCCCAAAGTTACCTTCTTCTGAGATGTTTGTAATTTAGCAAAATGCCAAGCATAGCATAATGACTCAATACAATTATAGCTAATATTACAAGAAAGTACTATGGCATGGTGTTTTCCCTATGCTTTCGAATTTTGACAGATATGAATTCAAAATCTGGCTGTGCTACTTATTAGCTGAGAAATCTTGGGCAAATTATTTAATCTTTCTGAGTTTAAGGTTCTATTATCTTTAAAGGGGGGGATTAAAAATGTGCCTATCATAGGATTTTCGTTAGGACTATATGAAATAAATGTAAAAGTGCCTAGCATATAGAATGACAATCCATAAATGTTATTAGCTATTATCATTCAACTTTTTAGAAATATTGCTAGGGTAGTATGCTATGCTGAAGCTGATTCACCCCTTTGATGTGCAGTTGGAAATACAGACCTGGATTTCTGACCCAGACTTCTCTCCTGAGATCTAGATCTCTATATCCAAATGCTTTGATATCTCTACTCATATGCTCTACTGGTACCTCATATTAAAAATGTCTGAAGCTGAGCTCATTATTTTCCCCTACTCTTTCTTCCTATATTCCCAATCTCACTTAACGGTACCTACCTAGTATGAAACATAAACTAAAAATCTGGGAATTATCGTCAAGATTTTTTCCTTTTCCTCACATTCTATATTTTGCCAAGATTCCTGTTAATTCTACATCCATAAATATATCTAAACTCTATTTCTGATCCCACCCTATCAAGAAGCCATTTTCTCTTTCCTAATTACTAGATTAGTCTGTTTACAATCTCTTCTTCCCTTTGCGATCCATCTTTCACACAGTTTAACATGAATTCTGATTATGCTGCACCCTTGATTAAGGGCTTGTAAGTTAAAAACTAGTTGATGTCCTGGACACTCATAGCGTATTATACATATTGTTTCAAATACCTAACTCTTAATGGCATAACTTTTTTGTTTTCATGTCTGCTTCTCCTACAACCATTTGAATTCCTTAAGGCAAGAGATGACATCATCTTCATGATGTTCTAGCACATAGCAAAAATGTTAACATATTAAATGAAAGACTCTATTCTACTTTAGTAAACACCATTTAATCAATATTATTCTGTTCCCTTCTAACACTTTATCACTTCTAACACATCTGGCAACCTTGTGAGCTGCGGATATAGGCCACACATGCAGAGTTAAAACCCTCCAGCACTATACGTTCTACATTATGTGTGCCAAAACACTGACATCTCTACAGAAATTTCCTACAAAGCATTGGAAATGAACAAGAAAATAAATTCATTTCCTTTGCTTACCACAAAACCTGCCGTTTAAAGCCTGGCATTTAGGATGCAGTTTTATCAATAAGAACATCACTGGTCAGAAAGTGTGACTGATGAAGGCCTCTGAAACCCAATAACTGATCCCTAATGTTTGCCATATCCCTTCCATTTCAAACGTGATTGATATTAAATACCATCTAAAGAACTAGGCCAAAGTCCTTGTGTGTGGGGGGAAAAATGAAGCATGGAATTAAAGTTAGTTTTCAAATTAAATGATCAATATTTTGCTTTGCTTTGGAAGTTCACAGCAACCCTTGAAACCAAAATATTTAAAAAAAAAAAATCACAGGTGTGAATCACTGCCTGAGACCTCTAACATCAACACAGATATTTAACTTTAGTTTCTTGAAGGTACAAATAATAGCTAAAATGGAATAAAAAGGTAGAATTTCCAGCAAATAGTGAACATTTAAAAGTTAAAAATAACTGGTGATAATGTTGACATATAATGACCTCCTGAAGTCAAAATTATTTCAGTTTATTTCTTAACCTAGTCTTTTCCAAACTGAAGGACAAAGTCCCTTACCACAAAAGGCAGACCATGAGAAAAACATGTCATTAGGGCGTGAGTAACCTGAAAAAAATGCAACTCCATCTACATTTGGCCACACACACTGTTACAAATAAAAGAATCTTGCCATGCAATTATACCTTGATTAACTTCACTCTGGAATTAATCACCAGGTATGATCATAAAACAGAAAAAAATTGTCTCTTTTCTTTGTACACACTTCATTACACAAAGTTGGAGAAACTGTGTGTTAATTTTTGAAGGCTACATTTTTTTTCCCAAGGGAGAAAACTAAAATTAGAATTTAATCTATGTATTAGGTAATATAAGTACAAATAACACTATTTAAATTATTTGCAAATGCTGCCTGTATACCTCTCTTCCAAGTTCCAAACTATCTCACTTAGAAAAACGTTTAATTAAGAAGCAATTCTACACGCCTGATAGCCTACTGTAGAAGAAATGCATATTCCTGACACTTAAAACATTCTGTTAGCACATCGTATCATTCCACCTTCTACTTTAAATATTCCTTTAAAAAAAAAAAAAAGATCGGAGAGAAAATTCAGCTGCAAAGACTGGAGCAGGCACCTGCAGAACTTCTGAAGTTTATGTCATAAACTTAATCACCTGTAAAGAACACTCACTTTCCACCGCAAGTCAAACGTAAATTACAGTACCTTGGAGTGCCCCTACTATTTAACGCAGAACCCGGAAGTGGTTCTTAACTGCAAATGCAGTCTTGGAGAATCCAAGCGACTGACAGTTCTCCAGAGGCCCCTAGAACAACCTGAAAGACCCCTTGAGGTGACTTCATCCCTGCAAGTCCACAGACGGGGGCCTGGGGGAATGCTCGCCAGCCCGAGGGCGAAAAAGAGGCGAGAAGGAGCAGATGTTCCTCCCTGGAAACCGTGCCAGCGAGTTTCCGTTCTTTAAAAAAAGGAAGTCACCCGCTCCTCCCATCCCGACCTCATCCGCTCCTCGAATGCTTGTTCTGGATGAGGAAGACGCGCGGTGTCAAGGTTTTCTGGGGCAGACGGGGGGTCTGGGTCCCAAACACTGGAAGGGCCCCGGGTGCACGCCCACCCCAGAGCCGCTATGTCACCTGGAAGGGTGACCCCAGCCCGGGTGGCGCCTCAGCCAGACGGAGCGTGTCCCCCTCCCCAGGTCCGTCGCCATCACCTCCTCTTCCTCCTTCTCGCTTACTCCTGCACTTTCCACCACGGCGGCCGCCTCCCCGGAAGGTACTCGCATCGCCAGCGGCCGCACACCACTTCCGCCTATGTGTCCCTGCGCGCGTGCGCAGCGCCTGGTCCCGCCCCCTCGCCGGTCAGGGGCCGCCGCTGGCTTGCGCGCCGTTTCCTCTCGCGCATGCTCTCTCCGCTCCGGGGCGCGGGACGGGCTCAGCCTGGGTGGGCCTAGCGGTGCGAGGCCGGCGCTTCTACTCTACCCGCTGGAAATGGAGTGGCGGCGGCAGGCGACAGTCTAGTTGAGAATCTCATCCTCAGACCAGTGTTCCGTGTATTTCTGGCCTCTGAGCCTCTGCGGTCCCCGGGGTTGCAGCTGCAGGGTACCCGTGACCCTGTGGGTGCCCATGAGAATGCGGCCACGTGGAGAGTGTTGGAACCAGATTTAAAAATCCTTGGCTTCCCTCTTCCCCCCAACTTGATCTCAGTGAGATGCGGCAGAGACAGTACTTTTCTCCGTTTCCATGTTGCCTGATTCGTAGCTGCTTTTCCAGTGAAGGCGGCCTGAAGTAACGCTTGGGTTGGTGCTTCTGATGTTATAATTCAGCGTGTAGCTGCAGCAACCGTGATCCTTGCAGCATCACAAAAATGTTGCCAGCATTGTTTTGACAGTGCTACTTACTGCTTGGAAGGTAAATCCCAAAGCTCGAGGACCAGGCATCAAAAACTTTCCTAAACATTTGCCCTGCATTTAGGGCTGCATCTGTAATCACTGAGATGTAATGATGTAAAAACAAAGATGAGATGGCAATGAGTGGTTTTCAGATAACACTTAAAAGAATGATGTGGAAGGAAAAACATTGGTATAACAAAGATGGACAATCTTTGAGGGCATGCTTTGGATACCAGAAGGGGATGAATTGGATTAATTTATATGGTAGAATCCAGTCAGTTATGGTCAACTTTTGAAATTTTATACGCGTTATGCAGAAAGGGCAGCATTTATGTCTTGCATTGGGAGTGAGAATTTGTATTGAAGCAAGTCAGGCACCTCCTACCTTCAGTGGTGGTGAGAAAAAAGGATCTGCTTAGGTATTTTCATTTAATACTTAACAACTTTGTTAGGCCAGTGTAACAACGTTTAGGAATGTTGAAATTAAGGCTTACAGAACTTAAATTTTCTAAAGAGATAGTAAATGATGCAGCCTTTCAACGATGCCGTACTGTCACTGACTAATGTGGATTTACTACTATTGTTAGCCATTTATACAATTGCTTATCAAGCACCTATTCAGTGGGCATATGTATAGGTCATACACATAATCGGTAAATTACAAGTATGAGCTCCCTACCCTCAAGGAATTAGGGTTTCCCATGAGAAGGTAAATGGCAGTATAAAATAACTTATGGTACAAGAGGTGTCAGAAGGTACTCTGCACTCATGCCTGGAAATTGCAGTGGACTTCAAATAGGGCTTTCTACTTACTGTTTATTTCTCTACACCCTAGTTCCATTCAGCAGCTGGAGTGATCCTTTCAGAACTTGTGACAGAATATGCCACACCTCTACACAGCACCTTTTAATAGCTTACTGTTAACTGAAATTAAAGTTCAAAACCCTTACCATGGCTTATAAGACTGAACTTGTTCTTGATGGTCATGTCCAAGCTGCACTTCAGAGCTTAACTAACCCTCTCCAAGCATATCAAGCATCAGTGCTTTGTAGCTGCTGTTCTTTCTGCATAGAACACTGCCCTCTCAGATGTCCACAGGGCTTGCTTCCTCACTTCTGGTAGTGGCTCAAATGTCACTTGGTCACAGCTCTTCTGTGATAACCCTATCAGTGAAACATTTTTACGGGTGAAATGTATGAAAGACTATCTGAAGTAGTACTTACTATAGAGTAGGTATTGACTCCCTTACATTACTGCCCTTTTACTCCTGTGGTAACCACATGGTAAACAAAATTAAAGACTTGCAGCTATGAATTGGTTTTACCTTTATAAGAAATTAATAACCCTGTTGTGTCAGAAGCCCTTGGTGTCCTGACTTACATCTTCTGAGCATCACTTCTGATTTCTGACTCGGTCGGGGGGAAAGTTTCACGCAAGCTTCCACACACTTTTCCCTGACAGCTTCTCTTCTCTCAGGTTTACCAGGCCTCTTTGCTTTCTGCCCAGAGGTTCTTCTGACTTTGAAAATGCCAGCAGTAGTTCTCTCAGCTCATGCCCTGCACAGCTTTGAGTTTTGGTAAGTTAACACATCTGATGTCTTTCAACCAAGGGGCAACAGTAGCTGGTGAATAAATGCACCTGCTTTTTACCTTTTAGCAAGACAGTTTTGTAGGTCAATCTGTGTGCTTCTCAAGAGGTCCCAGTGAAATTGAATTTAGTTGCCCACAGCAGCAATACCAGGAATACACTCTGGTATCGTCTCTGTATCCTCCTCCCCATTCCCTCACTGTTTCACCTTCTTAATAACCTGCCCCAACACAAGTAGTTGTCTTGGGTATACTTATAAGGGAAACCAAGCTTAGAAATTTGGTGTAAGAAGAGAGTCTAGAAGGCAGCCCCTCAGACCTCTGTAACTAGGTTACTTACCAGATGGCAATGAAGACTTTGTTAGTGATATTAAAGACAGGACTCATGCATGGCTTTTTTACTAAAGCTGGTATAACTACTGCCTCTTTGGATGTGTAGCCTATCAGCAGCAAAGATGGGTGGTAAATTTTGTGAGGGGAGCAGCCAGCTGCTTGATTGATTAAATAAGAGCCTTTCCTTTCTGGAGAGAGCAGTGGTTTGTACTTACGAAATTGACACCTCTCTTGATATGAATTTGCCCTGTTTACAATGCCTGTGCCAGCACTACTATCTGATAGAGTTACAAACACCTGATTTTTTGACATTTTTCCTCCAACTAAGGGGTGCGCTTTGTGGTAAAGGAGGTGTGACAATGGCACATAACTATGGGATCCACTGGTCCTACCATATATTGTATCCCCTGGAGGAAGTTGGCCTGATGGAACATTGTCATGGTCTAGTGAACATCAGTAAGTCTGCTCAGGAACAATACCCTGAGAAGGTTGGGATGCCATTCACCCTTGACACACACACTCACACACAGCTGCCCCTTGGAAAGTTTGGTGGAGTTAACACCCCCAGGCAATGATCCACTAAGGGGAGGGGATGAGTATCTGTGGATAAATGCCTGCCTTCTATCCCCCAGGGGGCAATTATGTTTTTTTAGGATGTACTGGGGACTCAAGTCCTGAAACTTGTGGGAGAGAGAAGGAGAAACCAGCAATGGAGACCAAGACAAAGCAGCTATTGAGATAGGATGAGTACAGGAGTGTTTAGTCTTCTAGAAGCCAAATGAAGAGAGTGTTTTAAGGAGAAAGGAGTAATCAACTGTGTCAGTGTCAACTGGTGTTACTTAGTGGTGTTTCTATGAAGAATCATCTTGCATAGTTAAGACTTAGGCTCTAGAGTCAGATTAAATTTAAACCCTTGCATCACCACTTGCTTGTTGATTATCTTTTTGAAAATTAAGCTCTAAGTTTCAGTTTCCCCATCTGTGAAATGGGAATGATAATAGTACCTACCTGATAAGTTGCGATGATTAAGTGAGAGAGGGTTAAAGATGGTTAAATGGTCAGCACAATGCCTGTCACCTGACAAGCACTCAGTAAAAGTTAGCTTTTATTTTTATTAATTTCACCTACTATCATTAGACATCATCCATTTATATATTATTATCATCAGTTGTCTCTTTTCTAGCTCTCCATAAAGAATGGCTTACATAGCATTTCCTAACTAGGCAGTTCACTGGTGGATGTATGGTTCCAGATGCACTGAACAGAAAAACTAGTTAATTCAGTTTTCATTAAACATTCATTTAATAAATAGTTATTGAGCTCTTACTATACATGTTACTGGGCATTGTGGACATGTTGATGAACAAGAAAGACATGGATCCTTGCCCTCACAAAGCTCACAGTCTTGTGGTGGAGACAATTAATTACACAAGTAATTACAATGTGATTTGTGCTAATGATAAGAGAATTAACTACAGGATGAGATGTGAGCTATAGGCTATGCTAATGAAGCTGTGGTTGTAGATTCAGTTCCCCTGTAGGTTGGCTAACTTCCAGGACTATAGGCTTTTCTCTGTTCTCTCCTAAATGCACAAAGGTTCATGGAACTGGTCCACTTGGACACAGCTCTGACTCCCCTTCTTTCCCAGCACTGATAATTTGTGTGGTGCAAAATTCTTTGTAGGCAACATATGTAATGAGATGGAGAGATACGTTACTTGTTTAACACCTGGCTTGAGAATCCCTTTTGGGACAAAATGGGTTTTTTTTGGTAAGAAGTAATTTGATTAGCCTCTTAGAAGATTATTCTTAAATTGGCTTCTAAGGACAGTTGGTCCTATTAACATGAAGTTCTTTGCACTTCTTAGGGCAAGTGCTGTCTAATAGAAATATAGTGTATGCCACATAGGCTATTTAAAATTTTCTGTTAGGTAAATTAAAAAGGTGAAATTAAACAATTGAAATTAATTTTAATAATATGTTTTATTTAACTCAATATAACCAAAATATTATCATTTTAACATGTAATCAATATGAAAATTTGTTAATGAGATACCTTACATCTTTTTTTTCTTATACACAGTCTTGGAAATCCAGTGTGTATTTCACACTCCAGCACATTTCAAGTGCTCAGTAGCTACCACACTGGACAGCACAGTTTTAGAGCACTTTGATTAATTTTTGTCCACCATTTGGAGGTAGATGGATTTTAAAGTGCTAGAGAAAATCCAGGAGTATGCATCACAGCTGCATGAAGGAAGGGGAGAGAAAAGAGAATCACCAGGGTGGTATGGCTGAGAAGGCGGCTTTTGGGGAGAACATAGGTTCTGTATTAAACTGGAATCCTTAAATTGTTTTTATGGAGGTTGGGATTTGTAATCCCATCATTCCATCTTCTTAAGAGGCTCCAGTAAATCTGCATTGCTCATGAATGCCTCTGCACAGGTGGATTATTTCAGATGAATTTAAGGCTAAATTCTGTGGTCAGGTGGGTGTAGGGTGGAAATAGAGACTGTTCCCAGGGGTGTAGGAGTGAGTCGGTGGGGAACTGCCAAAGCCTGTTTTTACGCAAAATAAGCATCTTCCTCCCTGCACTCCTCTACAGTAATGTAATTCTTGAAGGGCTTATGACACTAATTTTTAAACCTAAATAACCTTAATCAGGCCTGTTATTTATCTCATGGCTACAATGAGGACTTTTGAGAATCAGTTTCATTTTGAAACTTTGTTCCTTCTTGACTTCTATACTACTGTCCTGACTGGTTCTCCTACCTCACTTGTTCCTTGTCCTCTTGTCCTCAAAATGTTCCATGTTTCACTCTTTGTTTCTCTGCTCTTTCACGTAAACTCCTCTTGAGGAAAAAATTCAGTTTAAGGTTGCAGACTTGCCTCCTGCATTTATACCTGCCCCGTTCGTGGCTCATGTTTGCTTTGCTGCCGTTGTCAAGCTGCTTGCTAGGCAGTGGATGCAGTGATACAACCTTGTAGTCGTCCAGAGTGTGGGCTCAGTTTCGTACACAAAACAGCATTTCCTCCTCGCTGCTCTATTTCTGTCGTTGAAACTTTCATTGTTCGTGATCTCTACTCCTTTCTCTTTGTACTTAATACAGGTTGAGTATCCCTTATCTGAAATGCTTGGGACCAGAAGTGTTTCAGATTTCAGATTTTTTCGGATTTTGGAATATTTTCATATACATAATGAGATATCTTGGGGATGGGACCCAAGTCTAAACACAAAATTCATTTATGTTTCATATATACTTTATACACATAGCCTGAAGGTAATTTTATGCAATATTTTAAATAATTTTGTTCATGAAATAAAATACGTGCTAAGAGCTTATGTGTGGCATTTGCCACTTGTGATGTCATGTCAGTGTTCAAAAAATTTTGAATTTCAGAGCATTTTGGATTTCAGATTTTCAGATTAGGGATACTCAGCCTGTATTAGTATACCTTGGTCCACCTTGTGTGTAGGTAGCTGTATTAGCTTCCTATTCTGCTGTAACAAATTACCACAAATTGATTTGCTTGAGAACAACACAGTTTTTTAATCTGTAATTTTTTTACAGTTATGCAGAACAGAAGTTCAAAATGGGTCTCACTGGGCTAAGATCAAATTGCCAACAGGGGTTGCATTCCTTTCTGGAGACTGTAGGGGAGAATTCATATTCTTGCCTTGTCTGGCTTCTAGAGATTGTCCTCTTTCCTCAGTTCATGGTCCCTTTATGTCTTCAAAGCCAGTAAAGCCATTTCAGTCTTTCTCACATGGCATCACACTGTACTGACTCTTCTGCCTCCTCTTACACATTTTAAAGACCCTTGTGATTACATTGTGATTATCACCCAGATAATCCAGGATAATCTCCCTATTTTAAGGTCAGTTGATTAGCAACCTTAATTCCATCTTCAACCTTACTTAATTCCCCTTTGCCATGAGGCAATATATTTAGGGTTCCAGGAATTGGACCTAGGCAGTCTTGAGGGGCCGTTGTTCTACCTGCTACAGTAACTGTGCACTTCCCCTTACTGAACTCTGGATGGCAGGCTTACTCGCTGTGTTAGGTTGTGTTTCCCCAGAAGCAGGCCTCTAGACAAAGATTTGCGTGAAAGTTGGCTATTTGGGAGGTGATTCCTGGAAACACTGGAAGGGAAGTGGGAAAACAAGACAGGAAAAGGAAGAAGACTGATAAAATGGATGTCATCAAGCAGGATACCATGTGGGCAACTGAGGCTTCTTCCCACTGGGGACCTCTGAGAGACGGTATAGACTACACTGAGTTATTTGCCTTACAGGGCTAGGAAGCTTAGTTATTTATCCTCCAACTCCCTCCCATTGGGTGAGGATTTTTCCTAAGGCTGTTAGCTTCTCCTTGGGTCACTTTCACCCTTCCCCATGCCAGCAAGCAAAGCCAAGAGAGAGCACTCAAGCAGAGGGTCACTAGGATACTGCTGGTGCCTTCAAGTCAAAGACCACCAGGAACCCCCCTGTGGTTGAAGAACTCTCTGTTGATTGGCTCATTGAACTGAGAGAACACACACAATGGGGGAATTGTGAGGCATCTCAGTAAGAGAGTATTAGAAAAGGCTTCTTGTAGGATTTGGGCTTATGTCAGGTTACTTGGAGGAGGTTCTAGGAAGTGGGGATTTGCTCCGGGGTTGTCTGTTGCCTGGAAACATAGATCGTCCTATGTTTGGGTGTCTTCAGAATTCTTACTGAGAAGAAGGGAAGAACAAAGGGAAGCTAAAGCTGTAATTGGTAAAGAAGTAGCTGTCACTTATATTAGTCCAGATAGAGAGATGTTAGGCCTTTTTTGGAGTTTAGACAGTGTTCTTGTTTTTGTCTTGAGTTCAAACATGATTACCAAGTGGTCTTGTTTTTGTCCTGAACCATCATTGTCACAGAGTGGACTTGTCTGATACTGGCATTCTGTGAAACTGATTATGTTCAACAGAAGGACACTGTGGTTTAGTGTGTAGTGCCAGGCCAGCTCCCAGCTGTCAGGCGCTGCTTTTCTTTTTCCTCTATACTGTGGTCATGCGCTGGAATGGTCAGTGCCAAGACAAGTGAGACTACAACAGTATCTGCTGCTGCTAACTTGCCTCCATTCTATAGATTGCTGCTGGGAGGATATTGATATTTCTATAATACTTCTTTCATCATAGTTTTACCACATCTATTGGTTTTTTTATTGCTGTAAAACAAATTACTGCAAACTTAGCAGATTAAAACAATACCCATTTATGAGCTCACAGTTTTGTAGACCAGAGGTCTGGGTGTGGGTTGGCTGGATCCCCTGCTCTGGATCTCAGAAGCTGAAATAAAAGTATTGGCTAGGACTGTCCTCTTATCTAGAGCTTAGAGTCTTTCTTCAAGCTCTTTCAGATTGTTAGCAGAATCCAGTTCTTTGTAGTTGTTGGACCGAGATACCCATTTCCTTGCTGGTTGTCAGTGGGGGGTAGGGGGGTACTCTCAGCTTCTGAAGCCTGTAATTCATACAAGTGGTTACCAAAGTCAGATGTGTTAAAACATTCTCATGCTTTAAAACTCTGACTAGCTCTGTCTGTGACTGCTGGATCCAGATTTAAAGGACTCATGTGATTAAGTCAGGCCTATGAGGATAATCTCCCTTTTGATTAATGCAAATCAACTGATTAGTAACCTTAATGATGTTGGCAAAATCCCTTTTGCTATGTTATGTAACTTTTTTTTTCACTCAGACTGTCTCGAGAGTCATCCACTTTGTGTCTATCAATAGTGCATTCCTTTTTATTCCACTGTATGCATTGCACAATTTGTTTATCATTTCACTTGTTACTAGACATTTAGGTTGCTTCCAGGTTTTGGCTGTTATGCATCAAGCTGCTATTGAACGTTCCTGTACAAGTCTGTGTGGACCTACATTTTCATTTCTCTTGGATAAACACCTAGAAGTGGAATGGTTTGGCCATATAGTAGGTGTATATTTAACTTTTTAAGAAACTGCTAGACTGTTTTCCAAAGTGGTTGTACCATTTTACATTCCCACCAGCAGTAGATGAGAATTCTAGTTGCTTCCTATCCTTACCAAAAAGACTAGTATGTTTTCATTTTAGCCGTTTTAATAGGTGTAATAGTATCTCACTGTGATTTAAATTTGCAATTCCATAATGATTAATGATATTATGCATCTTTTCATATGCTTATTGACTTATTGAGCATCTTTTCACATGATTTATGACTTCTGTATAGCTTCTTTGGTGAAGTGTTTGCTCAAATCTTTTGCCCAATTTTTAAAAAGTGAGTTTTCAAAAAATTTTTCAACTGTTTGATTTTTCTTTTTTTATTGTCTATATTTAAGGTATAAAATATGGTGTTTTCATACATGTTTACATAGTGAAATGATTTACAGTCAAGCAAATTAACATATCCATCATCTCACATAATAAGGTCTTGTTTTCATATCACATTCTGAGAGTTCTTTATATAGTCTAGATGCAAGTCCTTTTATCAGAAATGCAACTTGAAAATATTTACCTCCATGCTGATGCTTTTTTAAATCATTCTTTTTACATTGTCTTTTGAAGAGAGTACTTAATTTTGATGTCTTAATTTTTTTTTGGTGGATTGTAATTTTTGTGTTACATCTAATTTATCTTTGATTAACTCAGTATCACAAAGATTTTTCCTGTTTTCTTTCAGAAGTTTTCTAGTTTTAGGTTCTCTGTCTAGGTCTATGATCCATTTTGAGTTAATGTTTGCATGTCTTTAGTTTGCCTTTGTTTTTTGTTTTTTAAAATTTTGTAGTTATTACAGATACATAATAGTTGTACATGTTTATGGGGTAGATGTGATATTTTGATACAAGTGTACAATGTGTAATGATCAAACAGGGTAATTGGAATATCCATCACCTTGAGCATTTATCATTTCTTTGTGTTAGGAACTTTCCAATTCTACTCTTTTAGTTATTTTGAAATATATAGTACATCACTGTTAATTGTAGTCACTCTATAGTGCTACTGAACTCTCGCCTTTGTTTTTGAAAGTTATTTTCGTTGGATTTTAACTTCTAGGATGACGAATGTTTTTCATTGAATACTTTAAAAATGTTGCTGTACTGTCTCTTGCTTGCATTATTTCCAATGAGAAATCTGCTTCTTAGGACACACTAAAGATGAGAATTTTTTTGTGGAGTTTTGTTGTTGTTCATGTATTTTCTGGATACAGATTGTGACCATTTGCCAGCTGGAAGTGCATTATTTTAAAACAAGTGAAAATTCTTGCTTAAAAGTGATTGTTTTATATTTTCAAATGAATTCAGTGGAAATGGTCCTCCAAAGATATAAAGGACTTTTAATTTTTGATATAGTAGCTGAGTCAGGACAACACATTGTAGATTCCAGCAGCTTCATGTTGGTGGCTTAGGAAGAAATAATGCAGCAGAGATTAGATAGCCACTCTGCATCTTTGGAATAAAACAGATGTTACTTAGCAAAATCCGGAGTTAGCCAAATCAGTCTTGTACATATTCCAAGAGAAGTATTAAAAGGAAATAAATCTCTATCAACAAATTTCACCTAATATGCTTTTATGAACATTTTAATTCATTTACACAATTGAATAAAGTAAAAATTTATAGTTTATATAAGTTTATTGATTTGTTATTTTAAATAGTTTTAAAACTGACATATAATAAATAAAGTGAAAACTATTATTATAATATTAGCCTTATATGTGGAATTCATATTAATTTTTGGTTAGTTATAATTGTAGTTAAAGGCAATTTGCTATATTTAATACTAGAAAGTATGCAAAAAAATCTCAAATCAACATGTTAAATGCATTCTTAAGAACAGCAAAGAAATTATTAATAATAGCATAATATATAGATACATTAAATATACATAAATATATGAGTAAATATAACATGTAAAATAATATCCATATATAATTGATGTAAAAACTGCTTTCAAAATACATCGTATTTTTTCATTTTAAGGAAATGAAGAATCAAAGAACTAGGAAAGAATTTGTCCTATTCTATTTCTGTTTTAACTAGTATTGAACTAACTCATGACAGAAAGGTAGGTAGAAATAACTGTTTCTATTTTCTCTGTAGCCTAGAGAAAAAGTTTCTACAGTTGAATAAATACAATTAAATGAAGTTCAAAGAGGTAAATGATATGGTTATTTCCTTTAATCTTATAAGATATTTGAACATAAGATTTCAGGACATAATTACTTCTTTGCTTAAAAGCTAAAGTTCTTAAATGGAAATATTATAATCAATGACCAGAGAAGCAATCCAAACAACTGTATTGATGAATTAATAACTCTAGAACAATATTAGCTCACTTTTTAAAATGAGTCACTGTGTAATTAATGGCTGAGCACTCCTAGTTTTTTTATTATATTAAAAATATTATGATGGATTTCTACATATATACCTGCCTAAGATATTCATATGTATCCTTGTTATTCTTATGCAGGGGAAGAGGAAAATACAAGGATGAAATTTAATGTGATGAAGGTTTTTCTTAGTTCTTTGAATTAGTCTTAAAAACAAAATTTTGTCTTTTCTTATAAAAAATTTGTACTCAGCTTATGTTTACTGTGAACTGTTTCTTCTTTTAGTCGTGTATATTATATCTGTGGCTGCCAATCTGATTCTCCCCTATCATAAAAATTTAGTATCTTTCTATTGGAGTTGTTACTGGGTTATTGTTCATTTTGAAAGTATAATCAAGTCTATAAATTGCTAACATGACTGTTGAATTTAAAGCAACTTGTTTTTTTTTCCCAGTAATCCTTTTAATAATTCCCTTCCCCACCTCTCAAATTCTTTGGATCAATTTTCATCACAACTAAATAATATGTGACCATGCTTAGCTGACTATTGTTTGCTTTCATCACAATAGTCTTTCATAAAATAAGCTTTCTTTTGGTTTATGTGTGTGTGAGTATATATACATATATACATATATATATATATATATGTACACACACATTATATTCTGTTTTTTTACTTACACTGTGTTTTTTATTTTGATATGATTTAGGTCTTAACAGCAATGTATTAATAACTACTTTTAGAAATAGAATGACCAGCTTTCATTTACTTGGATATTTAGGATTATATAACTCATATGGAAAAGAAATATTACTTCAGAAGTCTTATAACAATAGTCTATTGGATTCATCAGGAAAGAAAAAAGTCTGCTGGGACAAACATAGCTTGGAGAAAAATAGTAGCATTTTGGTTTATTCCATTTTAGCATGCTATGATGTAGAAAGAAGATGGTGTTCTTTGCCCTTTTTTTAAAAAAAATGTTTGTCTTAGGTTGATAAAAATAATGGAATAATAACAATATATTTTCCAGGCTTATTTCATTTACATGTGTGGCGACATAAATAGCTGAGGGACTGGGGGGTGAGCCTGGCTGGCACCACGATGTGCTTAAACATTAGGCACAGCTGTATTTGCAAGGACATGCTGCTGAATATAACCTCTGTGAAGAATACCTGATTCTGGGGAGATACAGGCTTCACTTTAACAAATATTTCTCAAATTATCTTAAAGGCCATTCTTAATTGGAGCTTTTAGAATACAGAGAGTTGTGCACATACTGAATCTTCTCCGTTAAGACTGAGTGGCAGTGTCCATTAATCATTATCTGTTATTATTGCTCTTGGCTCTGAGACATGAATACAGCATCATTCTTCCTTTACCAGTTTAAGGCTTTAAATTACCACAACATTTTCAGTTTTCTGAAAGAGTAAGAGTTGTCCATTACAGTACCAAAAGTGGTCTTTCTCTACCTGTTTCGAATTGGCATTGGTGTACTCTAGTACTTTCTTACCTGTCACACATAATATCAGAGGTTTTAATTGCTTTGCATACATTTGAAGAGGATAGTATATTTGGGCAATCTAAGTAGCCAACTCAGTTTTGTATTGAATTAGCTGCATTAAGCCAAGTAATCCCTCTGAAATATATTTTGTTAAGTAAGAGAGAAAGTGATAATGAAAAGATTCATTTCTTGGTTCCAATCTAAGTACATGCCAGGATAATAGTTTTGCAGCAGCACAATCTGAAAGCTGGTTAGTTAAGAAACTCTCAGCACCAAAGTGATTGTAAATAAACTGAATTGGATTTGCGGCTTGAAAATAATACTTATCACTAGCTATTGGTATCTGTTAACTTCTATGTGAAACTGTATGTACATGTACTACATATATGTATATCATACTCTCCATATGTATGAGTGTTAAGTGCTTTAGGTACTAGGTTAGAGTTGTTTAAATGGTCTTTCTTCATTCTATGAAGTAGGTAATCACTAGCAAGGCACTGCTTAAAAACAGTGCTTAAATTAAATCCTACTCATGTGAATGTGTGCTATAGCTAATATTAATTGATCAAGTTGTTAGGGAACAGTGTAGCAACCTGGAATCCAGAGGTCTGAATTCAAATGAAGGCTCTCCATCGTGCTCTATAACTGTGAGAAGTAGCATCCTCCTAAAGATCCCTCCCCATTCCCCTGTTTACTAAGTAGATTAACAGTTCCCTCTCTTGGGCCAGCACAATTCTTATACCCACTTCTGTTTGCTTCTATTAGAGCAGTAATTGCAATGTTTTACAGTGTTTGTACATTTCCCTCTCCCTCCTTTACTGGGCTGAGAGCTCTTGGAAGGCAGTGACCATGTTCTCTGCTTATCCTCACTGTCTAAGATAGTGCTTACCATATAGAGGGCAGTCAGTGAATATATGCTGAATGAACAGATCTGAATATGAGGGATCTGGAATAGAATATCTGTAATGAGTCTCAATGATTTCTGCTTATAACTTAATGTTTAGTGGGTATGGTTATTTGAAATAATTGGTCTGTCATATATTTAGTTGAGAGAATGACTTCTAAACCTATCATTGGATTATGCCAGATTACAAATTTCTGGCATGATTAGGTTTGTCATGGACATCTGTGTGTTATTCCATTGGTTTGTGACTTCTTGAAATATTTTATAGTCATTCAGTCACATTCTAAACCTCAACAATGGAAAAAGTGTTTTTTAATGGTTGTTTATGAAACAAACACTACAGTCTGAAGGTAAATGTGTTAGACCTTTAAAAATATATTTCTGATTATTAATCTCATCAGACTATTGAATACATTAGTTTCTGACATTGCTAAAATGAGCACTCTTGTCATGGTTTAAATTTTCTTGAGTCTTCCAACCTGGATTTATGTGTACAATAGAATTCTAGGTGAATTATTTAAAGGCCTGAACATTTAACAATAATGATATTTAATATAGATATTTGATTTTGAGACTTGAACAAGAGGATTGCTTTACTTCCTTCATGTCTGTGTATATATAGGGATGAATCTTGGTCTGGATATGAACCTTGGAAGAGAGTCAGCAATTTGAGGACTGAATTTAATTCTTGGATTATTTCATATTTCTCTCAGGACTAATTAATAGTCTATGTATCATATTACTGGTCAGAGAAAATGCCCCAGACATGTTTTATTCTGGCATTTGTGAGATTATTTAATTACTTTATATATTTTCATTTTATTGTCTTATTTAAATTTTAATGTTATTTGTGATTATGAAATATATCCTCACAGTTAGAAATGCAAAAGTTGCAAAAGCTTGTGTAATAAAAAGTTGATCACACACCCCTGTCCTTATTTACCTAGTTCTCCTCTCCTAAGGCAACCAATGTCACCAATATTTTAACAGATTTTCAGCAATATTATATCCATAAGGAATACACACATACACACACATCTATTTTTTCCTTTTTAAAAACTTAAATGGTAGTACAATACATAATTTTTTGTATCTGTCTATTTTCATCAAATGATATATCTTAGGGATTTCTTAGGTTTTATAGCAGAAAAAACTAGATTCAGCCAAAACAGGGGCTTAGGCTATATAAAACATACAACTTCTTTTTTGGTCTATTTATGTGTATTTATATTTTATTTATAGATGTTATTCTTAAATTTATTTCTTATTCACATATATTTATATTACATATATATTTAGGTCTACTTGGTCATCATGCATTTAATCATGACATATTAAGTGTGATCAACTGTTTCTTTCAAATTGATTGTGGGGGAAGGAAGCAAAGGGTAAGTGTTTGTCGGCATGGTCTAAGTTTGAACTTAAGGTTTCCAAACAAAAATCTTTATGCAGAACAGAATGACTACATTATTCTAGGATCTGGAAACTATAACATAATGAAGAATCACTGAAAGAAACAAGCATACAATTATTGTCCTCAAGTAATGAAATGACTATCATATAAAAAAGAATTAGATTTATGTGCCTCTGGAAGGCAGAACTAGAACTATACTGAGATATAAAATACATAATTTCTTGTTCCCCTGACTGTAAGTATGGTAACTTTTTCAAAATGGAATAGGCTGTCTCCTGAGGTGCACAGCAGAGACTAGAATGGACATTTTTCTGGAATGTTGTTATACAAGTGATCCCTGTACTGTTGACATGAACTATATAACCCCTTAGCATTCCTAACCCTAAGATGCTCTGTCCTAGACCACTTCTCCTTATAAGGCTTGCCAACCCTTGGGGCTGTTAATGGCTAAAACTGCTGTTTCTTGGTCATGCAATTCCCTTTAGAGGGAGCAATGCAGAGAGATCAGCCATGCCAACAGCAGCTTATGCTTGTAGGCCGAGGTGAATGGTTACAGACCTCTAACATACCGGCCGATAAGTAGAGTAGAAATAAAAGTGTATGAAACATTTCACATCTAAATAGCACCATTCTGTGCTGAAGAAAACAGTCCAAGCAGAAACACATTTCCCCAGCAAGAGCACCTGGCCATGCATGTCAGTCTTAATGCATCTATAGTGAGTAGTCAGACAAGAAAGCCTTTTTTAGGGATAACTGTGTATTATCTACTCTTTATTTTGTGAAATCATGCAATTCTCAGTTTTATGACTTTGAGGAACGGCAGCACATGCTGTCTAGCAACAGGGTTGATATCTGAAAACATCTAGAAACTCACTCTCAGCCTATCACAGTGTCTTGCTCAAATAAATCTTTGTTGAATGCATGAGTAAGTCATAAGCTAGCTCAGTCAAGACCAGTTTCCTCACTGTCCCTTATGGATATTTATAATGTTCACTGTCATTAATAGGAATATGCCCACTAGTGGTTTTTCTCCTTTTGTGCCTTCCTTCATTTTGTTTCACTAGCCTAGATTGTTGTCATTTTCTCTGCTTTTCTCCAAATTCTACAATCTTTCAAATTTGGGATCCACTCTTTACACCTCATTATTGCTTCTTTCTCTCTCTGATTCAAATACCTTAATACTTGTTTTATATGATTTACACTTAATTATCACAATATTTTATTAGATATATTGTCTGTGGAGGCTGTGTGGTTTATACAAAAAGTAAGCAGAACATACAGAATTCCCATATACCCCATCACCACTGTTTTCCCCCATTATTAGCATCTTGCATCAGTGGGGCACATTTATTGCAATTGATGAGCCAATATTGATACATTGCTGTTAACTAAAGTGCACAGTTATGTTAGCATTCACTCTTTGTGTTGTCCATTATGGGTTTGGACAAATGTATAATGGCATGTATCCACTAGTACAGTATCATACAGAATAGTTTCATTGCCCTAAAAATCCCCTCTGCTCCATCTATTCATCCTCCCCTCCCCCGAATGCCTGGCAACCACTGATCTTTTTATTGTTTTCATACTTTTGCCTTGTCCAGAGGTCATATAGTTAGAATCATACAGTATGTAGGCTTTTCAGGTTGGCTTTTTTTGTTTAGCAATATGCATGTAAGGTTCATACATGTCTTTTTGTGGCTTGATAGTTCATTTTTTAAAATTATTAATAATATCCCAGGGTCTTGATATACCAGTTTGTCTAGTTACTTATTGAAGGACATTTCTGTTATTTCTTAAAGAATACTTTCTTATGCGTTATTTAAAAGATTGATTTAATGCAGGGGTAGAAACTATAGCTTATGTAGTTTGTTATTTCCAGAAACCAGAGTTTGGAAAATATGCCTCATAGTGAAGCATTCAATTAAAATCTCTTTAGCGCTGAGATTAATGCCTATATCACATCAGTGTGTGACAATATTTAGATTGTTAAAATAAACACACCATTTTAATTATCATAAACATAAACATTTTAAAAAACCTTCATTTTCTGCATAATTGAGATTTCCAAAAGCTTGAGAGTGTAGAGAGAAATCTTTTTTTTCTTATGGATGTTTATCTCTATATTATATTCCACAAAAAAAGTTAGAACTTTTTAAGTGTTGCTATTGTTTGAATGTTTAGGCCCACCCACAATTTATGTGTTGAAACTTAGTCTGCAGTATGACAGTATGAAGAGATGAGGTCTTCAGGAAGTGATTAAATCACAAGGGCACAGCCCTTATGCATGGATTAATGCCATTATAAAAGAGTCTTCAGAGAGCTACCTGGTTCTCCCTTGCTCTCTTTCCCTTCCAGCTTCCCTTGGGTAAGGGTGCAGTAACAAGGCATCATCAGTGAGGAGTGGTGCTTCACCAGACAACGACCCTGCCAGCACCTAGATCTTGGACTTCCCAGCCTCTGGAACTATGAGCAAATAAACTTCTATTATTATAAATTACCCAGTCTGTGGTATTCTGTTATAACAGCACAAATGGACTGAGACAAATGTATATTTTGTTAAGGCTTATATCACAGAATTCTAGAATGCAAAAAGGGACCCTGGGGTCATCTGGTCCATTTAGTTTCCAATATTTGGATTTCTCCTCTGACATTGCAGGCTGTTGGTCTTACAGTATATATTTGAACATTTTGAATGATAGGAAGATTACTCTCTTACAAGTCAACTGGTTTCACTTTTTTAGATCACTTTAATCATTAGAAAGGTCTTTCTTTTATTCATCTAAACTTTTTTCCCATAATTTCTACCCATCCATTCTAATTGTACTTCATGAATAATGAAGAATAAATTTAATCTTTTCCCCAAAGATAGTCCTTTAAATATTCAAAAGATAGCTAGAGTGTCATTTTCCATATTAAACTTCTTAAGCACCTTATCATCTTAAACATTTTCCTCTGGATAATTTTGCTGAATGGTTTTTGTAGCTCTTTAAAAACATTTTGTGAGAGCATACCTACGTTCTTTTATTCATTCATTAATTGTTTTTTGAGTGCTTAGTACCCACCAGGTACTGTGTTAGGACTGAAGATAGAATGTTTAGCCAGACAACAGCTGGCCCTTGCATCATGAAACATACAAGGAACAAAGACAGAGATTAATGGCATGGGGGAAGCAAGGTGTTCAAGGAAGTTCAGTCCCGGCAGATGTGTTCATGTGTGAAAGAACTTGGAGGTAGAAAGGAGTTTGGCAAATTCTAGGAACTGAAAGACCACTGTGACTAGAATGCAGTGAGAAAATGTGCATGTAGTGGTTTTAAAATGTCTGCAAATTCTTTCCTAAGATGGAGCCTAATTTCTTCCTCTTAAATCTGGGCTAGACTTAGTGGGTTTTATGTAGTGAATAGAATGTGGTGCTATGTGATTTCTGAGTTTAGGTCGTTAAAAAGAACAGCTTCCACTTGGCTAACATATTGCTGGATCACTCATTCTGGGGGAAGGCAGCTGCTACACTGTAAGGAGTCTCAGCAGCCTGTGGAGATTCCCATGTGTAAGGAACTGAGGCTGCCACCAACGCCAATAGCAAGGTTATGAATGAACCATTTTGGAAGTGGATCCACCTGCCCCAGTCCAACCCTCAATTGACTGCAGCTCTGTTCACCGTCAACCCCATTAAGGACCCCAAACCAGGACCACCCAGCTAAGCCACTTCTGAATCCCTGCCGTATCGGCGACGTCTGCTCACAGAACCACAGAATTGTAGTAGCTGTTTCAGTCATCACCAGGACAAGAGAGGCATTTCCTCCTGTGTGTCTTTTTATAGAAAAGGAAAATCTCCCCCTCATTCGTGGTGTCCAGAACTGCATAAAATATCCACCCTTCAACCAATATCTGGCAGATGTGATGGAGAGAGCAGGGGCTTTGGAGACAGAATGAGTAGGACATGCTAATGGGTTAGATGTGGAGCATGAGAAGAAATGGGGGGGAATTCAAGAATGGCCCAGATTTCTGACTTAAGTAGCTGAATGGAAGGTAGTGCCTTTTTCTTTTTTTTTTTTTTTTTGCTTTTTTGGTGGGAAGACCAGAGTTGTGTGGGGAAATCAAGAGTTTTGTATATGTTAAAACTGAGAGGTCTGTAAGATGTCTAAATTGAGATGTCAGGGAGTAGTTGGATATTTACATTAGGAATGAAAAGAGCAGATAAAAACGTAAATATAATCAGCCCAAAGATGGTTTTCAAGCCCATGTAGTAGGTGACTCGCCTGTGGGAGATTGGGTGAGAGGAGGCCAAGAGCTGTGCTCTGAGGAACCTCAACAGCCTAAATGAAGCTGGGTGGAGCAGGAGGAGGCAGCTGGGGGAAACCAGGTAAAGTAGCAGGGAGAAGAAAGGCAGAAAGTAGTGGTTCTAGGGAAGCCACAAAGGGAGCGATTTTCCTGAAGCCGGGAGTGGTTAATTTTGTCCTGTTTGCCAAAATGTTGAACAGAATGAAGATGTAGAAGGGACCTTCGCATTTAGCACAGCAGTTTCCACGGAGAGGTGGGGGAAGAGGCAGACTCGGAAGAGGCTGAGGATTGAGCAGGATGTGAGGAAGTGGAGGTAGCACGTGAACACAGCTCCTCAGAGAAGTTGTTCAGAGAAAGGGCAAGTGGCTAAGGGGTTGTAGGGTCGATCAAGGAGATGGAGGTTAGAGTAGAAGGCACTAGCAGGGGTGAGGAACCTGTGGCCTCAAGGCCACATGTGGCCCTCCAGATCCCCAAGTGCAGCCCCTCGACCAAATCCAAACTTCACAGAACAAATCCCTTTACTGAAAGGATTTGTTCTGTAAAAGTTGGATTCAATCAAAAGGCAGCATTCAAGGATTCAGTCAAAAGGCGGCAGCCCAAGGCTGCAGGTTCCTCACCCCTATGAGCACATCTTATGCCAGTGGGAAATTTCCCGTACAGAAAAAGGGAATGACTGATAATGCAGGGCAAACAAGGGACAGCTGAGGGAGTAAAGTCCCCAAGGACAACACACACACACATATCTATACATATTCATACCTGATTTTAAGATTAATTAATTATTAGAGTACAAATAGAATATTTGAATGAGAATATTTGTATGTTGCTTCTATTAACCATTTTTCAGTGAGGCAATTTTGCAAAGTGGCTAAGAACGCAGACTCCTAGGGACAGAGATTTTTGGGATTTTAAATCAGCTGTGTGACCTTGGGGAATTTACTTAACCACTCTGAACTCTAGTTTCCTAATCAATAAATGAAGATAGTAATAATAGTACCTACCTTATAGGGTGGTCATCAGAGTGACCTAAGTTAATATATGTAAAGTGTTCAGAGCAGTGCTGGTACATGGGAGATACTCTATGTACCAGGCAGCTACTTGCCAGTATTTGCTGGGTTTGGTTCTACTAAGTAACTTGGACTAAGGGTGCTGTCTTCAGAAAGAAATTACTAATAAATTTTATTATTATTTCTGTATGCTTTTTGGATTATGTGTGGAACTTTATAAAAAGTGTCATATATTGGAGTGGAACCTCAAGAGAGAAAATGAAATTTATGTTTTGAAAGATAGTTATCTGAGCGTTAGTAAAAAACATGTTAGTATTTGATATTTATTATTTTCTGCGTGTTAGAACTCTGGATTTGAAATAGAAAAATATAAAAAATGTGATAGCTAGACATTTATCAGAAAGCATCCAAAGACTATTTGGGTGGAGGAGTCAAGGTACTAAATTAAACAACATAGTATGAAATGGAAAATGGATACAAATCTTGTACTACATATGCAGAGCTTTCCTCCTCTCTCACTGAATGTTAATTCCCACCCAAGATCATCTGGCCGTTTGCAGGAGTCTGCAAAGATAGAACATTTATAGGAATTAATGCTCTGTGGGTATACAACACGGAGACCCTGAAGAACTAAAAAAGCATGAATAAATGTATTCCAATTATAGGCTAATGCAGGTAATGGGTTTATAGTACTTAGAGGTCTGGATCTGTTCTGTGACAGCCTGCAGACATTAGGGGCCCCTCATGGTTCGCCTGCAATGTAGGCATTATGGAGTGATTTTTACTTTACTGCCTTTTCCATCAGATCATCCCCTTTCTTTCACACACAAGGTTAATTCACTTCTTGATCACATTATTTCCTCACTGCTCTTTGACAATATAAAAATTCTGAGTGGACAGCTCAATCCCTCTTCCATCTCAGATTTGATTGTTATGGTATTGCTTGGCGTCCCTCAGAGGCCTCCAGCAGCCTTTGCTGCACTTTATGACACTTAAATGGCTCGGCTACAATTTCTCCATCTATTCACGAAATGCTGTTAATAACTCATTTCCAAAGAGGCCCTTCTTTATGTCTTGGCATTAAAGGAATTTTTATTAGGTGCCAGGATAGGTGACACACAGCCCCAGTAACCAAAGAGTTAATTAATCTGTTGAAATTTATTGCCTTTTATACTGCACTCAGTGTGACAGTCCCTAAGAGAAACAGATACTATATTTACAGCCTGAGTTGAAATATTCAGTAATATAGTCTGCATACTGACCTACTCCATCAGTGTATGCCTTCTGCTGGAACATCCATTAATCACAGAAGATGAATTTGTGTAATCTATCTTCTTTCTTATTCTGAGATTCCAATAAATATTGAAATAATAATTTATTGATTACCTTGCAATATAAATGTGTAGTAAAGGCACCCAAGACATTTGCATGGTAATGTATTTTGGAAATTCTTGGCATTCTATGGGAATGAAAGGACAAACAGAGAGAGAGGAGTGGCATGGAATACTCTTGTGGGTGAAACTCCAAACCAATTTCTTATTGTGTGGAGAGAAATGAGAAGGTAGTTTTTGAATTGCCAAAAGTCATAGTCATAGCCATGATCATTACATTCTTCAAAGTAAACAATATGAATATTTATCAAGTCTTACATTAGCACATTATCCCCAGGATATTTTAGATAACAGATAATTTCCTTGTGGCACAATTTCACTTGTAAAACCACCTCCTGCCTGCCTTTAATCCAGGCATAGATGAAAAGGGCATAGGCATGTGGGTGCTATCTTCCATGTAATACCAGTGCAATCTTCCGGGACCGTTTTATAAATTCTTCAGGCTGAAATGTGTATTTCCTAGAACCATATTTGAGTAGTGTTTTGGGCTCTTGGCTTAAATCTAAATTCAGTTCTACAATTTCCATGAGTTCTGTTACTGATGAGGGTATTGGTTTTGTCATGAATCTAGGATCATTATTTTTGCATCAAATCTGATTTGGTCCAGAAACATGGAAGAGATGGAAAGAGTTATAGAACGTTGAGATGCCCTTATGGATCAAGCATACTTATTTTTAAAAACTCTAAAAGTCTAAATGTATTTGTACCTGGATATATTTTCAATGTACTTATGCCGTGTTGGGTAAAGGCGAGCTGAGTAACCAGCATTTTCTAGTCTGCACTTGTACCACTGTCACCAGCATTACACAGTAGGGTTTGTTATAGGTTCAGTGCTTCTAGTTGAATTCACAGCCCATTTCTAATCTCCATAATAATTTATCTTAGTTTTGGGCAACTCTTTATGATCAGGATAACTCTGCTGAGTGGATGAAATTCTCATGTGTGGTATTTGTTTTCTAGTGCTTTACTGATAAGGTTAACCAGATGGTGAAATGTAATAGTTTGGAAGATCTAGTTTTGATATACAGTACATCATTTCTGGAATGATAATGAAAAAGCAAAATGAACGGAGCCTTTTAGCTTCTCTTCTTGGTCATGAAATTGAAAATATACTTTTTTAGAGGATAAAGAAATATCTCATCATAATTCTCCTGACATTTAAACCATTTGACTGTATATTTTTAAAAGAAGACAAACTATTTTGAAAATATTGCTATAAATTTTTGTATATAATAGATTTATATCACATTTTTAAAAGTGAAAAATTATGAAATTCTTTATGTCACCTGAAACAGTGCTTATGATATGAATTTCAAAATAAAATTTTATTTTCTTCAATATTTTTAGTAGTGATGATACCAATTAACTCATGTCTCTTCTATGACATTTTATTTTGATTAAACCTCAAATCAGTGATTATCAAAATATTACAGAATTAAGCAACCCTGAACTTTATTCTGCTATAACACTTGGTAATTTGACACAGATATTATTCTTTGAAGATAGAAAATACACATTTTTTCATCTGTTTTTATTTTTGCTGATTTGGTTTATTTTAATTGTGGATATATATGTATATTTAAGTATCTCACAAAGGAATTATGTGGACGCATTAGACTACAAATATTTCTTTGGTGATTAGGTTTGTTATGAGATGACATATTACTGTATAATTGCTGTACTATTATTATTTTTCTGGTCCTTTTTACTTGTCAGTGTTAATGGTTGCTCCTTCTTCTGTTCATATAAAGTTACATTCTGATTTAAGTTCTCCCTGGTGTTTGGCTAATTGGACTATTCACTTAAAGTATACTGTGTTTTATTACTTTATCTTTCATGGTATTTTACATTTTGGAATGACTGACTCTAATTCGTGTTCCATAGTAGCATAATTTCACAGTAGCATAACCTTGGGAATCCATTAAATTTGGCCTTTAAAACACTGCTTTGTTTTTCTCCACACAGTAGTGAAAAGCGGTGGCATTTTCCAACCCACGTTGACTTGTTCTCTTTTTAGAGTAGTGCCACTTTCTCTTCCCTTCTTAGTTCAAATCAATGCAACACAATATCTATTTATTAAGCACGTATTACATGGCAAGTTTTGTGTTAGATACTGAATGTAGGAGTTGAGTAGGCGGAATTGCTACTCTCAAGCTGTTCAAAGTCAAAGTCTGTTGCTTGAGGCAGACAAGTAACAAATAATGATTTTTAAAATCCTCCCCCCACCCCCCACTTATCATATTAAGTCCTTAACTTTAAAACTTGAAGTTAAATAAACTCGGGAGGTAGCCATTTATTGAATTTCATCCAAGGATGGCACGTCTTTAAACACTGGAAGTGGATTATTTTACTTAATCTTAACAAGGCTCTGAGGCAAGGACTATCATTGTGTCACCCCCATTTAACTGACAAGTAGAGTGAGTCACAGACAGACTAAATGACCTGCCCAGGCCTTTTTTCTCAGTACCTGGGGGAGGGATTGAAATGTAGCCACCTGACTCAAAGGATGGGACGCTAATCACTCGCTCTCTCTGCTCTGCAGGAAGACCCATAAGTGATTCTGAGTAAGAATTAACAATTCTTTTTGTGTATTTTTTGTTTGAGCACCGTTTATGGAGTCTTTTCCCCAGATATTTGCAATGCCCCTCTATCATATAACAGGTTCCACACATATATACATGGGACTGTTTATAGACTCTATCTGTTCCTAGGTGATCTGTACTATTCCTTTCACTTATTTGTCTATTCCCACCCTATTTCCACAGTTTTCATTGCTGTAATTGTATAAAAGTTTTAATGTCTGATCGGATCACACACACACACACACACACACGCACATAAATACATATAAACATACACACACATATGCCTTTGTTTTTTCTCTTTTGTGAAGTACCTGTCCAAGTTGCTTTAATTTGGGTTGTCTTTTTCTTCTTTATTCATAGGAGTTCTCTATATATTCTCAATATAAGGTTTTTTTTCAGTTATATATGTTACAAATATCTTCTTTTAGCTTATGTCTTTATTGTATGGTAACTTTTAATGATCAGACATCTTTTTTAATGTAGCAGAATTTATCAATATTTTTCTTTATAGATTTTGTTTTGTGTCTTACTTAAGAAATACTTTCTGCCCTAAATCATAAAGAGACTTTCCTGTGTTCTCTTTTAAAAGTTTTATGGTTTTGTCTTTCACCTTGATCTTCAGTCAATCAGTAACTAAATTTGTTTCTTTTTAATATGTGTATGATGGGATGTGGGAAATGGAATGACAGTTTTTGATAGGGATAATTAAAATGCCTAGCAGCTTTTGAATATCCCATGTTTTCCCCACTAACCTGAAGTTTCACATTTATTATAAATCATTATAAACTATTTTTGCATGCATTTGTTTCTGGACTTTCTATTCTGTTCATTAGTCTATTTATCAGTGCATATATTTTACTGTAGGTCTTAATTATAATGTCTTTCTAATAAGTCTTCAAATTCATTAGCTTGAGACTTTTCCCCAACTTGGTGGCTATTTTGAGTCTTTTGCTCTTACAAATAAATTGTGAAATCAATTTGTAACTTCAGTGGTAATAATCACAACAACAACAAATACTGTTGGGATTTGAATTGGATTCTCCATAGATTAATTTTGGGAGAATCTACATCTTCATGATACTGAGTCTATTCAACAACATGGAATATCTGTCTATTTATGTAGGAACCTTTAATGCCTCTCAATAAAACTTCATAATTTTATCCACAGAGGCATGCATATGTTTTGTTGAATTTATTTCTTAGTATGATTTATTCTTATTTCGATTGTACAAGTTTTAAAAACTACATTTTTGATTGCTGCTAGTGTAAAGATTTGCATTTGAATTTTTGGTACTGTTTTTTGTCTCAAAATTGTTTATGCTATCAATATAAAAATTATTTGTAGATACTTTTGGATTTTCTTGAAGAAAAAACCAGTAATGAGTAATTAATTATAAGTTTTGTTTCTGCTTTACCAATCCTTTTAATCTCGTTCTTTTCATCTTGTTACACTGGCTGGGACAGCCATTAAATTTTGAAAATGAATGATAACAGGAGGTATCTTTAGATTGCTTTAAATGTTTTAGTATTAAGTACAATGTTTACTCTATGTTTTGTAATATATCTTTATCAGGTTTAGAAAGTTTTTTTCTATCCCCAGTTGACTAAGTTTTCTTTCTTTTTCCTTTAGTAGTCACAAATGGATGTTGAATTTTATTATAATACTTTTTCTGCATACACTAAGAAAATTATAAGGTTTATCTCCTTTAATCTGTTTATATGAATGAATTACAACAATTTTCTGATATGAAATTTATTTTGTATTTTTAGGATAAACTCAACTTGGTTATTGTTATGGGTTGAATTGTGTTCCCTGCAACTTCCCCGCCCCCACCATCAAAGACATATTAAAGCCCTAATCTCTGGTACCTGTAAATGTAACTTTATTTGGAAATAGGATCTTTGTAGATATAATGAAGCTATGATGAAGTCATTAAGGCAGGCCCTAATCCAGTATGACTGGTGACCTTATAAGAGAGGAGAACAATATGCAAAGACACAGAGACACAAGGAGATGATGTTCGTATGAAGACAGAGGCAGAGATTCGATTTGAGTGATGCTGCCATAAGCCAAGGAGTGCCTGGGGCCACCAAAAGCTGGAAGAGAGAGAATGACTCTGCCCGCACCTTGATCTTGGACTTCCAGCTTCTGGAATTGTGAGAGAATATATTTCTGTTGCTTTAAGCTACCTGGTTTGTTGTACTTTGTTATGGCAGCCCTGGGAAACTAGTATAGTCATGTTTTATTGCTGAATTTGATTGACTAATGTTCAGTTTATGAATTTGCCATCAATATTTATGAGTGAGATTGCCTTATAGTTTCATGTTTTTGAATCTGTGTGTGTGTGTGTGTGTGTGTGTAGTGTCATTATCAAGGTTGTGGTAGCCTCATAAAATAAATTTGGGGAAATTCCCTCCTTTTATTTTCTGAGTTTTATAATATTAGATTTGCCTTTTCTTTGACTATCTGGTAGAAGCCCATGTAAAGCCATCTGGGCCTGATGTTTTATTTGTGGGAATATTTGTAGTTATGGATTAATTTTCTTAATGGTAATAGGGCCATGATGTGTTTATTCTTTTTGTGTTAGTTGGTAAGTTGTATTTTTAGGGAATTTACCCATTTATCTAGTTTTCACATTTGTTGGCATGAAATTGTTCGTAGTATTTTTATTATCTATTCAATCTATGTGGTCTGGTTGTATCCTCTTTTTTATTGTTAATATAGTTTAAAAATCTATCTTTTATCATAACTGCTCTTGCCAGTGGTTTATTAGTGATTTTTTTTCAAAGAACCAACTTTTTGCAGTTCTTCTCCATAGTATATTTATTTTTTATATCATCAGTCACCTACTTTCTATATTCTTTGGGTTCATCCCATGCTCCTTTTTATGTTGTAGTATTTAATACCATAAATTTCCCACTAATTGCTGCTTTAGTAACCACATCCAATAAGTTTTCATTTTGTGATATGTTTGTTGTTATTAAATCTTAAGTAGTCTACAGTTTCATTATGAATTCTCTTTTGTTCCATTAGTTATTTAGAAGAGTATTTTAAATTTTCAAACATGTTTTTTCCTTAGTTATCTTTTTGTACCACATACTAAAAGTATTTCATTGTCATCAGGAAAATGGTCTGTATTATTCAAGTTCTTAAAAATTTGTGGAGGCTAGCTTTGTGGCCTAACACATGGTTCACAATGTCCCAAAACATAGATATTCCATATACGGCCTGTGAAAAATGTGTCTTCTCCAGACCTAGGGTACAGGATATCCATTAGCTTAAGGTTGTCAATTGCACAGTTTTTATCTTCTGTACTTTTATTGATATTTTACAGACAGTTATGTTACAATGTCTCACTATGACTGTAGATTTGATTATTTTAACTTTGTATATTTTATATACATTTGTATACTTGAAGGCTATATTATTATTTATTAGAAGTTTAGATGTCTTCTATCTTCCTGGTGAACTGAACCTCTTACCAATACTGAGCAACCTCTTTATCTCTGATAATGTGTTTGGCTTTATAATCTATATAGCTTGGTATTAATAGAGTTATGTCAGCTTTCTTTTACTAATATTTTCTTGACTTACCTTTTTTCTATTATTAAACTTTCTGGTTTTCTGTATCCTTATTTTTTAGGTGTGACTTTTTAAAGCGGCATAATATCTTGAGTTTTATTCTTATCTGGCCATCTTTGTCTTTGATCTGGAGGTTGTAAAATATTTACATTTATTGTATTAATATATTTGGATTTGGTTAATTCATCTTTGCTTTTCATTATGTCTTGCCTTTTCTATTATTATATCTCTACCTCCTTGCCTTCTTTTGGATTTATTTGTTTTCTTTTTTTATTCTTGTTCAGTTTTTCTTCTCAGTTTGTTTGGAAGTTATTTGTTCTATTTCTGTTTTTCAATATGTAACCTAATTATTTTAAGGTGCATTTTTAACAAAGCCTAAAGTTAATCAATAATTTTCTCCTATTCTTGAATCACATAAGCATTTTAGAATGTTAATTTTAATCAGCCCTCTTCAAAATTACATGCAATTATTGACAGGTATTTTAGCTCTAGCTAAATTATAAATTAGTATTATTGCCCCATTTTGTCAATTTTTAAAGGTTTTTCTCATATTTTCTAATATTTTTGCTTAACAATAATTCTTGTAGAGGAGACTTTTTTGTGTGTGTGTGTGGGTCATTTCCCTTCTGTTCATAAATTCATGAGAATTTCCTTTATTGAAAGTGTTCTGGTGATGAACTCTCTCTCTCTACCTTGTTATTTGATAAGATCCTTATTTCTCCTTCATTCTTGCAAGATAGTTTAACTTGTTATAGAATTCTGTGTTGACAGTAAATGAGAATATGTCCACAATGAATGAAAATGCTGCCGATATCAGGAGAGAAATAGAAATTATGAAAAGGAACTATGTGGAATATCTTGAATAGAAAATATAATATTTGAACTAAAAAAATAATCCTTAAAGGTTCATAACAGCATATATGAGTTAAAACACAAGTCAGCTTACTTGAAGACTGATAAATATAAATTATTCAATCTGCAAATCAGAGAGAAAAAAATGATAGAAAAAATGAACAAGTCCTTATGGTTCTGTTACAGCTGTCTTGAAATGACAAATGGATCCCCTCACCCCAAATTTGGTTCAGATGTCAAGATTAATGATACAACACACACACTAAGAGAGTATGAAAAAGGTTTATTACTCACATACTGAGTTAACAAGGCTGTTTTGGAGATCTGGGCAGGTCTCTCAAGCTGGTCTGAAAATGGCTAAAGAGAACATAGAAAGGATAGTGGTTTGAATCTCCTGCTGGTGCCTCAGGAGAGAGTACCTAGGCTTTATCACCTCGTCCATATATAGGGCAAAATGGGAAGAGGGAGGGATGAGGCTTAAAAGCTGTCATCAATTAAACATCAAAAAATGGAGACAGGACCCTTATTATAGACAATATCAAAATGTCTAAAATACATAAAATTAGAATTCAGGAAGGAGAGAAGAAAGAAGATGTGGCAGAAAAAATATTGAAAGAAATTATGGCTAAAAAAGTCCAAATTTACTGAAGTACCTAAATACACATATTCAGGAAGTTTACAAACTCCAGCAAGATAAACAGAAAGAAAACCATACCTAGTCAAATTGATAAAAAACAAAAGTAAAAAGAAAAATTTGAAAGCAGCCAAATAAAAATTAAACAAGTCATTTCATGGGGAAAACACTGAGGAATGGGTTTGCTAGCCATGTGGTATATCGGTCAGGGTCCAGTTAGGAGAAGAAACCACACCGTAAGTTAGCTGGGGAAGTGTACTATAAAGAATTGCTAAACTTTGGGAATTAAAGGGAACTCTAAAGCAGTGGCCTTCAACCATTTTGGCACCAGCGATTGGTTTCATGGAAGACAATTTTTCCATGGACTGGGGATGGAAGGGTGGGGTGTCATGGGTGGGGAGGTATGGTGCGGACCTCAGGCGGTGATGTGCAGCCCGTTTCCTAACAGGCCACAACCGTTAATGGGCTGCAGCCTGGGGGTGGGGGACCGCAGGATGCCCTAAGGCTGAGGGAGAATACCCAAGTAATCACAAAGTTGGAAGAAGGGGGCCTTTCCTAGAACTGGAGTTAGATCTCATTGGAGAAAGTGTCATTGTAGCCTACTGGGTGGCAGAGAAGTTTACTGGGTTGCTGTGGCTAGAGTTGATATATGGTTTCCAGGAAAGCAGGAAACAAATCTCTGGGGTACCAGGGAGATGAAGCTGTGGGATGGGTGCACAGAAAGAATAAGTTTGCCACTTTGAGCATGAGGCCTTCAGAATATGGTGTTCACATTGGGATGGCCCTGGCAAGGTAGTAATTTGTCCCAGGTTGCTGCTAGTAGGCTGATAAAGGGTTGCATGTTTGGGGTACCCAGCTGGGGCATACCTCACTGGATGTTCCCCTCCGCAGGCACTACTGAAGAGCTGTGAAAAGAAAGAGCAAGAAAAAGCAAAATGCAGCTGACTAGAGAAGAGAAGCCCCTTTATCCTGCAGTGCCTCTCTAGCTCTACTGATAAATTGGCTCAGACAAATATTGCAGAGCAGGTTCTGAAGGATGAATTTGAAACTAAGAGGCAGTAAATTGATAACTGGCACATATGGTAAGTGTATGTTTAAATTTATAAGAAATTGCCAAGCTCAGGGGTGGGGAACCTGTGGCCTTCTAGGTCCTTAAGTGTGGCCTTTTGACTGAATCCAAATTTTACACAACAAATCCTTTTATATTTTTAATACATTTTTATTCATCTTTTATATTTTTATTTTATTTTTAAAATGAATGTATTTAAAATACCAAAGAATAAAATAAGGTTCAATGAAACAATCCTCCCAGATTTACTGGCACAATTAGAACATTAGTAAGCCATAAGGGCTAAATTGATGGCTGCTATGCTCATGATTTAGTTCTAACGTCCCCCACCTGACTGGCGCCACTACTTCACAAGGCTGGTTGGTGAGAGTTTATGGGGGTCGAGTATGCCACTCTGTCATCAGCTTTTGACAATGGTGCACTGTGTTTCTGTTTGAAGTGGAATTTGTGAATACTTGCACAGCTCGACAGTATTTTTTAATTCTGTCTGCTTAACAGGCCATCATGTCAAGGAAGACCAAGAGAACGCTGAAGGAAGAAAACAGATTTTTTAATGAGGATTGGGAATTGCAATATTATCTTGTTTCTGCTAAAGATAAGATGATTTGCTTGCTTTGTGATACTGCAATGTCAACATTAAAGAAATTCAATGCTCATCAGTATTATAACACTCATAAGGATCACAATATTTTAAATTAGAGGGAGAGGCATGAAAGGTTGTATTGCAGAAATTAAAAGATGAAAAGCAAAAGCAAAGACATTCTTCAAGTAGCAATAAGACCTGGAAATAATGCCACTGAAGCAATTTATAAAGTAGCTTATATACTCAGGAAAAAAGGGAAGACATTCAGTGATGTAGAAATTGTGAAAGAATGCATTGTCGAAGTTGTAGGATGCTTAGACAGCGATGACATTTCAAGGTGCAAACAACGGCCTCTTTCAAGGAGAACCATAATTTATCAGCAGAATGAATTAGCCTTTGACTTAACAGAACAACTTCATGCAATACTTCAAAAGGAAAATATATATTATTCAATCGCTTTGGATGAATCAACTGATACTACTGACTCCGTGCAGGTTTTATACTTCATTTGGGTCATAACAGAAGATTTTCTTTGCTACAAAGAGTTACTCACTTTGGGACGCCTTGTGAACAGAATCAGCAATGTGAATTATTAAAAGAAGATTTCTATAGGAATCCAGCATTTCTGTGCGATATCATGTCAAAATCAAAACAACTTAAATATTTCTTTGCAAAGTAAAACTAAGTCTATATATGACATGTGGCAAAAAATCCAATCCAAGCAGTTCGTAAAAAGCTGTGTTTTTTCAAAACACTTCTTCAAAAGGAAATTTCGGATGAACATTTTCCCCAGTTAGCAAAGGTCATTAATGAGCAGGATGATATATGTGAATCATTTGAAGAATATGCAGCTGTTATAGACCTATTAATTGGAGAATACAATGAAAGTTTCACTGACTTTGAGAATCATGACATCACACTCAAATTAGCATTTCAGCCTCACCTAGTTGATATCACCAAGGCAGCTAAAGACCTACAGATGGAATTGATTGAGCTCTCAGTAGATGACATTTTAAAGTCATTGTTTGATGCTATGAAAGATCCAATTGAAATATGGAAAAATGCAGTAGAATACCCATGTCTTCAGCAACATGCCTGAAAATTGCTTTCTTGCTTTTCAGCCACTTATTGCTGCGAATCTACATTCTCCTACCCAACCCAAATCAAGACGCCCTTAAGGTCACAAATGACTGATACCCATCTAGAGGATCAGCTGAGACTGTGGACCTCCGTGCTGCAACCAAATATTCAAATGCTTTCCAACAAAAAGCAGACACAACAAAGTCACTAAAAGATTAGTTAACTTTAAAATTAACAAATAGTTTTCATTTTTTGAAATTATTAAGTACATAGTAGTTAGATTTTTACAAAATAATGTACATTTTAAAGTCTATCTAATTGAAATTTCTTGAATGCGGCCTTATTTGATTACAGCTAAATTAATGCAGCCTTCCACTGTGAAAAGGTTCCCCACCTCTGGCCAAGCTATTTCCAAAAATATTTGTGCCATTTTACCTTCCCACATGGTAGGGATGAGAATTCCAGATGCTCAATATCCTCACCAATGCTTGGTATTGTCAGACTTTAAATTGTATTCGTTCTAATGTTTGTGTAGTAGTATTAAGTGCTGCTTTTAATTTGCATTTACCTAATGACAAATAGCATTTTTTGTGTGCTTATTCACAAGCCATGTATTTACTGTGGTGAAGTGTCACTTCAAATTTTTTGCCTATATTTAAAAAATGGGTGGCTCATTTTATCATTATTAATTTGTAAATGTTCTTTGTATATGCTGGATACAGCCTTCTGTTGGATATATGGTTTGCAGATATTTTCTTCCGGTCTATAGGGCTTGTCTTTCCATTTCTTGATGAAGTCTTTAGGAGAACAGAAGTTTTAAATTTTGATAAAAGTCAATGTATCAATTTTTTAATAGTTTATGCTTTCTATCTTTTATTCTGAGGAAAGTTTACTTAACCTAAGTTCACAGATATTTTCTATATGTATTATTCTAGACTTTTTATAATTTTACCCTGTATATTAGATTATATAGTACAATTTGAGTTCATTTTTGTGAGGTAAGGGTTAATCAATCCTTCTTCCTTCCCTCCCTCCCTCCTTCCTTCCCTCCCTCCCTTCCGTCCTTCCTTCCTTTCTTCTTTCCACATACGGCTATCCAGTCATACTAGTATTTTATGTTGAGGAAAATTTTCTTTCCTCATTGAATTGCCTTGGTACCTTCATTGAATATCAATTGATCATAATATGTTTAAGACTATTTTATAAAATTTTGTTAAAGATTTTTGCATGTTGTTCCTGAGGGGTAGTGGTTTACACTGTTCTTCTAATGTTTTTACCTGGATTTAGCCAGACTTTGAGGTTTGAGGGCACAGTCTTCCTGCCTGACAAGTATTCCCAAGACTCCCAACACCAACTGCAAGTTCAAGGGGTTTCCTAAAATCCCCTTCAGACTTGATCATCACTAGGACTCACAGAACTTATTGAAAGTGATTGTAATCACAGTTGGAGTTATCACAGGGAATGGATACATTAATATCAGCCAATGGAAGAGATACATAAGGCAGAGTCTGGGAGAATTCAAAACATGAAGCTTTTATTGTCCTCAAAATGCATTACCTTCCTAGCATCAATGTAACAATACACATGGAGTGATGACAACCAGGAAAACTCACCTGAGCTTCCATGTCCAGGTTTCGGTGTGTAGGCATAATTGATTGATTGCCCATATAGGTGAACTCATTCACTAACCCTTCTGTCTGGAGGTGGGGTGGTGGGGTGGGGTGAGTCGCCTGATTAGCATAAACTCTGGGGGGCCAACCATGGATAACAAAGACACTTATATCACTTGGGAAATTCCAAGAGTTTAGAGGCTACTCCCAGTAGCTGTGGACAAAGGCCAGACCTCTCTTTGGGCAAGGCCAAATTCTTTGCCACGATCGTCTGTGGTCTTGATGTCAGCTTAATTATGGTCTCATAAAATGATAGAATTGGTACTATTTTTGGTACTATTATTGGTACTATATTTTCTTATATTTGTAGAGTTCACCATTGAAGCCAGCTGATCCTGGAATTTTTTTCAGGTGAAAGTTTTTTTTCTACAAAATCAATTTCTTTAGTAGATAGAGGGAGATCCATGTTATCTATTTATTCTTGAGGAAGTTATCTATTTTATTCTTGGCAGTTTGTGTTTTTGGAGGAATTTTTATTGTATCTAAATTGTAGAACTTTTAGAACACACATTTATAATTAATACTTATTTGTCTGTAGGATTAGCGGTGATATTCTCTCTTGATTTCAGCTTTTTGAATTTACTATTTCCTTGCTTCTGTTTGCTTTTTGTTTAATTTGTTCTTTTTAGCCTTCTCTTTATGGTTGCTTAAGGTGGAAGCTTACATCATTGATTTGAGGTTTTTCTCCTTTTATAAGTATATAATTACTTCGAACATCTCTGCAAGCACTGTTTTGTTTCAAGGCAGACAAATGCTGATATGCTGTGTTGTCTTTTTAATTCAGTTCAAAATATTTTTAAATTTTCTATGTGATTTTTTTTGGACTATTAGCTTTTTAGAAGTATGTGATTTATTTTCCAAATATGCTGGATATCTTTTGTCTATTGGTTTGTAATTATGTAATGACCAGAGAACATTTTTTGGTATGATTTTAATCCTTTTACATTATTTGTGACCTGTTCTACAACCTATAATGTGTTCTATCTTGATGACTTTTTAATCTAGTTTTGAAAGAATTTGTATTCAACTGTTTTAGGGTGGAATATCCCTTAAATGTTAATTAGGTCAAGTTTATTGACAGTATTGATTAACTTTTTGATACCTTTACTGATTTTCTTTCTGCTTGTTTTATCAATTGTTAAAAAAAGAGTATTGAAATCTTCAATTAGAATTGTAGATTTTTCTATTTCTCCTTCTAGGTCTATCAGTTTTGCTTCATGTATTGTGAAACTGTTTAATTGGGTGCATACAAATTTAAAATTATGTTTTCTTTATTAATTGACCTCTTTACCATTAAAAAAAAAACCTATTTTTTCCCTGGAAGTAATCCTTGTTCCAAAATTTTCTTTGTCTGATATTGATATTTTTATTTTATCATTTTTATTGGATTTATTTTGTGCTTGATGTATCTATTATTTTTTGTTCCTTTTTTCTGTTTCTTGTCTTTTGAATTAGTAGATTATTTTTTATGATATTCTGTTTCTTACTAATATTAGCTCTTAACTATACCTTTTTCTTTTTTTATGGTTGCTTTGATTTTATAGTATACATTTTTAACTTATCCCATTCTATTTTTAAATATCACTTTACATATATTCCAAGAATCTTACAATGCTGTACTACCATTTATACTCTCTAGTCCTTTGTATTATTGTTATTTATATTATTTCTGCATATTATAAATCTCACAATTCATTTTATTACTTTTTCCTTAAACTGTCAATCACTCTCCAGAGATATTTAAAAAGAAATGAGAAAATGTCTTTTATATTTATTTTTAGCACATATTTACCATTTCTACTGTTGTTGATTCGTTTGTTTAGATCCAAATTTCCATCAGGCAGTGGTGGTGGCAGCAGTGTTGCTGTTGCTGCTGCTGCTTCTTGAAGGGATTCCTTTAACATTTTTGATAGTGCAATACTCCCGGTGGTGACTTTACTCGGTTGCTGTTAGTCTGAAAGCTCTTTATTTCATCTTTATTTTTGAAAATTATTTCCTTTGTGTTTAGAATTCTAAGCTGACAGTCTTTTTCTTAGTACTTTAAAGATGTCTCTCCATTGTTTTCTTACTTGCATAGTTTCTGATGAGAGGTCTATTTACATTCTTATAATTGTTCCCATGTATTGTAATGCATCTTTTTTATCTAACTGCTTTCAAGATTTTTACATTATTACTGGTTTTCAAAATTTGATCACGATGTACCTGGTGTGAAGTTTTTGACATTTCTTTTCCTTGGACATCACTGAACTTCTTGGATGGTTTACAGTTTTTTGCATTTAGAAATTTTTCTTTTATTAATTCTCCAATAATCTTATCTGTTTTCCTGCCTTTTCTTGGTTTCCATTTTCACATTTTTAACACTGCTCAATATTGTTCCACTGGTCATTGATGCTCTGTTAGTTTTTTTAATTCTATTTTCTCTGTTTTACTTTGAATTAGTTTCTACTGCTGTATATGCAAGTTCACTAATATTTTCTTCTCCAGTGTCTAATCTGCTATTAATTCCATCTAGTATATTTTCTATTTTAGATATTGTATTCTTTATCTCTTTGAAGTTCCACTTGGGTCTTCTAAAATATCTTTTATTTCTCTCTTGGTCATGTTATACATCCTCTATCTTCTTGCATATATGAAGGATATTTATGATATGTGTTTTAAAGTAGTCTTTTACTAATTCTATCATCTGTGTCATTTCTGGGTTTATTTCTATTGGTTGAATTTTTATCTGTTTATTAGTCTTATTTTTGTTCTTCTTTACACACATGATAATTTTTAAAAATTTGAACAGATTGATTTTAATAGAATTTATTTTTTAAAACATCATGAAATTCTTAAAGGGCAATGAATATCAGTAGAATGTTCCATCTTTGAAAATGTAGGAATCATTGACATAGACCAAATTGATATTAAAATATTAGATTCATATTGAAATGCCTGATTTATTTCTGCATTTTCCTCTTATCCTTTCTGGTCACAACATTTTTAGGTAGAAAATGAATATAAATGTTTTTGCCCAAATAATTTCCCTCCCTATGTAGCCTCCACTGATACCATGAGGGAAGAGGGCTTTGTTACTGCAGGACGGTAATGATATTCCTGGGTCCTGACTCAGAAACCCTAGAACTCACAGGGCCCCATTATAGTCAAGTGAAGGTGGAAGTCTAGGTTCCCCTCAATGCTCAACCTCAGCATTTCTTGAGGGAGGATATGGGGCTGAAGGTTTTTGTTTGTTTGTTTTTGTTTTTGTAGTGTTTGACTGGAAGAGGGTGGTGGTTGTCCAGAAGTTTTCTTTCTTGCTAGGCTGCCACTTTCCTGGACCTTTGGCCAGAGAAAATGAGCAGGCTTTTTCTTGGGGCTTTTTGTTTGTTTGTTTGCATGTGTTGGCATTTCTGGTTTGCTGACTTCTTCAGCACCCTGTCTGGGATATATTAGCAAAAAGAAAACCCAGGCAACTGACAGTTGTGTCATTCCTTGGGTCCCCAGGTGACTGCTGCCTTTTCTCCATATTTCAGAGTCTTCTTATGTTTGATTTATAAGTAGTGTCCAGAATTTCAAGCTGTACCTTGTTGAAGGAATAGAGAGAAGTGTTTTTATACCATCTTTTCCCTGAACCAGAAAGCATGCCTGGTAATTTTTGAATGGATATTGGACAATGTGAATTTTTAATTCTTTGCTGTTAATTTTTTATATTCCATTAAATATTACTGGGATTCATTCTAGGATGAAATTAAGTGACTTTGAATTAGTTTTATTTTTTCTAGGCTTGCTTTTAAATGTCATTAGGATTGTTACAGGGAAGTCTTTGGTCTAAAGCTAATTTGACACCACTCCTAATGCAATGTCCTCTTTAGGAATTTACCTAATCCCCACTGGGATGTCTGGGAAAATGGATTATTCCCAGTCCTCATTGAGCTTCAAAGGATTGTTTCTCCTACTCCTTACAGATGGATATTTCTCTGGCCTTGTGTATATCCTCACATCCATGCAAAGATCAGTTCTTAGCCAAAATCTTTAGGGGATTCCTCTTAAGATCTCTAGAGGGACCTCTTTCTCTGTCTAGTTCCCTCTTTGGTATTTGGCACCCCACCCCCTACCCTGAAGCCTAGCCTTTTTGGCCTCCCTGAACTCTGTACCTGTCTCCTTAACTCACCTAGGTCATGGGGTTCTGTTTGGGTTTCTCTTTCCTGTGCTGCAGCTTGGAAATTTTTTTCAGGCAGTTACCTGGGGCAATTGTAGGACTCACCTTTGTTTCCCTGTCATTCAACATTTAAAAACTGTTTCATCATACATTTTGTCTGCTTTTCTAGTTGTTTAAGGAGGAAGGGCACTCTTCCCTGTCTTAATTCACCTGGTTGGAAGTAGAAGTCCTTTTTTGCTTCTTGCACCATCACTTTTTCCCTTCTGGTTTCAATTTCCTCCGGTTAGCTTCTTGCTTCAGTTACCTTTCAATTTCTTGTAGCACATTTATTCTTATCTATCTGTCTATTTATCTATCTATTATCTATTTATCTATTGTTTTTTGTGTGTGTTTTTGCCAGCGTGATATGCTCTAATTGATTGTATGAAAATATCTTTATTAGGCTACCACTCTCGAATGATATTTTAGTTGAGTATAAATTCCAGGGTTTCAGTTATTTTACCTCAGTACTTTAAATCATTTTATTCCATGGTATTCTGGCATTAATTTTTGCTAATGAGATGCCTGCTGTCAACCTAACTAGTTTTTCCTCTATGTAATTTATTTTGTTCAGTTGCTTGTAAGAAATTTTTTCTTCATTTTAATGTTTTATAGTTTCACTATCACAAACAATTCAAGACTTACTGGTTTCTTTAATTGAAGGGACTCTTCTTTTTTTAATATTGTAAAATCCCCAATTGTGTTTTTAAATGTGGCCTCGCCTTATTTTTTTCTTTCTTTTTTCTAGTGGTCCCACGGACTATATGCTGACTTTTGTCATTGTATCTCCCATGTGTCTCAATCTTTTTTTTCTTCACACATTTTTCTACATACTTTGTTATCTGTACTGCATTTTGTGGTTATTATTTCAAATCTATTTTTCAGTTCACCAGTTGTCTCTTCAGCTGCTTCTAATCTGCTGGTTAACTTAGAAATTAAGTTTTAATTTTAGTAACTATGTTTTTCATTTATAAAGGTTGTGTTTCTTTTCTCAAATTGCCTCTTCTTTTTAATAATTCCTGGCCCTTTTATAATGGTTCTATTACTTTTTAAATATCCTTACTCATTTAAACATACTACAGCTATTTTAACACAATTTTTAGATCCTATGAAATATAGCTTCCTTATACATTATTGTTCCTCCTGTTACTTGTTATATTTGATTATGAGATCATTTTCCACAGGAGTTGTTTGTTCTGTGGAGTCTAGTGTACCTGGGGTTGTCAGTGTGTTCCTTCAGAATAAATTTTCAGCATAAGTTTCAGAGCATGCAGTGTAGTGGGGCTACCAGTGATTAATTTAGTTTAAATTTATTGTCTGTTTCACCTGCAACTTCTTGCTATTCTCTTGTCACTCTACATTTTATTCTGAATTATCTTTCTTCCCCAGACTAATCCCAGTTTTATAATTTATCTGTGGGTTAAGAAATCAGATGATCAAGCCTGGGAGAAGTCTATTTAAAATGCAATTTCTGGCCAGGCATGCAGTAGCTCATGCCTTTAATCCCAGTACTCTGGGAGGGAGGCTGAGGTGGGAGGATGGTTTGAGGCCAGGAGTTCAAGACTAGCCTGGGTAACACAGTGAGTGAAACCTTGTCTCTACAAAAGAACAAAAAAATTAGCCAGGCATGGTGGCACACACCTATATTCCCAGCTACTTGGGAGGCTGAGGCAGAAGGATTGCTTGAGCCCAGGAATTTGGGGTTACAGTGAGCTATGATCATGCCACTGCACTCCAGCCTGGGCAACAGAGTGGGACCCTGTCCTCCCAAAAAAAGCCATAATAAGAAATTGCAGTTTTTTTAAGAAAATGCTTTGATTGGCTAAGTGGCATTTTTAACCTATTTATAGGTCAGTATGTTCGAAAGAGTTAAAGTTACCTGAAATTTGAATTTTAGTTCATTGACATGTTAATGACTTTAAAATCATAGAATTTTTATGTTACAGGAGACCAGATGGATAATGTAATTATATAATCTTTCTCCTTCATTTTGTGGATGTGAAAACTGACACCCAACATGATTGGTTTTAGGTCATATGGTGTCATAGCTGATCTGTGCCCTGAAGTTGCAGTTCAGGTTATCACTGGTTTCAGTCATTATTCACTGACAGTCTCAGAACTACCCACCAGCATATTTAACCTCTTCCTGACTCAGCTGTCTTTGTAGATAATTTCTGTTGGTGATAAAATAATAATAAAATGTCACTTGAAAATATTTCCCCAAACTTTGAAAATGAGAATCAGGTTTTTTTCCCCCTGGTCCAATCAAGATAGTACAAGAAGTAAAAATCCAAATAATTACATTTACTTCAGCTTTTTTTTTGTCCAAAGTTTAGGCCACGCTATGTGTTGGGGCTCTAATATTACCCAAAATAATAATCATGGAGTTACTAGTCTAAACAATTTTGGAGATATTTTTCATTTTCAAAAATAAAATAATGTAACTAAAAAGCTCACTTTCTTTCCTTCTAACCTGTCAAATTTCTGCCCTTCTCCCATTACTAGGTAAAAATGTTACTTATTCTGTGATGTCTTCTCCAACCCCCAGGGCAGAGTGGGTACAACATTCCTATCACTATATTATAAAATTAAAGAAGCTGTTACTTTCAATACAGTGGCTGGAATGAGTTAAGACATCCCAAAGTGCTTGTTGAATGACTAAGTGGATGATTGATGAGGAATGTAAGACGAAAGATCCAAAAAATGTTTGTGTTAAACATGTTGGGAAAATTTTGTTACCTTGTTATTTTTGATATACTATAATATCAAAAAAGGAAGAATGATGACAGCAAAGATGTTGAATTTTTAGCCTCAATATAACCCATAATTATAAATCCACTATCAAAAATTTAAATGAAAAATGTAAAAATATGATAATATTGATGCCTAAATACAGGAAATAGGCGCATATGCATGAAGCTTGACATTTGCAGATTGATACAGCATATGAAGTGTTTAAAAAGTTAAACTACAATCTAAACCAGGTTAGAGATATTTTAAAGAACGTAGAGTATGGGTTATTGTTAGTTCATGTGTATCCTAGTTCATTATCTATGGCCCTTGTGTTATTTATACTCTCTAGGCTTTAATCATCACAAAAGGAAAGACTTTAAATATTTATTCTCCAAGCTGTGATTCTACTCTCTGAACTACTATCCATTAAAACAAATCCTATAGGCTTTCAGGTGGAAAGAAAAGAAAATAAAGTACTATATACTAGGCTGTATCGAAGTGCTTTGCTAACTTAATTATAGGTTTGGTCCTGGGTTTAGCCACTATGCTATACAGAATCGTGGTGTACTTAAAAACAAGCTAAAAAAATCCTCAACAAAATATCTAGCAAACAGCATCTAGCACCATATAAAAAGGGATATATACCATAATCACATGGAATTTATCCCAGGATTGCAAGGTTGGCACAACCTATAAACAGCATAATATATTATACCTTTTGAATATTATATATTATAATATTATACCTTTTATTATACCTTTTTGAATATTATATATTATACCTTTTTGAATATACTTTATATTCATAGAGTAAAGGAGAAAAAAACCACATGAGCATCTCAATGAATGTAGGAAAAACATCTGACAAAATACAACACCCTTGTATGATTTAAGAAAACAAAACAAAACAAAAAAAACAATGTAACATACTAAGCATCTACAGCCTGATAAAGGGCATCTACAAAAACCCACAGCTAATATCATACTTAACGGTTAATGACTGAAAACTTTCCCCCTTAGATCAGGAACAAGACAAGGATATCTACTCTCACCACTTCTGTTCAACATTGTACTGGAAGTTCTAGCTGGGGAAATATTGGAAAGCAAATGAAATAAAAGGTATCCAGATTGGAAAGGAAGAAGTAAAATTATTTCTATTTTCATATGACATGATCTTACATATAGAAAAGCATAGAAAACTATTAGAGTTAATAAATGAGATTAGGAAATTGCAGGGTACAAGACCAATATACAAAATCACTTGTAATTCAGTACACTAGCAATGAATAATGCACAATAAAATTAAGAAAACAAAATCATTTACAATAGCATCAAAAAGTTAAGATTGTAGGAATAAATCAAAACTTGTACACTAAAAAGTACAAAACATTGTTGAAGGACATTAAATAAGACCTAAATAAATGGAAGTACATCCTGTGTTCATGGATTAAAAGACTTAGTATTGTTATGACAGCAATATGCCCCAAATTGATCTACAAATTCAACACAGTCTTTATTAAAATGTCAATTGTCTTTTTTCACAGAAATGGACAGACTGATCCAAAAATTCCTAAGAAATAATAAACATCCCTGAACAGTCAAAATGATCTTAAAAAAGAACAAAGTTGGAGGGTTCACGTTTACTGATTTCAAACCTATTAAAAAGCGAGATTAATCAAGACAGTTTGGTACTGGCAGAAGTATATACATATAGTTTAATGGAATAGAATTGAGAGTACAGAAATAAACCCTAACATATATTGTCAATTAATTTTCAACAGGGGTGCCAAGACCATTCAATGGAGAAAGAATAGTCTTTTTAAAAATGGTGCTGTGACAGCTGGGTATTCACATGCTAAGAATGGATTTGCATGACTACCTTACACTATATACAAAAATTAACTCAGAATGGATCAACAACCTAAATATAAGAGTTTAAACTATAACATTCTTTGAAGAAAACAGGTGAATATTTTCTTGGCCTAGAATTAGGCAACGTTTTGTTAGATATGATACACAAATAGCAAAGAAAAATATGTCAATTTGACTTTATCAACATTAAAAACCTTTGCACATCAAAGAACACTGCCAAGAAAGTGAAAAGACAGTCTGCAGAATGGGAGACAATATTTGCAAATCATGTATCTGATAAAGCTCTGGTTTACAAAATATATAAGTAACTCTTCTAACAATAATGATTAGAAATAATACAATTAATAAATGAGCAAAGGTTTTGAGTAAATATTTCTCCAAAGAAGATGTACAGATGGCCAATAAGTACATGAAAGGATGCTCAATTTCGTTTGGGGAACTGCAAACCAAAACCATTTCATACCCACTAGTATGGCCATAATAATAATAAATTAAAAATCACAGAAATTAAAGTATTGGCAAGGATGTGGAGTAATTGGAACCCTCATACATTGCTGGTGGTAATGTAAAATGGTGCACCTACTTTGGAAAACAGTCTGGCAATTCGTTAACATTTAAACACAGAATTACCATATGACCCAGCAATTCCATTCTTACTGTATACCCAAGAGAATTGAAAGCATATGTTTATACCAAAACTTATACGTGAATGTTCATAGCAGCATTATTCTTAATAGCCAAAAAGTGGAAACCACACAAATGTTCATCGAGTGATGAATGGATAAACCAAATGTGGTATAGTCATACAGTGGAATATTATTGAGCCATAAAGAGAAATGAAGTACTTACTGATACATGCTGTATCATGGATGAACCTTGAAAACATGCCTAGTGAAAGAAGCCAGACACAAAGGCCACATATTATGTGATCCCATTTATACAAAATGTTTAACAAAAGCAAGTTTGTAGAGACAGAAGGTATATTAATGATTTCCAGGAGATGAGGAGAGGGGGATGGGGAGTGACTGCTAAAGGGAGTGGTGTTTCTTTTGGGGGGTGATGAAATACCTTTTTGAATATACTAAACAACGCTGAATTGTAGACTTTAAATAGTGAATTTTATGGTATGTAAATTACATCACAAATGAATGAATATCCTAAAGAAATTAGTTCAGACTAATCTGACTTAAATTTCTGTGCTAAAGTATTAGAAGTATTATTGTTGAGGTGAAAAGGCTGTCAACTTAGCATGTTTTACACAGGTCCACTGTATTTCAAATGTAATGGTAATTTATGGCTTTGCAGATCCATCTGTGCCAACTGAGGGTAATAAAAATTAAGAGGTCAGTAGCATGATCATGGTATGAAAACACAGTGCACACTGGAGCCAGTTAAAATTGTGCGAGAGTGCAAAAAAAATGGCATATGGAAGAACTTATTCTTAAAAAATAGATGTAAATATCAAAAATAATATTTTTAAAATGAAAATCTTACCTAAAATCTGTGATAAAGTTTATAAAAACTGAACCAGGTAGAGGGAAGGTTTTTCAAAGAGAAGGGCTCATTTTCACTTGTCACCCTAACCATTAGATAAATATAGGTTAAAATGTCTAGAAAAATCTTAAGGATAATAACTAACTGAATTGAAAATAAAAAAAACTTTCAAAAAACAGCAGCCAAAAAAGCAGACAAATCCTACCATTATAAAGCAAATAGCAAAGAAGCATAAAAACAAAACAGAACAAGAAGACAAAATAAACCAAATATAATATATATTTATAACAATAAATATGAATGCCTTACAGACACAAAGACTCAAATTGAATCAGGCAAATGAAAAGAAACAAAACAAAAAATAAATCAGGGCCTGAAACATTTAAATCAAACCAAGGCCAAAATAATTAGGTGGAATAAAGAGAACCCCTTTATATTGCTAAAGTGAACAATTCACTATGATGATAAAAGTAACAATCTTTATGTGCTGAATAATACATCATCAAAATGTCCAGAGTAAAACTATTAAAATACAAGGAAGAAATGATGGAAACACATTAGTAAGAGATTTTTAACTACCTTTCCCAGTCTATGAAGTCAAGTAAGCATATAGAGGATCAGGGGAATATAACTGATGAGGTTAATTTAATAGATATATATGAAACTTTGTAGCTAACAAAAGTGAATGTACTTCTCTCTATGCCAATGGAACAATCATTAAAAAGTGATAATTTAATGAATCCCCCAAGGAGTAATCATTTTATTAATATCATAATAGAGTTAAAATGAAAATTAGTAACAAAAGTTTAACTCCATCAAATCCACAACTTGATCATTTTAAAATTAGCTTTATTTTAATTCTCTTGGTTATATATTAAGTATAAAAGAAAACAATGAGAAGTTCACATGTCAACACTGATACAAAGCTATACTTAAGAAGAAAATACATTGCTTTTACTAGATTCATTATAAAATTGAAAATAATTGAGGTAAATCAATTTGAAACCATATAAAGACACAAAAATAAAGAATAGCAGGAATTTAAAAATGTGAAATAAAAAATTACTGAATTACAAAACAGAAAGAATTCAATGGATAAAAATATTTCAAGAGCTCTTTTCTTAGTAGACAAGCTTCTAGCAAGACTAACAGAAAAACTAGAAAAGACAAACCTATAATATTAGTATAGATATAATAGTAGTGTTACTGGCCACCTAGTGGAGGTTTTTCCAAGTTCTTGGTGTTTGTCAGGAAAAGAACTTTAGGACGCACCATGTGAGCCAAGCAAGTGACAGCTTTTTTTGAAAATGAAAGTACACTCTCAGGAGAGTGGGCCGGCTTGAAAGAGCAGCTTCAGTGGGAGAAAGTAGTTTTAGATCTTTTGTGGTTTTACTAATCGAGGGGGGCAATATTCAAGACCAAAAGATTGGCTTTTACTAAGAATTTGGGTAGTAATTCCTAGAATTGGGTTCTCTCCCATTTTCATACTTTATATGGTTGTTTTGGAACTATCATGGGGATTTCAAGGGTGGAGAGATTTTAAAACCACAATGTAAATGATATTGTAATTAGCCAAAGTTCTTGTAAGGTGGCAGAGGTAGCTGACAAGCCAGCTGAAGCCAGTTCTTGCCTGCGGTTATTAGCTCCTTTTGTTTAAGGGTTGTTTACTTTAACACCTGCACCCTATCTTCAACCCCCTGCATCCGGTCTCAGCCCTGTCTCCTAGTCTTCTACTCTAATGCTAGCAGTATAACTAACAATAATATCAGCCACTTCATCCACTTATTGAGCACTAATTGGGATAATAGTAGCACCTGCTTCATAGGAGTGTGTGAAGATTTTTATGTGATAAACATGTAAAATACAGCAATATGTGGCATGTAGTAAGCCCTCAATAAAAGTCAGTTCTGAACTACAGGTAAAGTATGTATTATTTAGAACTATATTTGATTCAAATAACCACACCTACTAGAATGGTTTAAATAAGCAAGAATTCTATTTTCCTCATGCGACAAGAGCTCCAGAAGTAAGCAGTTGAGGGCTGGAATAGCAGCTCAGCCCTATCATCAAGCACCAAGCATCTTATAACTTCCTGTTTTCCTGTCCTTCCTTGAGGGCTATCAACGTCATGACCACATGATTGCTGGTACACCTCCAGGCATTGCATCTGCATTCTAGGAGGGAAGAAGGGAGGAGGTTAAAAACTTTATCTTCTTAAAGTTGTACGTTTTGATTTGAGAAGAGAGCTCTTCCCACTGACTCCTCACTGACCAGAAATATGTTGCATGGCTAATTGCAAAGGAGGCTGGGAGATTAAGCATTTTTAGCTGAGCACAATGTTATGCCCAACAAAATGTTAGTAACGAGAAGCAGCAATGGATATTGCATAGGTAATCAGCAGTGTCTCTCACAGAGAGATATACAAGTTTTAATGTGCACTAATAAATTAAAATATTTTAATAAATGAGATGATTTTCAAGGAAATATATACATAAAATGTTTCTTGAATCAAGAAAAAAGGAAATTTTTGAATGATTAATATGATTTTAAGATTTTTTTTTTTAGTTTAAAGAATTACATTAAAAAGGACACCAAGCCAAGGTGATTGCACAGACAACTTGTTTTTTTAATTCTTTGAAAACATATTTCCATTGGTTTTAAAAATGTTTTGGAGGATACAAAAAGATAGGAAACATCTCTATTTGTATTTCAAAGATGACAAAACCTCACTACATGGCAAAAATTGCTATGCTCAAAGAAAAAAAATAGGCCAAACTTATTTATTCATAGAGATAGAAATGCTAAATAAATACAAGTAAATAAATTTCAGCACTAAAAACAATTACAAGCTGTGACTAAGGGTTTATTCCTGGAATTCAGGGATGATTAAATAATTGGAAATTTGTTTTATAATTCATCTGATCAGCAGGTAAAATGTGAAAAATGACTTTTTTTAACAAAAAATCCTAGTGAATCCTAACTAAAGATTCTTTCTTAATATTATAAAGTATGCCCAAACCAACAATAGCCATCATTATAGTTGATGGCATTTTCGTTAAAGTCAAGAAGAGGACAGTGACACCCACTATCACCAATCCTTAGAAGAAATGAATATGATTATTGAAAGGAAAGAGGCAAAATGTCAGAATTTGTCAGTGACATGCTTAACTGCCTGGACATTTCCATATACTGTTAAGCTTAATATAGCATATTAGCTAGTCATGCAGAAATATATAAAAATTAACTAGTAAGAAATCACTAGTTTGAAAGCGTGATAAAAACAAAATCTCAATTCAATACCAAATATAGCTTAGGCATTAACCTAACAAATGTAGAATCTATGCAGGAAATATTTTAAACTTCACAGAAGGACACGAAGGCTTGAACAGATGTGGAAGCTCCCTGGGTTGCGAGGTAAGACCTAGCAATGGAAAGATCATACTTTTTCCAAATTAGCCTATAATCCTAATATGTTTTAATCAAATTCTAATGGGGTTTCTTGTCAAAACTTGACAGATTATTCTTGAAGTCACAGGAAGAACAAACAAGAATAGCAAAGATAAATGTGATTAAAAAAAGGTTGCTGAGGCAGTCCTTGGCCTACTAAATATTAAACATATCAGGGTTCTAATAATTAAAACAGTAAGATAACAGCACAGGAATAGCCAGGTATTTTCAACAGAAAAAGAAGTCCATAAAGAAACCTAATTGTGATAAATAATTTCCCTTATCATAGAAATTGACAATTTTTTTGTCACTGAAGAAAAGATACTTCTTCAAAATGGTGTTGGGAAAAACCTTATAATATGCCAACGCTATTTCACATCTTACCCCCAAATAAAATTCATGTGGATTAAAAACTCAATGTAAGAAAAAGTATAAAAATGATTAAAAGCAAGTATAAAGAGGCTTTTATACAATTATGGTGTAGGAGGTTATTTTGCTTTTGTTTTGGAAGTACTATCCCAGTAGGTTTTGAATAAGTATGTTACTCCTCGTATTTGGAAATGTTTGGGCAAGTTCGGAAATGGGGGGGACACGATCACAATGATGGAGGGGGGTCATTACTGACTTAGTTAATGGGAGCCAGAAGCTAACATACTGCAGTGTGTGGGAATGACCCACACAGTAAGGAGCTGTCCAGCCCTGGATACCAAGAGCACTCACACTGCGAATCACATGTTGTGGGACATTAAGAATTATTTTAAATGGTCATTATTAATCATGAAGAGATCAATAACTAATACATATTTACTATCTATGTTTCTTCCCCCACTTTTAAAAAAATGGCAAAATGCCTATAAACGACTAGACATTTGAATAATAGCTCTTCTGCCCCTTTCTTCTATGTATTAGCTTTAACAGTTCGTCAGATTGAGGCACCTCGCTTTTAAAAATATAATGAAGAACCTATTGTTGGTGCTGTAAATTGTGGCATTTGTAAAGAGAAAAGATCTCCGGACAAGCTAGCATTGTCTACATTTCGTTTCCTCTCTTTGACTGTGTTGATAAGGGGAAGTAGTGTGTATTGGAAGAAGACCAGATAAGTTGTATTTCCAGTTTACACAATTATTGTAAAAGCTTCTTTCAGACAGGCTTAACCCTGGACATTTCATGAGTCTCAGTGAAAGGATGTCCTATGCCAATATTTCTTAGTATTTTCCTGATGAAAATGGCTTTTTAAAAACTTGCTTGAATAACTCAAAATAGCCATGGCTATTATAAAGAGAAGGTTGAGTCCTAACAGCTAAAATGTCAAAAGTTAGTGTATGATAAACATATTAATTTTCAAAGGGAAAGAGACATTTTCGCTGCAACCAAGAAGGCCACTTACCTCTTTTTTTTGGAGATTTCCGTTAATTTAGCAAAGTTAACATTAATTTCAGACCTTATTTTTCCATTACTTTCCAGTTATGTAAATAACTGAAAATAACAGAATGCCTGACAAAGTGGCTTTAAATGAGCAGAAATTTATTTATTAATTTTCTCACATAGCAAGAAGTCCAGAGGAGGACAGTTCAGGGCTGGTACCGCAGGAGCTCAACAATCAAGAAACGGAGTTCTCCCTGTCTCAGTCCTCTGTCATTCTTAGCATGTTGACTTTAATCCTCAGGCTCGTTACCTCAAAGTTACAGGATGGTTGCTGCAGCTCCAGGTGGTGTACCATCATTCCATGCAGGAGAAAGTTAAGTGGTGAACAGCCCCCTAGGCCTGTGTGTGTGTTGGTGCCAGCTCTTGGAGTATGAGGTCTGTTTCTTTCTGAAAGCAAGAAGAGGGAGAAGGAAAAGGAGGAAGAAGGGAAGAGGGAGAATAATGAGAAGCCACCAAGATGGGAAAAGTAGAAGTTGTAGGATCATTGAATTTCCAGGGTGGTGGGTAGTCAATAGACATTTTAAAGCTGATGCTGTGGCAGTGCTTCTTAAACTTTGATGTGCACACAGATCACTTGGGGGATTTTGTTAAAATGCAGATTGCAATTTAGTAGGTCCAGAGCAGTCTGCATTTCTAAGGAGGTTCTACCTCATGTTGATGCTGCTGGGCTATCGACCATACTTTGAGCTCGATAAGAACTCTTTGAAGTTGTTTTCCTTTAATATGACAAAATTCTAGTTTTTTAAAAAAAATCTCAATTCAGTTTTTAATATGTTCACTGGTGAAATCTGGATCTACTTCATCTAAAATTCTCCCTTTCTTTCCTTTAGTGACCTCATGGTAGGGCCTGCAGGGGTGTAAGCTGACTGCCTCTTTTTTAGGGGGCTTTTGTGCAGGAGAGTCTTCCATCACCTGTATCACTGGAAATCTCTAATCTGCAGTTCCTTCAACTTGGCTTTTTTATTAATATTTCCTCACAAACTCACCTTTCTGCATAGAGTCATCTTTTGATCTAGTGGCCACTGAGGTTGACCACCTTTTGTCTGGGCATCTTAGGCAAAACTGAGAGCCTCTATTTCATTAGCAGTATTGGCCTTCAGGTTCTTTCTGCTGCGGTTACTGCCTTGCAGGAGGATCTACTTAGGTAAGATCTAAGAGGCTCCCAGCCTGGCTCTGTTTCTTGAGTGGACCTCATCTGGTCCATGGAAGAAACCTCACACATTTTTTGCCCAGACACATTTTGGGAAAGCAGGCCATTCCCAATGGACTAACGTTTCTTTTCTCCACCATCAGGTCAGATAGCAAGTCATTGATTCTCACTCTAGATTTCCCAAGCTTGAGTCAGACACTAGCCCCACTACTGTGCCTTTTTTCTGGCTGGAGATAAGGAGTAAGCACACTTAACCTCTCCATTTGGGATGGGGACACACATAGCTCTCTCCAAGAAAACTTCCTCAGTTCAAATTTAACCACCTTCTTGAATGTTTTAGACTTTTATATCTAGGTTTCCAACCACTGCTTTGCAGGTTCTGCTTAGAGGATCTACTAATGTGCTTTGGAATGTGGCAGAGGTTGGCACAGGGCTTCCATATATAGTTGGGCAAGCTGTGTGTGGCAGAACTCCAAGGGTGCCATTCACCTCCGAGTTGCTGTGGGTTTATACAATGATGATGATGATTTTTCATGATGGTTGCCTTTTTATTAACGCACAAAATCCCCTTTTGATCTAGTGGCAGCTTATTTTGGCACAAATTGTCTTGGGGTTTTCAGAGAAACTGAGAAATCCCATATAGTGTTTTAAATATATTCATAAAATGTTATGTAGACTTGTATATACATATGCTTATTATTATCCCTTGGATAGCAGTGCAAGTTTATTGTATTCATTTTTAATCATTAATTTGCTCATTCTGAGAGTTTTTAAATTTAATTTTTAAAAAGTACGTATGAAACAGAGGGATTTGTTCTTTGTGTTCAGGTTCAAATCATTAAGTTTAGTTCCTTTAGTTGCTTTATATTTCTCACCAATATTTCAAAGCACATGTGTCTACACATCTTAATTTGAATAGAATTTATTATTCTAGGCTTCCTTCCTTTGAGTGAAATATGGAGTGATATTTGTCAATAAAGATAGGTACTATGCATACAGATTTATAATTATATAAACCAGGTAAAGAACATTGTATGAAAGCCTTTTATAAGAGTTTATCTTTTCTTGCAGTTTTCTGTAATACAATTTTCTGGGCTTTTGGGGGGGCCCAAAATAGAAGGACCTATAGTGACATTTAAATTATTTAAATCATCCCCATTAAGGGAATTATTTTTGAGTCTATGAATCTGATGATTTAATCTTGTCATTGCCCCTCATAACGCTTGCAAGGCTTAGCAAGATCATGAAGGGAAATTGCGTTTTATTCGAGAATCTGTGGTAGAAATCTCTGGAATTTATCTTTGTAATTTCTCATTTTTCCCTATAAGAACCACCAGTGCTCATTCTACTATCTGTGAATAATTTTAGTTGACAACCAAAATATATTAACGCCCAGTGACCTGAGAGCAACGAAACCCACCATTTCCTATTCCGAAGACTGGCAAACACAGATTTAAATCACTTATATGGTACAAAAATTCTTACCAGTGAAAAGCTCGATGAAATCCACAAATAATTCCTAGATATTTTAATCTATGCTTTCTGAATTATATTGCATTTTATCCTGCTGATAGAAGGTATAATAAATTTTCATTGTTTAGGACCTGATTTTAGAGCTGACCATGAAGACGGTTCTGTTCAGATTCAATAATAAAAATCAAACTTCCCTCCACTTTTGGCCAGAAGGGGGAAGCAGTCGACTGCATCTGAGGCATTTGTGTGAGGATTCCACCAAACTTTTGCACTTAAAATTAATTACTACTGAACAATTTAATAGTTAAAATAATGCACAGCTTTCAAATGTCACTTTGTAAAATTACAGGAGATGCATCATGCGTCTTCCTTTCATTCATTTACTCCTTGAAATTACTTTCTCTTAGACTCTGTGTTTGTGAAATTTAGTGAATATTTGACAACTGATAGTCAATCTCTGCTTTAAGTCAGAGCTTTGCCAATGGATTTGAAAATCAATAACAAAACAACCAGAAGACCCGCCTTATTGTTTGGGGGTGTAAACTTTTGCTTCTGATATGAGAAAGTTTTTTCTTAATTGTTCTACACAATTGTTCTATGCAAGCCTATGGCAACATGGGATGATATATTTTCACCTTTACAATTGCTTACATTAATATTAGGCTATTGTTTTTACCTTTTGTTAATTAGCATGCAATCACTCCCTTAAATGGCCCTTTTATTTTCCTGTTCTTGCCCTGTCTCTGGTATATTTGGTAATAGGCAAGATGAACTTAAGGTTCATCCTAAATGTTTCTCTTAATTAGTTTGTGCTCCAAAGGCCATGTGTAGTAGAACATTGAGGAACATATTTCTGGATAATTCAATAAAAAAACAAAACCAAAAACAAATTAAGCACCTATTATTGAGTAAACATAGACATTTAAATATTTCTGTGTTGATAATTGCACACATTTCCTTTTTCATTTTGAGTTGATCCTAGCTGTATTTATATAGCCAAACACTTTAACTATGATAATCAAATGGTAAGAATTTAATCCACTTGCCCCCAAGATATATTGTATTCATCCAGGCTTTATAGAAATAGGGTTACCAGATGACCCATTGTGAATTGTCACTCACTATTTGTTCAGTTACAGATTTTGTTTTACTAGGGTGATGTATGTATTCATTTTCTTCACTATATTTTTTATTCTTGAATATATTTAGTTTTTCTATTTATTCTTCATTTCACTCTAATTAAATTCTCAAATTAGGAGCACTTTTGTAAAGAGCCTAAAAGAAAAACATATATCCAAAGAAGGCTCAAAATATCATTAACTCAAAATCTGTATGCTCTATTTAAGTGAAGAAACTATTCATGGCAGATTAAAGATAGCCAAAAATTCTTTGCGAGTACTCCCAACAAGAGATGAGGTTTTGTGTTCTCTCGCCTTGAATTGAGGTAGGTTCTGTGACTACTTCGATCCATAGTATATAGTGGAAATGAAGTTATGTTGGCTTTTTGACCAAGGCTTTAGGATACTGGAAACTTTTGTTTTCCTGTCTCTTGTAATGCTTGCTCTTGGAGTCCAAGTGCATGCTGTGTGGAAGCCCCAGCTACACTGTGTAGAGAGCCACGTGCAAAGGAACTGAGGTCTCTGGCTGAAGTTCTAGTTGACAGCCAACACCAATTTGCTAGCCTTGTGAGTGAGCCAGCTTGGAAGTGTCTTCTGCTGACCCCAGTGTAGCTGCTTTCATCATATGGGGCAGAGATAAATTGATCTTTTTGGGCCCTCCTCATTTTGCTGATTTGTGAACAAATTAAATGAGTGTTTTTGCTTTAAGCCAGAAAGTTTTGAGGTAGTTTGATGCACAGCAATACATAACTGAACGTTGTTCTTCAAAACAAACAATCTTCTCTCAAAGAAGTTTATTCATTATAAATGATATAAAGCAGTTTGGTTTTCAGTAGCCTTTCATACTGTTAGAGGAAAATGAAGCAATCAATATAAGCTTGTAATCAGCATTAGGGAAAACAGAAAACTACTGATAAGTTTTAAGTCTTATATTCTACAATACCACTTTAGGATTAGAGTGTTAATTGCTTCACTGGTACTGAACAGTGTTAGTAAATTTAGAATTTGTACAACATACCAAGCATGTAATTGTGTCATGACACTATTTGTGCACTAGAACAGCAACACTTATGTGGACAATAGACTTGGAATGGATTTTAGAAACACTAATTAACAAAAAAAGTTCTTATTTGTATAATGATGTTCCAAGTTTTTCCCCAACAACTTTAATTAGCATATTACAACTAAAGCACAGAGAGGTGAAAGTTAAATAATACTCTTTTTTTTTCTTTTCTGCATTAAAAGAGCCTATACACAAAACATAGAAGACATAGAGGGATCTTTTTGATTCTTTTAGATGGTACATTCTCATTTTCACATTGATTTATTTTTATAAAACAACTCTTTTTAGGGAGCAAAATACATATTTCTAATTAGAGCACCATTTCTAAAACTTTAGCAGGTATCAGAATCATCTGCAGGGTTTGTTAAAACACAGATTGTAAATACCTAATCCCAGAGTTTGTGATTTGTTAGGTCTGGGATAGGGTCCAAGAATTTAAGTTTGTAACAAGTTCCCAGGCAACGTCGAGGTTGGTCTGGAGAACAAACATTGAGAACCCCTGGATTAGATAAGATAACATGTAATAAATGCTTAGTGCAGTACCAGTTATATAGAAATGAAAGGTTAGTTATAATTGTTACCTAAGGTGCCAACTTTAGAATTATTAATAAACAATTCACCAGTAAACATTTTTTGAATACCTACTCTGAGCTGGGCACTGTGCTAGGTTTGAAGAGCTTATACTCTGGTTGGGAAGAAATATGGGGTCTTATGGGGACAAATGGGAGGAAAATAGTCTGCTCTTTGGCTTTATGGGGACCTTGTTGTTGGACATGACTGCTGAGCTAACCTACAATATGAGCATGAGTTAGCTAGCTCGGTAGAAACTGGAGGATCCTTATACAAGAGAAAGTAACATCAAGAAAATGAGAAAAGGTTGAAACAGCAGTTTTTATTACAAAGGTGAAAGTTTGAGGTACTGAAAAATAAGCAATGATGTGGTTTTGTTTTTGAGAAAGTGAAGTTGAGGATAGAAAATAAAGGAATAATATAGTTTTGTTTTGGAGAAAGATTTGTATGTTACCCAGTATATGCAAGTGGCTTTTTTTTTTCATTGTTGTTAGAAAGTGGCTTGGTTTGCATTTTGTTGGAATTTTTCAGCATTTTCCCATGGTAATTGATTAGAGAGTAGCAACTATGGGGAGAAAATTCACTAAGAATATCCATTTTAGTGATTTTAAATAATCTGAATACATAATGAATCTGAAGTATGCTCTATATATTGTCATATCTATGCTATTTCTAAATTTTGAGTTGATGTTGTTTTTTGAGAGTCCTTTTACCTCAGCTAATGTTAAACTGAATATGTAGCCTAAAAGAGAAATGGCACTTTAAAATAAATTTTCAATATCAAGAAATGTCAAATCATATTAATCAACTTGAGTATGTCAAAAATTAGTTTGTGTCTTATTCCAAACTACCTCATGGGCGATAGAGGTACTGTACATCATGGAATTATCACTCTCCCAAAAATATAATGCTCACTTCAAAAAAACAACTTCCTACTCTCCCCGTGGTAGAACAAAATGGTGGATAAATTAACAGGAACCAAAAACAGAGGCACAGCTACTATATAAACAAAGGCTAAAAAAATGCATGAAACAAAAAAAAAAATGGGTGTGGCACCTGGAGTTAACATTAGTCTCTTTCCTATGTTTGCAGCTGACATATTAGAAAATAAAAAAATCGTATATATGTGATTTTCATAAATATATATGAAGGAAATACCTTGAATAATAAAGGCATCTCAACTTTGAAGTAAGCAATTTTTTAGGTAAATTCAAAGGGCAAGAAAAGAAAATGGTTTAGAAATGATAAAATAGGTCTGTATTTCAAACTGAATATAAAGACTTATACTGAGCAGGAAGAAAATTGAACAAAAAAGAGTTCAGTGTGATGAAAGAAAGTCTATTGCTTTAATAGCTCAACAAGTCAGAGTCCTCAGGAAGCACACAATCTTTGGTATGTTTATGTAACTTTGACTGGAGTTGTTTAAATCTTTCACTAAAAATAGCTAAGCATGGGCACAGTAACAGCATCTTTTATAAGTTTTTTGGTTCAAGGAATATCACACATTCCTCATTTCCTTTTTGTGGGTAGAATATGCTTAACCCTCTGCATTATAATTGTGCCGTTTGACATTACAAGAACGATGAACAATAACACTCCAAAATTTTGACAACTATTTTTTAAAATGTTGTTGATTTAATTAGAGCACCAAAAACAAAGAAATCCTGGAAAAGGAGAGCAGAAACATTTCACTGTACCATCTTTCACAAATTTAGACTTTAATCCAGTGCTTAAATCATGCTTTTGTCAAAATAGTGAACTGACTTTCTGCAAAGGGCTTCTTTGAACTGGTTTTTACTTGTGGAGCTGTTTTGTGTACTAAAGAGTATCCACTTGTCAAGATGCCATACTGAAACCCAGATGAGTAGCGGGGAAGCTCATTCTACTTGCCCTCAGGACAGCTAAGCTTTACATTTTCAGTGACAATGGAATGCAGTAGTTTATGTCAGTGGTGTGTGTGTATGTGTGTGTGTGTGTGAGTGTGCTGTTCTAAAGCTTCTGTTTGAGGTTCACCTTACTTAATTACAAAGTAAGCATGAAGAAGGGGAACACCCTCTGCAACTACCCTTCATTTTTCATTTTAAGGTCATGCATCCTGCAAAAATCTGATTTTTTCTCCATTTTAGTTCTAGAAATAGTTTATATAAAAACTAAAAATCATCAGACCAGAAATTTAAAAAGTGTATGCTAAGGTGCTTTGCTTGCTTTAAAGACAGATAGAAATGCTGTATTTCTTATTTTCTATTGCATTTTAGAATTTAGGAAAGCAAAAGGACTCCTGAAGGTCTTCTATGGTTGTCCTGTTAGACAGCTATAGGTCTTCAGAAACTGATTGTATGTGTCTGTAAGTTCACTGAGAATTCCAATGACAACAATTTTACTTCTACAAAAAGACATTGTTAATGATTAAGCTTGAAATATTTCTTATTTTTGAGGTGTAATTAGAAGTTCAACAGATATCATTGAATAAAACAATAGTTTCTTAAGCAACCATATTAAATAATATATTTTATAATGCTTAAGCAGTTAAGCAAAATATCTGTATCACAAACCTGGCTTATACAAAACTCAGGTGGTTGGTTTCTGAGAATACAGCCATAAGAGGAGGAAAATGCAGTGGTGTAATAGTGAAAAAAGCGGCCTCAATCCCGCCATTAATTGTATGATTTTGGTAAAGTTTCTGCATATATGTAGTAAAGGAATTAAACTAGGTCTTTAAAATTCAATTTCTAAAAATTCTGTGCTTAAAAAAGTAAACAGATCTATAGAAGGGAAAGCCATCCAATACAACGATTCGGGAAATTGTATTTCCTTCCTCCCTTCCTCTCTTCCTTTCATCCTTTGTTCCTTCTTTCCTTTCTTCTTTCTATTCCTTAGTTGTTTAGTTTATGAATCCTGCCTTTAATAAACTTGAATAATTACATTAACATAGAGCATGAGAAAGTTATGTTTGAAGCTTAAAAGAGGAGATGGAGAATAGTAAAGACACAATTCAAAGAAGTGATATATGTCTGGGGTTAGTAAGTGACGTTTCTGGTACAGCTATTTATTTTATGAACAACAAGGCTAAGATAGGAGGCTCTGAGCCAAAGGACATGGGCAGAGAGTGTCAGAGAGGCCAAGAAAAAAGTATATGTCAATGGCATTAGCTGAGCAATGGAGTTTGAAAATTTAGGCTTAGACATTTAGAAGCTCCCAGATCACAGCCACACCAACTGGTACGGCATATCAGAAACTGTTCTTTTGCTGACAGTCAATTTTTCTAGATCTCCAATCTCACCAGGTAGACCTCCCAGAAGATAATTAATTTTCTGCTCATGCAGTAAAATTTGTGAGTGGAAAAAAGCAAACAGATCCCCGGTCTTATAGAAACGAATAGGGCAGATGGAAAAGGCAGCGCAGTGTGGGAAAACATTCACAGACCTGACATTGACTCTTACAAGTTATTTGACATATGACAAGCTTTTTCCCCCATAATCCTTTTGGTTCTCAATTTTTTCATGCATAACATGGAATTTACCCCAATTCTCACATAGCAATGATATGTGGATTAAATGAAGTAAAACTTGTAAAGTGTCTCACAAGGTGCTTGGAAATAATGGGTGCTCTCCCTTCAGTTTTTCCTTTCTTCCCCATTTACCCTCTTCCCTTTTCTTGCTCCTGATATTTTTCCCACACTCCCATCACAGAAGTAGCAGAAGTTTCCAAGTAAAGACCTTTTTAAAATCCAAATGGTCTGTTGGGTTGCCCCTCGAGGTCTTAGAGGTGAATGGTTCTTCCTAAGAATCCCTCAGAACGCAGTTTCCAATACTCTGGACTCATGAACTGCTCTCCAGGGTACTGCTGGGTATTTTTAAGATTCTCTCCTCAAACAGTTGCTTTTATCTTCCTCCTGGAGTTAGAGCTTCTGTAGAGATGTCTATTGGCAATTAACAGAGCTCTTCGTCTTTTTCAAAGAGTATCCCTACCAAGAAGGAACTGTTTGGCCATGTCTGGAAGTAGAGGGGCAAATGTAGATATGATTTTTGCTGCTTATGCTGCAGAGCCATTTGCGTTAATACTAAAATTAATTTTTTTCTGACCTATGTTGTAGGATCGCATTATATATAAAATTTAATATGAAACCTTCCAATGGCACCTCTTAGTTTAATCAAGTTTAACATTACAAATGACCCCAATAAATACTCTATATCTAAGGTACTGCATTAAAGTGTGTCTCAAAAATACCTGAGAAGGGGGCTCCATTTGTATCCAGCCATTGAACCTGTCTAAGTGTCCTTGCCTGAGGGTCAGGGGAACACAGGACATTTTCACATCACTTGAGTGTACGGGAGGTGATACCCATCATCTGCTTGCAGATTAAAGGATGCAAAATACCGATTCTATCCCAAAAAATACTACCTTGAGATAGGGTGATGTTCCAAATCCATCAGCATGAAATTTAGAAACTAGAACTAAATGATATTTATTATTGACAAGAGAGCAATTTGGATGTATTGCCCTGAAAAAATGTAGTAGTTCTGGTTAAAAAACAAAACAAAACAAAAAACAGTTCAAAAGTATTATAGAAGATGCCCCTGATAAGGTTTACCAAAAAGCAATGAATACACCTTCCAGAACATATTCTTACAATTTTATTCAAACAGTAGCTAGGATTCTGGATAGTTTTCCAGACCCTGATAATGAACATAGTAGTTATCACTGACAGACATGGAAGGAATGTGTACAGTTTTGCCATTTTTTAACATAGAACATTGAGAAATCAGAACAATGGTCATCTCAAAAGCCAGAACTGGCTCAAGCCATCAGTACTCTGTGGTCTGGGTTCATAATGTTAATGTGGGCGCCACATAACTGACTGACTTCCAAAGGAGCTGGGGAGCAGGTCATGCTGTCTGGTCCAGCCATTGCCCCATATTACCTGAAAGCTTAAAGCACTCCTTTTGTTCTAGGATATGAGTGAAGAAGAATGGAACTCTTAATGAAACAGTTCCCTTAAACACATATCTTGTAGGCTGTTTAACTGTAGCAAAAAATGTTATCTAGAGAATGGAATGGTATACATGTATCGCTGAGAGACATTAGATGCTATTGCCAGGTCAGTATTTCAGAATTCATACTGGTAATCTAACATTACTGCTTTTTTAATTTTTTTTTTTTGAGACAGAGTCTCACTCTGTTGCCTTGGTAGAGTGCAGTGGTATCATTGTAGCTCACTGCAACCTCAAACTCCTGGGCTCAAGCAATCCTCCTGCCTCAGCCTCCCGAGTAGCAGGGACTACAGGTGAGTGCAAGCATGCCCGGCTATTTTTTCTATTTTTAGTAGAGACAGGGTCTCACTCTTGCTCAGGCTGGTCTCAAACTCCTAACCTCAAGCTATCCTCCCACCTCAGCCTCCCAGAGTGCTAGGATTACAGGTGTGAACCATCACACCTGCCCACATTACTGCTTTTAACTGTCACTGAAGGTACTATATTGAATTATTATTTTAAACTTGTAGATGGCATCATAATAAGTGGTTAAAACTATGGGCTCTGCCAACAAACTCCCTGGATTCCATGCTGGACAAGTTACTTAACCTCTTCATGCCTCAGTTTCTCCATCTGTAATATCTACTTCCTCATATGGTGGTTGTAAAGCTTACATGAATTAATGCATGTAATGGTCCTAGAACCATGCCTGGCACATAGTTAGCATTATCTAAGGGCTTGCCATTACCATGTAAATCTACCCCCAGTCCCCAGAAATTTTAATGTCAGGATACCTAACCTTTCTTTTAGGATTGTTTGAATGAGAAACTGTACAGAATCTCACATGGATCGTTGTTTCAAATAGTGTGTGAAGGAGGTGATTATATGACAAACAAAGTATATCTTTTAACATTGGTGCTTTATCTGGGAATTACATTTTTATTCCAGAAAAGTGTTTGTTACATTAAATTGGCTATATTACATGCAATATATCTGAAAACTAATTGTTCACATGAAAGCATTGGCTAGCAGTTTTCTTGCAACTTTGAATTTATCTCATTATTGAAAATGTCATAAAGAAAACCAGATATAACTTCTGGAAATGAAAGATGCATTTAAGGAAATACAAAACACAGTGGAAAGTTTTAAGAATAGACTAGAACAGGCAGAAGAAAGAATATCAGTGCTTGAAGACAGCTCTTTCAAATTAAATCAGTCAGTCAAAAATAATGAACAAAGATTTAAGGGGAATGAACAAAGCCTATGAGAAATATGGGATTATGTAAAATGCCCAAATATAAGAATCATATGCATCCCAGAGGGTGAAGAAGAAAATGCACAAGGGCTGGAAAACCCATTTGAGGGAATAATTGAGGAAAATTTCCCTGGTCTTGTTAGAGATTTAGACATCCAGGTACAAGAAGCTCAATGAACTCCTGGGATTCATTGCAAAGAGGCAATAAACAAGACACGTAGTAATCACACTGGCCAAAGTCAACACAAAGGAGGAACTCCTGCAAGCTTTAAGGTGAAAACATCAAGTAACTTACAAAGGAAAACCGATCAGGCTAATTTGAGATTTCTCAACTGAGACCTTACATCCAGAAGAGATTGGGACCCAATCTTCAGTCTTCTAAAACAGAATAACTACCAGCCTAGAATTATGCATCCTGCAAAACTAAGTTTCCTAAATGAAGGAGAAATAAAAACTTTCCAGACAAGCAAACACTGAGGGAATTTGTCAAGACTAAACCTGCCCTGCAGGAAATACTCAGAAGTCTGTTATACATGGAGCTACACAATGGTCATCCTCCAGTGTAAAACCAACCAAAAGCTAAAGCTCAGAGCTCAAATCAAGCAAAAATACAAGAAGTAAAACAAAGCAATAAGATATAAACAACAGGATGAACAGAACAGTATCCCACATATCAATTTTATCAATCAACATAAATGGTTTGAATTCCCCACTCAAGAGACATAGGCTGGCTGAATGGATAGAAACATATGAGCCAAGTATCTGCTGTCTCCAGGAAACACATCTAGCCCACAAGGACTCTTACAGACTCAAGGTTAAGGGATGGAAAAAAATATTCCATGCAAATGGAAACCAGAAAAAAGCAGGTGTAGCCATTCTCATATCAGATAAAATTAACTGTAAATCAACAATAGTAAAGAAAAACAAAGATGGTCATTATATAATGGTAAAGGGTACAATTCAACAAGAAGACATAACAATCCTAAACATCTATGCCTAACACAAGAGTGCCCAGATTCATAAAGCAAACCATACTAGACCTAAGTAGACAGATAAACAGCAATGTTGTAATTGCCAGGGACTTCAACACCCCACTGACAGAACAAGACAGATCATCCAAGCAGAAAATAAATAAGGAAACACTGGACTTAAGTGGGACTATAGAACGATTGGGCCTAACAGACATTTACAGAATATTTTACCCAACTACTACTGAGTATACATTCTACTCATCAGCACATAGAATATTCTCCAAGATTGATCATACTTTTGGCCACAAAACATGGCTCAACAAATTCAAAAAAATTGAAATCATATCATGTATCTTCTCTGACCACAGTGGAATAAAACTAGAAATCAACTCCAAGAGAAACACCCAATTCTACACAAAGTAATGGAAATTAAACAACCTGCTGCTGAATGATTATTGGATCAAAGATGAAATTAAGATGGAAATTAAAAGATTCTTCAAACTGAATGAAAAAGAGGACAGAAGCTATCAAAATTTATGGGATACAGCAAAATCAGGCATAAGGGGAAAATTCGTAGCCTTAAATGCCTACAACAAAAAGACAGAAAGATTACAAATTAACAATCTAATGATGCATCTCAAGGAACTAGAAAAGGAAGAGCAAACCAAGCCCAAAGCCAACAGAGGAAAAGAAATAACTAAAGTCAGAGCAGAATTAAATGAAATTGAAAACAAAATTGTACAGAAGATCAATGAAACAAAAAGTTGGTTCTTTGAAAAGATAAACAAAATTGATAAACCTCTTGCTAGATTAACAAGGAATACATGAGAAAGGACTCAAATAAATTCAATTAGAAATGAAAAAGGAGATATTACAGCTGATACCACAGAAATACAAAATATCATTTGTGAATACTATGAAAATTTCTATGCACATAAACTCAAAAATGTAGAGGAAATGGATGAATTTCTGGAAACACAACATCCCAAAACTCAATCAGGAAGAAATAGAACTCCTGAACAGACCAATAATGAGCAATGAGATTGAAGCAGCGAAAAAGTCCTTCCAAGAAAAAAGCCCAGACCAGGTGCAGTCATAGCCAAATTTTACCATACCTACAAAGAAGAGTTAGTACCCATTCTGCAGAAATTATTCCATAACATAAAGAAGGAAGGAATCCTCCCCAACACATTCTACAAAGTCCGTATCAACTTGATACCAAAGCCAGGAAAGGACACAACAAAAAAAGAAAACTATAGACCAATATCCCTTATGCAAAAATCCTCAATAAAATACTAGCAAACCTAATTCAACAGATTATCAAAAAAATAATCCACCATGACCAAGTGGGCTTCATCCCAGGGATGCAAGGTGGTTCATATACATAAATCAATAAATGTGATTCACCACATAAACAGAAGCAAAAACAAATATCATATAATCATCTCAATACATGCAGAAAAAGCATATGACAAAATTCAGCACCCTTTCATGATAAAAACTCTCAAAAACTAGGCATAGAAAACATATTTCAAAATGATAAAAGCTGTATATGACAAACGCACAGCTGGCATCATAATGAATGGGGAAAAGTTGAAAGCATTCCCACTAAGAACTGGAACAAGGCAAGGATGCCCAATGTCACCACTTCTATTCAACATAGTGCAGGAAGTCCTAGCTATAGCAATCAGGCAAAAGAAAGAAATTAAGTCAAACTATCACTTTTTGCAGACAATCTGATCTTACACCTAGAAAACCCCAAAGATTCCTCTAAGAGACTCCTAGAATTGATAAATGAATTCAGCAAAATCTCAGGTTACAAAATCAATGTACACAAATCAGTAGCATTCCTATACAACAATAATAGTCCAGCTCAGAGTCAAATCAAAGACTCAATAACATTCACAATTGCTACAAAGAAAATAAAATACCTAGGAATATACTTAACCAAGAAAGTGAAAGATCTCTACAAAGACAACTATGAAACACTGAGGAAAGAAATTGCAGATGATACAAACAAGTGGAAAAACACATCATGCTCATGGATCGGTAGAAGCAACATTGTTAAAAATGTCCATACTACCCAAATGATTTACAGATTCAATACAATTCCCATCAAAATACCAACATCATTTTTCACAGATCTAGAAAGTAATTTTACGCTTTGTGTGGAACCAGAAAAGAGCCCGAATAGGCAAAGCAATCTTAAGCAAAAGGAACAAATCAGGAGTTATCACATTACCAGATTTCAAACTACACTACAAGGCTATAGTAACTAAATCAGCATGGTATTGGCACAAAAATAGAGATATAGACCAATTGAACAGAGCAGAAAACCCAGATTTAAAACTGTTCACATACAGCTAACTGATCTTTGGGAAAACAGACGACAATATACACTGGAGAAAAGAATACCTATTCAATAAATGGTGCTGGTAAAATTGGATAGCCACATGCAGAAGAATGAAACAGGATTCATATCTCTCACCACTTACAAAAATTAATTCAAGATGGATAAAGGACTTAAATGTAAGGCATGAAATCATAAGAATTCTAGGAGAAAATGTCGGAAAAACTCTTCTAGACATCAGCCTAGGCAAAGATTTTATGAAGAAGACCCCAAAGGCAATCACAGCAACAACAAAAATAAATAAATGGGACTTGATTAAATTAAAAGCTGCACAGCCAAGGAAATAATTAACAGAGAAAATAGACAACCTAGAATAGGAGAAAATATTCTCAAGCTATACATTTGATAAAGGACTAACAACTAGAATCTACAAAGAACTCAAGCAAATCAGCAAGAAAAAAATCAAACAACCCCATTAAAAAGTGGGCAAACGACATGAACAGAAGCTTTTCAAAAGAAAATAGACAAATGGCCAATAAACATGAAAAAATGCTCAACATCACTAATCATCAGGAAAATGCAAATTAAAACCACAATGAGATATCACCTTATCCCAGTTAGAATGGCTTTTACTGAAAAGTCCAAAAACAATAGATGCTGGTGTGGACACAGAGAGAAAGGAACACTTATACACTGTTGGTGGGACTGCAAATTAGTACAACTTCTATGGAAAACAGTATGGAGATTCTTTAGAGAACTAAAAATCGACCTACCATTTGATCCAGCAACCCTTCTACTGGGTATTTACCCAAAGGAAAGAAGTCATTTTATCAAAAAGACACCTGCACTCAAATGTTTATTGAAGCACAATTCACAATTGCAAAGATGTGGAATCAACCCATGTGCCCGTCAATTCATGAGTGGATTAACAAAATGTGGTGTGTATACCATGGAGTACTACTCAGCCATATAAAAGGATGAATTAATGCCTTTTGCAGCAATTTGGATGGAACTGGAGACCATTATCCTAAGGGAAGTATCTAAAGAATGCAAAGACAAACACCACATGTACTCACTAGTAAACTGGAACTAACTGATAAGCACACATGTGCACAGAAGGAGTTAAAATTCAACAGAAATCAACCCGGGGGGAGGCAGAGGGGAGGGGCGAAAACCTACCTAATGGGTACAATGAACAATATCTGGGTGATGGGCACTCTTATAATAGTGACTTGGGCAATATAAAAGTGATTCATGTAACCAAAATTATTTGTACCCTGTAATACTTTGAAATAAAAAATAAAACAGAAAATGTCATAAAGAGATACAAGATATGCCTAGAGGCTCAGCTATTGTCAAAGGCATCTAATTTTTATTGTACATTGACCAAGTGGTAGAACCAGTGATTCTCCAGACTGGTTCTATGCTAAAACAAAACAACAAACAGACAAAAGCCAACAAAAACAAAACTTCTTGATTGTTGCAGTAATCTTTTCAAGAAGACTTGAAATGTTTCTAAGTTTATCTCAAACCTGTCTGCAAAAAAAAAAAAATCTCAGTTTTGCTCTAATTATTGCTACCTAATATTAATATTATCTCTACCTTCATAAATCAGTACTGTGTATAACAGAGAATCAGAAGTTGGAGGACAAAATTATTGAGGTACCTCTCCAAGGTAAACTCAAGAAGCCACCTGTTGGTCCCATGAAGTATAATCAAGCAGATTGTCAGCCTTAAAAGACACCTTGAGATGACTTGGATAAGATTGGCCAAAAAAATGTTTAGCTTTCTTGTCCTTCAACGTGACATAGTCAAAATGTCTACTTACTAATATGGCTCTATGTTTCATCTAGTAAGATTTAGCTGAGGACTTATAAAACTATTAAGAATATATTCTGGATTTTTTTATTAGTATTCCCAATATTTTTATCACAAGATTTAGTTATAAACCAACATATAGCATTTTATTCTTATTATGAAGGCAACTTAAATTTATTGCAGAAAATTGGAAAACATAGAACAGTAGAAAAATAAAATAAATATGACTTATAATCCTATTATTGAGATATATCCACTAACTTTTAGTGTATTTTCTTCTAATTATGTGTGTGTGTGCCCACATGTATGTATACACTTAGGACCAGACTGCATGCACTGGTTTACCTACTGCCTTTTTTTTTTTCTAAACTAAGCATTAAATCATAAGCATTTCTCCTATCTCAAATATTCTTTAAGATATTATTTCTAATGACTGCAGGATATTTTATCACGTGGATATACCATATTTTATTTATTAGATTGTTTAAGCTTTCTTCAGTGGCATAAATAATGTTGCCATAAATGTTCTTACACATAAGTCATTTACCACAATTCTGATTATTTTTTGGAACAATTTTCTGGAAGTAGGATTATTGGGTATGAACATTTTCAAGACAATATTACTAAATTGTTGTTCAGAAAGTTTGTCCCTGTGTGCACTTTCCCCAGTGGTAGACTAGTCAGTGCTGGTCTTGCTGCTCCCTGCAATGATTACCAATTATTATTTTAGGGTGGTGATTAGGATGGATATTGGTTAAGAGCACAGACATCCCCCCCCCCAGTTCTGTCACTTAATAATGGTGTGGTCTGTAGTGGTTTATTTAAGCTTTCTGTGTATTACTTTCCTCATCTGCACAATTGGGATTAAAATAATAGCGTAAATTTCATAGTGTTGTTGTGAGAACTAAATGGGATAATAGATTTACAGCTCTTAATGTAGTGCCCAGCATATACTAAGTACACGTAAGTGTGTGCTGTTATTAATATTGTAAATGACTGACAATTTGAGAGGCAAGGTAGTATATTACCATTATTTTGATTTGTACTAATTTATTATTAGTGAAATTGAACATTGTTTCATACGTTTTTTTACTCTTAATTTTTTTGAATGATTGCCAATGATTTGGTCATACTATTTACCCATTATGATAGGCATGGAGAGGAGCTTCCCAAGGACCCACTTCAAGCAAAGACTTCTGTACCCCAGGAATTGGGAGTGGACACCCTTAAGGTGTCAGCCTCTTCAAGGGTTATTTTGACTGCAGAGGCTGCCTGGCCTGAGATTATTCCCCTTCCCAGGGTGGCCCAAATACAATGAATGATAGATATGGAAGTACAGTTGTGTGTCTCTTCACAATGGGGATATGTTCTGAGAAATGCATCGTTAGGCATTGTGGGAACATCATAGACTGTACTTACACACACCTAGATGGTACAGCCTACTACACACCTAGGCTATATGGTATTGCCTATTGTTCCTAGGCTGCAAACCTGTACAGCATATTACTGTACTGAATTTTATAGGGAGTCATAACACAGTGGTAAGTATTTGTGCATCTAAACATGTCTAAACATAAAAAAGGTACAGTAAAAATATGATATAAAAGATTTTAAAAAATGGTACACTTGTGTAGGGCAGCTCCATTATAATCTTACGGGACCATCATTGTATATGGGGTCTGTTGTTGGCCAAAATGTCATCATGCAGCACATGACTGTATAAAGGAAGGCACATCTTGGCCCAACTCGGGACAATTCTGAATGGCCATTTTAGCTCTAGAGTTCAACCCCTCCCCTCTACCTCCACCATGGGGTTAGCTGAAACTGTCAGACCTATATCAAGTCTCTATTTCTCCTGCCTCATCCTGCTATCTTGTCCCCTGCAAATAAATATCCTAAACACTGAACTTCATTCCCATGTTGCTTTCTGGAGTAACACTCATTTTTCTATCCAGGTTTATATTTTTCTTGTTGACTTATTATAGTTTTCTATGTATTTGACTTATAAACATATGTTCTATTTATTATAAAAACTTTTCATATCATTTTCTGCTATTTAATTTTGTTTTTCAATGTGCTTTTTTATATATAGGAGTTTTCAGTGCTATCAAATTTATGACTTTAATTGTTCTTGTGTTTTAAAAATCTCTTTTGTGATTTCATTTTTAATTCTTTAAACGATTAGAGTACATTTGGGTGTAAGATGTAAGTTAAGAATGAAAACAGTTTTCTAAAAATCAAATACACACTCACTATTTATTAAATAAAATTTTCTTTACTGCTTTTTTAAAGTTACATTTATCAATTAAAAATTATTATATATCATAGGATCCACTCTTTGCCTCTACTGATCAGTTTTAGACCAGTACCACACACATTTACCATATATTTGTTAATTTTTTTAGAGTGAATTCATCCTCTTTACTTGTGTTTTTCAAAACATTTTTGGTCACTTTTACACATTGTTCTCCCAAATGAATCTTAGGATAGTTTTGTCAAGTTTCTATCCTATTCCCTAAAATCTCATTCCTGCTATGAGTTTGAATAAAATTGTATAAAGCCTACAAATGAACTTGGGTTACGCTGACCAAACTGTGTAAATTTACTAAAAATCATTGAATTGTACACTTAAAATGGGTTAATTTTAAAGTGTACTTCAATAAGCTATTTTTTTAAAAAATGAGCTTTCTATCCAGAAACATATCATATTTCTATTTATTCAAGCCCTTTTTATGTTTTAATAATGTTTATTAGTTTTCACCTCTAGTAGGTTCCATCTGTTAATCATTTTATTTTAGGTGGCCTCCAATGAATTTCTGTTTCTGTGATTAAATTCATGGAGCTATGACATCTGAAGAGCAGAAGAGTCAATGTGGCAACTACTTGATCACCTGCTGAGGAGCTGAACCAGCATTAGAGCTGCTGGAACCATCCTCTTTCTGCAGGTGTTCCAAACATCAGTGTCTTCAGGGCTGGGCAAGCACATTTATGTGGAAACCAGTTGGGGGTGAGGCAACAGAGAGTGAAAGAGGCTGTAGAGAATAGGAACTGGGTGCCTCACTTAAAGGCATGCCAGTTTAGATTTTTCTAAGAACATAGTGCCAACCAAACAAAACACCTCTGTCATCTGAATTTGGTCCTCTAGCCTCCAATTTGCAACCCTTCTTTGGGCCACCTGAAGTTTGTATTGGACTACCTGCCCTGAGAACTCACCAGCAATACATGAAAGGAAAAAAATTCTCAAGATATGGTCACTGCTGAGTTGGAGTGAGCTGATATTTCTCCACAGGCTCCTTTACAGGAAGAGGCAACCTTTATAAGAAAAGACAAAGTAGGTATCTGGGAGAGGTATTGTGTGTTTGTGTGTGTGTGTGCGAGAAGGCTTGGGGAGTCTATGCTAGAGTGGTGAGTCCTTTCCTGTTTCTGGTTCCAGGTAGATACGATGTAAATTAGAATTAACCTAAAGTGGACTCTATAGGAATGAAGGGTTCTTGTGTGGTTACCTGTTCCTCACTAATTTTACTGCAATATCCACTAAGGATCTATTTGAAAGACTTCATTTATATTCAAAATTTGAACTATAGAAGATGACCAAGTTTCAAAACTCGTTATTTGGCTACAAATAATTCTCAAAATATATTTCTTCTTGCTAACATAGGAGTAGCAAAATTTGTGTAATGTTTTGTAATGATATCTCATCTTACACATGCCTTGTTTGGTTTAAAAATTTTTTAGAAAATTATAAAAGACCACTTTAACTTATTTGTATTTTTATAACACATTCCCCTATATTTATGATTGAATTGACATGAAAATTTCTTTTTCTTGCCTGAAGACTTTTGGCCACTCAGTGAAGGAAGAAAACTTAATTCATTTATATGGATTTGTGTTAGCTTGTCTCTGATTAGAAGGGGCTTGGATCTTAAAATGATACATAATCTCACCAAATAAAATATGACTGTTTAATACACTCTTATAATCTTTCATAATTAAAATATTCAGCCTCGTCTTATAATTTTCAGGATAAAACATTTAGTTTGCATAATATTTAAGAATGGCCAATAAATTAATTCTCTTAATTAAGATCTTCTTAAATATTTTTTCTAACTTATGAACATCTTTCATTTTAAATTTTATTTGAAAATATTGTATGTTATGCAAATGAAAAAACAGTGATAAGTATTTCTAAACTTTATAGGAAATGCTTATCTTTTTATAAAAAATCTCATGCAGTTTCTCAAGACATTATTGGTATCATGATTTATAAGATATTCAAACTTATCTAATTGAATTCTATGGTTGTATAAGAAAATATAGAAATAGACAATATATTGTTAGATTATTTCCAGGGCCGTAATAGTCTAAAGCTTCTATTTTATTATATGAGCAGTTTCATAAAATTAATTTTAATTAATTATACCATTAACCAAAATCTTCTCTGAATTATTAAATTTTTACTTAAATTATGGTAAAATTAAATATAAGGCTTTAAATCTAACTATCTTAGGACTCATCTACCAAAAATTCTCCTTCCTTGATACTACATTATACCTCAATTCTCTCTTAATTTGTTTTATCATATTTTCTAATAGATTAATACTTGTCAATTAGTGATATTCTGAGTTAAACTTCATAACTGTGACAAGTTTCCAACAGGTGAGACTGAACTGCTTAGGTATTTTAAAAGGTTTAGCCAAAGTTACAGACAAGTTGCTTACAAAAGAAGGCAGGGCAAAGAGCCTTGTGCTGTTGAATTTAACAGGAAGCGTATCTACCATTGTACTCATAAAACAGCAAATATTTCAACCTAGAGAAAAGAAAGTACATCATCATTATAAACAACAAAAGTGCTACTACCCAACAACTCTGCACTGATTGCTGTTGAGAAACTCAAAACATGAATTCTTCATCTTGAGTGACATCTTGAGGAGGTTTCCCCCTTAGTTCCCTCCATTATCTACCAAGACACAAAGGTATTTCAGCCCTAATAATTAGTATTCCTTGCTGTTGGCATCTTGCTGACATTTTTTTTTCTATAAAGAGATTTTCTTCCAAAATACTTTCAGGCTCTTAATCAGCTGTTAGCTGTCAGGAGCACAGATGTTGCTTCCTCTTCTTCTGAGCTAAAGATTACTCCTAAGTAAAAAATAAAGAATTCTTAATCACAAAGGACTTGGCATATTTTAGAATGTAACACGACAGCATCATAATTAATTTTTAAAAGATAGAACAAATATTCTGGCAGATTAGTTTGAATAAATGAAAGTCTCTAAGATAGTAAAATTGATTGTTTTTGAAACTACTAAATAAGAATTCTGTGTGTTTTCGATTTGCTGTAACTATCTGTCAAAATTTGATAAAGTGAACTTTGCCCCAAAGAAGTTGGTAGCTAGAGTATGAGCAAGAAGTCTGCTGTTGCAGCTAATGGGAATTTTAATTAGGATGGGGAATAGATGCCTAGGGTTGAGAATAGACTTTTCCTCCGTGTGTAGCATTCTGCAGAAATAACACTGAATTTATAAAACACTGTTGTCATTACCATTTTCAAAGGGGAGAGGGTGGGAAAAAATAAGGAAAAAAAATTCATCAGTCCTCTCCATAGCTGACAAAATTCAACCAAGTTCTGGATAAAGTACAATGCAAAATAGTAAGTTATTTTCTGAAACAAAGAGAATTTAGGTCACAGCAAGAAATAATAGATAAATCTGTAAAACATGTACCTATATATATATATATAGCATGGATGTATTTATAAAATATTCTTAATAATTTTCATTAATTGCTTGCTACTGAATTTTGTTTTTGATGCCTTGAAAGAATCTTCAGTTTTAGAAATGATAATTTCTAGTATTTATTGAATGCTTTATGTATTATAAGTGCTTTATATACATTATCTCATTTAATTCTCATATATTCTTTTCAGAAATGGGGAAATAGATCTTAATGAGGTTAAATAACAATTAGTAAGTGGTAGAGAACAGATTAAAATCCAACTTGGTTTTGTTTTTACATCAGAGAGATGTTATAGTAAGATATTTACTTCCAGCCAAGATGGAATAACAGGGACAATATTTACACTCCTACCTGAAACAACCCTCCCCTGTGAAAAAAAATCTGTAAATTTTCCAAATATAATGAAAGATATATATCCAGAGATGCAAGAAGATGAATAAACCTTAATCATGACAAACATGAAGATAATTGCTCCAAAGCAAATTGCTTAAAACCAGTGATAAAATAAAATATTAAATGCATGAAAAGAAAAAGAGATAAGAGTGATAGCATATTTCTTATCAGAAATATTGCAAGCCAAAAGATAGTAGAACATCATATTTAAATTACTGAAAGAAAGAAATGGTTATTTTAGAATTCTCTATACAGTGAAAATACGTTTTCAAAAATAAATTTTTTTCAAACATGAAAAAGCCAAAGAATTCATAGCCATCAGACCCACACTGTAAGAAATATTAAAGATACTAGATGAAAATCTGTATCCACATAAAGGAACAAAAACCACGGAAATAGTAAATATGTGATTAAATGTAAAATACTTTTTCTGATTTCTGTTTGTTTTCTTAACAATTGACTTTTTAAAGCAAAAATAATCATGCATTATGGGGTTTATAACATGTAGAAGTAAAATATTTGATAACAGCAGTACAAAGGCTGGGAGGCAGAAATAGAAGCAAACTTTGTAAGATTCTTATATTGTACCTGAAGTATTATTATATTACTTGAAAGTAGAGTGTAGTAAGTTAAAGATGTATACTATAAGCCCAAAAACAATCACTTAAAAAAAAAAACAAAACAAAGATTTATAGTTAATAAGCTAACAAAGAGGATAAAATGGAGTTTAAAAAACCCAATTAATAAAAAAAAGGTAGAATAAGGAGAAGAAAAAAACAGATGAACCAAGTGGGAAACAAATAGCAAGATGGTAAATTTAAACTCAAGAATATAAATTATCACAATAAATGTGAATGGTCTAAAACCATATCAGTATGTGAGGTTGGCCATTTAGATAAAAAAGCAAGACCTGACTATATATTGCCTATGAGAAATCCACTTTAAATATAAAGGAATAAATAACCTAAAAATAAAGGGATGGAAAAAGATGTATCATACTAGTACTAATCAGAAGAAAGCTGGAGTAGCTATTTAATCTCAGGTAGATTTCTGAATATATAACAATCTAAAATATTTATGCACCAAATAACAGAGATTAATAACAGAGAGATAAATGTTTGAAAATAAATAAACAGCTGATTGAACTTCAAGAAGAAATAGAAAAATCTACAACTACAGTCAGAGATTTCAACACACCTTCAATGGAAAATCTACAGGACGTAGAATATTTGAACAACACTGTAAATCAACTTGATCTTACATTTACAGAACCTTACATCCAATGAGCTGAATACACATTTTTGCAATTGTACACAGAACATTTATCAAAGAGACCATATTTTCAACCATAAAACAAGTTTCATTAAATTTAAAAGAATTCAGATCTTACAAAGTATATTCTCTGAAAATATGATTAAACTGGAAATCAATAATCAAAAATATTCTAGATTCTCAAATATTTGGATAATAAATTATATAATTGTACATACCCTATTCGTCAAAGAAGAAATCAAAAGTGAAATGAAAATGAAAATGAAAACACAAAATTTCAAAATTTGTAAGATGTGGCTAAAGCAGTGCTTAGAGAAAAACTTATAGCCATAAATGCCTATATTAGAACAGAAGAAAAGTCTAAATCATTAACCTATGATTCTATCTTAAAAGACTAGAAAAAGTACAAACTAATACCAGAGTAAACAGATAAAAGAAAAAGATAAATATGTGGGCAGAAATGAAATTTTTTAAAAAGAAAATCAATGAGACCAAACTCTAGTTCTTTGAATGAATTAGTAGTAAAGTTTATAAACCTCTAGCCAGACTTATCAGAACCAAAAAAGAGATAACACAAATTATCGATACCAGGAGTTAGAGAGCTGATATAGATACAGATGCTACCCATGTTATAAGGATAATAAAGGAATATTATGAACAACTTTATGCCAATAAATTTGACAGTTTAGATGATGTGGACAAATTTCTTGAAAAACATAAACTACCAAAGTTCATTCTAGAGGAAACAAATAACAAGAATAGGCTTATGTCTACTAAAGAAATTGAATTTGTAGTTTAAAACCTTCCCACAAAGAAAGCTCCAGGCTAAGGTGGCATCACTAGGAAATTTACAAACTTTTAAGGAAGACATAATACTGAGTCTACACAAACATTTGCAGAAAATTGACCAGGGTAGAATATTTACCAACTTATTCTATGAAAGTGACCTTCCCCAGACACCAAAACTAGTAAAATATGTTAGATGACAAAAGATTACAGATCAATAACCCTCATGAACATAGATACAAAATGATTTACAACATTTTCCAAATAGAATCCATTAACAGTTTTAAAAAGGATAATACAACTTGACTAAGTGAGGATGATCCTGGGAATTCAGGTTTCATTTAACATTTGAAAATCAATCAATGTAATTCATCATATTAATAAACAAACAAACAAAAAAAGCCAAAAGAACAAAGCCAAATAAACCATATGCTAACTTTGATAGATACTGGAAAAGCCATTGACAAAATTAAATATTCATTCCTGATGATAATTCTCTGCAAACTATGAATAAAAGGGATATTTCTCAACCTGATAAAGGGATCTATGAAAAACCTACAGCTAACATCATCCTTAATGCTAAAAGTCTGAATGTGCTCCCCCAAAGATCAAGGCGAGGAGATTCTCTTTTACCCCTTCTATTCAACATTATACTAGAGGTTCTAGCCAATGCTATAAGGCAAGACAACATAAAAGGCATCAAAATTGAAATGGAAGAAGAATAAAACAGAATTTTATTTCTATATACTAGCAATGAGCAATTGAAAATTGAAATTAAAATAATACCGTTTAAAGGAGCATCAAAAATGAAATATTTAGAGTTAAATTTAACAAAAGATACGTAAGGCTTGCACACTGAAAACCACTAAACATGTTTGATATAAATTTTAAAAATCTAAATGAATTGAGAAAATGAAGAATAATGTTCTTGGTTGGGGAAACAATATTATTATGATGCTACTTTCTTAAATTGATCTATAGATTCTGTTAAATACCAATAAAAATCCCAGCAGACATTTTGGTAGAAGTTAACAAGTTAATTTGTAAATTTGTATGGAAACACAAATAACCTAGAATAGCAAAAAGATGGAACAAAGTTCAAGGACTTATAATATCCGTTTCCAAGACTTATTGTAGTAATCAAACAATATGATATTGTCATAAGGATAGAGAAATAGATTAATGGAACATAATAAAGAATTCAGAAACAAGCTCAAACATACGTGGTCAAATGATTTTCAACAAAGGCAATTCAATGGAGAAAGTATAATAATTCCAACAAATGATGCTGGAACAATTGGACGGTCACATGCGAAAAAATGAAATTTGACCCATACATTGAAACATGTAAAAATTAACTTGCAATGGACCCTAAACCTAAGTGCAAAACCTAAAAAATGTAAAACAACAGAAGTAAGTATAGAAGAAACTCATTATGATCTTGGATTGGACCATGATTAAACACAACATCAAAATCATAATACAAAAAAGAAAAATAATGATATATTGGAATTTATCATTCTTTAAAATAAATTAAATAACTTACATATTTAAAAGATATTTGCCATGGATTGGGAAAATATATTTGCAAAACACATATTTGTTAAAGCACTTATATGCAGAATATTGAAAGAACTCTCAAAATACAATAATAATACAGCAAACAAACAACCCAATTAAAAAAGGGCAAAGGATTTGAATGGATAGTTCACCAAAAATATATATGGATGCCAAATAGCATATAAAATATGATAAATATCATTAATCATTAGGGAAATGTAAATTAAAACTACAACGAGACATGATTACATACCCACTGGAATGACTATAATCAAAAAAACTAACAATAGGGTTGATGATGATGTGGAGACACTTGAACTCTGGTACATTGCTGGTGGGGTTTAAAATAACAAAGCAGTTTGGCAGTTTCTTAAAAGCTTAAATATTCGTCTGCCGTTAAGTTCCAAACATTCCACTAAGAGAAATAAAAATTTGTGTCCACACAAAGACTTTTACACAAATGATCTTACCAACTTTATTTTCAATAGCTAAAAATTGGAAACAACCAAAATATCCATCACCAGGTGAATGGATAAACAATTTGTGGTATATCCTTATAATGGAATACTACTCAGCAATAAAAAAGAACTATTAATTCATGCAACAATATGGATGATCATCAGAATTATTATGCTGAGTCGAAAAAGCTAGACAAATAGTATTACAGAAAATTCAAATTAATCTAGTGACAGAAAGCAGACTGGTGGTTACCTCCAGAAAGGGACCAGGGAGTAGGGAGGTGCAGGTGGGAAGGGTTAAAAAGTGGCATGAGGAAACTTCTGGGGGTGATAGATATATATTCACATTGCCTTACTTGTGGTGATGATTTCATGACTATATACATACATCAAAAGTTATTACACTGCATACTTTAAATATGTGAAATTTATTATATGTGGATTATATTAAATAAAGCTACAGATAAGCATATAAAAAATAAACATATGTTACTCTATTTGATCTATTTGAAAATCTTGAATTATAACCTTGGGTCTGTCTGACTTGAGTTCTCTGTGTCTTTAACCACAATGATTGAAATTCCATTAAAAACACTGCACAGAACAATGAGAGCTAGCAATAATCCCCAAAGTTGTCAGTACAAGAGTAAGGATATACAAGAACACATCCAGTTGTTTGGGCAGCTGCTCTTTTTAGTTTATTAAAGTTATTAGTGCCCATCCTTAAGCATCACTATGCTTTAGATCATAATTATTATTTTTAAATAATTATAGAAGCCAGGATATCAATTAACACTTCAAGAGGCATCCTATTTTTTTTACAATTACAGTTACTCACTCAAAATGGACATTATATAACTTTGAATTCTCACCCTATAAAAATCTTTTTGAAGAATCTTTGCAGGGTCAGAATTATGTAATGGACTTTCTTTTTTTTTTTTTTGGTCAGAGAGAAGGAATCTTAATATCCAGGGACTCATGGTAGTCCAGCTTCTACCTCTGACTTGCTGTATGACCAGAGGCAAGTTTTCTGACCTCTCCAAGACACACGAAGCTTCTGGATGGAGTTCTTGCCTCCTTCCTACACAAATAAGCCACAGTGTGCAGAAAAAGCTCTAGACTGGGATTAAGAAACATGCCTCTAGATCAAATGTGTCCACTAAAATAAAACAGAAACAACTATTTCCTCATATTATTACTGATTATTGACATTTTGTATTCCTAGGGTTTTCTGAGAGAGAGAAAAATCATGTTTATAATTGCTTTTTAATGATTATTAAATTTAAAATATAGACTTTCAGCTGATAGTTGTGTACAAATGACTGTAACACCTGAAACAGATTTTGGACATCTTGCCAGAGACCACGGTATTTGTTGGTCTTAGCAGAAAGATCCTGCAATATAATTGCCTGCACCTGCAAGGTTGAGTAGCAACTGTCACGGGCAGGTGCAGCAGAACTCTCAGTTATCTTAGAGCTGTGTTTCTCAGATTTAAATGTGCATATACATCACCCAGGAATCCTGTTAACATGCAGATTCAGATTCCACAGGGGGAGGCCTGAGATTTTGTGTTCTGTTGAACTTCTAGTTGATGCCATTGCTGCTGGTTAGTGAATCACATTTTGAGTAGCAAGTCTCAGACTTTTCTTGGCCCTATTGCTGGGATGTGAGGATTTGTCGTTCTGTCTCAGAAGAGCAGCTGCAAAATACATGGACCTGGAATTGTCTGTACCAGTTATGATTAGGATTGGCTGTGTGTGCCTATTAGTGGCTTAAACAAGATAATTTCTTTCTTGAGGTAAGTAGTCCAAGGCTGGTATGGCAGCTTCATTGTGTCAAAGACCCACGTTCCTTCTCTCTTAGTGCTCAGCCACGTTTAGTACATTACTTCAGGGTCCAAGATGGCTATTTGAATGGCAGCGGCATAGTTTTAATTGAGTCAGCGAGAACAGCGAGGTACCAGAAAAGGCTATGACTTACACCTCTAATGACAATTCTTGTAAACCACATAAAAAACTTCTATTTACACCTTACAGGCTAAGTGATCTCACCGCCACATCTAGCTGCAAGGGGCGCCGAGCAGCAATGTGCTCATCTAAAAAGAGGGATTCTGTTTTAGGACAGAGCAGGCTGGACTTTGGGACACAACTAGCAGTCTCTGCTACAGTGTCTCTGTACTGATTTTAATTAAAGGGGTTGCAGTTCTCAATGCTTAAAAGCCCAGTTCAGCAATTAACCATGTAACTCTGGACTTAACTATGTAATTTTTAGGCTTGTGAAATAAGGGGCTTGGATCAGGTGACTGAAATAGCAGGAAAGTTATACAGGGAGGAGTGGAACGGTCATCTGATAATTAAAACGTACTTGTCTTGCCAGGTAACAACAGCCTCTATTTCCACATACACTCAGGCTTAGAAGTTGTTTTGAGGTCTTTCTCTCTCTTATTCTCCTGTCCAGCCTGCCCTCAATGTGCAATATAGCTTATGTTGGAATTATTTCCCATCATTGCCCTATTTCTTTTACCCCATGGGAATAACACTTTCAAAATATTTAATAAGTAGCAGTCAAAGAATAACATCAACTAAAATTTGAAAATGCTGGCTTTTGTTCAGAAATTACTGCTGATGTTTACTTAAGTAGGGCAACTATTTACAATTCTGACTTCAATTGTTCCTTAAAAAGAATGAAGGGCATATTTGTACAACTTTTGAGGAATATATAAAGTGTGTATATTTTATGTTAGATGACACCATCTCTTCTAGCTAAGTGAAATAACAAGGTTGACAAGTTTTGAGAATCATATTTAGCTTTTGAAAGTTAAGGGAAGGGATTCATAAGAATATATATGTTGTGCAGTTTAAAGAAGTCTTTTAAGAGGAGAAAAGAAGTCATTGTCATGTGAAGGTTTATTGTATGTTTTGTGTTAAACCATATAACATGCCATAAGATTCGTAGGATCTCTGAAATACTGTGTTCTAACTAGGAAGTACCCATGCCTAATCCTGTTTTAGTTACTATCTTTGGATATGAAAGGCTCTGATGGTTGGTACATATTAGCAACCATGTGTAGAGTCTATAATAATCTATATGAAGGCATCTTACTGACCACTTTTTATCCTCTGTTATAAAGGAAATTGCACTCTAGGGATTTGTGTATTTATTAAATTCAGTTTCCGTTACTCGCTCATAAAAATCTATTCTTCTTCTTAAATAATCCCCATGTATAAAACTAGAAACTAAGGAAGTATACTTTTAGACTTTAGGCTTTTCTGTTTTTTTGGCATTTTAAGAAAGAAAAAAAATCTCAAAATTGCAAGAACGCCCAAAATTTTACAAAATACAAATACATATGTTAGAAGAGTTTGAGATAATAGTACATATATTATTTTTTATTAAGTAAATTCCTTTTTTATAAAATCACTGTATCATTCAGGGTCCAGCCAAGAGGGAGAAAACACACAGTAATCTGAACAAGTAAAATTTTTTATAAAGAATTATTAACTAGTAACTATGGATTAATTCCTAAGTGGCAAGGAGAATGCTTAAGAATACAGGTATAGTAGATAAGAGCACAGCTGCTGACTCTATGGCTGAGGCAGAGTATCCAAGGAAGGAACAATCTGGAAGAGGCTCCTACCTCCATGCTGAGATTCAGACCTGTCATACAGGGTGTGGCCACAGAGCACTGGATGGAGGAGAATCTGACTGAGGTGAGGCAGACTGGCAAGCGGGAAACTTCTTGCTGAGATGCTAATGCAGCCTACTGGGAAATAAGCTGGAACAGAGGCAGAACCCTCTGGGAAACTGCTCACCGGAGTGCCTGCCCAGCTGGCTGGGGTACTACTTGAACTTGCTAGGAAGCTGCTTTCAGGGTGCTGCTGAAACTTCCTAGGTAACTGAGCATCACCAGCATCCCACATGCTGGCTGACACTGCAGGAGCAAGAAGGGAGGAAAGCACCTAATGAAGAAGAGATACCCTTTTCTCCTGCAGTGTCCCAGTATTGTCCTCTACTGACAATGCTTAGAATTGTGCCAGTAGACAAAGGAGAAATAGGGTCCAGAATCAGTATCACAATGCAGGGCAACGAAGGGTGGTGGATTTGGACTTAAAGAGCAATAAATTGATAGCTGGCACAATCACTATTTTTTTTAATTTAAGAAACTGAACACAAATTTGAATTATTAAAATGGAAAAATGACATTTCTTGCAGCTCTAATCTGGGGAATAACCATAACCAGTGTTTGGGAAATTAATATTTGTCTGAATGGATTCAAGAAAACATAATTTATAGAGGAAGGCCTACGTGATCAAATTAAAGCATTTTAATAAAATTAAAACATTTTAATCTGAAAGATGTGAGAGATTACTTTGTCCAATCCCTCATTCTAGAAATTAGAGGAAGACTGAAATGGAGAATAATTTAATGACTTGTTCAAAGCTAAAGAGTTAGTGAAAGCAATAACTCATTTGTTTAATGAATATTTATTTATTGAGTGCAACAGGATGCCAAGGGTGGTCCAAGGTGTAGAGAATACAGTGGTAGACAGAGTGGAGGTAGTTCTTGCACTCACAGAGCTTATATTTTAGTAGAAGGAGTCACAGTAAACAGAGAAACTAATGAATACATAATAATTAAGGTATTAAAAGTGCTATGACAAAAAATAAAGCAGCGTAAGAAGATAGAAAATAATGTAGATGAGATTCGGGGGCGGGCTGTGCTATTTACATTGGTGCCATTGGAACAAAGACCTGAAAGGAGTTGTCATAACTTTCAGTCTGAAATATTCAAATATTAAATTTAATATATTTTCTAGTTATAATAATACCTTTTGTATTTGTATTCGTATTTTTCTGGATAAGCAAACATTTGTATCCTTTAAGTAATCAAGATTGAATAGTCCCCACAGTCCCTTTTCTGCCTTCTTACTTTTATAAAGGGAACTATGCACGATGTTTCAGTTGATTGCAACTCAGGAAACTAGGCAGATGTTGCTTGCAGGAAACCTGGTTATAGTGGACACAAGCTACACCCTACCTTTTCAAAACTCACATTGACCACATATTTTGACAAGTTTCAACTGGTCACTAGATTTCTGGCTGTTCAGATATTATACTTCTCCTAAGGGCAATGTTGAAAATGCTGAAAATCATTCAACGGTTAGTGCCCCACATAAGATTTCAGCACTGAGATATTTCTTAATTATAGGTGTTTCCACTGTATGTGTAAATTGGGAATAAAAGTTGCTGAAATGCCATTAACAATGGCTGTGGAAATTGTGCTCTTTAGAAACTATATGTACAGAGAGTTGGACATTTGATGGTTAATATGTGATGAAGCTATTTCCTGGCACTAATGGCTGACTTGAAGGTCATATAATTGATGTCACTCTCAAACTTTTAAAACTTGTCTTAAATAGGCAATGTAGTCATAGAGATATAATGAAGTTTTGATAGCTAGAAGAAAAAAATTCCTCATGAGTATTTTGAAAATGTCATCAAATTTTAATTTGATTTCAGCTGGACCGGTTGCAATACAACTAGAAAATTTAGGACTAATCTTTATTTCCCTATAGTTCGTCATTCATCCTGTCATAGTCTTTTGGTTTGTAACTCTGCTAATCAATGTAAAATGAATTGCATTAAAGATTTGAATTGACAAAAATTTTCTTATTTCAAGAGATTATATTAAAATTCTGCCTTAGCTAAAGAAAAATTATTTTCTTTTAAAATAACTCATTGGTTATTAAAATCACTTTGCTGAATTGTATATAGATAAATGAATACATCTGTTAAATTTAGTTGCAATTGCAATACAAATGGAAATATTTTAAAGGTGTTTATTACCTTGTTTATACCTCTACTTTAGAGAGACATTTTGTCCTGACTTCAGCACACTATGTGGAAGAAGATTAAACTTTGAAAGAAAATCACTACAAAATTCAAAGCATTATATGATGGAAATAATACTTTAAAACTTCTAAAGTTTTTAAATATCTTTTTAAAAAATTTCAGAATATTATGGGGGTACAAACATTTTGGTTACATAAATTGCTTTTGTACAGTTTGAGTGAAAGTTATTGTACCCATTAGGTGTGAATTTACCCATCCCCTCTTCCCCCCACCTGCTTGATTTCCGATGGGTGTTATTTCTGTATGTGCACATAAGTGATCGATTAGTTCCAATTTAATGGTGAGTACATGTGGTGTTTATTTTTCCATTCTTGTGATACTTCACTTAGAAAATTGGTGTCCAGTTCCATCCAAGTTAATACAAGAGGTATCAGTTCACCATTTTTTTATGGCTGAGTAGTACTCCATGGCATACATATTCCACATTTCATTAGTCCACTCATGTATTGATGGGCACTTGGGTTGTTTCCACACGTGGACATAAAATTTGGGCTCAGGCGTCTCAGTGTTTACCTTACAATGATCAAAAAACCCCAAACACTTAGGTGAGTGTTAATTAATTTTCCTTAATTAAAAAAAATACATGCACGGTGTAAGAAAAAGAGTAAGGAGACTACCAGAAAACTGCCAATTATAATTCTGTCTTATATTTCATCTTAATAAGTTTTTAGTGAGCTGCCGAAGCAAATCAGGTGATAATTAAATGTGCCTGGAGGCCTCTTGGAATCATCCAATTACTGTCCTCATGGAAAACTTTCTCCTCAGTTATGTCATGAGAGCCAACCACTGGGCCATGGATTTATGTTGGCCACATAAAGGGGAAAAAATATTTTGTAAAGAGCAATGAATGAAAAGGGACAAAAGTTTTAAACAAGTTCCTCATCTCCTTTTAGTCCTCAGATACCTTATGTTGAATAGCCAGATCATTTTATTATTGCAAATGCCATGGTTGTAATCTTTTATTGCTTGCAGTATAGGCCTACAGCATTAAGTTAGTATAAAATTACATATAGTTTAATATATCTGTACAACACCTTTAAACAAGCTTCTCTAGGCAAGAAGGTTATCTGTCTTATAAATCTATTATTCCATTGTACATCTTGATAGCCTAGCATTGCTCCTAGCCATGTTTAAGCATTAAATAGTGCATTATTATTTCACATAAATCAACCAGAGATGTGTGAATTCATAAATTTTGCATTTGCACAGACAGTATTTTAAACGTTTTACTGCTTCGTGGGAACTCAGAACACCAGCCTGTACACAAATCAGGACCTGAGAAATTTCAATAAAATTTAATATCACAATTACATCTTCTCAAAGTCAAAGCATGCATGTTTTAGACGTATTTTAACTGAGTCCAAAAATAAAAGTAAAATTTGAAGAGTGGCTTTTTTTTTGTTGGAGTTTAGTTAGCTATTGTTATAATAAGCTAATAAGCACTTTGGTTTTTTATTCTTTATAGAAAAATGGTATAAAGACAGTAAGGGCTTATCCAAATTTGAGATGAGAGAAAAAAATATATCAAGATCAGGGATCTTGGTAATTGTCTGTATTTTATTAAAAGTAGTGCAGATAGAAAGTAGTACAGGATTGATAAACTTATGTTATAATTAAAATGTAGCTTTGTAACTGAATCTGAAATAAGGCAATAAAAAATTCATAATTTAGGCTCTAAGTTACGTGAGGGTAAGAATGAGGACTTTACTGTTGGCGGGGGTACTAGGTGATTCTCTTTGATTTGGAAGAGAGCTGTATTCTTTTCCTTATTCCTAGACATCTTTTAGGGGTGATGATGTTTACTGTTTCTTCAAAGTTTTTACTATTTTTCTCAGAAAATATTCCTTTTAAGATTTTTGCTTAGTAAGAAATGTCTATAAAATTTAATGCCCAGGAGTTGTGTGTTTCAGGAAGATTTCTGCTTTAGTCTATGTGTGATGAAAATTGCATTCCAGTTGAAATAATTTCTAATGCATATAATTAACTGTACAAATGCCATACTAATTTGAAAAGGGCACATTTATCACCTAGAAATAGGTGATGTAGAAAGATAAATTGCTGTGAATCTAGAACTTGCTTCCAATCATAGTCAAATTCTGGGCAGAAATCTGAAAGGATAGAAGAGAGAAGAAAAAAACATTCTTGTGAATTTTCTGGATTGTTCGGAACTGAAAATATTTTTGTTGTTACCAGTAGGTAACTTCTGGGGGAATAGTGAAAAAGGATAGGTAAAAAATAATATTTTACCATGGACTTTTTCTTCTGTAGTAAGTGGTCTTTTAGTGAAGACTTGCTATAAGAAACCAGTTTCTGTTTTTCTTTATAAACTTTAGATATGTTCTCTGCCATTCTGAATCCTGCTCTTTCTTTGTTCATGGACTACAAAGTTCAAATCTAATTTTAACAGTACCAGAAAATTATTGTTTAGAGATTAATCTCTTTAGAGTGATAAGCAAAAGACAGACACAGTGAGTCTTTAGAACCTACAGCTACTCAGAGTAATGACAAGCATTACCATACTCGGGCCAGCTTTGGGATGTTGAAGAAAGCAGATCTAGGTCCTACTCATAAAAAACTAATGGAAGTTTCTCTTACTCTGATGAATGTTGAAAACAGAGTGGCTTAAATGAAACAAACAAACAAACAAAAAACTACTTATTATGATGTTTGACTATTTAACATTCATTGGTTTGGGGTCCATTTATTTTTTGATGGTGTTGTTACTCCAAGTTTCCTTTTGTTTGTGTGTGTGAGAAAGTTTTATCTTGTCTGAGCCTCAACTATCAAGATATAAGGGAAAAATGATTTATTATAGAAATTACATTTTCTGAGCTAAGCCAGAAGGCACTGTCTTTAGCTCTTGTATAAGCAAGACTTAGTGTTACTTATGTGTATATAATGTTTACTTAGCAATACATATATTTATACCACACAAGTGGCCCATACTACCAGTACGTAAATCCCTCTATTTTTCAAAGGCTATGTGGAAACAACTGATGGCTGAGGAAGGAGCATGTATAAACAAACATGTTTAGAAATTCTCAGTGTGTGTCAACACAATTTAAATAAATATGTTTCTCTTTTAATACACTAAATTAATTGATTAGAGGGGAAATTAGAAGAAAGAGATGGACAATGAATAAAGGCTGCCTCATTTTATTGTACTTTGCAGATACTGTGTTTTTTACCAATTGGAGGTTTGTGGCAACCCTACTTCGAGCAAGTCTATCGGCGCCATTTTTCCACCAGCGTGCGCGCATGTCGTGTTTCTGTGTCACATTTTGGTAATTCTCACAATATTTCAAACTTCTTAATTATTATTATATCTTTCATGGTGATCAATGATCTATAATCTTTGATGTTACTATTGTAATTGTTTTGGGGCACCATGAACCATGCCTACAAAAGATGGTGAACTTAATTGCTAAATGTGTGTGTTCTGACTGCTCCATTGACTGGCTGTTCCCCCATCTCCCTCCCTCTCCTCAGGCCTCCCTATTCCCTGAGACACAACAATATTGAAATTAGGCCAATTAATACCCCTACCATGCCCTGTAAGTGTTCAAGTGAAAGGAAGAGTCTCACATCTCTCACTTTAAATCAAAAGCTGGAAATTATTAAACTTAGTGAGGAAGGCATGATGCTGAAAGTTGAGATAGGCTGGCAGCTAGGCCTCCTGCACCAAACAATTAGCCAAATTGTGGATGCATAGGAAAAGTTCTTGAAGGAAATTAAAAGGGCTGCTTCAGTGAACATATGAATGGTACAAAAGCAAAATAGCCTTATTGCTGGTACGGAGGAAGTTTGAGTGGTCTGGCTAGATGATCAAACAAGCCACAACAGTCCCTTAAGCCAAAGCCTAATCCAGAGCAAGGCCTAACTCTCTTCAATACAGTGAAGGCCAAGAGAGGTGAGGAAGCTGCAGAAGAAAAAGTAGAGGCTAGCAGACATTGGTTCATGATGTTTAAGGAAAGAAGATGCCTCCATAACAGAAAAATAGTGCAAAGTGAAGCAGAAGGGCTGATGTAGAAGCTGCAGCAAGTTATCCAGAAGGTCTAACTAAGGTCATTGATGAAGGTGGCTACACTAAACAACAGATTTTCAATGTAGATAAAACAGCCTTCTGCTGGAAGAAGATGCCACCTAGGACTTTCATAGTTAAAGAGGAGAAGTCAATGCCTGGCTTCAAAGCTTCAAAGGATAGGCTGACTCTTTTGTTAGGCGGTAATAACAGCTGGTGACTTTAAGTTGAAGCCAGTACTCATTTACTACTTCAAAAATCCTAGGGCCCTTACGAGTTATGCTAAATCCACTCTTCCTGTGCTCTATAAATGGAACTTTGTTAAGCCTGGATGACAGCACATATGTTTACAGTATGATTTAATGAATATTTTGAGCTCAAAAAAAAAAAAAGATTCCTTTCAAACTATTTCTGCACATTGACAGTGCACCTGTTCACTCAAGAGCTCTCAGGGACATGTACAAGAAGATTAATGTTGTTTTCAACAACATCCATTCTGTAGCCCATGGATCAAAGAGTAGTTTTTACTTTTAAGTCTTATTATTTAAGAAATACATTTTGTAAGGTGATAGCTGTCATTGATAGTAATTCTGCTGATGGATCTGGGCAAAGTAAATTGAAAATTTTCTGGAAAGGCTTCAACATTCTAGATGTTGAGAACATTTGTGATTCATGAGAGGAGGTCAAAATATTAACATTAACGGGAGTTTGGAGTAAGTTGGGTGCAACCCTCATGGGTGACTTCAAGGGGTTCAAGACTTCAGTGGAGGAAGTAACTACAAATGTGGTGGACATAGCAAAGGAACTTAGAATTAGAAGTGGAGTCAGAAGATGGGACTGAATTGCTGCAATCTCATGGTAAAACGTGAATGGATGAGAAGTTGCTTCTTATGGAAAAGCAAAGAAAGTGGTTTCTTAAGATGAAAACTATTCCTGGGGAAGATGCTGTGAACATTGTTGAAATGACAACAAAGGACTTAAAATATTACTTAAACTTAGTTGGTAAAGCAGCAGCAGGGTTTGAGAGGATTATCTCCAATTTTTAAAGAAGTTCTACCGTAGGTAAAATGCTATCAAATGGCATTACATACTACAGAGAAATCTTTCATGAAAGGAAAGGTCTATAGATGTGGCAAACTTCATTTTTGTCTTATTTTTTTTGTTTGGGTTTTTTTTTGTTTTAAATCTGATTTCTGCTTTTTAATTTCAGAATATTATGGTGGTACAAACATTTAGGTTACATATATTGCCTTTGTACCACCTTGAGTCAGAGCTACAAGTATGCCCCTCCCCTAGACAGTGCGCATCACACCACTAGGTGTGAATATATCCATCCCTTCCCCGCTCCATCTGCCTGACACCCGATGAATGTTACTTTCATATGTGCACATAAGTTTTGAAAAATTAGTACCAATTTGATGGTGAGTATTTGTGGTGCTTGTTTTTCCATTCTTTCACTTAGGAGGATGGGCTTCATCTCCATCCAGGATAATACAAAAGGTGTTAGTTCACCATTGTTTTTTGTGGCTGAGTAGTACTCCATGGTATACGTATACCACATTTTATTAATCCACTCATGGATTGATAGGCACTTGGGTTGTTTCCACATCTTTGCAATTGTGAATTGTGCTGCTATAAACATTCAAGTGCAGATGTCTTTATTATGGAACATCTTTTTTTCCTTTGAGTAGATGCCCAGTAGTGGGATTGCTGGATCAAATGGTAGTTCTACTTTTAGTTTTTTGAGGTATTTCCATATTACTTTCCATAGAGATTGTACTAGCTTGCAGTCCCACCAGCGGTGTATGAGGGTTCCTATCTCTCCGCATTCACACTAACATTTGTCGTTTTGGGACTTTTTGATAAAAGCCATTCTCACTGCAGTTAGGTGATATCTCACTGTGGTCTTGATTTGCATCTCCCTGATGATTAGAGATGTTGAACATTTTTTTCATATGTTTTTTGGCTATAAGTCTATCTTCTTTTGAAAAGTTTCTGTTCATGTCCTTTGCCCACTTTTTAATGGTGTTGTTTGATTTTCTCTTGCTGATTTGCTTGAGTTCTTTGTAGATTCTGGTTATCAGCCCTTTATCAGATGTATAGCATGCAAATATTTTCTCCCATTCTGTAGGTTGTCTATTCACTCCAGTGATAGTATCTTTGGCTGTGCCGAAGCTTTTTAATTTGATCAGGTCCCATTTATTTATTTTTGTTGATGCTGTGATTGCTTTCGGGGTCTTCTTCATGAATTCTTTGCCTAGCCCAATGTCTATAAGAGTTTTTCCAATGTTTTCGTATAGAATTCTTATGGTTTCATGCCTTAGGTTTAAGTCTGTTATCCATTGTGAGTTGATTTTTGTGAGAGGTGAGAGGTGTGGACCCTGTTTCAGTCTTCTGCGTGTGACTATCCAATTTTCCTAGCACCATTTATTGAATAGGGATTCTTTTCCCCAGTGTATGTTTTTGTCTGCTTTGTCAAAGATCAGATGGCTATATGAGGATGGTTTTATATCTGCGTTCTCAGTCCTGTTCCATTGGTCTATGTCTCTGTTCTTGTGCCAGTACCATGCTGTTTTGTGTACTATAGCCTTGTAGTATAGCTTGACGTCTGGTAAATTGATACCTCCCAATTTCTTCTTTTTACTTAAGGTTACTTTAGCTATACGGGTCTTTTCTGGTTCCTTATGAAGCATAGAATTATGTTTTCTAGATCTGTGAAAAATGATGTTTGTATTTTAATAGGGATTGCATTGAATCTGTGGAGCACTGTGGGTAGTATGGACATTTTAACAATGTTGAGTTTGCCAATCCGTGAGCATGGTATGGTTTTTCATCTGTTTATGTCCTCTGCTATTTCCTTCCTTATTGTTTCATAGTTCTCCCTGTAGAGGTCTTTATCCTCTGTGGTTAAATATATTTGTAGGTATTTTATTTTCTTTGTTGCTATTGTGAAAGGTATTGAGTCTCTGATTTGGTTCTCAGTTTGACTGTTGTTGGTGTATGAATGCTATTGATTTGCGTACATGGTTTTGTAACCTGAGACTTTGCTGAACTTATTTATCAGTTCCAGTAGTCTCTTGGCAGAATCTTTGGGGTTTTCTAGATATAAGATCATATCGTCAGCAAAGAGCAATAGTTTGACCTCTTCTGCCCCCTTTTGGATTCCCTTAATTTCCTTCTCTTGTCTGATTGCTCTGGCTAGGACTTCCGGCACTATGTTGAATAAGAGTGGTGATGCAAAAATTCTCAATAAAATCCTAGCAAATCGAATTCATCAAAAAAATAATCCATCACGACCAAGTGGGCTTCATCCAAGAGATGCAGAGATGGTTCAACATATGCAAATCTTTAAATGTAATTCACCACATAAACAGAAGTGAAAACAAAGACCATATGATCCTCTCAATATACACAGAAAAAGCATTCAACAAAATTCAGCACTATTTTATGATAAGAACTCTTAACAAAATAGGCATAGATGAGACTTACCTCAAAATGATAAAAACCACATATGACAAACCCGTGGCCAACATCATATTGAATGGGGAAAAATTGAAAGCATTTCTGCTTAGAACTGGAACCAGACAAGGTTGCCCTCTATTTTTGTCTTATTTTAAGAAATTGCCACAGCCACCCCAACCTTCGGCAACCACTACCCGATCAGACTATAGCCATCAACATCATCAGCAAAACAATTATGACTTGCTGAAGTCTCAGATAATTGTTAGAATCTTTTAGCAATGAAGTAGTTTTTAATTAAGGTATGTACACTGTTTGGTTAAACATAATACTATTCCGTACTTAATAGACTACAGTATAGTGTAAACATAACTTTTATATGTACTGGGAATCCAAACAATTTGTGTGACTTGCTTTATCATGATATTTGCTTTACTGCAGTGGTCTGGAACCAAAACTGCAATAACTCTACAGTATGCCTGCATGTTGAATTCTAAAGCAAAATGAATTTGCTTCATCTTTTTAAAACAAATCTGGTTGCAAGCATGAATGTTTCTGTTTGAAATAAAAATGAATTCTTGTGTTTGCTACATTCATGGATTTAATTTCTATTGGATAAACCACAGTTATATTTTAACAAACTTTAGCACATCATAGAGAGCACTGTCTGTGTTTTATTGTTCTATATTCTGTTTGCATGTTTATTAACTTACTTCAAATAAAATATTCAGGCTTAAGGAGAAATCAAGACAGCAGGCCAAAAATAAACCAAGAATTGGTTGGTCTTAATTTTCATAAGTTTTGCCTATCTGTATTTTGTTAGACATGTTCGTTAAAAATGTATTATAAACTGTTATAATGAAAACAGCCATGTCTTAGACATCATTCGTGTCTTCAAATGAGCTATATATTTATATATCTTATATTTTTATTAGAATCTGTGCAACTAGGTAATAGTAATGTGATATTTCTTTGTATTAAAAAACAAATACCATATTTTATAAATAAAACTGACCACAATATGCAATATGATTTTCTGTTTTCTCATTATAATGAGTAGTCACTGAACTGTATATATCTGCTGAGAGGCAATATGGTATAGCAGAGAGAACACAAGCTTTATTGTCATAATCTTTTGGTTACAGAACTAACTCTACCATTTAACTGTCCCACAAAGAGATGGCTAACTGTCCATCAACCTTTCAAGCCACCATTCATATCATAGAATGGTGGCTGTCAAGTATGTACCCTGCAAAGATACATGGCCCAGTGCCCCACCCCTTGCATATAACTGCAACCACAAAACTAGGGAATGTAAGCAGAAGTGATGGATGTCAGTTCTGGGCCAAACCAGAACCTGCCCCCCTTTTTTCCACTTTTATCTGAAGACAGAGGTTTCTGAGACCTTAGAGAAGGGCAGAACCACAAGACACAAGTCATGAATGGCTGTTTTGAAGGGGGTCACTGACTACAAACAGTTATACGTTCTGAAATGTTGGCATTTGTTACAACTAACATTACTGTGCAAACTAATACACACAATATAAATCTTGGGAAATTCACTTAATTTGTGGGCAGCCTTGTTTTGTTTTGTTTTTCCTTAAATGCAGTAAGAATCTGGCAATATAAATAAATGCAATTCAAGAACTGTATCCCTATCTCTTACCATATACAAAAATTAACTCAGGATGGATTAAAGACTTTAAATGTAATACCTGAAACAATAAAAATCCTAGAAGAAAACCTAGAAAAACTCTTCTGGACATTGGCCTAGGTGAAGAATTTTGACTAAGACCCCAAAAGCAAATGCAATAAAAAGAAAAATAGATAAATGGGACTTAATTAAACTAAAAAGCTTCTGCACAGCAAAAGAAATAATCAAAAGAGTAAATAGACAATATACATAATGGGAGAAATATTTGAAAACTATGTGTCTGACTAAGGACTAATCCAGCATCTACAAGGAACTCAAGCAACTCAACAAGAAAAAAACAAAGAACTCCATTAAAAAGTGGGCATATGACATGAACAGGCATTTTTCAAAAGAAGATATACAAATGGCCAATAAATATATGAAAGAATACTTGACGTCGCTAATCATCAGAGAAATGCAAATTAAAACTACAATGAGATCCCACCTTACTCCAATTAGAGTGGCCATTATTAAAAAATCAAAAAGTAATAGATGTTGCCACAGATGAGGTGAAAAGGGAACACGTATACGGTGTTCTTAGGAATATAAATTAGTACAACCTCTGAGGAGAACAGTAAGGAGATTTCTCAAAGAACTAAAAGTATACCTACCATTTGATCCTGCAAGCCCACTACTGGGTATCTACCCAGAGGAAAAGAAATCATTATATCAAAAAGACACCTGCACTCATATGTTTATCGTAGCACAATTCACAATCGCAAAGAGATGGAGTCAAACTAAGTGCCCATCAACTGATGAGTAGATAAAGAAAATGTGGTGTATATACACCATGGGTACTACTCAGCCACAAGAAAGAATGAAATAACATCTTTTGTGGTAACTTGAATGGAACTGGAGGCCATTATCCTAAGTGAAGTAACTTAGGAATAGAAAAATAAATGGCACATATTCTCACTTATAGTTGGGAGCTAAACCATGGCTACGCAAGGGCGCAGAAAGTGGTATAGTGGATATTGGAGACCCAACAGGGGGAGAGTGGGAGGAGGGAAGGACTGAAGAATTATCTGTGGGGTACAATGTACACTACTCAGGTGATGGGTGCGCCAAAAGGCTATACTTCACAACTATACAATATATACATGTAATGGAATTCAACTTGTACTCCCTAAATCTACTAAAATTTTTTAAAAAATGAAAGAAAGAAAAAAGAAAAAAAATGCAATTCAAGGAGGCCTATCTCACAGAGTTGCTGGGAACATCAAATGAGATAGCATGTGATAAAGTGTTGCGTAGTGCTAAGCAGATACACCAACTTTGCCAATTTTTTTTTGTTATTCTCTCATTTGCCCTGCTAGGGACACATCATTTGTACTTATGAGTTGGTATGGAAGTGTATTAGTACTATATTCTGTGACATTATAAGAAATTACTTACAGCTCTTCTTTGCTCAAAGCTATATTCACCAGTATAAAAGAAATCTCATTAACCATACTTTGAATCCCCTTCTAAATTATTCATCACAACACCTTACTCTGTTGTGAGAGTCATACATGTACTATGGCTTTTTCTGTTTTGTCACTTTTTATGGGCAACTGTTTTTATCAGACATTGTACTATGTTATGTCATTTTATTATCACAGCAGCAAGAGGTAGGTGCATTCTTTCCTTTTTACACATGAAGAAATTAAAGACCCAAAAGATTAGGTGAATTGCCCAGAGTCATGTAGCTAGGAAATGGTACAATTGGAATTCAAACCTGGTTCGTTTGATTCCAGTGAGATGGATCCTAACCACTGTCTTCTCACCTACTCAGTATTTCATGTAGTTTGTCTCTTGAATCCAAAAGAATGGAAACATCAAAAACCCTACCTTAGCCCAGGTTCTTCAGAAAACAGAATCTGAGGCAAGGATTATAGTGCTGGCTCTTGTGTTGAAAGATGAAAACTCAGGGCAAAGAGATGAGGGTGAGTAAAAGGAGTAGGGAGAGGAAAGAAGCAAGGAGTGATGTGAAGCAATGAGACGGGGTTGTCACTGCTCTGGTCCTTGCTTCAGAGCAAGCCACAAAGAGATTTTGTAGGTGGTTTGGCAAACGTGTCTGCCTAGCACAAGGGCTCTCACCAGACAGGTTGCAAGGGGAATCCGTACCACAGAGTAGTTGTGGGAGTAAAGAAAGAGAGGTAATGTTAGCTGCCTGCATTTTCCCTCCTTCCACCCTCATGTCCTATTTGTTCAAAGTTCTTGCCATAGAGAGGAGTTAACTTCTTTGTCTTTCTGGGTTGCATCATCTGGCCCGCTGGGTGGTCACTCAGGATGCCAGATCTCATATCATGTGTCTGGTGTGGAGTCTTATCCAAGTCTGGAAATGACTTATATGCATGATTATACAGTGAAAGATGTTGGGTAGGGACTGGCACTCCTGGAACTGACATCTGGAAGGCCCAGACGTGATTTGAACTGCAGGGTCCGAGTGGAGGAAACTGCTAAGGTTCTAGAAGGTGGACAGCATGGAGGAAATATGAAGAAACATGTAAGATAGGTGTCTGATACAGAATGTTTAAAGGATTCATTCAGTTAACATTTATCGAATACCAACAGCATTCCAGGCACTGTTCTAGGTGTTGGAGAAATAGCAATGAAAGAAAAAAGTAGTTAAAAAAGTATTTACTTCATGAAGTATACATTCTAGTAGGGAAGAAAGAAAAAAAGTAAGATAAGTATGATATATGGTATGTTGGAGAATGATCAAGCTGGAAATATGGATGTGAAATGTTTGGAATCAAGAGTAGCCAAGAAATTCCTTATTAAGAAGGTAACATCTGAGCAAAGACCTAACAGAATTGAGCAGCAATGACAATGTTTGGACATGAGCAAATGCAAAGGCCCTGATTTGGGAGTGGGTGGCCACATTCATGCAACAGCAAGGAGCTGAGTGGGGCTGGAAAGGAGTGAGTGATGAGGAAAATAATATGAGATAAAGTCTGGATCTTGTTAGCTCATGTACGTAATTGTAAAGACTTCATCTTTTTGATTAGTTAAGTGTTTTAGGCTGGTTGACTCATTTGTTCATTATAACAACGCTGAAAGATAGGCAGCATTATTCCCATTTTATGGATGAGCAAACTGAGCCTCATACTGGTCAAGTGAATATTCCAAGGTCATAGCTTGTAAAAGATCACATAGGGATTACTAGGAACTTTATTATTGAGAGTAAACACACCTGATCAGAGGAAATCCACTCAGTTCCAATTAGCTTTCAGAATCAAAATGCCTCAGTATTATCAACAACTAAGAGTATCGACAGACCACTGCATCCATGAAAAACTGTTCTCATTTATTTCTTACAACACCCTTCTGAGGTAGGTATTATTATTATTTTCAGTTTTCAGGTCAAGAAGTTCAGAATTTTAGTAACTTACCCAAAGCGACACAATTGGAAAGTGACGAATCAGGAACAGAACACATAAATTCTGTTTGTACAGCCTGTGCTATTAATTAGGACAACAGATTGCCTTTATTAATACTTTAGTTATTAATTATTTATAAAGATTCCTTCTTATTCTTTCTTCCTCTTCACTTTTGAAATATAGCCAATAATTCCTTGTCTCTTTCAGTAACCTCTTTTGTCATCTATTATAATTATTTTACTTTGAAGTAAATGAAATAATGAATAATTAACTCCTTATACTTCCTTAACTTTTAAAAAAATCATATCTCTAAGGTTGTGCCAAAATATCTTAATCTTAATTGTTTCTTTTTACTAATTTTTTCAACATTGTTGCTTGTTTTTTTTCTTCTTTCTTACTAAATTACATGATTTGTAAATTTTTTGTGCAATTATCAGTGAATAGGAAGTTCCCTCCATTTGCCTTCATGTGAATTTGTATTTATTTTGCCTTTGTTTTGAATGATAATTTAGATAGGTATAAAATTTTAAGTTAACAGTTCTTCACAGTTGTTTTCTGGCATCTGTTTTAATGATGAGACTATTACTCATCATTCAAATTTTTCCTCTAGACATTCTGTTTTTCTGCCTTCTTTTTAGATTTGACATTTGTTTTTGAAATTCTACATTTTAACGACAGCATGTTTTAAAGAAGAAAAATTAACCTGTTCAGATTTCTATTTCCTTTTTCAAAAGTTTATTTCTTCCTTTGGTTCTAGAAAATTTGTAGTTGTTATTCTTTGACTATTGCCTCTCTTCTGTTCTCCATATTCTTGCCTTCTGGAATTCTTGCTAGATGTATATTAATTCATTAGATATTACCTTTCTATTTTCTAAGTCTCTTAACTTTCTTTTTATGTTTTTAATATTTTATCTTTCTGACCTCTCTTCTAGTTCATTATTTCTCTCCTCATCTCTAATTGCTATTAAATTCATATATTGAGTTTTAGAAAAAGTCAAATTAATTGAGGTAAAATTTACATACAACAAAATGCATACATTTTAAATGCACAGTTTGATAAGTTTTCAGAAATGTATACACATGTGTAACCATCACAGTCAAGATAGATAATATTTGCATCATCCCAATAATTTCCCTGTGCTCTTTTATAGTGAATTCTCTCTACTGCCTATCCCAGGCAACTATTGATCTTATTTATATCACAATAAATTGGTTCTGCCTATTGTAAAACTTCATACAAATAAAAACATATAGTATGTATATTCTTTTGTATGTAGCTACTCTTGACTCTACATAATATTTTCAAGGTTTATTCATGTTATGTTTATCAGAAATTCATTCTTTTTTAATGATGTAAGACATCCCATTTTATGAATATATTACAATTTGAATGGTGGATGTCTGATTTTATTTCTCTCCACACATTTTTCCCCTAATACTATACAACAAACCAGGAGTATACATTAAACTACACATGCCCCACACTTTTAGCACTATAGTATAAAAAACCCCCAAAACTTTTGAATTACTTATAAGTAGAATAACAAACCAAATTCTAGAGTGGTTCTTCTGTCTGACACTGAGAATACTAAGAGGAAGGGAAGGCTGAAAAGGTACTATGAGGCCAGGTGTGGTGGCTCACACTTGTAATCCCAGCACTTTAGGAGGCTGAGATGGGAGGATCACTTGAAGCCAAGGGTTAGAGACCAGCCTGGGCAACATAGTGAGACCTTATCTCTAAAAGAAAAAAAAATTAGCCAGGCATGGTGGCACATGCCTGTAGTCCTAGATGCTCAGGAGGCTGAGGCAGGAGGATCTCTTAAGCCCAGGAGTTTGAGGCTACAGTGAGCTAGGATCATGCCACTGCACTCCAGCACAGGCAACAGAGTGAGACTCTCTCTCTCAAAAAAAAAAGTTCCGTGAAAAAGGGCAGATGACTGGTGACACTTAGATCAAGCACAGAAATCACTTCCCTGAGAAAAGAATAAGTACCAAAATTCTGATCACAGAGCTTGGACTTGGTAGTTTACTACACTGTCTATATGGAAGGGCCCTGAAAGTGATTTCAAAAGTGGCATCCTTGGAGAAGCACTGCTCTTAAGGAAAACCAGATATATAGAGAAAGGGTGGTGGCCTTTGGAGATGTGACAATGAAGGCAAAGAAGGAAATAAGAGGGAAGAAATTAAGGATCCTGTAGACAATAAAGTAAAAATCGGCAATACCTTCTCCTCCCTATCATTATCTGTTAAAATATTAGTATTTTTTAAACTAACAGAAGAGGGCACTCTTAAACTAGTAACCCCATCCATGAATTGAATAGAAGTAGAACAAAAGCAGATCATATCATATAAAACTGCTGTAAGAAGGAAATAGAAAATCTGAATAATTGCAGCTGTTGAATATTCTCCCTCAAAAAACAATCACAAAGCAGAAGAAAAGTATAACATCTCATGTCAAACTAAATTAAGTATTCTCCATAAAGCATTTGAAGATATTAAAAAAAAAACACCTTGAATCAGAAGTTCAAAAATAAATGTACAAAAAAAAAAAGGAAGAAATTAAACAAGATTTGATTGATTTCAGGAATTAGTGAGCAGGAAAAAAAAAATGCCAGAAGCAAAGACTGAATTAGAAGGTATACAAGAGAGAATAGATTCAAATAAATATTTATAATTAAAATTACTGCTCTCATCCTATAAGTGGGAGAAAACCAGATATTATACAAAACTTCCCAGGGCTAGGGACTATATTGTGAAGGCATCTAGGAGTGGAAGTGGTGACAGGGAGAGACCAAATGTACATAGCAGCTGATAGGCCTGAGAGTAGAAGTCAAACACTCTATGGTTGGGGTAAATGGGAGATAGGAAACCCTTTTCTGCCCAGGTCTTATGGCTGTATCCATATCTATATTAATACCATTAGAAGCCTGCTACTTCTAAAGTCATGAAAATTCCTGCCTAAGACTAACCACAAACACAAGTCAGAGTTTTACTGCCATGGAGAGCAAAAGGAAACCATACCTTTGAGACTCTGGCACCCAGAAAACTCTGTACAATTCCCAACAGGAGCGCAAACAGCAGCAATCCACCACTGATGAACGTGCAAGAGGTTGGAGAAAGAACCATTTTATGGCACATGTGTGGAGGGATGCCTGAAAGAGAAGGTAGAACAGAAATACTAAGAAAATCTCTCACACCCCAATGTCTATCCTAAGCTTGAGGCATTGGCAATTTACCACTAGAAGAATTTGAAGCCTATGGTGCAAAAAAGATAACCATAGCAGCATCAAAACCCAAATACATCTCAACTCTTGACTCAAATACTTATACTAATGGCCTGATCATCACACAGAATCTCTCTACTACAAACGATGTTCAATAAAAAGTTATAAGATACACAGAAAGCAAGGAAAAACAATCAGTTTTCAACAGACAAAGCAGTCAACAGAACCAGACTCAGAGATGATCGAGATGTTGGCACTATCGAAGTTTTAAAGTAACTATGATTAGTATGTCAAAGGATTTGATGAAAAAGGTGGACAATGTGAAGTTTCAGCGAAGAGTTAGAAACTAAAATAAAGAAGGAAAGATAAATGGTGGAATTACATGCACAAACACGCATACACACACACACATGATCACACACGCACACACACACAGGCTCACACACACACGCACATGTAGACATGCACACACACATGCTCACATGCACACACACACATATGCATGCACACACACATGGACACACATGCACACATCCACACACACACATGCTCACACACATGTGCACATACACACGCACACACATATGCACACACATGCACACATCCACTTGCACACGCACGCACACACCCAGTCGTGCGCACACACACACACACATGCACATACACGCGCATTACCGCTGGTGAAGTGTGCCTTTGGACAGCTCAGCTAATGACTTGATACAGCTAAGGAAAATATCAGTAAGGAAAAAATAAGGAAAGTATTGCTCCTGAAAATAATCTAAACTGGCACACACTGAGAAAAAGAGTGGGAAATAAAGAAAACAGAGTGGGAAATTCCAAGAACTGTGGGCAGATATCAAATGGTCTAACAGTGGTCCCCAACCTTTATGGCAACAGGGACCAGTTTCATGGAAGATGATTTTTCCACAGGTGCAGGGGTTGGGTGGAGGGAGTCGGAGCTCAGGCAGTGATGCGAGCCATGGGGAGTGGCTGTAAATACATATCAAGTTTTGCTCGCTGGCCCCCCGCTTGCCTCCTGCTGTGCCCCCCCACCCCACTCCAGGTTCCTAAGTTTCAGGGAAGACAATTTTTTACATGGGGGTGGGGGGCACAGTGGAGTTCTGGGGCCTGTCCCCTAATAGGCCACCCACCGGTACCGGTCCACAGCCCACGGTTTGGGTCTGCAGTCTAACATATCATTAATTGGATCCTATAAATAATAGAGTGAGAGAAAGATGGAAAATGGATAGAAGAAATATTTGAAAATATAATAGGTAAGAACAGAATTTCTTGACCTGTACTTTGTACCATATACAAAAATGAACTTGAAGTGGAAAATAGATCTAAATGTAAAACCCAGAACTGTAACACTGCAAAAGACACTGAACTAGAAAGCAGGAGAAATCTTTGTGAATTTGTGTTAGAGAAAGGTTTCATAGACATAAATCAAGAGCCCAAACCATAAAAGGAAAAAAATGATAGAACTTCATCAAAATTAAAAACTTCCTTTCTTTGAATGACAATTTAAGAAAATTTTTAAAATGTCCTAGACTGGGAGAAAATATTTATTATATAAAACACATAAATGAGAAAATAGTCTTTTCTAGAATATATAAATAATTTTAAGGCTCAATAATTAGAAAATAAAGAACCTAATTAAAAATCAGCAAAACGTTTGGACGGATAGTTCTCTACTATGGAGATATGATTGCAATTATGCACATGAGAAGATGTTCAACACCATTTTTTATTAGAGAAATGCAAATTACAACTGCCATAAGGTATCACAACACACCTGTTAGAATAGCTAAAGTTAAAACAAAATACCGTAGCTGACGATGCCAGGTGCTGGCATGGATGGAGACCAACTGTAACTCTCACACATTGCTGACGATAATGCCCAAGGGTATAGCCACTTTGGAAAACTTTTTGGCAGTATCTATAAACTTACATATATACTTATACAAACAAAACAATTCCAGTCCTACACACACAAGAGAGAAGAAAAGATCTGTGCACACACACACACACAAACACACACACAAAAAACCAAAAATATGTACCTGAATATTTATGGTAGCTTTATTCCTAAATCATCCCAAACTAGAAACAACCCAAATGCCCATTACCTGGTAAACATATAAAAAAACTTCTGTTCTCTTCCTCTACCTTTACCAATGCACCTACTAAATAGCAAAAACAATAGCAGGAACTGTTTTTGACCTATTTTTTTCCTTCTCCATTTTAACAATAATATAATAGGAAAAAAAGGGAAAAAAAGAAATGTTGTAACTAACTATGGTCCTTAATTTTCCATTTCACTCTTCGTACAGATGTAGCCGTAGTGTATTTGTGGAATTTGCTAGGAATCTAAAGTTCTCTTGTAATAAAATACATGGAAGCTTAATTACATTAATTAAAACATTATACTATTGAAATTTTACTTTCCATCAGTTAAAAAAAGTAGATTACGGGAAGTTAACCATTTCACGCCCTTTCTTGAGTATTGAGTTTCTGTGTATTTTTAAATTTGTTGAAAACAAATCATATTGAAAGATACCAATGCTGCCACCCTTTGGGGTGACAAATTATCTGCATACAAAAGAAAATACTATGCTTGTTCTCTTCACTACTTCTCAGTACTCTTAATATTGGATAAAGAAAAACCAAAGGTGCTTTTTGCTACTTTTGCACAGCTAACACAACACTTCTGACACCAGATGTGTGGGGGTTTCCCCCCACCCTACACCAACCAAGCAGTTCTCCAAGTGGACATCAGCTGGGTGTCCTCTAATTCAGTTCAAGTCTGACACTATCTACTGGGAGATAGCATCAGATCCCATAGGTTGAGGGCTCAGCTCCACAAGACTGTCCCACACTCCCCCCAGTAGCAAGCACAGGTGGTGGCCAGTGCTTCTGATGGACCAGCTATATACCAGGGTTCCCATGACCTCCTCCTTGGGCTGCATTAATTTGTTAGAGCTGCTCACAGAACTCGAGGAAACACTTTACTTATGTTTACTGGTTTATTATAAAGGATATTACGAAGAATACAGATGAACAGCCAGATGAAAGAGATGCATAGTACAGGGTTTTGGGAAGGGTGCAGAGCTTCCATGCCTTTCCTTCCAGGAACCTGCGTGTGTTCAGCTCTCTGGAAGCTCTGGAACTTTAGTGCTTTTGCATTTTTATGGAAGCTTCCTTAGGTAGGCACGATTGATTGAATCACTGATCAATTTAACCTTCATCTCTTTCCCCCTTCCTGGAGGTTGAGGGGTATGACTAAAAGTCCCAACCCTCTAATCATGCCTTGATCTTTTGCTGACCAGCCCCCATCCTAAGGCTATCTAGGGGCCCTCAGCCACCAATCATCTCATTAGCATAAGAAAGACACTGAGATTCCAAGAGTTTTAGGAGCTGTGTGCCAGGAAACTGAATGAAGACCAAATATGTGATTTATTATTATAAATCATACTGTCACACATACACTGACCCTAAAACTTGTGGATAATGAAGTAGGTTTAAATGTGGACACAGCGAGAGGGTTGTCAAAATCTTGTCTAGCTCAGGGAAACTAACACTCAGAGTACATTTTTTGACAGGGTCTTTGTGGTAGATTTTTGATGTCAAATATCTTTTCCTTATATCCCTGTGCTTTTTTTTCTTTTTTTAACAGTTTCTTTAAAATTTGCACAATTTAGAAATTTCAACAAATTAGAAAAACAATTTATGCTATCAAGCAATCTCTTTAAAAAAAATTAGAGCTCTCTTCAGTATATTAAACTTCCTTAAAGCTATATTAATATATTAGTGAAAGGGGCGGCCTTGCAAAAATAACAGGAAAATACCTAATCCCACAATTTCCCGGGTTAAAGATCAGTCCTATGCATTCTCTCACTAACAGGCACCTGCAGGAGTTCTGTTTTGCACAACTTCTGAAAAGAGCTGAATGCACAGAAAAGAGATGTAAGTCTCTCTCTTTCAAAATTGTTTTTTAAAAATCTGCTTTTACAGAGTTTCTGAGTAAACAGCAGGAGAACAAGCTCCAAGCCTCAACCGTATCTCGAGGACAGAGTCACATCTCCTGTGATAGTCCCTTCTCCAAGGAAGGCAGGAAACCAAGTCTTGGACTTTGACATCCTCCCGGTTTTTATTGTCTACCTGCTGTGGCTTTTGTTATCAGCCGACAGCCATCGCTATTTTTTTTCTCTTCATCCCCCTCAAAATCAGAGAGCTGCTGGGCCTGGCTGCTGGCACCCCCTTCTCTTTCTTTGGGATGCGACACCACCTCCCTGCTCTCTTCCCCTGTTCCTTTTTCTCTCTCTTCTCTCTTTCATTCTCTATGTATATGTCCTTCTAAAAGGATAAAATAAACTTTTTTTACTTTTATATCTTAATCTCTGTGTGAGAAATCTTTCTCCACCCATGCCATGAGCACCAACTAGGCTTTTCCACCTTAACAATTAGCATGATTTCATTTCAAATGCCCAGCAGAGATCAGCCACACTGGATTGACTGAGGTGAGAGGTTGATAAAAATTGGAACTCAGAGCAGGCCTGGATAGGTTGCTATCGTGGGAAGACTTGGGCAGCAGGAGCAAGAGTACTGAATGTCTGTATGGGGAACATGGGGATATTGAGGAGGTCACTCAATTTTTCCTTCTTTTTTTCTTTGTTAATATTGCAAACTTCCTGCATATGTTCCCAGAACACTAAATTCAAATCAGGCTATTAACTAAGAATAGGAAAGTGAAATAAACATATATTGAGCTCCTAGATTCCATAGAAAGGAATGACGTTTAGACCGTGTACTCAAAACATTACCTAGTGCTTTCTATTATCTTATGTAACCCTCACAAAAACTCTAATATATGAGAAATATGGGGTTTACTTGTGTTATGAACCAAATAAACTCAGCATGGTACCTAACGATTGCAAATATTGTACTGTTTCTTATCCAGAAATATGCTTTATGGATTCCAAATAATATACAAACAAACTTTTGAAAGAGGAACTATTTAAGATTGTCTGTACTTGCATTTTATCAGTTATTTGAAAAATTTAAGCAAGCGCCTGTGTGATAATTTCCTTAGAGAAACTTCAATATTCCAGGGAGCAATAGTGAATATTGCCTTTGGGGCCACACACATTTGTTTTTTCATACACTCTCGACCCTTAAAAATCCTCAAGTTAAAACAAGCAAATAAACAAAAAAGTCTTCTCCTCTCCCGTCCTCTTCACAATCCCCAAATACCATCCGCAGATAGTTTATAACTGTTTGAAATGCTAATCAGCAGCTATACCTATGCATAGCATCTGCTGGGAATTCATATCTATTTAATTCACCAACCAGGTAATAAAATATCCTGGGTGATTTTCCCTAGAACTATGATATATGGAATTAAATTGAAGCAGAGTTATAAAGAAATATGCTACTTGTTTTCTTGACAGACTTTTCAAGGAATCGCAGAAAACTGAAAATTGAAAAATTCTGTAAAGAATAGCCTTTGTTTTAAGATAAATATCTTTTATTGGGATGAATGTTTAATTCTGAGCTTCCTATAATTGCAAAAATGCAATATCCTTATTTGTTAAACCCCTGAGAGGTAAATAGATAACTAATTTTCTGACATCCTTTCATAGAAAAAAATTAAAACCATATACTAGATTAGAAACTGGGAAATAATATCCCAGGCTTTTGTTCAGAGCTTTATAAAGCTTGCCTAAATCCTGAAGACACAAATGGTTTGAGAGTTTTATCTCTACTCACATTTCATAAGAGTGGCTAAAAAAGGTATTTAGTGCTTTGGAAGGTAGTGAGAATCTATCATTTAGTTGACCAAAACAGCTTTCATCCTCCCCCTTACTCTTAATAACATCCAGGAACTTGACTGTATTTCCATAAGGAGTTTTGAAATGGAGATAATTGAGTATCTTAAAGTAGGAGAGTCCAAAGACAGAATGGAGGCTCATCTGTCTTCAATGTGTGTGGACTGGAAGTAGTGAATAAGTTAAAAATCCATTGACAGGTGAAGATTTCAATATTGTGTGTTTTCTACCCTCTCAAGTGTGTTTACATGGACAGAACTAAGTGGTGTGTATTCCTGTGGGCTTGGTTGGTTAACCTCCAGATGTAGGCAGTGAAGGAGCTCAGGAAATTTCACCCCAAAATATGGCTCCTTGGTATAAAGAGTATTTTGAATTACAGACCCTTGGAAGGGGCTTTCCCTCTATCTGCATAACTAGGCGGGCCCATCAAAAGAACAATGGATTTCCCTTCCCCTCCCTGATATCTCAATATATGAAGGAAAGAAGATCAAGAATGCAACCAGACATTTTAAACATAATCATTTTAAAAATAATACCTGTCTCTCAGGTTAATTTACAAGTCAATCTGTTCCCCCCATCCATTCATTCTCCCAAGTATCTATTCATCTTCCCTAGCAACCATTTATTGCCACTAAACAGAATTACCTATACTCCTCATCTCCCCCTCCCCTCTAAAAGACAGGTATAAAAATATCTGGATCCCATTGGGATATTGGGTAATCATTCTGTGATTCTTCCCACATGCATGGTAAATAAACCTCTTTCTCTTATTAATCTGCCACAATCATGAGTTGATCTTTCAGACTTCGGGAACTTCGGGGGGCGGGGAGGGGAAGGAAAAGTGTCCCCTCACCCCCACAGCAGGAAGCACCAATAGAATGATAAGACTTGGAAAGATATATTTCAGGCTACAAAGACACAGAAGTCAAAGGTAGTCATCAGAGAGGCCAGAACCTTGGAAAGCTCACAAAAGCCATAATTTTTCTGAAGGGCTATTGGCAGCTCATCCCCTCCCTATGACCCTCACTCCTGTACCCTTCAGTCTCAGTTTTGTCTGCATAATTGCAAGCTCATTCAGCTGGCCTTTGGCTCATTGGTAATTCATTTTCTGGGCTGGGATCCTGAAACTTAACTTTTAAAACTGATCTCTCTTTAGAGCAAAACTTCATAGCTTCCTACTCTCCAGCCAGATTTCCTGTAAAGGACCCCTGATACCCCAGTAGCATAATTTTGATGAATAATGAGCTGTGCACGTATTGACTATCTGTCTCCACTATTAGAACTTAAGCTCTTCATGGGCAGGGACTGTGTCTTTTTCCCCATTTATATTCCTAGTGCCTGCCGCAGTGATTTGCCATTGTAGATGCTCAGTAAATGTTTGTTGAATGAATGAATAAAATAACAGTTCTCTTTGGAAATGATCATCTTCATCTATATCAGAAATATTCCTAAATGGGTAATTTTTCTTGCATTCTGTGCTACTTATTCTTTCTTCTTAGAATCGTCATCTCTTGAGTTTTCCTTTAATTCTTGAAATACAAATCTGAACAAAGACCAAGGCCCTAACATGTACTTACAATCCTGTTTCTGAAACTTATAATTACATTTACTACATCAATCAAAGGCCATTTTGTGTCAAGTATGTTTATTCAAACTACTTTTGCTATGATGTAAAGCATATATGCTCTATCTTAGATAACTACTAGATATTTAAAGACATTATAAAACTATTGCACAATCTTTAGTAAGATATACTATTGAGAATTCAATGATAAATTCAAATTTGCATATGTAATATTGAATTTATAACTATAATATTCATTACTGAAATATTTTTAATATGAAATATGTTCAGAAACCTTTTTAAAGGCATTTGTTGCCCAATGCAGTGGTTCAAAGGTCTTTACAATCCCTACTTTTCAGTTGGTATTGGTTATATAAGTTTTTAATATTATATTAAATTGTTTACAGATACATTTGACAGTTTATATCTAATGAGGTTAGAAGAAGCAACTGTATCTATTTTCTATAAAAATGTGCATGTTTTCTAGTGAGGAAAAAGACCACTGCGAATCTGGAGGGCTGGATTTTTGGTGGGAGCCATCTCCAGTGGTACAAAGAACAAAGAACACTCCTCTACCCCTCTGATTACAGGCCTTATAGGGATGCAGGTTTTAGTTCCCAGAAAGGGTGAGGGGGTTTTAAAGAGACAGCTCGTCAAACATCTTTGCTCTTTTTCAGGCCTTTGCCTCTGTGACACTATCAAGGGAAATTTTATTGAGTACTATTGTTTCTATTTTTTATTTTTAAGTTATGGGAGGTGTTTATATTTCTTATAGATTGCATTCATCAAATACTCTATTGTTAAACTGTTTTTCTCTTTATAAACTTAGTAAGTACAGAAAATTATAAAGAAAATATGAGAAGGACAGAGAATTCTACAGAAAATGAAACCCACATAGTAGGAAAGGGAAAGTTCTTGAGGATGGGAACTTCTTGTGCCTCTTGTCCCATCTCGACAGTGTCAAGGTAGAGCTGTGCTGGCAAATACTGGTGAACGTATCTTCTCTGCAGGCACAGAAATGTCTTTTTGTCTGCCTAAATACCCTTAGTCTGAACCCCAAGGCTTTCATCTTTCTTGTTCATGCCGTGACTCCCAGTGCTTGGTGTGAACTGATGAAGATAGTCTGACATTAGGTAGTTGGTAGTAGCAATCACAACACCCACGTATCTAACACTCACTACTGAAGGAGATTACAAAAAGAAATCTTATCATTGGCAACATGAAATGAGATATAGAAATGGAATTTGAAGATAGCTCAGAGATACTCCTTGTACTTTATGAAAAAACCAGGACAAAGAATTTAGGTTCCTGTTGTGGAGGAACATCTTGCGGCTGTTGATTCCAGGATTCCACCTACTGGCGTCGGCTTTGTCTGCTCCAGGGATCCCACCGCGTGCTTGGGTGTCCTCAGTCTTGGCTGCTGTTCATCAGTGGTGATAACGTATGAGGGCCAAACTGCACGTCTAGGGCAGAGACAGGCCTGATGGGGACACCAGGCACGACTACTGGGGAAGATGAAAGGTGGGAAAGAAATAGGCCTCTGAAATAAACACATACACTACAACTGCATTTTGTTTGGAAATTTTTGTCTAGACTTTTCTTTCATTTTCCTCTAAGTATAGCTTGGCTTTCTCTTGTACTCCTCAATTAGGTAATTAGGATTACCAATCCAATTATGGATTAATTAGGTAATTAATCCATATGAATTTACATCCAAATGAGGCTTTCAAGATGATCTCCAACTTGGCTCTTAGGTTTTATGACCTGTGACTGGTTAAAATTGGTGTTTATATCCTAGGAAAATATTGCAATGCTTTGTTAAAAATTATTAGTATGTGTTTCATTTTTGGGATATAGAAGGTGCAAAGTAAGTCCAGAAGGCATACATAGCTATCATTAAATTTAACACTACTTTTTCAGGTGTATCTCAGTATGCAACATTTAATTTTCAGGTGATTCCAATATAACAAAGAGTTTAATACTGGACAGTTATTCAATTGTTTCTGATAAAAGTTATTGAGTCACTAATTTAGGCTAAGAGAAGTCATTCGCTCCAGTGGGTTGTTTATTAGGAGAGGGGATGAGTGGCTGTACCAGAAAAGTGAAAGTCATCCACAGCTATTTCTTAATCATAAAAAGAAAGAAGAAATCAAAGCAAAAATGTGAAAGGCCAAGTACCAAAATATTCCCTTTGCCTGAAGTATTTGAGTAACAATAGTATATTTTGAGTATTTCCATTTAGGAGCAGTGCTACTTGAAATCTGACTAAAACTCAGCTTCATTTCATAAATCACATATCACAGTCAGGCTGTACATCCCAGTGATCTTCTTGTGCAACAACAGGCAATGAAGCATGTTCCTTTGGATCTTTTCACCTTATTTTTCTAAGATAACCCAAATGAACAATTAATGACATTGCCTTTGTGAAGACGCTACTTGATGAATACATTGTGCTCTAAACACAGCTGACTCCCTTTTTCTTTAATTATGGAAACATTTCTTATTCAGTTCATTTAATCTATAATCTTAAATAATTTTTAAATTTCATGAAAATTTTAAACAAAAAAATTTGTGGGGTATCTTTTCAAAAGAACTTACCACACCAGTTTAACTTGCTTTTGTTAGCACTTGACTAGGCAATTATTAAACTTTTCATTCCATGACTTATCACTACTTTCCAAACTCACGAACCAGAAAATCATTTAGTGGGATAAGAAAGTCAATTCTGCATAATTCGGGTAATGTTATCTTTGGAATAAATTATTCAGATGATCACTCTAAGTCTTTAATTATGTAGGTTTGTCCAAAATGTTACCCCTTTAAATGAAAATGCAGCCAACACAAGAAGTAAAGTTAATTGCACATAGGAAGTTCATTTATATTTACTTTTTCTGAAAAATAATCTTGGTGACTTCTGCTACTTGAGATTCAGTTTATCTTTCAAATAAAACTTAATTTTGTATCAGCAAAACATCTCCCTGTGGGCTAATTGCATATATTGCAAGGGGACTTGATCTTTTTCCATTCTTTACATTACAACTCATTTATTTAAAGGAACACTTGTCAAAAGAAAGCTTTAAGTAGTGAGTTAAAAAAGCAGTGTTAAATAATTGAATTGACTGTGATAAAATTGCCTTAGTTTAAATAGACTAGTCTGTTTAATGAATTGTGCTTTTATAGGGTGAGATAAATCTATGTGAACTCAAGTGGTTCCACCAGAAACACTGAATTTGGATATATTAGGATAAAGTCAAGAGGCATTTATAATAATGCAGTTATATTTTATTTTATTAAAATTACACCCGGTTATGAAACAGTGTTTTCTGCCAGGTTAATAATAATAAAATTAAAATATTACCAAGAACCTTATACATATATTGAACAATTCAGATCACTTGAAGAGGAAGTACTATATTTGTTCTTTTTTAACAAGTAGAAATCATAATTTGAGGCTTAGTTAGGAACACAGCATTTAATTTCCAATTTTTAGGAAAAGATTCAACTTACAAACTTTCAACAGTGGATGAAATTATTTTGGCAGTGAGACTGTGACAGGAAATTAATTTTGTATTTAAAGTAAATTTGGCAGATTTACTTTCCTGTTTAGTGTTGAAAAGGGCTTTTATAACATACCATTAAGCTACCACGCAGGCAGCCTGTGTAGCAATGCTTGGTTATCACCCCAAAAGAGAAACTTAGCTGGACCGTTTTGTAGTTCTTCATTACACTTCTTGTGTTAAGTGTTGAAATACATTTTATGTTCTTAAAAATAGGGAAGCAACTTAAGAAAAAAAAACTAAGACATGTACAAACATAAGGATCTGTTCTCATCAAAAAAGAATCACAGACTAAGACCGTGGATCATGTACTAGGTTGGCAATCATTTTCACATTGGCTGAATGGTGGAAACCAAATTCTTTTTTACACAGGTCAAGGCTGAAAGAAAAGAGTAGGGGAAGATATTATCGGTTCACATATACCGTTGAACCATTCCACAATTTAAGAGTTATCTCTTCTTTTTATCTGACCCATGAAATTCCTATTTTAGTACTTATTATCTGAGAAGTAGGTTCTTAAGGCAAAATTTTTTTCACCATCCACACACAGACTTCCTGCTTGGTTTTTATGTTCTTACTTTGAGGGGCTTCTAATGATTGCAGTGAAAAATAGGAAATCAAGTTCAAATTCAAAATATGTAGCAGAGATATTAAATTCTGATTTTAAAGACATGATCTAGTATACTAGCAAGCAAAAAGGAATGTTGATATAACTGCAATAATTCAAGAATATCCCCAAACCTGATGTTCTTTAATTTCAGAATATTTGAATTAGACTTTTTTGTAACTAAACTTTCTGTTTCTTATTACAGAAGTTATACATGTTTGCTGTAGATACTTAGAAGAGAAGAAAGTAAATAATACCCATAATTCCATCCATTCGTCATCCATTTAGCAATAATTTACTGAGTGCCTGGTAGGTGCAATACATATTTTGTACCTTTATGGAATTTGTGGTCTATTAGAGTTAACACATATTAAAAAGTGACAAAAATAACTGTATGATTACAATACATGTAAATGGTATGAAATGGGGTCTAGGGTTCTTTGAGGATGTATAACCAGGGGACCTCCTTTGAACTGGGGAGAAGGGTGGGCTGCCATAAGGATGTGTTCAATCTGAGGTCTGAGGAGAGTCAGAGAAAGGTGGAAGAGATGGTGGATGGGAGAAGAGCTTTCTGGATGGAGGAAACTGCAAATGGCCAGGCCCCAAGGCTGGAGGCCATTGGCACATGCCAGGAACAGTGGCTCAAATTGAGTAGACAGTAGTGAACAAAAAGGAAAGAGGGAAAGAGAAAGTTGGAATGCTAGGTAGTGTTGACTAAAAAAAAAGAATCAAGTTTTAAAGAGTTAAAGTTAGTTTATTCAGAAGTCTTACTGAAGACTGTAGACTGAGGCCTATAGCCTGGGAGCAGCCCTTTAGAGAGGTTCTATCAGACTGCTTTGGTACAGCATTTCAGCCCACTGCTTAGGTACAGGTGGTGGAGGTTTGGTACTTGCAAAATCACATCAACGTTTGGGTGCAAGAGTACATCTAGTTATAGATTACAAAAGCGTAATCACTAACCCCATCAGAGGTTATCTTATGTGTAGGAAAAGGCAAGGACTGGGACCATTCATCTTTTAAGGAATGTAGTGACTCAGGCAAGAGACGTGGGCGGCCATGTGCTCTATCCTGTTTGTCTTCAAAGCATCTTTCTGGAGAGCTGCACATCATCACAGAGTCAGGGGCTTGTGGAATTATGCTGGCAGCAGAAATGAGCAAACATAGCTTCTCAGGTTTGTTACTTGGTCTCACAGTAGGAACTAGATCACATGAAACTTTTTATATCATATTATGGAGCTCAAACTGTATCCTAAGAACAATCAGAGGTAAAGAATATTAATATTTTGTATCAACTGGGTCCCCTTGCTCTTTCTCTTTCAATATTTTAAGAGAATCAGACATTATAGACTGTCTGTAGCATACTTTTCTCACCTACTTTGTAATTTATCACTCTTTATTCATTAAATGTTCTTCCACAACAATGTTTTTGTGGTTAATTAGTTTCACTATGTGGATTTTTCATAGTTTACTTAACCACTTTCTTATTTTGCATTTTGAATTTTTTTTCTTTAGTTATTATTAACAATGATGTGATGGACAGCCTGTAGACAGATACTTTCACACATCCATGGTTGTTCCTTTAGAAAAACTTTACAAACCACAAACAGGATCTCTCTGTCAAAAGATAAGGGTATTTGCAAGCTTTTAATATGAATTGCCAAATTTCCTTCCAGAAAGATTGGGGTAATTATTTCCATGGTAGTATAAAAGACTATCTGTAGTAATAGTAAATACCCTTTTTGGGCCTAAATTATAGAGGTGATTGAGAGAATATTTCAGGTTCTAAAATATAGCCTCAAATAATTATTGGCAAAACTAGAATCTACATAAAGATTCTTATTTGATAATTGAGTTTGAGCTATGTGACTGGAAATTTATAAAATTCCTGTCTTCCTATCTGTTTTTTTTTAGTTAAGAAGATATATTATCCCTATGATATCATTGTGCAGTGATCACTAAAATGTATTTTCAGCTTCAAGGTTTATGGGTGATGTGTAGTTTGTTTCATTTATTCAGGAACTGAAAAAAATTAAATTTACTCACTAAAGATATATATAGATATAGATATATAGATAGATATAAACTCAAAAACTTAAAATTTGAATAGTTGAAATTAACAATCACCTTCGAGGCTGTTTTAAAAATACAAAGGATAATAGAAATAAATGCAAAAACAAACAAAAGATACATGAAAAAATTCTTTATCTCAGCTTGATTAAATCTACTATCAAATGCTCCTAGGTTATTTTTAAGCAATTGCTTGAAATTTTCAACACTAGGACTGATCTGCTATCACTGGGTTTCTCACTAATCCCAGCTCTGACTCTTGCCGATATAGTCCGGCTTTGATCTGCCTCTGGCTCTTTGGCTTCCAACTCCAAATCTTGTTCTTAGCTTTTACTTGTTGGTCTCCTTAATGGATTTTGGCTTTTCTTAACTTTCTGGGTTTTCTTACTCTGCATGACCTCTAACGGGCAGACCCTCCTTGCCTGAACACACCATCTCTCCCCACTGTGGTTGCTTGGAAGGCATTGCCTCTGGAATTGGTGTCAGGACGGCCTGGTTATACCATCCTGAGTTGGGGAAGGTATTTGAACAAACAGTATATATTTTCTTATATTGTTCTAATAATTGTTTAAATTTCTGAATAAATCATCAAATATTCCTGGTAATTTTCTTTTGTGCAAGTTGGGCAAAAACTTAATAAAAGGAACCCTTCCATCTCCAAAATACTTAAATCTGTGGTTATAATGAGATGCAACTTTGAACTAATGGATTAATATTTTATTTGAATTTCTAAATGGAGATACATTTAGCATTTTATTAATATAATGCCATCATCCTGAGAGTAGCATTTCAACGATGTAGCCATTTTTCTAGATGTGTTTAGAACTCCTCTTTTTGGATAAATGGAAGTAGGCATGGCAAATTTTGTGAAATGTGAGTAGATCTATTGTCTTCTCTTGCCCCTTTCTGTTATAAGCACACTGACTTGTGTGCTGCTGACATACATATCGAAGTGCTAAATTAAGTGACTAACTCATCAAGGACTCTAGGAGTTCAACCAAGGAAGGTGCTCAATGTGTGTTTGAGCAGTTAGGGAAAGTTTCTTAAAGAAGATGAACCTTAAGGAATAAATATTGTTTAGGTAAGTGGAAAGGAGAAGACAGAGTTCCGATGAAGAAAATCATTTTGGCAAAATTTCTGTTATCAAGAAGATTCCTTAATGGTCCAAAGTAGAATTCAAGAATTTCTGTAAAGCTGAGAAAGGAAGTATAATGTGCATGATTAAGAGAATCATTTTCCCTTTTGGGGGGAAGCATAATTCCTTGACTACACAGAGTGACAGGAGGTAGATGAAAAAGGTCACCCTCAAAGCAAGGTAAGCATTTGTTCTGACCAGGTGGAAGACTGAAAGGTGATAGGGATTTTATAGGTAGATGTGACATTCGCTGGTTCTTGATCTTCTACTTCCAAAAGAAATAGTCCTTATTTTCCGGCTTCTAGCCACAAGATTATTGATTTCCATAGAAGGTATGAGAAGACACTGGAAGTAGAATGCAGAAAATTAGAAATTGAACCATCCAAAAGGACAAACCATTTTAGCAAACTGATGAAACAAAAAGAATTTTATTATCCTGCTTCTTCTTATTCTGTCACCATGAACTTCCTCCCCCTGTAAAGGAGTCTATCTTCCCAAGTGGGAAAAAATGATTTTTAAAAAGATAAGCCTGAAAAAATTAATTTAAACTTAGCCATATTAGGGTAGCATTAAGGCACTCCCGGGTACATTTTATTGGTCCATTAATATAAGCCCCGAGTGGTTGAATACACCTAAGGCATGTACTGTATTAATGAACCAATAAAACATGCCCTGGAGTGTCTTAATGATATATTACAACCATTTCTATTACATACATAAATGCACTTATGCTGGCTGTCTTGCATAGTTTTAAAGAAAATCTTCAATTAACCAAAAATATTGCATCAAGTTCTCTTACCACAATAAAAAAGAGCAACAAAGAATCCTGTAATTAACTTGCTGGGGTAGTTACTCATGAGGTGATTCTGAATTGATTTAATCTTTGGTGCTTTTTTGCTGTTAATACTTTGGAAGAACTGGTTCTTTGGATTTAAAATTGGATACTTTCAGGAAAGGAAACAGATGAAAGTTGACAGAATTCATACTGATCTCCTTCCCTACTTAAAATATCCAACTGTGGATAGTGGTTATGAAATTAAATAGGTATTAATGGCTGGATCTAAATATTAGCTCTCTGTGCCTACATTAAAAGGGTATCTTTTAGGCATTTGGGGAAAATTCCTGGAGAATGACAACCAATGCTGCATGCTCACGTATGCAAACTCAACAGGGACCTTGTAAAATGTCTTCTCCTGACCAACTTTGCGTTCCATTCTTATTTAACTCAATGTTAACCCCACTGTCTTCACACTGGAGTTGTATAAACTGATGCATTGCCGTGAGCGGGAGAAGCAGAAGGAGCACATCGGGAGAAGGAGATGTAGTGATGATAATGGATATCATTTATTGAGTGATTATTATTATACATCAGACCATGTTCTAATTATTTTTACATTTATTATCTCATTTAGTCTTCGAAACACTATGAGGAAAATACTGTTACACTTGTTTATAGATGACGTATGCAGGGTAAAAGAAACTTTTCCAAGTTGGTGGAATTGGGGATTGAACCCACAAAATCTGTCCAAAGCCCATGCTCAAGTAGATAAAGCTTTGTGTGGTCACTATGAGAAAAGCGGAGAGAAACATTAGGTTTATGCTCTCTTTAGGGCAGAGGTCCTTTCTAAACTCTATATACCAAAATGTTACCATTCTACATTTTATTCTTCCCCTCCACTCCCTCATCAGAGGGGCACATAGTAGAGGAGAGAGAGAGCTAGTGGCCTCATAGCAGAGACTTGGAGGATGCAGAAGGACTTGCATGGAGCAATGATGTAAGGCTCAGTGAGAATGGGCTCACCTCAATATGGTTAGATACCCATGGCCAAAAGCAGGTAACATGTGAATGTTTCATCATCTGTCCATGGGGATAGAAAATGACGTCCTCCCCTCCTTACTGATGCTGTGGCACTAAGTAGGCCCCTTGAAACCCAGATGTCACCCCTGGGATAATGAGTGAGTAGAGAAAGCCTTCAGGCTAGTCATAGGCTGAGGAAATTCTGTACTGACTGATCAACCCTAAATTTGACCACTGGATAGAATAGGGGCTCAAGATAGGAATTAATTGTTAAGGAGAAGATAAAGTAAAAATTTTTTTCTAAGTACATTTGAGGCCTGAGATTTATATCTTGAGTTGTTTTATTCATAGACATTTTAATTGCTACACATTTGCATCCTAAGAGAACCTGATCCTGAAATGTTTACAAAGGCTACTGGAATGACTGCACTTATTTTTTCTTCAAGGTCATAAGTTAGGCATCAAATCATCATAAAACTGGCTTTTTTGAGGAGTTGCATTTTAGTTTAATTTCTTCTTTTAAAAGATCTATAAAATACTAGGAACTTCATTATTTTGTAAACTTATTCTGTGCCAATTTCCCCAGCTGGATTTTACAAGCCTGGAAAACAGTTGCTGAAGGGTCTTTGCTTTCTCCACTTTATTTTTACTCATGATTTCTATTTGCTTTGCATATTTGGTAGTCAAATGATAGAATTTCTATTGGCTTCATTTACTAAAGGGCTTGGCCCTGATGTTGAAAGTCATACTGCAATATTATTTACTCCACCATTAGAAGGCAGGAAAGTTGGAAAACATAAGTCCTAGTGCATTAAAAAAATTCTGAAAATACAATTTAGCCAAAATATCTTTTAAAATCCTACATGTATTATTTATAAATAACGTATCCCTCTTTATTTAAGTATGTACTGAAGGTTATTTTCTTCAGACCATTAGGTTGGTATTATTTATGATGAAGTGATAATTTAATACCAGATAGTAAATCTATTATGTGATTTCAGTAGGCAGATAATTGTATCATGCAATTTCACTGTATTTATTAAGTGACTCATCTCTTGGCTTATGTTCAGTGTAGGAACCAGGTCATCAGCTCTTCTGCAAAGTTGACCAAACAAGTCATCCCAATGTGGTATTAAAAAATATAATATAAATAAAGCAGCACCAACATGTGGGAGGTAATAGTGATGTCTGGGCATTTTCAGAGAGTAATTTAGTGGACATATGATCTCACTGCTCTTTTTAAAAATCTGATGCTGGTTTTGCTGATGGAGGCATCTTTTCTGACTCTAATAACAGCAACCTAAACGTGCATAGTGCTTTAAAAATTTCTGAAGCACTTCCACAGGTAATATTACCTTGTTGAATACTTTTCCATAACCCTACACAATTGTGGACCATATTGCCCTCATTTTTAGATGAGGAAATTGTTACTGAGAGAGTTTAAGTGATTCACTTGATGTCATTCACCTCCTGAATTGCAAAGTGGATTAGAACTAGGTGTTCTTGGAGTCAAGTGTTCATATTCTCTTCTCCACAAGAAGACTTTGACATCAACAGGTCAAGACACTAAAGCTCAATAAGACTAAATGATATTAAACCAACAATATTCCACTGTTTCTAGCCTATTCAAAGTGCAATTTCATATGACTCAACCTAATAGTAAAATAGAGACTTTGAGTGTCTCAGAAAATCTGAGAGTCTAGTTGAAGGAATAAAGGAAAACCAGGCAGGCAGGGACTGTGGCTGTGTGTCCAGAGTCTGAAGTGGGCTGTGTATGGATGCTGAGAGAAAAACAGAGAAAAGCAAGACCTGTTTAAATTATGAGCCACATCGATGTTTTTGGCATAGATATATGCTCTTAATTTTTCATAACACCATGAGATAAACTCGAAATGCTTCTGAGTGAATGAATTTTATAGATGAGAGATTCAACTGAATCTAAAAATAAAATGGATCTATATGATTTGAAGATCAGATGAGATTTTTCAGCCTCTGATTTATTCAGAAAATTTTGGATATTTTGGGACTCCTGCTCAACAAATTTTGACTCTACCTTAATTACATAAAATACTTCATGGTGCAAGTAAGTGGTGATTCACATTAACAAAAGTAGGGGACTGTAATGGGACAGAGGGAAAAGCACCGGACATTGTGTCAAAAGGCTTGAGTTGAACACCAAATACTGCTGCATGACTTGGACAAGTCATTGAACCCCCATGCAGCTTAATTTTCTTAATTGAAAAATGTTGATAACAATACCTAACTCATAGAGGTGTTGTAAGGATTATTCTATAGATTGCAGGAGTTATTAAAGCCTACATAGATTTTAGGATATCAATAAATGCTCCAAAATTGAATACAGTGGTTTATGAATAGACCCATGTGTATAACTATGGGAAGAGTGGTCATTATTGTCATCAGATCCTGAAAGTACTCCATAAATGGCAAAAGGTTAAGAACTACTGCTGTATATGAAGAGGATTTGAACTTTGAAACACTATATAAATATTAGGATTCAAGGATAAAGAAGCAATGTCCAGGAAGGAAAAACAAAACTAATTTTCAGTGGAGGAAAATGTTTATCTATTTCTAACAAATTTGGACTGGAATTCCATAAGATGATTTGGTAAGTCACATTTACATAGAACATAAATTACTTGTAATGGTGAAATCACTTTCTTTTATAACACTTTTAAATATAGGCTTGTTAGCTTTTGAACATATTCCATAGATGATAATCTGTAATTTACTAGTTTCTCTCTCTTTTTAAAATTTTAATGTATGTATTTGAGATCCTTTCATGATTTTCCTTAGGTGATGTCATTGAACACTTAAGTGCGGGATGAAACAAGTCTTTCCTAGTCCCAAGTAGGTAAATAATCTGTCTGCCTTTTACCTTGCTAGATGAAATGCTCTATTAACATAGAGGCACATCAGGCCTACCAAGATCCAGTATTTGGAATTACTAATCAATTCTCTATGAACATTATTCTTACGAAGATTTTTTTTTCAACACATTAAACAAAAATAAACTCAACCTGGTGAAAGATGGAGGTAGGTACTGTCAGGAAGAAGAATTAATATCAAAGATTTTGCTTTCTAAAAGTTCCCTAAAAGAATTGTTACTGCAGTTTTAAAATAGGCTGTGGTTGGGCAGTAGAGCAACAGATTTGTAATATAGATGTGCTATTGCTTTCTCAGACATAAAGGCATTATTGTCTGGGGAAAAGAGTTCTATCTTGTAAATAATGTTGAGAGGATAGTGGAATTTAGATCTCCCAGCTCTTCCTTCATTTTGGCAAAGTTGAATGTACAGGGAACCACAGTTGTTCAGGAAGAATGCTGTGTGAACAAGGTGACATTTTGTTGATAGAACGACTAAACCAGACAGTACAGGCTAGAATAATGTATCAGTCAGTGTCAGAGCAGGAAACAGACGGCTCATTCCAGTAGAGTAATTCAAGGACTATCTAATAAGGGGACCACTTATAAAGATGTAGGTGGGAAATAGGGGAACCATGAGGTAGTGTGCACCCCAAGGCTAGTGATATGGGGCCTATTTTCACCTTTAGGCTTGAAGGGGTGAGTTACAGGGAAAGAGAGTGTCCTATGGAGGGGCCACCTTGAAAAGAGCCAGCATCGTCATGGAGGAAACAGCAGCTCAAGGTGACCCCACAAGGAGGGAGTTAAGGAAGTACGAATACTCCCTTCTCACTCTTCCTCCCTCTGGTCTCCTGCCAGGTCTCTGTAATGGTAGAACCTAACCAGAAGAGGGAAGGCAAGAGATATAATTGCCATATTCCTTAACAGCCTGGCCTCCTGCAGCAGAATAGGGTATGGATCTGGAGGAACAAACAACTCCCAAATTTGGTGGCTTACAGTCCCAAAGGTTGACTTCTCACTCATGCTAAATGTCTGACATGGACCAGTAGGGAGTGTCTCCACTCCATGTGTCTTCACTTCAGAACTTACTTCAGAGATGGAGCAGACATCTCTTTGGAATATAACCAGTTTTGCTTTGGTAGAGAGAAAAAGTATTCTTTAAGCCAGCAATTAAATATTTTGGTCTTTAAATAATTTATGTAATTTACACTTGCCCAGAACTAGTTCAGGGCCCTACACAGACTCCAGGGAGCAAGGAAGTTCAATTCTACCAAGTGTCAGAATGGAGCAGAGAATGCAATAGAGCTGAACAGTGTGAATAACTACCACAAGTAACCTGTCTGTTAAAAGCGTGGTGGTCTACCAATTAAATTAAGCTGGGATATGGATTGGCAGAATAATCCAGGCAGAATTTAGTTTATAAGTAACTTCTGAACATTTCTATGATATTCAACAGAGCCTACATATAGATCATACCAGAAATTTAAAAACCAAATCCATACTGCTGACTGTAATGAAACCCTAGAAGGATTCTTGAACATTATTAGGATCAAAATATTAATACTTTTTTTTTTAAAAGCTTTTGTTAAATGCATGGTATGGTACCAAGCCTTTAGTCAAGGATATTTGAACAAAATTATCCCTACCCTCCAGGAGTTTACAATCTAAAACGATACTAATCTGAAGAAGTGCAATCAATTCTCAATTATTCACATGAACATTATCCACTTTCAAAATTGATCTACAGCAGTTTTCAGAAGGACTGAATTATATCACTCAGCATATAACATAACTATGTTCTTTTTCCTTCCAGTAATATTAATTTTTGTAAATGGACTATAAACAAATGGTAGGAATATCTATCACTTTTGAAAATGTCTATAATTATGCACAAATGAGATAATATCACCTACTGGGATAAAAATCACAGATACAAATTTAGAATTTGTGGCAATGTAGGGAGATGCCAACCTCATCCATGCTTAGAAAAAAGTCATTTTGTTACAGGTTGTTTTGGGAGTTGCATATTGGAGTTTGGAGTTTATTCTGGATATAAAGCATGGCATTAATTTGCTAATATTTTGGTGGTGAGAAACCATTCTTCCTTTCATTTGAATATTGAAAGGCTAAGACTTCTCCAAATAAATTCTAAATATTAACTTATAGTGTTTCCTGAATATCCTAAGGAATGCTGATGGGAAAGTAATTTCAGGTATTTTAAGCTCAGCAGCTTCTATCTATGTGTTCTTCCTCTGATAAACTGCATAGTGGTTAGAGAAAATGCCACCCACATCACCTTAGTCCTTATCAGTCTGTGCAATGAATCCAGTTTTGACTTCTAACTGCTGGCAACGATGTCCCTTTCCTTGAGGGCTTTTAGCCAATGGAGCCTGCTGTACCTGGACGTGCAACAGTCTGAGAGTGCTGGGAATAGTGCCATCAAGGAGTAGGCCTCAGTTACAGACCTAGAGGATTGGGTTTGTGGGTCCCAGTGGAAGGAGCAACACCAAGGAATGCCACGTTTGAGTGTACCCCTTACAGTTTCCTAGGAGCGTAAAACTGCAGTCACCTGAGTACTAACTCGCTACATAGAGCAGCTTTTACTGACCTCCTTCCCTTCTTTATGTCACTGCCCCCTTTCCTTACCTGTGTTTCTTGAGATCAACCTCCAAATAAACTACATGAACTCAAATATTTGTCTCAGGATCTGCTGCTGGGGGAGGCTAAACTAAGACAGTGGGTTATTTCCCCAGCCACAGGCCTGCTGTTTCTTACACTATACTGTGGGACCTGGAAAAAAAGAATTCAGAGGTAGCGTCAGCATGAAGTGCTTCGATGAGTATTGCTGGTAGGTAAAGATGAAGTAGGTGTAGACAAGAAAGGCATCCCAGAGAAATTTAATGAAGACTTTGGTTGTAAAAGCTCACACTAAGGATGATGTGAAAATACTGTAGAGTCTTAAGACTTAGAAATTCCTGACAATAGACATCATTTAGGCAGAGCATTAAAAAAATAAAATTGTTGAGTGTCTTTTGGAAAGTAAGCTAAATATAAAATATATATTTTTTCTTTTTTTCCCCCTCCCTCCCCACCAGGAAGCTAAATATACAATATATTTTAGAGTAACCCATAATATTTGTGTGTGTGTATATATATACACATAATATACACACATATACATTTGTAAAAGATTTTGTACTCTAATCTTTTAATGTGCAGAGATTACTAATTATTTGTTAGATTACTGAATGAGTTGCAAGTTTTCTGCCTCCCCTACTCCAGCCAACATGCATGGTGGCAAAAGGACAGGATAACTGTAATAAACACCCCATACAGAAAACAGAAAATTGCAATATATGCAGCAGTCACGGGTCCATGGTAATGACGAAATCCTGTGTACAGCCATTATGAAGTCTTGGTGGTAAGGGAAGTTCCATGGTTAGAATTTGATTCTGCTCTCAGGAAGGAATTTTCTTGTCTATTGTTCTCCGGGCCTCTGGTTCTGCCATCTGGGAAGTTTCTGCTTATCTGTTATCTGCTATGGCTTCAGTGACACTGAGGGTTCTAGAGTTTTTGCTACTTACTTCCTGCCTTTCTGAGTTCAGTGGCCTCAGAGTTGCCTTAAGGCTCAGTCAAAGGTGTTTAAGTCCTACCTCATGGTTGTTTTTGCAATATAATTTTCTTTAATATTAATAAGACTTTCATCTCTTCCAAGCTCAGAAAGACAAATGTTGCATGATCTTACTTATATGTGGGAGCTAAAAAAATTGATCTCATGGAGGTAGTGAATAGAATAGTGGTTACTGGAGGCTGGGATGGGGTAGTGGGGAGCAGGGATAAAGAGGGGTTGGCTAATGGGTACAAACATACAGTTAGACAGAAGGAATAAAATTTAGTGTTTGGTAGCACAATAGGGCAACTATAGTTAATAATAATTTATGTTACATTTCAAAATAACTGAAAGAGCAGGTTTACAATGTTTCTAACACAAAGAAGTGGTAAATGTTTGAGGTAATGGATATCCCAATTACCCAGACTTGATCATTACTCATTGTATACTTGTTTCAAAATATCACATGTACTCCATAAATCTATACAACTATTATGTATTCATAAAAATTAAAAATAAAATTTTAAAAATAAATTTAATATGACTTTTATCTCTGCTTGCAGCCAGTTCAATGTGCCAGTAACTACACCTATGATTCTTTCTTAAACATAATTCTAAAAGTACTATTACTATTCTTTTTCTTCTCATCACCATTTATGTGTTTCTCAACTCAGTGACATCTACCTCAAGGCCATGAAACTTGAGTTGAAGTTTCTTTCTCACAAACATTACCTTAGAACTCCTTCTCTATCACGAACTTAGATATATTCCCATATGGTCACCTAATATCTTCTAATTTTAAGTCTGATCATAGATGAACATGATGTGGGCTAGCTGTGGGGTTCTGTGAGGCAGGAGGGGAGAAGGAAAGGGGGAGAGATAGGGAGGTGGAGATTGAGGAGGGCACTAGTGATGTGCAATTTGGGGTATTTGAGGTTATCCTGGACATGCAAGAGGATGGAGAAATCCCCAACGGAGTCAAGACATCTTGGAAAATTGTGGAAGGAGAAGAGATCAAACCTTGATTAAGGTGAAACAGCAAAACAAAAGCTTTTCTGTCATATTTTATTATTATTAACTTTCACAGTATTTCAAGTATTTTTCTAAATGTGAGAGAGAAAATATAGATAACTTTTTTCACACTCCAGAATTGAAAACTAGAAACTAGATTTTTCTGATTTGTCACTTTTAGAGAAATATTATAAATCTCTTGCATCACAAAATTCAGAACCCAAGAGAGTCATCAATCTGAACATGGCACAGGTTACCTTAGGATAGGTAATGTCGTGGGGGGGATGACTTAGTGGCTAACTCTAGGGGCAAACAGAAGGTGGACAGGCCCAGATATACTCAACATTACTCTTGCAAGAAATTGCTTTATTTTGGGGAAAAAAAAAGACATGATAAGTATCCATTTCCAAGATTGTATCCAGTAATGAGAAGGACTAATTCCTGTATGATTTGATAAAAGTTGGCTCTTAACTTTGTGGGCTAAGGGAAGTCCTACTTTTTTTTTTGTTTATGAATTACCACCATAGTTTCTTTCTTACACTTTGAATATTTTGATTACAAACTGTTCTTATGATTCTGAAAGTCCAAGCTGCTTTTCCTAAAAGGGCTTTTTGTCTTCTCAAATAAGAAAAGAATCCTAGGAATTTAGGATGTGATATTTCATCTTTGTCTAGAGATTACAATGTTTGAATAAATTCAAACTTACCTTTGTCCTTTATTATACATTTAAATATTGTAGCACTATTAATTTAGAAATGTCCAAAGCTTTCTAATCTAATTTATTTATTTCCAATTTAGGCATTGATTAGTAATAGAGCAGAAGTTTATTCTCGCATTCTTTCCACTATATTATTGATTGATTATTCAAACAATTTCTGAGCTAATGAGCTGCGTCAATCATTAGCCTGTTGCTGGGTCTGCAAAGATAATTAAATATGTTTTTGTCCTGGAGGACCTTACAGTCTTGTTGGAGAGACAGATTATTATGCATAAAACTTTCAATGGTACCAGCTTTAATAGAGTTACAAAGAAAATGGGACTGAAGCACAAGGATAGAATATGAGGAGTTTATGAAAAGCTTCTTAGAAGAGATGACATTGTAACTGAGTCTTAAAAGATGAGTAGGTGGTTTCAGTTGATGAAGGTGAGAAAGAACATTCCATGAGAGATAGTATGCTTATTATTGTGGCAGATCTTGACGTGCTCAAAAATGGCGAGGAATTTAGTATAACTGGAATGAATTTATAGGAATATCGATGGCTTAAAAGAGGAGGACAGGAGTTTAGATAGAGTTGCCAATAAGATATTAGGCCAGAATTAGATTAGAGGGGCCCTGAGAGCTAAAATAAGAAATTTGGGTGTAATTCTGGAAGCAATAGGAGCCAAGAGGAATTTTAAAGCAACTGAGTGACATGATCAGATTTAATCATTAGGAAAATAGCTGGTGTCCCTCAATAGTTTCTGGCTCAGTCAGGGAGTTTATGAGATCGGCAGCTGTTCTGAAAACCCAGGCAAGATATTATAAAGTTCAGAAATAAGTCACAAAGAATGGGACGGAAGACTAAATTTAATATATTTCTGTTACAGATCCCACAGTAAATAGAATGTTTAGAATTAAAACTTTTTAGGAGGGAGCATAATGTAAAATAATGACATATAACTTTCATACCAAAATTAAAATTTTGCAACTGAACTTTAGTTTTTACTAAGGGGGCATATTTTTGAGTAGCTTTGAATTTTGGTATGCTAAGTTATTTTTCAATGTTAATAGTGTTCAAGCAAGAAGAGTCTTTTCTTTCCAAAAAGAGTGCTAATGTCCATTTTAACACCTCCCTAAATATCTACAACATGAAACAATCTACATAGACATATCTAGATCTCCCAGAGCTATCAGTGCCTTTGATTGTGTAAGACAAAAGCAGTCCAATAAAGAAGTGTCTGTTCCCAAAGTGCTCACCAAAGTCACGGCTCAGAGAGCACATGCTACAGTTATCTCTTTTCTGGGTTTTATGTTTTAAAGAATATGATAATAAAAAAGAAAAACAAGCTTTCTAGTAAATCATATTTATAGCCTCATAGACTGTAAAGGCTTTAAAGTTTATACAAAGTGTCTTTCTCTTTCAAAGTTAGCCTATTTTTTGAGCACCAAAAGTGTGCAAGCACAAGCCTGTGGAAGAGAGGACATCATGTAAGACATTGTGCAAGGTGTTCTGAGCCTGGGGCTCTTGGTTCTCGAAAATTCACAGACCTCCAAGCCTACAGAAGGCCTTCCAACTCCTTGAAATTGTGGGAACAACCACGGTGGCTGCATGGATGGCCATTGTTCTGGGGAAATGCTTTGCAGCTTTTATTAGATTCTATACCCTGAAAGAGCTGACAACGTTCAATTATATGATTGGACGCATGCAACCAAAGACTATCATATAGATTAGTATATGATCAGAGCAAAAATAATGATTTGGATAAGTTCTTCCCACTTCAGAAGATATAATTAATTTGTCTCAATGGATGTAAGAGTGATTTATTTAGTTATGGATATTTATAAAATTTGTTTAAATAGCTACACAACTTTGGGCATATTTACCTCTCTGAGACTTGGTTTTTCCCATTACTACCTCCTAGTTTTGCTGTGAGGTAATTTATGTAAAATGGTTTGCACAATCCTTGGAAAATGTTTTAATTATATATTTATGACAAACAAGGATATGACATTTGTTATGCATCTGTATGCATGGCAGCTATAAATATAAAACTTAGGCTTAGTGAATTGTGGAAGATTAGTCATATTTCATTTATGATCTTCTCCTCTTGGAAGCTAAAGAAAGAAACCAACTAAGAAGAATGTTTGTATTCTGCATGTACTATTTTTAAGAAGGTAAACATTAGATTCTGCTGTTAACCACATAGTGCCATGTCATGAATGAAGAACAATTTGAGTAAATAACATACAAATCCCCAGGTACAACAACTTTTGGAGTGAATGAGCCAAAGTGACATGATAAAGTAACTAACCTTTGAGAGGATGTACAGCCAACAAGGGTCAGGTCCCATTTCTGACGCCTGGGCCTACTTCTGATGGCACGAGTTATAAGAACATATTACAGGAAGATTGAACCCTGGTCAAAGGCCAGGGCTGCTGCTGTCCACATCCTGCTTGTTGGGTGATCCTGGAGCCCCAACTTGATTCTTCAGCTTCTACAAGTAATTGCAATGTGAAACGAGGTGGGGCCAATATCAGCAAGTCCTAGTCTGAGGGGGTGTGGTCACCGCCAGGACCTCCTTCACCAGCTCAGCAATCTGAGACAGGGGTCCAGACTGCCAGAGGGCCTTGCCTGAAGACACAGCACAGATTTAAGGAAGGCGGCAACTTGTATGTCCACTGACTTCTAAGGATTAGGCCCCTGGCTCAAGAGCCTGAGTTTTGAGGACTTAATTCAGTTGACAAGCCTACAAAAGTAGGCTTTCCATTTTGCCAACCTACGTCATCCCTGCATTATTCCTCTGGCTAGCTTAAAGGTCACCTGGAACATTTCATGGCCCTTGTATTTGATTTTTTTATACTGATATACGTGTATCTTCTCAGATAGACTTTTCCTCTGACAGAAAAGCTTTTAAAATCATTTTGGCAAAACAAAACAAAACCACCCAGGCACAAGACAAACTGATGATTAGTTGGAGATCTGGTCGGAAGATATTAGCTAGCCCTGAAACAGAAACCCATTTTTCTTCATGCTTTTCTGTGATTGTATTCATAAAGTCCTATGTAAGTTGGATGGCTTATGGTTAACCACTGACTAAGAAGAGGAAGTATGTTGCAAAGAAAAGGGTACAGGCTTTGCTACTAGCCACATTGATTCTTAGTGGTATAATGGTGGACAATTTACTAAACTTCCTCTTCTGTGAAATGAGGGTGATAATGCCTCATTGGGTAATTTTAGGGATTAAAGGTAAAATGTGTAAAGTGCCTGACACTCATGAATACTTGAGTAGCTTAAAAGTATTTTATTTTTTGTTCATGTGCAATTCTTACTCTACATCAAATAAACTACATATCAAATACTTTATTCTTATGCATGCAATGCATTTTTGTTACTCATCTAATACATTATGCATGCAATGCGTTTTTGTTACTCATCTAATACATAGTGTTAGGTGCTGGGAAACAAAAAGAAATAAAGCAGATCTCTGATATTCAAAGAGATAATAGTCTAGCTGCGTTTGGGGTGCTTGTGTACATGTCCAAAGAGTGAAGCATAATAATTCCTTGTCTTTTTGAAAATTTTATATAGACAAAATGAAATCAGTAAGTTGGTATTTTTGGAGTGGCCGTATGACATAGAAGTTCATAAATGGCTCTTATTTAGGAACGGAGGGTATGGCATTCTAAGTGACTGAATCCTGAACTCTTAAATACAACAGTAGGCACACAAAAGTGATGAGCTGTATGTTTGTGTGGTTAATTTCCTTATGGTTTAGTCCTCCATTTTTCCAATAATAGCTTATAATTTGTCACACTGGATTTTATCTGAAGTCAACCTGGCTTGAATTTTAGATCCAAGACCACCTTCTTCATTTTTTTCCTTTCAAAACATCTGATGGCTGAGAAATCAAGCTCCCAAAATAGATTTATGTGTTTTTAAAAAGAAATAATCAGGTTTTACTTTGGATCTCTGTTTTGTCTTTTTTTCCAATGTCCAAGAAACTTGGTAACACCTACTTTACCAAATGAGCAAGTAATCATCCACTTTTGGGATAGAAAATACAGGTGACAAATGGGATGACTGCACTAAACTCCTGTTATTAATATTTGGGGATGGAAAGTATTTGTTAAGGGATTTTTGCCACAATCATAAACCAACTTTTGCATTGCTTTGGTTTCTCTATGTGCTTTGGAGTGACAGGAAAGAGAATATTGCACTTAAAATCTTGTTTTAATTCAAGGCATTATGCATATATTTGGGCTGAATAGAAAAGAAGCATTACTGAAATAAAAATGTTTTTATTATAACTTGGAAGACACAAGTTAACACATTAAGAAGGAAATGAATCAATAATCTTATTTTAGAGTTGAAAGGGATTTTAGAGATCATCTTGTTTAACTGCCATGTTCACAGATGAATGAACTGAGGTATGTGTTTTTCCCATAGTAGGTCATGCAAACTAAGGTGTCCTGACTTCTAGAACAGGGCTTTGTTCCTCTCTCACTATTAATATGTGATTCCATGGCAGAAAGGCCTAGTAGGTATTGTCATGTTGCTGTTACTGCTTGGGAGGATTGGGTGTATGTACAAATAAAGTTTACATAATACCTGATACAGAAATCCTAGTGCCCTAAAGTAACTATTTAATGATGAAGGCTTTGCTCTATTCAGACCAGTGAAATGAGCACACATTCGGGCTGCATTTGATAAATTGCCTCCTTGAGGGCACTCAATTTTGCTCTTCTAGAAAAGCTCATTCACCTCACATGGGTAAACAATTTGCTTCTTCACCAATTCTGTTGTTTACTCACAATCCATAAACAGAATAAAGCCTGTCTTGTGTTATTACTGTTATCACAAATGCAGACAGATGTCACTGCAGGATTGGAATGCGGTGGTGGGAGCCTGTTGCTAAAGTGGGTATTGGCTCAGCATAGCTTAATAGAGAGGAAGAAATGGTTGGCCAAACATGTTGGAATTATAACATGTGGTCACTTTGACTACATCCCTAGTCGTGGAAAGCTTTTCAAATATAGTTAATTTTACCTTTCATAGACATTGTGGATAGGTCAAAAATCAAATATTTCATAGATCATAAGTTAATATTTCTGAATTTTAAAAAATTGTATTAGCCAGAAAAGTTTGCATTGATATCACCTGTGCTCACTTTCCACCGTTGCTTCATTACCTTCCTCAACACATTCACCTTTAATTCCTCCAGAGGTTGAATTTCAAAGTAAATTATATGAGAGTAAGTTTTAAAAGAAGCCAGTCAACTAGTCTGGGCAACATAGCAAGACCCTGTCTCTACAAAAAAAATAAAATAGAAAAATTAGCCGGGCATGGGGCTGCGCACCTGTAGTCCCAGCTACTCTGGAGGCTGAGGCAGGAGGATGGCTTGAGCCCAGGAGTTAGAGGTTGTGGTGAGCTATGATGATGCCACTGCACTCTAGCCTGGGTGACAGAGCGAGAGACAGTAAGGAAAAAGAAAAAGAAAAAGAAACAGTCAAGACATAGATTTGTGAAAAATAGAGTTTAGGCAGTTAGAATTCATTTGGTGTTCTTCACTATCTTTTCTATATTTTCCAAACAAAATTTTCTAAATATTACAGTTAAAACTGGTTAGATTAATGATTCCACTTTTAAAATATATTTAAAACCCAAGTTTTTTGGATTTTTTTCTTTATTTTGGCTTCTTCATTCCTTCCTTCCTTCTTCCTTTGCTTTCTTTTTTTCTCTCTCTTCCTTTCTTCTTTCTTTCCTTCCCTCCCTCTCTGATTCATCTTTCTTTCTTTCTTCCTTCTTTCCTTTCTTACAATATAAGTGAAAAGGAAAAAGTAAGAGATGATCATTTGTACTCTTGTTGCTTCTCTCCTGAGAATTCTCTTCTCTTCCCACCCATGCCCTAAGCGAAAGCCACAAATGAAAGAAAATTTCCAACTCTATGTAAAATTTTGGGAATATTGCAGCATATGAGTGGATCTGATATAGATTTGAAGCATGAGCTCCTTATTAAGAACAATTCATGAAAATTTTCCTATTGGGTCATACTCACAGAAGGTCTGCTTCTAATGTTGTCATCAATAAATGTTTCACATTGCATATACTTTTTGTTGTTTGGATTTTAAATCTAAAGATGTTGACGATGTATATTCAGGAAGTTTTGGGTTAATTTAATAGAGAATTATGGATGGATCTGCTGTTTACTATTTTAAACACTTAAGCAGGCAATCCATTGTGTATTATTCATATTTATTAAATCCTTTAATCTTTAAGGAGCATAAGATAATTGGATTATCCTTTTGTCCTAGTCTGTTTGGTCTGCTGTAACAAAATACCACAGACTGAGTGGCTTATAAATGACAGAAATTTATTTCTCACACTTCTGGAGCCCAGGAAGTCCAAGATTAAGGCACCATCAAATTTGATGTCTGGTGAGGGCCTCCTGCTTCCTGGTTCATAGATGGTGCCTTCTACCTGTGTCCACACATGGTGGAAGAGACAAGCAGCTACCTCTCTGGGGTCTTTTCTTTTTTAATAAAGGTGCTAATCCCATTTATAAGGGCAGAGCCCTCATGACCTAATCCCCTCTCAAAGGCCCACTTCCTTATACCATCACTTTGGGGATTAGGATTTCAACATATAAATTTTGGGAGGATGCAAACATTCAGACCATAGCACCTTCTAATATTACGCTTCACAATTTTAAAATTTTGATTATGACCTGCTTTGTTCTTATTTTTTCAGATTAAAGAGTCTTATTTTCAGAAACACCCCCACCATGTTGCAGTCTCACCATTAGTGAGTAAATTCTGTAGTGTTCCCAGGCTCCCCCTCTGGCTCCCTTCGGGTATGTCCACAAAAGCGTCAGGTTGCATTCCAGGCCTGGAGCAACCAGGAGTCTGTATGAAGAGTGCACACTGTCTTGAATTTTATTCCCATAACATTTCTGATGGTCCTCCTTTTTTTCTTTTCTTTTTCTGGCAGTTGCAGTCCACTGAGATAGAAAATTTGGAAGAAAAGCATCACATAGAAATAGGTATGCAAACTAAAGTGACAGGAATTAAAAAACAAATAGGAATTCAATCACTGGGTATTTCTATTGTTTCCAAACTGATAAAAAGCTGTAGTTTTGAAAATGCAAAAAAGAGGGAGGACAGAAAGTACATTTTGTGTACAAAATAAATGGAACTTTAAATTACATTGTTTGCATTACATTGCCTTTAAAATTTTAAAACTTCTTTTAACCCTCTCAAGATATTCAGCCTTATTTCTGATCAGCCGTCTTGGAATGTTCCCGATACCTCACCCTCCTTGGCAACTATCCCTGAGACTGATTCTCCTCTGTTTTGATATCTCCATATCGAGTACTGAGAATTTCCTGCTTCAATTTTTCTTCTTCATCGGTGAAAATTTTAATCAGACATAGTCACAGCTGTTTGGATGCTTATTTACCAAGACTCTCTAAAATCCATGAGGGGAGAATTTCACTCATTCTTTCTTCTTCCTTCCTTCCCTTCTCCCTCCCTCTCTCTTTTCGTTCTTTCTTCTCTGTACTTCTGATCCTAGCAAAGTGCCTAGCGTGCATCAGGAACTTAAATTCTTCCATCAGGAAGCATTGTGTGACTTTCAGGGTTACTGGCAAGTCTATTATGAATTGGTTCCTAAAATGGTTGTGCAAAAAGTAACATTAGTAAGCATTCTATCCACTTCCATCACTTTATAGATGAGGAAGCTGAGACCCGGAGAAGACACAGATGAATTGCCCATTTTGTGTTTCTTGTCTATGCATTTTAATAATGATATTAAAATGTAATAAATTACATTCACAATAGAGCCACATGGTATAATTCCCCCATGAGCACCAACCATATGACTACTCATAAGTCAGAAAATTTTACCTTTTGTATTGCTTTGTTGTGATATCTATTGGGTTTCCTCTGAGTGCACAGTGTCGGATTGGCTCGCAGATGGGAATCATGACACCCCAGCCAGGCCTTGTGGTGACAGAAGTGGAGGAGGCCAAACAGAGCACCTTGAAAACATGCCAGTGGGAGCACAGGTCTTTGTCTCTAGGATCATCCAAAATGGGGTAGGTCTGAGGGGAGAGCTAGCCTGGAGAAAGCAAAAAGGCGGGTCCTTGTGGGCTTGAGACATGGGAAAAGCATCTCCTTTTTTCTTGCTGTCTGGTATTTGAAAGTAAGATGGCAAACAGAGAATACCAGAGTATTAAAGAAACTCAGACAGAAACAGGCCAAGTGGGTGGTTTGGCCTCTCTGTGGGAGATATGGGGGAACGTGCTGCCCTTTCAAAGTGCTAGACTTGCGCTGGACACATCAGCCCATGAATCTAGACTAGGAAGAATGATTACCAAATTTTACCGACTTGAGAAGTAAAAGTACAATGATTTGGACTTTCATTGACAGACTGATGTGGGAAGCTGATGTGTGTACGTGTGTGGATCACACACACATACACACATTTATATATATATACATACATTTATATACAGACATATGCAAAAATACATAATCTGATTTGTTAATATTCTTTGATTCTTACTGTTGGGATTAGAGATAGAAATGTTAAAATGAAAAGTAAACTGAATTAAAATTTCCAAATCCTCTGGGAAAAGTTCATTTGTAGCATGATGAAAACAGATATTTAGATAAGATTTTAGAACATCTTCTCTAGAACTAAAAAGCAAAGCAAAACAAAACAAAATCTATTCTCAACAAACTCCTTTAAAGCAGATGTTCTTGTCAAATACTAAATCTATAACCAAGTATTTCAATGTATGAAGATTCAGAAAACATATATTTTTAAATGTTTCTTTATTTAATTTGGTTCTTTCATAGCTTAGTTGTGTGTGTGTGTGTGGGTGTATGTTTTGCTACCACTTTATTCAGTAAATATATCCCAGAGAAACATAAAATATGTCCACTTAGTTCATGAGTTTCTTGAAACAGTTGGTGTCTAAATAACTTCATCCTTGGCAGAAATAACTTCCTGTTTTAAAAGAAAATAACTTAAAAGGTCGTATAAGGAAGGCTCATAAGGCTTCTTGGAAATCAGGCAGTTCTTACAAAACATTTTGATGTGTTTAGTACAGAGGAATTAGGAACATATGGGTTACATTTTCCTTAAAATGCACATGGTTTTTAAAAATTAAGGGGTAATGTTCTTGGCAAAATAGGTTTTGCCAAACCCAAACTGTTTAAAAAATTGTTCAAGATGTTCAGTAAGGCCAAAAGGCCCCAGGCTTCCACAGTCCTAATAATAGAATCAATCAGGAAAACCAGAATGAAGTCACTAAACTCATTTTAACAGTCTCTTGAAATAACCAACCAAAATAAATCTCAATGTAGTAACAATCACAAGCAATTAGAATATAATAACTTTTATGCTCATACCGAATAAAACCCCAAGCTAGTAGTTAAAATCGTTCTAGGAATTCTGGAAAGTTGGCAGTGTATTTTGTTTGACTGAAATAATTGATTACATCTATAAAAATGGCGAAGAGACAAGGAGGGATTGCACAGATAAAGTACTTACCAGAAAGAATTCAAGAATTTTACCGTGGTTTCTCAAGGAATGGAGGCTGATGTGCTTGTTTAAAACCCACACATTCTTTAGTAAAAAGATGTACGTGGAGGCAATGACCACAACAATTTCATTAACCTGGTATTGAGCACCACTTGTCTTATCTGGAAAATAATTTATTAAATGGCCTAGTGATGTTCCCAGAGATGACACGATGAACCGGTCGGGGACATCAGACCAGAGGCTGTATATGTATATGGCAAGGATCCACGGGGTGTAATGTCAGCTGTCAGAAAGAAAATCCAAAAGGAATCCAGTCTCTGTATGCCAATACTTCCTTCTCAAAACTAATGTTCTGGTCTTGCACATAGTAGGGTCAAATTTGGTAAGATTATGTTGACTGGATTTGATTTCTTCTCATGAAAATATCATCACATTCTTTTTCAAAATCTTCATTTTCTATTTATGAATTACCTCTGGGCATTATGAGGAAGCCACTAGGGTTCCCTCTGCTGGATGACTTCTTGGGGTTTTAAGAAAAATTACTGCATGGCATAAAATAGTTTTCAGATAATCTTTTTTTTTTTTTTTCTTGACTCAGACTTTATATAATCACTGCCAGCTGAAGATAGAATCATTATGTCTACCAGTTGGGCCAGTTGAGCCAATAGCAAAAGGCTTCTGGAATTCTTCCCAGTTCCCTCTTCTTTTCTCAAGATTCGTGGCATTCTATCCTGCTTAGTGGAACAGGAATTACTGCAAAACTTGGGAAGAAGGCAGGCCCTATCAGCAGACATTTGCGCGGGCAGTAGGATTTGTAGAGCGGCAAAGTGCTCATAGAAGTAGGGTCAGTGTTTCCCCTTCTGGGCCCATCAGCTCTCTAACAAAACTATACATTTTGGAAGGGGATGGAGGTAATGTATTTTAAGTCACAGAGAAGGATTTGGGAGAGTGGGTTGTGTATTAGAGGTTGAGGTGGTGGGGATTATTTGGTGCGTGCAGGGTGGGGGTTGTTATACTTACTTGTGTTTAGATCTAGGCCTGGGGCCTTTTGGCCTTTACTGAACATCATGTGTGTGCGTGTGTGTGCGTGTGTGTGCGCGCACATGTGTGAAGTCGGCTTTATCAGAATTACTGGGTGGTGGAGTGGAAGAAAAAGATGATCTCAAAGGGCACTAAAAAGGATACCAAGGCTATTAATTAAATACTAAAATTGATTCAAAATAAATAATACAGTTCAGCTGACCAAAAATTTCTAAAGGGAATTAGCCTTCAGATATCAAAGAAAAAATATTTCAATTAGAATATCTCCAGAAGTTTCTCTCACAATCTTTCCATCCGCTTTCTTACATAAACCCAGACTGGTTGATTCCTAATTATCTGTACATGCCTCACTGATTTCCAACTTGGCCCATGAAGTACCCACCAGTAGTCAACTTTCGTCTCTGCTTATTGTAGTCCTACCCTCCTTTTAAGGAACTCTTTGATCTCTAGCTCCTATATGATATTGGCTTTAAACATTTTGGTCATAAGAAATACATTTTATATCAAGACCCAGTGAATACAAAACATATGCACACAGACATCTGAAACAAAAGCTTCATTAAATTATACATACATGCAATATATCTGCTACTCCTATCATATCCTAGCCTATCCTGTCCTATTCTATCCTAGCCTATCCTCTAAATCCAGGTCATAACTTCCTGAAATGATTTCACAACAACCAGTGGGTCTTCACTTCTCTGAGAAGCTTTCCTTGACAATTCCAGCACACTGATCTTCATTTGTCTAAACTTGTAAAAGTTTTATCATTCCTACAACTTGTTTGTAGTATAGTAATACTACATTAATCATTTAATTTTATATCCCTGTCCCCAATTACATTATAAATCACTTGATAGAGGAGACTGTGTGCTGTATATTTCTTTGTATTTCTCACAGTGTCTAATATAGCACCTCAATGAATATTTGTTGAGTGAATTAAGTTCATGCGTAAAAATATGCACATGTAGTAGAAAGGGACAAGAAAGAATGGAAGAATTTAAAAGTTAGGAAAAGTCATTTTTCTGTTGCCTTAAAAATATTTTAATGAAATTCTTCATATTAAGTATAATCATATTGTCCCTTGATTCCTGGGATGCTATGTTTTTCTATTGAGTATGAATGGCAATCAACAACTCAGATGTATGAGATACATAATTTTCTCTATATTCTACAAATCAATTTAATTTCACTTTGAGCACCACCATTAACACTATAGCAGATACTTAATCTCAGCTAATTTGGGGTTTCTGTACACTCAATTTTCCCTGGAGTTGTATGAGATTCTGGAGATCTTAAATAGTGCCATGACTGTGAATGGAATTTGGCCCTTGGTCATTAATTTAGGGCAGACACTGCCAAGACAATCCTTTTCTTGCCCATGACATCTCAGTGGGTCTCGTGGTCTTTCTTGTGAGTCTGTGTCAGCTTTAGTGTCAGGGGTTTATTCTGCTGTTTCCCTCTGTGCTAGGTCACAGAAATCTCTAGGAGGTTTATGAGACCGCATCTCTTTCAATTTGTTAGGCTGTTCCCTCTCTGGGGTTTTGCCACCTCTTCAGGGGACTTTCTAGGGAAAAGGGTGCCAGGAGTTTCTCTGGGACTCACCGAAATATCTTGTCTCACAATTTCCCTCTAAACTCATCAGAGTAGAATCTCATTCTTTTCAAATCTCCTGCTGTAATTTATAATATTTCTTCCTGGAGTCTGTAGTATTTTTCTGAGGGCCTTAAAAAAAATAGATCAGAGCCAGGAAATAAGGTGAAGAACAAACACTTAATGGCCTAAATTCATGAGTAAGAGCAGGGATGAAGGTAGGTTAGGCTAGTAGATTATTATAAGAAAAAAATTGATTAATGTCTCCAAATTTTTTCCCCCATTATATTTAGGAAAGGGAAATAAGAGGTTTATTCAAGCTGTTTCTAACCTTGCAAAACCATGGAGCCAGAATAAATGGACCTTCCCAGGGTACTTAAAGAAACTGAAGGAATCATTGGCTTGAAAGAGAAGTTTATGCTAGAAGGATCACCAGGACCCAGGTAACAGAGTAGAGAAGATTGACAACTGGAAGGACAGATTAAGTGTGGTCAGCGAGGACATGGTTATTAGGAAAATGAAGGTTAAGATGTGACCCTAAGCTCACTGGCCTCATAGAAAGAGGTAAGGGTGCTTCCACAGCCAGCATATTTATGAAGATTTTATTAAATACAAAAGAAGAAATCCATGTTGTAGCAAGCAGGTTGACATATGAGAATACTGACACGATGACTGAAACCTGTGTCTAGTAACTCATGACCAGACTTCACCTAGTCCTAGTGAAGAAGGTTTGGTTATTCATTAAAAATAATATCTGTGTTATACATAGCTTAATTGGTTTCAAAATAATATATGTATAAAGATATAGACCCACACATTTGCTAAGTTTTACTGATTAATTAAGTTGGGTAGATTTGTTCATTCATCGGAAAACAGTTTTCGAGTGGTGACTGTTTACGAGATAGAGTTTGGGTATCCAAGAGGAAACCAGGACAGGTGGCACTTTGGAGTCCTCGAGGAGCCGGCATTCTTCAGCAAATCTCTGTGGAATTCTTTTGGCTTTTCTAAATTAATTTCTTCTTTCTCAAGCCTCATGGTAACATTTTAGTACCAGTACCTGGACCCAGGTTTGGTCACTTGGTCATGATGTTGGTGGCTAAGCAGAGAATACCCTGGATTGATATCAAAGTAGGAGGTGCTCCTGATTGAGTGCTGTCTGGTAAACAACCAAAGGTATGAACCAGCTCAAAACATCCATGTCAGACATTTACCAGCTGCCTGACTTGAGCCTCTTTTTCTCATTCAATAGAGAAGGGGTAATTCTTGCTGACATATTTTGTAAGGTTATTGGGTTGAGATAATATCTAAATTAGAAAGAGCTATTGTCACATTTTAATATAATTAATTAGTACCTATTCACAAGCAATACTTGTTAGCTAAAATTATTTAAATCAAGGTGAAAACTTCTCTTTAAGATCACTTTTGCATTTTATGGGTTCTTATAGATATAATCATACAATGATCCTAAATTTATATTCTCAGAAACATTCAAAATATTAAAACATATAGTAGACTATAGGAGTCATATCTGTGATATTAATATCTATTAAGTTTATATCTGGTGCCCCAATTTTGTTTATCAATCTTCTAAAAAATAATAATATTAAGTCACATTATGTTATGATATCCCAGAACAGTGACTATATTACATGTATTTCTCCAAATGGTGCTGAGAAAGGATTAAGAAAAACAACAATGTCTTGAATGCTAAAAAATTTCCAATGTCAAGGTATTTGAGAAGATGTGAAGGAAATATAGCAAAATGCATTATTAGAATTAAATTTTTTCTACATTATGTATCAAAATATCATTATAAGCCAGCTTGATAAAATTATGAACTTAGATGTATGTGACTTCTGTCCTTTCTCCAAACATAGTTTTATTAAAAAAACCTAAAATGTTGTGGCCAAAATTCTGTTTCCTGACATCAGCATTCTAATAGAGGTCCCAAATCCTCCTAATTGAGTAAAACAGTTAAGTCTTTGCAGCTTTGTTGCCAACTTGATAGACTCCATTTGAACAGGCATATCCTCTCATGCTTTTGTTTGGACTAGCCAATCTGCTAATAAGGAAGAGGAGGAATTGAAAATATTGTTTGGTTTTTGTTGTATGTATATTTTCAAAGGATTTTCTGGGATTCTCAAGAGCCAGAACACCATTCCGGATAGTGGGCCCTTAGAAGGCTGTGAGAAATGGCAATATTTAGATTGAGAAATCTTTGAGTTCAGAATTTGAAGTCCAGATTGTTTAAACCTTTAAATGTTTGCTGCCTCTACTTAAATGAGTAAAATTAGCTCAAGGGACAAAGTCAAGTATTCCTGCCACTTTCTAGTTTAAGCTTCTGCTGTTTGATATTAGTTAAAAGTCTTTTAGCTACAAGGGAATAAAACCCAAGTTATGTTGGTTGAAGCAAAAACAAGTAAAAGTAGGGTGGGTGGGTGGTGGTGGGGGACTTGCTGGCACATGTCACTGAATTGCCAAGGGCTAGTCTGAATTCAGGCAGGACTGGATCCAAAGACGTGAGTAAAAGCGTCAGTAGCTATCTCGCTGTTTCACTTTCTTTTGTATGGTTTCATTTTTTTCAGGCAGGTTCTCCTTATTAACTGGCAAAGTGACTGCTCTTAACTCATGTTCCTCTAAGCTTAGTAATTCCTAGAAGAAAAAGAAAACCTCTTTCATGATGTCCAGTGAAAGTTCTAGGATTCAGACTGGAGTGATTTTATTCAGCGCCTATCACCACAGGGGATGGAATCTGTTGGCCATGATGGCTCATTATTCCACATGGTTGGTGGGAGATAAGAGTGAGTATGGCAGTAGTGCTCAGGAGAATGGAGTTTAGATGCCCAGAACCACGTGAACTGAGAGAGGCAAAATCAAGGTAGTATTATCATAAGGAAGGATAGTCTGATAACCAAGGGCAGCAGATGCTTACTGTGTGTGTTTGTAAATCACATTAAAAAATAATGGTTTTCCCATAAATTGGTCATCTTCACATTTCTATAAATAAAATTATTTTAAAAATACCACCAAGAGACAAAAGACCAGAATCCAAATACCAGTGCTATTACTTGGGATCTCAGGTGGCTAAGAAACTTAAAATGTTTTGAAAACCGTAAGATGCTATACCCATTAAAGTTACATATATAAAAGAGTTTTTTAGTTGCTACTCTGCTATTAGTTACTATGTCACTGTAGTACATTCAAATAATCATAATATGATAATACTCTCTTAGGATTACCTGATACTTTATAGAAAACCTATCCCCATATTTTAAATGGAAGGATGGTTATCATGTGTGTTGTGGTAGTGTTAAGACACAGTTTTAAAGGAGACAAAGAATGAATTCCAGATCATGAAACTTCTTAACATCCTACAATATATTGTAAGGAAAAATCTTGCCTTTAAAATATTCTTCTATCTTATTCTAAGACTGAGACTTAAGAGTCACATGTATAAATACGCCATTTACTGTTCTAAGAGTATGTGAAAAAGTACATGTATCAACACATTAATATATAAAACAAATGTAGAAAACATATTGTTGAATTTTGGCTATTCAGAGCGTGTTATAGTAATAGTTCCATTATGTTTGGAAATAGAATAGAGATAGCTGTGGAGACAAATACATTTTGCTTGATTTTATGTTATCAGTGTTTTATAAAGAGAATATTGATTGTGGCCCAATTCCTACTCTGTCACTGGTTAGCTGTTACCTTAGATTAAGTCATTTAATCTCCTTGGGCCTACTTTCCTCATCTGTAAATTGAAGAAATTTAATTAGATGCTATGTAAGGCTTCCTCCAGCCCTAAAATTCTACAATTTATGCAAGTTTGGAAAATGCCAAGTCATAAAATATCATGGTTTTTGGAGGTGAACTAGTTAAACTGCCAAAGGCAGAAGGACATTATTTTAAATGATCCCCTGAATCTAATATGGTTACTTGATTCTGTATTGTGAAGAAAACCAGGTTATTGTATGGTTATTTCTTTGACCTGCCTGTTGAAAGATTTAAATTCTCAGATGTTCGAAGAGCACCCGTGTGATTTTGGACAGGAAATTGGAGTCAACTTTTCTTTCCAGTAGGAATGCAATGCCAGGGCACAACAATGGGGATTGTAATGGGTAACGTTTCTTGATCAATTTGAAATGTTTCAGAAGCATGTTGTTGGTTACCTGGGATTAATTTTTATCAAACTGGCCAGTCCATGGTAAGTCCCTTCATGTTACCACATATGCCAAATGCTTTGCCCCCTCTTTCTCCTGCGACCTCCCTTTCTCTCTCATTCTCTTGCTTCTACCTCTCCTATCCTATTTGCGGGACAGGACTGCAAATCTACCCACTCTTTTAGAGTCATTTTCTTTTTTCACAATCTAATTGACTCTACATGCTGCTATACAGGCACAGCCCTTTGAGAACATTTCCCAACCGGAAAAAACAATAATAGGAATGGCCACAAAATATAATTAATTTTTCTGACTATTAATGGAGGAGGAAAATGTCTAATGGGTTGCAGATTTCTTCCTATTTGAATAGCGTGACCGTGACCAATTAAAAAGGAACCATTCAGTAGAAGTTGCATTTCCTTAGTTCCCCTCCATCAGGGCAGGGCCTGGGCACAAGTGATGGTTGCCTGATGTTCTATATATGGAGAGAGAAATAATGTGCAAATGGGTAGAGGTTTCAGTGATGGGGAGGAGAGCGTAGTTCTTTAAACCATTATTAACAATAGGGCAGCAAGCCTTCACTTGCCCGGCTAACCGTTATATATTTTTGGCTGTCTGCCAGCATGCTTCAATATTTCTTTGAAGCTTTCGTTTCCTTATTACAGGAGTAATTAAAGTGTACCTTTTCATCTTTACTTAAGCACGCGCACACACACACACACATACACACACATACACACACACACACAGAGCAGTCCATTTGCTCTGACATTGACCTGCTGCAGGGATTTGCAGATTCTCTCCAGAGCCCTGCTCCTGAGGCTGTGGACTGCACCCAGGAAAGGTCTTAGGGGTGGGGCAGCAGCACTGAGATGCCTTTGAGCTCCTTGGTTTCTGCATCTCTCTCTTTAAAATGTTTCTCTAATACATCTAAGGAAGTTTCATAGGTGATTGGGAGCTGATTAGATTTCACAAAGAAGCTGCACCCCTTGGGGGCAATTAAAAATGGAATAAAACTCACTTTATTTGCCCAGATAGGCAGTTGAAATTATTGCTTCCCAATTTGGTATTTTAGTCCTTTACCTGATCATAAGCTATTTCCTTTGGAAAGATAAAATTAAAAGTGTTTTTTAAAGTGAAGTCTAAAGTAGTTAACTACTCTGGACAAAAGATGTATACTTATTTTTAAAATTACTGAGAAACCTCCATCTCAAAATATGGTCTTTACAATAATTACATTGATAATATTCATTATATATTTTTTTAAAACCCAACAATGTTTTTTCTTTTATCTCTTCTTTCTCTCCAGGCTACTAAAAATATTTAAATCACCACCTTCACCACCACAATAAGAAAATACTGAAAAAATAAAAATTTCTTTTCCGTTAGGATACTGCAGCTTCTTCATTAACAATCGTTGTGACATTGTTTTCCAATGTTTGGGTTTAATGCAATCAATAGTCCTTGTGAAAAAGGTGAAAAAACAAACAGAAAGATATTGAAGGTACAGCAAAAATGTATAGAGGAGAGCATGATTATTTTTTCTTATATAACGCTGAGTAAGCCACACAACTTTTATTATATTGGACTTTTATTATATGGGGCTTTCTACTTATGATCTAAGAGAATCATGTTGATTTCTAAACAAAGTATGTGATAATAGTGATAAATCTAACTTTTGTCGTTAGACAGTCAGACCCTTGTTGATTACTAATTTTGTTTCAGGAAGAAATTTGGGTTCAACACATCTCATGGCAAGAGAGGATACCATCTGTTGCTCTGAAGGGGAAATTCTTGCCTTCCCTACACCTCCGTGCGTATTCAGATGTCTGAGAAATATTCTGATAGCTATACAAATAAATAGGTAAAGTGCAAGGTCATCTTTGGTGGATGTGAAATAGACCAAAGGAGAATATAGGGGGAAATTCCAGGGCTGTAATTCTTAGATTTCTTAGAAAATGATTGCCAACTTTCTTTAGAGTCCCAAGGCATTCTAAGGTGTCACTGTTTTAACAGAATAAATTAAGCCTGCAAAAATTTGCTTAAAAAGGCAAGCTACAGCACATTTGTTTTGGTAATTTTAAGTGTTGCATTTTCTACCAACAGGTGAAGGGACACTGTTTGCAGGGGTAGCCTGCAGGCACAGTGCCAGCCTGCCAACTTTTGGCAGCTGGCTAGAAATCAACCTGTTTTCATTGACATGTTTGTTAGTACTAATTTTCTCTGGCACCTGAGCCAATAAATTTGTGGCTTTCAAGTTTCCAAGAGCATTGATTATGATCTCTAAAGTTTCTTCCAGCATCATGGCATTGATTTTGATGATGAAATGAAGGAGATGGCTTCATTTTGGAGGCAGGATTGTCCTGATAATGCCTCTACCCTAATTGCCTTCAGGAGTTATAGGACCAGAAACATGGTGAGAACTCAGGCTATGTCAGAGTGGACACTGTACATCCCTGAATGACGTAGCATTTGGATGCAGTCGGCATAGTTTGAGAGTTTGTACACTGTGCTTGGTTATGGCCCTTGAGGGCAGCAAGAAGACCATGGAGTTCACAGTCAGAAATGTCAAGATTGATCCTATATTTAGAATAACCTAAATACTCCACCAAAAAACTGTTAGAAGTGATAAATGAATTAAGTAAAGTTGCAGGATACAAAATCAACATGCAAAAATCAGTAGCATTCCTATATCCCAACAGTGAACAATTGGAATAAGAAATCAAGAAAGCAATCCCATTTACAATAGCTATAAAAATACTTAGGAATAAATTTAACCGAAGATGTGAAAGAGCTCTACAATGAAAACTATAAAACACTAATGAAAGTAATTGAAGAGGACACACACAAAAAATGGAAAAATATCCCTTGCTCACAGAAGAATTAACATTGTTAAAACGTCCATATTACCCAAAGTGATCTACAGATTCAATGTAATCCCTATTAAAATACCAATGACATTCTTCACAGAAATAGAAAAAACAATCCTGAAATTTATATGGAGTCACAAAACAGCTTGAATAGCCAAAGCAATCCTGAGCAAAAAAAACAAAGCTGGAGGTATCACACTACCAGACTTCAAAATTTCCTACAAAGCTGTAGTACCCAAAATAGCATGGTACTGGCATAAAAACAGATGCCTAGACCAATGGAACAGAGAACGCAGAAATAACCTACCCATTTGTACCCAACTCATTTTTGACAAAGGTGCATGAACATACATTGGGGAAAGGACAGTCTCATCAATAAACAGTGCTGGGAAAACTGGATATCCATATGCAGAGGAATGAAACTAGATCCCTATCCCTCACCAGATACAAAAATAAAATAAAAATAAATTAAATATTTAAATGTAAGACCTGAAACTATGACATAACCAGAAGAAAACGTTAGGGAAACACTTCAGGACGTTGGTCTGGGCAAAGTGTTTTTGGGTAAGACTTCAAAAGCATAGGCAACAAAAGCAAAAACAGGCAAATGAGATTATATCAAGCTAAAAAGCTTTTACACAGCAAAGGACACAATCAACAGAGTGAAGAGATAACCTACAGAAAGGGAGAAAATATTTGCAAACTATCTATCTGACAAGGAATTAATAGCTGGAATATATAAAGAACTTAGACAACTCAATAGCAAAAAAAAAATCAGATTTAAAAATGGTCAAAAGATCTGAGTAGATATTTCTCAAAGGAAGACATAGAAATGTCCAAAACATATATTTAAAAATGCCCAATATTACTGATCATCAGGAAAATGCAAAGCAAAACTACAATGAGATATCATCTCATCCCAGTTAAAATAGCTATTACCAAAAAGACAAGAAATAATAAATACTGACAAGGATGTGGAGAAAGGAGAATACTATTATACTGTCGGTGGGAATGTAATTTAGTACAGCCATTATGGAAAACAACACGGAGGTTCCTTAAAAAACTAAAAACAGATCTACCATATGATCCCCCAACTGCTGGGTATATATCCGAAAGAAAGGAAATCAGTAAATGGAAAAGATAACTGTACTCCCACGTTTAATCCAGCAGAATTCACAATAGCCAACATATGGAAGCAACCTAAGTGTCCACCAGTGGATGAATGGATCAAGAAAATGTGGTATAAATATACAATGGAATATTATTCTGCTAAAATAAGAATGAAATCTTGTCATTTGCAGCAACATGGATGGCACTGGAGGACATTATGTTAAGTGAAGTAAGCCAGGCGCAGAAAGAAAAATCTTGCATGTTCTCATTAATATGTGAGAACTAAAAAGGTTGATCTCATGAAGATAGTGAATAGAATGGTGGTTCCTAGAAGGCTGGGAAGGGTAGGGGAGAGAGGAGTTGAAGAGAGTTTGATTAATGGGTACGAAAATACAGTTAGATAGAAGGTGTAAGTATAGTATTCGATAGTTAACAATAATTTATTGTATATTTCAAAATAGCTAGAAGAGAAGATTTGGAATGTTCCTAACACAGAGAAATGATAAATGTTTGAGGTGATGGATATCCTAATTATGATTTGATCATTACACATTGTATGCATATATCAAAATGTCACATGTACCCCATAAATATGTATAGCTATTAAGTATCAATAAAGAAAAGAAATGTTAAGATGAGCAGTATTTTGTTTTTAGGTTTAACTTACACAAAGAAAACCACCAAGAAAACACTGTTTTTAGCTGTAAAACCAAACAAAACGAAAACAGCATTCAGTTGTCTACCTTGGGATGTGTTTACACTTTAAAATTATTTTAGTTAATATTTACTTCTAGCCAACAAAAATACTACAGCATTAACATTTTTAGGGACAAATGAACAGCTTCAAAGGTGATCTTTACTAAAATATTCCATTAAAAGTTTGATTTTCATAATTTTGAGTAGAGTTAGAACCAACTGGGTTGTAGCTATGTCAGTGCTTTCTATTAAAATCACAATAACAAAACAAAAGCCATAAACACTAAGTACAAGGAGACCTATCTGATAAGTAGATAGTCCAGGACTCAGAGTCAGCCCTCTGATTTGACACCCAATTTTCTTACCACCAAACTATATGCATGTGTGTAGATGTGTGTACAGTACTGTATATTTTATGCTGCTGAAGTTGATAGGCTAACATGTTATTTTGATTTTTGCATTTCTGTTTATGTGTGAGATTGGTCTATAACTTTCTTCTCTTGCACTCTTGTCTTATTTGGTAGCAAGTTTATATGAGGCAGCTAAGATCTGGTAATCTTTTGCTTATTAGTGTTCTGTTGCATTCATTTATTTTGAATCTTACACTCTATTTACTATTTAAGTTTTTCAGTTTTACCTTGTTATTCTTTTTCTAGCTTTTGAATTGAAAATTTTAGTCCTCTTTTTTCCTAATTTTTCTTATTTTCTAATGGACACTTTTAAGACTATAAATTTACGACTAGGTATTGCTTTCACTGCATTATACAGTTTTTAATATGTTACTTTTATCATTTTAATATGTTATTTTCATTGTTTGGTTTTAATTATTTCAAATTTATTTTATAGTTTTTATTGTGATTTTCTTTTTAAGCTAATGAATTATTTCAACATGCCTGTTTAAATTTCCAAATATGTTGGGAGCTTTGTTTTTTTATTGCTGAATTCTTTTATGTTTCTTTTTTGCGAATATGACCTTCATGACATTGTTTTTTAAAAAATTTATGTCTTAATTTATGATCTACTCTATGGGTCAGTTGTTTTATAAATGTTCCATGTGGGCTTGATAATATGCATATTTTTATGATTAGTTCAAAGTTTATTTCAATATAAGTTATACATATACATTTTTGTCACAGATAAATTGTGTATTATCAGAATTTGTAATTTTGTTCTGCAACTCTTTTATATTTTTTTCTTTGCTTCTGAGAGAAATGTATTAAAATATCCTGCCGTGATTTTGTTATTGTGATTCTTTTTTCATGATTCTGTTAGTTTTTGTCTTATATTTTTATTTTAAAAATTTTTAAATTTATTTTTATTACTTCAAACTTTTGTTTAACAGAGACTCTATTCTTGCATGTCTTATATTTTTCAGTCATGTTGTTAAATGCATAAAGTATGTAATATTACTTGTTTTTTGCTATTAATGTTTTCTTGACCTTAAATTACACTTCAATGGTTTTATAATATAGTTAAAAAAGATATTATAATTAGCTAACATTTACAGTTAATCAGAATTAGAATTTGCCTGATAAATCTTTTTTTATTCCTTTAATTTCAGTCTTTTTAAAATCTTGATTTAAGTTGTTTTAAATATTTAATGCAATCTGATGATCTGATAATAAGTGGGTTTACTTTGTTTACATTAATTCTGATATATTTGGATTTCTACCATTTTATTTTTTGTTTGCTACTCCTTTTTTTCTCTACTTTTTCTGACTTGCATTAGTTTGATAAAGTTTCTATATTCTCTTTTTCCCCATCCTGTAATAGTTTAAAGGTATTAGTTATATCTGTATTGTATTTTACTTTTATTTTTGTTTATTGTTTATGTTTGTTGTATACTTTTAATTTTTAACACATATGCTTAGTTAAAAAAATCTAAGAAATTCCAAAATCATTCAATAGTTCTAATCACCTCTCGAATACAAAAATGGACATTAGCATTTTTTTGGTTATCCACTAAACAACTTCCCCCTATTTTACATTGCTATTTTGAACTTCTTTAAAAATTAAACAGCACATCAAATACTATGATCACTTATTAGAGAATATCACTAAATAATAAATGAATAAATAAAGCTTACCAGCATATTTTATCAAGATTTGTGCTCACAATTGTTTCTTAATTTCTTCCTCTGGATTAATTTTTCTTAGGACTATCCTTTAATAATGAGGATCTATGGGATGGTGGCTCTTTTTTATGTCTAAAATGACTTATTTGCAGGCTCATTCTTGACTAAGGTCTATATATAAAATTCTCAGCTGACAGGTTTTTTTATTAGCATTTGAAGATACTGTTCCATTGTTTTCTGGCATCTGTTGTTACTGATAAGAAGCCAAATTGTCATTTTGTTGTAGATTATCTTTTCTTTTATAGAATTTAAAATTTTGCTTTTTCTCTTATTTTTCACAGTTTCACTACAATGTTTCTAGGAGTGGACTTATACTTATTTATTTTTATTAACATGCTAAATGTACTTCTGATCTCCCAACTAATGTCTTTCTTTTGTTTTGAAAAATTATCATTTAATATAGCTCAAAATTCTCAAAAATTTAATATTTCTGTCCCTTTGTGCCATATTCCAGAAAAATCCTTTAGTGCTGTACCATTATTCAACTCAAATTCTTTCCCCATCTATATCCAGTCTAGAATTTAATTTGTCATTTAAATTCTTTAATTTTGAAATCTTCATTGTCTGAAATGTCTTTATTTTTCATTTTCAAAACATCTGTTTTCTCATAGTCATCTATTTCTCCTACATTTTCTTATTCCATCATTTCTTTTTCTTTTAAATGGATATTCATCATTCATTTATCTCTTTAAGTCTCCTAAATATATTACCATCTTTGCTAGACTGTGAATATTAATTTTTCCTGGGTAAGTTTATATATTGATTAATTTGGTTGACTTTCTTAGCGTTAGAATTCTTCATCGTGTGTTTTGATATTCTGGTTTGCAGACTGATTTTGAATGGAAAGTTATTTGTGTTGTTTTGTCTCTCTCTCTCTCTCTCTCTCTCTCTCTCTCATCCCCCTCCCCCACATTCTTCCACACTACTGGGATGCTCTGACTCGTGCCATGCAATGCTTCTTTCCAGCCTTCCAATTCCCAGGTTTGGCTGTGTAATGTCTCTCTGGAGCTCCTCCCAGGTGGCGTGTGGAGATATCACAGGTGCAGTCACTCAAGCAGCAGGCAGCATGGTTCAGCAGCTGGGCCTGAGGCGATGGCTCTGTCCTCTGCCCTCCCCAGGCCCTCAGCATCACAGGAGACACAGTTTCAACCAGCAGGCAGCAGCTGTTGTTTTTCTAGCTTCCTTCATGGGTGGGAATGTTGAGCTCTGTCCCCCAGTGTCAGGTGAGCCATTTTGCCCTCTGGTACCCTGCAGGTGTCCAGCTCCCAGCCCCATGGCCTTTCTCTCCACCAGAACCAAGCCAGCTTGTGCCGTCATCCTGCTCTGCACTAGGCTTCTTAATAGTTCCAGACCACAGAGATCTTTTCAAGCCAGGGTATGGCTTTCTGGTTTTTAAAAATTTTTATATTTTATATACCATTGACATGTATTTGGGACAGAGGCACTTTGTCAAAGTCCATCTAATCCATCTAAATACGATTTTGACTAGGCGTTTATAACTTACTTGAATGTCTATTTAATGATTCCATTTATTATTTTGTATACACTTTATATCAGATCCAATCATTTCTCTTAGGAGCCTACTCCTTTACCTCCTCCACAGTTGGGTGCCAAAAATCCTCAAAATTTGGAAAATAAGTTTTCAAGCAGAATTGCCCACTTATGAAAGTATCAGCGCCTCCAAATTCCAATGTTTAGAGGTTAGCACAATTTTTTAAATTTAAAATTCTCCTTTGTTGACATACTTCCTGACCTGGTAGACTCTACCTCATTTATACAAATTATGATATTTTTTGATATGTAATGTTTAGAAGTTTCATTGCTGTTGGGTAGGTGGGCAGGGGAGAGGGTAGTCTTGCCATTTCCCTGTGATTAAATCATATTATTAATCTTGATAATATAGTGAATGTATTTATTAAAATTATGGTCCAACAAGTGAGATAATTGAAAAAGTAGAGGGAACACATATTTTTATTAAACAGTCAGGCATGAGGCATAACTTATTCAAGCTATTTGTTCGGTTTTAGAATACCTCAACCTGATAAGGCAAATAGAGTTAACCTGGGAATAGTGGTAGCAGAATTATGACTGTTCTCATTCTGAAGATAATATATAATCTTAAAAATTAAGATGTTAATTTTTTAATTTTTCCAGTATTTAACACCTAAGGCGTCGCTCAGATTCCTTAGGCGTGGCAGTGGGTGAGGAGGCTTTAGCTGGTGAGGAAAATGTCATCCAGGCCACGGGGTATGAGCACCTTAATCTCACTCGGACTCCTTAGTTCTGACAATAGCCCCCCAAGAAGGAGACTACTGACATTTTGGACCTAAATTCTAAAAAGAAACTTGCCCATTTTCAAAGTGGGTTATTGGGTTTTTTGCTGTTGAATTGTAGGAGTTCATTACATATTTCAGAAATTAACTTCTGTCAGCTAGATGTCTGTAAGTACTCTTCATTCCACAGATTGCCTTTTCACTCTGTTGATGGGCTAAAAGTTTGAATAGACATTTCTCCAAAGAAGACACACAGATAGCCAACAGGTATATAAAAGATGCTTGACATCACTAATCATCAGGAAATACAAATCAAAACCACAACTGAGATCACCTCACACCTGCCAGGATGGCTAGTATCGAAAAAACAAAAGACAACAAGTGTTGGTAAGGATGTGAAGAAATTCTAACCCTTGCGCACTGTTAGTGGGAAGTTGCTACAGAAGTTTCCTCAAAAAATTAGGAGTGGAATTAACCATTATCATCTAGCAATCTTACTCTGGGTAATTATCCAAAAGAATTGAAATCCAGATCTTGAAGAGATATCTGCACTCCCATGTTTAATGAAGCACTATTTAGAATAGTCAAGATATAGAAACAACATACATTTCCATCAGTGGATGAATGGGTAAAGAAAATGTGGTGTATACACATAGTAGAATACTATTCAGCCTTATAAAGAAAGGAATTCTGCAATATGCAACAACATGGATGAACCTTGAGGATATTATGCTAAATGAAATAAGCCAGTCATAGAAAGACAAATACTGCGTGATTTCACTTAGAAGAGGTATCTAAAATAGTTACATTCATAGAATCAAGAGTGGAATGTGGTTGCCAGAGGCTGGGGAAGGAGGAAATGGGGATTTGTTAATCAACTGCATAAAGTTTTAGTTAAGCAAGTTGGAGAAGTTCTAGAGAACTGCTATATTAACACTGCATTGTACACTTAAAAATTTGTTGAGGATAGATCTTATGTTAAGCATTCTTACCATAATAAAATAAAATTAAAAAACAAATATCTATCTTGCAGAGTAGTTCTATCAAATGTGATTAATAGAACAGTTCCTGGTCCGTACTGCTACTGAATAAATGTTTCATTTTAAAAAGTTAAAAAACAAAAAATAAATTAAAACAACCTTGCCACACTTTTCTGCATCACATAAGGTCACCCCATTGGTTTTGCTTCTGACAAACTATTGGGAGCTGTTTATTTTTTTCTATTTAGATCCTCAGTTATGGAATTTTTTTTGACCCTAGATTTCTCCAAAAGACAAAACAGCATAGTACCGACTCCATTCAAAAGTTCTTACCAACATTTATACTCACATTTCCATTTCTAATTTCCACAGAATTGCCTATATTTCTAATTTAATTTTCTCTACAAGTCTATTTAACCTCTCAAACATGGAGTCCTCCTTGTTTACTCAGCACTGCCTGTGATGTGCCAGTGAACTGAGACACTCCTGGATCCTAAGCCACCCCGGTCCAGGCAGGAAGCACATTAGCAGTCTGATCAATGCAGCTAGCTGCTCTAGACCTGAAATATTTTAGCTCTGAATCTTCTGTTAGATGCACCATCACTGTTTGCCATTTTGCCTCTCAGATACTGCTCTTTTTACTTGAGTTTTATTTATCTTCCTACTGTTGTGCTTTAAGTCCCCATTTTCCCCCTGTCCCAGGGGTGAGAGGACTGGTTGAAAGATCTTTACTAGCTAGGCAGTAAATTTTTTATAATTCTTCCTTCTTTCAAGTGTGTCTTTTTGTGAGCCAATCAAATGAAGACAATGAAGTACCTTATTTCCATTAGACTTATGCATAAAGTCAACACTCACAGGTCCTATTTCATGCCTGTTCCTTACCTTTTGCCTTTGTGGCTATCCCAAAATATGTCCAGTTTTACTAAGAGCCAAAGTTCTCCACAAAATTCTGAGTACAGTGTAGTCTAGTCAAGTTGGCAGCCACTTTTGAACTCATTGTTTTTCATATTAATTACATTTAACTGTACTTAGTTCCCTGAAATTGAAATTCACAAAGGAGGAGGAAAGAACCTTGGAGTGGGGGTGGGGAGGTGTAATTCATCATATTTTTAGAGAACTACCAGAAGTAGTTTTGTCTTATTTAGGAAAAAAAGATTTTAAGAATTAGGTTTATATCACTCATAAGCTCTAAGAAGTTCTTTTGTGATGTCTGTTTGATATAACAATGGCAGGATGATGAGTTGAAGGCTCAGGCAGCCAGAAATCTTGGTGGTTGAGTCGGTATTTGTGGCCCTACTGCTGATTGGTCTATAAATGAACCATAGTGACTATAAAGGTGAATGCAGCCAAAATGATTAGACATGTGGTCAACTCTAAAAGATATTGTGATGAGGGCTGAAAATCGAGACAGGAACTTTAGTAGATTATTATGTCATTGAGAATAAATTATGAGCACAAATGTACCTAAAGTAGTCTCAGGAATTAGCTTCACATTTTAAAAACTATACGTTATTTTTTGGAGCAGTTTGAGGTCCACAGCAAAATGAAACAAAAGATACAGAGATTTCTCATATACCTCCTGCCCCCACACAAACACGACCTCCCCCATTACTAACATTCCCCTGATTGTGACAATCAGGGGACCTACATTTACACATCATTATCATCCAAAGTCCACAGTTTACATTAGGGATCTCTCTTGCTATTGTAAATTCTCTGGGTTTTCACAAATGTATGCCATGTATCCATCATTACATAGAATAGTTTCACTGTCCTAAAAGTCATCTAGTTGGAATCATATAATATGTAGCCTTTTCAGACTTGCTTCTTTTACTTAGTAATATGCATTTAAGTTTTATCTGTGTCTTTTCATGGCCTGATAGCTTATTTCTTTCTAGCACTGAAAAATATTCTATTGTCTGGTTGTGCCACAGTTTATTTATCCATTCACCCACTGAAGGACATCTTGGTTCCTTACAAGTTTTGGCAATTATGAATAAAGATGCTATAAACATCCATGTGAAGGTTTTGTGTGGATATGAGTTTTCAATTCATTTGGGTAAATACCAGAGTGTGATTGCTGAATTGAATGGTGTGTTTCACTTTTCAGTTCTGTGTTGTAAGTGTTTTTAAAAAGAGGTTATATGATATGGTGCTCTGCACAGAATGGGTAGATCAAAACTATAAAAACCAAGTGTTCGTTGCGGCTCATTCATGTCAGTGTTTGCTCCTGCAATGCAGAGAACTATCTCTAGAATGCAGTTATAGTTTATAATAACTGAAAAATAGGTTTCCAGGACCAGGGTGGTATCAATGTGGATTTTTGACAGTGCTATCAGTCTCCTAAGTTTCTAGCATAAAAGGGGAAAATTATCTTTGGCTAGGCACTGGGATTGCTTTGACAACCTCATAGTCTTTCTGAAGCTTAACAAATTACAAATAAATATCTGGAATATTTGATATCCTGACCTTTGAAAATTTTATTTCTTCTGTTAAGATACTAAATGAAACAATATTTTATTTGATCTACATTGAATATAGCAAAAGATTTTTATAAATATATGTAAGAAATAAAACTTTTCTCTGAATGTTACACTTTAATTGTTCTACTGACTTAGAAAACTCATTGAGGTAAATATTAGTATGATCCCTTTTCTGCTGAAATTTTATAAGTGCAAAAACCATTAAAATGATTAAAATTCCCTCTTTACTTCGGCTATTTCTACAGCTGTCTTGGTTCCTGAGAACGACTGTACTGTTGAATCATCCACCTGTCCAGAAGAAGAAAGTCCTGAAATAATTTTTACACTTTCCCTCTGTTGCTACTCTTCTTTTCTTTTATCTTCCCTTCATTTTAAGAAAAAAATAGTACTTTGGAACAAATTGATTTTGTTGGATAGTGCATTGATCATACCCCTAGCCTGGGGTTAGTGCATAACTTCAAAAACAATAATAACAACTAAGACAATCATCTAATTTTACTGAAATAAAACTGAAAATGTACACCTGACAAAATCATCCCTGAGACTACTTTAGGTGCATTTGTGCTTGTACTTTATTCTCAATGACACAGTAATCTGCTAAAGTTCCTCTCTCGATTTTTCTCTTTGCAATCTGGAAGAACAGATTCACCAGTGATTGTGCTCATTTATAAAAGCATCCAAAACAAAATTGAACCCCAAGGCTGATAAGCTATAAAGATGCTGATCAGATCTGAGCAGAATGGACCATGCTTTGGGGCTTGCTCAGCTAAAGATGGTTCTAGAAGACTGATGACTTTATATACACAATTACAAACACCACAGCTCTGTCAGATGAATGGAAATTCATGAAATATGGTGCTGGCCCTTTATTAAGTAAAGAGTGGAATTTTGAAAAATACTTCCTAAGATTTAGTAATTTTTTGGAGGTAATTAAATTCCCTCCATTCTTTGGCAGAAGACATAATCAAACAATCTTACAAGAAAGAACAATCCAATAGTATATATATGAAATAGTTCTACAAAACAAAGACTAATTGATTTTTTTAATGGCTCAAACTAAAAGGGATGAACCATGTCAAATATACGTAATTGTTATCCATAACCAGTGGGAGTCATAATCAATAAGAAATTAGAAATACGTTTGTTTTTTCTGGAGTTCCTCTCCAAAAAGGTTGGAGAAAACAACTTGAAATTATTATTATTTTTTTTGTTTTCAATCACAGAAATGGCAAAAAATGTAGTTACACAAAGGCAATATATTAAAAACAAGATTGACCTTCAATTGGAGATGAATGCACAATTTAACAGGGATGGTGTTAGTCCACGAGGCCAGGCTTAAATAGATTTGCTCTTGGTCCCACTGTGTCCTAACATGCCCCAAGAATTTTCAGATTCATATTTCATAAATAAGACCTTGAATTTGTACTTATGGAAATACTTTTGCCAAATTAAAATTTTGTTCATTGACTAAATGAAGAAGTGTGAATGCCAATTTAAAGTTTCCTGGATTTTCCAGGTTTTATTTCATAATTCTACCAGTGAAACAATGGCAAAAATCTATTATCATTACTTGGAGTGGCCCTATGTATCTTTCTTGCTCTTAGCTTCTCTATTGCGGACCTCCATGCTCAGTTCATCCGTAGTCCCCAGAGTTCTCATGGTAGCTCTTGACTTCCCATCATAAATAAACTAACTCGGATCCCTTATTTACACAGATATATACATTAGTAATAATAGCTTCTTCTTATAGTAAGAAGAAAATGAAGCTAAAACCATCCAAGTCCTTCAAACACCGAATTTGACAAATTTTGGTAGTCTCAGAATTAATTCTTTGAATTAAGGAGAAAGAAATTAGATATATTCTAGCCTTTGTCAGAAAACTGTTTTTTGAGGGATGTTAACTTATTCTGTGGACATGGAAATTTAATTTGAATTAAGACGTCAGAATAAGGACACGTGAGGCAGACTGACCCCCTGATATTTTCAAGGCCCTGCGTAGAAATATACAAATGGAAGTCCACATACCTTACATGTAAGTATTTAAAAGTAATAAATCAAACTAACAAACTCTCAAAGAGATACAGTGAACCGCTAGTCATAACTTCCCCAAGATCGGGCAGTGAGTAGAGGAAAAGGCTGGGTCTTGAATTTTGCTCCATCTGCCTTCAAAGCTCTTGCTTTTACCTACTACTCCGTGATATTTCTTTAAGAAATCAGAACGTTTAGTAGAACTCAGGTGTGAGAGATGAGAAAAATGCTGTTGGATGGGGTTTAAAGTCCTTTGCTCATTGTAAATTTAGAAGCTGAATTCAGAGATAGTTTTCTCTATTTTTTACCTGATTGGTGAAGATAATTCCATATTAGGTCTAATGATTAAAAATGGAGAAAGCTAATAAGGATCTGTGAAGAATCTACTATACGCCAAGTACTGTGCTAGAATGGGTCCCGCGTTGTGGATTCAGCCAACCGCAGATGAAAAATATTTGGGAAAAAAAAAGGGTGGCTATATCTGTACTGAACATGCACAGACTTTTTTTCCCTGTCATTATTCCCCAAACTGTACAGTATAGCAACGATTTACATAACATTTACATTGTATTAGGTATTGTAAGTAATCTAGAGATGATCTAAAGTATAGGGGAGGATGTGCCTAGGTTATATGCAAATATTACACCATTTTATATGACAGCCTTGAGCATCTGTGGATTTTGGTATCCGCAGGGGGTCCTGGAACCAATTCCCCATGAAAATGGAGGGACAACTGTATGTTCTACCCTCTTGCCTTGACAAGTATGTTATAACAACCTGTTACATGTCTATAAGACATCTGTGTAGCTGATGGACATATTAGTTGCTTTTTTGCATTGGTTGTCCTGCATTGAATTTTAGCTTGAATTTGGACCCTTAATTGAGTTATTGAAATAGTTTCAAAAAGATTACTGTATGATGCTGCAGCAGCATTAAAGTAAAAAAAAAATACTATGAAGGCAATAAAATTATGAAGGCAATAACATTGCCAAATCTTTTAGAACAGTTTGTAGAACTTTCTAGAAGTTGCTGTAACATTGTCAAATAAGTATTTTTCAGCTGCTTAACATTATTTGTGCAAAGCATTTAACTTTCTTTTCAGGGAAGCTTATCTAAATCCTACTAATAAGTAACTCAATTGGGGAAGAAATGATGAGTTTAACTAAATGGTGAATGCAGAAGAAACTTCAGTAGTCTTCAAAAGGCCTCGAATACACACTGTCAGTCCTAAAGGTAAAAAAAAAGGTCAAAGTTTTGAATGTGGGTGATGAAAAACGGCTTGTCTCTGTGATGCTCAGTATCCAGATTGGACTCAGAAAAGTTTTCTTCCTCTTTCTTTTTATTAATTATAAGATCACGCATATTTAAAATGTTCATTTTCCTGAAAAGCTGTTATTAAATCATATATATGTATGGGTGTATATATGTGCCTATGTTCAATTATATTGAGAATTATGGCATTAAAAGAGGAAAAAAAACCAAAATACAAATATAAAATATCTACACAGCTTTCAATTTCTACCCGACCTGGTATGTACTGAAATTATAAAAATACCACAATATACAGTGAACAAAATAATAATAAATAATAATGTAAAACAGTGAAATCAAACATATTAGAATCTAAATCGCTTAAAGACTTTATTCTTAAAATCAAGTGTAAAGATCAGAGAATTCAAATTATAATGAACTATCAAAGGCAGTTCTTAAACTGAGTTTTCCTCTCACATCAGGTGACTTTCCCTTCCCCTACTCTCATTTTTTTTTTCTTTTTTTAAAATCACCTCAAAGGAAACCTATAGTAAAGTTCTCTAATAGCAAAGTAGAATGGGGCCTCCTACACCACAGTGTGGAGAGGGCTGTCTAGTCTATTTTTAAAAGTCTCCAGGGAAGGAGCTTCTACAACTTCCTTGTGAATCTCTGACTTCGCACCTGGCAATCTTCCCCTCCCAGGGTCCCCAGGCTGGTCTTCCTCCCTTGCTTAAGAATTTATTATAGATCAAATTATTTTAGGGTTCTGAATATATTGTTATATTTAAACGCTACTTTCCCCCAAAGGCGCTCAATTAAAAGAGCGCAGGATGTCTGTGCGGCGGAGTGCTATCCTCAAAGAAAGGTGTTCAGTTAATATAAATGAGAGAGATGTGGACGATAAACAGAAATCAAAATATTTTAGAAACAACTGAAATCTCAAGTATGTCTTCTTTCTCCTTTTGATTCTTTCTGGAGTTAAATGCTTTTGAAGATAGATGATTCCAGCCTAGGTCATTGGGCTAAAGGCTTGACCAAGCTAAAGGCTTGTCTATTTCTTCATCAGAGGGCAATGATGGTGCTTACCTACTTCATTTTTTTAAATGGGGATTAATTAATATTTGTAAGGTATTTTCAAAGCCTTAGACACTCTAAGGGCTGATGTATTTTTCAAGGCTTTTTTAATTGTTATTTTCCATCAAAAATTACACAAAACTGTGGGTGATAGTGGTGTTCTGTTCTTGCCATATATTAATAATTATGTGTTGGCACTTGGAAGGAGAAAGAAATTCATTTTAAAATTTTCTGTATTTCTCTTAATCTTCTCTACTACCTTTATACTGGCATTTTGTCTTAGGAAGAAAAGCACCACAATGTAACTAGAAAATTTTATTATATTTACATTACTATTTAATATAAACCATAAACTTCTAATTAAAGCACCAATGTGTTTATCTAATTTAAACTGTCAAAATATTATCTTACATACTTATGTTAACTATTTTACTGTTTATTTACTTTGCTTTTTGGGAAATGGATATACCCTCTTTGTGTTTTATGAGCACTTATAATTCAGTTATAAAAGATTTTATATCTAAGAAATTTAGATTCTAATTTTTGTGTTACATTGTAACTTCTTTGTTAGGATAAACATGAGAGCAGATTTTAAATTGATTAAAGTTTTCACAGTTTCTCTTGCTTCCTGTTAAGGATAACAGAAAAGTCATCTTTACGATAAGCAAATTATTTTTGTCTGCCGATATATGGACAATAAAATAACAGGTTATTTCTAAATATTCAGGGTCGATTTGTTTTCATTTTTATCATTTGTTCAGGGAAGGGATTTAGAAGCCTGTTTGTCTACACAAGTTATTGAATATATTACTAGAGCTCCACAGGGAATGGGAGATTTTTGCTGTTGTGTGGTTTGTCCTTCATCTTCCAATACTCTGTTCCCTCTGTTCCATGCCAGGAACAGAGTACATACACTGCAGTGTACAATTTTTAAGTGTCAAATATGAAGTATAGCAAAGATGAACTTCTCTTTTGCTCCTCTTCCAATTCAGCTATACTGTTAAGATTATTTTAAAATAATGATCCTGATTTTTAAAAATATCCAGATATTATCCAGATAATTGTTCCTGTTCTCCCTTTCATTTGCATGTGCAACTCAAACCTCCAGGTGCTGATTTGAGCTCTAGGAACAGTTGCAGGGTTTCTGTGCACTGCTGTCTGCTTTTCTTTCTTATCCTTTAGTGTATTTGCTTCCCCCTTGGTTTTCTAGGTACATCTTAGAGTAGGGGAGGAACAATATTATTAGTAGCATTAAAAGGAAAAAGTAGCATGGGAATATGGTTCATTGTGCCAAGATACACATAGTTTAGCTGAAAGTTCTTATCGCAGCAAATAATGGACACAAAGTTTATCATCTTTTATTTTTTCTGTACTACTTACTTGTAATTCATCTTGGGTCTAGTACATATTAATAATTTCTGTATTCCATTTTCTTCATTTTCAAGAAAGGATAATAACACTTAACCTCCGAAAATATTTTTAAAATGCTTTGTAGTTCTTAATGAAATGTGTCACAATAATGCAAAAGCTTCTCTTAGTCGCTACTTATTTTGTTCAATCATAGTTTATCTTTGTTTTTTTTTTTTTCCCACTAATTATCCATCCAGCTTTTTGACAGATTATAATGGGGGAGCAGTGAGAAAGAGGGTAGAGGGGCAACGTATTTTATGCTTTACTCTGTTCTATATAATTTGCTTATGTGGGTTGTATGTGTGTGTGTGAGAGAGAGGGGGGAGAGAGTTCATATTACTTAAAGTAAACTGCTTCCAACTAAAGTCATAATTCTCAGTGGATCATTAATTGAACAGTAGAAAAAGAGATTATCTTATTTTTTACCATTAGAATGCAATTAAAAATGCATTCCTAATTTCAGTGATTTTGAAAAAAGAAAATTATATTATTTATAATACTTCATTTTGTTAATCTGCTATTGTAACTACATTAAAAAATATATTCTATGTTGTAGTGGTTTCATATCACAGAAAGAATAATACATGTAGGCAAAAAACTCATTATGTGCATTATTAACCAAAATAATTTTTTAAACCTTGTTTCCTTGTATTAGCTATGTCTTTAGATCTAAAGCAAATATTAAAGTAGGGTTTTGTTTGTTTGGGATATGGACTCAATACAAGATATTAGAACCTGCTTTAGGAAAATAAATCATTAAGAAATTTATGTGAAGGGTCTATTGCATATTTCTCTTTGAGGTGAGCAAAAGCAAGTCTGCTATCGCTGATACCACTTGAAAGCTTATTGAGGGACATGGTGTGAATACTTTATTTCTTAACAGAAAACTGATTTTAAATGTTGAGGTTAGAAAACCTACTCAACATTTTTTTAACTGCTCTAGCTTTAATTCATAATTACAAGCTTATTCCAATCTCTGCATAATGAAACCACATTTTAGACCAACAGCTGTTATCTACTTTTGCTGATAGCCTTGGGGTATGAATATTTTAATATTCATTTTCTATGTGCAGATAAACTAAATACTTCCTACTGGAAGTCTATCAAATTAATCACAAAAATCTTAGTTGCTGTTCTTTCTTCCATGTAACTCATTTTTAAAAAACCGTTCTCTTTATACTTCATTTTCCGTAAACCTAAAGTCATCTTTATAAAACTTACAAATGAGAATGTAGAGAAATCCCGTGAATATAAAGGATCATGGAAAAGATTAGAGCAATACTGTTTTAGTGACCTGCCCTTCCATCCCCTTCCATTTTGTGCAAATTTAGTTTAAGATTTAATATTTTGCTTATGGCAGTGTTTTAATAGCTGGTTTTGTGTTGGAAGTCTGTGATTTTCACTTATTTAAATGGTATTAGGTCCTCATATGTAAATGATACAGCCTAAAGGTAGATCCCTCCCCCTCCCCCTCAGTCTTCCAGGCACATTCTAACAAGCACCATCCCGATGTACCATAAAACATGTGGCAACTTTTGTTTTTGGATGGCAGTGAATGAATAGAAAATAAAAGTTCTATAGCCCAGTAAAATCTAAACATGTTTACTGTAAAGTAGTAGGTAAAAGGGTGATGGAAGATACTTCAAAGGAAATAGATATAGATGAATTTGTAGCTAGGGTCGGTAGTTGTTAACATTGAGAATGGTCCACATGGATTCTTCATATTTTTATGTTTCCCCGTGTTCTGCATTTCAACAGAGGAATACTACTTACATAGTATAATCATCAATATTTTTGTGTGGAAAACATAATCTGTACCATTAACAGGTCAAGATCAAATATCTCATTAATGTTAAACCATGACTATTTAAATATGTTTGAGAGGTCTGAGCATGGTGACGGAAAAAAAAAAAAGATAGAAGAAAGAAAAAGTCACATAAAATGGTCTAAGTAGTGTACTTCTAGTTACAGGGACCAGACTTCTTCTATGAAAGCTTATTTGGCCCTAGTGAGCACATGTGTGATGATGTCTTATGTGATCTTTCTTTCTGATTTTATGTTCTTGGCTCTTGGGATAACAGAACACAAACACTCAGGCCCGTCATCTTCGAGAAACAGATGCTTTCTCCCCCTTTTGTTAAGCGGAGACATTTCACGGGTCTTGATGGTGAGAGGAGATAGAAACTTCTAATCATTTCCAGTTCCCATGACAGCTAAACTTTTCACGCCCATCTCTTCTTTGTGCATTTCTCCACCCCCTTGTACGTCCGCCTTTCCCCCTACTCCTTTGGATCGTGACTTACGAAGTCCCTAATTGATGCTTGGAAATTCCATTCATCTTAAGCCTATTTCTCATTTTCATTTTTTCCGTTGCCCTTGTGTCTTAACAGACACTTGCCTTTCTCTCTGCCCTTTTCAGTGGATCTTCCCACATCACTGCCGGCTTCCCCCCCTTTTCATGCCTTTCAAAGTCCCTCAACTACCTGTTTATGCTGCTTTTCTATTACTGACACCATGTAGGGCTGCCCACATTTGATTTTTGTGCTCCTGCATTTACTGATAAATTACTCTGCGCTGGTGACATGCTACGCACCTTGCATGCCTTACTTCATTTATTTGTCACAATACTTTAAACAGTATCTACTGATTATTTACACTCTAGAGTGGAGGAGAATGATGCTCACAGGGTTGAATAACTTGTCCAAAGATAAACAACTGTTGGGTGGTGTGGCTGGGAGTCAACCTTGGGTCTGTTCCTGACCTCACTCTCTTAGTCACTATTAGAATATTTGATTCATATTCTTCATTTCTTATCATCGTTCTCAGTGACGTTGACTTTCCTACTGAAAGCTCATCAAGTAAGCATCGTGCACTCAAAGTTTCAACATTTTCAGCATCCCAGTCTCACTATGCAGCCGTCGTACTCTAGAATTGTACATTGCACGCCGCCTTGCTACTGCGGAACATCTCAGGGCTGGTGGGCTCCTTGCAAGCACAAGGCTCTGATGTCATTTCTCTCTCTCTCTCCTTGGTCTCCCTGAAACTGCTTCTCGGTGTCTCTCTTCTCCTGACCCGATACTCTCTTCCATTTTGCCCAGTTGTAGCCAGGCCCCTTAAGTTTTTAGTACCCTGGCATTTTTTTAATGACTGAAATAAAGTAAAATTTGACTAGGCCCTTGTTTGCTTGCACATGTTAACTGCTTGCTTCCTGCCCAGCACCCTTTGTTCTCAGGGTAATTATTAGCTGCTGATATACTGTTTCTTTGTCGAGCAGGAAGAGGAGACAATCCACTCTTATAAGGGAAATCTGTGAGTTTGGTTTTCAGAAGGAATGGATGCCCTTGACAAAGTTGCACTGCTGACACCCAGGTGTCTGGTTGCTCAAGATGTCACCTGGGACTGAAGCAACACAGACTTGTCCCTTCGGTTCCCTGAAACTCCCTCACTCTCTAACTGCACTGCCGCATCTTCCCTAGCCGCATAAAAGCTCCCTGCTTCATTCTTTTGTTAAGAAGGATCTAAGAGATTGTGCTCTCCTGTCTTCTCACTTTTGCCAAATCGAATAAACCTTTCCCTGTCTCCAACAGTGTTTGGCTTTAGCTGAGCATCAGTTACACGAACCTGAATTTGGGTCTATAACACAGCTTTTCACTTCCTTTGACCACATCATATTTCCCCACCTGAACAAAGAAGCTATCTCTCCTTTAAGTGGCTCACATCAGTCTAGACTCCTAAAGTCTCTTGATATTGACAAATCAATATCAACCCCCAATCTAAAGTAACTCTTAAATCTACTCCATCCACACCTCTCTTTAGATCACAGATTACCACTAGGGGGAAAAAGAAAAGAAAAGATTCCTGGAACAGTCTAGCTTTAAGTTCTGTTTCTGAGAAGATATAGACCTGAATGGTGGACGTTGCATCCAGCTACACGTTGGCACTTACTACTTCTTGGAAACTCTTCTATTTGTGCCCTCTGATTCCTTCTTGCTTTCACCTGAGGCCTTGTTCCAAGAGGGCTCTTACTTCCTCTTCCTCACAGTCCAGCCCTAGTCTTAGCAGAGAGGTCCACTTTAATTTCCTTCTCCCATCCATCTCTCCTCTGTGCTGAGCTCTCATACTGAGTCCTGTTCTCTGTAACACATACTCCCACTGTGTCCCAGGTTCTGTCCAGGTGTGATTTTGCAACATCTCACTCTGAAGCTTATTCTTTTACTTTACCATGACTTAAGTCTTTCTTATTACAGTGCTTCCTTCTTCCTTGCCCTCAAACACACTCACAGTTTTCCTTTCTTAGAAAGCTCTTCCCTTGATAGTCTGCCTCTCCTACCCACCATTTTATTTCATTTTGGTTTAGCTGCTGACATGTCTTAAATGAATGTTCTGAACCCACTGTACTCATCTTCTAAAATTTTTTCTTTTAATCCTTTGAAATTTGACTTATGCACTCAACATTATGCTAAAATTACAGTCATCAATAATGTTATTCTTTCCAGATCTTTCTTCTGTCCTCATGGTTCTTGACTTTTCTGTAGAATTTGGTACTAACTAGTAAGTTGCAACTCTTAAACTCTTATTTTTCTTGACTTCCATGCATACATTCTTAAGGTTTGCTCCCCCCAACTTTGGCCATTTCTTTTTGCTTTTCCTTTAGTATTATTTTATAAGGTTAATCCTGTGAGTTATGACTTTCTCTTTCTACAATAGGTCTGTCAAAGTTCAGCTCTAACCTCTGTGATGTTGACTTTATAAAAATCACAATTTCCTTCCCTGACACTGCAGTCACCTATAGCATATTCCCACTTGGTTTTCAAACCACCATCTCTTTAAGGTGTAGAACTGAAATCATTCAGAATCATATTTTATTCAATGATTTCCTTCCAGTCTGTAGTAACTCCCTGCTACTTGATAGGCACTCATATATTTATATAATTATAGTTTTAGGAACTGAGTTTATTGAGCAGCTACTACAGTGTCCTATAAACAATGAGATAGGTATTTTAGATAAGGTATTTAATCTTCAAAAAAAATTCCTTGAAGAAAGGCTCTGGGAAAACTCTGTTGCTTGCTCAACCCAACATTTATCCACAATTCCTTTCTCTGTAGTCACATTTCAGCCAGGGGCAGCCAAATGATGCAATTCCAGATGATAAGGAATGAGTGAAAATATAAAGGGTGGATCTTCCAGAAAAGCTTTGGCTTTTCCTATAAAAAGAGACACGCTTAAGTCCTATGCCTCTTTACTCTTTGCCCTTCCCCTTTTTGCCTGCCCAGAACATGGATGTAACACCAGGAGATGCTACAGCCATCTGGTGCCTATGAGGCCACAAGCATGAGGAAAAAAGCAACAACTAAGGACAGTGAAGCAGAAAGACAGAAAAACCTGGGTTCCTAACAGCATTATGAGCCTCTCCAACTTCCTGGGTTGCCCACCCTTGGATTCTTGGTGATGTGAGATGAATAAAGTCCTATTTGTTTAAGTCTATGGTAGTCAGGTTTTCTGGTTCTTGCAGCTCAAGATTTTCCTAAAACTATCCATGAGCTAAATCAGCTGTAACAGCAGATTAAATTCAATGGTCTTCCCTCTTAGTTGCTTTTCCTCCAATGTTACTTTTTTAGTCAGTGGTATCATCATTTTCCAGGCCATTATGCCTAGTCCCTGCATTTTTCTTGTTTGACTGCCCCAGCATCTTGTATTTGTATCTCTGCCTTTGTTTCTTAGCTAATCTGGCTTGAGTTTCTCCCCACACCAATTCATTCTGGATACTACTACCAACCTAAACTTAAAGAGTTGTGTGGTAATGTTAGGAATACTACTTTATATAGACCTTCTATGTGAACTTATATAGAACTTATATGGAGTTTATTTATTAATTACGCCATTTAATCTTCATAAAACTATGAAAAGTATGTGTTACTACTATCATTACGGACTGGGAAGCTGAGACTTACAAATACTAAAGCCCAAAATTTCCACCAGTAAGTGGCTGAATTAGAAATAGAAGTGAGGTCCCTTGACTCAGAATTTGGTGCTTTTAAAACCACATTATTCTCCTCACACACTGTTTCATAGTTTATTTTTCTGCTCAATAGCCTGCTGTAGTTACCAAAAATATGATGTATCAAGGACATTTTTTGCATTTAAAATACATTTTCCCATAATCTTCCTCCATCTTCCATCTATAACTTTTTTTCCTTGATTCCCCAGTATAACTCCCCCACTATGCAGAGAAGTCTAAATATAGTTTTCCAAGCCTAAGCCTGTTTGTGATGTTTTTTTAAACCTACCTAACTAATTTGGGCCACTCTACTTTTTATATTTATGTAACATTTCTTAGCAGTTAACTTTATACTTTGTTGTATTACTGTCCAATAATTTTATGTATTGAGACCTACCTCTCTGTTAGATCATAAATGTAAGGATGGGGACTACAGACACTTCACTATACCCTAATATGGTTCTAGACTCAATATGGAGCATGTTATGGACTGACTGTGTCCTCCAAAAATTCATATGTTGAAGTTTTGGTCCCCAATGTGATGGTGTTAGGAGGTGGGGCCTTTGGGAAGTAATTAGAGGATTAATGCCCTAAGAAGAGGCTCAGGCGCTCACTGTCTTTCTGCCATGTGAGGAAGATACAACAAGGAGGCAGCCATCTGTAAACTGGGAATAGAGTCCTCACCGGGAGACTGGCCACCCTGGCACCCTGATCTTGGACTTCCCAGCCTCCAGAACTGTGAGAAATAATGATTGTTGTTTAAGCACACAGTCTACAGCATTCTTTTATAGCAGCCCAAGCTGACTAGGACAGAGCACCTATCAGGAACTTAATTGGTACTCTTTGAACACATTGTCTCTTGATTCTTCCTTCTTTCTCCCTGCTCCTTCCCTCTCTCTCTTCCCCCCGCTTTCTTCCCTCCCTTTCTCCCTCCCTCCCCTCCTTCCTTCCTTCCTTTTTCTTTCTTCCTCTTCTGTTGTTCAAATTGCTGAATGATGAATGAATTAAAATACCCTACCTTTTATTACAGTGATCACATACCAAATTACCTGATAAATTATCAGCCTCATAAGCTAACTCCACCTTCTTGATCTTGTAACTTGTTCCTCTTGCTCCCTTATTAAATCCATGGTCCTAAATTTTACTAATCTAAAGATGTCATAATGAATGAATAAAAACATCAGAAAAGAAAAGTGCATGATAAGTTCCTTCCAGTATTGTCATGCACAGATATCCATATCTCCAAACCCTGACCGCATCAGTCAAATATCTGAAACTCGAGAGTGTAGAAAGCAGAGAAGCAGGCTTAGTCACAGAATGCTATCATAAAAAGGCTTATCCAGCTTAGATGAGCTCCATTTTAAATTTACAGTGAATAAACTTCAAAAAGAGATTTGAGTATTAGGAAATTAATTGGGGACATCACGTATTGGTACACGTCACAGGATTGGTACATAAATGTGGCATGATGTATGGAAGACTGGACTGGGCCAAGACATCATATTTTGAGTTCCAGCTCTGCCTCTGGTGACTTATGTGACTTGGGGTGACTGTTGTTTTTTTTTTTTAAATTAGATTTAACAAACATTTATCAAGCATCACCTCTGTGTAAGGAGGTGTGTGAGATGAAGTGGAATGAAGGGAGCAGACATGAGTCCAATGTTTTCATTCAGGCAGATAGTAAAAGTGTCATAAAAGGGATGTTTTGCAGGCAATAATCATCCTAAGAATAAGAGACAAGTGTTAATATAAGATTAAAACAGATACAATGGACCGATTTAAATAGTTGCCAATCTGACTGAGCATGGCCAAATCCAATGTTGGAAGTGACATAGCTCCCTTCAATGCTGGCAGGTTCATTGTCACATGAAGTCTAGTTCTTGCCTACTTTTATAACATCATGATAGTTCTCAGTTTCCTCTCTCTTCAGTAAAAGAAGTACTTACTCACCTCACGCTGTAGTTTGGTTTGTTTGACCCCTCCAAATCTCAGGTTGAAATCTGATCCCCAGTGTTGGAGGTGGGGCCTAATGGGAGGTCATGGGACTGGATCCCTCATGAATAGATTAATGTCCTCTCTAGGATGGGGGAGTGAGTAAGTTCTTGTTCTATTAGCTCCCATGAGAGCTGGTTGTTAAAAGGAGCCTGGAACTTCCCTTCTCTCTCTTGCTTCCTGTCTTGCTATGCAATCTCTGCACATACCAGCTCCCCTTTGCCTTCCACCATGAGTGGAAGCAGCCTGAAGCCCTCACTGGTTGCCCAACATTCCAGACAGCAGACCCGTGAGCCAAATAAACCTCTTTTCTTTATAAATATTAATAACCCAGCCTCAGGTATTCCTTTATAGCAACACAAAATGATTAAGGCAATTCATGTCTTCTGTTAGGTATTTTTCTTAAGATTTTATAATCTCCAAGTACAGAGATAACCGTCTTTGTTTTTTGTCTTTTTATGTTTGATGCACATGCAAATTAAACTCATAAACCCTTTACTTGAAGTCTAGGAGTTTCACAAAACCCTTGAAATTGTATGGGAAATTCCCAAACCTATGTATACATATATTTGCCTGGAAAGAGTATCCAATATTTTTTATCCCTTTCTCCAAAGTGTTTGTGTTTCTATGAACAGTTTAAGGATTGCTACTTTTAGTGGCCATTTTCCATGTTTCTCCAGCAGGTGCTAGAATATTTCTCAGTTGTACTGGATTTTAGCCATTGCTTCAACACTGATGTTAAACTATAGTCACCCATAGGCATACTTATGGGAATTCATTGCATAGTATTTATTATGACTGTACTATTTCATGTTGTATCGCTTGAATTGTTCATGCCCATAGTGGGTATGGCTAACATATCTGCCATCTTAATAAAAAATAAAAGATATGTGGGAGTGTGTCTTCTATTCCCCAATTCTGGGCAATCTGGGGTTCTGTCATTCATGCACGGCTGGAGTCTGAGAGTGTGGAGGCAATCACAGTGATTCTACTTGTGAATCCTGATGTTTAGAAACAAATCTGTGGGCACAGTTTCCAAACACTGGGTTGGCTTAAAGCTCTTTGATTGGGCGTGAGGAACCTAATTATCCTCACCCAATGGTATTTTATCTTTTGGGCCACTGATCTCAGGAAAAGGAGTCACCACTGAATTGCTTCTGGTGGTGCTGACTTCAAGATGCCTATGAAGCATCCAGTGGAGATATTGATTAGATATATTCTAATCTCTGAATATATGAGATTAGAGCATAGGAAGAGGTCTGGATTGGTGTTCTAAACTTGGGAGTCTTCATCTTATAAAGCCACTGGAGTAAGAGAGATCAACTAGGTACTAAGCATTAATAAATAGGAGAAGTCTCAAGGCTTCTTCTGAAGGACCCTGGGACCTTCAGAAAGACCTTATCTGAAAGATTCTGAAGACATTCAACATCCAGAGCTAAGTAAATAATGATAGTACAGCAAAAGAGCCCCCAGACAGCTTTCTTTGTCTTCTCTCCCTCTCTCTTTCCCACCTGTACTTAGCCTCAATAACAGAATGCAGCCCTGATCCTAGTTTGTGATGACATCTATGTGCTTTAATATGGCCACATGGTTTCCTGATACTCTATGCTGACCTCCTATCCTTCTGTGAGATAGCCAATGACAGAATTATCTCCATGACCTATACATCCTGGGGATTCTATGCTCTGTCATGTGTTTTATCTAGGGGAGCAAGGTAATCTGCCAGAGAATGGCCTTTGGGCTTTGAGTCCATGAACAATTCCTAATGTTGGCATTTGTCTACCTCAAAGGCTCTCTATCCTTTTGATATTTCTGTAGCATGCTTTAACTCAAAGATCAGTGTATTTTTCATTCATCCCTGAAATGACCTCCTTTTAGACACTACAAAAGTTCTAATACTATGGTGGTAGCTAACTCTGCTGGATCTCATGTTTGCTGGTGGAGCAGTACAGAGACGTTCATGTAGCCCAAGATTTTCTGCTACCAAGCTTCTTTTCCCATCCAGAAAGAACTCTAATTTCTCAGGACACTAGATTTCTGGGAAGTGTTGCTTAGAACTGATCTATATTTTAAAATGTTTCTAGGCAGTTTGTTAAACTTTCTCAATTTAGTTAACTCACACTGAGCTGTGGGTGTTTGGCTCCCACCTGGCTCATCTAGTCCTGCAGGGAAGTTTCCCTCATTCCCACCCTCCTTTTCTAGAAAATATCACAGCCCTTGATGGGTTCGCTCACTTTCTTGTGTACTGCAAACCTAACAGACTGGTGGTCACAGAATCTCAGATGCTACTGAGATCTTCTCCTTAAATCCAAAGTCTCAGCCTATCCTAAAAATACAACCTATGTAAAGCTGAGCTGCATCTCTAGTCATGTGCAAATGAGCACATCCAAAAGAAACACCAGACTGGCATCCAAAAAAGAATGGAAAAATCAATTTAAATCTAGAATACAGAAGATATATTAAATGGGGATTATTTTGCTTAATGCAGAGTAAATCATCTTAAAAATCCTTCATCCACTCTTCTCAAAGGTTGAAAGTATTTTCTTGACATTGTACAACAATAAGAGTAACTAAAGCCAACCCCCCCCAAAAAAAAAGTAAACCAAAAAAATGAAAACAAACAAGCATAAAAACCAATAAAATATCATATGTGAGATTGATGTGGCTGATCCATAACTTTCAATTGTGAATTTTATTTCCAAAAATACAGTCTTATTGTTCTCACTGATTAGTGGTATAGTGAGCCAATGTTATATGTTTCCATTTAAGGAATACATATTAATTATATTAAACAATTTTTATCACTTTCTATTTGGGTTCTGTGGGAAATTCCTCCTGAAAAGGTTTGAAAATGACATCTTTAGACCTTTTGCTGTTAATTCTATATGATTGTCATAAAAGTTTTAATTGTTTCCACTATGTGAAAAATGACAATGACAATTTATTGGGGCCAGTTAGCACTGAAGTTAAAATAAATTAACACTAAAAAGAGCTTGATTTGTATTGGCTTCCTTTTGGAAGTCTATGGAATGATTTATTTGTTGGACCTTAGAGACTATGGAAAGCTCCTCTAGCCAATCCCTTAGCTGCTCCCCTTCCAGCTCCCACTGGAGCATGGCCCAGAGTCCTTTGGCTGCTCATCCAATAGGCTCCCTCAGCTCCCTGCCTAACAACTGGCACCCATTAGGTGAGGACAGAGGCTTTGAGGATTTGGGGTCAGATTGTGAACTGGGTGGATAATAAGGAAGTAGAATAGTGGTGAGGACAGGGCAGGAGGCAAGAGCTATAGCTTGATAGAAAGCTGTGGGCAATGAGAACTTAAATACAAAAGAGAGAGACAGTGTTAATTGGAATGGGCAGAAGTCTGAAGTAAATGCCAACAATAGTATATTTCATTTAGGGCATGAGTGTACTGCTCTGCTGCACAAATTCTTGACACCCCCCCTGATTGAGAGATGTGGCATACATCACCCTGAGTCTGGACTCTGTGCCTGCTCTATCAGTAATAGAAGTGATGCTATGCCAGTTTCTGGGCCCAGGCCTTGAGAAACTGGGAGCTTCTACTTCCTGTCTCTTGGGACCACAATTTAAAATCCAGCCACCATGTTGAAAAGACGCCCAAGAAATCACTGTAAGTGTTCTGGCCCACAGTCTAGTTAAGGTTGCAGATGATAGCCAGCATCAACCACCAGATACACATGTGAAGGATGCTTCATGTGACTCCAGTCTCCAGCTGGTCAGTGCCTGTGGTCTTGAGTCTCCCCAGCTGGGTGCCCAGAAGTCACAGAGCAAAGGCAAGCCAGCCTGCTGCACATTCTCCGAATTTGTGACTCACAGAATTTGAGACCATAATCAAATAGTGGTGGTTGTATTCAGCTAAGTGAGGGGTGGTTTGTTTTTTTAATTTTTTAATGTAGAAATAGTAACTGGAAAACCATTATCAGGCACAAGTATACCACTATTGAACAAGACCTCTCTTTTCAATTGATATAAATCACATAAGGATCCTATGAATATACAACTGTACATCAAAAATGAATGATTTGAAAGCCAGGTGCAGTGGTGCATGCCTGTAGTCCCAGCTACTTGGAGGCTGAGGCAGGAGGATTGCTTGAATCCAGGAGTATGAGGCTGCAGTGAGCTATGATCGTGCCACTGCACGCCAGCCTGGGCAACAGAGCAAGACCCCCATCTCTAAAAAAAAATAAATACAAACAAATAAAAAATAAAAAAAGAATGATTTGAGCCCCTAAATATAGTAACCTGTAAATGTTTTACTCTGAACAGATAAAATTCCCTGTGAATAAGAAAAATTTTCCTAAAAATTATGAAGATTTTTTTTTCTTCCTTACAGGAAAAACAAACCGATTTATAAACAAGTTTTCAAACATGAATGTATTTCTTTGATAGTACCTTGTCACTTCCCTTGTTTGTACCACATACCGTCCTTTGCTCTTCTAAGCATTTTTGATAAAGGGAACTTTTAAAATCAGTAGATTGCAGCTTGTGGCTGAGGTATCTGGATAGTTTAGGTGGCTGGCTTTGAACTCCCTTATTATTGCAAGGTTGAAAGAAATTGCTTTACTTCTACCAGTAGGGTCGTCTGCCAAATTTAACTTGTACATTTCTAAATCACTTACATATTTTAAAGGATTAAAATAAAAGAGGAGATTAAAAACTTCTCTCTTGGCTTCAAAGGGAGAACAAAAATCTCCACAGAGCCTAACTGACAACCTTCCTTGCTGTTTTGAAAGGGGCAGGAAAAAGGGAAAAGCATGCTTGAAGTGATTCTTTAGTCTTTAACCTCTTGTTTCCCAGCCAGTGTTGTTCTGGATAAACATTGGAATGTTGAGATAAATTGTGATGTTTACTTTGGCTTTACTCAAACCTAAAGTGGCATTTAAGAAACTGATACTGAATATTTGTCCATTTCTGAATTTGGCTCTGACTCCAGTCCTCAGGAAGGTGGTTAATTTAACATGTTGTGGCAGAATTAATTTTGCTGCCATAACAGTAACTTTCCCCTAATAAATTTTTCTTTCTAGAGACTTCAACACTTCAAAAGATGATACAGCATACCTTTTGCAAACCAGAGGATGATAAGGTTCATGTAGGCAAGGGAGCCAGTGATTACTTCTGTACCCCGACATGTAATTATGGAGCGGGACGAGGGAAATGTGAACATGCCTGCTAGTGGCAGAACTGAACATGGGGAGAAATATCAAGTTGGGGTTGAGGTTCAAAGTCAGGAGGTGGTTTCCAGCTCTGCAGCTGCTTTAATTACACAATTCTGTACATTGGAACCATTTATCTTCTGCCAACTGTGGTAATTAATTTTGTCTTCAGTCAGTGGAGAGATTGATCTTCTCTTTATGAAAAGTTTCTCACGCAAACGTTTTCCAGTGTTGAAATGTTGAATGGCTTTTCTCCTATTTTACAGGTATTTACTGGAATCTGAGATCATGATTATCTGAATCCATGACTAACGCAAGTCAGAACCAAGTTTATTGATGACTTCCATTTTCCTCCTTAGGGATCAAAGTTTTTCAAAGTATGCACTGATTAGAGCTCTTAAATTATCTCTAAGCCTATTTGCATGTAATGCAAGTATAGCTATCTGTACAGGTAAGTACCTGTTAGTTGCACAAACAAAGAATACAGTCTTGTGCAGGCTTACATTTTCTTTGTAAAAAGTCCTTATAAACATATAGTCCATATGTCTAACAGAGTTCTTTAACCCAAATACATCCCAGTGGCCTTGTGGAGTTAAGTTAGTATTTATAAGAAGGCTTGTCACTGGGCTGCTCTGTGTCAATATCCAGAAATCTTCCATCATACCTTCAAACATTCTACCTTCCAAAGTTATTTACTTTGATTTGATAGAAATTCATTTTGATGTAATTTCCCTCCACAGTTGGAGAAATTATTATGTATTTTTTTTAAAAAAGAAGACAGTTTCAAAAGACATGAGAAACTGTCAAGGAACTGAATTATAATCTATATTTTGGTATTTATAGAAAATAACTTTGAATTAAAGACAGTATATAATTTTCATTTGGTTTATTTCTTGAGTCTTCAAAGGCTTTGAAATGCACCCATGTTTTAGTCTGTTTGGGCTGCCATAACAGAATAGCATAGACTGGGTGATTTATAACCAACAGAAATTTATTTCTTACAGTTCTGGAGGCTGGGAAGTGCAAGATGAGGGTGCTGGCACATTTGGTGTCTGGTGAGGGCTGCTGCAGTTCATAGATGGCGCCTTCTGGCTGTGTCTTCATGTGGGGGAAGGGGTGAGTGAGCTCCCTTGGGCCTATTACACAAGGCCACTAGTCCCATTCAAGAGGGCTGTGATCTCCCAAAGGCCCTGCTTCCTGATATCATCACTTTGGGGGTTAGGATTTCAACATATGAATTTTGGGAGGACACAAACATTCAGCATCCCATAAAAAATCACAATGGTTAAGTAAAACTGACCAGTGATTTTATTCTAAGAAATTAGATAAGTGGAACAATATGAGTGGCGGGTAAAATGTGATTGGACTTGAGGATAAAAGAAAAATTGGGGAGAGGCTGGGGATAAGAGGATGGTGAGGAGAAAGTAAAATTGAGCAAAAGTTTCATTTTACATTTTTTTCCTAAAAATTTTGGTTAATTTCCATGTGTCCTTCCATCCACTTCAGTACTAGGGTTTTAGACCTGGAAGGTGCTTTAGAAGAGAGCATTCCTGTGCTTGACTTTCTCAAACTTCCAGGTAGATTTGAATCTCCTGGGATCTTGTTAAAATGCAGATTCTGATTCAGAAGGTCTGAGGTGGGGTTCAAGTTGCTGCATTTCTAAAGCACGTCCTTGAACCATGTTTTGAGTACCAAGGATCTGTTCTACTCGTCACTCCTCCCTCTTTTCATAGATGAGCATAGCGAGAACTAGAGAGACAGACTTTCCCAAGGCCACAGAGCTCCTTAGTGATACAGAGGTGAGGAGAAACAGGTCCTTTGATCCCCAAGCCCAGTATTTTCTACGTGGAAGTCACAAAAAGCATCATGCTCTTTACAGACTACCCTTAAACACTCACATAGTCAATTAATATTCTTCGACTTTGTGCTAAATCAAATAGCATCTTATGCTAGATTCTAGCAATCAAGATCCGTTATTTAATTTCAGCAGCAAACACATCCATGAGTTCAAGAGGAGATTCAGGTTTTGTGCATCCTGAAGCTTACATAATTTGAGGAGTGCTCCTTTTAAAAAAGGTATTGAAAATTACAAATATAAATTAATATGCAAGTCAATGTTTATATGGAATGGGAAAAGAAATGTGAATGTGTAAACTGGAGACGTGGAGATCCATGCAGGCCCCTGCCTTCTTAAATCGCCTGAGGCAATTGACCAGAGATACTTATAAAGAGTGCTTCCTAATTTCAGCCTGACTGCCCCTCACCAGCTAGTACTCAGCTCTTACTGAGCCTGGGCTGTGAGAGGTCTGGAGGCTTAAACTTTATTAGCTTCACTGTAAAACTGTTTCTGGTCTAAGAACCAATGTTATCTTCATGAAGTGGGCTTTCCTAGGGCTAAAGGTGCCCCGGGCACAGTGCTACCTGGTCCCTAAGATCCTTTCCATACACATTTCACGGAGGAGATAATCAATTTGATGATCTTCCACAAGATTAGACCTCATGAGATTCTTATCAAGACATACCTTTCTGTTAGTATAATACAGGATATTGTGTTAATTCCTCTCTCTGAACCCCAGCATTCCCAGTTTATTCTTTTCTCATCCCCTGGGCCATCTCAGTTATGACCCAGCTTTTGATCCTTTGCTAATGTTTAATACTTTAGGTCAGCAGGAGATTGATAAAAGTAACTGTGGAGTTGAACCATAAAATATGTAACCACAATGCAGATGAAAACAATATGCATGTGTTCTAATGCTTCTGAATGTTCTTAGAAATTGCTACTCTGAATTTAAAACTACTGTTTCCTTTTATAAAAATGCACAAGACAGTTGTTTCAGGAGACATTTGCGATGTTTTATTTTGATATTCTAGATAACCTGCCTTGTACAGCAGTTTAGCATAGTTTCAATACAACAAATATGATTAAGCTAAAATTAGCTGAAAGCATAATAGATATTAAAAATCTTCTGAGAGACAAAGTTAAGAACATTACACAGTTCTTTGGTATTGACTTTACGTGATGAATCATATTCACACATCTGAAGCATTAATCTTGTCCATTTGTATTCATTTAACTGGGATATGGAGTCTTGTTATGTTCAGTGTTTATGCCAGTTATGGTGGATGCTATTTTACATATATCTAAAATTGGTTTACATATCAGGATGATTTATTTAAACTAGACCAACACCCACATTCACTTATGATATGAAAATCAGCTTTGATTTTCTTTGTGGCCAACTTGGAAAATAATCGGGTGAAACCATTTAGTCTCTGAGTTTGCTTTATAAGCGATGTTCTCTGGGAAAAGAAGGGGGGACCTTCTGCTAAATTGGGGATCTGGGTAACTGAGCATCTCTGGGAGGAACAAAGGAATAGAACAGAGGGGCTAATTGTTTAATTAGTAAATGTCTGCTTGGTTAATGACATATTAATGAGTTTTTAAGACCGTCATATCATTTACCATAAAAGACCCATGTGCCTATCCCTGGATGTACTGTATAATTAAGTAATGTGGCCCAGAGGAGTTAATCATTTAAAACCCTGTCATCTTTCTCAAGTTTGCAGATAGAAGAGCCAGCACAGAAGGCACCTGCCAGGTAGAGTCAGGGTGGCCCATAATTCTGAACTAAATTGTCTCTCTGCAACGGCTGCACAGTCAGATGTCTGCCCAGAAGCAGAAATTTTTTTTCTTTTGACAACTGAAAGAGCTGCTAAGATACTGCCATTTGCTCCTTAGCATCCAGTTATTGGCAGTGCGAGTATGCATTTGCAGGATGGGGGCCATGTGAGCTTTTGAGTACTTAAAAGAGTGTAGAGGCTCGGAGGACTCTGTAATTCTAGAATTGTGCTATCCAATATGGCAGCCACTTGCCACATGTAGGTATTTAAATTTAAGTTAATTAAAATTAAATAAAATTAAAATTTATTTTTTTCATCACATTAACCACATATCAAGCGCTCAATAGCCACATGTGGCTAGTGGTCATTTTATTGGTAGCACAGATATAGGACATTTCCATTATCACAAAGAACTCTCTTGGACCATGTTGTCATTGAATACAAATGGATGGAGCCACCAGGACAGCAGCCAACAGTATTCACCCCTGAGAACTTCCACTCCCACCTCTGAAGAGCTGAAGAGAGAATGCATTCTTGAAACCCTGAAAGGTCAGCCCACTCCTATGTGACTAGTTCATATCCTTTTTTCATGGGGCAGAATCCATACCAGAACATTTGCAGCCATTTGTTTAGACTAGAAAATGATAATTTACCTTACCACAGAGTACACAGTTTGGGGGATACAAATTATGGTCCTATTGGTAAATTATAGAGCTTAGTACCACAATCAGTGCTATGAAATTTTCAAGCCCAGCTCCTCGTACTAACCTGCTTCCCCTAGACCCCCTGGATTGACTGATTTCAGATGTGCAGAACTAAATTAAAGTTAGAAACTGCAGTTCCATGGCTCCTGCATACGTGTATGTGTACAGAAACTTTTGAATGCCTTAATTTTCTTGTACCTTCTGCATAAATAAGAGTTCTCTGAAGGGGTCATTTTAAACAATTTACTTTACATTACATTTTAAACAATTTACATTCCCTTTTCCTGAGCTCTTCCCTACAGTCTGGTTTGCATTAATATTTTCTTGTATCAGACCTCTTTCCTCTCTTCCTGGCCTGTATTATTCTAAATATATTGGTCATCTTTGGGTCATTATAAATTTAATATCCTGCAAATTTTTAATTATGTATGTAAGCAGGTGCCACCTATACAAGTGGAGGGAGCTACCTCAGAGTATCCTCAGAGTGGAAATACTTGAGACCACTTCCCTGATCTGCTCGTAGTAGCAAGAGATCTAGAAGTCCAGTCTGTTCCCTTTCTAGATCCCTGTCATAGCATGTGTCCCCTACTAATGCTGGAGTGTTTTGCTGGAGCAGTGTTACAGTTGTGCTACTGCCAACAACTCAGCACTAGCCACATCACACTTGACACAAATCCTTTAAATAATACAGGCTTGGAGTCCCACACAGCCCCCCAAGTGCTAACACATCACAGGTACCTTCTAATTTCTAGTGGCCCAGCTCTTTCTTTGAATGATTTGCAGGGAAGAATACCAAGTAATTTATTTTCAAAATTATAGTCTGGGAAGTCAGTTAAAGTACACAGCTTGAACATAACTGTCTGGCTAAGGGCACATCCATCCTTCTGGCCTGGAGAAGTCCTGAAGGAAGTGTTGCCTAAGCATCAAAAATATTACCATAAAATTCACATTCTATTTCCTCCTATTTTGACATCAGGTAGGGTAGATTAGATCACTGCTCACAAATGTTCACTCTCCCTACTGCATCCATGGTAGGCACATATTTTCTCTCCCCTTGGCCTTATGACTTTCTTTGTCTCTTGGTAGATGGAGTATTCTTTTCCACTGCTTGATCTGGGGTTTGAGTATGTGTTTTACTTTGGTCAAATGGATGTTGTCAGATATAATTTGAGCAGAGGTGTAAGCTGTGCTTACCCAACTGGGCTTGTACTTTTGTCTTCCTGCCTGTTGTCATGAGAAGAATATGCCTTGAAGAGCTATTCCAAGAGGATGTGAGAGACACACACAGAAAAACCTGGACCCAATCCCAGGTGAGGCCGACCTAGATCAGCTAAACCCCAGCTGTCTTGCAGATGTGTGAGTTAGAAATACATGCTTATTTTTGTATACCACTGAGATTTTGGATCTGTCAATAGCTGAGACATTGGCCAATCCATTCTTTTAATTACCAGGAGGGCAATGTTGGGCATGTGTGAAACAGTCATATGGCAACTGGGGTTGTGCTGGCATGACTGTCATTCTGTCTTTATACTTCAGTGGTTATGAGACACCTGAAACCAGAGAAGGGCAAGTGTTTGCTTATGCGGTTCTATCCTTATACAACTGACCGTGGTAGAGAAGTGCAGGGATACGGTCTTCTGCAGAAGTAGGGAAAAGCCTTAGTTCTTGTAATGCCTGTAGGTGCTAAGATGGCTGTGGTAGTCATTGGGGAATTTTATAAATACCCTGTTTCTCGTTCTTCCAGGACCATGGTGCATTTGCCTATCTCCACTTTTCTTGAAGTTATCTTTGACCAATTACTTGGTTTGGACAATAAGGTATGAGTAGGTGTGGCATGTGTTAGATGCCACTTCTGGGTAGAAGCCCTAAGTAGTAGTGTTCAGTTTACCTTCTCCTTCCCTTTGCCATTGTACCTGGCCACTTTCCACATGGTTAAGGATGATGCTATGAAAGCCAAGTTCACAGATGATGGACATGTAGCACAAAATAGAAATCTACATTTGCTGTTGTACTCACTGAGAAATTTTTTTCACTGCACCATAACCTAAACTATCCTTACTCTTATAATTCCCTATGTTCAAGATGATTAAAATCTAGTAAAGGAGATTAGACAGATTGCCATTCAAAGCAATATGAGAATGGTACCATAGAATATATGGCTCAAAATAAATTTCATCTGAATGCTAAAAAAGGGAGAAATTGCTTCTGACCAAGGTGATCAGGAAAGACCCAATTAAAGATGAATAACTTGAACAGTCATTGGAATATGATGGGATCTGGATAGACATATGACAGAGAGAGGCACTCCAGAGAGATGAGATGGGAGTAGAGCTGAGAGCCCGAGGGATGTTTCAGAAATGGAGAGCAGACAGACGGGCTGGCTTTAGGCCTTTGTAAAGCAGGGCCACTGCACATAGCTGAGCAGGCTTCCAGTACAGAACCTTATGCTGTGGCCTTAAGCATAAGGGCCAAATGATAGAAAAGACCAGACGAGCAGACCAAGGCAGAGGGTGAAGAACCTTGAATGTCAGACAAAGAAGTTTGACCTGTGTTCTGCAGACAGGGAGAGTCATCAGTGCTTTCTGTGTAGGGCTTGTGTCAGATCAAAGAAATATTTTAAGAAGATTGCTCTAGCATGGTCTATCTGATGAACAAGGAAAACAAAAAAAGGCATTCTAGAACTTTCTCTTCCTCTTGCTTTGGCTAGAAGGCCCATTGCAACAACTGGAGAATGAGATGGTGAGGAAACAAGACTCAAGAGAGGAAGATAAAAATGAACAGGCACTTCTAGAGGGAAAAGTGTGTCATTGCATCATTAGTCTATAGGTTCTGCCACGTATGGGGCTATATAACTTTAGGCAGATTACTACTCCATCACTTTGAGTTTGACATTTTTTTATATGAAAAATGGTGATGATACTCATATCCATTTCGCAGATTTTGGAAGGGAGCAAATGAGGAAATTTACTCATCTCAGTGCCTGTTTAACCTCTATAGTAAATGACCAAAAATGGAGGCTACTGTTATTTAAAATAACAATCATTTTGGTTTTCTTCTAAGGAGTATTGTGGTATTTTTTTCCCTACTAAGCAATCAGTTTGCTGTTTCCATGTGATACTTCTTTGGAGAGGAAGACAGACTTCCTCAAAATGTTCAGCTATCAAAATAAAAATGAAAAAAATGCACTTTTCTGTTATTTCAACATCGCTCTTCCGTTAGACTAGAAACATCAAGTTAAGCGTGACCATCAAGGCAGTTCTTTGTGCAGTTTGGTAATTCTTTTTAAGGCCCCCAGGGAGGTTGGTAGGGAAGAACACTGAATAGGAGAACAAACGAGATTATGTCAGCACCCAATCTCTCTTTGGGGGGGTTCACAGAGCTGTTTTTGTTTGAGTAAGCAAAGCTGTTAGAAAAGTTTGGTTTGTTTCTCATTGAATCCAAAGTCTTTTCCCTATTCTTCGTTCATAGTTTAAAAAGTAAAGCAAGCATTTAAAAGCGTAAAGTGGCACTTTAAATAAAAAGTAGAAAAATTTGTTTTCAAAAGGTAGAGAAAATCAGCAGAAATAGTAAAGCCCTTCTTTAGTCATATAAACTGAAAATTGGTGAGTTTACAGCAACGTCTATGTGCCTCTTCTCTGCCTGGATCTAGCTTGGACACTTATATTATCAAAATTAGTAAGGAAGTTATTACCCGATTTTACAAATAAGGAAAGAATAATTAAGTAAATTACCTAAAATAAAAATGTGATTTCACTCATTCAGTAAATATAGATTTATGAGTGCTTGTTTTATGACAGGCACTGTTTAAAACACAAAGACGTAACATTGACCAAGACAAGGAACCCAGCTTCAAGCAGCTAGAAGTGTAATGGGGGCTTTGAGGGCCATAGTCCCAGTGGAAGGCTCTTTGGAGGAGGTAAACTCAAGCTTGAATCTGATGGGTGGCTGAGGGTTCACATCTGCTAGGGCAAAAGAGCAGGACACCAGGGATAGGTCCACAGGTCAAGGTGGCTGGAGGACTGCATGAGAAGCCAGCAGTGACCAGGGGCTCAGGTCATGAAGTTCCTTGCCACATTATGGCATCTGAACTTTGTCCTGTTGTCTTTATCAGAATCTAGCAAATCCTTAACCCTTCTATCACTACCACTTTGATCCAAGCCATCATTATTCCTTACTGGGATTATTGTCGTCATCATTTCCTTGGTCTTCCTGTTTCTGCCCTGACCTGAAGTCTATTCTAACACTGCCAGAGTAATTCTCTTAAAATGTAAGTTAGATTATGTCACTCTGCTTAAAGCTTCCAATGTTTTTTAATCATTGAAGAAAAGAAAAAAAATGCCCTAATCCATATATCCTGTTTGGCTTCACTGGATCTGCTACCTTCTTCCACCACTCACTTGCCGGCACCATTAACTCTCTGATCTCAACTCTTATTGTTGTTCTTCCCCTCACTCTGGTCCGTCAAGGCAGGCTCCCTCACTGTGTCTAGAGAACACACATGTTCCTACAACATGCACTTACCACAGGACCTTTGCACTTGCTAGTCTCTCTGCTCACAGTGTTCTTCTCTCTGACATCCTTAAGGTCTCCACATAATGTCACCTTCTTGGTGAGGCTTCCCCAATCCCCCTTATGTAGAGTTGTAGCCCATCTTCCTACCCACCTCAGGAATCCCTACTCCCCTTTCATCTAACTCATCATCTAACACACTTAAATTTATGTATTCATCTTGGTTTTTGTCTATCTCCCTCCCCTAGCATGTAAATTCCATGGGGGGGCATGTTTGCCTATTTGTTCACTTCTGTATTTACAGTACTGACAATAATGCCAGGCTTAGAGTGGTTTCCCACTAAATATTTATTGACTACATGAAGGAGTATGTCTGGACACAAGTGGAATAGTTGCATATGCTTTCTGAGATGAGCTTTCATTTCTTTACAAGACAAGAGAAGGCCCTGGGCTTCTGAGTGTCAATATGCGGGATAGGGTTAGCCTAAAAGGTAAACCCAAATACAGAGTAATACTAAAATATTATAATTTAGGGAGCATACAGGCAAAACACAGGCAGCTCAGATCTGTAATTTTTACTCTGAAGGTCAAAACAGCAGTAAAATACTAATATCATAATCCAGATGAGTAAGAGGTTTTAATAAATATAAAATGCCTGGCTCATGCTAGGTTCTTCGTTCTTGGTAGATTCTTTGCTTCCTTCTCTTAATGGGACACAAGATTCATTTGAGCTGTTCTTTCAGCCTTATTCATAAAACACCACAGACCCTCTCAATAAGGGGTCTTAATTTTGCTTAATAAGGGATGCTTAATTTTTGGGTTACTGTACCAGCTGAAACTCTTCTTTGTAATTTCCCCAAAGTGGCTTAAGAAAAATGGCACTTCATTGGCTCATATTACTCAGAAGTTTGTGATTGGGCTAGCTCTTACCATAATTTGGTCCAGGACCTCAAATGACATCAGAACTCAATTTCTTTCCACCTCACAGCTTTGTCTTCACCCTGGAATGGCTTCAGTCTCAGACAATCTCTCTCCTCACGGTGGCAAGATGGTTGCAGCAGCACACGCCTCAACTACATTAAGTCTGCCGCAAAGAAGTAACTTTTCTTGCAGCTTCCCCTGAGGGTCACTCTGATTTGACCAGATTGAGTTACTAGCCCCCTTAATCTGTGGCCAGGGAAAATGCAAGATAATTATTGGTTCACCTGGGGTCACACTCAGATCCCACAAACTGATAAGGAGTTAGATGTCAAATAAAAATCAGTGTCTGTGCCATAAGAAGGTCACCAGGGAGGATGAGGGGCAATCCACCTATGTCACTTCCTGTTTTCTTCTAGAATTTTCTGCAGTTCATTTTCCTTAGGTACCTTAGCAACCGGTTCTTGAATTTTATATGAATGTGAATAAAATCATAGCACCTATGATGACACATTTTATACTAAGTTTTGCCATATTTTAAGAGTATTAGTTAAAATGTGTATATAAACATCAGAAATGACTGAACAGATCATTTAGAGTTATTATTTTATAGTAATTTAAATTAATGCTTTTCTTAATGGAATTTCTCTAATGATGAAGATGATTATAACAGATAACACTTAGAGAATTGGGCAGAAAGTAGTATAATTTAATCCACCATTCACAGAAAGATTGAGGTTGATGCTTTCTAACCATGTGAATTTTTCTTTGGGGAAGGTGAACTGCAACAGTTGGGTAACGTTATATATAGCAAAATAATGAAAAGCACCAAATACTCTGGTATGCCATTCAACAAACTGACAGCGCTTCCTCTTCTTATTTTTGGCAATATATTTTATTATCCTATTCCCTGATTTGTCAGCACTTCTGTCCATGATATACAATCAAGAAAAGAAGTTAAAATTTTAGGAAAATTCCCAGACTGTAGAAATCAGTAAGTGAGATAATTCTATCAGCCTCCGTGGCTGTCTCTACTAGAAGCCAATTCAGTGCCTTGTGGTATTCACACAAAGAGAACATATTTTGCATAACTTGTCTTCCAAGCAGTGATTATCCCTTGCAGGCTGTGTGTTTTTCCAAGTGGTCCTGCTGATTAGAGGCTCTGGGTGAAATCTGTGCTGGTTGATAACCTGGCTACCTTGGCTTTTTGCTACATTAAACCCTTTTGGTCTGTTTAAACGGCAGCACTGATGCCAGTAGACTTTCTCTGCCTTCAGAAGCTGAATTTCCTTGCCAAGAATTTGCATCTTGCAGGTCGTCAAGAAGTATATGATATGTGTTGCCAATGTTAATATCAGAATGCAACTTTTGAGATTATGAATTCTTAATAGAATATCCCATACTACACGCTTTTGTGGTTGAGTTTTCAGATAACTCAGTGAGTATTGAATGACTGTTATTCATCATCACCATCTTCACACAATTAACATAGCATCCCCCAAATTCTATTTCAAGGCATAATAGTCCTATTTAGGGCCCCATATTGGAGAGTAGGGTGGAGTAGAAAAAAATACCAGGGTGGAAAGTATTTGAGAAATGTTGTAGACTCATTAGCATATTGAAGCCCTGAATATCATCCAGCATCTCTCATTTGTTCACAGAATTTCTTTGGTTCATGTGACAACTTTTAACATTCCTTGAACTTAATTTCCATAGAGCACACATTATAAAATGCTAATTTAATGGATGCGCATATGTGCCATGTGCTGGTCCTGTTTGCAGAATGCTCATGTCTGTATCATTGTTGCATATAGGGGATTCAGTATTCATAAAAAGACAATAAAAACCTAAATCTTTGACCTTTTTTTCCTTGCTCTAAGCCAGGGGTCAGAAAACTTTTTTTCTGTAAAGGGCCAGATAATAAATATTTTTGGCATACTATCTCAATTTTGTCACAATTACTCAATTTTGTCCTTGTGGCATGAAAGCAGCTACAGACAATATGGAAGCATAAATGACTATGACTATGTTCCTTAAAACTTCATTATGGATAACAAAAATTTGATTTCCTATAGTTTTCACATATCAAGAAATATTCTTCTTTTGATATTTTCCAACCATTTAAAAATGGAGAAACCATTCTTCACTCACGAACTATACAAAAACAGGTAATGGATTGGATTTGGCCCATGGACCACAATTTGTCAACCTCTACTCAACACCAAAATTGGTAAACTACATAATGTCTGTGCTTCTTTCCACACCTGCCATATTGGTCTTCTGTATTAATTTTTTCTTACTTTTCTCCTGTGCTTTTGCGAAAATCCTGGAGAAGACAAACCTTGTAACTCTACCCATCCCTCAATGCAAGGTTTAGGTCCTACTGGCTTGATTAAACTTTTCCTTTACTGTTTATTTCATATTGAAGTCTTTTTACCCTGACCCCTTTACAATAATGTATATCAGGGCCATACCAGCGGCACTTCTTCTCTGATATTTTATAATACTTTTTGTTTTGCTACATACATTTAAAAAACAAATGTTTTGTAGTCCTTAGAGTTTTTAAAGCCCTTTTAGGGCACAGGTCTGGTTTGTGTTATTTTATAGCACCACTCCTGAACCAAACTAGCACATTGTTGTGTATCTACTGAGCAGTCAATCTACAGATGTTGTAGAAAAACAGAAAATGTGTATATCATACAAGAGTGGATGGATATTGTACCTGTATATTTAGAATCAGTACTCAATTGTCTGCATATTTAGTATAAGGAAAATTGTATTTATAAGGAGTACTAGCATGAATGTTATTATTATGTTTGGGGTAGTATGATTTATTCTCAGATGTACATCTAATGAAGAGGATAATTGGCTTGTTTTTTCATTCATCCATGTACTTATTCATTTAATAAGTGCTTATTGATTTCCTATATTGCAGGTCCCAACATTGTCATTCTCATTTGTAAAACATGGCATCACCTCTGGGTCCGGTTTCTGCTGAGTGTGCCTCTGAAATGTCCCACACATCAGACCTCTCCTCTCCTCCAACCTGTTAGCCTCCCATTATTGCCTAACTCAGCTATTGGTTTTTCTTTTTGTAGTCTGCCCATGTCTTCTATCTTGTACACAATTGTCAGAGTGACATTTTATAAAATAAAATACATCATTAATATGTTGCTAATCTCCTACTTATGACTGGTTAAAGACTCCCATAGCCTGTAGGATGTGCTAACATCTCAGGATGTATGAGGCCTCCCACGAAAAGGCCCCAGCCTCCCTCCACAGTCTCATCTTTTATTAGTTTTCTTGGGCTGCCATAACAAAATACCACAGACTGGGTGGTTAAACTACAGAAATTTGTTTTCTCACAGTTCTGGAGTGTGGAAGGCCAAGATCAAGGTGCCGGCAGGGCTGGTTTCTCCCGAGGCCTCTCTCCTTGGCCTACAGATGGCTGCCCTCTCGCTTTTTCCTCACAGGGTCTTTCCTCCCTGCACACATGTCCATGGTGTCTCTCTGTGTGTCTCAATCTCCTCTTCCTATAAAGTACCAGTCAGATGGGATTAGGGTTCACCCTAACAGCCTTATTTTACCTTAATTGCCACTTAGGACCCTAATCTCCACATACAGTCACATTCTGAGGTACTAGAAGTTAGGACTTCACCATATGAATTTGGGGGACACAATTTAGTCCATAACTCATCTCTTACTTTCTTCCTCCTCCTTGACAAGCATCAGCCATATTTGATATTTCCTTGATTGCACCAAAGTCTTCTGTACCTCGAGCTTTGTTCACTCTGCTCCCTTTGCGTGAGAAGACTTTTTCCTATCCAAGACCCTTTTTTGCCCAATGAACACTGATGGTATTTCAACACGTGATTGAGATATCACCCTTCCTTTATCATCTTTCCTGTCCTCTTGGTGTCTGTGGAGGTTTTCAGTTATAGCATCTGTGACAAGTGTTGTACTAATGTGGGTGCATCTGTGCCCTGAACCTAAACTGTCAAGCAGAGTTCATATTTCATTACTGCTCGCTGAAGGTTTGTTGAACGAATGATTTCCAAAATCTTTACTGACCCTCTTGAATTTTAATTGATTGGATAAATAGTTAGATAATGAGGCAACAGAAATGCTGCAGTCCCTGGGTTATCAAAGCAATTTTGTGAAGATTCCTATACTTGGCAGGATAAACTTAAGGAATATAAAGTGCAGCCAAGGACATTGTCAAAGGTGACATTATAGGTTGTGCATAGAAGTGGACACAAATTGAGCCAGGAAAATTTTACTTTGAGATAAACTATTATTCTCTTAGATTTATTTATAAGAAAATGATTTGATTAAAAGTTTTGCCTTTTAAAATTACTTTAAAAATTTTCTGGAGTCTCTTTTCTTTCTTTTTTACTCACAAACAAAAAGAATTAGGGTTTCCCTAAAGAAGTCTTATCCTGATGATTTACTAAGTGAGATATTAGATAATCATTCTTATTTTATGTTCGATTTTTTACTTGCTTCCTGAGGACTTATACAGCCTTCTTTGAGGGGAAGCTGTTTTGAAGCATAAAACTTCGAAGACAAAGCTATACCTATTTTCTAATGAAATACATAACAGCTTCTTCTAGAAGCTCATAAATAGATGGGAGTTAAAAGAATTTTTATAAAATTCTGATATAGTTAGCAATATTAGAAAAATATTTAAGATACTACCATTGGCCCTTTCTTTCACAGATATTAAACAAAAATAAACAAGTCTAGATCTAGTCTGACTATAGTTCCATAGACACAACACACCACTAGTTGTTCTATTGTTTCCCTCTCTATTTTTTGAAATGTAAATCAAGCTTATTTTTTATAAACCATAAATTATAATTCATTATAAACTATAGCATATGAAAACTCTAAACAAGGATGATGAACTAATGTAACTCAAAGGAGAGAAATCCCCTGGCTGTTGGCAGGACTGCATCAAGGTATGTAGTTATTTATGTTTTTTGGAAGATTCTCAAATCCTGTCATTAAAAATAGCAGTGATATACATAGACCTGATGGTTTTGTCCCTTGATTAGGTGTCTCATTAATTAGTAAATCCACCAATTTATTCCCTCAGTCATTTGACCCGTGTTTCCTGTGAGCTTGCTGTGTGCTGGGTACTTTGTTACATTAACTATGCAGTGCCTTATTGGATGCAGTTATTTGCCCCATTTATTTTCATGATAAACTTTCAAAAGAAAACTCTTAATACATCTGTTGAGGGCCTTTCCACTTGAAAAAATGCCAAACATTTAACCTGACTGAAAATGTATCACCAAAGTGCTTGGCTTCTGGCATAAAGCAGGGACTATGTATAAACACATCATAAAAATAGATAAAACAAGAGCAGAGAGCCCAGAAGGGTAAAGTAGTCTTTTAGATACAGTCATGGTGACAACACAAGCAGTGCCAGAGGATAAAGCAAACTGAAGCAGACTTCAAGTCAACAGACATTTATTGAACTCCAGTTCTGCATCAGGCACTGTGATAGTTGCTTTTGGGAATACAAAGATGAGTGAGACATCATTTCTGCCCTCAAGGAATTTATAAGGGGAGACAGAGATATACAGAACTGCCATACAAGGCAGGATGCATTAAGTGCTCAAAGAAAGATACAAGAAAAGTGCTTAGGGAGACTGCAGGAGAAAGTGGTTAACTTTTACCATAAATATCAGGGAAGCCTTCATGCAAAGGATGGGGTTTAAACTGTTTCTGTAAGTTTAAATAAGGTTTTGAGAGGCAGAGATTGGGAAAGAGAAAAGTGAACAGCACATAAGAAAAGTCACAAAGAAAACAATTTCAGTGTGTAGCATTCAGGGTTTGGGTCAGAAAAGCAGATCCATTAGGAGTAGGAGCTGGTTGCTATGGACTCAATGCTTGTGTCTTGCAAAGTCGGTATGTTGAACCACAATCCCCAATGTGATGGTATTTGGAGGTGGGGACTTTGGGAGGTAACTGGGTTTAGCTGAGGTCTTGAGGGTGGAGTCCTCATGATGGAATTGGTGCCCTTACAAGGGAATGAAGAGACCAGAGCTCTCTCTTTTGCCTTTGTGAGGACACAGCAAGAAGCCCACCATCTACAAGCCAAGAAGAGAGACCTAACCAGTCCCTGACCATGCTGGCACCCCAATCTTGGATGCTCCACCCTCCAGAACTGTGAGATAGTAAGTGTCTGTTGTTTAAGCCCCTGAGTCTATGATATGTTTTAGAGCAATCTAAGCAGACTGAAACACGTTAAACAGTGGATGTGAGGCTGTTGCTTCAGTGTCTGGTGTTGGAGCCTGAAGTCCACAGGGCAGGAAGCTGGGGAAGAAAGAGGATATGAAAGGGACAGGAGTGGGAACAAACTGCAACTCCTCAGGCTGAGCTGGTTCCCACGAGCACCCACTTGACTCTCTCAGCACCTCTCAGCCTCCCTCTTTGAAGATGGGCATGACCTGGAGGAGAAGCTGGACCCTTCCTCGCAGAGCTAAATATTCTCCTGCTGGATGGGAGGGATGAGCTGAGAAGAGTGGGAAGGAGTTGAGGAGCGACACCAGGCTGCCACCCCAGCCAGCCAGCTGAGCTGGCACTGCAGCAACAGCTGCGTTACCTGAAACAATGCCACGTCCCCCTGCGGACCTGTATAGTGTGCAAAGAATATGGCTGCTGCTTCACGGTCACCTCCCAAATCCTGTGCAAATTGTCTCTTATGCCCCACCCCCAACCCAGAACGCCACAGATAAAGGAAGTCTGGGAAATGTAGCTCCGGTGTACTTATATTGACATATTGCAAACCCAGGACACAGCCCCAAAACATCACCTTGGATTATATTCTACCTGTTCTCATGTTACCAAATATTTTATCGTCTCAGAAATCATATTGTCTCATTAGAACATCACAGTGAATGGAACACCCACCAGAGCTCACCTGTGTAGTCTAAACTTTTTTAGGGAACACTTCATTCATTTGCTAAATATCAATTAATTTATTCATTTTTCAATCGTTTAGGCCCTTGCTGGAAATTAAAACAAGGCAGAGAATAGAATTAAAGTGAAAAAGAGAGTTATATCAAGTTGATTCTTTTCTCTCTTAATATGGGGATTATTTTTTACCATTAAAAAATGAATGGAAAGACCATTTTTAATTTTTGCTGGACAACTTACAATTTCTAGATACATCAAAGCTCTAACATACAGAGGTAGGACAATCTGGTCTTGGGCCACAGAAAATACTAGTTGAAATAAGCAGGATGGGTAATGAGTCAAATGATTAATTTTTGATGGTGATAGACTTCTTAAAACTCTTTGTTTCCTCTTCCTAGAAATACATATGCATCTGGGCAGTGTCATGCTTTGGAAGAAACCCTGAAGTAAAAGTGAGAAGATTCTTTTTTAAAACATTAAAAACAAACAAAAAAGTCAAGCAAGAAGTTTTGTGGCAATAGACTAAGCATAGAGTTATTTTTTAAGGAACAAAAATTAAGCATTCAACCTGTGGCCAATTTGTACTTTCTCCTTGAATTATATTGCTCTCAAAGAAAAAGGTTTGATAAAACACCATCAAAACTGAAACTGGAATTAAACTAAACTAAGTTAAAATAAAATAGACGTGTCTGTTCTTAACTCATCCTCACAACTGGATCACCAGTTTTATGCATCTTGGCATCCAATATTTTGTCTCCGGGGCATGAACTATGTTTCAGGTAACTCTGAAACTCAGAGACAAAAAGATAAAGAAGATAATTTGGAAAGTGATACAAATATGACCGTTCTGAAGAATGGATTGAATCTGTACTTCAGGGTCAAGGATGAAAGTTGAAAGGAGTTGACTATGTGTAGAAAAAAGTAATGAGTTCGAAGTTGGTTTTATTACTGTTGCTATTTGAAACAAGAATTAAATCCAGTAACTCTAGAGCAATGATCGTAATTCTGTGCTGTTGTTTTTCTATTTTATAATTCGGTGTGCTGACTATTTCCAAGAGCTTGGCAAAAAAAAAAAAAAAAAAAAAATATATATATATATATATATATATATATTTCTTATATATAAGAGTTTGACTCTAAATCTTGGAGTCCTGATGCACTATTTGTGTCATAGGCTAAAATAACTACTAATACCTTATGTTCAAACAGCACTTGATGAAGTGATTTCACATAAAAGATCTTTTTTGATATAACTGTTATATGGCGTATCTTCCATTTTATGGACAGTGTGAGTTTTGTGATGTGTAAGATGAGCTGAAATAGGAAAAGTGACAGAAAATTTACAGACCTATGGAATAATATTCCACAATGGGGTATTCTTTATAATTATCCTGGCTGAATAGCACCATCCAAAGTTCTTAAATCATCAACAATGCCATTTTTACTGTAGAGGATAAGAGTTATGATCCTTTGACTCTTTAAATTTTCTTCCTTGACAAAAGTGATCTACCTTTCTAGCCAACCTGTCTCGATGATCCATAACGTTGCTACCCTGGTGCCAGATGGATATGATAGAAGGCTCCTAAAAGGCTCTTGGTATGAGAGAAGTGTTGCTTACATATAACAAGAATCTTGTGGGATTTAAAAGTGGGAAGATGCTAGTTTGAGTCATTAATAACCTAATTCAACTGAATTTACTTTTTAAACTGTTAGCATTGCTATTTTGGTTTATATAATTTATGACTAAGATTTTTTAAAGATGGTGAACATATTAATTTCTTTGCAGCATGACTTACCTTTTAATATTGTACCATGTCGATATGATGTTTTCCTAATCTATTTCCATTGAAAACCTGAAATAGGTACTAAGGTGTACAGCTGTACAGCTGTGTCAAAAGAGTCATTTAGCCTTCCTCTCTAATCTAATCAACCATACAATTTAGTCATTTTTTATTGTTCCAATGATTACTTCTTGCCTATAGCTGGTACTCAGCTCAGTCTGTTGCCAGATTAGCTGCATTATTTTAACTAAATACCTCTCAATTGCCTCAATTCCTCATCTTTGGTGCCCTCTGAGTTCATCAAAATTAGGATGTCCAGAACCAAAGCCATTATCTTCTCCCTCAAAAAATGTCCTTTCCTTCTAAAACAATTCCATCTATTGTTGGCATTGTCATCCACTGAATCTTACAAGCTAGCCACTTTGGAGTCATCCTTAACTTCATACCTTTATCAATCACCCTGCCCTGTCAAATCACAAATGTGTTTCAAACCCAACTTCTACAATTTATTCCTACAGATTCTCTGCTACTCCAAGTTCTCTATTTATTGCCTGAAGTTCCCCTGCATTTTTCTAACCGGTTTCTTTGTCAATAATCTCTCATTATTCTGGCCCCCATGGCTACCAATTACCTTCCTTTAATTTTAGTGGGATATTTGAGGGGGGTGGACATTGGTGAAAACAATTCTCTGCTTTCCTATTATAGCGAGAATGACTTACAAACTGTTTAACAGAGGAAAAACAGCCCTTCACAAACTTGCTCAGTATGGATCCTGCCCAAGGGGCAGTTCAGCAAAGTAGAGCGATGATCATGTACAGAAAAGAGGAAAGGAAATTGAGGCATTGGTAAAGCTGGGAAGGCTGTTGATACTTGTAAATAATGTGAAGCAACATATGCAAACTGAGGTCGAAACCTAGGAGAACCTGGGTTTGCCTTCATGGGGCACATTAGCTGGGCAGTGAGCCTGGTGTGCTGAAAATTGAGAAAGAGGTGACTGCAGAGTGGGGTTGTATGTAGCAGGATTCTTCCGTGTGGCATTCATGTGCCTTCTTTCCAGTCACTCTGACACGTCTTTTTATTATTATTATCATTATTATTGTTCTTTATTTTTTAAATTGACAATAGAAGTTGTATATAATTATTGTATACAAACTGATGTTTTCACATATGTGTTCATTGTGGAATGGCTAAATCAAGCTAATTAGCATATGCATTGCCTCACATGTTTATCATTTTTTTGTGTGAGAACACAAAATCTACTCTCTTAGCAATTTTCAAGTGTACAAGAGGTTGTTATTAACTCTCATCACCATATTGTACAATAGGACTTTTGGACTTTTTCCTCCTGTCTAACTAAAACTTTGTGTCCTTTGACCAATATCTCCCAGGCACCCCTACCCTCCAGACCCTGGCAACCACTGTTCTACTTTCTGCTTTTACGAATTTGACTCCTCTGTGTACCTCATATAAGTGGAACCATGCAGTATTTGTCCTTCTATGACTGACTTATTTCCCTTAGCATAATATTCTCAAAGTTTGTCCATGTTGCAAATCATAAGATTTCCTTCTTTTTTAAAGGCTGAGTAGTATCCCGTTGTGTGTATATACCACATTTTCCTTACATATTCCTCCATCAATGAATACTTAGGTCACTTCCATTTCGTAGCCATACAATTTCATAATGTTACTGGAGTTCATATCAGGCACTAAAGATGAATGACTTAAGACTGCATTTCTGTCGTTTACTGAGGTATTTTGAAACTATTTGAAGCATAAAAGTTGAATACTGTTATAGATTTCCTATTGATTGTAATCTTGATCAATATTAAATTACACTCTGTACCCAATTTTTGTCTTGTTAACAAAACAAATAATTATTAACTAATTTATTTATTCACTCAACAAATATGTTCTTGAATTCTGATTACATTCCAGGCATTGTGATAGGAGCTGAGAATTGGCCTATAAACAAAATGTACTGTCCCTGTTCTCATGGAACTTACGGAGAATGTAGTCATTACTGCAAATGATACTGATGTCAATATTTTTACCCTGGGTTTTTTTTTTGGGGGGGTGGGAGAGTTTGCATTTTAGAGCCTTGTGTATAATATTTTCTTGTGATATTTTATTTTTTAACATTTTGTGTAAGGAATAACATATTAGATTGTTATTTTCAATTATTTCTGAGAGTCTTTGCCTTGCAAAGGGGGAACTTAGACCCTTTACCTTTATTTTTCTATTATGGTTAGCCTACCTTAATCATTCTGATTTATACTTTTATTTGTTTAATGCTTAAATTCTCTTGCCCTTTTATTTTTCACAACAGTTTGAAAGGTAGCCACTCTCTTTTTTCATTCTCGTGGTTGCTAGTTTCATTTTCTTTTTAAGAGAATGATACAACTTTATGTAATTGTCAAGGTGAGGAACAAAGTAACAGCTTTTAACTCTCCTCTTAGGAAGATGAAGAATTTAGTGCTTTTATTTTTCTCTTTCTTCTTAATTTAGGTTCTTGATCAATATGCCATGGAGCCTGTTGGGGGGCTGTGTGTGTGTAAAATGTAGTCTAAATGCACTGGTTTAAAAGATCAAAGGGTGTTTAGTCTAGGTCCAGGGTGGCAGAGCTCGTTAGCAGTAAAAACTGGACCAGAGACTGTGTTGTTTGATAGTAGATTCAGGCTTCTTTCGATTGCTTCCAGCTGCCTCTCATCTTAGTCATAAGTTTGTGATTAAATAGCAAATGTGTTAGAGAGTTCACTTGAAAACTAGATCAATTTAATGTGGATCAACTCATATAAAACTCTCTGACATTTCTTCGATTAGTAAATCAGACTGATAAATTTAGCCTCTTCTCCTAACATTAGTCAACCAAAGTGTTTTTGACTTATTGAAAGTACACACACTTTCCAAAAGGAGCCCACGCTGATCATGCGTCCTAAGCAATCCACAACGTTTGAGCAATCTGCTTATCCATTTAAACAAATACATGCAAGTTATCATCTCGGTGACAATGTTTCTCCATGAAACACAATTATTCTTTGGCCTTGATTTGATACATCGGGTGCATTAAGTTTTCTGTGCTACATTTCCTTTCCTTTCTATAGAGTAATAATACTGTGCATTAACATTAAACTTCAAAAACATCCATGGAAAGACATTTTACCCTACATTAGCAGCATCTTTAGATAGCCATAAAGCTTTTACTCTTTCTCCACAAGATAAATAATCAAACCCTTCAAATGGCTGAGGCATAGCAGTGCTTCTGAAATAAATGGATACATGTAATGATCTGGTCTTCCCTTTCTGAATATATACAAGGCATGTTATATGATAAAGAGTCCCTTCCCAAAAGAAACTAGAAAACTCTTAAGTATAGCTTTATCATATGAATAATCCTCTGGAAAAATCTTAGCTCTTTTAAAACATTCTTTGTCATTGGCTCTCAGCCAATAGTCACTGCAGTAATTTGAAGAGATACACAGGTGTCAAGATGATTTTTTTTTTGTTTCTGCAGGTATGTTTGGATTGTTAAGTATTATACATCATGAGAGTAATTACTGGTGTTCCTCAGTAGAAAGCAATACAATGAATAGAATTTTGTGAAACAACTTGTTTGGTATATCATGGATTCAATTACAGTTATTAAATTGTTCAGAAATACACCTGTGACAATATAAATTAATAAGGATGAAGTGAGCCAGCCCTGAGTTGGGGAACTCCCATAACAAAGCACAGGCCAGCTGTCAGGAAGGGAGCCTTGGTCGTGGATGAATCAGAACATCACCAGGGAATCCATGTCCAAGGAGCAGAACCCGGAAGGGAGAGCGGAATCCTCGAAGAGCTACCAGCAGAGAAATGAAAGCTGGAAGGCCTGTTTTTCAAAAGAAAAGCTTTAATGAGCTAAAAGAAAGTAAATCCCATGAGCCCTAGGAGTTTTGTAAATAAAGAGACCAGCCTTCCCATGGGTGTTAGGCTGTAAGATAGCTTCCCATTTAGAGGTGACACTGCAATCACGTTTTATGTGCACAGTTCGCTTGCCTGGACTCCATTGTGCTCCCAGTTTTTCAAAGTAGTGACCAGACACCACTTGAAAATGTATCTTATCCACATTGCCTGGATGTGATCCATTAGAAGATTTATTTGGATTTCTAAGCAAATGTGCCACAGAAGATTAAGGGTAGGTAATCAGTCATTTACCTTAATGAGAATGACTTAGGCTCTTTTCTAACTGAACTGCAAGGAAGGAATGGACGTTTTCTGGAGGAATAGATAGGGCAGAGTGGCAGCAGAGAACAGCATGAATACCCCTGCGCTCCTGCCCCTAAGGTGGCAGCTGGGGCAACTAGAGGAAGAGAAAGGAAGACATCAGGAGAAGAGATAGGGAAGGGAGGCGAGAGGGGCCTACAGTAAACAACTTGCGTGTAACCAGGTGGGCCACATCCAATTGTCTCAGCCACAAAGTCTCCCTGCCCCCTCTGCCACGGAGTGAAGGCTTGTGTCCTCCCAAAATTCCTATGTTGAAGACTAAATCTTCAACATGACCGTATTTGGTGATAGGGCCTGAGATCTTGAAAGTGGAGCCCTCATGAATGGGATTAATGTCCTTATACGAAGAGACAAAAGAGAGTCTCCACCATGTGAGGATGCAGCAAGAAGACAGCCAGGTTCGGGTCACCAGAACCCAACCTTGTTGGCTCCCTGCTCTCAGACTTCCCAGTCCCCAGAACTGTGAGAAATAAATTTCTGTTGTTTAAGTTGCTGAGTCTTTGGTAATCTGTTACAGCAGCCTAGACTGACTGAAGCACTGTGCAAGAGTGGCTGTAATTAAACTCTTGCTTTGTTCTCTGCTCTGTCTCTGCCAAGCCACCCATTTTCTTTCCTGTTGTGGTAACAATGCTCCATACTGATAAATAGTGCAGAGTTGGGAGGCTTCTTGAGTTTAGCCATTGCAACCAGGCCCCATGGACAAATTTCAATAACCTCTATATGTTTTTTACAATCCTCTCCCTTAACTAACTACTTGACATTTTGAGCTGTTTTCCAGATATGGTGGATTTTCTGCAAGACAAAGGAGCTGAGATTCTGAAGGCCCCTGGGCAGGCTTCCTGAGGCCAAGACTCAGGATCCCCCACAACCTGCCCCCAGTGCATGTAGCCCCTTGTCAGTTACACCATGACCTGCCTCAAGGCATGTGGCCCCTCCTTTAAAAGCCCATGATCTCCATTATTTGGAAAGACCGATTTGAGAAAGCTTGTCCTGTTGTCCCAAAAAGATGTCTGTTGTGTTAAAAATTCCTTTCTTCCTTGGTAGTCCTTGTCTTAATAATTGGATCTTTGTGTGATGAGTAACTGGACCTAGGCTGAAACCCCCTTGTGGTTTCGACAACACCGTGACAAAATGAAATAAGCAGCAGCAGTATGTTGAGATCTTTTATATCTCATGTTACCATAGACCCTTATTGCTGTTCCCTGGAAGGCTCTTGGTCCTCTCCTTTAGTTACTCAGCTATCAAGAGCAGGAATCAAATCAGTTTTCCATATTGAAAGATTCTCCCCCCTTTATCCACACAGTATAAGTATAAAGCTTGTTATAAAGGCACCTTTGAAACAAACAAAGCCAACTCCCCCAGGGGAGGGACCGGACAACACAACCTAAAGGACTCGTGGTTTGCTTAGGCGTTTCTGTCCCTGGCTCTTAGATTTTCCCATTTTAAAAAACTGGGTGAGAAGTAATTAGATGATAATAAGAAGAGTACCAACATTGGACAGCAGCCCTGTGACCTTTTAATCCTTACGAAAATAAGCATATGAGGTGGGTTTTATTATCCCCCTCTGTATAGAAAAGAAATTCAAGGCTCAAATCAGTGAAGCACTTGCCCAAGATCATATAATACATCTGATGAGAGTCTGTGAGGGATTCAAACCCATGCCTTTGCCCTTAGACCAAAATGTCTCTCATTTTCCTTCTGACTCCCATTCTCTCACAGCCTGTTTTTATGATGTTTTTTATTTTTATTTACTTTGGGGGCACAAGTGCAGTTTTGTTGCATGGATATATTGCATGGTGATAAAGTCTGGGCTTTTTGTGTACGTATCACCTGAATAGCGTACATTTTACCCAACAGGTAATTTTTCATCTCTGACCCCCTCTCCTCCCTCCTAGCTTTCTGAGTCTCCAATGTTTATTATTCCATCCTCTGTGTCCATGTGTACACATTATTTAGCTCCTGCTTATAAGTGAGACCATGTGGTATTTGACTTTCTGTTTCTTAGTTATTTCACTTAAGATAATGGTCTCTAGTTCCATCCATGTTGCTGCAAAAAACATGATTTCATTCTTTTTTATGACTGAGTAGTATTCCATGGTGTGTGTGTGTGTGTGTGTGTGTGTGTACATATAACATTTTCTTTATCCAGTCATCCATTGATGTACCCTTAGGTTGATTCCATATCTTTGCTATTGTAAATACTGCTATGATAAACATATGAGTGCAGGTATCTTTTTGATAAAATTATTTCTTTTCCTTTGTGTAGATACCCAGTAGTTAGATTACTGGAACAAATGATTTTATAATTTTTATGGTACAAGTCATTGTGCAATAAAATACAATGTGTAGAGTTGTGATGAACTTATATACATTGAAGGTCAACTGTTAATGTGTAAAACAATAAAATATTTTAACTGATATTCAGGAAAAACACAGATCTATCAAAATATTTCTTTATTGCTGCTTCTAAGGAATTAAGTTTCATAATTTTTGGTGATCTCTTATTTTTTCATGCCCATTTTTATAATACATTTTAAATCAGAATAAAAGTGAACCCTTTATTCAAAACAGTATCAACCTCAAATACCCTTCCCCTTTGTTTCAATGTAGACATAAGATAACTGAAGTACTGTGTTTAGTAAACTCTGATTTTATTTAGTTCAAGTACATGAAAAAACATTATTGGTAAGAACAAAGTCTAGACTGTTCTGCTAAGTTTTAAATCTCAAATATAAAATGTCCAATTATTCATGAGTCATTTTCTTTTTCCTTAACTTCTTGGTTATCACTTTAGGGCAAATCATAATATATTGGGATTTAGAATTAACATTATTTAAATAACTTATGAACCATGAATGATTTCTCATAGGCTACGTGATATACTTCTACCTTTAAGTTCCACATGAATCAAGTTAATCACAAAGTCAAATACATAAAATTAAGATTATGTTTTGTTATTTAGGCAATTACAAAGAACAGAGCATAAAAGGAAAAAGAGAGACTCACTGAAGAAGGCAAATTCTAACAACATCCCATTTATGAATCCCTTTGTCTTCTTGACAATGGCAGTTGGGGATTCCTGATATAGTATTTGATGTTAAAATTGTTGGGGAAACCCCACATTTTACTGCCAATAACTTGTTTTATTTGGAACGTTTTTTCTTTTAATGGAATGGCAGTACTATCAAGTAAAAAGTGTATCTGTTCTTTCCTATTCTTAGGTTAATTGTTAGAAGACTATTGAATTTATGACCACTGCCCAATGGTGTATCATCCTGCTTTAAACAAAAATGTTTTTATCCTTTTACAACTTGGATAATAGTTAAGGCAATGAAATCTAATGAATACTCTCTTTGTGTTTTTTCCAAAGGTATGTGAGGAGAATTGACTTTTAAGAAATGTATATCCTTGGAGATCTCTGCTGAGACAGGCAGTAGGATGAGCAGGGGTCCAGAAGCCAGAGGTCTTGGGCCCCCAACCAGCCCGTGACTTCAGAAGGGGCCCTCATCATCTTCCCCCCTATTTTTTTTCCATACACAAAATGAGAAAGAAGGTAAGCAGTCAAAAAAAATTCTTTCCAGTTCTAAAGATCTGGGATTCTCAGTAGATGGTGTAAGGAAAGCGAATTTTTAGCTTTTAATCCTGTTTTTTAAAAACCAGCAAAATTTGGGAGCAGAGATATGATAATGAATTATACTTACTTTTTATGGTAGAAACAGAGTGATGTCTTCTTTATTAATTGCTCAGAATTGAAAACGCATTTCCTCCATTATCAGGAATATCCAGCAGATAAGTTTGCCTTTTGATGGAAAGACAATGCTGTGCAGTGGTTGAAAGTGTGGGCTCTACTGATAAGGCTGCTGGTGTGTGAATCCCAGGTTTTCCCCTCTCTCATAGGTCCATCTTCTGACCAGATTACCTAATGATATCACCAGGGACTCGTGCTTCGAAGGAGATTTCTTTGCCCTCTAGGATATTGGTAGACTGAGGGTAGATACAGAAAAATTAAGATGAGTGAGAATTTAGTTCATCCTAGATTCTACGTCTAAGGTAGATCTGGTCTTCTACTCAATTAGGACGTACCTTTAATTTGGGGCATTTGGTAAATTCTCAAGTAAAGAATAGGTATCCTTTGGCTCTTTGATTGCCATTTGGGAAATATCCCACAATATCAATAGTGAGAACACAATATGTCATCTAAATACAAATACACAGACTCAAAAGTAGCTATCAACCTGTTTACATATCTTCCCAAGGTTTGTGTTTCTTTCTCAGCTCTGTGTTTTTATGTATTAACACTGCAAAACTAAGTTCACAGCTGCAATGCAATTAGCAAGCTCTCTGGAAAACTACCTCCGTTTGTGGCTGCTAATGTATTTGCTATAGATTTTAGTGACAGAAATAGTGATATTAATGTTGTCAACATCTATGTCACTGCTTGCAGGCATCATGTAAACCAAAAGGTTACATTTTAAATTATGAAAGCCTGGGTTAAAAAAAAGTCCTTCATTTTTCTGACTTGTCACATTAGAGTTTAAGATTATGTTATAGGTGTTCAGAATTAATCATAACATGTTAGGTTAGATAGAAATAAAATATCTGAAAAGTCTATATAGCTGATTTGAGGTATTTTAAATGTTGTACTATACTCTCAATAAGATAAAATTCCATTTTATGAATAGCTTCACATTTAGCCAGATAATTTGTTTGCTTTTACCATCAGACATACCTTATTTCTCTGCACATTTCTCTGCTTTGAAATTCTGAATAATAGGAGAATAAAAATTTCAGATTTTAGAAAAAACTATGATTTTTAAGTTACTCAAAGTAGCATACACACACATGTAGTATGCAGAAAGTGCATAAATTTTGTATTTACTAGGTGACTGGCTATTTAATATTCCTAACAACCTTATGGAGTGGGTATTATTATGCACTCTTTAAAAACTAGGAAACTAATCTTAGCCATTAAACAAGTTGTCCAGGATCACACAACTACATAGCAGTGGCACTAAGGTAAAATGAAAGATTATCAGTCTCCAAAATCAATACTCTTGTCTATGATTCATAGCTATACTCATAAAAATATTCATAACTATAATTTGTGACTATTATTCCTATGGCTTTTGACACTAATATTCTTCTTATCAGAGAATACAGTTTTTTTTTCCCCCAGCTTATGCTGCTTTAGAATTCATGCAGACTGATCCTTTTGGTGCTATGCATGTGTATGGTTGCGGGGGGCAACAATAACAATTTTCTGTGGATATTTAAAGGCTGAAGGCGTATTCTCTCTGTGTTCCTATTGATTGCTTCATCATATTATTAACAACATCATGTTTTAGAAGCAACGGCATAAGTGGCTTTTGGCTTCTTCCTTTTTTATCCCTGCTAAAACCATGGAAGAAAGAACTAGAATGAATGCCCAGCCATTAGTCAGTGAGACTTAACAGTGCTTTAAAAAGTTTAAAAATTAGACCTAAATATTTTATTAAATAGGAGAATTTTAAAAATCTGAATCAGAAATTTTGCTACACATGATAAGGTTTGTCGGGATATTTCTTTTTCATGTGCTGGTTTAGTTAAACTAGTTTCCCTTCCCCACATTAAATATGGAGATTATATCCTCTGCATGTAGAGGAACTTCTTCTCAGGGACATGAATTTTGAAAAAGCTGTCCATCACTTAATAATGAACAAGGCTAACTATGAAACTTATTTATTCACTTGATGTGCTTATTCATTTATTGTATACTTACTAAGTACCCATTACAGGCTAAGCGTCCTACTAGATGCTAAGGATAGATAGTACTTAAAACAAAAATAATGGTACCCCCATAATCTTGTGAAATAAAAAAAATTTTTTTTAAATTAAAAAAAATACATAAAACTATTCAGAGAAAACCCGATTGAAACATTTTGTTACTTAGATTTACACAACTCTCTAAAACTTAGATCATATTCAGAGATATCGAGGGAGATTTTTTCAGCTTTTTACTGAAACCATTGTAAAGCTTATTTTAATACTAGTTAATACCATAAGTCAGTGCTATCTGCAGTAAGAAAGTCCATTCAAGCAACATTATAGAATATTGAAGGATCTATTTTATTAGGGAGTGAGATATGGTTATATTTGTCTTAAAAATCAATGCTAAGTTTTGTTTGTTTGTGAAACTCAGACCAAAGACAAATTGGAAGTTATACACGAGAAAACGGGAATGCTTCTGTTATTTTGGGCAGTTACTTTTAACTCATGATACAGATCAAGCTTTAGTGAATGATAAACAAAAGATATTTCAGCATCCTGTCTGGATTCTTACACTGAATGCTATTTATTCTTAGTGAGATTACGGTCTCGAATGAGGTGACCATGGACTTCAGAGAATCCGTTTTTTTTACTCTACTGTTTTATCAAATAACTCATCTATTAAAAGAAAGCATAAAGCTTCAGCTTGTAATCAGTCCATATTGGGAGAAAAATCATTTGTGGAACTGTTCAAATGCCAATTATGTTAGTATTTTCCAGCTCTGAAAAAAATAACTAGAAATGAATGATATTAAGTTACTAACTGGAATTCTTCTGAAATTCCCAGAAACTGAAAAAGAGATCAAGGATATTTTGTGGGTTACAATCAAACAATAATGGTGATTGTAGCATTTGGTACCTAAATGGTATTAACTTTTGGCTGTTGCATCGATTTCATTAAATTCAATGAGATTTTTTGTTATACAGAACTTGCCGCAGAAAATTTGCATACCATAAAAAAAGTAGTCATGGAATTTATTCATTAGCTTCCCGCCTACCCCCACTAAAGGTCTACAAATGCAAAGGTTTGATTCTGGATGGAGTTCATTTGGATGTGTCACTAGGAAGGGTATCTTTGCCCTGCAGGCTGCCTACATTTGGAAGAATTCAGCCTCATTGATTTTCTTTGTTCTTTGCTGATTTACACAGCAAATATAGTGGAATACAATGGTCTCTGTAAGGCCAGATCTACAAATAATTTCACCATTTCAAGGGCCACTGAAGGCCTGCAACTCCAGATCAGCCTAATCCATGGCAAAGTTACTAGGGAAATACTTTTATAAGTATTTAGTTTTTTAGCATTTCACCACATAGTGGGTTTTTTCTTTTCTCTTTTTTTTCCTTTTTTCTTGATAATTGCATTTCAGTCCTAATTAAATTGCTCACCTCACTGCTGATATTAAGAATGAAGGAAGGCATGATTTTAGCCTTTGGGTTTTGTCAATTGATTTTAAAATGACAAGGTTTTTGTTAGTTATACTAACTGACCCTTAAATTATTATTTAAAAAGATGCTTTTCTTCTGTCTGATGATTTCAGAAGTGGCCTGAAAAAAATCAAAGGTACTCCTGATGCCTGTGGTTAAATGGAAGCTGATATCTGTCAACCAATCCTTATCTTACCAAATTTAATTTAGAACATTATGCTCTTCCATTTCTAAAGTAACAGTAATTCAGTAATACCATACATTTTCACAGTGACATTATGTTTAGTTATGAAAGTTACATTTTTCTGGGAAAATGACATTATTTTTTCAAATGTATTTTTCCTGTTATTAGATTCGTCATTATACCTCAGGTCTTGTGAGGGTGAAAGGAGAAATCTATTGATAATTAAAGCCTATTTTAGACAGAGAGGAGGAGCAAGCCAAGACCAGTCCAGCCCAGTTGCTAGGTTCACAAAATAGGATAGAGAGAGTTTACCCCAAAAGGAGGCTGAGCCCACTGATGTCTGTGGGCTGAGGTTCCATTCAGGGTCGCTCTTTGTACAGGGAGATGGAAGTATGGGACAGAGGAACTAGGCAGGGTTCAGAATGGAGTTAAATGCAGATTTCCATGCCTACAGATAGAGTTAAAAGACAATTTTAAAAATGGAGCAAGAGGTTTAACCTCACTTAAGATTGGGTCCTGGCTGATAAGGTTTCTGCCTTTAGCATACCCACTTGCCAGAAACTGAGAAGAAAGAAAGACAACGGGAATTAGGAGGGTCAGAAACTCCATCAAGTATGATAGAGCAGTTGGGTTTGCAAAATTCAAGTTTTGAAGTTTAAGCATTATTTTTCTATTTGTTTCTGTAACTGAAAACAGTCATGTTCATTTGAGCAAGAGTCTGTGTGTGATGACTTCTGAGGGTCTGAATATTCTCGGTGATGTTGGTAAGCTACAGATTTCAGAGTAATTCTGCAGTACAGTGCACTATTCTCAACCCCCGAGTCTTCCATTTGTCTCCCAATAATAAATAATGTAAATAATGCTAAAATTAAATGAAAGCCCATTTCACAAGAAAACAAACAAACCCCTAAACATTAAAATGACGGAAGAGTCCCCAAACAGAGTAGAAAGCCCTGGAGTGGTGGCCTCACCATGGTAAAACTAAATCATCAGTACAAGCAGGTTCTAATAAACCATTCAGCGTGATAAAGGGGCACTATTATTTTACAAAGCCCAGAAGGCTCTGCTACTGCTGCTACCATGAAGTGAATAGGTTAAAAGATTTTAAATGGGATTGCCATGGCTTTCTACAGCAAAAATGCAGGGCTACAGGCAGCTAATATACCTTTATTAATGTATACACTAGGACACTAATACAAATTAGACGTATCTATGATGTTAGACAATTTGGTTTGTCTCATTCAAAAAATTAGGGGGCCATGGCCAGAAAGATAACAAGTTTACAGAAAGGATTCCAATAAAAATCCTTTTGGGTAATGAATTAAATTTTCCTATTGAATAGAAGCCTCTAAAAGAAAAGTAATTTGTCAATTAACTTTCATTTAATAACATTTTTCAGTGCCAACAATGTGCCAGGCACTGTGCTAAGTACTAGTCCCCTTCCGAAAGTCACTGTGTTTGTTTACCATGTAGTCTCCTACGCATCAGGCCCAGCACTAGGCAGGCATTTATTGCATCTTTTACGTTGTTTGTATATAACCCATAGAAAATTTAAAAATAACAAGGCTACTCTTTAAAAAAAGTTTTGCATCCATTGTTCTGACAGTCCCTTCATTTTTTTCTGTGTGATTCTAACCACTTCCTGACCATTAGCTCTGGAAGAGTAAACAAAAAAGAAATGAAGGTGGAGAAACAGTAACACTTGTGAGTTTGAGATGAAATTCTTGTGCAACATTATGTGCGGGTCTGGCATCTTTTAGCTGATCAGTAAAATTCATTATAACTGTAACCTGATGATCTGACATGGAACCTAGTAGATATTGTAAAACGGGGGGAAAAAGGATGTGAAATACTCTGTACATGTTATTTTGATATAATCTCCTGGCAATAGAACTCTGGCACTGTGCTACTGTCATGCTTTCAATTACATTACTGAGCAATCGCACATTAAAGTCTAATGGAAAATGATCCTTTATTCCCATGGTACCTCATTCTATTGTTTTCTAAATGGGTTTCAGAATAAAGATGCAAACTTGAATGGAAAAAAGTCATTTATGGTATTATACTCTTCTTTTTGTGCTTTCTCACATAATGTAAAGATAAATGCTGTGGTTTTCTAGTTTTAATTTGGGCATGTTTTATTTTAATAGTTGAAAAGTGCTTAATCATAATGACAAACTTTCCTGGTGTGACTCGTAATATTGTCAAGCTTCTCTTATGGTAAAAGTTGATGCAACTTAGAATTCTCCCTGAAGGCGTTCTTCCTTGTATTTTCTTGGGGCATCCTAATGGTGTTGAGTTTTGCAATGGATTGAATGTGTTAATAACCCTGCCTTCATTTGATGAGTCTGTGATTAACTCTCTAACTTGTTTTCCCAAACTAACAGTGTTTATGTGTGCACATGTGTGCTTGTGTGTAGTTGTATGTGTGTATGTGATTGAGGGGGAGGTTCACCAGATTATCTTTGATTCTTAATCTTTCTTTAGAACTGGCATGACATTCAAATGGTTACGGCATGGTATAAAGTGATAGGGGGTCTCTTATAAAGTGTACAAAGATAAAAACTTAGGGAGAAAAATATTATTTTACTTAAATCATAGGCCACTAACTTAGTGTATTCGCTCATGGAACATGGTGCCTTCTGCACTTGGATGTACTTTTGGATGGCTTTTGGTCTGACCTCTGTTCATACAACCATAACCAGTTTAATAAGTAGGTTAAACATAATAGGCTTTGTCCAATCACAATGGTCAATATAATAATTCTGTATGCGTCTACCTATGTAAATCAACTTTCAAATTAAAATTTTCTATTTTTCAGGTCTAAAATAGCACATAGCTAGCAGCCCCTAGTGTAAACCTTTACAAGTTCCTATGAAGGTGTGGGAAGATCAAAATTGCCAGTAGAAAAAAAAAAACCCAAACAAGCAAATACACCAACCAACCAACCAACCAACCAAATAAGCAACGTTAGCATTGAACCAAATCCAGAATGTGGAAGGATGTCCTAATAACCACAAGGATGATGAAACAGAACTGAAAAAGCAACCATAGCAACATGGCCCAACTTTTATAAAAATAATTCCCTTCAAGGCGGTGAGATCTGCTTTCCTGCATGAGATAATTGTTGTGCAGGACCATCATTCTTTGAGGCAGAGTATCGGCCACCTGTCTTGTTTCTCCTCTCGTCAGAAATGCTGAGCACACAAAACAACCAGGCAGAAAGTAGCCTCAGGGTTGGAGAACTAGCAGCAGTATATTGTATTCTGGGTGGGATTGTTTCCACAAGAAAATATAGGGTGGAGTGTGGGTGACATTTCGTACTGACAATTACTGCTTTCTATGCCCTTCATCCATCCGTAGTGCAAACAATCAGGCAATGGATGTGAAGTTTAGAAAGACCCCAGCAGAAAAAAAGTCTACTGGAAACTGATAATTGGGCCTTATTGATTCAAGAGAGGTGTACAACAAGAGTAGGTTGATGGGTAGACTAATTCTCCTATTCATTGGTAAACAGCGAATGAGTCTGCCCAGATATCTCTTGACTTCTGGGTGAATCAACAGAATGCAACAACAACAACAAGTAAACATGAATAGGGACCATAAAAAGCTCTTCTGCAGCAAAGTAAATGAGACATTATTTTGAAAAATTAGAGTGAGTGTATCATCAAAATGATTTGTGTGAGAAACTAGAAAAAAAGAAAACTATTTAGGCATTAATAAGATGCATAAAGATTCAGCTTCTCTGGAATAGTCACAGAAAATCAAAAGAAGAGAAAAGTCCAAATAAAAGGAAAACAGTGCAAGGAGGAGATGGATAAGATAGAGATGAAATCAGTAGGAGAATTAAAATCAGTATCGGAAGTGTGAAGTGCAGAGCTGACACTTGGAAAATCACATCAGTAAGTTGAGTGAAAATTTGGGAAGAAGAACTTCCATATAGCAGGTGAATAAGCGAAATCAATTTAAATACTGTATTTCAAAAGATGATGACACAGCTGAAGAATAAAGAATTGAGATACTAACTTTACTATAACTATTCCCACTGGGAAAAGTGAACAAACATTCAGAGTTATTTTTGACAATTTCACTAGCAGAAAAATGGTCTGTATATGTAGATCAAAAAGGCTCTGTGTATTTCAGTTAACATCAGTAAGGGAGATTAAGATATAAACTGCTGAAACTTTTTTCCAGTTTTATTGAGGCATAATTGACAAGTAAAAATTGTATGTATTCAAGGTGTACAGCATGATTTAATGCACACAAATAAATTAAAAATAAACCTTTAATGTATCCAAGCAGAACGGCAACCAAAAAGATACTATTAAAAGGAGAAAAAAATCAAACTGATTTCAGACATCTCTGCGAAGCTAAATCACTGAAGAGGATGGCAAATCTGACATAGATCCCTGACAAGAAAATATTCTGTCTCAGCAATTATACATGATCTCTTTCTTTTGCATTTACAAAGATATAATTGTATAATTCTTCATTACACAAGGGTTTAAAATACATTATCTCAAGTCGATTAAAATTTACTTCCATTGATGATGGGAATAATCTGTATTAAAACCTAAAAACAAGAAGATTCCAGATTCCATCCCCAAGGAAATAATAGAACATATGGTCAATGGTATTCATCATAGCTATTTCATTATTATAGAAATTATAAATGTCCAATATTAGGAAAAAGTTTTATATTTTGGGCAATGCAGACATAAAACTTATCACAGAAAGGTTTTCCATGGCATAGTAAAATGCTTTCAATACAACCAATAAACTGATAGATTCATGAGGGCAGTATCATGCTTGTTTTCTTCACCACTGTTTCCGCAGCACTAGGCTTGATTTCTGGCTCAATAAATATTTCCTAACTACTATATGAATGAATAATGATTAAATGTGGAGGATATAAAATTATACTTAGAGTATCATCTTAAGTATGTTTACCACTGGAAAAAAAGCCTGGGCAAGTTAACCCCCTGTACCCCTGTGTTAGGGTGGGTATGTCAGCAGCTGAGAAATATCGACCCATGGTTAGTAGAAGAGATGAAGCAATCTGCATCTAGGTTTTCCTCAATGCAGCAACAGTTGGGACAGACTTTCATGGGATGCTCTGTATGTCTATCGTCATGCTTGGCACACATTTGTAATTATATGTAGATCAATCTAGAATGTTAAGCTCTTTAGGTGCTTCTGGCACAAAGAAGGTAATCAAATGTTTATGGATTTAAACAGAACTAAGCATCTCTGTGTTGAATAAGCTCTAATGAGACCCTGCAAAATAGGGTGAGGAATGACTTATTGGGTATTACTTTGGAAATAGAAATGTGTCCTATGTCTGGATTAATATTACAGGCTAAATATTTGTTCCCCCCCAAATTAGGGAATATTTCAAAACAAAATGCTGTACACGATATATATATACACACACACAGACACATACATACTTATTTGTTAATTTAAATAAATAAATAAATTAATTAATTAATTTTTTTAAAAAGAAGGAAAGGAAGAGACACCAGAGCTCTCGCTGTCTCCATGTTAACCCACGGGGGAAAGGCCACGTGAAATCACAGACAGAAGGTGGCCCTCTGTGAGTCAGGAAGAGAGCCCTCATCAGAAACTTAATTGGTTGGCACCTTGATCTTAGACTTCTATCCTCCAGAACTGTGAGAAAATAAATTATGAACAGACCATGACAATTTATTAGTAATCTGTGCTAGTGTATGTGAACTATTAACTTTATTCACCTTAAATATTTCCAAATTCCCAAAGCCAGATATTTTGGAGGAGGTCTCAAGCTTGGTCCCTGCATTTTGGTTATGGTCTAGTGTAGTGTCTTTCAAACAATAAAGAATGACTTTGTGGGACGTTACTGAAAGGCAGAAGGGGAAACAGAATGGAGGGAGATGAGGTAAAATTTGAGCTCTGCTTCTTTCTAACTTTGGGATATTGCGTCCCTTATTTAGGATCCTTAATTTCCTCAGTATCACCTGTGTTTTCTACCTCAAGGGTGTCCTGGGAGGATAAAATGGCATTATATATGTGAAACTGCTTTTTTGACCACAAATGCTATAAACCTAAGGGATTTATAAAAAAGGCCACTCTTAGACTTGGGAAGGGAAGGCTTCAACTGAGTGGATGTTCTTCAGAGGACCTGTGCTAGCTTATTCTAGCCGTGTCTCTCACCATGGTGGGAGGAGTCCCTGACATCAAGGGGAAGTGCCCACCAGAGCCCAAGACCCAGCTCCTGCACCACGATCTGGGTACCTGGGATTCTCAATTCTCTGCTCAGAGAGTCTGAGCTCCCTTCTGGGTCCTGCTTTGACTTCTTCCCCAAGACCACCCTCCCAGCTGCATCCCTGAGTTACTCACTTTTAAGTCTAAGAGGTACACAAGAGCTGGGGTTTTGTGGGGAGGTCGCTTGGGCAGATCTTGGAATTGCAGGCTATGTGTGTGTATGTGTGTGCGCACTGCATGAGGAAGCCAGGAGAGGAAGGAGAAGGAGGCAGGGCTGGGGCTGTGGGATCAGTGTGTGTCATAGGGTATATGGGCCTCTTTGTCCTCTTTGCCATGCCCTGAAAATGTTAGGGTGAACCTGTATATGAATCCCGGCTTCCGCCTAACTGTGTGATTTTGGGCTAATCAATCAGTATATGTGGGCCTCAATTTCCTCAAATGAAAAAAAAGTATAATTTGAATCTCTGTCCACAGATTTGGGTATATAAAACTTGTGTTATTTAGAAAGTTCTGCCTAAATTCTACTTCACTGAAATTCTGGCTTAGATATTAATTTCTAAACTCTCATTTATAAAATTCTTCCACACACTAATTTTACTGGCTTTCCAATATATACCTCAATACTTATATAAAAATCACCCTTTCTGATTTTTAAAGATCTTCAGTGGACTTTAATAATGATCTTCCTTCTACCTTACCTAATATGAACTTTCTCTCTTTTTTTCATTTTCCATATTCCATAATTAGCATTGAAAAATTTTTATTGTTTATCTTGTTCATTTTTATCAGTTATGATTTCTTCTGATTCTTTTGTTACTTTAAAATAACATTTTTTCTACTCTCTACTATTTATATTTCACCTTTGATTCCATATATTTTAATAAGATTTATGCCTACATTTTAACATACTTTATAGTATAGCCTGTCTGTGGCATGGATCATTGTAACTTATTCAAAATTTGAAATTTCAAGGGGTGATTTGAGATTGAATATTTAAAATTTGATTTGGCTATTATCATTAGGGATATTTTATGAATAAAATTATCACATAATCAAAAAATGTTTTAAGCGGGTAACTTTGTTTTAACTTAAATTGACATAAGGGAGCCTGTGGGCTGGCCTAAGATTCATAGCATTTTTTCTCTAGGAGAATCCCAAGTGGTCAGTTCATAAACAAGTAATTATTGAACACACCCAAGAGGATCTGGATCTTATTCCCAGATCTGCCATTAAGCAAATTGCTTAATACCCTTGTCTTCATTTGTACAAGGTTGCATTGAGGATAAAGTTAGAGACAATAGATGAGAAGATAACTTTGAAAGCTAGAATACACAGTGACTTAAATTTGTCATTATTGTTATTAATAAAATTATTATATAATGCTCATAATGCATAATTGACACAATGTAGAACTAAGTTATATTTTAATTGTGAAAAATCTTTACAAAGCCAAAGGCTCTATTGTTGCCTATATAATGGAAGTTTTATGATTTCATGACCAGTTTAATATAGTCAGCCTGTTTCAAACAGAATTGGGTTTAAAGGGAACCATTCTGTCCCCTGTTCATATGACAGATAAAGACCACACTGTTAAAGAAACTACATTTTTCCCCCCTTGGATTTGTTTTTGTATGTTACAACTACAAATTGGTGAATAAATGTATAAATGAAATACTTACCGTGTGTGTAATCATAGGTGAAGATCTTATTAACTCAGGTTGGAAAGGCTATAGATACCTTACCCACTTCTAGCCTTCTTGCAGTCCCTTAGGGCTCCAAAAGGTCGTGGTGCTGCCCGTGTAAGTCTGGGTCTCCTGTGCTCTGGTCCCACTTGCCCACTGCTCTGTCCTCTGTCTTTTCCCACAAGCATGTCCTTCTCATAGGTGGAGAGAGCTGCCTGTTGTTCTCTGACATTCTTTGCTTATCCCCATCTTATACCATCATTATGAGGTTTATCCCCCATGGAATGCCCTCTGCCTTATATTCTCCAGCTCAGACCCATCTTCCACATTGTATACAGCCTTCATAGTGGAGACGATGGAGCCCAATTGTTAAGAGTAGATGTCCACGTGCCAGACTGCTCATGTCTGAATCCTAGATTACTAACCATCCACAGGATGTGCAATGTTGGGTAAATTCTTAGCCTCCTCATGCTTGTTTCATTATCTGCAAAATGTGGATAAATATCAGTATTCACCCCCTAGATTGTTGTTAGAATTAAATGAGCTAATGTATGTAGAAGGTCCTGACTGCTTAGTACATAATATTGGGTCTAGAAATTTTGGTATTTCATGCTCAAGAAATTTGAAAGTAATTGACTATTCACTTTGGACCTCACTAATTTAAAAAATAATTTTTAAATTGTGGTAAACATAACATTTACCAATTTAACCATTTTGAAGTGGACAGTTCAGTGGCATTAAGGGTCTTCACATTATTGTACTACCATCTCCACCAACCATCTCCCGAGCTTTTTCATCATCCCAAACAGAAACTCTGTACCCATTAAATAACAACTCCCCTAGCCCCTCCCTCCAGCCTCTGGTAGCCCCCATTCTACTTTCTGCCTCTAATGATGTAACTACTCTAGGTAACTCATAGAGGTGGAATCATAAAGTATTTGTTATTTTGATAGTGACCATAGTAATGGGTGTGAGGTGATATCTCATGGTGGTTTTAACTCGAATTTCCCTGATGCAAATGATGAGCATCTTTTCATGTGCTTTTTTTTGTATATCTGCTTTGGAAAAAAGCCTGTTCAAATTCTTTGCTCATTTTTTAATCAGGCTTGTTTTTAATTGTTGTTGAGTTGTAAAGACTTCAATGTCTTTAATTGAGAAAATACTTTCTTTATAGCTGTCAAGATGCCTGGTAAGGTCTGAGAAAATCTGCTAAGTAAAGGATAGTCTCACTTCTAAGGTCTTGTATTAAAATGCATAAATATTGCAAAACAAATATTTTCACAAATGTACTTTCTTTTTGTCTTCATTCAGAGAAACTTTCTGTGACAAATATTTTATAAGACAAATCTTATCAAATGACTGCTTCTCTTTTTCATGATTATTTTGAATTCTTCACCAAAATTTTATGTTACAGATAAAGCCTCTCTTAATTACACTTTATTCTCAGACAGCATATAAATTTGTTCAACTAAAATATAAATTTTTTCCATCAGAAGATCTTTTCATTAGCTGAGGTATCCCAAAGTGAAATTTTAAAATATCAAGATTTAGTCTTCTACAATATTTTAACTCTCGTTTTTAAAATTTATTCAGTTTATTTCCTATTTTTGTGGGGATAAATTTTAATGACACTGTTTTCAATAATTACAATTTTGAAAAAGCTCTTCAAAATCTTACATAACCTTCTGGGTTAGACACATGGGAAAATATGACCTGTTCTTTGTCTTTAAGCAGCTCACTATCTAGGGTGGGAGGTGAATGGGTCAATGCAGAAGAAAATAAATAAGAAAATTATTATAGTAAAATGTAGTAATAAGGAGGCAAGACTATCAAAGTCATGATAGTAAACAACACAATAAACCACCCCTTTGAATTTTAGCTTGGTCCAATGGCATGTTGTAATCTAGGAAATCCCACCTTTTTTGAGCAGTGGTATCTTTAGAGATCGTGCTGAGTATCAGAACAGAAATTGGAATCCAGGATATAAGTGTTTTACATGATATAGGATTTAGTAAATGGGTTTAAGATGACAGGGTGACAAGTATAGAGTCCAAAATTGGAACAACATCAAAGGTAAAGTGAATAGTAAACCTCACTCTGGACACTGGCCAAAGTTAGAACTAGGAATTGCAGATCCATCAAATGAAGGAATAGAATTTAAAGCCAACATTCCAATTAAGAAGTGGGGATCAACTAGGAAAAGAGACACAAAGCTCACTCAAGGAGTCCCTCTTTGCTAGGGCATGGCAGTCCTCACTCTGATCACAGATCACTGTTCTCAGTGACATTTCAGCTAATGAGGACTGGCCTAGGACCATGGTTAAATTCATCCCTGGACAATGACAAATCTCTGAAGGGAACTCTGTGTCACCCATACCTGGTAACTGATTGTCTTGGACAGCTCCGGACATCCTCCTCAGAGGAATGTTTGATTTCTTGACACCACCTTTGTCTCTGAAAAGTGATGCCTAGCACATATTTATAACAGAAGGTGAATTTCAGTGATTTTTTTCTTACAAATTGCTTCAGAGATTCTCAGCAATTGTGTACTCCCTAGGACTACCTGGGGTGGTCTCAAAACCAGAATAATGGAATTCAAACCATCCTAAAGGATTTTCCCGAAATATTTTCTGAGAGTAATTTGAATCCAGACCTTATTATATTACACTGATAGTTTTTAACCTGTAAGAAAAGATCAAAGTACTATGTGGTACTTCTATACTACTATATTTCATTATTGATTTTGAACTAGACATAGATAATCTATTGCCAGGTTAGACTAATTTTATGCAAATTGTAACAACGTCTGCCAAACAGAACCTTAATAGAAATGCCCAGTGGCCAATAGTTGAACAGAGATCTTTCAGATTTTAGGGATGAGAAGGTAGTAGAGGTAATGTGATATGTGGCCCGTTGCATTTGAGTCATTGTACTCAGGGAAATCTATTCTCCCCGTTATTGAATACACATTTTCCTTAGGAATAAGCTTTAGTAATGACAATCTGACAAATGTGTTTAAAGTATGTGTATATATACAAATGTATGTACAAACACACACACACATACTTTTTTCTCCTAATAAACATATTTGAAGTTTCAGCAGCTACCTTGGGTATTAGGCCTATCAGAAAATCACTCAGCTTTGTAATACTTGGAAAAAGCAATAGAAACATACTTTCAAAATGTGGGGAGATCTGAATTTATAGATATATTTTCCCAAAGGGTTGTTAATTATTCATAAGCCTCAGTAGGCAGTTTTACAAATATGTCTGAAAATCAACCTAAATCTATAAATCTTCAGCCTGTTTGCTTAGAATTTGCTGAGTGCAGCCTTTATATTGATTAGCCAACTAAAAAGTGAGAAGAACATATATCACATGGAACACTTTGGGTACAGATCATTCGTGGGACATAATGAGTGGCTTGATTAGCAATAAGGTAGCATGATGAAAATAATTTCTGGTAATTATTTCTGGAAATTTTAATTTCTTTACTAGGGGGTCTACATTCCTGTTTTCTGATGCACATAAGGGGATGACCAATCCATTCTATCAGCAGCTCCTTAGTTCATTCATTCATTCAACAAATATTTGTTGAATGCCAATTATGTGCAAGGCACTGTGATAGATTCTTTAGTGAAAAGAATAGATATTTTCCCCACTCTTATGTGCCCTGTAGTTTCAGAGAGGATATGGACAAACAGACAATTACAAGACAGTGCTATCATGGGGTAAGCTTCAAAAACATGTAGAAGGGGAACCTACTTATTCGTTGACCTATAGAGGTCAACGAAGACTTCCTGGAGGAAGTTGCATATAAGCTGAGAAAAGTGAGTACAAGGTGAAAGAGGCAAAAATAACCTTTCTAGCAAAGGTAAAAGCTTCGTTAAAAAGTTGCAGGGATAAGAAAAAGCATAACACATAGAGAGACCGAAAAAGGTTGCATATAACTGGAAAATAAAATTCCCAGAAAGACATGAAAAGAGACAAGGCCGGAACAGGAATCACAGTATCTATTTGGAGTATTGTAGACAATGGATTTATATCAGGAGTGATGAGGAATCACTGAAAAACATTAATCAGGGAAGTAAGCACCACGTGCTACTTGTGTCCTAGAAAGATTCCTCTTGTGACAGCACAGGGAAGGTATGGGAGGGGGAAACTGGTTAGGAGCTTGGTGCAGTAATCCAGATGAGGGACAATGCCCGCCTGAGCTAGGGCAGAGGCAGCGGGAATGAAGAGAGGTGGGAAGACTCGAGGAAGATCAGAAGGTGAAGACTGAACTTGCTGTTTCACTGTAAATAAGTGAGTGAATGAAAAGAAAGACTAGTAATGATGATAGCGTTTCTAGCTTGGATGCAGTTGGTTGAATACTGGTACTATTTCTGAAAATAGGAAACACATGTAAAAGAGCAGGTTTAAGGAGGAGGAGGATGAACCCAATTTCATATCTGCTGAGTTTGAAGGGCTCGTGGGATGCCCAGCAGAGGGCTCCAATTGGCTGGTTAGTAAACAGGTCCGAAGCTCACAAGAAAGATATGCTCTGGGTTAAAATACATGGGCTTCAGTAGCTAGTACATGGTAAATAAAGCCTTGGAAATGATAAGGTAACTCAGGGAGAATATCTAGAGTGAGAATAGAAGATGGTGCAGGGAAGAGCCTGAGAAACACCAATACCTAAGGGACTAACAATGGAGCAAGAGTCCTCAAGAGGGACCAAGAAGGTTAGGAGGCTGGGGAGGACGAGAAAAAACTGCAAGTAGAGCAGTACAGAAATGAAGATCTATAATAGCTTGGGTTTTAGAAAACATGGTGCCAAATAAGACAACACAGAGAATAAAATAGCCTTGACTCAAAGGCCATCGGGAGTTCCTTCTTCCTGCATGCATCAGGGATAGATGAAAACCCTTGCTTTATAGATCAGAATGACCATTATCATGTTTCTTAAAGCCACAACATTAAGCATGCAATGAATAATAACTAATACATCATGAATTCATTTGTTTTTGAATAAGCCTCATTTGACCCCCACTCTGATTGACGTGCATGTGTAAAATAAACACAATTTCCACTTTCAAGGAAGTTACATTCTAGTGGGGAAGATAGAGTCATACAGAAAAGACCCACACAATGTGGAATGTGCTACCACAAACATGTCTGAGGAGTGATGTGGCATTTCTTCTTTTATAAAAGTGATGATGATAAGGACAAACGACAAGGACTTCCCGCACCGCCCACTGAGGCAGGTCACGCAAATGAGCGATGTTGGAGAAAAGTCTCTGAGTTGTCACTGTGGCTTCCTCCACTGCTTTCTAACCTTTGGGGGATCATGACTGCTCCGGCTCCACAGTCAGCCCTGACATTTTTTGTGCCCCAGCAGTGGGACTTGGTCCTCTGTCCCTGCTGTTAAATGTCACTGCTTGCAGATATCACTGGAGTTGTAATAATTATACACGTGGTTGCTTATTCATCCCAAGGTAAAAGGGTTCTGCAATAAAACAGAAATTTTGACTTTGTTCTCTTGCCTAAGTCAATTTTTTATCTAGAAAGGACATAGGAGCTCTTTTGGGACCATCCAGTTATCATTAATAATATTTCTATTTTCATAACTTTGAGTGATATTCCCTAGAATTCCACTGGATGGAGGTCTAGATTTGGGATAATTACTAAAAGCACAATGTGAGAGGATGATAATCCTTTAAGTGAGAGACATTCTATTTTGGGGGAGCTATATATTCTTTACATAGTTGCTGTGCTTTGTTGGGGGGCTTGGTTGAGATTCTATTTGTCATCTCCACAGTTGATTTGGACCTTTAGAGATCTTAAATGTAGAAAATGTTATAGTATTTAACACCTCTCTGTTTAAAATTTTAGTTTCTAGCAACCCCAACTCATCTCTGCTAATTTCCTATGAAAACACAGAAATGAATAAATAGCTGTAGCAATGCTTGAAAACAGGGTTAGCAACTTACTGCAAAAAATCATAAAGAGAATTCCACTAATTGTAATTATTTTGGAATTGATGCATGTCTTAATTTATAAAACAATATACTTTTTTCACCCACATAAAGGAATGTGGGAGGACACTTGCTCTCTACCACACTTTCTATCTTGGATTCAGGCAGTCGGGGAGGATGAAGGGGAGTAGGAACAGTGACAGGTGGAGAGAGCCACAGAGCACAGTGCAGAGAGGGAGGGAAGGTTGGAGCGTGGGGAAGGAAGAGATGCAGACTGTGCTGTAGCCTGAGAAAGTCTCAGTCAGGAATGATGAAAGCTTCCGAGCAAAGATTTTCCACAGAGCACGAACAGCCAGTTGTGCCCCAGTATCTCTGCTGTGCTCGGCATTGTCTCAGGGCAGCGCAGAGGACGTGGCCTTGGGGTGAACCCTGGAGGTTCTCGCTTCAACTCCTGTGGCTGCCACACAGCTGGAAACTCTACTCATTTAGTCTGTTTTCTGTGACATCATGAGGGTGGAGAGTGTAAAGGAGCCTAAGCATCTCCCTGCACTGTCCAGAGCTTCACAGAAGACAGTTGAAATAGCATGTATGAAATACCAGCAAAGAGTGGCCTGGCCCTTTTATTTATTTAAGAAATATTCATTGAGCATCTGTTGCATGTTACATATTGCACATCTACTGTGTGTGGTAGGCACTGGGGATACAAAACAATCATGGTCCTGACTCTCATGCAATTTACAGTCTAGAGCAGGAGACACATTATATATAAACAAACAAAAACATAGACAAAATAATCCAGAAAGTAAGTTATAAATTATAATAAGTGCTAGAAAATATCAAATGATATTTGATAACAATAGGGAACATATATTGAAATTTTTTATGAGTGCTTTATATATATATATAAAATTATATCATTTAAATCTTACAATGGCTGTATGAGATGGATTTTATTATACTGACTATATTTCAGATGTAGGCTGGGAAAGGCTGAGTAACTTACCCAAGGCCACACAGCTACTAAGTGATGGGACAGTGATTCACTGCAGGCAGTCTGACTCCTTAGCCTTCATTCTTAACATATAGCTGTAACTTGTCCCCCCAGCCCTTACCCCAAACACATACATATTCCTATGATGATTTGTAGCAAAGGACCCGTCTCTGGTCAGAGAAGAATTCTGAGTTGCACTTAACCAAGGCTAAGGATGAGAAGAAATAGCCAAGCAAGTACTAGGGAATGAGCATTCTGGGCACAGCGAATGGCAGGGATGAGAAACCGATGGAGAAAGTGCTTCTTACATGCTAGAAACTGAGGAAGGTGGATGTGACCTATGCTCCATCCATTTCAGTAATAGGGGAAGTGTTGCCTTCATGGAAGAAGAGGTTAATCCTTATATGAGCTAACATTTGTTTATCAGTGGCATCTACCCTTGATCCTAATTTTGCCTCTAACCCCTCTTTCAGATGAGAGTTCTCCAAATATTTGAAGGCGATTATTCCTGCTCTTCCTTTTACCTCCTATTCTAACCCGTGCCCCCATTTCCTTTAACTGCTGATATGGCACCCTGGGTCCTTTCTGCCATAATTTTCCTTGGGGTGGCTTCTATTTGCAAATCTCCCTTACAAGTGTGATATCTAAAAACGAACACAACACATGACACCCACTGAGTGTTTTGCCCAGTGAAGATTCCCTATTCTAAGCAAACATGACACCTGCCATATCATTTCTACATAAAAGATAACTTAAAGAGCAGATCTTTGTTCTACAAAATGGTTGACAACTTAGTTATCATTTATTTATCCAGACATTCATTCTTTATTGAGTGCTCACGATGTACTAGGTTGTTTGCTGGTGTTATAGAAGTGAAAAAAACCAAAGTCTCCAGTCTTTTGGATCTTCCTGTAGATGACACAGGTGACTGAAAAAAATTGTCCTATTTGTGAAGATAAGAAACATAAAGAAAATAAAGCTGGATAAGCAACAGACAGTGATGTGGAAGGAGAGGGGCTCTGAGGAGTGTTTGAAATAGAGTAGTCCTTGTGTGAGGAGGACAGAGACACCAGAAAATTAATTCTTCTTGGGTGCAGCCATCTCAGGATTTGTGGAAAAATATCCCACGTCCTTTTTCCTTGACTGAGACAACTCCAAGGTGCATGTTCTACACTGTCTTTCCGAGTCCCCCAGTGGGAATAAGTTCCAAGTATCTATAGTGATATCTTGCTTGATAAAGCACACTGTAATCACCTCCTGCTAATCCTCATCCTATTTTTCCTACTCTTGAATCTTTGTCTCTGGGTTTCTGAGGCAACCCAAGTTAAAATAGTAAGTGATATTATCTAAAGAGATTCATGAAATGTTCAGTCTAGTTTTCTAAATGTTTCAAATATCCATTAGGCTCTTAGTATAATTTTTAGTGAGAGAGAAAGCTTATCTCAGAGTAGCTTAAATGGTGGTAGAACAATGTCAGAGATGCAAATGTGCTCCTTGGCCATTCTCTGCCCCAGTTCCCCTCATTCCTGTGCCCTACACAGCCCAGTTACAAGCAAACACAGGTAGAGAGCTCAGTTCTGCTTCACATCATCCCTGCCTTCCCCATCTGGAAGCTTGGGTTTGAATGACTGCAAAATATAAAATCCTTTCCTTGACATGTAAGATTAAATCTATCCAACTGCTAACTCTGAATTTTAAAAATTAAAAGAGTATTTTGATCACCTTCTTCTATTCATCCCGGGAGTGAAGGAGGAATCCCCTAACCCAATAATAAGATGACCAAATACGGGACACCCAACACTGGAAAGATATAGAAGCTTATTGGTCACATGTACTTGCATGCAGTCCAGGGGAGGAGAACATAGCACATCATGCAGAGCCACCCAGGGTTGAGCTCAGGAGCAGAGGGAACCAGAAGAGGCATAAGAGTATGGGCTTTGTAGTAACAAGAGGAGGACGTGACCCCTCGTTCCTGTGGGAGGATGTTATTGGCTTGTTTGCATAATTTCATGGGCTGGCAGGGAAGGTAAACTTGTCAGATTAAGGACCAGGTGGCTTGTGGCTGGTCCAGCTGATATGGGAACTAGCGAGGTGGGGAAATTCTCTCATGGGAGGCGAGGGTGGCGTATCTGATGAGAGCAAAGAAACTCATGGTGAGGCCTTTGGGGCCTTGTGAAGCTTAAAGATATCAAGGCAGTACATGAAATTAGAACTTACAATAACAGAGAGCTATTAAAAGTTTGGTTGAGTTGTAAATACTCAGCTGAAATGGAAGCAAACAATATCCATTAGAATAATAGCTTAAAAGTTGTGAGGTGTGATTTCAAAAAGTATAGATGGAAAATTTTAATTTTTTCTATATTTGTCCATTTTTTTAAAAGCAAGTTACTGTAGAGAAGATGGTTGATCATGCACTTTAGTATAAAGTGCTTTTTTATATAAAGAAAATGGGTTTTACTTATACTTGTAAATATTTCATATTGTAGGTAATCATGATAGTCTGTGTTTTCTAATTTTAGACTTAAGATCCATAAAGATTAGAGTCTCTGATATTGAGAAATTCTAAGGGCCTCCAGGGATGTTTCAGATATCAGAAACTGCAGTGAGCTTGTCTATATAACTGATCACACCTCAACTTGGCTGCTTATTCAGAAATCTATGCCACACGCAGATATAGTGCCACAATTTCTGATGAGAATGGAATGGATACAAGCTATGTTGTGGATATTTGGTGGCATTTAGTTTTCACATCTACATATGACAATTAAAATGGATGTTCCAACATTCTACATGTAGAGAAAGAAAGGAAGCCTGTATCATTGTCCCCATTACATTGAATGGTTTATTTGCATAAAGAGATACATCAGTAGAGTGAACAATTTTAGTAAAAATTATCAATTGCATATTACAATTATATAAAGTTGAGCTATTTGGATTTTTGTAAAAAGTCATCTGGATAGGATGCCTATGGTTTTAATCAGATAAATCTATTGATTGCCTGATACAGTGGTAAGTAACATGTTATCTAACATATTCTAGCACCCAGCACAATCAATTGTCAATAAATATTAATCCCTTTTCTCTCCCTCTAAATTTCAGTAGTTTCTAACTCTAGAGCTTTTACTACATATGCTGAAATCACAGTGAAGCTTAAAATACTTAAATACTTTTATCCATTTCATTTTACATAGATTCCATATAACCTAACAGTCAATTTATAGATGAACCTCACTTTGCATAACAAATGTGCTTTTGAGAAGTTGTGACTTGAATGATATTTTAAATACACTCAGGAAACTAATTATTTGAAAGCACATTGTGGTGAATTCTTTTGTAAGTTTGTGTTACTGTGGATTGGATTTTATTAAAACTTAGTGCTAGCACTGATGAAAGAAATAATTCACAGCAGACTACAAATGTTCAATGGAAGTAATTGAAGTACAGAGTATTTAAAGAGGAAAAGGAAACTTTTACCTTTAAAGGATGCTTAAACACCTGCTTGTATCATAAAAGAAACTTAAAGTCAAGTTCAGGTCTATATTCACCCTTCCCAATTTTGAAAATATATCTCTCTTTCCAGTTGGGTTTATATATAGTCCTCCCAAGGCAGGGGGATTGCCCCAGTGACTTTATTTTAAGGTCTTTTATAATTCTTTTAACACAGTCTAGACAAAGGGATTTTTTAAAATGCCTTCTCTTCACACAGGGCGAAAAAAATGAAACCACGCATCAATCTCTGAAATGCCATCTAAAATAGAAAAAAAGAATTCTTTAAAGATCATTGTTCTTATAATTATTATTTCATCCCCATTTTATTGACTAAATTTATGTTTTTGTTGCAACTAGATTGCAAAATCCATTAAAAAATGAGACGCACTTTTCAGAACTTTGTTTACCAAAGGGCTGAAAAATATTAAATAATCTGTCAATGAAGGACAACAGATTCAGAAAAGATGGCTTTAAAACTCTCTATTATTATATTTTTCTATATTTATCTTACCAATAAAATGTAAGAATATGAACTAACCATAATGTCAACCTAGGGGACCATTTTATTTGCAAGTTTTTAAATTTAAAATTTCTTTCTAAAGGAGGCTATATCAATCAACCCACCCAATAAATATTTATTTATGTCTGCCCCATTACTTGTTAGGTGTGATGAATATGGTGTGGTACCTACCTTCAGATAGTATATAGTCTATCAAGACAAAGAAAGCATGTGTGCAAATAACAAAGTATTACTGCTGTTAGGGAATGAAGACAGAGTGCGGAGGAAGATAGAGAAGGGCGAAATCATCTACAACTGTAGGAAACAGGAAATCACTCCCAAATTTGTTAGAGAAAGCATTTGCAGTGGGGGAACAGCCTAGGAGTAACAGCTAAAGGGTAGATAGGTGTGTGTCGGGGCGGCGGGGCAGAGGCGGGGGGGTTCCTTGGGAGAAAATTCAGATCACACGAGGCTTTGAATACCAGGCTGAACAATTTAACCTACTTTTCTTTGAAGTGGGAAACTATAGAGGGTTTTTAAGCTGGAGAGGATTATGGTAAATATATGGTACAAGAAAATTAGTGTTACACTGATGTGTAACATGGACTGAAAGAAGAAAAAAGAGTCTCAGAGGTGAGGAGAAGCGCCGGGAATATTGCAGTCCCTTGGGTGTGAGGAAATGGGAAAGATCCAAGTTCATATTCAAGAAAAAACAGATGAGTCCAGGACCAACATCAGAATAATCAGAAGTATGGAGCAGCTAGGGGGATGGAGAATGTCACAGGGAAGGGTGGAGAGAGAAGGTGAAGGGCATTTCAGCACTCATCTCCGTGCCTGGGACAGTGGGGGTAACATTGCAGCAGAAAAACTGGGAAACACAGGGCTGGAAACAGGCTTGGGAATAAAAGGCTGATCTTACAATTTTGTAGTCTTGGGTTACACACCCTGCCCGATGTTTGATGTAGGTGCTTCATAGTTGCTGTAAAAAATATCGAAGGATTTTCACAATTTATTATTCAGATCTTTACACATTTAGGTGATTTTTTATGACTTCTTTCTAAAAATTATATAAGGATTTATTGAACTTGCTAAATTACATTGCTGGAATATGGCAAACCCCAAATACTGGGAACTAATATCCTTGCCTTTCGTGGGTATTTGCCACCACACAATGCCCCAAATCTGACAACTAAACTGCTTAATTAGAGAAAATAATGAAATGAGTGTAAATCACATTCCACTTTTTGACACTTAGTAATCTATGTGCTCTGGTCCTTCATTTTAGAGTTATTTAAAAAGTATGCCTAAGAGGTACACAGAATAAGCTTATTATGTGCGAGTATATAATAGACGTGGGGGATATTTCATTAGAACAGGTCTCTAAAGTTTTTCTGTAAAGGGACTAATCTTGATTTCTCTGAAATTATTGGATGAGTGGAAAATGGGATATGAGGTTAAAAGTGTTGATTATGAAATGTAACACTGGGTTGCAAATAGAATTATCCATAAATTTGCTGATCATTAATGCTGCTGGGGTTGGTGTAAACACTGGACATTCATTTGTATAAAATAGTAAAGAAAATAGTATACATTTAACTATTCAGCAAAAGCCCAAGAGCTATATAAAAAGGTTGGCTAAATATATTTGTGAAGACAAATTAACATATTTTGAAATGCCCCTGTGAATAACTCTAGAATAATTAAGTCAGTCAGAAGTGCTGGGATTATGTTCATTCATTTAACTTGGTTAAAACACAGGTCAATCCTTACTGACCTTGACAGGCTGTCTGCCCTTTTCTTTGTCCTTCCTTTCGTTCCCTCTTATCCTTCCATTTCACCACCCTTTTAAAATTGATCATGTGTTGACTTCAAAAGACCAGATTCTGACTCCTTGCAGGAAATAGATGCAAATTGTAAGACTTTTCCTAACCTCATCCCTGATCATAAACTGTGAAGTACTGCTCAAAGGGTCTACTTTGAACCACGGGGCAATGCTCTCCGAGCCCCATGACTAAAATTTACAGGATTCTCTAAGTAATCTTGCCGTAAGACAGTGCCTAACTGAGCAGTAGTATTTTATAACAACCAATTCAAATCTCCTACATGGTGCAGCTGGGCCTGGAACATTTCTGTTTGGAGTTCCTGAGAAGTTACAGCTATTTCATAATTAACTTCATGGGGAGAATATGGAAACATGAAAATATATTTGACAAATATCCTTCAGGTAACCAGGAATCACTTAGTCACTTTGGAAATCTTAGATTAACACACTATTATTAAGAAAAAAACCCACTTCCTAAGTGCTTAACTTTCTTTGCTGTTAACCACCGACAAATAAAAACAATAAACTCCATCTCAAGCTGAAAAATTAATAACTAGTCTTGTATTGAGTAAAATGCAATGTGTTCCTTAGATAATGTGTTTCATTGTTGAAATGTAGTTGATCTTACCAAGCATAATTCAATAAATGTAATGCCATTTTTCTACTTTTTTAATTATATTTTAATCTTGGAAGAAAAGTGTGAGGCTTAGTCAATTCTGCTATGAGTAAAACTTAATTTCACATATTAATAGCCATTGCCTTCTATTAAATTGGGTTGAAAAGATTTATACTGTCATTTATTCCCATTCTTAATCATTAGAATGAAATAGAATACATTAGCATACTTTTGAAAATACCCTTGGATTATATAACTAAATACAAAATTATAATTTAAAACAATAGTACAATAGTATGTTTTTAAATAGTTTACTATAAAATTAGCAAAAAGAAAATAATGAAGAAGTGACGGTCTGAGGTTTGATTTTTTTTCTCTTTTTCTTTCTCTATTTCCCTGAAAATCTTTCAGACTTTTTCACAGTGTGATGTAGTACATTCTGGAGGTAATAAACATCACATCATTTAGCTATTCCTTAAGCAACATAAAAAAATAATTGCAGTTGGACTTAGACACAAATCGAACAAGAAAATAATGGGATTATAGCTGCCACATACAGTTTTTTAATTAAACTTTTTATTTTGAGATAATCGTAGACTCACATGCAGGGCAAGATGTAATAAGCAGAGGTCGGATATACCCTTTACCCAGTTTCCCCAGTGGTAATATCTTACAAAATCGTAGCGCACGCCCTGCCAAGATGGGGACGTGGACACAGTGAAGATAGAGAATGTCGCCATTACGACGGGGACGCCACGCCCATTTCCCGCCCACCTCCGTTCCCGCAGTCCCACGCAGCCATTAATAATGTGTTTATTTCTGTAATATTTTCATTTTAAGAATGCCATATAAATTGAATTATACAAGGTGTAACCTTTTGGATTGGCCTTTTTCACTTAGCCTAATTTACTGGAGATTCATCCAGGTTGTTGTATGTAGCAATAGTTTATTCCTTTTTATTGCTGAGTATGTCATACATGATGTGGATGTATCATAGTTCAACCACTGCCCCTTTAAAGAAGATCTGGGTTGTTTCCAGGCTGTTATGTACAAAACTGTTACGAACGATGGTGTTCATGTTTTAGTATGAACATGTTTTCACTTCTCTGAGAGAAATGTCCAGGAGTATAATTGCTAGGTTGTAGGGAAGTGGCATGTTTAGGTTTTGAAGAACCTGCAAACTGTTTTCCAGAGTGGATGTACCATTTTACATCCCCACTTGCAATGTAGGAGTGATCTGGTTTCTTCACATTCTTGTCAGCATTTTGTCTTGTCACTATTTTTTATTTTAACCATTCTGATAAATTTGATATCTCACTTTGATTTTAATTTAAATTTTCCAAATGGCTAATGGTGTTGAACATCTTTTCTTGGGCTTATTTCCTACCTGTGTATTCTTTTCAGTGAAATGTCTTCTCACGTCTTTTGCCCACTTTATAATTGGATTGTTTGATTTTTTTCTACTGTTGAATTTTGAGAGTTTTTAATATATTCTAGATACTAGTCTTTTGTCAAATATGTGGTTTGCAAATATTTTCTCCCAGTCTGAAAATTTGTCTTTTTGTCTTCTTATCAGGGCATTTTGCAGAACAAATTTTTTAATTTTGATGAAGTCCAATTTATCAATTTTTCCTTTATGGATTTGGTTTTAGTGTAAAGTCTAAGAACTCTTTGCTTAACCCTAGATCCTGAAGATTTTCCCCTATTGCTTGCTAAAAGTGGTAGTTTTACATTTTACATTTAAGTCCACGATCCAGTCCATTTTCAGTTGATAGCATATGAGACTTGGGTTCTCTCTCTCTCGCCTTCCCGCCCCACCTTTATTTATTTATTTGTTTTTGCTTATGGATGTCCAGTTGTTCCAGTACCATTTCTTGAAAAAGCAATCTTTCCTCTATTGAATTGCTTTTGCATCTTTGTCAAAAATCAACTGGGCATTATTTGTGTGGATTTATTTCTGCGATCTCTGTTCTATTCCATTGATCTGTGTGTCTATCATTTGCCAGCACCACACAGTCTTAATTATTGTAGATATAGAATAAGTCTTAAAATCTAGTAGACCAATTCTTTATTACAAAATTATTTTAGATTTTTTAGTTCTTTTGCCTTTCTATACATATTTGAAAATTACCTTGTCTATGTCTACAAAAAGTCTTGCTGAAATTTTGGTAGGATTTCATATTGATTTAGGGGGAATTGACATCTTTGCCATGTTTATCTGTCCATTTCATGAACGTGATATGTTTATCCATTTATTTCCATCCTCTTTATCTTCTTTGATTTCTTTCGTTGATTTTCTGTAGTTTTCAACACATAAGTCCTATACATGTTTTATTAGATTAACACCTAAGTACTTTTTTTGAGAAATTGTAAATTGTACTGTAAATTATATTTTATTCTAAATGTTTTCATTGCTAGTGTATAGAAATACAACTGATTTTTGTATATGATATTATCTTATATACCAAAACCTTGCTGAGCTCACTTATTAATTCTAGGGCTTTGTTTGTCCGTTTATTTGTTGTCTTTTATTGATTTCTTGGGATTTTTCACACAGACTATAAGGCCATTTGCAAATAAGGACTATTTCATTTCTCCTTATCCAATCAGGACACCTTTTAGTTCCTTTACCTGCCTTCCTGAACTGGCTAAAACTTCCAGCATTCTGTTGAATAAGAGTGGTCAGGGTGGACATCTGCCTTCTTTCCAGTTTCACAGGGACGGTGTTCAGTCTTCCACCATCAAGTATAATGCTGTATGTAGGTATTCTGTAGGTACTCTTTATTGTTGAGGAAATTTTCCTCTATTCTATTTTTCTGAGAGTTCTTTTTTCTTTTAAATAGGTGTTGCATTTTGTCAAAAATTGTGTTATTTTCCTTCTTTAGCCTATTAATATGGTGGGCCACAATGACTTTTGATTACTGAACCGGGCTTGTGTACTTTGCATAAACCATACTTGGTCATGGTGTATAATTTTTTTCATATATTGCTGAATTTATTTGTTAATATTTTGCTAATGACTTTTGTGTCTGTATTCATAAGGGATATTAGTCTACAGTTTTCTGTTTGTACTGTCTTTGTTTGATTTTGGCAGGTAATACTAGCTTTGTGGAATGAATTGGGAAGCATTCTTTCTTCTATTTTTCTGAAAGATATTGTGTAGAAGTGACATTTATTTTCTTTAAACATTTGGTAGACTTCTTCAACGAATTCATCTAAACCTGGAGATTTCTGTTTTGATAATTTTTTTAATTACAAATTCAAGATTTTAAATAGTTACAGGACTATTCAAATTATTTATTTTATATGGGGTTTGTTGTGGGAACTTGTGTTTTTTTAGAGAATTGTTCCATTTTGTCTAAATTATCAAGTTTATGCACATGGAATTATTCATAGTATTCCCTTATTATTCTTTTTATGTCTGCAAATCTGTAGAAATATTCCCAGTTTCATTCCTGATATTAGTAATTTGCATCTTCTCTCTTTTTTTCTTTGTCAGTCTTGCCAGATGCCTGTCAATTTTATTGAACTTTTGAAAGAACAAGCTCTGGAGACAGCATTTTGTAAATCTCTTAGATCAGATCTGGGCCCCTGTTGCCCACAGTTTCTCTTAGACTCTCCATCGATAATGCAACGGGCCCATGCACAAAGTGTGCAGATCACTGATCTTACGTTAATGTCTAGAAGAGAACATTGACCACAGAGGGGGAACTCAATAGCCACCAAGCAGGATAGTTTGTCTTATGGATGTCAGGCAGTTTCTTTTCTTCAATGAGCCCATAATCAAGATAACCATTATTGTAGGGATGGAGATTCAACATAAGCCCAACATCATGAGCTCCTTCTGACCGAGGTGGAACCAATCTCTGTCACTGGTTAATGTACAAGCTGTCAGCAGCAGAGAGGAGAGTGAGGTGAAGCCCCCACCATGAAACTGTGTTCGAGATGCCAGTCACTTCATGGTAGGCTGATTACTTCAAGTCCCTTCTACCTTGAAAGAACAGTGATTTTATCCTTCCCTGGATTGATATGTTTTCTTGATATGGGTTTGCCTTCCCTTCCCACAGTGCCTTTACCATAACCACTACCCAAGGGCTTTCAACAGGCCTGATGTACTGACACAGGATCCCTCAAATAGTGCCTCAGACCGAAGGGCTGCTTTTACTGCAAAGGGGGTGTGAAAATTAATGCATGATAATGGGTTCTTCTGGCCTCATGATATAAAGGCTCAGTTAAGGCACTAATCCAGGGATAATTCCCATGTGCTGTCATCCAGATGCAATACATACACTGATCCAAAGGCGGATATATAGTTCTCTGAACTCCAAAGTTAAAATACATGGGTCCAGAAACCGAGTGGCTGATCTAGGGTTGGACCCTCTTACCATCTTGCTCAGTGACTCACTTGCAGAATTTGTGCCTCTTATCTCTACAACCTTAGGCTTGACTGATTAGATGTGCTGGTTTTCAGAATCAGGGGTTTGGAGGGCACTTCCTTGGGGACAATGGTTCACCGTGGTTCTACTGGTCTGGAAGTTCTGACTACCATCTGGTCACTTTGGACTTCTCATGCTAGTGGAACTACAAGCAGAGATAGAATTGATGAGACTGACAAGCTTCTGATTACTATGTGCAGCTAGAATTGCTCTTGCATAATATGGGCAGGAAAGAGCATATCTGCAACCCAAGCCATACACTATGTTACCTCTTGATTCTTCTGTGCTTGTTGGATGAGTAAACCAACATCTGCAGCAATTGCAGCCTGATAAGCCAAGGTGAGTAAGTGTCTCAGGGATGAAGTTCTCTGTTACTTTACCAGGCAAGCAACCTAGATGAGTTTAGGTGCTGGCTAAGGTGAGGGAAATTTAGAATGGGTTGTAGAAGAAGAATATGATGAATATCAGAACCAGATTTAACAAGGGCAATCGAGCTTACTTTACCATCTCTCTTGTATTAAATCCTCACAGAGATTGTGCCTGGCTAGCATCATGACCATGTAATGGATTGGAGTGATAGGGGTTGTGAATGGATCTGAGTGGTGCTGACTGTAGATCATTTTCCATCCCTCAAAGTTCTCCTGGCTCCACCTCTTACTCCAGCTACTCTACAGGCTTTGACAAGCTCAGCAACCATCCAGGGCTTCGGCTTAAGCCACTCAGCTCACCTCTTGGCTCCTGCTTTGGTCTTTTCTGATGCCTTGGCAGGGCGTGCCCTTGAGAACCTGCTTCACACACATACATGTGCAATCCAGAAATGGGGAGACTACTACCAGAGGGGCCCCCTTAACCTCTTTTGTCTCCTGGCCAAGAAATTTTGTGCTACTTTTCAGAGTCCCCTCAGAAGATTCTGGGGGAGATCAAGCACCAGTGGCCCATAGCATTTATCAAGCAGATAAAACATCCTTATATTGACTTTCTTCTTCTATCCTCTTTTATGCCCCAATATACACTTCTCCCAGGGATCACATTCCAAATAAACAACTGCAAGCAAACCTTCGTCTTAGGCCTTGCTTTGGGAGTAATCCAGGCTCAGAAAGTCATCTGAAGATGACTTTAAATTGAGAAACATCATTGCAAAATAAAAGTTTTATCTTTCAAAACTGTACACATCCTTTACAAGAGTATTACAAAAGTAAATAAACATTAAAAATTATATTTGAACTCCTAGACTCCTAAGTATCTGTGGACTACAATTTGAGAAACAGTGGTGTCAGCTCTCCTTTTTAAGCAGCTTCATAGAGCCAGCAGTTTCATAGAACCTGTGGAATGACCAATAACCTGTGGTATGGGTCAGGAGTTAGTCATCTGCCAAGATGCAGCTGCAAAGTGTACAATGGGGGCACAATGTCCACAATTCAATTTCTAAGGAAAAAGGAAAAAACAGCCATTGGATAGGCAACTAGCATTTTCTGACAATAAGAACATATGTGATTAATGTTAATACATGCTTGTTTCTCCAGAATTTTGTTATTGGTTATTTATTCTTAGCCAAAATCAGAAATAGCTACACGTATAGATTGTTTAATACTCTGTGTTAATGGTATATATATTATAAATACAGTTTAAAAAGAAATACAAGTTTACATTTCAAAATTAATCTAGTTTCTACATGTTCTGATTAGACTTTCAACAAAGATAACCCTGACTCTTAGGTTTTAGCGATTTACTTGGTGTTAAATTTGGCAGCATGATGTTTCAATAGTAGAAACTAGGAAAAAAATTTAAAAAGGCTTTTGTGCATTTGTGGTTTGCATTAAGTAAGCTAAGAATGTATTTTTCCATTGGTTATTGGCCATTGTTAAAGAAATTGAATTATTATACCCTTATCCATCATATGACATATTTGGATTTATAGGAGAATACAGACAATGGATAAATATGAATTCTAAAAGATCAAAATCAAATCTACAAATAAGAAAAATAACTGTCACCTGATTGTTACAGACCATCTGAATATAGTTTTCTAGAAATTGTTCACTCTGAACAGACAAAAAATAAGATGACTCCCACTGGGTAAGGAAAAAAAGCAATAAGATCTAAATCTTAATCAAATGTTGTTCAGATCCCTATAGCTGGGGGCTGGCTTTACAGGAACATTCAGAAAGTTGTGCTTTTTTTTTGTTTTTTCCAGGTCCCCATGTTGCTTTTAAGACTTCATGCAGGATACAATTATACTCAATAATTTCATATTGTTTAACTAGAAATCCAAAGCCAGCAACAAATATTTTTGTCCTTTTTCCAAATAAAGAATAATATCTTCATTGACTGACAAAAGGAATTCTTCTGAGCACGGATTATGCCTTTAGGCTCTAGGTTGATGCCTTTTTAGTGTCTATATGCAAACTTTAGTTGAAATTATGACCCTAATTGACAGGATTTTTAAATTGAGCACCCACAGGCCACGTTGCTACATAGTACATTGTCATTTTCTTCTACATTGAATTAATTTTCAATCAACATTGTTAAAAAAATGAACAAGAGTAGAAACTGGCTACCAATACTCTAAAGCTATTTCAAATCCCGAAGCACAAAGATTAATTAAGAACCAATTAATATAGAGAGTATACGTCAAAAGAAGATAAAGAAGATATGATGAGGTCAGGGTAAAAGTCGTTTCTGTTTTCTTCTTTCGAAGCTTAGATATATCTCAATTGTGAAATAGAGGAGAAAATAAAACATCACATTGCTGAATCTCCATCATTTTAAAGACATACAAATATAATTTACCTTTGAGGTTACTTACCCATAATCTTATTACAGAAGAAAAAGCATCAGAATATTTAGAAAACACCTCCTGTAATTTCTTAGGGAATCTGTGTAGCGTTTGAATGACTAGGATTAATTCACCGTGGCAGATGATGTTTTTTTGCTGAGACTAAATCACTTTTGCCATGTGAACATGGAATTGTGTGCTGTAGAGAAGTCCTTTCAAGTTTGACAAGCTTATACTTTTATTGTCCAGTAATGGGTCAATTCTCTCTTCATTTGGATCCATTTAAACTATATGAAACCTAAACTTTCGTTCTGTGTTGTAATGTTCTTTAGCCTTCACTTGGGGGTGAATGCATGATTTCCATGTTAAGTGTGCCTCAGTTTTTGTCCTCCTAATCTATGACAATGAGGATGGAAATATATGCCATCAAAGAGATCTTAATGCAGGCAAAAATGGAAATCAAATGACTGGTGAATTACAAATCAAGTGAAGAAAGCATTTTAAGGAATTGAAAGTGATTAACTGTATCATCTAGTGTCTTTATCTATTTGGGCTGCTATAACAAAATTACCACAGACTGGGTAACTTATCAACAATAGAAATTTACTTATCACAGTTCTAGAGGCTGGGAAGTCCAAGATCAAGGTGCCAGCAGATGCAGTGTGTGGGGAAGCTCACTCTCTGCTTCAAAGGTAGCACCTTGTTGCTGTGTTCTCATGTGACACAAGGGCAAAAGGGGCTCCGGAGCTCCCTTGAACCTCCTTTCATAAGGTGAATAATCTCATTCATGAGGACATAGTTCTTATGAACTAATCACCTCCTAAAGGCTCCACCTTTTAATATTATTGTGTTGGGGGGGTTAGGTTTTACCCTATGAATTTTGAGGGGACACCAACATTCACACTATAGGATGGCTGGAATTAGTTGCTGTGTTTAGAATGTGGAGGTCATTGTTGGCCTCGAGCAGTTTTGATAGGGTAAACAGGATGGAGTGGTAAAACTTGAGTGAAGTGGACACAATAGAGATCAGGAGGAGAAAAATTAGGGACAACTCCTTTGAGGAATTTGCAGTAAAAGGTGGGGGTGGGGGGAAGAGGTGGTAGCTGAAGGGCATATTTGGAGCAGATTTTTTTTTTAAAAATGATATAATGTCTTCTTTGGAGAAACATCTATTCAAGCTTTTAGCCCATTTTAATTGTGTTATTTGTTGTTTTGCTACTGAGTTGTAGGAGATCATTATATATTTGGAGATTAACTTTTTATCAGATATATATGGTTTGCAAATATTTTCTCCAATTCCATAGGTTGCCTTTTTACTCTGTTGATTGTTTCCTTTGCTGTGCAGAAGTTTTTAGTTTAATGTAATTCCCACTTTTTTTTTTCTGTTGCCTGTGCTTTTGGTGTCATATCCATGAAATTATTGTCAAGACCAATGTCATGAAGACTTTCTGCTATGTTTTCTTCTAGAAGTTTTATGGTTTCCAGTCTTACATTTAAATTTTTATTCCATTTTGAGTTGATTTGTGTGTACAGTGTAAGATAAGATCCAATTTCATTCTTTTGTATATCGATACCCAGTTTTCCCAGTACCATTTGTTGAAGAGACTTTCCCCACTTTGTATTCTTGGCACCCTTTTAGAAGGTCAGTAGACCACATATTCATGGTTTTATTTCTGGACTCTGTATTCTGTTACATTAGTCTATATGCCTGTTTTTATGCCATTACCATACTGTTTTGATTGCTGTAGATTTGTAATGTATTTTGAAATCAGGAATTGTGATGCCTCCAGAGACATACAGATTGTCAAGAGGTATATAAAAAATGCTCAATGTCACTAATCATCAGGGAAATGCAAATCAAAACTACAATGAGATATCAACTCACACCTGTTAGATAACTAGTATCAAAAACACAAACCAAAAAACAAGTGTTGGTAAGGATGTAGAGAAATTGAAACACTTGCACATTATTGATGGGAATGCAAAATGGTGCAGTCACTATGGAAAATAGTATGGAGGTTTCTAAGAAAATTAAAAATAGAACTACCATAGGCTCCAGCAATCCTACTTCTGGATATTTATCCAATAGAATTGAAATCAGTATCTCAAAGAGATATTAGTACTCCTATGTTCATTGCAGCATTATTCACAATAGCCAAGATGTGGGAAAAAAACTGTAAATGTCTATCGACAAATGAATGGGTAAAGAAAATGTAGTACACACATGCAATTGAATACATTCAACCTCAAAAAGGAAGGAAATTCTGCAGTATGGAACAACGTGCATGAAGCTTGAGGACGTTATGCTAAGTGAGATGAGCCAGTCACAGGAAGACAAATACTACATGATGCCACTTATATGAGGTGTTTAAAATAGTCAAACTTATAGAATCAAAGAGAGGAATGGTGATTGCTAGGGGAAAGCAAATGGGGAATTACTAATCAATGGGTATAAATTTCAGTCAAGCGAGATGAATAAGCTCTAGAGATCTTCTGTACAACATCCTACCTATAGTCAACAATAATGTATAATATTATACACTAAACATTTGTTAAGAGGGTAGATCTCATGTCAAATGTTCTTACCACAATAATAATAATGATGATGAAGAAGAAAATGAGAATAATGGCATGTTTGTAAAACAATCAGGATGATTCAGTGGAGACGGAAAATCTATTAATGCAGGAAAGCAAGAGGATAGGTTTACTGGACCAGTGACCTCAGGTGAGCCTGAGGGGAGGGTATCTGGCATACCAGTGGAGAGATTGGCTCTAGATAGGCATACGGATAGTTCACCCGTGGTAGCAGAAGGAAAAGCAAAAGATATGCTGACAGATTCTATCTGCTGGGCAGATGTGGATGCTGTCTTCTGATTGCTTCAATTTCTCAGGTGAAATCTCAAGCAAGGTCATCAGCAGATAGTGAGGTGGGAAGAAATTGTATTAGAAGCTTGAAGATCAAAGAGAAGGTATTAAAGAGTGGTCTACAGCAGTGTGAGAATAAATGTACTATGTGGGGGATTTGGTTTGACGGCTGGGCAATATTAAGGTTTCAATTGAATTCTGTAGTTATCAATTTAATGCAGGGGTTGGCATCTTTTCTCATAAAGAGTCACATATTTTAGGCATTGTGGTCCCTACAATCTTGGTTGTAACTACTTGACTCTGCCATTGTAGTGACAAACTTGCTATAGACAATATGCAAACTGGAGTTGCCATAGACCATACATAAACCAATAGTGAGAGTTGTCTTTCTTGCATCAAGACCAGGCTCAAGTGCTTTTACATCACTGAGGTGTTGCGTGACTTTCTTGAGCATAATCACTCAGAATTCCTTCTTTAACCCCGGACACTTTGTTGAACATCTTTCTGCCACCTTCTTTGCACTGTACTATAAGTGCAAAGGGTGGTTTGTACTGGTTCAAGAGAGCTGAGTATTAAGTTTTCCGGAATTCTTTGGGTCTGTTTACCTACAAGTCAGTTGTTGAACATTTATTTACCAGATCACTATGTAATGAATTTGTGTCAAAATCACCTCCACTAGCCCGAATTTCTGAAGAATAGTGACAATGTTCAATTACTTTTTCTATCTTTTCCACCTACAGGATTGTGGGAAATAGAGAAAACTGTTGAATACAATTTTAAATGTTTTACTTTTTCCCTAATGAAATGATTCGATTCCGGAAAATTTCTTCTAGTTTAATGATCTGCCCAGAAGTCAGCAAAGTGTACCAACCCATACATAAAAGGACTAAGGAAGACATTAGGTGTTTTTGAGATTAACGTCATTTTAGATTAGACCTCAACCTATCACAATTTTATCTGGATTGACTTTGGTTTCAATCTCTTATCACCCAACCGGCTCTATCATCTTTGGCCTGGACAAACACTGTGCCTCACATCTGATGATATTACTTATAGTCTTTAAGAGCATGGGGTTTGGAGCTAGACTACCTCCTGATAATGGGCAAGTTATGAAACATGTCTGTCCTCATTTGTAGAAGGGAATAAAAATGGTACATACCTCATAGAGTTGCTTTATTGATTAAATAAGTAAATCCACTTATGGTATTGCCTTAGCAATGTTAGAGCTAATTATCATTATTCACTGATCCCCCAGGCTCCTACTCTTGCCTGTCTAAAAAATCCATTCTCCCCAAAACATCCAGAGTCTCCGTTTACAAACATAAATCTGATCACATCGTCCTTCTGCTTGAAAACTGCCAATAATTTTCATAAACTGGAGATAAAACTCCAATCTCCTCTTCATGGTCTCCAGGCCTTTGATGATCTGCCCCTGGGATTCCTTCTTACTCTCTCCTCGTGCCAGGCTCTCCCGCTTTCACTGAACTTTACCCACATGGTCTCCTTCTGCTCCTTCAACGTGCCAAGCTTTCATCTACCCTCGGCCCTCGCTCTTCCCTCTCCCTGGAATAGTTTTCTCCTAGTTCCTCCTGTCGTCCCCTCTCCTCGTTCCGATCTTGGTTCAGATGACACCTCTTCAGAAAGGTCTCTCCTGAGCACTCTTTCCAAAGGGGCTCAATTTATCCTTGTTACACTAGATCTCATTCTCCTGTTTTGTTATCTTTATACCATTTATCAGTATCTGAAACTGTTGCATTTATTTATCTGTTTATTTGCTTGCTTTTTTTTCCAACTGGGTATAAACTCTGAAGAGTGTGGATAATGTACATAGTTTTCACTGCTGGATCTCTAATGCCTAGAACAGCAGGCCTTCAAATCATTGTTGAATTAATAAATGACATGAATGAATGAATATATTATCTTGTTCTAATTTGGAAACCTGATTGATCCGCTTGTCTTATTGGTAAATGGAATCACTGCCCATCTATTGCAGAAGGCAGAAATCTTCTTCTCCTTCATCCATCATATACTTAATCCTTACTTTCTGTCCATTCTGCTTCCAAAATAGCTCATGAATCCCTCCAATTCTTTCTATCTGGAGTCATTATTACTTATTTGGTTTTTGAACTGGTCATTTTCTGCTATCATGCTCAGCTTCAACCTCTTCACTTCACTACAGCCAGAATAAATTTGCCAAATCACGATTCTGACTGTGTCCCTTCATTGCTTAAAACTTTAACATTAAAGTAGTTACATGGAGCAGCAGACATTATGAATACTCAACCCAACCCTATGTCTTTTTTGCCCATCAGAGTTGCATGAAGTTGGGGATGGTTTTTGGCAAGCCAATGGTTTCACATATCAGGTATGTGATCTCTCCCTTTGTCTCTACATGAGGGCTCTCTCTGCACCATGGCAACTGCTCAGTGCTCAGTGACACCCCTGGGGCAACTCTCAAACAATGAGGGATGGCATCGGTGACAAATGTGCCAGCCTCCCCTGCCTCCCCCGCCTGCAGTGGGATGATTCTTAGACCCTGGAAGCTTCTGGAGGCCACCTCTCTAATGGTACCTCAAAGGGATGCCATGTAAGGTTGAGGCCTTTTGCACATAACTACGACCAGCTTTTTAGCAGACTTTTTTTTGGTTTGATTTTCTTTCCTTATCTCACTTGTGCCACATCCTCACATGTGAATTCTGAAATCAACTCTTAAATAAACTAACTGTTTCCAGTGGTCAAGGTCCACTCTTGGGGAAACACAAACTAGGATACATGGCTTATAATATACCTCGTGATCTGGCCTTGACTTCCCTCTCCAGGTTGTTTTCTTCAGTCAACAACCACTTCCTACCCACACCAACACCGACCTTGTTTTCAGACCATACTAATTTCTTGAGTACTTTATGCTGTTTCTTATTTCTGTGCCTTTGTGTACTTTTGGCTGCACTTACTTTAAATGCTACCTCCATCCTCCAGCGCTTAAACAACTGCCTTGTTCCAACAGGTGTTCAGTGATTGCTCCTTCCAATAATTGGAGTCTGAAATTTATTCCTACTCATGTAATTCCACAAAGAAGTCTTAAAATATTTAAGCTTATTTTTATACAGTACGTTATGGGAATACTGCTAAAATTCTGAGAATATATATAAGCAGAAATAGTAACATATAGTAATTTTAAAAATTCCAAATATATGTTTTTCTTCTTTCTAATGGGTTGGAATTAACCAGGTGCAAACTATCTACTATTTTTATTTGGAAACAGTGGTACATTCAGATGTCCAGAGAATAAATTTGCTTGAATTGCACAATTTTTTAAATAAGCCGATACGAACTTAAAATTTTGTTTTTACAATAAGTCAAGTTCTTTTTATGGTGGATTATCACATCATTACTTATTATTATAGCCTTTTTGCAAAAAACGTTCCCTGGAAGTAGCATTTTCTTGGTTTTAAATAAACTTTTAAGTTTTACCAGCAAGAGCCAAAGTGATGATAGAATTAGAATCATTATGCTTTTATTTTGGTATAATACTCTTAGCAAGAGATATATCTTATCCTGAACATATAATTAGAGCTTCTGAGGTAATCCGTGCTTTAATATGATTTAAGATGATAAATACCAGTTACAACAAACATGTTACTGCTCCTTTTACTGTTATTCCTTTTTTCTTTCTAATAACTAATCGCTCACTGGTAACTTGGATTTCTTTTTTCTATGAAGTTTTAATTTTGATAAAATCAACAAAAGTCCAGAATTCCTACAGACCAGTAATATCTATTGGCCTGGAACATTTGGAAGAACAGGTGGTCTTCTTGCTCCAGGATCAAAATCCACTAATGACATGACTTATATTATAAATTCACACATTTCATATATAAATGAATTTTTATTTTCATATTCACATCTTTAAAGCTTAGGTCTGAATAATTCCCACTTATTGGGCCAGAACTCAAAGAAACTTTCCATGGTTGCTGATACCACTACAGCATTCCTGTGTTTCCATGTACCTTGTGTTTCTCCTTCACAATCCATTTTAGACATTAGTAATTATGTCTTTGATGTACAGTCATGCACCACATGACCCCATTTTTGTCAATGACAAACCACATATATGACAGTGGTCGCATAAGATTATAATGGAACTGAAAAATTCCTATTGCCTAGTGATGTCTTAAAGATCCTGACCCTGTATAGGCCTAGGATCTAAAATGTATGTTTTAGTTTTTAACAAAAAAGTTTAGAAAGTAAAAAAAAATTAAAAATAGTAAAAAGCTTATAGAATAAGGATATAAAAAAAGAAAATAGTTTTGTACAAATGACAACATGTTTGTGTTTTAACTTATGCATTATTACAAAAGAGTTAAAGAGTTAAAAGAGTTACAAAAAGAGTTAAAAATGTAAACAATTTAGAAAGTTTAAAAAGAGATTACAATAAGCTAAGGTTAATTCATTATTGAAGAAAATATTTTAAATTAATTTTAGTGTACCCTAAATGTACAGTGTTTATAAAGTCTGTAGTAGTGCACAGTAATGTCCTAGGCCTTCACATTCACTCACCACTTACTCACTGACTCACCCAGAGAAACTTCCGGTCCTGCAGGCTCCATTCATGGTAAGTACCTTATACAGATGTATAATTTTTAATCTTTTATGCCATATTTTACTGTACTTTTTCTATGTTTAGATACACAAATACTTACCATTGTGTTACAATTGCCTATAGTATTCAGTGCCTGTACATGCTGTACAGGTGTGTAATGTAAGAGCAATAGGCCATACCATACAGCCTAGGTGTGCAGTTTGTGTGTGTAAGTACACTCTATGGTATTCGAACAATGATGAAATTGCCTAACAACGCATTTCTCAGAACATATCCACATTGTTAAGCAGCGCATGGCTATATCTCTGCTCTACTTAGCTACAAACTAAATGACCATCCAAATTGCCTCTACTTTTTTCACCATCGTGTACCTAGCTCTTTAGCACAGCACCTGACACAAAAGTAAGCACTCAAAAAGCGTTTGAAACTGCCTCCAGGACTCATCTTTGTTTATTTTCCCAGCATACATAGAACTTCAGTTCATCACTTCATTCACTTATACTTTCATGCATGTGATTTTACTTAAATATTTATTTATTCTACAAATTTTTGTTGAGCTTTTGGTAAGTGCTAGTGGATATTAAGCTAGATACTGGTGTCTTAGAATTAAAAGAATCCCTTTTCTTTAAAAAGGGAGACAGAGAGGTAAAAGAAAATTAGCATATAGTAGAGTAAGTAAGTAGGGAAGTTAAGGTTTAAAAAAAATACCTAACCTGAACTTTTCATTTCTCCCTTTTGGTTTTACTATAGAAATTGAATCTCTTTATTGCTTTCAGCATGGCTTATGCAACACACTTCAAAATAGAGAACAGTGTACTAACTACTATCCATGGTTTAAATGGGAAAGGGAAGGAGTGCTTTGCTGAGACATTTCAGAAGTGTTCTGAGTAACAGTGACATAGTCCAGCCCAGCCTTATGGGCTGGGGTCTCCAAAGTGGCTTTACCGGAAGTCAGTGGTACTCACAATGTGATCTGGGGACTACTGCCTGGGAAGTTCTTAGAAATGCAAACACTAGGCCCCTCCCCAGACCTACTGAGTCAGAGACTCCAGCAATCTGTGTTTTCACAAGCCCCCTCTGGGATTCTGAAGCCCACACTCTTACATTAGAGGCCACTGGTATAGATGCAGCTCCACCATCTCCCCAGAGCAGATCTCCCCCATTGGAAAGTACTGCCACGCCCAGAGTCAAACCTCACTTGGCAGTTGTTCTGAGATGTGGGATTCAGTCTCACAGCTGCAGAGCTCTCTGAGTAGTGTCATTCTAGAACACTGGCTGGCTCCTTTAAGGCAAACCTGTACCAGAATAATCATCTAAGCCCTGGCCTTCTCCTGGCTTCCTGTGTTTTTGCCTCTATTTTATGTCTCCAAGGTCTCATAGAGGAACCTACATAAGTTATATAATATATAGACTTAATTAATGGGAAAGAGAGTAGAATTCACGAATTTAAAGGAGAGCAATAGGAATTAATTTAGTATTAGATATTGTCAGCAAGAAGCATGGTGGTGGTAAGTGAAAGACCTTGATGAGTATGAACCCATTAAAGGCCGCTCTTTTATTCTGTCAATTTCATGGCTCTTGACTATAACTCTAATGCATAGTATCTTGAAAATATGTGACTGTAATCAAAATGGGAATAAATGAATCTACATGCATCAACACAGAGCTTTACTTACTGAAATATTTGTCACGTACACACACACACACCCACACACATGCACATACATTTTTGTTCTCTAATATATGGTGTTCTTTTAAAATGCATTTCTAGTTTGTTTTTGTGGTTTTAAAATTGTTTGCTTTGTAATTGATGGCCAAAAATCTTAGTTTTACCACTCTGGAAATTCTGACTTTTTCCTTATTGCTCAATTGTGGTTTTTCAGAGAGGAAAGGCTTGCTATTTTCCAACTCAAAGCAAATACATTTGTTGTATTGTTCTATTTTGTATACCTTCCCCAAAACACATTTGATAGTTCAAATGTTTTTTGAAAATTAAAATATTAATAGTAAAAGTATCGACAGGGTTTCAATTAAAAACATCTTGCTTTGCCCTTGTGTGAGCTCTTTTCTATTTACTAGGATGTTATTTAAAATTGAAAAATTAATGTAAATGCTCTCTGGAGAACACAAGTACTTCCATGTAGATAGTTGGAATTTCCTAGGAAATTCCAAAGACTACCAATCTTTCAATCTTTCCTTCAAAAAAAATTTTAGAAATGCCAACTGCATGAAAGATACAGCTTTACATTCTTGGTGGAATTGGAGATGACACAAATTAAATGGATGAATACACATGAAAAGATAAGTTACAATATTAATATTAATGATAGTTTGCTTTTGCATTTTTGTAAGTTTTAAAAATTTTATTGAGGTATATTTGACAATCAAAACCTGTGTATATTTAAGGCATGTGATTTGATGATTTGGTGGACATATGCATTGTAAAATAGTCACCACAATCAAGCTAATTAACATGTCCTTCACCTCAGATAGTTTTCTTTTCTTTTTTTCTCTTTGGTGAGGAGGTAGTAAGAATACTTATATACTCTCTTAGCGAATTTCAAGTTGTATAGCTTATTCAAATTATACTCTTTCAACTTATAATGCAGGAAGGAAAAGAATTCTCATCCCCATTTTGGAATATTAAATCTGAGGCTGAGGTTTGCGAACATCAAGTGCCTTATCCAAGTTCATGCATCTCTATGCTAAGTGCCACAGTTGTGATGAAGACTAACTCTTTGGACTCCTAATGTAGGAGTCCATTATGTGACTTCATGTTGCCCCTTCTAAAAAACAAAACAAAACAAAACAACACAACACAACAATAACTAAGAGATGGTGCATGATGGATTTCTGAGTAATGTAGTTATATCAGCAAAATGCTTTTTTGTGACAGTGATGGCTGGGAATTCCCACTATGGAGAAGAGAGAGATGCTTCTGGTTTGGGGCCAACTAATCTAAAAGTGAAAGAGCCTGGTGTTAGGGAAATGATCTCACCAGTGGTAGGAGGAGGAAATGTGCACAGGAGAGGCCCACAATGGATCAATCGTCTGTGATGGATGAATGTGCCCTTGCATGTGGATGATCATTCTGACATTGTCTAGTCCTGACCATTCATTTGCTGAGAGATTCTCGTTAGCTGCCAAGGTCTAGTATAGTTAGACCTTGTGGGCCACATTAATGCTCATGAAGTCCAATCAGTTCGACACAGCTTTGTTTTTCCACAATTAAAACAATGAGGCAATGATTTGCAGTCAAGACCTCTTGGATCTACAGTATTTCTGCTGGATACTATTTGGTGGTTCTAATTCTTTTAAAGCAAAGACTATAACTTTTTTTTTCACATGAGGTCAAATAAGGTGGTTTTAGTCCATAGGCATTTTATATGACTCTGAAAAATAGCATTGTTGATGAACATAAAAGCAATCAGAGTCGATTGCCACTGAAGTCAGACTCTGAAAAGAGAGACCATGAATAATACCTAGGACTCACAAAGAGCTTGGTATGTCATTTCCTCTTTTTTCAGAGCACTGGGCCTTAGACAGTAGATGGCAGTGTGAGATGGGGAATTTAAGCCTTGGAAGTGATGTGCTTGAAACTAGCCCAGTAAAAATGGCTTTTTGACTTGGAAGCATTTATAAAATGAACTTTCAGTCGGAGTTCTGTCTGGCAGCCAGGATCCTGCCCTGGAAGGCACTGGCAACCCACAGGTGAGGCTGTGTAAGTGCTTTGTTTGAACGGGGGCTCTTGCCCTGCTCAGAAGCAAGGTGGGGAGGATCTGTGCACAATCCATTGTCACAGAGCCAAGCAAACTGCCACTCAGCTGTCTTGGCAGGCCTGTGGCCCCCTGGCAAAGTTAGCACCTCCCCGCTTTGCCTTTCTGGGAAATTCATTGTGTTTAAATCTAATAAGTAGAAGCTTTGAAATATCCAAAATGTTAATGCTGCTTCAGGTATTTATTTAATCTTCACTTTCCTTTCTATCCTAAGCCCTTTAAAAGTCAAAGGCAGTGAGTGAGGGGGTATTCCAAACTGAAAAGAAAATTAGATTATTCATGGGAGAATTGCTTAGTCAATCTGAAAGAACATTATTTCCCATGGCTTATCAAATGATGGATTCTATTTAGAATCTTTAAGAAATCATAGAAAATAGGACAGTGTTGAAGCTGAGTTGGGCTTCTTCTTTTATTATACACTCCAAGCAGTTGCAGGATTTAGTATCTACAGTCACCTAAACTTGTCCCCCTCTAGAACACTTTATAATAACAAAGTGTATTTTAAGCAGAGATGGAATGGCTTAAAACATTTGTTTTACACAATATTTTATTTCATAGAAAAGAGGTGGATAATTTTGAGAGGATCCTTGCTCTGCATTCAGTAATTGCAGAATTAGAATTAGGTGCATAATCAGGATATCCTAAGGTTAGTAATTTTTCTGCTCCTTGGACCTATGTAAAAACCATATTTCCTTAATTTTAGGCATAATTCCTAAACTAGTTAAATTGCAACTCTTGTGTGATGTAATATGTATATTATATAAGCTCCTGTTTTCCCAACTGTAAAATGGGGATAATAACAGTACTGATTTCATAGAGCCTAATGTACAGAATTAGCCATTATAATACAGCCTTATATACAATAAAGATTAACCATTATTATTATATATATTTTATGAGTACAAGCATATTTTCAAACAAAATTACTTTCTCCCCATTTCCCAAAATAATTTAAAAAGATAGTGAACACTAGTAATACTCAAAATCAAACAAAAATAGGTAGATAAATCTGCTTAAAATATAATGCATACAAAATTAAGTGCAGGAAAATTTGAGACAAGCTATGAGAACACTCATTTTCATCAACGTGTGTAAGATGAGAGGAATAGGATGCTACACAAGTCTCCACACACATGTTTGTGTGTGTGTGTGTGTATGCACATGCACATATATTTTACTTCATTACTTAAACTGGTGCTTTGGTTAACCAGGTGAAGGTATACACTTTCAGAATGAAGGGGAAATAGAAGCCTGAGAGTAAAGTATTGCCAGAAGTCACATCCACTGTTTTATTTTAATAGGCAGAGCTTCTTTTTATCAAATGAGGCCAGGGGCTGGAGCTGGAAAATGTAGAGTGGGAGTGAAAATAGTAGTTACTTTCATAAAATTGAAACCTTCTATTGAGAAAGTTGTTCAGTGAGCAGCACGTATGTTAATCCAGAGGAAATGTAAATTGAGAGGGATTGATCCAGTGAATTGTGGTTAAGTATCAAGAGTTATTTCCCAACTCCACTACTTCTCACTTTCTCATATTTCCCCCTCAAGTTGTGTTTTCATTTTGTTTTGCTTTGTTTAAATTAACTTTGCTAAGGCAATGTTTGTGGGTTCTTCACCTGGCTCTGCCATTTCCAGGCTTTGAGATCTTGGGCAAATTGCTGAATGTCTCTGTGTCCTTACCTGTAAAAATAAGGAATAATGACACCCAAGGTTGTTATGAGATGACATCAATAAATTCATGTCACACCCACCAGCTTGGTCTTGGGCACATGGCAAGTTCTCATTCCATAAAATCCAGAGAGAAAAAATATCACTGGAGTTGGCAGTTATAGGATTAAAGTACAGAATATTATGGCTGAAAGAAGCTCAGAGTTAATCAAAACTCCTTATTTTATAGATGAGGAAATTAATGGCTAGAAAGATTAAGTAAAGATTTCAAGATTGGCAGCACTGATTGTATTAGTCAGGGTTCTCTGGAGAAACAGAACCAAGAGGAGATTGTATTTATATATATATATATATTTATTTATTTATTTATTTTTATATAGATATATATAATGTAGATAAGGAATTGGTTCACACTATTAGAGAGGCTGCGAAGTCCCAAGATCTGCAGTCAGCAAGCTGGAGACCCAGGAGAGCCAATGTTGTAGCTCCAGCTTGAAAGTTGGCAGGTTTGACACTCAGGAAGAGCCAATGTTTCAGTTTGGGTCTGAAGGCAGGAAAAGACTGCTCTCTCACCTTTAGGCAGTCAGGCAGGAGGAGTGCCTCTTACTAGCAGGAGGGTCAGCCTTTCTGTTTTACTCAGGCCTTCAGCTGATTGGATGAGGCCCTCCCACACTAGGGAGGGCAATCTGCTTTTCTCAGTCTGCTGATTCAAATATTAATCTCATCCACAAACACTCTCACAGACATACCCAGAATAACAGTTGATCAATCAAATATCTGGGCATCCATGGTCCAGTCAAGTTGACAAATAAAATTAACCATCACACTGATGTAAACCTAGTTTATGCTGACATTTAAGCTTCTAAAACAATCAACTTAAATAAAATATAACTGAGTCTAGTTGTTCTATCTGCTAAAGTATAACATTTGTCTTTTATCCTAAATAAGTTTAGGCTTTTCTCTTTCCTAAGACAAATTCACATTCTCAAGCTTCACAAATGCCATTTTGTTAATAGTTTCCTAGAGGTTTTGTTTTTGTGATGTGGCCTTGAAGCAAAGCAGATCCACATGTGTAGGGTCTAGCTACAAATACATTTTAGGCGCTTCCCTTGAAATTCTCTATTTGTACCTTCCTGGTGTTATCTCTGCCTGTTAAGTGGCCTAAGGAGGCAGCAGTATGTTGCCTTTTTTCCCTGCCACAGGGAAAACTAGGAATTGATTATCTGCCTTGAGAGAATTCTGGGAAGAGGGTCCAGAGAAACTACAAATCTCACCATCTTGCTTTGAGAGCCCATTCACCAGTAGGAGATGAATGAGAAAGGGTATGAGTTTGGATCTACCTGGGCAACTAAAGCCACGATGATGTTTGGGCAAAAGGAACTTAAGCTGGAGACAAAAACAATCAGTGAGGAAATATAGACTCTGTTACCAACGAAAAGTAGATGATCAATGTGTATTTATGATAGGACCTGAGTATACATAACTGAGGGGTCTTGGTGGCATCTCAGGACATTGCACTTAAACTCTGGATGCTAAAGAAATCCATTGCCATGATACTGACACATGATGATGTCACCCGGTGAGAGGGGGCCAAAGTCCACACCAAATATATTAGAATATTTTCTCCTCTTTTCCTTCTTCACTGCTGTGGTTATTAGGCTATATTCTTTCAGTATCTTTATACTTATATGAATTTTTAATTATTCATGCTTTTCCCATGTTATCATTTCTATTGATAATAAAATGAATTTTAAGTCTAAAATAAGAAATTTCTTGGCATTTTAGAGTTTTGATTATGTTTCTGCTTAGTTTGAAGATTTATTGCTATAAAGGGTATTATCAATGGAAATTTATCTAAAATGTCCAAATGCTTTTGTCTGATGAGTGATATTTATTTTAACTTATTGGAAGTATTTGAGTATCCCGTTTACTGCATTTTCCACTATTCACTTTATTTCTGATCATTGTTAATTTGAATGATATTTATTATCTTTTTTCTTTTGGACCTCATAAATAATACATAATATTTGACTTTATCTTAAAAATTGACCAAGTATATCCTTAGATTGTATTGCTAAGACATTTTACAGTAAATCTTTGAATTATATTAAATACTTTTTAATTGGAATTATTTAAACTGAGGTAATGCTAAGGGTGATACTCTTGTTAATGATTCCTGCAAAATTCATTTTATTTTATTTTTACTAATGCCCATTTTGTTTCTTAAATCAATACTGTCAACTAAACACATGCACTTAAAATCAGATTTGGTTGGACATGTAGAATCACATGGTAAACTCAAGAATTTATATGAACATTTATTATAATAATATCATATTTAGAGTATTTTGTTTTTCATTAATATCCTGTCATGAATATTATGTGTACTTACAACAAGAGTCATCTTATTTTTCAAACTCTAGATTTACAACACTGAATAAGACATGGCTTCTGCCTTTAAGAAACTTATATTCCACTAGTGTAGACAGATAAGAAGAAATTGTGATCTGAGAAGACCAGTATTATACTAGATGTATAAGTAAAATATTTTAGAAGCAGAGTAGGAAGCTACAAATTGTGTGGGGGGAAAGGGAGATGTGTCAAAGAAGGCTTTAAAGACAATTTAGTATTTTCAGCTGAATTAGAAAAGATGAGGAGTTGCCCAGGAGAAAAAATTAGGGGAGGGAATTCTAGGGAGATGAACCAGCAAGGTTGTAGAGGCATGTGTGCACACAGCATGTTGGGAAAAATAGGTAGAGATCTGGAAATAAAAGGAGAGAACCGAGACCTAATCTGGGAAATAACAGAGAGGAGCCAGACAGTGGAGTGCCTTACAAATTATTCTACATCTTTACACATTTTCCTGTAGGTGACGGGCATCCAGTGGAGGTTCGACCCTCGTTTATCATCCATGTACTCTACGAGGTAGGAAATGTAAATGATCTGAAGTTTACGAATGGCCAGCCAAAAGATATCCAACTAAGTGCTAGTCTTCTAATTTCCAATCCCGTGCAGTTCAATTACCTGACAAAAAATTCTTGGTTTACTTTTTTTTTTGAAGAAAATTCATGTTTATTCAGGAAAAATACAGAGAAACAAGAAACACAAATGTTAACATCCCCCCAAATCCCATCACTTGGAAAGTCTTTATTAACATTTAATATCTGTATTTCTATCTATACATGAAAGTACGCTATATAGAATACTGTATGTCAAGCCCTAAAATGTATATCTGTATCTCTATATATACATATACACACATTCTATATATATTGCAGAGCTATATGTATTTCTATGACTATATCTACAACTTTATCTATATCTACCCCTACATATACATCTAATTATATATGTAATTTTCTCTCTCTCTCTTTGCCTCTCTCTCTCTCTCTGTCTCTCTCTCTCTCAACGTCTATATCTATATACACTTACATGAGATCATGCAGTACCCACTGTTGGATAACTTTTTAAAACTTAACACATCATGAACATTTTTCCATGTCATTTTCTTTTTCTACTGTACAGTCTACTAAATCATCTTTAATGGTTTAATGCATGGTATTCCAAAAAGCATAATTTTATTGATCTCCTATTATTTATAAGGGTCCATTTGCAGAAGGGGAATTATCAGTCAGAATTATAAGTTTCTGCCATCTGATGTCACTTTGTTCTGCAGACAACCTTTTCCTATTTCTACTTCTACCTGCAGGATTTGACAGGGCCTGCTTCTCTGCCTCATACTGTAAGTTTTTAGTAGGCTCTTTTTTATCTGATCAGCTCAGAGTGTCACATAGACATCCACTTAACAATGTCTTCTACATTAGGCAGGGGAGTGAAAAGGGTTGTTATGTTTGATTTATTGTAGAATACTCAATATTTGGCTGAAGTAAGAAACTAAGGTTAGGTCGAGCAAAGACCAAGAATTGACTCCTGGTAAGCTGACTTCCCACTTAAGTTTCTTTCTTTTAGCTATATTGACAAAACTTCATTTTCCTATATAATCAGAGAACTGTTATTCTAGATAAGAATGGCATGGTTAATTTTGTCACATTGTTCAGAAATTTCTTTAGTTTGGGGTTTCAAACAAATTCTAATATACTAGAGTTCAGAGCAGGACAACTTCCTGACACCAGGAGAAAATAAGCTTTAAAAGAGACCTGATTTTTGGTTCTTTTGAGGGTGCTTGCTTGCATGGATAGTTGTTGAATTTGGTGTTCACGTAGAAAGACAATCACCAGAAGTTTCTATTCCACCATTTTGCTCCATCCCTCAATTCTGGGTTTACTTGAACCAATGTTCCAGTGAGTCAAATAATAAACAAAAAATAATTTTCAAGGGGCCATATTTTTGTCTGTTTTGTTTACTGCTGCATCACCAATACCTAAAACAGCACCTAGTTCCAAATTGGTGGAACCAATAAATAGCAAACATTTATTGAGTGATTATGAAGCATCAGATGCTCTTTTAAATACCTTCACATGGATTAAAGCATTCACTATTAGAGAATTGTGTTGCAATTTTGGTGCATTACTTTACAAATTATTGTTAGACAAGGTAAGAGTAATATGATACTGAAGGTTCTGGAGAATATCATCAAATGTGATCTAAAATGATACATTTATTTGAGAAGAGAGGATTTATTTAGAGTGTGAGACTTGTCTTCAAATATTTGAAAACCTATCATGTAAAAGAAGTGCACCTATTTTGGAGCATAATCTTCAGAAAGTTTACCTGGGATCAATGTGCGAGCATTATAAAGAGTTATGTTTTGATCTAATAATATATGAAAGAATTTTCTGACAATTTGATTTAACCAACAATAAACAAGTTAACTCAGGATGAAATAAGTTTCAATTTACTCATGATATTCAAACAAGATCTTGAAGGCTGTGGATTCTATAGAATAGATTTATTCTTTAAATAACAGATTGAGCTACATGACAAGCAAAGTTCTATGAGTCTATTAGAAGTTGGTAGACCAGTTGGATTATTTTGATCCATGCGAGGAGTGCACTATTCTATTAACATGTATGTTTGAAAGCAGTTGGCCTGTTTCAAATCAACTTGGAACATCAATTAAAAGAAAAAAAAAAGCTCTTTGGCCTTTTCTCAATGTCCTTTCCAAGTCAAAGCAGATTATTCATAATTTCCTTTAATGTCTGCTCTTTTGTTTATGAGGAATGACTCAAGGGAAGTTTTCCTTTAATTCAAAACAAACAGATTGCTTACATGTCAAATGGCTGGCCAATACTCAGAATCTTAGATGTTTCCTGAGAATGTCTGCTGCTTGTCAGGTGTTGTTTTACCTGAACTTTTGGTGACTCAAGAGAAGGGACTGACTCAGGCCGTGAACTCTGACTACTGATTTTTAAATAATGCTGTGGGCTGATTACGAATTTGCTGAAAAAAAGTTTATAAAGCATTGCAAGCAACTGATAGTTTAGCAAACCATTAAATTGCAAGTGGACTCTCATGGCTTGGGATACTGGTAATGGGATGGTTACACCTCTGTGTCTGGAGCTCTTCTTGCATTATTTTCCTGAGAAGATATATGGACTAGGGGTTATGAAACAGCAAACTTGAATAAGACCTTTCTTTCTATTTCCTGTTTTCTCATTTGAGATCTATGACCAGTGCCTGCCTGCTCCCATTTCTGGCCTCATGGCTTAAGGCTGATTTAGAAAAGACCCCCATCTTCTACAGTGCTCTGGGCAAGCTCTGTTAGAACAACACTCATGGTTTCCTTGAAGTGGGAACTCAATTTTTACCTGAAGAAATTTTGAATTATTAAATGTCATCCCTCTAAAATTTTAAACAGGATATACAGAGAAAAAATGGACCTTTGATTTTTAGGATTTAAAAAAAATAAACAAAACTTCTATTTGGATTAATTTGTTTTATGTTCAAAACCAGAAACTATAAGCTCTTATGTCATTAAAGCAATGGGTTTATGGTGGCAAGATTGCTTTAAAGTTTTATGGGTAGAGCTGTGAAGAGACTTATCCAAGGCAAATAAATTAGAAAATCAGCAATATTTTAAAGTATATATTTCATGAACAGTATTTCTATAAAATTTCTATAATATTTCTCATTGGTTCCTATAAATAATTTGCTTCAGTTTTTAAATGTCATGAGTATTTGTAGGCCTGTTTCTTGGCTTTCTATTCCAGAAGTGGCTGCTAACAGGTTTATCCTGTACCTTTGGGGTGAGGGGAGCATTCTTTCATGAGTACCGTTTCTCTAATGTGCAAAGTTGTTAGCAGATGTGGTGGCTAGAGCAGTGGGCATGGATTCAGTACGCAAACCCTCTAATGTCCTCTCTGCCACTAAAGCCAGCATGACAGGGTATAAATTACTACCTCTCTGGGCTAGTTTTTTTCATCAGTCAAAATACAAAAGTGGACCTCGATGGCTTTTAATCTTCTTGCAAACTCTAACATTGATATTTTTATATTGACCATATTTTCATAAAGCAGTAAAGCCACTCCTTGAGAATAGAATGTATTATATGGCATGTTTTTAAAAAAAAATAGTAAAATAATGTGTCTATACCTAAGTAAACTTTCAAGCAAATAATGCCTTTCCAAGTAGCAAGGTATTAACAAAATAGTTTACCTTTGGAAATACATTTTCACAAGATGTTTTTGGTTTATTTTCTGGATTTTTTTAAAAAATGTTTTTGGTAAAACACACTGGTAAAAGAAATGGAGAAAAGTTAATGTCCTTTCAGGACATGTTATTTGTCAAAGTTATGATTGAGACTTGACAGTTTCTTAAGGTTTTCTGCTTTAGTTGTTTTAGCAAGTTTTATTTGCTTGTTTATTTCAGGTTTATTCTCTGACGCTCTTCATCCTGGAAAGGAAAAAAAAGAATGGAATAAACAACTATCCAGATCAAAAGCTTCCCCTTCCTCTTACTTTTTCAAGTATGCCTTTGGTTTTTATACCAATGATCTATCCTGAACCTCTCTTTTTTCCTACTCTGAGACTGAAAGTGCCATTTGATAACAGCTGACAGAGTCCTTCCTACCAGCCCTTGGAGGAAGCCACAGTGCAGGGTTTAAGCAAACACATGTATTAGGCTGTGTATGGTTTGGCCTGGGAAGTAAGTAACAGGCACAGGCCTCCCACAGTTTTCTCTGGGAACCTTTTCTGGACTTCATCTGTGGATTTGTTTCCTCTTCAATTTAAGTCAGGTTCTTTCTATCCCAACTCCCCAATTCCTCTTTGGTAGTAAACTTTCACTCAGGTGCATGTTCACATTTGCAAAACCCAAGGATCACTTGTGTGTTGTGATCTGTTTGCATCACTTGGTGTCCTGTCATCATCATCTCATGTTATCACTAGCATGTTGCTTCTCTGCCTTGACTCTGCTTAATGCTCTCTGAGTTCACAGTCCTGCTCACTGTATCTGTTTTCACTACTTTGAAAAGAATGAAGTAATAGTTCTGATCCTGGAGGGGCCAATTACCCTCACTGTGCTCACCAGCACACATCTCACCTCCAGCCCAAGCTGCCATTTTGCATGTGGCCTGTCCAAGTTATGGGAGGAGGAAGGAAGGGTGGATTGGAGTCAAAGGGGAGGCAAATATTTTGAATAGATTTATACAAATCCTTCAGTACACCTGGAAAAACTGTGTAGCAGAATATACAGCCTAGGTATTAGAATTAGAAACTAGCTGTTGAATCTAGGCACTGTGACATATTAGCTGTTTGCCCTTAGGAAGTTGTGTCAGGTGTGATTTTTGAAAGGTGTTGTCCTGGTTCTTTGGCTCCTTGCTTGGAAGAATCACAAGCAGGGCTTGTGCGACAGAGTGATAACAGACATGAAGCACTTCCACACAAGCCTGAGTTTAAAGACAGTATAGAAAGTATAGTACAGTCTCCAAGTCAGTAGAGAGTGGACTGCTCCAATAAGGAACAGTGTCATTCCAGGGTTAGGATCTGTCCTTTATGCAAATCCCTAATATGTTAAGCTGGGGGTGGAATATTCTTGTCTTTTGGGGAAGTGGGTGGAGATTCCTGGAGTCATGTACCCTCCCATTTTCTGCCCTTGTATGGCTAGTTCTGGAACTGATGGTGCTGGGGGTGTGACTTTTACTATGTTAATGAGGGAAAAGTTAACTTTGGTCATAAGCTCCTAGCTTCTGCATGTGATCCTGGTCAGGAAAAGTCCCTAACCTCAGTTCTTGCTGTTGTGGTTTCTTTTCTCTATTTTTATTGGTCCCAACACTCAGCCCTTGAGCACATCCCCCTATTTCCTGCCCTACCACCTGCATGTCTAACTGCCTGCCCTGCCACCTGCATACTCTCATCCCTACCTAACAGTTGCATAACTCAGTTTCTTCATGTATAAAATGTAGACAATGATGACAATCTTATTGAATTGTTATACGGAATGGAGATAATAAAATATTCGAAGTGCCTGGTGCTTGAGGGAGAGAGGCACTAAAGAAATCATATCAATTAGTATCACTAATACTTCAATAAGTTAACACCATTTATTTACTCATGAGAAAACAGCACAGTCCTCAATGTAATTCAACAGTTATTCACCAAACACCACCTGGATACTCTAGTCTATGCATTAGGATTGGTAGGATGTATAAAAGAGGTATAAATCATAACTCTTTTTACCTTTACCTCATCTTCAGCTCTGCTCACTGTATAAAATCCAAGACTTTAGGGAGATATTCAAAGCTCTTTCTTTTAATTTGTCCTCAGCCAATTTTTCCCAGCCGCCTCCTTTCCCTCTCACTCTTACAGTTTGTGTTCTTGCCAAACCAGGGTACTCACATCCATATGTCTCTTTGTGTTTTCTTGGGCTGAAGACAGATCAGAGAGAGGCAAATCCTACTCATTTTAAGACCCAACAAAAAAGTCACTTCCCCTGTGGAGTCTTTCTAGACCTGCCCTTCCACCCCCATCTTCATAGGAAGAGTGATTTCTATAAAATACACAGCATGGTAGGCCTTGACTAAATCATGTTCCCCTGCTTCTTATCTCTCTTTCTTATCTTGCTTACCTGTCGCTGTTGTAAGTTTCAGCCAACAAGACCTCTGTCTTAAATGACCACTTTAGGGGAGGAAGCAAGAAGAGAATTTGAGCTTCATTACTTATTAGCTGTGTGCCTTGGACAAGTTTGGAATCTGTTTTCACATCTGTAAATAGAGGCTGTCAATGACTTGTGTAACTGAGCAGATATGCATAAAGCACTTGGCACATAATGGGAGATTACTTTTTAAACGTGATGATACGGGTACCTCTACCTTGATTATACATGTATAAGTTCCTGTCACTAGATTTGAGTTTATCAAGGCCAGAGAAAAATTTCATGCATCACTGTATCTCTATTACAATCACAATGTCTACTAACTCTTGGCTGAATGCATGCATGCCTTCTTGTCTTTCCTTCTTTCCAGATACATTGTTGCACAAAAGGCTCTCATGTGCTGAGGTGTCTAGAGCTGGTATTTAGGTGCCCTGTGCTTACTTCTTCAACTCAGCACCTTTTCTAAGCTCAGAACACCCTCTGGTACTTTTACATTGTTGATGGCTGTTGACGGTTCCTAAAATTAAAGTGAGAAGTTTAAACATCTGCCATATTTTCTTTTATCTTACTCCATTTCCTTCACTGAAAGGAATCTCTTTTTTTATTCTCTAAGTACAGTTCCTATAACCATATAACTTCCATTTCATGGACAACTAAAGTTTTGGTGCAAGCTAAATAACAGGCATCAATGGAGAAATATAATTCCAAATAAAGGAAAAAGCAGGCTGATGGATTACTTTAATTTAACATGATAGAAATTAAAGTTTTAGAACAAGATTTGAGTAAAAGAGGAGGGGAAGTAAAATCAAATGCACACTGTTTTTCTGCATTCTGGCTTGGTAAGTTTTATGGCACTGCTTTGGCATTTAGAAAAGGATGGTCACTAATACAGTGGGAGACCATGTGCAAATAAGGAAATAAAGAGAATATTTGCCAGAAAAATCAAGGACACTTTCAAAAAGATGTTAAATACAAACTTGTCTCTAGATCTGAGGTGTTTGCTCATTTGAATCGGGTTATACATTTTCAGGATGTCAGAATGTCTTTCTCATAAGTGGAATTAACGCAAGAAGAAGAGCTCCGAAAACCTCTGGTAGTTTTCACTTGCATATTTTTCATCAAAGGACTTGAGTTGATTCAATTAATTATGCCCCCCCGCTGAGTTCCATTTTCTTCTGAACCCACATGGCAAAGTTGTAAATGATACGTGCAAATAAGGATTCATCTCTGGGGAAAGCCTTCTTAAAGGAATGCCCGCTGTCACTTTGTGAGATGCTAAGGGTGTGCTAAGCTTGGTTTTAGGTCTACGGCCCCAAGAGAGGGCGCTTGTCTTGTCTTTTCTCCTTTCTTTCACTATTAGTGTCAAAATATTCCATTTTATATACATTGGAAGAATAAGGCAAGGCTGTGAAAAATGCATTTCTATTAAAATTAAAATGATGGTGTATTTCAGGAATTCTGTGCTATCTTAACAATGCTGGGAGATATATCAGAATGTTTCTACTTTCACTCAGGTGTCATCAAAACTCAAGCAAACATTACACTCAGCTCAAATCTTTCTAGCTGTTGCATGTCAATTAAAATTATATTTCACAAAAAATAAGATTGGAGTGGATTTAACCTCCAGAATGATTCATTTCTCTCTATGGAGAAATATTTTTCAAGACTCAAATAAGATTTTACATTATTTTACCAACAAAGAAAATTGAATGCCATACCAGTATTTTTTATATGGTTCATGAATCTTTATTTTAATTTTTGGTTTTAGGCAGCACGTCCAATCATGACAGAGAACCTCCTGAGATTCAGTTTGCTTTTGATTTATGAATTTGCAAACTGAAATATCACAGTCATGTAGATATTTCACTGGGGCCCAATGTCTGTCTAGGGCGTCAATTTAGATTTGTCACTGAAGTTAAGGTTAGAAAGCATTTCAGCACACAGTAAACATCGTAACAGGCTCCAGGACGGGCAAACTGGGGCTCAACTCAGCTCTGTTCCTTGGGAGCTCTGTGACCTTAGCCAAGTTCCTTATTGTTTCTGGGTTTCACTTTAGTATACCCAACATAAATGGATATACTAATGCCTACATTGCAGGGTGATCTTGAGAATCAAATAGTTTATGGTATATAAAGATCCTCATATTGTGCATGGCGTATGGTAGGATGCAATTGCTATGTTATTGTGTGGCCCTGGGACCGGCAGCAGCAGCATCACCTCAGAAATTGTGAGAAGTGTGGCTTTTCAGTCCCACACCAGACCTATGGAATCAGAAATCCAGGGGTGGGGCCCAAACACCCATATTTTAACAAGCCTTCTAGGTTGGATGCACACTCAAGTTTGAGAACTATTACAGTGTCTAATAAACTAAATAAGGACATTTACTGATTCAGTTAAACAGTGAATTAGAATTATATTGGAAACTGTGTATAAGGTGACTCATACTTATTTTAAATGTCGTAATGGGAAGAGCAATACTCCTTCTAAATACAAAATCTTCAGATATGGATAAAAATAACCAATAAGAAACTTATATGAAAATAAGAATTTTCATAAGAAAGTCTTTTGTGAATAGTCTTCCTCCCTATTCTGGGTCACAGCAACCTTTCTTACCTTCTTTCTGGAATATATCACAATCTGGAATGTATAGGAGTGTTTACACACATATACACACACACACACAAATACAAGCATATATATGGCTATAAACCTCATGAGGGCAGAAGTCACATTTGCCATATTCATCCTTTGTAGCCCGGGGCTCAGAGTGAGTGGTACAAAATTTGACCTCAACAATTACTACTTTAATGAATGAGTGTGTGGCTATCTACTGATGCTGATAAAAACTTCAAGACTCAGCTCTGGGAATGAGGGTCTTTTCTCTAGTCCTGTTGAACTGAAGAAACTGCAGCTGGCTCTCTGTTTAGAAAGCAGACACATTTGCTTTAATGTTTTTTAACATGGCTAACACTCCCACAAATCACGAGATCAATGTGACATTTCATTCAACCGTTAATCATAGAAACATAAATTTTGAAGTTGAAAAGGACCTTGGAGAACATCTAATCTCTCTTTGTGCAGACTGGGAATTTGGGCCCAGGAGTTAAGTGGCTTGTTTAAGGTTAAAATACCGGTCTGGGGCTAGGTTGGAAGTAATGCTGAAAAGCAAGCCTGGCTGATTCCTGGCCTAGCACTTTTTTGCCACCCTAGATGGGCTAAGTGCACCAGCCCTGAATGAGTTTGTGTATGTGATATCTAAAATGCCTTCACACTCTCTACCCTCCTACAACACCACGTTCAATGTGACTGAGAAACGCAAATGGAATTTTCTTCTAAACTGGCTTTACCACTGACGAGCTGTGTAATCATCAGCAAATGACTTTAATATCTTTGTGCCTCAGTCTCTTTATCTGTAATTTTTGGAAAAATGATAGTATCTACTGCACAAGATTATTATGAGGATTAAAGGAGATAAAATGTATAAAGGGTTTAGACCAATGCCTGCCCCATATAGTAAGCCCTTTGCAAGTGTTAACAATTCTTACTCATATTATTTTAGGGAAGAGAGTTTGCTATGGGACATTTTCTTTTGTGTTGGAGTGATGAATGTATAAAGTGTAAAGCCCAGCTACATGGTGAGTTTTCCTAGAATTCAGAAAACAATAACTTTCCGGTTTCTGTTTGTGACTAGATGAGCAGGCAAGATTTTTTTCTTACTTTTTATTCCCACTTGACTCTGGTGAACTGGGAGTATTAGTTCATATTATTTATTGGAAGCTTCTGACTTGGGCAAATTTGACTAAGGACAACAGAGCAGGATAAGTGGAATGACCTAAATTTTTTCCAAAAGCTCTGAGTTATAAGCACAAATTCCATTTGCAGTGATCAGTCCACATAAAAGCAATCCATATGGCCAGCATTACATAGTTGATACCTAGAGGAGAGAAGTTCAAAGTTTTTCTTGGTTAAGAATGCAGTTTATGATGAGAAAAACCAAGGAAAGTAAACCTTGCTTGAGAAAATAGGTATGTTTCTGAAAATTTGTATAAATTGAATCTTTTAAAATTGGGATTTAAGTATTTTTGTGAAGCTGTTTATTTACTAAAAAATCACAGTAGAAATAGAGTTCATAGTTTTCTTTCTATTCTACAGTTAAATCTACTTTAATTTATTTGTTTGAAAAATCAGGAAAGTACCTTATATAGAGCAATGTATATAATATATAGTATATATAGTAAACATATATACATATATACCTGTATATATACATATACAGTATATATACTGTATATGCATATATACAGGTATATATGCATATCTGTCTCTTTATATATACACAAACATACACACACACTCACATATATACACATATGTTTGTGTCAAATGGGAAAATGCATTCATGCCCACTGCAAAATAAATTCCTAAATTGGGCTGAGGTGATGAGTTCGTGTTATTCGCTGATCATTATGCGGGTAGATTTATAGCAAACATAACAGACTGATCAGGTCGAATTGGCGGGAAACAGGCTAAAGCACTCTGGTGGCATTTGCCACTGCCATTATATTCTCCTAATTAGGAGACTGTAACTATTAAAGCCATTTGCATGATGGTCCATAAAAGTATTCACATCAGAAGAACTTAGTGTACAACGGAAAGTATATTTGGAGCATAGAATGTTTGATCAGAATTTGGCATTATTCTTTCTCTTTTAAAAACAAAGAGACAAAAGCATCAAATTTCCTGTGTGTTTGTTTTAGGTTTTGATTCTGCATAGGACCTTGACTTCCTTTTGAGGACCCAGAAAAATGCACACTTGTTTCTCACAGGCAGATCATGTTTACATTCAAACACAGAGAAAAGGCCTCTGTTGAAGGCTGCCCTTTGCTGCAATGGCACAAAATGGAAACTTGAAAATTGGTTCTGCAGCTTCCATTAGAAGAAAGAAATTGTCAATTATCCATAATTAATATTTACTGAGGACTCAAGGGGCCATAGCAGGTATGAGGGAATGTCAAACACATCCACAAAAAAGTTATGTCATTTCAAGTTAAATATAGATTTGACTGCAGTGTTTTCCCACTAGTACCATATTTTTTCATTCCTTTAGAAATCTAGTTATATATTTTTAAAGAAGGGTTAACTGTATATTCTTTAACTTGTTTCTTTTTTACTTCTCCCTGCGGCAAAAAGAAGCAACGACGACAAAAATAAAAGTTTTTATGATCCTGCTGAATCAAGATACTAAAACATGAGTTAAATGAAGAGGCGTGGTGGTTTTAATGAAGAAAAATAAAACAATTTAAGCGTTGCCAGGTGGAAAATGAAACAATCTCTATATATGGAATGTGTAGAAGGGGATGAGGCACATGGATGCCTTGGAAGGCAGTTTCCAATGTCAGGAATTTTTTGCCATGGTCTTTGATCTGCAGTCCAATTTCAATCTTGGTCTAAGAGAAAAAATGAAGAGGAAAACTATTACTTGCTTTAATGAAAAAAGTCTCAGTGAACCAAGACTGACTATGGAAAAACAAGCCAGGAGAAAGGGTGTTGATTCAAATAAACAAACCAACCTTAAAAACAAAAATCAAAATGAAACAATAATTCCCCACCATGCATATACACAGACCAACTCCCAAACATCACCACCACCAAATGATTAATATGCTGTCCACCAGCGATTATACTATACTATTATTTGATATCCTCCAGGTACATTTTCTTTTTAATGAGTAGGACTTTTCTTTCTTTCCAGGCTTAGCCATTGGTGTTATCTGATAACTTTACTATTCACATAATTCAACTTCTCAATTTATATGAACAATCATCTGCCTATGGAATATGGCCCATGGTAATGTTTGCTGGTAGAATATATTCTGACTTTGTTACATGGACTGGCTTTTACAAGTGAAAACCACGTTGATGTTAAAGAAAAAGTGGTAGGAGTTTGGTGCCTTGTGGCAGGCCAAGCTGACTTGGGAGGCTACTCTTCTACTCCTAGATAGATGGAATTCTGAATAAAATAGGGCTTGTTTAAAACAAAACAAAGAAAAAAATTGTCTAAGCTCAAAAACGTGAAAGAGGAATCTTGAGTTACTGGGAAAAGAAATTCTGAGTCACAGAGATGAACCATGGTTTGGGTGGGGTGCTTCAGCGGTATCAGGCTGAATATTTTTCTCAGGTGTTTGGGTTTTAATACCAATGGAGAACAGGGTCTAAGCCACTCTGTGGATTGAAGAAGGTTTGTTTCATCTTTTAACTGGGATCAAACCATCAAATCTAATGTCTAGGGGAGTCTCCTGGAAGCCACACATTCACTGTTAGTCATGGAGACAGTCCCCCGTGAGAAATTGGAACAGTAAGCCCACTGTGAGTGCAGGTGAAAAGGTTCAATAACAGGGCCAAGAAACTAATGCCGTAAAACTAAAACTGGACCCTAAACTAAAACTAAAAGCTAAATGCAACCAAAAGGAAAATCCATACTCTTGAGACTACAGATAATACAGAAATGTAAAAGGGAACTTAAATAATAATGTTTCAAATGCTCATAGATGAAGGAATAGAACCTTCCTATGTTATGGAAACAAAGAAAGCAGATTGAAAAGTGAACCAAATAGAAATTTTGAGAGTGAATTTAAATTTAAAAATTTAAAAGTGAAAAATTGAAATATTCTTTTGTGTGTGGGGTATGTGTGTGGGGGAGTAGAAACCAAGCTATTGTTTAGTGAAGACTGGCCCATACCCAATAAACCAACATTTTCTCAGTTGAGGGCTTTCCCCTTAATTCCTTATACAGCCATCTAGGCAGCAAACTTACCTAAATTGTTTCTTTCCTTTGCAGTCTTCAAGTCCTAAAAACCATGATTTTTCATGGCTTTAATTTGTAGCCTTATTTCTAATTGAAAAAAAAAAAGAATTAGCAGACAGAGATGATGGTCCTACTCTTTCTCCTCTCTCCTACTGCTAGGTATCAGTTCTGGAGTTTGATTTTGCCCTGTTTATAAGCTGTTACCATTTCATGGTAACAGGTTCACGAAAGACACGAGACTCACGGGTCAGAGAAAAAGGACTTTATTACTTACAGCACAGCAAGGAGCATGAGCATCAGTATATTTGCATCAGTGTCCCCTTACCTCCATGTTTCATGGGGCAATACAGAGGGCCTGGATGTATGTCTGCACACTCAGCGGTTTGCATTACAGGAATGGGACTCTGAGCTTGGGGAATCCAAATTTTTGTGGCAAGCAGTAAGCAATCCTGCTCTTTGTTCCTGTTACATCATCCCTCAAGGCTGTTCCCAGCAAACAAGACGCTGTGAAATGGTCCTGGTGAAGACTGATTAGGGTCTTGCATTCTTAGCATACCCAGAAAGATGTGTAGAAGCTCAAGAGACCCATGAACGAATGCCTCCCACAATGGGAACATTTCTTACCATCTTAACTCCTGGTGCTTCAGTTCCCACATGGGTTAAAGGAAGTGGTAGAAATAGTTACTTTCAAGAATTGTATCAACTCTGACATTCTATTAATCTTTGTAGACAAAAGGTTTTGTTCTGATATAAACAATGTGTTAGAACAGGGGATGGACTCTTAGCTTTCTGAAGCCAGTGTAAGAAGGAGATAAAAAAATCGTAACAGCAGATCCAGTAAGGGGAAGAGAGCCAATATTTTTAAAACATGTTATTACAGTAAATAAGATCAAAGCCACAAAGAATCAAATCATAATAGTTAAAAACAGAAAGTGATAAATTTATTTTAACATCGATTGTGATTTAGAGGTATGTACTCTGATAAATTACTAATGTTATTGAATATTATTTCCTTTGGGACCTAAAGACACAGCTATTAATTTCAGTGATTAGTCTATTTTGCTTAATGTGGACAAGAAGGATATATATTTCACCTTGTGACGCTAGACTTAGCCAGGGATTTTTTTCGAGGTTGTTTGGCATGACAACATATGCAATTTGTTCCTTTACAACTTATGAAGCTACAGGTTCATCTCCCCACCTTTTTTGATCTTGATTTCCCTTCCAATTACTTCAATTATCATGATTTAGGAAGGCCTTTTTTGCCTTGAGAAGAAAGCTTTTTATTTACCTCATGCCACACACACATACCCTCGTTTACCACTCAATGTCAAAATTGTCCCCCTTTCCTTCAGGTGGATAATTCAGTAGGACCTGTATTATGATGAGAAATTTCTCTAGGTTCAGGCTAGTCCTTGTGTCCTGATCTTGTCTGAGAACTGAGTATGATTTCTTTTATTCTGCAATGCCATGAAAACATGCTCAAGAGCTTATTACTCATAAATTCTTCAGACATTTTTTTTCTGTTCTTTTCTAATAAACAAGAGAACTGAAATAAAGCAAATCTCCTGGCTCTGCATATCCTTGTTCAATCATGCCCATTTTTATAGAAAAGTTTCCTACATCACCCGTGTTCAGATGTATATTACAATCAGTGTTAAACACTTCTCTCTAGAATAGCTGTACTGTGTGCAGTTTCCTTTTTCCTGCTATTTTTCTGTTTATTGTTGCGTTTTGTAAGGCATACACTAGCAGTCTGCTTTCACTTCTCCGAATACTCATTTCGCTCATAGGTTAACTCTAAACAACCATAATGTCATTTTCCCTGGACATCCATATATCTGATAAATTTTGACTATTTATCTCTCGGGCAATAAATATCCTTTTACAAAGTGCATTTCATGAATTAGCTCAAATTACATTTGGGCTGCTTCAGAGCTGCAGAGAAAGGTGCCAAACTGTTGATACAACACAACATTGCATTTAACTTCAGGGGAGAAAAAAGCTTCTGATTCTCTCGTTGAAAGTAAAGGTGAAAAATCTCAGTATTTTTTAAACAAACCATTTATTTTAATTTAGCTGTCACTTTTATTAAAGGATTTCATGGTGAGGTATGTTTCCTGAAGTTTTGGTGTGAATCAAAATGACCTATGTGTTTAAAAGCGTACATAATTCATCTTTTAGATGGCTTATTGTCCACCATTGATTATGAACTATTAAAATGAACATGAAAACCGGAGGAACGTTGCTACAATCCATGGCTTTAGCATGCTTTACCTTGCTTCCTTTTATCTCTGCCTTTTTTTCATTTATTTGGTGTTTTTTGCTTCACCGCAGAACATTTTAGTTGATGATACTGGGATAGTGATGTAATCTGCCAGTTGGAAATTTAAAATTTGCTCTCATTATGATTTGTTTCATTACAGAATAGCTTAATAATTTTTCCTGTCCAACTTTTTCTGTATATGATTGTCAAGGATGTATTATGAGAAATTCTCTTATTAAACAAACTTAGCCTCTGAATGAGGGGGAGGTGGTAAGTACTGTGTTGTTCAGCCGACTCACTGATTTTTTTCTTTTCCCGATAACTAGAGCCCTCAAACCAAAACATTAGCCAGAAGGCATTTCCCAGAGAACAGGAATTCAAAAATGAGTTCTCCGTGATGTAGTACATACTCTTTGGAACTCACAGGACTTTCATAATCAATATTTTCCTTCCTCTTTTACCGTGACCCTCAAATATAATGACAGTAAAGAACCAGCAAACTTGGATGTGAGTCTACCATATCCTTCTAAACTCCATAAAATGTAAGCATAAAAAGCTTACTTGATTTTATTACAGTTCAGTTAAATTGTATGTTGTGTTTTTTTTCCCCCAGCAAAACAATAAAAATTTGTTGAATGTCTACCATGTGAAAAGCACTGTGCTTGTTGCTGAAGAGGAATCTAAGTTCATGTAATGTGTGGTCCTACCTACCATCGACTTTGCTAGATATAAGGGCCTCTGTATTTGACACTGTGACTGTGATTGAGAACGGTCATTCTATTCTGGAAAGAATAAGTTAGTTATTTGGGTACGAGACTTTAATTATGTAATTGAAGAGCTCTGTTTAAGAAAACAGATATCTACAGTGGGAATAGCTGTGTGTTATCACCGTCTTTAGCATCCCTGTATGCCATTTTAAGAAAACAGAGATGAGCAAAACTTGCAGTCAGGGATATTTGCAGTTGGTCACTGATAAGATTAAATGTCATTGTGAAGTAGTGTTGGACGGCCTTTGGCACAGTCTCTTGCAGACTTCTTTTCTGGTATAAATATTATTAAGTTATTATTATTGAATTATTATTGGTATAATGACAATAATATATCTGGTATAATTATTATTGAAATAATAATTACTAAGTTGGGTGGTATTTATTCTTTTTCTATTATCTGGAAGAGTTTATATAAGAACAGGCTTATTGTAGAATTCACTGGTGAAGAGTTCTCAGCCTTCATATTTCCTTTGGGGAAGTATTTTAATAGCAAACTCAATTTCTTTTGTAGATACAGGACTATTAAGATTTGGCATTTCTTCTTGTGTTAGTTTTTTAATTGTGTTTTTACAGGAAACTGTCCATGTCATCAAAATTTTCAAATTAATTGGCACAAAGGATATTGGCACAATATTCTATGCTTTTAATATTTTTGTATATCCATAGGATTGTTGTTATGACTTCTTTTTCATTTCTGGTATTGGTAATATGTTTTTCTCTTTATTACTTCTTTTACTTTCTTTGGATTTAATTTTGGTGTAAAATTTTCTATTTTTTAATATGAATATTAGATAATTGATCTCAGACTTTTTTTGGCTATCAACTGAAATGTATTTATATATTTTATAACACATAAAACATAATATTTACATTCATATATTTATTATATCTTTGAATAATTACATATACTAAAATATATTTACTTACATATTTGTATATTATTTGCTTCTATATATTATGTATATATTTATATTATATCACTTTTAAAAATATATAAATACATAAAATAATTATAAGTATCTAGTACATTTATCATATTTATTTTATATATTTATGTATTTCATGCATATATCTACAAAAGAAAACTGAAATTGATTATCTAGATATCCACATAAAAAGTATAATATATATACATTTAAATATATATAACATATCAAAAGCGTGTTAGGCAAGGGAAACTTTTATCTTCATCCAGTCAAGAGCTAAGCTGCCTTGAGTCAGGCTGCAGTTTTTGTCAGGCTCCTTCTAACTCTTGTCCACCCTGTCTGCAAGGGTTAGTCCCCAGAGATGGGGTGTGCCCTAGGATCCTCAACTCATTGGTGGGTCCTAGACTACAATGTTCATTTCCTAAGCCCTGTAAAACTGCTGAAAACTCTGCTTTGACTTTCAGAGAGCCTCAGCTTAGCTTCTTAATCTTTTGCCTTACAACTAGAGAATCTGTGGAGGCTTTGAGGAGAAAACCACAAAGACTGTGCTCACTTTTTTATCCACCCTTTTCTCTGGGATCTAGGCTGCCTTGGAGACCTGGAACTCTAACTTCTGTCTCTCCGTTGCTGTGAGACTGCCAGGAGCTCAGCTGGCCTATTGGCCTCCTGGCCTAGGTCTTGAGCTCAGACTTTTCACCTTTAGCCAAGAGAACCAGCAAATGCCATGAGGGAACAACAGGTCGAAGAGGTAGGCTCATCTCTCCCTGGTTCCCTTCTCTCCAGCATCTTGGCCTCTCCATTCCTGGTTGTCTTGGCAGCTTTGTGCTACTATCAAACTCAGGGCTTTGTATTTTATCTGACTTTTCTGATTGTACTTGGCAGAAATATCGTTGTACTGCCATGTACTCAACATAGCCAGTAGTGGAAATCTTGGCATGATTAACAAAATTTTTCACTCAGCTTTTTGGAGTGGTATTTACAGTGTCAAGCCCTCCTTTTAATTAACAAAAGGTCATTTTATGGTCTTGTAATGGTAATTTGTATGAATATTATTTATACAGATAATAGCATGCATTATCTAAGCACATAAATAAAAGTCTAGAAAACTTACTTATGGATAGATTTCAAAAATATGATATACCCTTACATTTCTAAGTCCAAATCCGTGTATATGAAGCCATTGCAGTTGCAAAACTAATTTTATGAAAACTAATTTTTGTTAACAGTCCACATGTATACTTTTTATTTTGGATTATTATTATTGTTGAAACAATACTATCATTGACAAGCCCTATTCATTTTGAATAAGCAATATCATATCTAAATCAGTACACATTTGCCACATTGATGCACAAATTATTTATTCATGCTATTTTAAAATGCAGAATAGGAATAAAGAAACACTCACTTTGGTCCCTGATTTTTAGTATAATGATTTATTAAATACACTTTACCTACATGAATGGGGTACCTTTTACAGGCTCATTGACAAATTTTGAGATCCCTTGAAAAGTGATAATGGAGAAATCAATCAAATTTTCAAGGCAATTAGATATGAACCTAGAATCTAGAGGTAAGGCTGGTGAACAAAGATTAAATAGCTTTATGTTAATTCAGCCAGTAGCAAAAGGCTTTGTTTGAAAAATATTGATTACAGCTGATTGATGGACTTCACAGATGGAAAGAGAAACAGATTATGGGAACCGAATAGATCAACTCATGAAGCTAGGCTCATTCATTAGGGAGATGTAAATAAAGTTGTGCCACTTATGTATGCTGTCTGATTTGCTTCAAATATGTTTTTATTTTAATATTTTTTCAGAGTCTTTCTATTTACATTATACTGAAAAAAAATCTAAAATATTACCTTTTTGCCTAGAAAATAGAAAAGGAGGAAGGTAATTGTGCAGTCAGTTGCCCCTTTAAGCCAGTTAAATGCCACCACAGGGAGGTGTCCCTTTGTGCTCACACATGCTTGTACTGTATGTTCATTCATCAGTATGTATCTCTTAATTTTGCTATTTCATTTGACATCGTTGGGGAAAATGCAAGTACTTTAAGTATTAATATAGCTGCCATGGCATTTTGAGTAAAGACAGAATATTATCATTACATATGCACTAAATCAACCAGTATTGATACATTATGGAGCATTTGCTCTGTATAGAATGCTGTGCAGACACTGAGGAAAATAAAAAAGAGGACCTTAAAGCCAGCTGTGTCCACTAGGAACTGATGCATGCTCTATATTTGAATCAAAATCCCATCGTGGCTCTTAAGACACTCAAGGAAATTACAACCTAAAATCCAGAGTTGAATGCTGGGTTCTACCTATCCTTTCTCCTCAACAACATACAATGCCATTTTCCACTGCCAAGGAGAAGCAGAGAACTGAGGCCATTCCCTTCGGTTGTATTTACATCACAGGGCCTGTTTTTTTTTTTTCCCCTCATATGTGCATTAAAGGCCTGACTGCAAGGGGATGTTTAGACAAGTGGTAGGAATGAGTATCTGATCAAAAGGGGAATAAGAGGTTTTATAAGATCTTTCACTTTGTAAACAGGTGTGTACACCACACAGCTTACTGACCATTCCTCAGTTAACTCCATCTCTGTGCCGGCTGCTCTGTTTAAATTTACACTATATCTTGAAGGTAAAAAAATGACCTCTTGTTTAAAAAGCTACCTTAGCTATTGTGTAATAGAATTGTGGTATTATTGAGTAATTTAGGCAACAGTTAGAAACACCAGAGAACAGTTTAGTGGTCAGCAAGGAGGAGAGTTTTTGCTTGTCTGATGCATCTGGTAGCGTATCTAACTTCAGGACAAGCCTTAAGCACAACCACTGGAGAAGTTTGGGAAGCTGATCTTGCAACCAACTTTTCCTTCTAATGCTCACACAAACCACACCTGCACCCCTGAAGCCATTCTCCACCTTTATTGTCCTCCCAATACACACCCCCAGCCTTGTCCAGAGTCTCTGGGCACCGCTGGGAGAGGGCCCTGGCCTAGGAAACCACGCTAGAAGGATTTTACTGATAGTGGTGCTATTTACTGTGTTGATGTCTAAGAAGAGACAATGGTCCAGAAAGAAGGGCCTGGAAAAGTAACAAAGTAAAGTTCAAGGACATACTAAAGTGTGTGGCAGTCAGGGCATTTGGTGAGATTTGCATGACTTTAGATTTTTTCTTTATCGATTTGGGTTGTTGGTGGCTGGCCAGCAAATAAATGGTAGAGCTAGGAGCACAGAAGACAAGCTAGTCAGGGAAGTTTTTGGGGCAGATTTGATTTTGCAATAGACCAAATGTTTGTGTCCCCCATCCCAACCCTGCTGGAAATTTATATGTTGAACTCCTAACTTCCCATGTGATGGTATTAGGAGGTAGGGCCTCTGGGAGGTGACTAGGCCATGAGGGTGGAACCCTCATGAATGAAATTAATGCCCTTATAAAAGGGACCTCAGAGAGCTTGTCCTCTCTCTTTCTGCCATGTGAGGACATACGGAGAAGAGGCAATCTATGGACCAGGAAGTAGTCTCTTATCAGACACCAGATCTGTAGGCACCTTGATCTTGGACTTCCCAGCCTACAGAACAGTGAGAAATAAATGTTTGTTGTTTAAGCTACCTAGTCTATGGTATTTTTGTGACAGCAACCTAAATAAGACAGAATTAAAATATAATTTAGGTTCAAGTATTCACCAATTTTTTTAAAATAAACAATTGAATAGAGCTTATTGGTGCCATGTTCCATTCTAAAAACTCTACAAATATTAACTAATAACCAAATCTAGGAGATCGGTTCTGTTATCCCCCGTACTATACAGGGAGGAAGCTGATGAGTGAGGAGATTAAGTAGCTTCCCCAGGCACATGGCCAGAAAGTTGCAGAACCAAAGTTTGAACTAGGCAGGCTGCTGCTAGCCTGTTTGTGCTCTGAATCACTATGCTATGCCGTCAGAAGAGCCGCTTCACCAAAAATTATGGGATGGAACTTGATTTCAATTAGAACAGAGGCAACTTCTCCAAGACTAGCTACTTTGGAAGAATTAGCTCAGCTTTGGACATGGGAGTGAAAAAAGGATGGAATCTTGAAAGAAGTCTCAGGCATCAGCATTAGAGGAAGGAGAGTAAAATCAGATGTGTCTGAAAAGGAGCCCACAAATGAAGTGACACGGAACCTAGTACCTGCCACTTACAGAGTATGTAGAAACCTGGAGTCTCTGGCATTTTGACCTTGGGCTGGTTTAGGAGTAACTCTTTGTGGGAAGGGCACCACAAGGCAAGTGGAATTAAAGCCTAAAAACATTTTGAACCAAAAAAACATAATTTGGAAAAAAGCACCCCTGAATGTCCTAGAAGAAAGGCGGTGGGGCAGGAGCTAGTGGAAGGCGTTAGGGTCCCTCCTGTGGCAGGGCTCTCGGAGGCATAAGTCTTACCGTCTCCTCCCTGTCCTCATTCCCTAACCATGCTCCTTCCACTCCTGCCTCATCCATTCAAACCACTCCTGTAGCTACTATGGCTGCTCCCTGGGGCAGCCGCCCTGCAAGCACTTGTCCGATCCCTGACAGCCTCCGCCATCCACACGGCTCCTTGAACCACAGCCACTTTTTAGACAAAAACAGTCATGTGTCGCTAAATGATAGGGATACTTTAAACAGTGAGTTAAACTTAACTCACTGAATATACAAGGATGAATATATGGCACGGGGTTAGTAAATAATAACAAAACAACAGAGTCATTTATATTATTATTCTTATTGCTATTATTTGACTACTGCCATACCACCCTGAACACGCCTGATCTTGTCTGATCTTGGAAGTTTATGCAGGGTTGGGCCTGGTTAGTACCTGGATGGGGGACATTAATTAACTCTGAACAACTCAATGAATCACTAAATAGTTTGCCTCTTCCTCCAATTTAGAAAATTCTTTGGAAGATTCCATTTGAATTCAAAATTTGGATACCTGGTATTTTTGTTAAATTGTATTGTTATTATTTGTTTTTGCTTTTATTTCAAAATATTAATTAAGGGGGTACGAGTGTTTTTGTTACATAAATATCTTGTATAAAGCTTAAGTCAGAAGGCTTGTGGTGTGCCTATCACCAGAATAGCGTTCATTGTACGCAATAGGTAAGTTTTTAATCCCATGCCCACCTTTCTGCCCTCCCCCCTTCTTGGTTCCTCATGTCCTTTATGTCGCTTTGTGCCCGTGTGTACACATCATTTAGCTCCCACCTATTAGTGAGAACATGTGGTGTTTGATTTTCCATTCCTGAGGCATTTCACTTAGGGTAATGGTCTCCAGTTCCTTCCACGTTGCTGCAAATGACATTATTTTGTTTATCTTTATGGCTGAGTAGTACTCCATGGTATATATATACCACATTTTCTTTATCCATTCATGAATTGAAAGGCACTTAGGTTGGTTCCACATCTTTGCAATTGTGAATTGTGTTGTTATAAACATTCGAGTACAGGTGTCTTTTTATTTATTTGTTAGATTTCAGGGGTCAAAATTCTACCACTAAAAGTAAAAACATAAAATCCAATAAGAACTTTAATAAAGATAATTTGTATTTGTACCTTTAATTTCCTGGAGCAGAATTTGAAGTTTCTCGTCAGTATTTTTCAGAGACCTCACACCAAAGGTTATTTACCTGTGTCCAGCTCAGCTCCTTTGCCGGTAAATCACTCGCCAATGAACTTGACTTCCTCAGCTGCGGCTGTGCAGTGTGGGCCATAGGCCACGACACCTGCAACAGTAATCGCCAAGCCCTTGCTCTCCTGCTAACCCCCATTATCACTCACCACTTTCTTCCTCTTTCCCCTTTTCTGGGTGGTATAAAATGCCTTTCAAAGCAGAAGTTAGTTTTCAAATTGTTTTCTGCCAAATCCAGTAAATCTAACAAATTTTGACTGATGCCTGCTAAGGACAAATGGTAAGAGCAGCATGTGAATCTGAAGATTTTCAAGAGGGGATTTTGCAATTAGCATGTGGTCCTGTTTTCTTCCAGCAGGTAGTAAAAAAGAGAAACATCTAACAGTAGGGTTTATATCTCACCAAATATCAAACAGACCTAAAATATGCGTGAGAATCTCGGCTTCCTTTAAGTCTGGGGGTGATCTTGTATGTTTCCCTCCTGGGCGTGGAAGAGAAATGCTCCTCTTCCCAGGGAGAAGTGAAGGCCCTGGTGACCTCAGCTTTGCCAGGGGCTTGCTGTGAGACAGGCAGGAGTCAGCCCGCACTTGGTGCACACTGTCTGTGTGCAGAATGCTGCAGAAGCATGCAGAGAACAGACGGAGAAGGACAGATTTGGAAGCTGTGTGTGAAACTTTAGTCCTTGTAATTCTAAACTGTGCTTCTTTGATTCTTAAAATCCCCCTCTGAAAATACTGTGAGTCACTGCCTCTGACCATGGCCTGTCTGCTGCTACACTGTGAAACTCTTTGAATCTTAGAGGAGCAGAGGAGTAAGTACCATGTTGGTTTTAATTAAATTTTGAAAAAGATTCAACCATATCCTGCTTCTTCCTTCCATCAGGGATCCTACAATTATTAAATTAGGCTGGTGGTGTCTACTTTCAGAATCATGAATTTTTACCAGAAGATAATTTCTCTTTTCTATTGTTGGATATTTTCTTGGTGCATTTTACGGCTATCATCTTTGGCAGAGCTAATCTGGTTTTCTTCAGCCACAGTTCTGCTTGTTAATCCATTTATGGATTTTTACATAGTTTCTCCTTGGATGGCAAGTGTATTACCTCCAAGGATTCCTTTCAAGCCACTCAGAGAGCTTATTCCTCTCCTTTTCTGTGCATAGTATGTGTCTATACCACCTCTGCCATGTTAGCCTTTTGAAAATTTATTTCAGGGCCTGGCTGAAATAGTGTTAGATGAGGATACTCATATAGTGGTCATATTCCCAAAAAGTTTCCTATCTTTAAGTTGATTTACTTACCTTTTTTAAAAAGAAATGAGTTTTCTTACTTGGCTAGAAATTTATCCATGCATTATGTATCTTGTTCTATGTCTTGTACCTTGCTAAGCACAGTGAAGGATACTAACAAATACAGACATGCACATACACACACACCCTGAAACTAAAAAATATGGTACCATTTTTGAATTGTACCAAATGTTTAAAAAAGAATTAACCCCAATCCTTCTCAAATTCTTCCAAATAAGGGAAGAGGAAGAAACATTTCTAACTCTTTCTATTAGGCCAGCAGTACCCTGATACCAAAGCCAGACAAAGACAACACAAGAAAAGAAACTACTGCCTAATATCCCTTATGAATAGAGATGTGAAAACCCTCAACAATAAATGAGCAAACTGATTTCAACAGCATATTAAAAGGATTATACCACATGACCAAGTAGGATTTATCCCAGGAACGTATGGGTGGTTCAGCACACAGACATCAATCAATGTAACATACCACATTAACAGAATGTGGGGAAAAAAACTTGTGATCATGTCAATTGATGCAGAAAAAGCATCTGACAAAACATAACATCATTTCATGACCAAAAAATAAAACAATTAACAACTAGGAATAGAAAGAAACTTCCTAAACATGATAAAGGGCATTTATGAAAACCCACAGCCAACATCATACGTAATGGTGAAAGAGTGAAAGCTTTCCCCCTAAGCAGACAAAGCTTTCCCCTGCTTGTACAAGCAGACAAAGATGTCTGCTCTCGCTACTTCTATTCAACATTGTACTGGAAGCTCTAGCCAGAGAAATTAGGCAAGAGAAAAAAATAGAAGCCATCCAGATTGGAAAGGAAGAAGTAAAACTATTTCTATTCACAGACGACATGATCTTATATACAGAAAATTCTAAGGAATCCACCAATAAAACTATTGAGGCAAATTCAGAAAAGTTTTAGGATACAAGATCAACATACAATAATCAGTTGTATTTCTTTATACCAGCAATGAACCATCCAAAAAGAAAATTAAGAAGACAATTCCACTTATAGTAGCATCAAGAAAGAATAAAAGGCTCAGGAGTAAATTTAACCAAAAAAGTGCAAAATTTGCACAATGAAAACTACAAACTGTTATTGAAAGAAATTACACAAGAATGGAAACACATTCTGTGTTAATGGAGTGGAAGACCTAATATTGTTAAGGTGGCAATACGCCTCATAGTAGTCTATACAGTTAAGGCTATCCCTATCAAATTCCAACATCTTCTTTTTTTTTTTTCCAGAAATAGACAAGTGGATCCTAAAATTCATATGGAATTGCAAGGGACCCCAAACAGCCAAAATGATCTTGAAAGGGAACATAGTTGGAGGACTCACAGTTCTCAATTTTAAAACTCATCACAAAGCTACAATAGTAAAAACAGTGTGGTACTGGAATAAGGATAGATGTATAGATATATAGAAAAGACTTGTGAGTCCAGAAATAAACCCATACACATATGGACAGTTGAATTTTGACATGGGGGCCAAAATCATTCAATGGGAAACAATAGTCTCTTCAACAAATGGTGCTGGGACAACTGGACAGCTACATGCTAAAGAGTGAATTTGGATCCTTACTTTATGCTGTATACAAAAATTAACTCAAAATAGATCAATGGCTTAAATATAAGGGCTAAAGATATAAACATCTTGGAAGAAAATATAGAGATACACCTTTATTACCTTGGATATGGTAATGGTTTCTTAGCTATAACACCACGTGCATAAACAACAAAATAAAACATATACAAATTGGACTTCATCAAAATTAAAAACTTTTGTGCAAGTGATACTCTCAAGCAAATGCAAAGACAACCAAGATAGCAGAAAACATTTGCAAATTATATATCTGATAAGGATCTATCATCTAGAATATATAAGTAGCTCTTATAGTTCAATAATAAAAAGACAAATAACCCAGTTAAAAATTGGCAAAGGGTTTGAAGAGATTTCTTCAAAGAAGATACAAATGTCCAAAAATCAGATGAAAAGATACTCAACATCATTAGTCATTAGAGAAATGCAAATCAAAACCACAATCAGATACCACATCACATGCACTAGGGTGGCTAGAATCAAAAAGCTGAAAACAACGAGTGTTGTCAATGATGTGGAGAAACCTGGCCCTTCACACACTGCTGGTGGGAATGTAAAGTGGTACAACTGCAGTGGGAAACAGTTTGGTGGTTCCTCAAAAAGTTAAACATAGAATTACCATGTGACATAATAATTCCACTCCCAGGTATTTACCCAAAAGAATTGAAAATGCATATTCAAACAAAATTATGTGCACAAATATTCATAGCAGCACTATTCACAGTAGTCACAAGGCAGGAACAATATCTAGCATCTACTGAGTGGATGAACAAAAATGATATATCCATAAAATTAAATATTATTCAACCATTAAAAGAATGAAGTACTGATCCATGCTGCAACATACATGAACCTTGAACACATTATGCTAAGTGAAATAAGTTAGATATAAAGGGCACATAGTGTATGATTCCATTTATATGAAATGTCCAAAATTGGCAAATCTATAGATACATAAAGTAGATAAGTGTTTAGCTGTGGCAGGGAGGAGGGAAAAAGTGGAGTGACTGGTTAATGGTTATGTGGCTTACTTTAGGGATGATGAAAATGTTATGGAACTAGATAGTGGTGATGGTTATGCAACATTGTGACTTTACTAAAAGCCATATAGTATACATTTTAAAATGGTTAAAATGGTGAATTTTGTGTGAATTTTTACCTCCATAAAAATAATTAAAAAGAGAGTACCATTCTCAAGTAGTTGTCAACTTAATTGAGGAGCTGGAACTAACATGCATGAAAAATCAAGCACAGGCAGTTCTTGCTGTATACGCTACTGTGAAACCATAACATAGCTGTGCATGCTGGAACCATGCGAAGAGATTCTAATAGTGAATGGGAAAAATTAATAGTGTCATAGCTTTAAAATTTTGTAAAAACATTAAGAATTCTTATACTGTTGGTTACAAATGTAAAAACATTTGCGAATGAAATGAAAAAATAGTAAAACTAATATTTACTTAGTACAGTGTAATTTAAAATATTAAAAACATTAAGAATTAATTTTTTTTTTTAATAACAACCACATCAAGAGTAGTTTGGACAGTGCTTTCCTTGTACTCTTTGTATAACTTCTGCTCTGCAGAACTCTATGCCTTGGCAAATTTTCATGCTCCTTTCTCAGTTTGGGTCAGCTTGTGACATTTTATCCTTTGCATTTTCAATGCTGTGAAATCCCTGAGAAGTTGTTTTGTTTTGCCAGCACCTTCATCCTTTTCATCCCAACCACTTTCTTTCTTTGTTAATAAGTTTGCCTTCACTGAGCTCCTCTGGCTCCACATCTAGAATCTCAAGAACATTCTCATGGTCAGTTGTTTCTTCTATAACTCCATTTCCATCTGATTCTACTTTCACTTTCAATATTACCACCTTTCATTTCTTTGCTACATTTTCATCTATGTTGACTAATTCCCTTTTTTGATGATCCATGTTTGTGAAAAGTTACTTGTGTTTATAGAGAGAAGGAGTCAACACAACTACACACTTTGCTGTCTTTGGTTGAAGTGAAAACAGAGGCACAGTGACAAATTTTACCAACAGTCTCTGAAGGAAATGACATGGTTGATCACTGATCGTGATGTAGATCTTTAACTGAACTTGAACTAGAGTTAGCAGTACAGTTTTACTTCATGCAATTATTCACAGTTAATATGCCATAGTCACTGAAATTGGAACAAAGTTGTTGGGGGAATTGATGTTATTAACTAAACAATGATAATTGTAATTTGTGCAAATTGGAGCCATGCAAAGTGAGGACTATATGTATTAAAATTATGCATTATTGAGTAACATCAAAATAGAATTTTAGAGATTGTATTAACTAGCTTTCAAATGATGAGTTGGATTTATGTAAGGATTAAGGCATTTATTGTAGGTTAACAGTATGTACACAGGCATGGAGGAGGGAAGAAACATGAGGTAAGTAGGTCAGTGAGCACATTTACCTAAATATATCAGAGAAAGTGCACTCTTAGCAGTGGATAGGTAGGCAGGGGGCAGATTGTGCAGGACTAGAAATGTAGAATTGGAAAACATTCTGCTAAATTTTTTGAGAATTGCAAACTGGAAAAAATTCTACTAAAATGAAAACTCATGGTTAATAGAGTCTGAAAACTTGAGTTTTTACTTTGGCTTTTGCTATGGCTTGAATGTGTCCCCTAAAAATCATGTGTTGAAACTTAATCCCCAATGCAACAATGTTGGGTGGTGGGATCTAATGGGAGGTGTTTAAATCACAAGGGCTCCACCCTCATGAATAGATTAATGCTGATTATAAAAAAGGTTACGGCTACAAGTTTGATCTCTTGCTCTTTCTTGCCTTTCCACCTTGGGGTGATGCTGCCACAAGATAGCCCTGAAAAATGCTGGCCCCTTGACCTTGGACTTCCCAGTCTCCAGACTCTGAGACAATAAATATCTGTTCATTATAAATTACCCAGTCTCAGGTATTCTGTTATAGCAGCACAAAATGGTCCAAGACAGCTTTGTTGCTCATTGCATTTTTAATCTTTAGTAAGTCATGAGCATGAGTTTCCTCATTTGCAAAATAAAAGTAATCATACTTAGTCCAAATGGCTGAATGTGAAGTTTCTTGAAAGCTGAAAAAAACTTGAGTGTCTTCATTCTTCAGCTAATATTTACCAAGTACCTGTTTTGAAAGAGGAGCTGGGCTAAACATGTCATAGGGATGATAGGTATCATCTCACACTGTAAAGATTGGGGGGTAGGAGGAGGAAATCAACATGGAAATTCAAAAATTATTGAACAATCTGGTAGATGCTATAAAAGAGGTAATAGTACATAGTTGAACAGGGAGCAATCATGATAAAATACCACAGATTTTAGGAAGAATTCTATGGCAGCTATTTGCAGAATAAATTAAAGAGGGAGCTATGTCTAGTTTTAGGAAAGTATTTGCAGCTCTATTTATTGATCCCAGATCTACAGTCAAATCCTTGGAAGGAGGCACTGAAGTTGCCTGGAAAAAACAAAAGTTTAGAGTTAACAAGGTGAAGATGCTGAAGGTCCAAAATGTTCCTTGGATCATTACACATATAGCAAAGTTTCCAAGAAAGATGGCAAGAATAATCTTCATTAAAAATATATATTATATATGGAAAGAAGTTATTAATAATTTATAGGACTGTCTTCAATTCTTGACTGGTTATCCTAGAGTGAAAGATAGATTCCAATAGGCAGTAGTGGTGTTCCAACAGCCAGGGTGTAGCCCTGTAGCATGCTACATCAGGGCTTCTAAAACTTTAATGTGCATAAAAAAAACACCTGGAATCTTCTTAACATGCAGATTCCTATTCAGTATCTGGAGTGGGGAATGGGATTCTACATTTCTAAAAATCTCACAGGCAATGGCCATGTTGCTAATTCACTGGCCTGGCTGCACTTGGGCAGCAAGGTGCTACATTTTTTCAGTGATACTGTCAAGTTTAATATCAGTTCTCAAATCCCACTTAAGTGCTGGAAACAATGTTTTACAATCTTTGTAGGAATTTTAATGGAGAGAAAATAATAAACTAGATTACTTCTCATTTATTATTTTTCTAATAATAAACCAGATATAAGAATCTTAGTTTCTTAAAATGTTTAAAATTATTCTGTTACTCTGTTGTTTTTTATTCTTTACAAAAGAAATAGTGCTTTCTTACATTCAATTCTATAAACAGCAATAACTTTACTGAATAGCAATAAAATTTATAGTTGCAATCTAACAGGCTACTAATATGCTATTCTCTTTTTCTTATAATAACTCACCAAAGCACTTGAGGTAACAGACAAAAAAAAGTTATAGATAATAATTCGAGTAAATTTAACTTCAAAATGACTAAAATAAACAAAAACAGAAGACTTTACTTAAAATTTTTGGTCTTCTAAGGCATTGATTCCTACTATAACTGTGACAGCTGAAGAATGAATCATCTAGCATTCAAAAAACATTTACATCTATTTTAAATGCAATCTTGACTTTAAAAGTGATTTCATGAATCACCTGGCTTCCATATTATTATATGATTGTAGATTAAGAAAAGTAGAATATTAATAGTAAAAATAAAATGCTATAAACCTTCAAAGGAGGGATAATCAAGTCATTTGAGAGAATCAAAAAGTGATGTATGAACAAGGTAACATTAGAAATGGACCTTAAAATAGGGAATATTGTTTTATGATATTTAAAAAGGTCTTTATAAACTCATGAATTTTGATGTGTTTGATGTGTTGTGATCCATTTCAGATATTATTCTTTTTGGCTAACAGAACCCCATCTTCGGCAAGTGGGAACCTTGAAGTAGCTCCCATTTCTTAAAACATAACCCTGTTAATCTTTCATGGCTTTGTTGCTTTCCTAATAAGACATCCAGCCTCATCTTAAATATTTCTTGCCCTAGACTTGGAATCATCATGGCAACATTTTTGGTTTTTTTTAACCTTAGATAGTTGAGAAAAGCTTTGAATGATAGAGGAAAGAACATGAGTAGAGGCATTTATAAAGGTTGTAGGTGGTTGAGGTAGGGACATGTTTCTTTAGTCTGGCTGTGATAGGAGTAAAGGTGTGGAGAGTGGGCAGATTGAAGGCAGAGTGTGGTGGTGGGGGTTGGTTCTAAAACTAGGCAATAATGAATTATCTTACAATTATCATTTAACATTTTTAGACAGATGTAAGACTGGATTGCAATTCTTAGGAAGGAAGATTTAAAAATAGTATGTTAGATGAGAAGATATTGCAAAGAAACAAATTACAAGGTTATTGCAATAAATAAATGAAAGTTGATGAAAATTGAAGTAGGATTGGGCAAGATTGGTTATATATGAGAGATATTTTAGAGGTAAAATCCACAAGACATGGCTACTTAGCAAAAATTAGTAGTCAAAAATGTTTTTGAACTTTGGAGCCTGGGGAAATAGTCTTTCAGTAGACTGCCGGGAGTCCAGGGAGGACAACTGACTTGTGGGAGCACTTGGCATTTGGAACATATCCAGGGAGGTAGGCATCCAAATATTAATGTCCAAAAGCCAACGGGAAACTAGAGTCTGAAGCTGAGGAGAGAAAAGAGAGATTTGGCATGCTTTGATATTGAGATTACAATAAATCCATAGAAGGGCATATTGATCTGAGAGATTGTACAGACAGAGACAAAGATGGCTTATTGAGAATCTTGCATAGTCCTTATCATTTTAGAGGAAGGAAGATTACAAGGCGTTGCTGAAGGGGACTAAGAAAGAGATTTCATAGAGTTAGAGGGATCAAGGTACTTTGGTAACATGCAAACTAAGAGGAGGGGTTCTCAAGGATGAGGTAGTACTCAACTGAAAGATTGAATAAAAGAGGAAATTGGAAAAATACATTTTATTTAGCAATTGTGCACTCATTCACTCAATGACGGATGTGACACAGGTGAAATATCTCAAGCATGGGGCTGACCAGGAACTCTGTACTGAGTTAAGAGGTTGAAGTTGGAAATCCCTGTTGCCAAACAAGACCTGAGAGATGATGCATCTGGGATGGTTTATCATAGGAGAACCTTTAACTGGGCATGAGCGGCATCCGAAGGCTAGATCCAAGATGTCAACAGGTGGTCAAGAGCTACAGATGAGGCAGACATAACCAAATTCCCAGGGCATGGAGTGGATAGGCTAAATGATTTCCTGAGAGGACAGAGATCATCATCAAGTAACATGACCGGAAATTCCTTAATCATCCTTTGGTGCTACTTTTCAATAGGAGATTGAAGTTCTTAAGCACAGTTTTAGAAGTGGTAGGGAGAAAGTCTGCTAAGTGAGCAGAAGAGAAACTAGAATTAGCAGAACTGAGTACTTTTGCAAGATGTTTTTCAGTAAAGAGAAGAGATGGAGGCTTCAGAATGAAGTAAGTTCAAGGAAAGACTTTTATATTAGGTTACTGGAGAGTTGAATATGTTTATAGGAGGAAGAAAAGGATTCCAGAAAACAGGGAGGATATGAGGATGGAAGCAAGAGGACATAAGTTTGGAAAGAAACAGAAGGAAAAAAATAGCAAATGAAAATAAAGCTTAAGCCAATTAAATTTTCCAAGCATTGGGCCTATTTTCTCATTGGGTTTTCAAGATGCTGTGGTGCTCATTATGCCATAGGATCTGATTTATGAGTAGTCTCAAAGTTTATTTTACCAGAATCGATTGGCAACTGGCTCAGATTCCAGGTGAAATACAGCAAGATTTTCATTTACAAAGATGTCACCACTCACTCCTTATTCTTAGCAGAGGCACTTGGGCTGATTTTACAGTGATGATGGTGCATTTGCAATGATGGTGCATTTACAAGGGTGATGGTGCATTTGTAATTCAATTTTCCTTTAGACCATGGGCATGTATTTTTCATATAGTTGCCAGAAATTTTTGGTACACTCCATGGCCATGGAAGAGAGAAAAGTCTCTGTGTCTGTTAGAGACAGAGCGTGTACACTGATTTTAGTAGCATATCTTACTACGCAGGCTGTTTCTCACTGGGAAGTGGGAAGGTACATTTTCAGGATCACACTTTAACAATTTTTGAATATGTCAACCAGAATCATTATTTAGCTGGTACACAATTTCCAATTAAACTAATTAATTAAATGTCATACTCATTTTCTATGAATCATATATCCTGCAGACCACTTTTCAGATCATCCTTCTTGACACTGGATTTTAACTTAACCATGTGAGGAATTGCTCCTATTAGGTTGAAATGTCTACCTATCTGGTTAAAATGTATAGTTCATTTGGCAAGAATGAAAATGCTATTGGAAAATAATTTCATGAATAAGAAGTATCTTTTTTTCCCTTAAATTTGACTTTCTATATACCAGATGTTTCTGTTCTGAATTTGTGAAAAAAAAAACTCTTCATATTCTTTTTTTTCCCCACCAGCTCAATTATATGTATTCCAAGAGAATCCCTGTATCAGAAATTACTCACTGGGAAGACAGAAGTTGTACAAATCCTCTCCAGCAGTTATATAGAATTCACCGAGGAAGGTGGTGATCTCAGACACCTTTTAAACTATCTGGTGATCTTTAGGAACTCACGAAGGATATAAAAATAAAAGATTGAACAAAGCAGTCTTCTCCTTCACTCACTTTGCTCATTTCTTTGAGTCAGTTTGAGCTGAAGCTGCCAGTGGGGTTAATTCCTTGGCTGTTCTGTCAAATGTTAGGTTCCAGTACATATACTTGTGTATATATGAACAACTGTTTTTTAATAACCTGCCAAGAAGCTATAATCTTCCATTGCAGTCCCCTGGGATTTAATTAGAATGGGTTTCCACAGCCTGACACGTTTATGGGGCATAGGTAAAGAGACAGTTCATAAAACTGTCAATTTCCTGAGAAATTAAAGAAAAATTGGGCTGCTTAGTGCTTTGGCAATTCTGTGCTGCTGATACTAGCATTGTGAGCAATGAAATCAAGGGGAACATAACAAGATCCTGACGCATTAGATATGGACGGGTTAAAGATAATGTACAAGGGTATTTGTCAATTTGAATGCATAAAGAGGCAAGTGGAGCAAGCAAATCAAAAACTGGAGCAGCCAGACTTTGGGGTGTTTGGAGACGAGAAGTTTCGCACTGAAAAATCGTTTATTTGCACCTGGAAAATTTATAATTTTTCTTATTAATAAACAAGATCAAAAAATTAATTCTAGGGAGGTTGTAGAGTCTCCCTAGGGGAATGATAGCATGAAGAGCAGTGCTTTCATTTGGGAATTCTTCATTTAAACTATCTTTTACTCCTTTAGGTAAGTGAAAGCTATTAATCTTACATAGACTCTGTCTTAAGAGAACCAAGTGTGTTGGAACAAATGAGCCAAATGTACACTGGCCAGGTCCCTTTTGGCACTCTGTCTTTAATAAATATGTTCAGCCTCTTTTACCAGGCTCTCCCTGTGTTGGCTACTCATGACTGTGACACTGAATTTGCCCCTGTACTGCACCTGGCCTGCAGTAGGTATTAGAGCAGTGTGATGAGCCCACATGATCTTAAGTATTAGGCACAGACAAGGAGTTTTCTTAGGTTGCTAAGGAGAAGACTAATATTCAAGGAAGGCCTACTTTATCTCAGAGACATTATTGGGAATTTTCATGCATTTCTCCATAGAATTCTCTCAACTACCTTCTGGAGTATTATTAATCTCATTTTACACCTGAGTGAAAGGACACAGAGATGTCGAGCAATCTGTCCAGGATCATTCAGTCAGTAAGGTAGGCAGACCTAGGATCAGGGGATTATCTATATTCTGTTCATAACATTATGTTGCCTTTTAAGAAAGCATCTATAAAATGATGGAATATGTACAAAATAGGTAGGTTTGGAAGAAAAGGAAGTCCAAAACTTTGTTGCCAAAATAGCAGTGGCTTAAGTAACAATAACAATAACCTATATGTTCTAAAGGTCCCCATCATGGCAGATGACCGGAGAGGTCACCGGGACATGAGTGATGTCATTATGTGGTCACTCAGCACAGGCTGGGGCTGGTAAAAGGCAAAACTTGGAAGCTAGAGGTCACTATGGTGTTCTCACCTTGTTCCTTGAGTATTTCATCCCTCCCATCTAGGTAGTGCAATTCATGTCCTATGAGTTTTATTCATCTATACATCTATTCATTTATTGATTTAGTGTTGTTTTTCCAGGCACTGTGCCAGGGACTTGGGTTCAAAGTGAACTAAAATACAGTCTTGTTTACACAGTGGAAGGTAGCAGGCTTTAGAGGACCATGGACTTGGGGTCAGGATTCTGACTCTGCCACTTAGCAGCCATATGACCTTGGCTGTTATTTGACCTCTATGTCACCCAGTTTTACCCCAGGAAAAATAGGGGAAATAATACCTATTTCAAAGTTGGACAGACAATTAAAAATATTAGCTGTATCTCTTTTCTTATTCTTCAAAACCTCCTAAATTAATGGTGTATGTGGACACAATAAGAACAAAAAAACGAGATTTTAATATTAATTAATAGAGGAAGAATGGGCGGATTCTTCCTGGGGTGTTGAGGAAATCTTTGCAAAAAAGATGATATTTGAACAGCATAAAAAGAAAATTTTCAGATGAAGACCCAGAAGGAAGGAAGTTTATAGGTAATCAAGGAAACATGAGCCATTCATGTTCTTGAAACACAGTGTGTGTGTGTATGTGTGTGTGTACTTGCTTGAGTAGTAAAATGGAAAAGCATCAGAAGTTAAAGATAGGTTGGGTCCCAAGGGAAAAAGCTCTTTTACACTAACACTTTTTTCTACTGAAATGGGAAGCCACTGAAGGGTTTTAATCAATAAAGTTATAAGAAAAGATTTGGATAGCTTCAACAAGTATTTCTAATTGGTGATAATAGTGTAATTCTGAGCCACCTAATTTATGTGTTGATGTCATTGACCCTGTAGGTAAAGAAAGCTGTTAATTTCAAGTATGAGAACATAAACAGTGCTAGTAAAAGATGTAAAACCAATGGGTGACTTAATTAATCTGTGAGTTACTTCCTATGATGGAAACCCATTGATTTGTTTACAGAATAAATTTTGGGGAAAAAGCTTGTTGAATATACTTCCTATATCAGAACATGGTCTTGATTTAAAAGAATTTAGGGGTTTATACCAAATCAGGGACAACATGGATTCATAAAGTCCATACATAGCATGGTCTAGCAACAGAATTTTGCATGACTTCACAAGTCAAGAGGCCTGCCAGCACTGGAAATTATCTCCAGGAATAAATGCATCAAAGTTACAGTCTATGTAAAGCCATAATTAATGCAATGTTATACTTATAATTGTGTAATGATAAAAATAATTTATCATGCTGTAACTTCTTTCATCTAAAGGTCTAAAGTGATTCATAATCATTAACTAATTAAAATTCTTACAGCATCCCAAAGATAAACTAAATGGGAGATTCAAAACTCAATACTGTATGTAAAGTAAGTTTAGCCTGCATTTAAAACTATTGAAAAATAAATAAGTGGTGGGGAGGGGGAAAAGAAAATAATATCAAGAGTATTGATATTAACTTATTTTTCAAAATGTCCCTATATCAAACGTGTGGGTCCTTATGTGCTATCTCCAACAAGAATGCCAGAACACTCCAGAGGTGTTCTTCTGATTCTGAAAGACAAGTGATCCTGTGGAATAGCAATTACGCATATTCACATTAGGTGCTGTTAGGAGGTCACCTGTCTACATATGGCAAAGAATCAAGTTCTTTCATGAAATGTTTTGGCCTCAATAAGTGATATGAAGGTAGGAGGCAAAAACATTCCTTGTCGTGGTTCCCCCCAAAAAGCAAAATTTGATTCCGGATGTACAACTGTATTATATTACTATTCTACAAGTGACTCATTTGCAGTTCAAAGTTCTACTATATTTTATTATTACATTATGATGTGTGCCCAAAAATGAATTAGTGTTTATAACTTATTCGGGCACACAAACAATGTAAAAGCATGTGTTCAAAGAATGTTACTGTTGAGTTCATTTCAAACAGAAATTTATTCTCCCCTCCAGAAAAGTTGTTTAACTTGTTAGAATTACTTAAGAAAAAAATGTAATCTCATTGAAAGTTTTAAACTGCTCATATCTTTTCATCTGTTTTGAAAAAAAAAGTTTCAAATCACAGAGTTCTCACTTATTTTAATCTATGCTTTTGACCCAAGGTATTATTATAAGATACTAATGAATTCTTCATTGCTTTATATTATTTTCAAGCAATTGGTGGCAGATAATTGATATTTAGTGTAACAATAAAATATTTTCAATCTTGAACTTGGGATTTCTAAGTTATCTACAGACTATAACTGTAAAAGAGATGAATTTAGTATATACACAATAAATAACACTGTTCTTATTATTCTGCAGCCATAATACACAAATTAGGCAAATAGATTTATTATGACAAACTGATGAAAATAAATTTATTATATAATAAACATACATCTGGTACATTCAATTAATTTTTTTGCTGGTTTGTTTTATTTTCTTTTTTAAAGATGAAATAAGAGAATCCACCTTGTCTGTGTAATTTCAGTTTTCTCCTTTTTCTTTTTCTTCCATTTAAAAGCTTTCTATTTCTCTTTTCCAGAGAACATAGCATTTTTTTCATTATATACCCTGTTATTTCCCACTACATTTTGTTGATTCCTTTCTTCCAAGCTTTTGAAATCATTATTGTTACTCCTAGAAAGAAATACGAAAAGTCATTAGACACAGATTTTGTGTAATTTGTCTTTTATATGCCTTAAATCCTCAGAGGGAGAATACTTCAGCAGCCCAGGACATTATGCTTTCATTTCTTGCTAGACTATTTAATTTCTTGAGTCTTTATCATTTTTTTTCAAGTTAATAAAACCCTCATTGGTTTTTATACATACATAAAATAAAACCAGCTAAACATCTGATCTCTCTCTCTCTCTATTTGTACACACACACACAATATATATATAAGTTTATATATATAGTACATAGTGAAAATGAAGATTGAACGTTTATAGGCAGAAATAGAATAAAAGAGAAGAGAATCAAAGTCAAGAAGAGATGTGCTAAAGGTCACCAAAGTAATATAGAGAATTCATTCAGATCAAAGAAAGTTGAGAGTTATTTGACAGTGTTTAATATGAAGCAGCTGCATCAGAAACTCCTCTGTAATAATACATTCTTTTGACTTGCAGACGACTGAGCTGTCTCCAAAGAATTCAGATTATTGAATGTGGCCACCTTTCCTGATTTCCTTCGTCTATTCAATTCAGGAGATGTGATGCAATGTGATGTGTCAATGTATGTATGATTGAAGTGTCAGTCTCTATAAGTACTCTGCTCTATGATCCTGGGTGAAGTGCTACAAAACATATTTTTGGTGGAGCATAAATAGTGTTGCCTTCCCTGCACTTCCCATGGCTGTTGTAGATGGAAAGCAATGAATTCAGAATTCTCAAGTTGGCCAGGCCATCTTCTTCTCAGGGAGCTCTGCCTCAGGCACCCTAGCTAGATATTGCCACATGAGAACTATATTTCATTTGTTCTTAAATTTTTTGCCACTAATGGACCACATTTGAGGGCTGAAATCTCTGCCATACAACCAATCTTACCAGCTTCTACTATCCCTAAAAAATATCCATCAGAATTTGCTAGAATTTCTTCCAAGAACAGCCTTCTGTTTCATGAGTTACCAATGATGTGAAGCCTGGTTTTATCAACTATCCAAGTAAAGTAATAACATCAAATCTTTGTCCGATAGTACACAAAAATCATTAACAGGTCAACTGAGGGACTCTCAGTCACCAAAAAGTGATTCTCAGAGAATATTTGTGAGAATTTTTACTAGATATTGTGAGAAACAGAAAAAAACAGTTAACAGTGAAAGTAAATACTGGCCTTCAAATTCATTATTAACAGAAAGTCTGAAATTGAAAAGGCACAGGTTCTATTCTCTGTCATTGACATCAGAGAATATGGTAGAGTTGGAGAAAGAGAGTTGGGGATCATCTGGGCAGCCCCTCCTCCTTGTTTAGCTCATTTTTCCTCCAGGGACAAAGCAGTTAAGTCAATTGCTCAAGGCTTGGAGCTCTTTATGCAACAACATTCAACTTCAACAATCACTAACTCCTAGTCAATCTTGATTCATCTATACTTCCACCCATTGCCTTCCTGTCAGATCATTTTGAAACAAATCTCAGACATTGTATCATTCTCTAGTATTTATCACTAAAATAAAAGGACTCTTTTAATTAAACATAACAGCAATGTTATTATCAGTCATAAAAATTAGCAATAATGCTTTAATACCATCAAATATCTAGCCGGCATTTAAATCTTCTCAATTGTCTCAGATAATGTTTTAAGAGTGATGAAACAAGATTCAAATAAGATCATACTATGCAATCAGTTGATGTATCTCTTAAGTCTCCTCTCTCTTTCTGCAATTTATTTGTTGAAAAATCTGTACTACTTGCTGTGTGGGGTTCCCTACAGTCTGGATTTGGCTGGTTGTATTTTGTGATCATTTAGCAAGTTTGAATCCTGTACTTCCTGTAAATTGGTAGTTGAATCTAGAGGCTTGATGATATTTATTTGCTGTTTTTTTTTTTTGCAAGAACTATTTTTCAGACAGTGTCTCATACTTCACTTAGTAGGTAGATAATATCTGGTTGTCTGTCTTGTGATGCTGGACTAAATTGACCAAGTCCAGTGGCCCACGATGGGGGGGAAGAGCCAGTTGGAGTGGTCTGTTCTAGGTGCAGGCAATAAGGGGTGCTTTGCCTACAGTAATTTGAATCCTAAAAAAATTTAAGAATAATAATGAAACTAACTAAAAGTTGATATACTTTTTATTATTACTAAAGCTGCCAATTCTTAATAATGTCTCTGAAAAAAAAATCTTCTGTTGGTCTAAGTTCTAAACAATTGCTGTGGTTACTGCTGAGTTTTAATAATATATATCTCAGCTTCAATTTCACACATTTTTATTACTTATCCTTTAATAAACATTCTATTCTACATAGAAGTAAATTCTGAATGGTTGGCCTCACACACGAGAGCTGGGCTAAATGTTTTAATTTTGAGAGTAAGTTTGTAAGGATTTAGATTTATTAGAGCTTGGATTGGGTGCAGTCTATGTCTCCATTCTCTCTGGTGCTACATGGTCTTGTTTTATTCTAAATCAATGATATTGGAGTCATTGTAAAGAGAAATACACAGAACATAAGTTACTACAATTCTGTCACTTTGTGAGACCACTTGAAGTTATTTGTTCTTAAGTTTTAAAAAATTGAAACAGTGTGAATTTCAAGATATATTAATAATAGCTTTGTTTGGTAAGTGCGAATTTTACTTTATATGTAAAATTTTTCTGTATTTGATCTACATTTTCAAAATTGAAATTTATTCTTATTACATTAATTGTTTTAATAGTAAAGAATATGTTTGTATAGGAAGACAGGATAAATGCTTGATCCTTTCTCTATTTACTAGTTTTCAAAATAATAAGTTGGTTCCCTATTACCATCCTCAAAGATAACCAATTAGTTCTTTTTTTCCTATCATTAAGAACTTGTTGATTTAAATATATTTGATGTCTTTGCAACACAATAAATCAGCTGCAGTCATATTGCAATTATTATCTTTGTTGACATCTGAAAAGTCTACCTATGGCTAATGTGGCTAATGTGGCTAATGTAGGAATCTCTTCAAGTATTTCCTGAGTACTTCCGACACAACCTTAAAAGTCTTTGATAGCTTTCTTGCTTTCTAATATAACAGGATGTTTCAGGCTCATTTTGTACATTTCTTGTTCTAGGCTTGGTGTTGGGCTTACTCCAGGTGGGAATTCAAAAAACGTATGGAAGGGAATGGGGTAGATGAAGAAGTCAGATAAGGGCCCCCGGAGGGAGGCTCTGGAGGTTGTAAAGATAACTCTGAATTACAAGGCTGGGATGGAGCCTGCAGAGACTGGCGGCTGTTCCAGGAAGAACTCCCCCTCCCTTTGTCAAGAATGTAACCCCCCCCACCCAGCAAGCCCTCCTCCTTAATGAAAATCCCCCTTCTGCCCTGATCTTTGACTCGGCTGACTAACCCCCTCCCTATGCCCATGGACAACTGCCCCTCTCAAAAGCCTGTGAGACTTCAGCCCCGCCCCTGTGAGAGTCCCAACCAAAATCCCTTAACACCCCTCAGCCTGTAAGAGCCGGGGTCACTGTCGGATCTGGGCAGGGGCCCTCCTCAGGTTTAAAACCTGTCTTTGCCCACCGAAGCCGCCTTTTTGTCTCTATTCTTTTTCTCCATCTACCTGACACTTGGCACCAGTCATTTTTCCAAAGAGCACTGGTTTCTTTTAGATAGAAATAGTGTTTAGATACAGTGATCTGAGCCCTAATAGTGCTTGTTGCTATTGTGTAGGTAATAGTTTCTAGGCATTTTCAGTGGATAGTGCTAGGTAAACAATTTTAAGGTAAAATGTACAATAAGTTCATACTGATCTTTCCAAATGAAATTCAGGACTCCAGGTTTTTACTTGCTTTCATTAGTATTATATCTCCAAGTCACAATGAAAATTACAGTTCTCACTAACGCCAACATACATACTAATTTGCTGTATTACATAATTCATGCACAACAGTCTCAGAATAACAATACCGAAACTACCACCCACACTATGCTTAGTAAAATCAAAGATATTTTTTTCATGTTTCTATTTGTCCATAGGGTCTCTCCCACTAGGGATGTACAGTCATATACAGTGTTTTAAAATCACTTGGAAAAAAAATCCCCCCTTTTCTAATTGTGTCAGTTGGATACATACTTAGATTTCCTTGTTTCATTTGGCTTTAGATATTACAGATTGCTTTTTAACATTTCATTTTGGTCTGTGATTACATAAACTATTTACATGGTTCCAAAATAAATTCTCCAGAGCAAGGTATATTCAAAGAGGTCTGCCTCCTACTCCTGTACCTTTCTACTTCTACTTCTTCCACCTTTCACCTTTCACCTTTAGATGTCCTTTTTAAAAAATTCTGGTTTCTCCTTTCATTTTTAGCATAAGCAAATATTGGTTTACACTTCCATTTTCAATATATACAAATACAAACAGTAGCATGTGAGACACAGTTTTCTGCACCTTGGGCATGTTTCTTAAGGTCTCTCATGGTATCAGGTCATTAATACCTACTTTGAGAGTTTCAGTGTGTACGAAATGAAATCATGCGTATGGCATGCTTGCTACCGTTTCTGGCACATGGTAGGTACACATGAAGTGCAGGTTATTCTTTCACTCTGAAATCTGTCAGTCCAAATACTCCCCTCGTCTAAAGGACCTCCTCCATGAAGCCAGCTCGGTTTCACAATTCTACAATTTGTGAGAGTATGCCAACCACATTTTTCAACTTCAGTCTTTCTCGCTAATGATGCTTCTTACAATCAATGAGAAATAATCAAATTTTCTTCAAAACATAGTTAACAACATGGAAAACAAATATTAAATTCATCTTAGTGTGCTTTTTTCTAGTGTACTTGAGTTTTCCTGAGTATGTTTCCATACAAAATGGGATTAAAATATCTTTGAACATCATATCCTGTTTTTAACTCAAGTATTCAAAGAAGCAGGGATTCCAACTTGGACTTCCCAAACTTCCTAAGACTTTGGGCATCTCAAACATCTTAAGACTTAAAACTTCTTAATTTAAAAGTCAAAATGGGAGCTGTGAATTATTCTCATTATTGGTGGATCATAGCACTACCAGTAAGATATATTCATTTATGTAGTCTGGTCTATAAATACTTCAAAATCATGGGGTAGATGGGAGGATAGATAATTTTTAATAAACGTCTTAGTGGGTGTGTCTGGGAACTACTATTGTAACGGCAACGGAGTAATGTTGCCAAGAGAAACACCGAGAGGTACATGAGGATGCAGAGAGAACAGGTTTATTAATGCTGGTGGGCTCAGAGGGGATCCTCTGCCAAATTCTGAGCACCTCCGGTCAGGGGGACTTGTCTTTTATACTTCAAGAGCAAGGGGGGGTACAGAGCGGCTTATACCAGGAAGTGTACACATACGGAAGTTACTGTAATTTACAAGGTAGCTGCTGCAAGGGGGGGCTGTTTACCGGAGCATGAGCTGCAGCCATTAGTCAGTTTCAATTTCTTTCTTTATAATATCAGTTTCACAAACATTCCTGTGGGGGTGGCAACAAGCAGTCTTACAGAAGCGGATAAGCAAATAACATAAACAGGGCTATAGCTTTGTGTTTCAGGGTGAAAGGTTTCAGTGAATTTATATTTTTCCCTCACACTATCTCTTAATTGGTCTACCTCCACTTTGGCAGAGACAGTAAGACCTTACTCTTCTTAGCTCCTTTTGCCAGCATCATGGAACAAAATGACATAATATCTATTAACCATCCTGATATCTCATCACTTTTACAAAGCAACACTTGAGTACAACTCTAGGGCAAAGACCGTCTGTCCTTGGCAATGACCACTGTCTAATTGTTCAGCTGGTACCACCAACGCTCAGAGAGGGTGTGGTGTGATGGTGTGATGCATGCACTTCACATCAAAGTAACTGCTTAGCAAGCCAAAAGTTTGTCAACGTGTTCAATGCTTATAGGAGACAGGACTGGTATGTGACCCTTGGCAATCCTCCCAAGCTAGTCTGTGCCACTGGGCAAGTCAACTCCTCTTTCTGAAATTTACTTTTATTGTCTCTAAAATGCAGCTGTTGCACAGGTAAGTCACATTTCTTCCAGGTCTAAAATTCTATGATTCCTGGTCTAGTGCAAGCCTACTGAACACCAGTTGATGATTATATTGGTGTAAATTGTAATATAATCCTTATTTTTCAGATTTATAAGTATTTTTCTGTTTGGAAAGGAACTTCAAGGGTGGAAGGCATACTAATACTCATATTCTTTTAGACTAGTGTGTTGGAGAGAAAGAACTATAAAAAACTATTAAGAAAGAAGTAAATGTGGTTAGAAAAAATTAGACTTTTTGGACTGAATTATGAATTTGAAAACTCTAGTGATCTTAAATATTTAGACCCATGAAGTTCCTCTCTTCCATGGGGCCATTGGAATTTTCTGAAGCCACATGGAAAATATTGTATAGAAAGGTAAAAACCACAAGCATTTATTGAACACTTACATGCTTCATATTTTGAAATGAGTTCTCTCATTTAAACCTTACAATAACTCTGTGTTATGTATTGCCATCCCTGTTTCTAATATGAAGCTCAGACATTAATCACTTCACCCAAAATCACACAGCTTGTAACGAATTAGACAGCAATTTGACATCACAGGGTTGTTAGGAGTAAATATATTTAAGGAGCTTAGAAGAGTATTCAGCACTCTGCTGTACGCTATAACTGTGACCTGTTCTCTTTCATCTTCTTCTTATTATTATTATGACTCAAAATTTCATTATCTTTACCTGGTGAAAGAGTACAGTGATCTCAGGTTTGGGCATAGGTTACCTAAATTTCAATAAATACACCGTCGTCTAGGTGTTGGGCTGAGGGCAAACTACCTTATCTACCCACTTTGTGTAAAAAACTTAGAACAACATGTGGTATATGCTGCATACATAATAAATATAAACTCTTACTATGAATACAGCTCTTCTTTTATACATTTATTTTGCAGAAATAATTCTTCAAAAGCTACCATTCATGTTGTGTTATAAATAAGATAGAATAGATGCTAATTAGGATAGAAGATACTGATAACACTCATTTTATTGGTTGTATTCTCTGATATGGTGGAAGACAAAATGACTTTGCCTGCTGTCTATATCCTTAGAAACTTAAAGTCAGTGTAAGTCAGTTTTAAGTCACTGCTTTTTAGAAGTAATTCCTCTGAAAGCTAGTTATGATGTTGATTTTAAAAAGTCAATTTAAAAAAATTAAAAATTAATTTTAAAACAAGATCTACTTTTTTTTCTCAGCAAATGTCTATTTTTCTACTTTGAAATGAGGAGAATATTGTTGATTGTGATATCCTTAATTACTTAATTCTTACACATCCATCTACTCATTTATTCAATTGTTTCTTCACCAAGCACCCAGAATTGCCTTACACAGTGGGAAGAAAATCAGCCTTGGAATAACACAACAGGTACTGAAGTGACACTCTGCCTCTTGCTAGCTGTGTGATCTTGGAAAAGTTACTTAACCCCTCTAAGCCTCAATATTCTTAAAGTGAACAATCAGATTGATAACACCTCCCTTTAGTTTGGCTGACCAATCCACACATGTAGGAAGGGCAACAAATTTATTTTCCTCCCAGAATAAGGCATAAGGACTGCCAAGCTTGAAGTTTATTTGGATTGCTATTTAGCTGCAGGTGGTTTTGCTCAAGATTTTGTCCTGTCTAGAATAGGAGTATCCTTGACTATAGAGCTGGTGATGACCTTAGACTTTATCCTGTCCAAGTTTCCAATTTAACAGATGAGAAAATTTTGGCCCAGACCGGGTAAAAGAGATCTGCCTTAAAATCAAATCCACTAAACTATAATGCATTATATTGTTTGAGCCTTTATTTTTCACTTTATCCTTTCCTTCCTATTTCACAATAAAAATGAGTACCTTCACTTATCTATCTTTAGAAAATTACCTTTATTTGACATTTGATATTCAAGAAAGGTATATTTTTTTCTAATCCACTTGTTTCTTCTTACAGCATACCTTAGGATATTGGAAATATCCCATTTTTGCAAATAAATCTATAAATTTAAAGAAATGCCAATCTAAATCTCCAAAATATACATTATGGAACTTTATAAGTCAATTATAAAGATGATGTGAAGGAAAGAAAGCATAGTAATAGGCAAGAACAAATTTAAAAGAGGAGTGAAGGAGAACTTTTTCTACAGATATCAAAATATAATATAAAACTATAGCAAATAAATTTATGTGGTTTTGGCATGGAAATGGAATATTAGATCAATAGAATAGACTGGGTTCCAGAAAGAGACTATGACTATAATAAAAATGGCATTTTAAATTAGTGGGAAATCATTTAAATGATATTGGGATAATTGGATACACATATGGATAAAAATGTAGAACTGGCCTTATACACAAAAATCAATATATAAAGAATGAAACTAAAATTTGTTCTATTCATATGTAATGAATACTGCAATCTCATGTGCTTTCAAAATAGCCTGTGTGTGTGTGTGTGTGTGTGTGTGTGTGTGTGTGTGTAATGTCAGGAAAGGAAACCAACAGAGTGAAGGGAAGAGGTTAAAGGTACTCACCATCAAACTGGCACTAACTGATGAACACTTACATCACACAGGGCAAGAACATTCATCAGAGGGCGGGCGGGCGGGAGGGGGGTGGAAGGGATGGGAAAAACTCTCACTGAATGGATGTGGGGAGCACAGTTTGGGAGACGACCACGATTGTGGCTCTGACACGGGCAGAACAGGGGCAATGTGTATGGCCAAAGTGTTGTACCCCCATGATATTCTGAAATTAAAAAAATAAATTAAAAAAAAATAACATAAAATAAAATAAATGGGGTCAAGAGCACAGAAAAATAAATAAATAAATAAATAAAATAAGTGTTACTTTTTGATTCTCTGTATGTCTGTATTTTTAATGTTTTTAATTTTTCTATTACTTCTGTGATTATAAAAGAAAGAGTCCAAGTACAGAAAACTCTATTGAATTGCACATTTTCTAAAAACTTTCAGCAAACTGTGTATGGGTGTGCACGTGCATTGTAAATCAAATCATATTTTGAACTAAGGTAAGAGAACTAGTATTTATTAGAGTTAGGGTGCTTCCTTTTAAAAATGTGAAAATCATCCCCTAGTCTCTCCAGTTCTTAGGTTTAGGACCCAGTACATCTGGTTTTCTTTAATTTGCTTATTTCTATTAACCTTTGAAATCTGGGTGCCCTGATGGAGATTAACCATGACATGCTAACTTCTGAAAGATGAAGTTTATCATGGACTCCGTTACCTGCTTCTGCTTAAGTTTTGTTGAGGAACGTTTTCTGCAGCTGAAATGAAGTTTGAAGACTTGAAGACCAGTGACTTCCATGTGACCTAGTGCAGCATGCAATAATGAAGTTCTGATGTAGAAGTATACTTACTCCCTGTTGTGGTAGATAAGTAAATTGGTAACAACAGGTATATGTTAAATATATATAATTATTAAAAATAATAGCAGGCAGCCAGGCGCAGGGGAGCACACCCGTAGTCCCAGCTACTCCGGAGGCTGAGGGGAGGGGATTGCTTGAGGCCAAGAGTTTGAGGCTGTAGTGTACTATGATGGCACCTGTCAATAGCCACTGCACTCTAGCCTGGGCAACATAGTGAAACCCCTTCTCTAATAATATTATTACTAATAATAATAGCAAACATTTCCATGTGGAAGACTTTCTTTAATGCTTTGTATATATGAACTCACTTAATCCTCACAATAGCTATGAGGTTGTTTTACTCATGAGGAAACTACAGCACAGAGAGGTTGGTGACTTGTCCAGATTCAGAGAGCTAATAAGCATTGGTACCAGGATTGAGACCCAGGAAATTTCATTCCTGAGTCTGTTCTCTAATTGCAGCCAATGGCGCAATGGATATTCTTGCATAGGTTTTCTTATACCCGTATGTACAAGGTTTCTCCAGGTGTGGCATTCTTGGCTCTAGGTTACACCCGTATTCAACTTTATTAGCTAGTGCCAATTTCTCCTATTTCTCCACATCCTTCCTAACACTTTTAAACAACTTTGAATATTGACCCATCTGATAAGTGTGAAAGGGTAGTTTTAAATTTTCATTTCACTTACAACTAGAGAGTCTGAAATGTTTTCATTGGGTTTTTCCTATAGATTTGTAAGATTATTTTTATATTCTGAATACTAAGCCATATATTCTATATAAATGTTGCTGGGCTCTTTGTTCTGCTCCTCTGCTCTGCTTCCTTAGCCCTGTACCCACACACAATGTCGTAGTTACATGAGCTTTTCCTTCTCTCCTCCCCCTTAATTTCTGAAACATTTTTTCTGATAGGATGAATTCCTCACCCCCTTTGCTTTCAAAATAGAACTGACCATTTATGGCCTTTTAACTCTTTCATATAAACATTAAGATATGATTATCAAGTTCTAGAAAATCTGTTGCATTGAGTCTGTGGATTAATTCAGGAGAATAGATATGTGGATTCCATCCAGCCTGTGCTTGCTGGAAAATGGTGGAAGCTCTAATTAAATCAGATGCTGAATCTTCACGGTTAGTAAATCTTACTGGCTTCCCAGTGACTGATTGCCAAAAGGGATTAACAGCTTTTAAAGTAAACACCTATGAGCATGACCTCTGTCAAATGTCAAGTGCTATGACCAAAGTTTTACGAAATTTATTGTTATTGTTACTTTAATAAATATCGAGGTCTTTTTATATTGTGTTTTTTGTTGATGCTATTGTTGCTATTTCTTTGGAATAATGTATATGTTACAGATGATATGGAGCCACATTTGGACACTGATGACCACTATTTTTTGCCTAAGGTTGGGTGCTTGGGATTCTCTAATAATTTTTTATTTGGTACTAATTCATAAATCTTCAGGTGATTTTGAACCCACGGTCTGCTAAGCTGGGGCCAGGTGTGGTGATGCATATTCAAAGCACTTGTTGATGTTGAATGATTCCAATATAGTAGTTAGGATTGAATTTTGGTGTATATATTTCAAATTTCTTCAGGTTTATTCTATAATTCAAAATTATGAAAATTAAACCAGATATTATCTCAGATAAACAGGCTGAAAAATCAGACAAAAAAATCTCTGCAGGAGTTTATATGGTTTGGCTCTGCTGCCTTCCAAATCCATGTAGAGAAGAAACACAAATTATGAGGTTTGATACTTTTTCTTTAGAGTTAGGAACTTCCCGTTGTTGGAAGAACGAAGGTCATCATGCATGATTCAACTGTTAAGATCGTACATACTACCACTCCTCCTTCAGTAAATCTCGGGCCATAGCTTTCAGCAACAGTTTCTATCACATGCCAAATATTATGTTTGTCCATTTCACACCAATTATGTACTTGTTCTTTACAAACTTATTCTCAATTTATGGATTAAGAAACTGTGGTTTAGAGGGGTTTCCTGAGGTACTGTAGCTAGAAACAATAAAATTGGGTTTCAAACACAGTTCTATCAAATTCAGGTCTGTGTTATTTTACATGAAACCATTTGTTCTCCCTTTGGCTAGGAACTGAATGAGAAAAAAATAAGAATAAGAACAAAACAATAAATCTCATGTGCTAATTCTTGAATTAGGTACTAACTCCTAAAATTTGAGTCCCTTCTTTTAGTCAGCCAGTGATGGTGTCCAATTCAATATTTTTTATCCTGCAAATTTTGTTACTTGATGTACTGAGAAGCCTAAATTATATGCTAATAAAATTAATGATATCGCATAATTGGGTTTTTCTAAGGTTAGTTGCATCTGGAGGTGCTCTCATTACTCTAAACATTACTAATTTGGCTGTGTGTTTGAGGGGGTTTATGAAATCCTAACTTTCAGCATCCTTGCCCTACAGGCACAGTCCCTAAGCTCTAAGTATGTAGTGAGATTAGCCATGGCCATGACATACAGGAACCTTTCCATTAGGTTTTTCTCTTCATATTATTTGAACTTTGGAAACTGAAGTAAATGGATTTGAAAGTAAGATGTTTTGGAGATAGAATAGTCCCAATTTCTGTATCAAATTTTAAAATAATTAAAGACTGTAGACCCGAGAGATTTAAAAATGTTACTTCCACTTCCACTAGAAGAACACAATTAACAGACCAATGCTCTTTCACTGATGTGGAAGAACCAGGGGAAAGATTATAAAGTAGGGCATCAATTCGTGAGGCTTCAAGAACAAACTCTTTTCATATAGAAACTTTTGAGCTGTCGACTATAAAGAATGAGACCAAAGGAATGAAAGAAGACAAATCCAAGCTGACATCTGCTGCTGCTTCTGCATCCAGCTACAATAGAGGTCACTCCATTGCAAATTACCGGTCAATTTTGCAATTCCATTTAAAAATGACAAGTGTAAACCAATAAACAAAATGTCAAGCTCCTCATCTAGAAGTCTGCTTTAGAGTGAAAAAAAGACCTGTAATGGGTATCGCTGGCACTAGTGCTAGTCGTGACCGAATCTGTCTTGCTGTGTGACAAGATCAAGCCTGTGCCTTGGTTCTTCTGTGTTGCTCAAATTGAGCACTACTAATGAAACTGCCTTACATTTCATAAAAGGTCCCTTCATGCAATCGCTAAGGTTTTCTCCCACTCCAAACCTCTGTGATTCTCAATCTGACTGGGTACTAGGGTAGGATTAATAAGAAATTAATAACCCTGGCTCTTAGTTTCAAATTGGAAAGTCATAAAACATCTCTTTTAAGTGAACCTGACGAAATATTAATAGTACATATCTCACAAAAACACTGGAGAGAATAATCAGCTCTTTTTTTCCCAGAAACAAAGGGCAAACTTTAATGGAATAGACAGATTCAGACTCAAATACCAAATACCAAATACCTAAGTTCAAGTTCTTCTTCTGTCGCATCCATATTGTATGACCTTAGACGAACCATTTATGTCTCTTTATTTGTTTCCCATCTATAAACCGAAGGGATTACATTATGTGATTTAAACTCTTGGACATCTAAAAGCTAAAATGTTCTCAGTTATTTTGTATGAAATGCAAATAATTTCAAGCAGAATATTATGGGTAGTTGGTAAGACAGAGGAAAGAGGTAACTATATTGGAAGAAATCAAGAAATGCTTATTATTGTAATTAAAGCAAGTTGTCAGATAATTTCCCATATGCTTGGGCATGACTCTCCAAGCCGTCTCCAGCCTGCAAACATATATCTTAAATTTTTAAGATTATAGTAGATAACTGTAAAATCAATTTGTTCAAGAGCCTTTCAGTTTTATTGCTTAATTTGCTGGGACATTTTGGATAGATATAGTTCATATGGAAATTATTTAAAATCATAGGGTAGACCGCTTTCAGGGTGATGTAGTTTATCTGTAGCTCTGCTTGGAAGCTGGGATGTGGCTTATCTGACTTCTATAGGCTCCTGCATGTCCCAGGAATATATGGGTAATTGGTTTTAGCAGTGCTTGAACAGCACATGGTTTCAGTATAGAGTAGGCAGAATTTGACCCCAGAAAAACAGACACAATGTTATATTTTTAAAAATAAGAGCATTTGAAGAAAGCCAGAAATAAATCCAGAGTTACTATAAACAAGGCAGAGGGAGGCTTGCTCGTCACAGGGAAAAGTCAGGCTCATTAAAGATGGTAATTATTACCTCTGACATACAGAACTGTGTGCTGCTTTAAATTAAGGCTCTTAACGAGGCATTTCATTATATGTCCTTAACTGAGGGATTTAAAGAGGCAGCCTTTCTTCCAAAGTCAGTGTGAATGGGAGTTCCATGTCCAAGAGCTTTACTGGTAGGGAATATCTCGGGAAAGAATAGTTCAGGAATATTAAATACACAAATGTACACACATTTCCTGAACAGATTGTTGGTGTGCTGAATGCCCATCCAAGCCGTGTGCTTATAAGTGGAAAATTTAAACTTTGCCACGTGCTAATGATATGCTAATGAATTTTCATGTTAGACAGATGACAAGAGCATGATCCAAGTCCTTTTTCTGTTAATGTAACGAATGAGCTTGGATAAGCAGTTTTAGGAGAAAGTTGTAAACAATTTGTAAACATTTACATCCCCCCCCCCCCATTTTTATTAGTCTCTGTTTGTTTCACCTTTCTCACCCAACAAATTTGCTCCTTTTTTTCCTTCTGTACTGTATTGCTTATAGGATTGGGGGTAAAATTCATTTTGTTTAAGATTGAAGCATACTTTCATCCTCTTGCAAGATGAGAATTTGTTTTGATAACAAAGAAGAAACTTCTCTAATTATCGAAGCAGTCCCTTTATCAAAAAGTCTATATTGAACACTAATATCAACATCTTAGGATACTCATATTGATAAATGTGTTGTGTTTTGAGGAAAATAAATTGCTTTACAGTGAATATATTTATTTAAAAGGATATTTTATGGCTCTGCTTTTCCAAATTTAAAAATACCTCACCAAACCACAGTGCTATTATAAGAAATGAAATGGGGGTGTTGCTCAAATCTAAAGTTTGCCTTCTAACTCTTTTTCCAAGCATAGAGCTAAATTCTGGAAAACCTATAGCCCATTAACATGATTTCCCTGAGGATTCTTACCTGTTCCATCTAAGAGTAAGTGATAGCATAGCAATTTTGTAACCTCATTTTCTCTATCTATCAGAAGAGTAGCAAAGTCTACCGAGCACCCAAGAGACATGCTAGTCCAAGATAGGATCTATGATCTGTACCTACTATAGAGAAAAAAGTCTAAATCTTTCTAAACTTTAGCATATGAGAGCATTTGAGTGTGACCCATAATATTGCTCCCTGATTAAAATCCATTTCCAGCTAAATTACAAAGTCCTATTGTTATTCACGTGCATCTTACCACCGGGCTTTCAAGGTTGGCTCATGTCCTTGGTAAGCGCTCAGAGTGTTCTCTAAGGTCAAATATCCTGTGACACGAACCATTTTGTCAGTGCTTGACGCTGACCTAGACTTAGTCAGATTCCATCATGATGTCATGCTTAAAATATATGTTTAGTCTCTTTTTTAAATAAATGCATCATTTTCTGATTCCGTCACATGCTGTCTTTCTGATCTTGACAATTGGTGCAGGCTTTATTCTTCTTTGCTTTTCTTTCTGTCTTATTTATACATCATAGAAGAGATGTCTCACCTTTGGCCATTTTAATTAATCCAGTTTCTTCTTATATATTCCACATCATTTAAAATTAAAATTCAGGGTATAAAATTTCTATTAAATATTAAAATTCTCAGGGAATTTGAATAATCGTACAAGATATATATGATGAAAATATGCAGAATATTTTTGAATGCAAATGAAAAAATCGAGATGTACACTATATATAGAATAATGTACACTATAGTATCATATGTACACTATATATAATATACACACTATATATACTATATATAATAAATGTTTTACTTAAGATTTTTATTTAAGTGTTTAATTCTATTAAAATATAATACATTCACTTAAAGGGATTTATTACATTAATCAATGACCAAATCTTCATGCCTCAATTCCTTGCGGATGCTCAGAGACCACAAAGCACGGAGAAAGCATGCCTCGGGTATGTTTCTTCAAGAATATTCCATTTAATACATATTAATAATTATTTCATCAAATTGCAGTATTCAGTCAGTGAGAGATCATATTACGATGTCTCATTCTCCCCACAGTTATTCACATCTAAATCACATACCTTAGAGCCTTTATAGGCCACTTTTCTCACCTGTGAGTTGAAAGGGTCGTAGGACACGTGTCCTTGCCATATTGTGGGATTACTGAGAGAATTCCCTTGACAATGTCTGTTTATAGTCATGGTTATAGCTGTAAAACCTAAAAGTTCATGGAGCTCTAGACATATTCTAAACCTGATTTTATAAATGAGAATATGGAAGTTCTAAAGAGTGTAAGCTCAATTCAAAATGAATATCCAATTTTATCAATAGTTTAAAACACAAGAAGGAAAGCATACAACTTGAATTTCGGGATCCTTCGCCTTGTGATATTTTGCAATAAAATAACTGTAGAGATATAAAAAAACATTATTTGATACAATCTAACATGTTCTTTCAAGACAGACAATCCTACAGTTATCAAACATACTAGTGAAAGTTCATTGTCAATGTTTTGGATGTTGGTATTCGGACTTGGAGGCAAATATATGTCTTGTAAATCTCAAGACTCTACAAGTCCTTAATATTAACTGTTTCTAAGGACATTTTGGCAACTGAGTTTTAGAGATACTCCAAGAAAACTTTAGCCTTCATTTTAAAGGGATCTTTTAAAAGCTTTTATTTTACACTTTTGTCACTCCCCAAATATGAGCTTGTGGCTACTTACATGAAGTTTGAGACAAGGCAAAGTAAACTCTGAAAGGCCCTCCCAAGTCGCCTTCTCGTGTAACTGCCCTCATGGTGGGCAACAGCTATACACCTCCAGTCTCAGCAAAGGCAGCTGAAGCTAGTGCCTCTCTTTTGCTTTGGGTCTGACCGTTTTAAGTCCTTTCAGGACCCCATACACAATTACATCACAACCATCTACAGAACCCCTTCTCTCCTTAAACATATTCAATTTCCATCAGCCTGGAAAAGAAATGAAATTCCGTTACTTACCATTGCCCCTGTTCATGACTATCACAAATACCACATTTTTTTCTTTTTCTTTTCTTGACAAATTTTAAAGTATTCCAAAACTTGGTGATGAATCCATTCATTCATTCTGAGATTCAATAATTTATTAAGCATGTTTATTGGACATCTGATACTATGCTAGGGCAGGGGAGAAAAATCTGAGGATGTCACTGTCCCTGCCACCAAGATGCACGGTACAGTCCTCAGCGTACGGTAATGGCCAAATTCTTTTACCTGCTCCCGCCTTCCACTCTCTCTCCACATTCACCGTTTTCCTTTCGTGTTAATTTAATTTTCTTAGAGTCATTCTTTCTTTGTGTAAATGCCACATACACAAAATATGGGCAGGTTAAGAAAATTAACCCTCATGATCATACCGTCTTAATTACAGCCCTATTTATTTTTATCACTCTCTCCAGGAGTTATTCACATGCACACAGACTCTCAGGTTGCAGTGTCATGTCGAAATCATGCTGGCCTTATGCTGATGCGTGCTGACTCTTGCTTTATCCTTTCCAAAAATCCAAACAACAGAAAAAAGTCTAAACAATAGAGTAAAAGTAAAATGAAATTTCATCACCCTGAGATAACATCTCAGCATTTCAGTGACCATGATTTTATTTGCTTCCCTATGTACATACACATTTAATTTCACATAGACTAAATATTGTTTAGTGTTCAAATATTTAAAAATTATACCTGTTACATCTGAATAAATAAAAAATTTCAGGAACCCAAAACTACGATGAGGTAAGTCAAAGTTCCTCCTATTGGGTTGCCATCCACATTTGATGTGGCTCTTTTAAGTCTTTTTCAGCACAATTACATATATAAGTAAATATGTAAATATATAATTTTAACAGCAAAACTGGAATAGTACTAAATGTATTTTTCTGTAGCTCACTTAATATAACTTAATAGGTTTTCAACATAGCATATTGATGCATCTAGATTTACCTCATTTAATTTATTCATTTTTAAATTTTTAGCTAAATAATACATATAAAAACTTTTAAAAGCACCTAATACTATAGGACTTGAAAATAGAACCAGCAGTTAATGGCCTCATCCCACTCTAACTTACTCCTCAGAGATTCTTTTGGACATTGATTCTGGCATAAAAATCTGTTTTTCAAAACAACATGCATACATTATAATTTCTAGACTTCCTTATTGTAGATAGTGTTTATTAACTTCTTACAACAGAAGAGTGCAATTTATCCTTCCTAAGGAGTTCCCCAACCCCCTTCATCTTCTTCTACTTGCCAGTCCACTATCCTTCAATCACAACTTTTGTTAATTCACTAGTCACTGTTTGCAGTATCATACTGTTATAGTGTCATGGTATCATATGTATATTGTTCCTACTTAAGTAATGCAGAGTATTATGATCATAGTCCCTTTCTTACAATTTTTGGGACTTAATAATTGCCTTATGTTGTACAGTTTTCTTACTTTCCCTGAGCATTTATTACTAATTTACCTTCAAGTTCTCTGACAGGACTATAACATCCTAATCAACTTGGTGAGGTTCAATGTGGGCACATCCACCTGCAAGCTTTAGAGATCTTTTTCCCTGGTAGTCTAAACTTTTTTAACGATGTGCTTTGGTGGGGTTCTGGCTTCATTCATTGGGCTGAGTGTTTCATGGACCCTTCAATCTGATAAGAAATGCTTCAGGTTATTTTCGGTTCTGAGAAATTTATTTGCATTATTTCTCTGAAGGATTTCTTCCTTCTGAGTTTGTTATTCTTTCTTTAGTTCCTAAATTGATTCTTTTTAATATAATTTTTCATTTTCATGTATTTTTGTTCTACTTTCTGAGAGTTTTCTTCAATTTTACCTTCTAGTCCTTAAGTAGAAATTTTAATTTCTCTGGTACTAGTTATTAATTTCCAAGAGCTATTGTTTCCTGAATATTCCTTTTATTTAACAGGATCCTTCTTTGTTTCATGTGTCTACTCTTACTTTGTTACTTTTTTCTAAGTTATCAATTCCAGGGTTGATCTGTTGCTTGTTTGTTTTTGCTTATCTGTTTGGTTTTTTTAGTTTTCATTTCTTATCTTACTGGTCTCATTTTCTCTGAGTTCTTTTCCTCTATCTCCTTTGAACTTTGTCTTTAATGTTGGAGACTTTAAAAAATGTTTTATGATTCTGGCTCTCTGTTCACATTTCAAAATGATGCAGTGAGACCCTAACAGGAAGCTCTGGGTAAATGGGTGAGATTTGCTGACTGTGTGGAAACTCAGCCTTTTGGTTAGGCGCTTCCGAATGCTAGTTGATACAGGTATTTTTTCTTAGACTGAGAAAATTTCCCAGAAAGAAATCCTCTGAGCTCTTGCCTATGAGGGCAGGCTGAGGATGGTATAGAGAAGAGAGTTTGAATTTGGTCTGGGTGCTAGAGCACTGAGTACCAGGCAGGGGACGGGTGCATAGCAGGTGGGGGTTTTCTTAGTTTAAAACTTTCGCTCACTCGCCCTCTTCTTGGTCTTTAGTCTTATGCTCAGCTGTTTCTGATGTCTGTGAGCCCAGAGCTTCTCTGGTTCAAAGCATTTCCATAGTAAACCTCCCCATCTCCTGTAGGGTGGCAGAAGTATAGTTACATGGCTGAATCAGATGGGGGAGAGCACTTGGAGTGTAGGTTATTTTTATATTTTATTTTGTTTTTAATGGACACATAATAATTGAACATATTTATGGGGTACAGTGTGATTTTTTGATACATGTATACATTGTGTAATGATCAAATCAGGTATTTAGCATATTCATCATCTCCAACCCTTGTCATTTCTTTGTTGTGTGAACATTCAAAATGCTCTCTTCTGGCTGTTTTGAAACATATAATACATTATTGTTAACTATAGTCACCCACCTGTGCAATAGAACACCAGAACTTACTCCTCCTATCTAACTGCAACTTTATACCTGTTGACCAGCCACTGCCACCTGCTTCATTCCCCCTCCCCTCCCAAGTTTCTGGTAACCTCTGTTCTACTCTCTGTTTCTATAGGATCAGCTTTTTTAGATTCTCCATATAGTGAGATCACGTGGTTTTATTTACACAGACATTCAACTCTGTCCATCCTATTCCTTGCCTTTATATGTACCTTTGCTTCTAATTTTTGAGATATTTTGGAATTGTTTGGTGAAAATTAACTGGCTTTTTGTTGGCCCTTCATGGAGTGGAGGGGGCTAATACTTAAGTTTGTTATCACACAGCTACCAACATTTCATTTTCTTGAGTATTCTTGAAATCATTTATCTGCTACCATGTTTTATCTAATATTTTTTATTTTGTAGTATTTTTAAATCCCTTTGCTGTCTTTTTTTTTTTTTTGACACAGGGTCTCATTCTGTTGCCCAGGCTAGAGTGCAGTGGTGTCATCATAGCTCACTGCAGCCTCCAATTCCTGGGCTCAAGCCATCCTCCTGCCTCAGTCTCCTGAATAGCTGGGACTACAGGTACAAAACACCATGCCCAGCTAATTTTTCTAATTTTAGTAGAGGCGGGGTCTCATTCTTGCTCAGCTGGTGTCGAAATCCTGGCCTCAAGCGATCCTCCTGCCTCGGCCTCCCAGAGTGCTAGGATTGCAGGCATGAGCCACCATGACCAGCCCCTTTGCTGTCATTTTAATAAAATTTTATGAGCAAAGATAAATATCTCTGTTCAACTTCCCATAATTAATCAAATGTTCCCATTTCATTCCTTTCTCGAAGGTTAATAATGGCTTCTTTCTCCTCAGATTATTGTTTGTTTTCCATGTTAATCCTTGATTTTCCCATGGCACTTGGTGTAACTTACTATTTACTTTTAAATTGCATGATACTATATATTTCTAGTTATTCCTCTATGTCTATTTGTTCTTGGTCTCTTTTGTAAATTTCTCCTTGAATGTCTATCCCCATAACATGAAAGTTTCCAAATGTCCAGTTTATATCCTTTTCTTTTCCAAGGATTCAATTAGACAACATATTTTACTCACTTATTGCACTGTGTGGCATAAAATAGGAACTCAAGAAACAACTCTCGGGAGGGGAATTACCTCACACAACCTCTTACTTATCCTTGTCATGATGCTTACCCAATCGGATTGTAATTACTTTGAGGTCAGGATCAAACTTTAATTTGCCTTTGTGTGTTCAACATCTAAAACCACGGCCCATATATATGTATATAAAAACATATGATGTACATTGGGTGCTTGTGCAGGGAAGAAGGAAGAAATTGATGTCATTTATGAAAATTTATAAATTAAACATGTAGCATTTAAAAATAATCATCATGATTAAAAGTAGAATTACCATTTGACCCAGCAATCCCACTACTGGGTATTTACCCAAAGGAAAAAAAAGACATTCTATAATAAAGACATCTGTTTGCAAATGTTTATAGCAGCACAATTCACAATTGCAAAGATGTGGAAACAACCCAGGTGCCCATCAATACACGAAAGGATTAATAAAATGTGGTATATGTATACTATGGAGTATTACTCAGCAATAAAAAACAATGGTGAATTAACACATCTGGTATTATCCTGGTTGGAGCTAGAGCCCATTCTTCGAAGCGAAGTGTCACAGGAATGGAAAAACAAGCACCACGGGTACTCACCATCAAATTGGTACTAACTGATCAACACTTACATCACACAGGGCAATAATATTCATCGGGGGAGGGCAGGCGGGAGGGGGTGGAGGGGATGGGAAAAACTCTCACTGAATGGATGCAGGGAGCACAGTTTGGGGAATGACCACGATTGTAGCTCTGACATGGGCAGTGCGTGGGCAATATATATAGCCAAATTGTTGTACCCCCATAATATTCTGAAAAAAAAATAATAAAAGTACATTCATCACAAAAAAAATAATCATCATGGTTTATTTGCTTTGCTAAAAAATAAAAACGATGAGAAAAACTTATTATTTTGGGACCTCTGTTTTAGACATGGGAGAAAATATCATCAGAGTTTTTATTATAACCTATATAGAGAAACTGAAAGTTTCATTCAGATCCACGGCTTCCATGTTTCATTAGCCTCACCGCTACAATTGGCTTTACTCTTCTTGATTGTGTAGCACAACTTATGCCACTAACTCTGAAATATATATATATATGTACATGCACATATATACACACACATGTAACTAAAATCTACCAGAAATCATGTATCTTCTTTAGTTGTTTTTAATAAGTAAAATGCATAAGAAAATGAATAATTTATAAATGAAGTTTATCTTTTTAAAAATGCATTGAAATGGCTGACAAAAGATGATACCAAAAGGCCCTCCCCACCTTGGCCTTGGTTCTCCCCACTTCTTACCCTCTCCCCAAAGAAAGCCATGGAATTTCTCCTACAGGGTAGGAACAACAAGGTCAGGCCCATCGGTGTGTGGAGAGAGCAGGTAATTTGTGGGTTTTATGAGGGGAATCTACTGTTTGATTTCAACAGTGTCAACACAAGGCAAACGAAAAAATATTGTATAAGGAGCATTTCCCATTTCATCTACACCTCCCTAAAACACTTGAGAATTTTGTGTGGCATGTGCTGTATATTCTTGGTTTGTTTCTTGTCCATGCATCCTTTGTCTTTGAGGTGTTCCTCAAGAGCAGAATGTTTCTTAGGTGCCAAACAAATCCTTGATAACCCAATAAGGACACAATTCAGTATCCTTCCTGTCTCCCTGTTAAGGATAATCTGCATATCTCTGTTCAATTTCTGGAATAAAATATCTGGAAAATGGCAGCTCACAATATCTGTTAAATCAAATGAATTCTGTGAGAGATTTTCAAGAATATTCCCAGAATCAAGTTATACCCACTCATCTCCCACATTAACTGCCCCTGGTGATGGTGTTCTGAGGATGACACAGTGGTGGCTTCTCCAATGGCTCTAAAACTGTTGTGTAGAAAACATTTGGCAGCCTCAAGGGGCAGTCTTGTTGACCCAGGCCATACCATTTTACAATATTTTTCATCTTGGTATTTATGATGCCCAGGGTGTTATTGTTCTTAGCCACATCAGGGTATATATGGAGGGATGAATTTAGCTTCAGGATAGGTCCTGAAGGATAGGTCTTGCTTTCTTTCTGATTTAATTTTGAAAAGAAGTCCTTGATTAAATTAAACCCTGCTCTATCAAATAGTTTCCTCAAACATACAAAGAAATGTCTTTTATTTCTGCTTTTCTCTGCACAAACCTCTCTACACAGCACCCACGGACCCTGTAGAGACGTAAGTGAAAGATGGAGGCAGCCATGAAAAAAGAGGTGTTTATACTAATTTTCATAATTCTCAATCTGTCAAATTTTGTAGATTGATAAAAGAGCTGTGGGTTCCAAGATCGGCAGTATCTTTGGCCTCTTGATTGTGTACTGGCAAATCCTGTTAATTTTGGAATCGGAACAGCGACAACAGGTTGTCATCGTAGCGTCCAACTGAGATGAGAGCATCTGTTCGGAATATACAGAAGACCACACATTTCTGAGAAGGGGCTTGAAGCACGCTCTCCTGAGGAATTCAACTTCATATCAGTAGAGGTAAAGTGGATGTAAGAAAAATGCCATGTGTGTGGAAAGCATTAGGAAAGGTCATATATTTCAAAAAAGAATATTGTTTACAAGGAGTGTTAATAGGTTTCAGGGGAAATGTTAATTTTTTTTTCCTGGATGAAATAGCTACTGTAAGTTTTTAATGGTTAATCATTCATTCCTGAATTTTTATATTAAGCATTTCATATTACTTTATTGACTTAACTTTTATGCTCTTCTTCATTTTGACAGTAAAGAATGACCAGGCAATACTCTTTGAAAATTGGAGACCATTTGCAGCTGCTCTCTGTTGAGGAAAGTGAATAATAGGGTGCCCTCAAGGAATTTCAAAGGTATCACTCAACAGAAACTTTTGTGTCTGAAGAAAACTAGATCATTTTATCATGGTAGGCATACTGATATGTTTGCTTTAATAAAATGCCATATTTCTGCCTTTAATCTCTTGTCAACCCGCTATTAAAAAGCCCCAAAGTGCATGCATGCAGCACATGTAAACACTTGTGGTTTTGAGGTTACCACAGAACATACTAATAAAGCATGTAATTTGTGTTTTGTGCACAGACTGTAATAATTTATTGAGTGGTAGAAAGAAGCTAGAAAAGGATTTTCTCTAACTTTAGCCAGCAAGTCAATTTAATTTTAGTGCTCTATGCAGAGGTGCATGTATGCACATGTTCCTACGATGAAATCATGTTTAAAAAGCATCAGGAAGTCTCCATAACAAAATGGAGCAAAATGTAAATTCATTTCACACACACTGAGGATATTCTATCGTGTATGCTAATGTTGCTACTTTAAGCTAATCAACTGGGAGGGCACGGTGTCCATTCTTTCCCCAAAGGTGTGTGTTTCTGTGTGTGTGTGTATGTGTAACATGATACATTAGCAGATGTAGATTTAAAAAATTTAAGATATCAAAATAACAAGCACTTTGATAAACTTTATGAACATTATCCCCATACCCCTGGGAAAAAGGGCAGAATACAGTGTTGTTCCTCTTTTTATATGGAATAACAAAATGCACAAAGGTTGAATCACTTCTACAGGATCCTGGAAGAGCTCATAGTCACAATACAACTTCTACCATGCTTGTCTGGGTAGCCAATTTATCTATTTATGTGAGCTCCTTACAGGCGAGAACTGTCTAGTTTACACTACTAATCTTTATAGTCTCACTTGCCTCGTGAGATACCTTGCACACAACAAATAATCCACACAGATCATTTGAACGGAAAGGCCATGAGTCTATGGAAGAAATACATGCCCTGACTGTATACATGCCAATTTCTGGAAAATTTTGTGAACTCCTGTAGTTTGAGAATAACCATACTTTATTTACTCAAGGAAAAACATGTTTAGTTTAGAGATAATGTCTGCGCCCAGAGGAAACGAGTGTTAGGTACTCAAAATGTGTTTATTCCAGAAAGATGCAAAACTTCTCTCCTGGAAAATAATTCACCATTTTCTATGCTTTTTTTTTTTTTTTGAAAGGCATATACACATATCACTTTTCAATGTGTAGATAGATTTTTTGTGGTACATAACCTATTAAATTTGAGATCTAATTAAAATGAATCCTTTGTGCCATCTTTAAGCAATAACCCGTTTCTTTGTGTTGTACATTGACCTATCTAATCAACCAGTTCCAATTTATAACCAGGGATTCAGGGATCAAAGAGCTTTCGGTTGCCATTGGTTATCATAGAGGCACTGTGGTGAAAATCTGTAAGGGACAAGTGCATGACAACTTGTCCCAAATAAGGTCCTTGTATTTGAAGTGGAATTCAAATTGTACCCAAGTATGCGAGGCTGATCCAACTTAGAAAGGAGTTTTCTATAAGGGACTAAGCCAGTCGTCCAGATCTCAGAGAGGGGAAATCGTCACCTTTGTGGCCATACTATCATTTCTGTGGCCTGAACAGCTCCACTGTCCCACTGAGGGGGGGAGAATGGGGGGAAAGAAAAAGGAAAAAAGGAAGAAAATAACCAGAAAGCTATATCATTCAGAAGTTTATCTCGAGCATATTAGCTGGTAGTCTTCTGTTTTGTAGTAACAGAGGTACCGGAGTCAATGTTAATAAAAAGCCAGGAACAAATATTTTCAGATTGGTAAAAGCTATAATTTGGAGGACTTTTTGATTGGCATAAAATGTAGCACATATTAAAAAAATACAGATTAGCTATTTAAGTACGTGAGTTAAAACAAGCTTAATTGGGGCGCTTTTGCTTAGAAGCTTTTTTCTTTCTTTTTGGTATTTATCTGTGAGTTTCTCAACCATATCTGAGTGCCAAATCATCTTTCATGAAGTGCCTTTCAACTGATCCAATTTCTTTTAACATAGGCACACACAAAGGTGGGGGTGGGGGCAAATAGATAAAAAAGATTCAGAGTCAAAACAAAATTAGTTCCCAGGGTCATGTTTTAAATCTGTAACTCCGTAAGGTTGCAAAGGTTCATGTATACCAAACTTACTTTATTTTATTTTAATGTGGTAGTCAAAACAGCAGTTGAAATGTTCTAGATAAAGATGGGCAGATTTGAAGAATAATGACAGATGTGAATCAGTTTAGAACAACTGGTATAGACTATACTCTAAGTTAAAATTATTTAAAAATTAAATAAGCATCCAATACTAGCTTTTTAAAGGGGTTTTCATCTTTTTGAAACAAAAATGTCACACTTACAGGTTGTAATTGCTATTTAAAGTGGTTAATGTAAAATAATTCTATGATTGAACAGAACTACAGTTAATAGCAAAACACACAACATTGACATCACGGGACACAATCCAAGTTGTAACTCACTAAATATACTTTATCTACGTAAATGTTAGACCTGCAGCAACCAGTTTTTTTCCTCAATAAGAAGTTTGAAAGATAGTATTATGCTACTTTTCTTAGTCCTGCCCCGCGGCTAAAATGTACATATTTCTTTATATTAAGGTCTAGAACTCTTTTTTTTAAAGTTCTCTCTCAAGCTTACATGGGCATATTTCTTTATAATGAGTCTAGAACTAACTGAAGGGTGAAAATCCCGAGCTAAGGAAGAGGGCCGCAAGTCTAGGATCCCAGAGAGCTGGGGAGCGGCAATGGTTTCTTAGTGCTTTGGAGTAATCATTGATCCTTTAGAAGAATTTTCAAGCTTAATATTTTAGGATCACAGCTTTCCACAATTTAAGTTTAAGTAGATGTGAAATTTTATGTATAGATTCAGATACATCTAGACTAAATCTGGCTGAATGTGACTTTGAATTATAATCACTAGCCGTATTTATTAGAATATTATAATTTGCACTTGCTCAACTTTAGTGCATACCTTTCACCTTTGAAATAATCGTTAACTCTGAATGGAAGTTATAAAGAATCATTGTAAGGTCTGTCAATCTTCGGGCCTAAATTAGTTCAAAGTATCAATAAATTCAAACGTGAGACCTTGTAGAAAACTTCGTTCATTTGTTCATCCATATGCACGTGGTAGGCTCTAAAGAAACACTTGCTGAGTGGAGAATGAAGAGTTGAAGTAAATTCCACGCATCTAGTGCATACCTCTCATATATGAAATAATCATTAACTCTGAATGGACATTGAAAAAAAATTCTAGGTGCTGGTGATGGTGCAGTAAGCATGACATTAAATTTCTTACCTTCATGCAGCTTACATCCCAATGATGAAATTTCATCAAGAATATTCATTCATTTCAAACTAAACAGCAAGGCAATTGGGAAAATAATTTTTTCTTTTTCTCTTTTAGATTTGCATGGTTTCCTTCCCCCTTCACCCAGAACAACCTGCGGATGCCTTAAGATTACTATTTGCACAGGCGCCATTCTCACGGTGTGGATGTGTGCTGTTGCTCTAGAATTTAGGCTTGCTTGTGCTGTTTTATTAGAGCGTATCTTGGCTATATTCTCAGAAAAAGAGATTTCTACTTAGCATTAAGAAGTTGAAACCAAAGTAGAACATATACATCTATTGTTTTCCCAAAAGCATTCTTCCGTCTAGAAATGTCAATAACTTAACCACATCAAATGCCTGTTTCTATATAGATGTCTACAAGAGGCATTTGGGGTTCCTCTCTTGGAGACTAGATTAAAGCTGACCATATAGAAAGGAGAGAAAACAGTTTTCCTTTGTAGTATTATATCGCTGCTTTTTATGTTTTCTGTTGTAGAAACTGGCTGCATATTGAAATCATATTTGGTTTTTCTAGCAAGGAGATTTGGTACCCCAATCAGGAGTGGGAAACCTGTAGACTTGGGGCCGCATGTAGCCTTCTGGATCCTTGAGTGCGGCCTTTTGACCGAATCCAAATTTTACAGATTTGGAAGTTTGGATTTGGTCAAGGGGCCACACTCGGAGATCTGGAGGAACACATGTGGCCTTGAGATTGCAGGTTCCAGGATTCAGACAAGGGGGACAAACTGAGGAGTAGCCTTATCTACAGGAGGTATTAAGGAGTCTTCTTAATAAAGCTCATTTTCAGGATGGGAGAAAACAAGGCAGGGAAGATAGATTCAAGCAAAATGCCTCCTGGTCAGAAGGGGTGATTCTGAGATCAGGGGAGGATGTGTCATCAAGAGCATGCCCTGGTCCAGCCCTATGGAATCACATCTGAGTGGTAGGGAAGGATCTATGAAAACCAAAACCAAAACCAAAAAACAAATAAATGTTTCCGTCTGGCAGGAAGGCAGCTGCGTGGCTGTCAGGGCCATGTAGTGGGGATCATGTGTGCATGGTGGCAGCAGGATGTCCTCAGGTAGCAGAAAGCTCAGTTCATAAGTGGCTCTCAGAGGCCCTAAAGATCTGGTTCCTGACTTGTAGGCATCAGTGGCTGTGGTCAGACTGGCTGTGGAGAGTTTCAAATTACACAAAGTTGGTGCAGGGAACAGCATCAACCACAAGAAAAAAAAGCTGGGTTGGCAGCCCCAGGGAGCTGGAGCAGAATATTGACAACAGTAACCAGTATTTGAGTACTATGGGCCTGGAGATGTTCCAGGTGCTTTACCTTTGTTAGTTTTTCTAATCTTCAAAACAACTTTGAGTTAGGTTTTTTAAAATTATTCTTATTTTATAGACAAAGCAATGGAGGAACAGAAAGGTTAAGTAACTTGCCCAATGTCACACAGCAAAATTTAGAGCCACAATTTTAATCCAGGTAGAAGAGGAAAATGCATGGTCTATTTTCCTAGGATCTTAGAAATATTTGAGGTGAGTGAGAAGGAGGGACTTTGCTTTGAGGGAGGCATCAGGGAGTACTGAAATAGACTAGAAGAGTGTAGAACTTGTTTTTTGTTTGTTTGTTTGGTTTTTAATTCTAGGTAGTGACTTAAAAACATTGCTCTAGAAGTAATGGAGAAGCAAATGCCTTTTGGGACCTGCACTTCAACTTGCTCCAAGAGGAAAAGGAGAGAAGAACAAACACGTCTGAAACACCTACCATGAGTCAGGCACTGGCCCTGGTGTATGCTGTGGGCTGTTTTCATCTCTATTTTATAGTTTAGAAAACAGGCTCAGAGAAGCTAAGCAAATTTCCCAATGTCCCACAGCTATAAAGTTGCAGAAATGGGATTCAAATGCAGGCCTCATAAACTCTAAAAGCCATGCTTTTTTTTGGAATGCCATATCGCTTTTTCCCGGAGGCAGACTAAGGAGGAAGGAATGGATTGGAGGTATCTTCCATGTTCAAAAAAGAAAGTAAAATTCTCTATAGCAAATATTAAATTGGTATTTCACTCAAATTAAACATTGCTCAGGACACAATTGATTGAGATCTTATTCATCTATTTATAATTACAAGGAAAAAAAAATCATGAGCAGTGTTTCAAAGTATTCAGCTGTTAGCCAGGAGGTTTTAACTAAATGCATGTTTTGATTAGGACAAGGACAAGTGCTAAATAACTTAACTTGCCAAGATGCTTAGAAAAAACTTTTAAAACAGGACGGTAACTATTCTGTAGATACTGGTGGACGTAGTCAAAACTTCTAATGCACAAAGCACACTCTTAGGTTCACTCACACAGTGATTTTGCTAAATGTTTATATTAATTAAATGGCCTGCTGCTTCTCCTATTCCTTCTCCCTTGGCCCACACACCATGTTAAACATCAGGTGTGAGAACACAGAGGGCGGTCCCTGCTTTTGATGAGTTGTATTCTGAAAGTTGTTTGGAAATCAAATCCATTGTTTCAGAAGATAACTGTTATAAAGGTAGCTAAATATTAAGTTAGTTCACTTAATTTATCTGACAGATTAAGTGAGCAGACCAGGAACAGTGTGAGGGAGTGCAGAGAAGATGGCTTGGTGTCATGAGAACAGGGATTTTGAATCTTTGAGTGAAGGGACATCACTCCTCCTCCCTAATTCATTTATTATTAAAATAAGCCTTGTTTGTGAGTGATGATACTACTAGCAACTACTCTCTAGCCTTTCCTGTGTGCCAGACATTGTTTTAAGTATTGTTGGTATTTATGAATTCCTACAACAATCCTCTGAGGTAAGTACTATGATTGTTCCCATTTTAGCAGAGAAAAGTAAGACACAGAGAGGTTAAGTACTTTGCCCAAGGTCACACAGCTGGTAAATGGAACCAGAATTTGTAAAATGGGAAAAGTTGTAACCATCCTCACAACTTTGAGATTCACGTAAACACTATGTATGAAAACGCTGAGTAAACTGTTAAGGGTGATACAAATTATTGTTTTTTATGGTCTGAGTCAAAAATGCCACAGAGAGTAAGATGGATGAGGAACATTTTCTCCCTTTTTGTTGAACACAGGAACAGCCCTAAAGACAAAGTTGGCATGAAGCTTATCTTTGGAAATCTCACCTTGCCCTGCTAGTATTTCATCTTCTAACCTCTGGGCTGATCGGGTGCCTCCTCATGTTCGTTCTGCTGAAGAGGCTATGGCTGGAAAGCCAACTTGAACTTCTAAGGGAACATGAGCAGGAAGGGGTGGAGGGCATGCTTTTCTGACGCTTTGACATCAGTGAGAGAAAAACACAGAAGTACTTGATCAGTGGCTGTTCCCAGAGTCTCAGCCCAGTGGTTCCCATCACCACCCTCCCCTGCCCCGCCACCTGGGGAGTGAGCGTGCAGGTGCAGAGAAGTGGTCATTTGGATCATTTGTAAGTTAGGAACTACCAGTAATATTTCTAGCTACTTTTCACAACTTATGCTAAAAAATAAACCTCTTCTGATTACTTAAGTCAAATGTGAAGACTGATTCAGAGAATATTATTAATAAAACTGCTCTTATTAATATTTTAACCAATCCTCGCTCACACTGAAACTTGGCAGACCAAAGACTCCCAAGACCACACTTTCAAATTTATGGATTTGGACTATTGAGGAAGAAGTAATCCTCCTTTTTCAAACAAAAGCTCAACAAACATGAAATATAGTATTTATATATTTAGACCACTGTCACCTTTTACTTTATCAACTACTGAAATCCAGATAATTCTACCGGGTGGTGCCAGTCAAAATATATTAATTACCATTACATGTGGATCATGCGTTAAGACTAAATTGGAATTTATTTTTTTTGCGTAATCTCAATTGGTGAAAATAGAAAACTCAAGTAATTTTTCTCTCTAGGTGATAGTGATGAGGTCTTTTCCGTGGAAATGCACATTTATTACAAACCATCTTCTCTAATCTTTCCCTAGAGAGAGAAATGGAACACTTTAAAAGATGTCTGTAGTCTTTTTCTTTGAATCAGTGGTTGATCATACCTCAATCCAATTTCTTTTCAACACTAGATTTGTTTTTGTAAAAATCACCCAGATAAGGTAGGAAATATGGACTTAGGAACGGTTCCTTCCCTTCCCCTACTTTTTCTTTTTTGACTAAAATTTTATGTCCTCTCACTCAGCCCAGTAAGCAATAATTAAAGAGCAAGAGACAAAGTAAAAAAAGAAAAAAAAGAAAACATTTAAATAAAACAGGAAATTTTCTTTATCATGAAAGTGGTCAAAAATCGAAGCCTTCAAAAAAGCCTCAAATATCAATTAAGCTGTTTATATAAACTCTGGTATAAATGAATAGCAATCCATGCTACCCACAGGTGAATCGGGCACATCTGACAATTGTGAAGATCTGTGGGAGTCTGTAGGCCTTTATTATACATTTTTGAAGAAAGGCCTTTTTCAAGGATTAATAGACATTGGAAAACCAAAATTTGTTTGGCTAATAGAAATTTCTGAGACACCTATTACTAGGTGCCAAAGAAGAATGTTGACCTGGGATACAGCAATCTAGTCTATTCTACTGACATCAGGAGAGGATGGTATTCAGCATCCAAATGCCCTAAACTCACTACTTGTAACACATTGTGATGGCCCTCCACGAAAGCAACAGGCAAGCTTATGAAACATCTCTGTGGCCATCCAGAAAACTCCCTGAATTAAGCGCCGGAGGTACAAAGGGTTTACTGAGGAATGTTAAGATTTTCTAAGAGACTGCAACTGGTAACATAGTGACATCCTCATGATAAAGCAACAAAACATAAGTTTTCATGATGAACATCAGCCTACAAAGATCCTGTGCATTTGCCCGTATATAGCTGGACACAAATCTGGTATGGCATCATGACTTTGTAATGATTTCTGTAAACATATTTTAAATGTTTTTTTTTTCCTCCTCCGCCAGAACTTTAAGACTACTCTTTTCCTATTGAATTTCTATAAAAACTAAAAGGTAGATTCTTATCTTTCACCAAGGAGCCTTTCGGTTATACAAATACCAGTCACAGCCGTGTGTGTTTGATTTATTGCTCAGGCTACGGTAGCGTTCTGCATGGCCATTGGTGTCCAAGGTTTAAGCGTTGCGTGTTTCCTAGTGGGACTATTATATTTTAAGCACACTTCTTGTAATTCTTTTTTTTGACCTTCTTCCCTGTATTTAATCTCATATTATACCATAAAGGTAACCAGCTGCAGAAACGGAAGAGCGCCCAAAGTCCTATGGAGTGGATAACCTGAAAAGGCTGATAATGACCTTTTTAGTCTCAGCCCAGCGGGGCCAGAGGGCAGTGCTGGGTTTGATCTGTGCTAACCAAAGCTCTCTCCTCTCATTTCACGCTGGAGTCAGTCCGTGACGCTGAGGACGCAGTGTGCCGGAATGAGAAAAGCTGTCTTCTTTTAGTTATTATGTGTGAGTATGACTGGTTTGCTTAATCACAAAAACGTGATGATGCCAGAGATCTGATAAACTATCAAGAGATTGGAAATCAGGTTTCGGGCACGTCTATTTCCTCCAATGCCTCCAATTCCGTTGAAGGAACATGGTATAGATAGGTTAATCTGGAAATGCCTCTAGGCAAATTCAGTCCTTTTCTTAGTTTCTTCCAAATACCGGGATCATTTTATACTCATGGATTATTTGTGCAATACTTTTCCTCGGTAAGTTAGTTAATGAAAGTAAAGCCTCTGGAGAAACTATGTGTATATCTTGTTTCTATATTGATCCATTTAATATCTTTCCCCCTCTTTTTTGGGAACTTGATCCAGCCTATGGTGTTTTATCTGTGACAGTGTGGCTAAAATAAATCTCAATTTTGGCAGAAGGGCAGAAAGTGTCTGGAGACATTAGCCCTCATCCCATCTCTACAGTAACAGATTTTGTGATTTAGAAGAGGCATCAAACATTCTGCCTCTCTTTCTCTATTTGCAAGAAGGATCATTCCTGTGGCTACTGTAGGAAGGAGGTTAACACGTTACAAATGGATGATGAAATGTACTCACTGTGTAACTCCCCATTTCCCCACTTAGCTCATTTATTCATTCTTTCAACAAATTTTTCTTTTTGTATTCCAATTATGTACCCAGCACTGTGTTAAGATACTGAAGATATGGCATCCATTTGTCACAGCATTTATATTTTATCTGGGAAGACATACAAATACATGGAGCAAATAATGACATGTGAGTGTCTTTGTAGGAAGAGCACAGAGCACTTGAGAAGCCCATGGTGGGACTATCTAATCCAGTAGAGAGGGACTTGAAAAGTCCTGGATGGGGACATTCAAACAGGAACATAAAAGACAAGTGAGAGTTAGACTCTGAGAGCACAGGTTGTGCAAGAGTGTAAATATGAGAGGCCATGTTGACGAAGTACGACTCAAAAGAAATTCAGAAAGCCAAGAAAGAAGGAATGCTAAGAAATGAGGCTAGAAAAAGTCTGAAACCCCAGGGCGGTGAGAAGCCTTTGTTTTTTGTTTTTTTTTTTTTTATAGTCAAATGCTCGTAACAGCTTTATTTGTAACACTTCAAAACTGGCAGCAGCTTAAATTTCCAGAGGAGAACTGGGAAGAGAAGATTCATCAGATCTAAGGTTTAGAATGTTACCTCTGGGTGCAAAGTGAAGAGTGATTTGAGGAGTTGGGTACCTTTAGGGTGCTTAATAAACATTTGTTGGTAAATAGTACGCCCTTCAAAGCCTAATGACATCGACATCCTACTCATACCCACATAAAAGTCACTGGAAATGGATTCTTAGCCTACTTAATTTTTTTAATCACCTTTTTAGGAGGAGTGTGTTATAGAAGGATTTTTATATTATCCACAACACCAATAATAAAAGATGCTCAAATGAGAAGCACTCTTCCATGGGCATATCTAGGTTTGTCAGTTTGTTTATCATCATCAGTATCATCATCATTATTGTCATTACACCATTGATGGCATTATAGCGCCATTATTGTCATCATAGCATAGATAGTCCCACAGAGAGGGGAGTTGCCCTTTGGGAAAGATTGGCTTTGGTGACACAGGATGCCCAGTAAGTTTAGTTATAACTCCTTCCCTTTTACTCCTACTCATTTAAATATTTGGATCAGTAGTTGAGAATGGCAGTTTTAGAAGCCCCCCGTCTTGCACAATTGGGAAGATTTCCCCTAGTTATCTTGCTTTCTTTGTAAATTGATTTATTTTCTGCTGCCTTATATGTACTATGTGTTCACCAGTTTTGATATAGAGTATATTGCTGATTCATTAGGTATCTGCTGCAATCCATGTTCCTTATTTGTCTTTAATTTAAATCTGGCCCCAATCATATTATGCTATTTTAATTGTTTAAATTAAACCAGAGATGGTGATGCCTGTTTGGGCAGCTCTGGGCCTCCTTCACATCCCTCCTCCGTAAATGAGGCAACAAAAAACCAAAGCGGTTGGAGTGATTAAACTTGAAGAAATTACCCCCCCACACACGTGCACTTTACTTTTTTTTTTTTTTTAATCACCTCAAGTTGTTTGTGTCCCAAAAAGAACATTGCTTTTTCTAGAGACAGAAGTGGAGGAAACATGGCATCAGTATGTGAACATTTAAAAGCGACACAAATAGATTAGATTTAAGCAGGAATAGAACAAATTCCTCACAGAAATTTACCTTTTTCTGAAACTTTTTAGAATTCATCATAAAAGAATTTGGTTGTTAATCATAAAATATTTATTTAGAAAGTATAATTTTAAATTTTTATTTAAAAATGGATATAGGCTCATTTTATTTTAGACTTTATATGTGCTTTGGCAAAAATAAGTTTGTAACATAAAGGCAAGTAAAGTAGAAATTATAATCTTGATCATTTTTTGAATGCTTTATTTACTTTATTAGCCTGAATACTATATATATAAATATATATGTATGTATATGTATATATGTGTGTGTATATATATAACTGAATACCTTTCTACAGCTATCTAGTAATATCTAGATAGCCATCTGTTAGGTAATATACAGATGACTACTAACAAAAACCTGAGGTTTAAAATAGAAAAGTTAGGAGAGTTTCATGTATTTTGCCAAAGGCTTCATTTATCAACTTATAACACAATGGACTGAGGGCTTCTGAAAAGCACCTTTAAAGCATTTAAATATTCAATTTATTTGTTTGACGTAGCCATTTTACACATACAGGGCCTCAGATTTAGTAGGAAATATCAAAATTATATTTATAACCTCACCAGATGGATGAATAACCTCTATGACAACCATTATATAAGGACATCTTATTTTTCTCTACATATCCAGTGATGAAAAATGTACCATCTCACTTAAAAGCCAGATATATTTTCAAGCAAAATAACTTTTAGACTGTTCTTCCTTGCAATGAGCCAATATCTTCCATTCTGCCATTTTCACCTGCTTTGTTTCTGTTGTGCCCTCCAAGAGTCTCAGAGAATGAATCCAATTTCTCTTTCACCGGACGAAGCTTCAGATATTTAGAGATGGCTATTATATTTGCAGTCTTTTCCAATCTCCTATTAAACATCTTCAAAATTTCAACTGTTACTTGGAATTTTGTTTTTCAAAAACCTGTTGAATCCAGACATCCACACCTGAGCAGAATGCTGCTGATGTGGTGTGACCAGGACAGAGTAGAGTCACCAGTTACCTTCCTTGATTTTGAAATAACAAAATAAGGTTTTTTTCTTCCGTATCTTATCTAACAAACTTGCAAAAAAAGTTTGGGCAATGGAATGACCAGTGTCCTTACAAACTTTTGTGGTTCTCTTGTGATTTTTGACTAAGATTTGCATTGAGAAATGTATGATAAAATACACAGGAAAAAAAAAAAGAAAAAGAAAAGGATAATCAGAAATAACATCAGGTTTTTATCTTGGAAAAAATATGAATCATTGTTCAGATTAAAGAGCTTCCTATTGGAGGTTTGTTCTTTTAGGTTATTAAGTGGAAAATAGGAAAATGTGATATGTACCTCATGATGTAAGAATTTTAAAATTATTTTTCTATAATTTTGCTATTACATTTTTCATCTGTTTGAATATGTTTTGTTAATATTTTAATTTAATTCATAAGGGGTCAGCAATTTTTTTTTAAATCTTTCTTTTTTTTTCCCCAACCGTAATTGAATTCATTTGCAAAGTCAAGAAGTGTTTTTAAAACTTTGAGTTGTAGTATTTCTAACACAGCAAACCTGTCTTACTAACTTTAAATGCAATGATAGATCTCCTTGCTGTTTCTAAACATACCGCTGAATATTTATTTTTTAATTGTCTTTTCCACTTCTTTCTACATCCTCTTTCAGGACATTCTCTCACTTTCAGGATTTGTCAACCTCTTGCTTAATTGTTTCCAATTACATTCTAATAAATGCAGCACAAATTTAACTTAAGGGAGGCAGGAAGGCTCTTCATCTTATCTCACCTTTGGGAATGGAATGTCCTACTCTCTGTCTGGTTTACACCTAACTTCTAAAAGGCAGAAGAAAGGGGAGGCTATCTGCAATAGCCAGATCTCTTAAAGGTAGAAAAATAAGTGTGCAAAGAATGTTTACATGCATCGGGTAAATTAGTAAGGGAATATTTATAGATTTATTAAATTGTACAGTCATATATTTTAGGGGCTTTGTAGACAGAGTGTGGAAAAATAATTATAAACAGGCTTGCAGTTGTAAAAGATAAATAGATAACACCACCCGTAATATCTTTCAAGTGAAAAATCATTACGAGAATATCTTTTCACAGATATAATTAACTAGACATTTCCACGTCTATTCTTGCCATTTGTTTTGTATTTCCACTAAGGTTTTGATAGACTGTATTATTAACTACAAATACAATTACTCCCTTTGCAAAGAAACTTCATATTAGTTGGGTGAGTTTGAAAGATCCCTGTCATCCCTTTTAAATTTCCAATTTCTCCTTTCCATACTTGAGCATCCTTCTTAGAGAAGGAATAAATAGTTTCTTTATTCTTTGCACTTACTCATTAAGACTTAGGATTGGAGGAGTTTCATATTTCTTATTGTTAAATAAAAAAATGAATAAAAATGTATTTACATCTAAGTTTAAGAAGTTGTAGGGGAGTATAAAAGTTATTTATTTATACACACAAACATTAATAACATACCGTTACATATCACCATCATGTACTACTGATGTGATATACTGAAGGACACATCACTTCTCTGGCATTCTTGCCAAAAACACATAATCTTAATGTGATCATGAGAAAACATCAGTTGAACCCAAAGTAAAGGTCAGGAGACCAGTTCTCATTCTACAAAATATCGGATCAGTACTCTTCAAAACACTAAGTTAAGGTCACAGAAGACGATGAAAGGCTTGGAAACTATCAGAGCTTGGGGGTAACTGTAGAATCATAACAACTAAATGCAACGTGCTATCCTGGATGAGACCTTGGGATGGAAAGGGGACTGTAATGGGAACAGTGGTGAAATCTGAATGAAGTCTGTAGTTCAGAGAACATTCTTGTACCAATGTTAAGTTCTTAGTTTGATAATTATTTTTATGGTTATACAAAAGGTTTACATCAGAGAAAACTAGATAAAGGATATACAGGATCTCTCTTTTATGGGTAGTATACTACTGTATAGGTACTACTTTTGCAACATTTTTATAACAAATTATTTTAAAATAAAATATCTAAAATATTAAATAAAGTATATTTGAAATAGAATAAAATAGAATATAAGAAAATATTTCAAACATATAGTCTTAACCTTCTTCCTGAGTGTTTTATAGAGGCATGCTAGTACAGTATACATTGATTTTTTTTCTTTATTTTATTATTTTTCTTATTTTTCTTTTTATTTAAGGTTTGTATTTATTTTATAGTAATAGATAGTGGCATAGACTCCTAACTTAGATCTGAAAGGGAGCTTAAAATCATGCAATTCAATCCTTTTATTTCATAGGTGAGGAAACTCATCTGGATATAACTCATATAGATGAGGAAACATGTCATCCTTAGTCAAGAAGTCTGTGATTGAGCTGGAACCAGCACTCAGGAACCTTGACTCTCAGCATGGTTCTTTTTCACAACATTCTGACTCCAGACTGGGGTGGGCTATTAGCAGCATGTATGATTTACTTTAGGCATCTTTAAATGACAAAGAATGGGCGGCAAGGTAGCTCACACTTGGGAGGCCAAGCTCAGGAGTTCAAGACCAGCCTGGGCAGCATACTGAGACCCCCATCTCAAAAACAAACAATTAAAAAATGACAAAGAATGACTTAAAATGATTTAGGACCTACTTCATGCCCATGATCTACTCAGAGCCAGTTTTGTTTTGTTTTGTTTTTCCATAAAAGCGTTCCTTGGCATTATGTTACTAAATGAAATTCGAAACTGGTGATATACAAACATATTTATCAAAGGCAAACATCACTTCATTTATTAGTAGTCACTGATGGCCCATAATCAAAGTACAATCTATTGAATTAAACAGATTGCTTTTTGGAGTCTATTGATTGTGTCTTTGAATTTTCTGAAGGTAATTTATTAACAAAAGCTTTTCTCCACTATTGCTTACAATATATGTATTAACTCACATATTTTTCTTTTGCTTACAAAGAGAAAATGGAATAATTAAAGTAGTTTCTCAATGTTTCTACAATTTTTACTTAGATCTTACAAGGCAAACCTGTGGATTGGTTACTTCTTTGCGTATATTAATGTATACGTATGTGCTTTTCTTCTTCAACTTAAAAGATCAGGGCTTTTGCCTCTTTTAAAGAAATGAAAACAAAAAGTCAAAAATCTTTAATACTTCTAATGTATATCTGAGCCAATTAGTAGGCTGTTAAATAGCAAGAGTACTCAGCTCATGGTAGTTTCATATTATATTTAAATAGTTAGCCATGTTCTTTAAAATTTAGTGTCCTGACCAGACCCAGTGGCTCATGCCAATAATCCCAGCACTTTGGGGGACAGAGGCAAGAGGATCACTTGAGGCCAATAGTTCTAGACCAGCCTGGGCAACATAACAAGACCCCCATCTCTACAAAAACAAGAAAATAATTAGCCTGGCATGGTAGCATGCATCTGCAGTCCTAGCTACTCAGGAGGCTGAGGTGGGAGGATTGCTTGAGTTCGGGAGTTTGAGGCTGCAGTGAGCTATGATAGCATCATCACGCTCCAGCCTGGGTGACAGAGTGAGACCCCGTCTCTTAAAAAAATAACAAAAAAAATTCAGTGCCTACTAATGTTAACAGTCATGTGCCTATAGTCTTGAACTGAAGTGGGTATGAGGCAGTCGTTATTTATTAGTTACGGCCATTAACACAACATTAAGGCATCATTCCTCTCCTTGAGGCTTACTTATTATTTTAGTATTAGCAACTTCTTTGAACTTTGAAATCAAAAGTTTAAATACAAGACAAAACAAAAGAAGAATGCTCCAAGTGTTGAGTGGACATGACTTGGAAGGGTTTGAGGAGCCTGTGGGCCTAGGAGGGGGTGTTCGTAGACCTTCTGACCTCCTCTGTGACCCCCTAGAGCAGAATGTCAGAGAAACTCCAGCAGCTGCCTATGGGCTTTTGGACAACAGATCTCTTCTGAGGAACATGGATACATCAAAGCTGTGCCCAGAGGACTTAAGTCCTCAGTATGGCCCAGTTTGTTGATAGACTGATAAATGTAATAGTGACCAGACACAATTCTATATTTTCTATTAAGGGAAAGGGACACTGTTTTTTGTGTTCATTCTTTTTTTTCTCCTCTTCTTCCTTTGAGAGGCTAAGGTTTTCCTCTCATTTTCAGAGATAATGAGACGACTTATGACAGTCATCTTACTGGACAATATGATGAACTTCAGAAGGTAAGTTGTTTGCTGGTCAGGATTACCAGGCTGGCACAAATCCAACTTTATATTAAACATTTTTTTTTTTTTTGAGATAGGGTCTTGCTCTGTTGCCCCGGCTAGAGTGCAGCGGTGTCATCAGAGCTCACTGCAACCTCAAACTCCTGGGCTCAAGTGATCCTCCTGTCTCAGCCTCCTGATTAGCTGGCCACAGGCACACACCACCACGCCTGGCTAATTTTTGTATTTTTTGTATAGATGAGGTCTCGCTATGTTGCTCAGGCTGGTCTTGAACTCCTTACATCACGCAATCCTCCCATCTGAGCCTCCCAAAGTGCTAGGATTACAGGCGTGAGTCACCAGGCCCAGCCTATATTAAACATGTGAGAAGAAAAAAAAAGTTAAAACCCAGCACCCATTACTCAGAAAGCAAGTAAAGTCCTCTTAAAAACATAATTATTAACTGAACAAAGAAAAGGAGGGAGTAGTGCTCAAAGAATTCATATTTGAAGTAATAGATAATCCTGTAACTGCTACTTCTCTAAAAAGTTCTGTGTATATGTATGAGAAAGCCAGTATTTAAATTGTGGAACATAACACATCAAATCTGCTTCTGTCAAGCATATTTAGTTGCTTTAAAACATATTTTTAAAAAACACAATACTTGGGGCAGAGATTTCAGCCAAAGCTCTGGAAGAAGGGAAAGAAAAAGAAACTTCCTTTGTATTTCCAAGTCCACTCTTTTCTATCACAAAAGAAATGTAACTTTATGAACAATGGTCTTTTGTGATGAGTTCAGATGCAGGAGAATCATTTCCTAGCAGGTGGTACCTGTATTGCATCCATCTCTTCATCATTTTCCCTGCTTCCAGGGCCCCTTTACATGGATCTGCCACATGGCCAGAGACAAGTAAGTAAAGTTCAAATTAGATTATGCATTTCCTCTCCTTAAAATCCCTCCGCACCATATATTTAAAAAAATTTAAGCCTATTATATGAAATATAAGCCCTTGCCAAAATATCTCCTCTAATTTCCCACCTTATTTCCTTCCAACTTGGTGTTCTATTAACCCAAATTTAAGCTGTTGTCCTTTGCGCCTGCCATACCGTTTGCACACTGCTGTGTACTGGGCATGCTTTTCACTCTGTCTAGACTCCACTTCTTTCCCAACACACACTCCTCTACTCCCTTTCGACCTGGTTGACTGTTACTGGTTAGCCATCCCTGAGCCCTCCGTGGTTCTTCAGTGTTCCTGGTGCATTTCTATCAAAGCCCTGACAATAAGGAGCAAGAATTGCCTGTGGACCATGATCACTCTTCTGGGTGGAGAGCCCCTCCAGGGCAAAGACACCTTCTCCACATTTCTCAACAACTCAGACACAGTAACCACTCAATAAATGAAATGAAACTTTCTAGGTATAGTACCTCCTTCTTTTTTCTTTACCAACTCAAAAATCAGCCCTTTGGACCCCAGGAAATCTTAGGAACTGAATCATTTGCATTACATTTATATTCTAGAGTCCCCCAGAAAACTCTTGGGATGTTACTCATGTGATCTCTGTCATAGATCTTTAAATGGTAATTGGACGTAGGAACTAATTTAGATAAGGTTTATTGTCATAGCAGACTTTAATTTTTCTGTTGAGAATAAAGGTTCTTAGGCCATCAAGGCATCTGTGGTATTTGTAAAACTCCCAAAGTTGCTCACAGAGTTTTGGGGTATGTGCGTTTTCTGGAAAGAGAGCCCATAGCTTTCTGGAGATATTCTAAGCAGTTTTGGAAAGAAGAAAAGAAAAAGAAGAGTGAAATTACTGATTGGGAGTGAAAGGCAGATGTTTAGGGGATGCCTAGAGGAAAGGAGGAAAGAGGCTCAAAAAGGGTCAAATGGTATTGAAAAAAAAATGCATAGGGCCACGGACAAACCTTTCTCAATCAAACTTTGTCCAGGGCTAACAGATGCAGAATGATACTTAGTCTCTGTTTTGGGGAATACATAATGTCAGAGTATAAACATATTCCCCCTTTTTCCTCTAGAGTGAGAAAGGCCAATACAATCCTTAAAAGGATGTGATACTAACAAGCTCAATGTCTTGGCCAATATTTTGTTTCTAAATCACAATATCCATTGGGTAATTGATAAATAGAGAGTTACATATTATTTGTAACATACTTGCTTTTGATCAAAATGAATGTGGGCAAAATCATCTCCAGTAGAAAGATAATTTATTAAAAAGGACCTGAAATTAAAATATCAAAAGCTCTGCTTTTCCTCTCAAACTGTGATCAGGGTGGAGACAAAATTCTATGGTCTCCCAACAACACAACCACATGAGCAATCCACATATGACCTTTGCAGATGCCTATGCTAGGAAACCTGCTCACCTCTGATGGATTTTGTTGCTGTGGAGGAACCAGTCTTAAGATTTAAAGTTCCAAGGAAAAGGGGAAAAGTGAAAAAAAAATCTCAGAAGTCCACCTTAATTAAACCCTATTAATTAAAAAATAATTGAACCTAAACGAACTGGCAATTTTAAATCACTATTGGAAAAAAATTAACAGATTTCCAAGATTCTGACTTCAAGAAGGTATAGCACAGCATTTTAAATAAAAGCCAAGTCATTTATTCAGCCCCAAATCTGCATTGCCTAGCCGCTTTATGGATGCTCACCATGCCTTTGGCTGAATGTAGGTTGAAGACTTCTGACCAGAGGATTTAATTTACTAGATTCACATATGTGTCAGTCACCCAAGTCAGGAGGCCATGAAGAAGTATTTTTAGCAAACATTCCTAGTGTGAGCACCTTAATGTGTTGTCTTGTAAAGGATCAAGAATGGCAGCACATGTGTGCAAACATTCCAATTTTACATGCATTTTTAATACAATGTGTTTCATAAAAACCTTACTGAATGGTTACATCTTGTTAGTAATGGTCCTTCATCTCAAATCCCTGGAGGGTTCTTTATTCTGGGAAAAGAGTATGTAGACACCCCCGGGAACTATTTAGGAGAAATGACTGCATGATCATCTACTCCCATGTCAGTTCAAGTTAAAATATTTTATGGCACTGTCAAAATTTGGTCAATAGCAAATAACTTATTGTCATAGTCTATTGCAATAACACGTAAGTATTTGTCAATAACAATGCAGAGAATAGCTTATCCTTCCTGAGTTTCTGTGCAGGTGAAGCTAAATCAAATGTCTACAAAGAGAAGAAGAGCAGAAGAAATTCTCGGATTAAATCTGGTCATGGCAGGCATTTGATATCTCCATCAACGGGAAGATTCATGCCCTTAAATAACAGAGAAAGAGAGCTTTGAAGAAGGAAGAAAAATAAGTATCTGAGTGGAGATTTTCTCAAATAGAGCAAAGGGGATTTTTTAAGAGTCCACAAGTAAAGAGTGTATTTGAAATATTTTACAGAATAATTTGATATTTATTCTACCTACAGACACTTCATACTGAGGTTATCTTTATGGTGTGAATTTTAATGAAAATGATAACATTTTTGCATTCCTAATTACCAGGGATGGAGAAGCATTTTTGAAAGAGTCATAAGCTCGTATTTTGATCTCTGTACATGCTTTTGCTGCTTTGGCCAATTCACCTTGTGATGGTCCAGGAAGGAAACTTCTGCACCTGAGCCACAGCAGGGGCTGTGGGAAATGGAGAGGATGTTTTCATGTTCCTTGCCCCTACATGTCAAATCCATTTGGCAGTACTAGCTTCTGAGACTCAACAAAGCACCAATTCCCCGAAGCATGATCAGATCATAAAGTCAGACAGTTAGAATGACACTTGGGGCCATCTAATCCCACACCTCTCCTTAATAAAACTCCTCATGTCAACCCCTGTGCTGGCATAGCACATAGCCTCCAGGAATGGGACTAACTCTTCTCTCTGCAGCAGATATTTGCATTGATGCTAATGTGCTAAGTGTTGGAAAGATACTCTTCTTTCTCTTGGTGTTGGTTCTGACCATAGTTACATCTATCTACTTTTCTCCTTCACAGCTCTTTAAGATAACTATAATCTCTCCCTGAAATTACCTTCTAGTTTTCCTTATAAAGGCTCTTTACATAGTATGGTTTCCAACCACTTCCCCATCTTGGTGACTCTCCTCAAATCATGACACAGTTTTTCATAGTACCTCTTTACATCTGGAGCCTCATCCTCCAGAGGTATTTTGACCATTTATATGTAAGGATCCTCACCTTTATTTATCCAAGCATTATAATTGTCTTAGTACAACATAAGTTTGCCTTATCTTAATATTAGTTATAAATGGCATAGATTTATGGAGCACTAATGGTGTGGACTCTAGAAAGAGGGAGCCAGATCTCTATTTCTTTTTAAACAAAGACTGGGAAATTGGGCATATTGTTAGCATAGGAACTCTAGAATACAGACACAGGCACAAACTCCATTAGGAGAAGCAGAGCATGTGGGTAAACTTGAACCCAGGAACAACGCAGAGCCATTGTAGAAGAAGTGGGACTCTGCCTCAGAGTGTAGCTAGGTGAAAACTTTATTGGTTAAATATATAATGCTATTCACAGAAACAATCAATTGCCAATCTTTCACTCTGTGCTAAGAGTTTTATGTACTTGATTGTTTTGAAGCCTTATAACTAGTCTAAGAGGTAGGCATCATTATCCTTCTTACACAAATGAGAAAAGTAGAGCTCAAAGTAGTAAAGTACTGGGCCCAGGTCACACAGCTAGTCCATGGGAAAACTGGAACTTAGGCAGGATTCTCTGACTCCAGAGCACATGCTGATAACCAACGTGCACCAAGCCTCTTAGATATGGCTTTCTCACTTTGGTATCAACCCAGGGACCGAGGTAGAACTCAGTGGCCCAGAGGTGGTTAAAAGCATAGAATGTAAGGGATTGGCACTGGTGGAACCTAAAACTTTCAACTGACCTGCAAGATAATTTACTATCATACTCATCAGGGTGACGTTACTGGATGGAGAGGATAACACCAGAGACAAGCTATGCTTGACCCTTTGCTCCCAATCTGCCAACAACTTAGAGTGTTGGCTTTGGTAAAGAAGGTTAGCATCAAACATAAACTGGAAGAAAAAATTACGTCAAAGGAAACTCTCCTCTATCCACACAAAAGAAATGAGAAATACAAAGACTTTTTTTTTTTTAAATAAAATTGCCAGAAACTGACAACCCACCATTTTTTAGGAATAGAGTTATTATTACTATTACTCAAGCCAGCGGTTATTATATATCTCCCACTGTTCTAAGTGCTTTTCATATATTAATTTATTTAATGCTTGTAATAACTCTATGAAGTGAGTACTATTATTATCTTCATTTAAAATATGGGTAAACTGAGGCACAGATACATTAAGCTACTTGTCAAAGTCACACAGTTAGTGAGTCACAGAGCTGGCATTTAGATCCAGGTATCTCTAGAGCCTCCCTTCATTAACCCCTACATTATACACTCCCACTATTCTGCACGATAATACTTTTCAATCTCCTGCTAGACATTTCCTTGGGAAAATACTCCTGTAAGACACCAAGATAGGCTATCACTGAACTTTGGAGCTGAGCTTCACCCTGTCATCAGATTCTTAGGTTTTTGAGTCTCTGGGTTAAATGTAGTGAGTTTGTCTAAGGATGTGGCCTTGGTGGTTTGAGCCAGACTGTTCATGACCCCTACAGGGATAGGCAAATACTGCTTTGGGGCTCAATGTCTTAAATTTTGACTATAACATATTGTTATGCCTAATAAATAATATTTTAGTAAAAATAATAAATAATAATTTTTTGGTTATTTCTTATAATAGTTTCTTTATGAAGAAACAACTGATACCAAGACGGTCTTGCATATCTCTCTGAGAAGTCTGTTCTACAGTAGTTATCAATGCTAAAGCCATTTTAGGGAATTTTCTTTCTAACTAAATTATATACAGATTTTCTTAATTTCACTGGCTTCAATTTCCATTAAAAAAAAAAACTTCCCTGGAAAAATAATTCATCCACTTATTTGGATTTTTCATTATGTAAAGGGTAACTGAAAGAATTATGGTAATATTATAATGACAATATTTTCAGAAGAAACCAGCAGGTAAATAGTTTTAACTTTGTCCTATTTGCTATTTTCTTTCCTCTCTGTCTCTTCCTGGGCCTATGTTTATTGAACTCCCCAGAATGCCAAGACAGCATTTGTAAAGGGGAATTTATTTAACTCTGGGTGAGTCGTACAAATGCAATAATGTGGCCCAACTCTTGTTTAATTTTGAAGGCCCTCTCCTAGACAACATTGCTCATAATGGACGGTTCAAGCCAAATTATCCATTATTGTTCCCAAAGTTTACAATTAAACTATCGATCAAAACTGGCAGTGATTTCTCCAGCAGCCTGAGCTTGGAAGGGGCTGAATTACATCAGAACCTGAGTGTGTGGAGGCAGAGGAAGGTGACACAGACAGACAGATGCCAGACAGACAGTCGCACCTTCCACCAAGCACCCTGGGATCCGGCCTTTGGTCATTTTCCCTGAGCCAAGAAGCAGGCTGCCACCACAGCTATGTAGAGTGGGTCTGCAGTTTTAATAGCCAGAGGTGCCCGCAATTTGTGACCCCTATCCCTGGCTGTAAAAATTGGAGTTTAACAGGTTCGGCTCCATAGGGAACCAACCTTAGCTTTTAGGCTCCTTCAGACACTGCAGAATGCATCTTTTCTGGGGAATTCCACAATAAAATGACTGTTATTTATCATTACAAACCTCTTTATCATTTAGTCAATAAAAGGCCTCTCTCTCTCTCACTTTTTTCCTGTGGCGTGCTCAGAGTCAGAAATCGGTATTAGTCTCTCCTGGCCTGAAGGCAGGAGATGTCAAAAGCTAAATCATGATCTACCCTGGCTTCCTGGCTAAATTGTGTATGAAGGCCCGAGGCAAAAAGGTACACATGCTCATTATTTGAAACTGAGATCCACCCCCCCACTTTCAGTTTTTCTTTCTTTTTCTCTTTCTTCTTTTTACATATTGAGACATATAATACAAATGTGGCTCAGATGACATCGGATATGAAACATGACAAGGGCCTAAAGTGCCCCCTTCATATAGTCTCTGATCAAGAAATAAAAAGTAGGATTGTCATTTAAAACAAACAAACAAAATGGTGGATTTCACCTCTTGAACTTTTTGCTCATGGTGGCAAAAAAAGAGTATTGCTTATGCTTGGGTGTCATTAATAGGTGTGTTCAAAAAGGAGAGCAAACCTCAAGAAAGGCAGGTTTTTAGGTGAGCATGAAAATTGTTATTTTTACTTGCACAGAGAAGCAGAAGTTGAGTTCCTGCTGTGAACAGGTCAGAGGGATCCACTCCTTTGGATCTGCAAACAAGCTTTGCCTCACTTGCCATCACTTGAACAGTACTTCAGCAGTGGCTGTGTGCTGTGAAGTGTCAGAGAGCAAAAGGTCAGTAGGGATGTTGAGGCAAAGGTGTCTTTGGACCTGACATATTTGGGGCAGTTTGTGCACAGCCAACTACCCTGATTAGAGTGCCTTTTCATTAAATTGCTGCAGATATGTTCTCTCTCCTGATTTTTACATATGTCAAATAAAGACAACACTTTTCAGGGACACAGGTCTGTTCGTTACCTCATTGTCTTTATTCAGTGCATATACTGAGCTCATCCTAGGCGCCAGATACTATGACAGTGAAGGAAGCAGAGCTGTGAATAAGTAAGGATTATCAAACATGATGAGATGTACGCAGGAAAAACTTTTCATGACTGCAATTAATAGATCCATGAACAATTGTCTCATTTCTAATGGGTCAATCTACAAAATAAGAAATAAAATTTCATAGTATCTCTGTTGCTGAAACCTCGATATTCTCCTATATATCTAATTCCTGGAGGAAATAACATTTAGAAGCATAGAAACCTATATTTTTAGAGCTGAAAATACTTTAGAGAGAATCTTGCTCAATACTCCTACTTTATAGGGGAAGAAATTAAGGCTTAAAGAGATAAAAACAAAAACAATAACAGCAAAAATTGGCTGAACATTTAACTAGCAATTGCCATGTGGAAGCTGAAGCTTGGATTCCTGTCCATACATCTAACTCCTTTCTCTATGATATGTTCAGTCTCATCTTTCTGTACAGCATCTACCAAAGATACATTCAAGGGCTGTTTGGCAATGACAAGAAGACAAAGAAAGAAGTTGCCTCAGTGGCATCAAATCCTTAGACTTATTCTCATCATTTGCTCATCTGCGTTCTTAAATATGAGCAAGGATATACACAGGTCTAGGATGAATCAGAACTAAATATCTATTTATGTATATATTTAGATCTAATTACATGCATATACTTTTTTTTTTTTTTTGCTGTTGGGCAGGCTCCTAAAATATTGATGTTCACTTATTATCCCTGACATAGCATGGGCAGATTAAAAGTATTTGCTTTAATTCTGCCCTTTTGGTTTTGTTTGACTGGCCTGTGAGCTGCCTTTCCAAGTAATCTCCAGGATGGAGCAATTGTATAGGATTCTGATCTGCAGGGCAGAAGAGCCAATCCCCAAAGAACTTGGTTTTGAACAGGGTCCTACTGATCATCAAGGTTAATACAATCAAATCTTGGGGGAGGAAAACAGATCATGTTGTCTGAACCCAGGCGTATGTAAAGTAGAACTTCCGTTTTGATGTGAAATCATCCGGAGTACATAGTTTCAGAAGCAACTTTCTCCCCCTTCTCACCCAGACCACAGAACTGCCCAAAGCAAGTCAGTTTGCAATCTCGCAGTTATTAATTTATTTGCATGCAAGATAGCCCTGCATATTTTGAAACATTTACAAAAAAAGATTGCTTCTAGACTGAAACCTCATATTCTGATCTCAGAACGAATTTTATAACAGGTTATAAACCATTTAAAATGAGGTAGTTTGTGATAAGGATACAATTGGAGGGTCTCCTAGCACCTTGTAGCTTGACACTACCGAAAGAAAGAAGGCACTACCAGATTTGTATATTCTTCACTTCTGAGCATGATATTTAAAGCAAATCTTACCTTTAAGGACTGCGGGATTAAAAAAAAAAAGAAAATTGAAAAACATGCATTTCTAGTCCATCTTTTTTTCCTTTTGCTTTTGTTCTTTGCTGTTATTGAAAAAAAAAGACCCTGATTTGTGCCTGCCAGCGCTAACTTGCAAATTACAACAGCCCCCAAGCTGTAAGTAGTTTAAAAATTATTTCCCAAACTTATGATTGTGCCTCTTTTCTTATTTAATTTTAAGTCCACATCTAGAAATACCTGTTACACAGGCATAGGTTTGTGGTTCTTCCATATAACCCATAAAAAGAACTGGGAGGGTGTTACTGAATTTAATTTAGGTGTGTCTCACATTACATCTTAAGAGTTTATTTCTTTCTCAAATCAAACCTTGGCTTCCGTGGCCTCGTGTGGCTTGGTGCTTACACACATGTGGTCCTGTTTCCTAATGAAGTGGCCAAATACCTACCTCAGAGTCAGACTGGACAGTGGCCTTTGAGCACCTTCCTTAAAATTGATGGGGGTCTTTTGGTGGATGGTAGAAAATGCAGCAAAGTGAGGTTAAGTAATAGGGAGACTATCTCTCTGCCAGGTATGGGTGCCAGGCTATCCTTTGTCTTGACCTTGGCACCCAGCTGTGTCACACAGCCACATGCCTTAATTCCTTTTTGAGAGTTTTAATTCTTTGAAATAAGGATGTTCAATAAGTGCGTTTGGGATTAAACCAAGTTTGGCATTTTGCTGTGCAGGGATAGACTACTCAGGCTGATGACACACTTGAACCCTGAACAGGGATGCTATTTTGAATATTTTATGTTCATCCATTTTTCTGTCCCAATATTTTACTTCATAAAATTATGTTTGGACAATACTTTTAATATTGATGAACACCAGTTGTTCATGCTTAAGTTCTCAAAGATGGTAATAAAGCTTAAATATTTTTAAAATCCCAGGCAGAATTTTGGGTGCTTATTCTGGCTAGATAGATTTTACATTATATACATATAAAATATACATGTATGTTTCGTTTAGAGTTCCCTTTATGATCAATACAGGTTACTCAGTCTGGAAATTCTCTTAGAATGAAACAGTTATACTCTCTGGTAGATGCTATTGTTACCAATCACCACTACCTCTTCCAGTAAAATGGTATGTACCCGTGTGAGTACATACTATGTGACTTTCCTTGCCATGTGACTGGCCATGTGATTTTCTGAGTCCTGTAGTTTCCTGAAGTTAGGTTTGGTCATGTGACTTGCCCAATGACAAGTGAGCAGGTGGTCATATGCATGGTGGCAACTTGACAAGCCGTTGTGTCTTTTGGCCAATTCTCTTGCTCTTTCTCTCTGCTATGAGAACAGCATGTCCCAAGTAAGGACTGCTCTTTCAGCCTAGAATGTTAGGTCACATGGAGAAGAACCACAAAAACTTCAGCTTCCAACATTTGGCATGACTGAGAAATAAACAGTTGTTAAAGGCCACTAAAATTTTAAGGTCATTTTTCTTGTAGCAGAGATGACTAATATCCTATTAGCATTTATTTTTTAAAAGGATAATTAGGTTTTTCAGTACACAGAGACACAAAGAAGCAAAAAATAAATAAAAAGAGTCACTATTTCCCAACACAGATGACCTGTTAATGTGTATATACACTTGAGAAAATTCAAGCTGAACGGAAAAATTATATTTTCAATTTATCATTTAATTATGATATGGTAATATGTTCCTTTTAAAATTGTCTTTAAACATCTTATGTGACAGTTATGTGTCATTAGAAAATTTGCTTTTGTGTTTTTATGCATAGTTTACCTGACTTTCCTATGGGTGGTTAATATCAATATTTGAAAGAGATAAATGATGACAAATGGGCATTTCATTATATTTATTATTTACTTTTAAAAACTGAGTATATATACTGCCAATTTTTATAATATCTATATTAGGGAAACATATTACTCTACAAAGAAGTTGAGACATTATTTTGATATTGTTTTGATTTATTTCCTATAAAGTAAAATAAATTTCCATTCCACCATGAAGGAAATGGCTCTCTTTGCTTCTTTTGTTTTGTTTTGCTTTGTTTTGGCAAATAATCATTTCAGCATTTGGAATTGGCCTGACACTTTATTCCAAAAGATGGGTATCTTCAGAGAAATTTCACAACAATTCCAAAGCTAACTCTTACATACAGATTTTTGTGATAGGTTTGAAGAGTAATGCCGGTAGAAACTCTTTCCTTTTATTGCTCTATTCTTTGATTTTTTTCTCAGTGTTTATATCTTGCTTCTCAAAGGATATTTAATTAGTGAGAGTCCATTTCATCTTATGCATACATGAATGCATACATGCAGAACATTATATAAGTATTTCTTTTGTCCTAGAAATACTTAGTTGAAGAGGAACTGTTGTCTGGTGTTGATGCTCAGGGATGATTAAAGATTTTCTGATTTCTGTGAAGTGTAGAGTGTGCGTTTCAAAGCTGGACCTGGTTTTCAAGCACTCTACGTTCAAGATGCATATTATATGCATATACATAATATATGTATATATATAAAATAAAAGTAGAGAAAGGTTGAAAAACAAAAGTACCTATCACATTCTCTTGGGCTACAGTCATTCCAGATCTTGTACTTATTTTAAGCTTCATCACAGCTGATAGAAGGCTCTTCCTAGAGTGGATTATTGTACTTTCAAGAAACTTAGTATATTTTTCCTTGATAATGTCCAGTTTTGTACATATGTATTATCACTCCAAATTCATTATAACACCTTTGGGGGCAAGAGCTATGTCTTATTCATCTATATGTGTACATCTCTTAGCACAGTTCTTTGCTTATGGTGGGGTTCATTTAATAATACATGATAATTATGATAGTGCAATATATCATTATTATTACATTTAGGCCAATCAAAAGTACAGAGAAACCCAGAAGCTTAATTGCAGGGGCCAGCAGTCTTATGCTTAAAATATTTGAGGATATTCAAATATGCTTTGACTATTTGAAGATAAAAAGATTGGATTTATTATGTGTTGTATAAGAAGGTAGAACAAAAAGAGAGAGATTTTAGCCCAGTGTAAAATTATTTTCTAGTATATAAGCTTTCCAAATTACTCATCACTGGGCATACCCATGCAAAGTTAAGTGTCTGTCCATCAGGGATACCAGAAAGTGGATCCCTATACTATGTGACAGGTTATATACTAAACACATTCTTGTGCTAAGTGACTTATACAATCCATTTTGAGTTGTCTTTTCTGCCTCAATAAATTATATATCTATTGAGTATAGGAATCATGTTTTATATCTGTTGGTATCACTGGACTCCAAACTACTCCCTACTTAGCAACTGCTCAATAAATATTTGTGGAATGTAATAATGGCAGGCTCCTCCAAGATAAGACAAAATCAGGAATAGTGTGCAGCTCACTTTCTGTGGGACTGGGAAGAGTTTGGCCATCAGAAGGAACAATGGAAGGTAGTGCCTTTCAAAAGGCGAGGCAACAGGAGGTGGCTGGGAATAGGTGTGCAGATTTAGAGAGGTGAAGATGATGGGTTTGATTTTGAACTTGGTGAGATTGCTTTGCCAAGGGAAGACGGACAGTAGACAGCTGTGTAATTGGTCTCGCACTTAGGATGGAATGTTGAGTTGGAAATCTATAATTCGGTAGACCTGGGTTCCAATCTTGGCTCCAACACTAACTAGCTCTCTCTGTCCTTGGGCAAGGTATTAAAGTACTTTAGGTTGCAAGTCCTTATCTTTAAAATAAAAATAAATGATTTTGCCTAATTTTTAGAGTTGCTATGGAGATATTCTCATAGTGCCTACCATAGTAATTATCATTTAATGCTGGTTTCTTTACCTTTGAAATAATTTTTATTATTAGTTTTTATGCTAATGAGAGTCATTTTAGTAAGGTGAGTGAAGAAGTCATGTTATAATAGTTGAAGATTGTTGACTAGTCCTTTTAAAATACTGAGAAATGATAAGATTATAACTAGATGTAGGCAAAGGAAAGCTTGTATTTTTTTTTTGAAAAGATAATGAACATTTGCATATGCTAAGGAGAAAGAGCCAGAAGGGAAGAAAAAATTAAGGGAGCAAGGTCTACTGAATGAAGGACTAAGTGACAAGTAACAAAGTCGATCTGGAGGGATGGACTCTGTCTAAGAAAAGAGGGGCCATTCTTTGGAGATGGGGGTTTGAGGGGTAGAAGTGTGGGGAAGAGAGAGGTAAGGGCTTCTTAGCTTATAATGTATTTAATAATTAAAAGTAATTAAACTATCAGTATTCCAAATTTGGATTATTTATTACTTTATGTAGGGAATTCCTCACTCTACTTTTTAAGAAATTTTATCACACCTGATTCTCTGAATAACTTTGGAGGTAAGGGTAGAGCAGTAACTATCTACCCTTACCTAAGGAAGAAACTGAGATTCAGAGAAAGAATATTCTCTGAGACCCAGGGAAAGAATGTGACTTATCCTGGCTGATGGAGGTCAGGCCAGCCCTGCAACTTTATGCAAATCTAACCACCTTCTGTACTAGTAGCCTGTCGGTTTGATCCTATCATCTGTTGGCTCAGATCTCATTTGGGGACCTTACTTTTTACCTCTGACTTCTGAATTTTGCCTCCCACCACCAAACCTTGGTTTCCTCCACAGCTGAAATTCCTACCTGGCCAATTTTGCCTCATTTTTACAGTTGCTATGGAGATATTCTCATAGTGCCAGTTTTCCTAGCTGGCCTTCTGGATTTCACCTGTCTTATTTGTCTGCTGTAGTAGTCTCAGAGTCAGCCCTATAGAAACTAAACCAAGACCAGTCACGTAGCTAGACCCAGATGGGGCGCCTGAGCCTCTGTGTGGGAGTCAGTATGGTTTTATTTCACAACTAAGGAAAGTCTGAAACTGATTTAGGAGCTAGGTTGCCTACGCCCACTAGGAGCTGGAACACATAACACTTTAACGTATACATACAGGTTCTTGTGCTAGCTAGTTTTAAGAGGATAAATATGAACGAAAAGCTGTGCAGTTTGAAGCTTCTACAATTTGGATAGGATTTGCCTCCTTCTGCCTAGAAAGTGATCTAAATGATTAGGTAATCTTTCCCGCATTCATTTGTATCTTCCCATTTTTAAAGATAAATACTCTCAACCTACTTGAATAATGATGCTGCTTTTATTTTGACTTCTTTGCTGATGTCATCACCTCTACTCTCTGACAAGTTTGGATTTGTTCAAATTATGTATTGCTCAGTGAAGTGCTTGAATGAGCAACACTCAGAAGACTCAGACAACACTTCTAGCCAACTCTCACGCTCCAATGTCCAAAGCAGTATCATTGAAATTCTGTCCTTTATACCCTCTATGTGCCTAGAAAAGGTCTGCTAAATCAAGTAGTATTGAAATTATACCACATTTCAATACTACTTATCTTTAGCAGTGATTATTTTATTAGACACCCTGAGAAATATGCAAAGAAGAGAAGTAAAAGGAACCCGGAGTGAAATCCACAGCGTCACCTTTTGGTACAACATGAGCTATGCCTAAATCCCAGAGAAGCTGGCACCAAGGATCAGAATCTATTCCAGAGACAAACTGAAATGATATGCCTCTGTGGATAAGTAGTTAGAGCAAGAGGCACTGCAGACTTCCACAAGTATAACAAAAACTAACAAACTGTAATTTTGCAGTTATATGACATTATAAAGTTGCAAAAATCTGATATCTAATTTAGAATAGAAAATTTTCTCAAGCTTACAGATAATGTGTGGGTGTTACTATACCAAATTTCTATTCCAATTGTTTTCTTATATTTCAGGTATGACTTTGGCTAACCAGTCCCCGATTATACCAGCCATCTAGGATTATAGTTTACTGTAATAAATACTGAAAAAACACCACAAAACTCCATTACAGCTGTTTGAATGTGTTGTTAAAATAAGAACTTATTCTTTAATCCACTGTGGATTTGGCTTTATATTTCAGATTTGACTGTGAGCCAAATGTTCTTTTTTCTTCTGCAGTTAAAGTCACTTCTTGTTTCTTTCCCAGAAAAGACAGAACAAACTTATTTATATTATTAAATATCATTGTTTATTTGACCACATTTGTAAAAAGAAGAGGTTTATTAATTTTTTTCTGATTAGAAATGTATATTGTAGATTATAGAAAATTTGGAAAATTTAGAAACTATTAAGAACAAATTAAAAACAACTAATAACCCCACTTCTCAACAATAACATCTTTTTGTACTTGCAGATAAATAGGTCAAACTTTTCTTTTATAAAAATAATCCTTGAGTTAGTTGAGTTTCATCTTTCTACACATCATTTTTAACTATTAGACAGTACATTATCAATGTATGATCTTTAATTTCTTGAATAAATTTATTGGTAGCCATTTTAAAAATTTTAATTTCTTATTTATAACAACTCTATAATATTCTAGTACATAAATCTCCTTTACTTATCTAATTAATTTCTTAGCATACATTCCTACAAACATAAGGATTCTGTTTAAAACGTAATAGTTAAGTTTGGGGGTTTTTGAGTCAGATAGACTTGGCCTAAATATTAGGTCTACCAAAACTCTCAAAAAATATGTTATCATGGGAAACCTACTCAACCTTAACTTCTCTGAGCTTTGGTTTCATCATTTATAAGATAGGCATAAAATAGATTATACTTACCCAAGAGGATTATTGAGAGGATAAAATGAGGTATACTTAGATGTTTATATACATATTTTATGGCCACTAGTTTTCATTTATTATTTTAACTGTATTGCAAGTAAAATCTCAATGAATACTCACAGTGAATCTGTGAGGTAATACAGCTAAGGCTATTTTAATAACCTTATTAATTGCCTTATTAATAACCTTATTAACCTCATTTAATAATCTTTATTCTAAAAATGGAAACTTTAATTTTTTATGATGGGGATATCATCCCGAATCTATCACTTCATAAATCAAAAACTCCGTCTTAAAGTTATCCTATTCTCTTGATGAATTATACCATTTTCTTGCTCGACTCCATATTTGTGAGTCTCTGTTCATGTGGCTCTTGGGTGGGGTCATCAGATTTAAAGAGTAAAAATATAGGCTCCTCATTCAAATACGAATTTCAGCTAAACAGTAAATAAATTTTTTAAGCATAAGTATGTTTCATATAATATTTGGAACTTATATTTCATACTTAAAAACACACCTTGTTTTAAGCATGAAATGCAAATTTAAGTGGACATTACTTATTTTATCTGGCAACCTTACTCTTGGGATTTCTCACTTTCATCCTGCAGGTAGAGTCCAGCTGGAAAATCCTTAATGTAGCCCTAGAACTGTGTTTGGGCCAGGTGAGCCATAGGGGTGGCAGTTCCTGAGCCTTGCAAGCGGTGGCAGGACACCTCAGTTCTTACCTCTATTCCATTTCGTGAGTCTTATGCAAGTTCCATTTCCTGAGTCTCAACTTCCTTATATATTTTTTTAAATTGATGGTGTGAACTAGACGGCATATACTCGACCTTCCCAATTCAGAACTCTCCTGCCCCTTTTCCTGTCATCCTATACATCATTCTATACCTTTTTTTATGAACTTTATGAACCTATCTTCAAACAACAAACATTTAAAAAAGAACAACCAATTAAAACATTTATTTCTCTATCTCTACCTCTACATCTATCTATAACACACAAAATAGAGGGTATGATGAAAGAAAAATAAAAAACACCAACATCGTCTCTGGGAAATGATGGTCTTTCTGGGATGAACAGAATAATTAGAGAAAAAGGCATTTTAGAGGAGTCCACAGTCAGATTTCATTAGCTCATCTCCTGGCATGATTAAGTGAGTGAGACACGTAGAACTGCATCAGACCTTTAGTTTCTCAATATGTACTTTAATGTCATAGCCACATCTCTCCCTAGCATACCAAGACTTTCCTAGTCCCACCTTAAAACTTGTCCCATAATATCTCAGTATGTGCTTCTGTAGCAAATTCCCTATATGCAGGTCGAGTTCTCCCAGAATATAGGCAGGAAGTTGCCCAGAAATGCGGGAATCATGTTGCTGTCACTGTGCTTGCACATTACTCAGGTCTGTGCTCCACCAGCTGAGCTTGTGAATCAATTTAAGGGCAAACTCGCTCTCTGTCTTTGTCAGTTACTCCTTTGTCCTTGTTGTCATACCATATATGTTTTGCTTTGGAACTGAGAATCATTGCTTCCACCTTGTAAACTTCTTTTATTCAGGACAAAGTGGCAATCTCATAAACAATCAAAAGAAGGCAGCATTAAAAGAACTGGCTTGGGGTAATTGAAGTTGAATGATTACATTTCTTTACTTTTTAGTCAATTGATTTGCTAATCAAAAAAAGTAGCCTCATATCCTGAAAGGCCAAGAGGAATTTATTAAATTTAAAAAATAATAAGGAGTTTTAAACTCTTTAAATTTGATAAATAAAGAAAAAATATGTATCAATTTATAAGTTTTAACACCATTTACTATTTTCTCTGATTATGTATTTCATACATCATACTCAAAAATATTAGAAACATGAATTGCAACTGATAAATGTAAAAAAATTTATGAAATTAGAAAGTCACCATTTGGCAACGATTATAGAAATAATTGATTCAGACCAGGAAATGTCCAATGGATGCTAAAACTAATGGGTTAATTTTGATGAGAAACATGATAAAATATTTGTCCATAAGACACTTCTTAATTACAAAGGAAAAAAATAGCAACTTTACACTGGAGAAATCAGGCAGACACCTCCGTAACCAAATAATTACAGTTAAAATCAGGAATGGGACAAATGAACATGATGTGACTCTTGATAAGATGCACTAAGAAGGATACCGTATTGCTCCCATGGTATTACTGCCAAATGTGCATGATCTGAATTTAATCAAGAGGAAATGTCAGACCCAAAATGAGGACATTCTGCAAAATAACTGGCCAGTAGTCTTTAAAAATGTCAAGTGGTGCAAGACCATGTCTGAGGAACTGTTCTAGATTAAAGGATACTAAAGAGCCCTGACAACTAAGTGCAACATGTGATTCTGGATTGACTCTCATGCCAGATTTTTTTCATTTTGCTTTGTTTTCTCTAAAAGATATTAGTGAGACAACTGGCAAAATTTGAACAAGATTTATAGACCAGATGACAGTATTGAGGCAATGTTAATTTCCAGATTTTGATAATTATACTGGGGCTATGGAAAAAGAATTCTAATATGTATGTGTATGGGAAAATATATATATATATTTATGTAAAAATATACACTGAAGTGTCTAGGTGTAAAGAGGCAAAATGTGGGAAATATAGAAAAGTATATAAAAATAAAGAGCAATTCTAACCAATTCTTTATAAAACCCAGTTAAAATTCTCGTATTTTTCCTATATTTTTCTATGGACAAATAACCTATGTGTAATTTTGTATTATGTTGCTTCTCTTGCTTCAACATGTTTTAGCGGAATGTAAAGCATTCTCACATATAGATGCACTGTATACAAAACTTTGTTCTAGTTTCATTGAAAAGTGTATCTTATTTAATGTAAATACTAAACAACGTTCACTGGTTGCATTCATTATTTGAGAATTACCTTTTTATGTGTCATTGCTCATTTCTTTTGGAAATGTTAGTAATTCTTTATTAATTTCTCTAAATTATTTTTGTATTCAGGATATCAACCCTTCATCAAATTTCTTGTAAATAAACAACTTGTATTCTTTTGGAATTTTCCCTGCTTTTAGTTCTCCTGTTGTGTGGATGCTAGCAAGGTCGTTTGATTTGCTGAATGAAGAATCACAAGCTGTTTTTATTTTTTACATTTGATGCTGAAAAGATATATAAATCCAAAAATAGTGACTCCTTACTTTGGGATAGGCAAGTCCTGTGATCTAAGTCCAGTGGTATCTCTTTAGTAATCTGAAAGCCACTGAGGAAGGAGATTGGTTATATTCATTTCAAAAGCTTATTTCCCAGGGCAAAAATAATAAAATAAAATAAAATACCAACCAAGAGGGGAAGCACCCAATTACAACAACAATAACCCCGACCACCACAACTGACAACTGTGTGTTCCTCTAAGCTTTTTTGGTCTTTGTGTGTGTGTGTGTGTGTGTGTGTGTGTTTCCCTTGTATCTTTGAACCTAGGCTGGTCTTTACAAGTTGGTAAGTAGCCTATAGAGAGAGATGTCTGTAAACTCCAAGAAGGCCAGATTTTTCTATTTACTTATGTATTCCTAGTGCCTGGTGCCCAGCACATCTTAGGCACTCAATGCTGAATGAATTAACAAACTAATAAATGGCACACTAACCTCGGAATAATGAGCAAAGACATGGGGGAGAGAGGAGAATTTGAAAAGAGAAAAGAAGGACGGAAGAGAGAGGCAGAAATTCTGCCTAAAGCCAACTCTACTCTCAAGTTTTAACAAGATTTTCTCTCACTGCCCAAATTCCTAGAATTCTATTTCTAATATTTTTGTTTTGTGCAAATAGTTTCCACTTGGGAGAGGGATGAAATTCACTTGAATAACGATGAAGAGACTTCAGTAGAAGATAGTTTGGCTCAGGTTTTAGTCTGTGATTTATTTACTACCCTGTGGGATCGTCCTTATAAATTATTCCACATCTCTCCTCTGTCCTTTTTATAATGTAACTTTTGTCAAAAATACACAGTTTTATAAACTTCACAGATTTCCATCTCGACTTATTTTTGTAAAGCTTATGCACAGATTATATCAACAGCTACAGGATGAGCATCTGCTGTCAAGTGTGTGGAAAAGGCAGGGCCTGGTCTTGTAGAAATAATCTTTGATTGAGGTCATCAGACTTGGTACTGAGGGAAAGAAACAAACCACTGGCCTAAGATTCAGAGTTCAGAATGCTTCTTGGAAAGAGAATGCCTTCTTTATGTAGGAAAAACACCTTATTGAGATCTAGGGTGGTGAAATAGGCAGGCTCCCTTCTTCCAAGACTATTCAAGCACGTTCTGGATGAGAGAAGCTAACTTGCTCTGCATGGTAAAGTGAGAGGACTTTTGGATTGAGGCTGAGCAGTCTGAAGGAAATTGCCTTCAAAGAACTAGTGGAAAAGAAGAGAACCCTGCTAAAGCCTAAAACCTAGTGTTCAGGGGAGACAGGAAACAGAAGTGGCATGAGAACATCACAGCTGACATTCATTGGGTGTTTACTGTGTTTGAGATTTTTCAGAGCACTTTCAATGAATTTTTAATTTAATACCCTAATAATCCTATTAGGTAGATAATATTATCCCTACTTTACAGATAAGAAAACTGAGACACACAGAGTTTAAGCCACTTGTTTAAGATGACACAGCAGTAAATGGCATATTCTGGATTCAAACACAGTCTGACTCTGAAACTTGCTTTTAAACCACTATGCTAGATTGCTGTAAGTCATCCACAGTAATCTTGGGGAGCACATGAATAACCCCATTGTGTATGGGATGGTAACTTCAGGTATTTGTTTTAGTTTTAAAGGGATGTGTAATTCCAGATGTCTGGAGGGCCGGGACCAAACAGAGGGTATATAACTAGGTTATACGTAGACTGACATTTATTTTTTAATATGAATTAACTGGGACCACTCTGTAAGTTCTTGCTCCGAGTTCTAATATGCAATCATTGCGAACCAAACACAGAGATATTCGGTTGTTTTTTATTCAGTCTTTAATATCTGTGTGAGCTCAGAGCTGATTTTATTATGTAATTTCTGTTGTCTTATTAGGTGACTCTTTCATTCCAGCCCTGAACAAGCAGCTTAAGGGGAAACCTCAGAGGTCCTGGAAGACAGTAAATTATACTGGATTGAGTAATTGACTGGTAATCAAGAGTCGCGTGTTTAGCTTGGCTCTCCCACTGTTGTCTGACCAATATTCACGTAGCCAATTGCCTACTCGATGTGTTGGCTTGAAAGCCCTACAGGCGTCCAAAATTCATAAAGTGTGACCGCCCACAACCCAGCCCCTTATGTGCTTGCTCTTCAATATGCTTCTTTCTCTCTTTTCCTTATTCATGTGAAGGCTCAACCTTCTACCTAATCATCCCTATGAAAAATCTTGAATCCTATTGACATTACCTCCCTATATTTCTTGAATATGTCATCTTATCTCCGTTTTTACTCTCATTGCTCTTATTCTGTGCCTGGATGATGGCATCTGCTTCTCTCTTGGAAATCATGACTCCAGACTACCTGGAGGTTATCTGAAGGAACAGATATGGCCTGTCCACTCCCATGCTGAAAACTACCCAGTGGCTGCCGTTGCCACATCTAGGCAACTTGTCATGGTATCCAACACCTCCAATACTCAGGTCCTTAAAATCTGTGCATCCAGTGTCCACTTTTCATATTATGTTCTAAGACATCATTCTGCTTCTGTTCCTCAAGCTCTGTGTATTTGCTTGTATTCATGTGTGAGCTAATCTCTTTGCTTAGATGTGATCTTTCTACCCTTCTTCTCCTGGTTAAATTCTCAAGTGCTCCTTTCTGTTTCTATAGCATACTGCAAATTTTATATAAGTAATACATATTAAAGAAGTTGTCTGAATTTATCCTGTCCACATGATAAGTGATAAACTTTTCAAGGGTGAGGACCACATCCTACTAGCCTTTCATAACTCAGTGTTTAGGACATGGTAAGTGTTCAAGGAATTGCTATGAACCATTAAACTGAGATGGTCATAGATGAGTCCCTTCCCCTCTCATGTCTCACATACTCATCTGTAAAAGAAAAGGGTTGATTGGAATGATTTCTAAGGCCTCATTCAACTTAAACCAAACCAATCCAAACAAAACAGTACTATTGTAGTACAGGATTTTTAAAATCCTCTTTGTGTGACTATGTTTGAATATTCAATTAATGAGGCATGTTTGGTACTTCTGCTCCACCTTGTTTATAATTTTTAAAGTTTATACAAATGATATTCTCCTTTCATATATGTTCACATTAATTTAGTGAGGTCAAACTCCTCCTAGTATTTGAAAATACTTGCAGAAAATTTTCAAATGAAATTATAGTAATAAGGAGATTATATAAATGTCCTTTGAATGCCTCACATGGGCATAAAGGTTGCCATTTGAAATTTTAACCAAACATGATAAAAATTACATGTTAAAATGCAAGAATCTCCATTTAAAAGCATTATTAGAAATGTGCTATACCTAAAATGTTTACTATTAATATAATAAGTTCATAGGCTTTGGAATCAGACTGATTTGGTTAGAATACAGAATCTTCCACTTATTAGCAGCCGACCTATGAAAGTTATAAATACAAACACATACATTATCTTTATTTTTGAGCTGAGAATAGTAATGCCTCCCTTTCAAAATTATACTAAGCATTAGAGATGACTTTTATAAGGTAATAGCAGAGCCCCTTGCAGCCGAAAATGATACTGGTGATGATAGTAGTGGTGATGATGGTAGTCATGGTGGTGATACTGATGGTGGTGGTGGTGGTGGTGGTGGTGGTGGTAGTGGTGATGGTGGCAGTGGCAATGATGGTCATTAAATATGAAATGCCCGATTTTGAATCAAAAGTGTAGTTGATTATATCTCAAACAAGAAGCAGTACAATTAATCAAAGTATGCGCCTAAACTATTGGCACAGCTTTGCCATCTTAACAGTAGCTTGTTTATACCAGCAGCAAAGAAGCCTGGAGAGCGAGTGGTGATGAAATCACAAAAGACGTTTTCCACAGCTTGTTGAGTATTGAATATTTTTCCTTGCAAGAAGTGGCCTAAAGCCTGGAAGAAGGGGTAGACAGTTGGTGCAAGGTCTGGTGGATACAGTAGATGACAGAGAGTTTCCAAGTCCACCTGCTGTAGTTTGAGGAGCGTTGTTTGTGCGACATCTGGTCAGGTGTTGTCTTGCAAGAGGATTGGCCTGTGTCTACTGACCAATCTTGGCTGCTTCATCACAAGAATGCTCATCATTTCATCCAAATTGGTTGCAGTAGATATGCACTGTAATGAATTGACCAGATCTCATCAAGCCCTGGTGGATAATAACAGCACTGGACCACCAAACACACACCATTAGCTTTTTTTGATGAATATTCGGTTTTGGACTGTGTTTTAGCACTTCATCTTTATCCAGCCATTGCGTGGAACGCTTGTGATTGTCAAAAAGAATCTATTTTTCATCACACGTAACAATGCGGTGTTGAAATGATTTGCCTTTATGTTGTAACAGCCAAGAAAGGCAAACTTTGAGACGATTTCTCATCTCCTTTAAAGACGCTCCTTTAATTCACGTGGAACCCATCTATCCAGCTTCTTTACCTTGCCCATTTGTTTCAAATGGTCCAATATTGTTGGAATAGTAACACCAAACCTTGCTGCTAATTCACTCGTAGGTTGAGATGGATTCTTTTCCACTACAGATTTCAGCTCATCATTATCCACCTTAGTCTCAGGTCGCCCACGTGGCTCATTTTCAAGATTAAAATCACCAGAACAGACCTTCTCAAACCATTGACATACTGTGCATTCATAAGCCACATCCTTCCCAAACACTTCGTTGATATTTCAAGCTGTCTGTGCTGCATTGGTTCCAGGACGGAACTCATATTCGAAAATAACATGACTTTTTGACTTATCCATGGTTTCACAAAAATTGCTCAAAAAAAATGTGAAAGATAATCACAAGCCAAAATGTGTGTTTGGAAGACTGACGAGGTACCTTCACAACAAAAGTAAAACAAGAAGTGTCAAAGTGAAATGTCAGAGATATCAACTGTCAAACTTAGTACTTAAGGAAATTGGACATTTTGTACTTAGTAACCTAATACCTCTGTGCTTTTGCACATGGGTTTACCTCTGTTAAGAGAACTCTCCTCATTCCAAGTGCCATGATTCCATCCTCCTCCACCTAGCTCAGTCTCACTCTTTAGTCTTTAGGTTTCAGTTTGACATCACTTCTTCAGGGAAGCAGCCTCTGATTTCTCAAACTAAATGAAGTACCCCTTTATCTGTCTTGGCAAGCACCATGTACTTTTCCTTCACAGCACTTTTTACAAATATAAACAATTTATTATTTTAAAAATATCATTGTAAAATTCCCGATTTTGAATATGGTCTAATGTGCTCACCTTTATTTCTGTATCCCCACCATCTGGTGCCATGCCTTGGCATAATTTCAGTCCCTCAATAAATATTTTTTGAATGAGTAAAATGGTGACTAAAATTACAAGGACTGTCTAACTGAAATTGTGGTGAAAGGATGGTATACTGTACTTAATTCAAAGGGTTGAAACAAATAACTATTTTGACTGCAGTTTACAGAGCATCCCTAACATGAGAATCAGTTAAAATAAGAGATGAGCAATTTGGTTATATATATACATAATTAGAGTCCCTGATGAATCCAATATCTGACTGGTGATACATTGTGAAAAAAGAAAAAAATATTGGCAGGGGAATGAAGAAAAACAACTTACAAAGAGCCTCTCCTGCTAGTTCTGTCCTCTGGCTTGCTTCTGTAGGAGGAAGGGTGTCTAGCTAATGGGGATGACCGAGCAGTTGTGGGGCATGGCTGGGCATCGATGAATTTCTCGATGCTTCACTGTCTTAGGCCACAGTTGCTGTGCAGGACAAGAAAGGCCCACAAAGATGACAGGCTTGCTTGGCGGCTCCCTGTTGGGGTTCCAGTGTATTACCTGGATCTAATTATCTCGTCTCCCACTGACAGAGGGGTTTCCAAGGAACCTCTCCATCACTGCTGCCTCAGCCCAGCTTCCAGGGAGCTGTCGAATAGCTTGATATATTTTTGGATCCCCTGCTCATTGGATGAACAAGCTGAAGCAAATCATGTATTGACCTCAAAGCATTTATAAACTGTAGAACATTATATTCTCATCACAGCCATAGGGGCAGTAAACTATAGTTTCTCTGCTGTGAAACATGGTTTTGGTTATGCACTGTGTTACCAGGGTTGTACCTAAACAATAATACATCATTTGTGGCACATGTCGCCTTCTTTATTGAAAGGCAAAACAAAGAGTTGAGGACAAAAATCATTACTTCTTTAGCAATTTTTCACAAAATGCTTTTCTTTTGTACTTGACACACAGATGGGACATTGTACTGGGAGGGAAATGATATATGGCAGCGTGACAAATTTCATTTCCTTTCTAAAACCAGAATCAGAAGGATGCACAAATTTGGGAAAGTTGTGTTTCTTTAAAAAATAGAAAAAAAGAATAAAATATGCTTTTTGAAAAGAGGGAGAGGGGACCCCAGTGTTTCTCCCCAAGAAAGCATTTGTATGCTTTAATTGACTTGTTGGGTATTGATCAAAGTGCTTAAATGAAAATATTGGTAACAAAAAACCGACTCATGTAAGAGCTTTTATATCATCTTGAAAATGATCACCCATGACTGAGGCTGGAATGAACAGGATGTGATGCAGCCCAGTAGGAACTGGGAAGACAAAGGAAACCAACGGAGACTCAGCTCTTGAAGGTCCAGGAAAAGTTTTATGCACGAACTTTCTGAAAGTCAGAAGAAATCAGGCTGCTGCTCTCAGTTCTTGCTCATACCTGTTCTATGCTCCTGCTTCTTTGTCCACTCCATCCTTCAATGCAGCGTTTTTCAAAGCTTATCCAGTCACCACTTGCTTTTGAGTCACTGGGGTGCTAAAAATACGAGATCTCTAGCTCCATGCAGATTTGGAATCAGACTGTGTTTACTTGGGGCAGGGAGATCCACATAGATCATACGTCTACATGGTGATTTTTCTGCACTCCAGAGTCTGTGAATCCTCCTTTCACTTCCCATCCCAGACTACTCTGAAGATAAACCATGATTGACATCTGCAAAGGACTGAACTACTTTTTCTGACTTCGTTTCTCCCAAGGTCCTTTTCCCTTAGCATTTTACTAGGTGACTTTTTAAAAGTGTTCACAGGTATAATAATTTATAGTATTACTCTTCCAGAAAACATGTTTGCATTTCATTATTTTGTTCCTTAACTCATCATTTCCCAAATCATGCTAGGCACTTTTTAAAGGAAATAAGTAAAAGGTTCAAATATGTTTACAAAAGGATGGGTTAAATGTAGTTATATTTAGTGAAATATCTTGTCTACAGGACTTGTCAGTACCTTTAATATATGCATGTACACTGGAATTCTCTAAATAGGATTTTCTTAAACATACTTGATAGGAAACTTCTTTGTCCTGGAGAATCTCATGAGATTTGTTTCAAAGAACAAATGTTGGTTAATACTGCTTAATTCAGAAGGAGTATTAAAGAGTAAGTGGAAGTCTTGGCCAGTGGTCTGTGGTAGGAGAGGCATTTGATGCCTTTTAAATGTTATCACATATGTGGCTGTTTACTATGCTCATAGAGAGGTCTGCATTTATGGAGGAAAAATTGCCTGATACTGAGAAATGAAGATGATAATGTTAGATAATTTAATATTTACCCCCAGAGAAATTCACACTACTGGAAAATATTTCCTAGACAATGTTTTGCTTCCTTAAAAAAAAAAAATCAAGTTGGTACTGTTAACCTAAGTTAATATTTATAATATCTAAGCTGCTGTGATTATCATTTGATTCTTTAAACTTTTCATCAATTACTTAGATTATGAAAAATCAACAAATTTTTTAAGCACCAGTATGAACACTGGGTGACTTTGGGTGTGTTTCTTCGCATCTCTGGGATGCTTCTGCAAAGAATAGGGCTGGCTATACTTTCAGGAGTTCCCAACCCTTTTGGGGTCATCACATAGTCTTTTGAGATTTCTGATGAAAACAATGGGATTTCTTCCTCCTAAACATCACATATGCAGATGCAAATTGACTTTTCTCCTATTGTTCTGGGGCTTCATGAGTTGTCTGCAGCCTATTGTAGATGCTGTAAAGAACCACAATGGGCAGAGAAAGGACCTCTTGAGCCAGCATTTCCTTCGGCGTCCTTCCTGCCATGACCTTGTGTGAGTCCAAGATCCATTGTCCTCTCACTTGCCACAGTCTGTACAATTTCTACTAGGGTATCTTCTTTCTTCTTTCCTTGTTGTAGTTTCTGGCAACAGCAGATCTGAATCTATATCTGGGAAGTTTCAGTTACAATGACTGGTTACAACTTCAAAGGAGAGTGTTAGTCCTTTATATTAGAAAATATAGAACTGTTTTTCCACTTACACAAAGTTGTTTTTTGCTATTTCTTCCAGGTAGTTAGTGTTCAGATTTAGAGACTGACCTGCAGAGGTGGTCCTAAACAATGAAAATGTTTTGCAACAGTTGGCATGGAGAAACTATTTCCTGAGCTGTCAAAAGTGCATGAAATCTGCTATGGACATATGTTACGGAACATGTCACAGTTCTGTTTGTGATGCAACAAATAAAATGGTAAATATTTCATCAAAATTGAAATGACAAGCGGCTATAACCACATACAATCATCTGTGCCCCAAGTGTTCCCCCAACATTTTTCTTAATATTGTTTATTTTTTAAAGAGGTTTTAGATTCACAGAAAAATTGATGGGCAAGTACAGAAAGCTCCCATATACCCCCTGCTCCCACAAACACACAACTTTCCCCACTATCAAAATCCCACACCAGAGAGGTACATCTGTTATCATCGTTGAATCTACACTGAGATATCATCATCACCCAGGTGCATAGTTGATATTAGGGTTTACTCTTAGTGTTGTACATTCTATGGATTTGGGCAAGTATATAATGACATGTATCCACCATTATAGTACCATATGGACTATTTTCACTGTCCTAAAAATCCTCTGTGCTCCACCTATACACCTCCTCCCTCCCCTCAACCCCCGGCAACCACTGATCTTTTTACTGTCTTTATAGTTTTGCCTTTAATTGGAAGTATACAATACATATCCTTTTCAGATTGACTTTTTTCACTTAGCAATATGCATTTATGTTTCTTCCATGTCTTTGCATAGATTGGTAGCTCGTTTCTTTTACTGCTACATCATATTCCATTCACTCATTCTATTGTCTCTATGTATCACAGTTCATTTATCCATTCCCCTCCTGAAGGACATCTTGGTTGCTTCCAAGTTTTGCCAATTATGAATAAAACTGATATAAATATCCATCTGCAGGTTTTATGTGGAGAAAGTTTTTGGTTCATTTATGTAAATACCAAGGAGCACAAATGTGGGATGATACGGTTAAGATTATGTTTAGTTTTTAAAGAACCTACCAAGCTGTCTTCCAAAGTAGCTCTATCATTTTCCATTCCTACCAGTGAATGAGAGTTCCCATTGCTCCACGTCTCGATAGTGTTTGGTGTTGTCAATGTTTTGGATTTTGGCCTTTTAATAAGTCTGTAGTTGTATCTCATTGTTGTTTTAATTTGAAATCCCCAAATGACATATGGTGTTGAACATCTTTTCATATGGTTACTCGTCATCTGTATATCTTCTTTGGTTGGGTATCTCTTTATGTCTTTAGCCCATTTTTTAATCAGGTTGTTTGGTTTTTTTAATTGTTGAATTTTAAGAGTTCTTTGTGTATTTTGGACAATAGTCCTTTATCAGATATGTTGTTTGCAAATATTTTCTCCCAGTCTGTAGGTAGTCTTTTCATTTTCTTTATACCCCCAACATTTTAATCATGCTGTTCTTACAGCAGTAGAATATTTTAGTGATATTTTTCCATTTCTTGACAGAGTTTGAGGCACAGAAAAAGTTATGTGTTTTTTGGTCATTTAATATTATTTCAAAAGGAAAAAACATATTTTTTCATAAATAGATCTCAAATATACAGTGGTCCTAATTATCTCCAAAGTGTTTCAAGATAAAAAAGAAGAAACTAAGAAATTAAATAATCTGAAAAATATATCAAAGACAATTTAAGGACACTATGTGTCTTCCCTGACTAAAAATGTGTGTGCATATATGTGTGTGCATAAACACATTTGCATAGTCTATAGGGCTCTTTGAAATATGGTTTTGCTGTACACATCATCACTGATCCCTTTTGAAGAAGACAGAATCTTTGAAGTCTACCCTGAAATGTAAGATTATGTTCCCAAATATAACACTTATCAAGTTTTATTGCTTTTGGACTAATAATACATGTCATCTTCCCTTTTCTTCATTTATAAATAAAGTAACTGCAATATAGTTGAGGGAAACGAAAGGAATTATGATAGATATTTTTGGATCACAGGTTTTTTTCCATACTCCAAGCAGATAACTGATAGAATGGAATTCTTAAACTAACTTTAAGATTTGTCCTAAGTGGTTATGGCAACATTGATTCTGCATTAACTATTTGGAATAAGTGTTTCTTTTATCCAACAAATCTCTGGAAGCAGATGTTGTTCAGTAACACATGCAAAGTATGAGAATCAATGCTATAAGATACTGCCTGTTGGCACTTACTGATCCTCAGAGGGCTGATTCGTGGCCATATAGAGACCTGGCCAAAGCTCACTTAGGTTGTAGGTGGGTCACATCTATAGCTTAAAACAACAACACAATGATACTGCATATGTTCCTTTCTGATCTGTGTACAAAAGAACATTTCTAGGCATGTAGTGTATGGTTTAGTGGGGCATCACAAGTATGTTATATCACATAGGTACTTTGCTGTGGATCTTGCAGAGTTTCTGATTCCATTTGTGTGAAATTTGCCTTCCAAATCCATTTATTTTGGTGTCACGGACCATTGAAGTCAGGTATCTATCCTCATCTACTCATCAAAGCTTTCAAGCTTGTATCAGCAAAAGTAGGAATGCATTATTTTCTTGGCTCAGTCATTTGGAAATGCCTCTAGCACCTGAGTGGTCAACTGTGCCAAATACAGCCTCTGTTTAATTTCTGCATTATGGGGTCTATAAAGTCATTGGAGCTTTTTTGTTTGTTTTTCTCTTTTAAGGTTCCAACTCTCCTTTCATCTTCATCATATTTATTCCAGATTTATTGGTCCCAATGTTGCTCTTAGTATGCCATCATTGATTAAAATATAAGAAATACCCTGATTAAGAGTGTGTTTAAAGATGAATCTTAAAAAAATGCACTCAGTAGTATTTTTACCATGGTTAAACCAGTTATATTTATAAAATAAATGAAAATGCTAAGAGGCTTGGCCAGGAAACACATGCTTTGTGCACAAAGTAGAAAACATTTCTTCTTTTTAAAAATATTAAAATGTGAACCTTTCTTGCCTTATTCATGGTCCAGCTAGTGAGCTGTGTATGGTTCAGTTAAGATAGAATGTGTGCTTATTGTTCAAAGGAACAATATCAGTTTTTATATCAGTTAATAAAAAATTAAACCCATTAAGAATATAGCATTTAGGCAAGAGAGAATGATATTTTTTAATGTCACACTCAAAACCACATTTCTTTTAATCAACATCTGCTCTGTGTTAAACTGCCTATAAAATCTGGTGCCCTGTTGACAGTGGAAGATGAAAACAAACAAACAGGAAAACTACAAAAGGCATGGTATTAACATCAAAGTAGAATAACCCTGCTCTCTTTCTTTGGCATTTGAAAAACGCCTTTATTTTGACCCTAAACAATTGGATTTTCTTCCCACCAATCTTGATTTGGAGCTCTGGATTAAGAAAACTTGCATGTGAACTGAAACATGAGAGTAAAGGGAATGAAGAAGGAACAAGGAACTGTTTGAACAAATTAAACTATTTGCAATTGTAAAACCTCCTTTATTGTCTGGGACAATCGGAAAACAGCACCGCATTTGTGTGTAGATTAAATTCATTGCTCTTTAGCCATAATGACAGGTACCTTATAGAAGGTAAACTGATTCCAACTGCAGTTGTATAACTGCAAATAAAGTAGTTCAAAGGTTTGGGATTATGGAGAATAAAAGCCAGATCTCTTGAATTTTTTGTGGATACTGGAGTTTGGGAGCATCATTCCTTTTGTTATTGAGAATAGTGACCTAGATTTGTCTTAATACTTTACTACTAGCTCAGTGTCTATACTAAAAACAAAATAAAAGTAAATTGTGGGATGTCTCACCTTAGAGCACTGGTGATTATAAATATCTCCATTCTGCAGGGATTATTTCTATTAGGAAAAATGTATTTACAAATGCCTTACATGGAGAGATTTGCTATATATTTGTTTATTAATTTAACAGTATCTACTGTTTAGTCCGGTAGTATGCTATGTGCTAGGGGTACATAGATAAACAAATCACAGTCTTTGACCTCATGGAACTGGTGGGAAAAAACAAACTAACCACTGTCACTAACAATAACAACAACAAAACAATTGTCACATGGGCTAAGAGTAGGTGTGGAGGTGTCCTTTCTCCCAAGTATGATGTTCTCAGAAGGTGGGACATTCTTCTATCATCATATGACGGGATTAATATACTATGTAAGACAGGATAAATTTGTCACTAAAGAGAATAAGATGTAATGAGCATTTTTTTCTTTCAAAACTAAATACTTTGAAAAAAATTTATTTTATTCATTGATAACTTTGCATTTCATTCTCCACTGATAGTATCTTAACCAAATATAAATATTTGCAGAGCACTCACTATCAGCTCCAGGTGGAATACTTTTACAGATTTACTCCCAATCTCTTCTTCTTAGGATCACTAAATTCTAAGACATTCTCTCTCCTTTTTAACTTCTTTTAAGTCTCTTTTAAAAAGACTTCTGCAGATTGTCAACAGGAAGAGTGTGGTGAACTCAGGTGTTTGCTACTTTTTTTTGTTCAAAGTGATCTAAGGAAGCTTCCCGGAGAGTGGTGGCTATTCACTAAAAATATGGGCATGAATGTAGATTTTAAAGTGCTACTTCCAAGACCTTTTCTCCTATTGTCATTCTTTTCCTTTATTCCTTTTTTTTTTTGCTGGACTCTTACCCATCTACATGTCTTTGGATTTCCTATTACAGGTATGGACGTGAGAGACAGCCATGGAGGAGAATTTTTGATGCTCGGAGCTGTGTTCAGGAAGACCAGAGGACAAGGACAGAAAAACCTCTCCTGTTTTTGTGGAGAAGACAGAAGGTGGTACAGCAGGTGACTGAAAGGTCATAGGCATTCTGCATTGTTGTTTGAGTCACACATTTCTTGGATTTCATCCTTGACCTGAATCTCTAATGAACCAATCATAAAATTGAGTGAATTCATCCTTGCCGATGCATGTTCTCCAGCTTACAGCCATATGCAGTGAGTTGAGTCCTATTAGAAGGAATTGTAACGGGGGAAGGGTAGAGAGGGGAAGAGTTTCCCAGACCCTTAAGAGTCACTGGTATGGGACCTATAAAAGTCACCTACTCAGAGCAAAGGCTGTAACTGAACTAACTACACCAGTCCTTTTGGATTTTCCAGTTACTTTTTAAAATCACTGACCTCAAATTGTATTGACTTCGGGGCGCATTGGAGTCACGCTTCAGTGCCTGCGTTTATGTTGCTCAAGGAGACTGATACCGAGGAGCTGCCCAACCACACATGCGATGTTTCTTTGTGAGGTGGTTATTTCCTTTTATTTCAAATCTTTCTTCTTCATGTAAAGCTCCGAGTTTGAAAACAGAAGAGATTATTTTACTCTAGTACTTTTTTTTTCAATCATAAAAGGAAAGGAATTTAGTCCTGTTAAGACTGTCATACAGCTATAGATACAGATAAGGATGTACATAAAAATAGATATGTAGATAGTATGTACGCTAAATGTGAAAGATAGCAAATCTGTCTACATTAAGCCTTTTCACACATATATATGTAACTCAGAATACGTCCCGGGTATTCTTACATTTATTCAGGTTATACAATTCTTCGTTAATAAAAGTTCAGGAATAGTTAAAATCAGCACAGATAACAAAAAATCCCCTGGTGAGATGGAAATCATAGAACCACTTATGTCTCACTCATAAAACCAATTTAACCTTTAAAACAATCTATTTCTCTTCACTTATTTCTCACTCCTGCCTGCCCGAATTCCTGTCTTTGTTTCTCTCTCTTTATATCTCTTCTCGCTTCTCTTTTTCTTTGTTTCGTTAATGAAACAATAGCTACGAGCAGCTACGGAATGCGTGAAGTCCAAGTCTAGTTTTGCAATCCATATTAAGAGGTATAAACAATAGTAATTTTTTACAGGTGAATATTGTAAAGTAAAAGGTTAAATTGATGCATTACATGTACAGTGAACCAGACTAAATTATGTTCTAAGAAATCTTTCTTTCTCTCTCTTTATATATATATATATGTATATAATATGTTGATAGGCCTGTGCAAGATTATAGCATTCAATGGGTAAGAATACCCAAGAGGTTTTCCCACTTAATGGTACTAGAATAAGCCCCTTTCTAAGGTAATTCATTTTCCTTCATGCTATTTAAAAATAAAACAGGGTACATTTTTAAATTATGCACGTGAAGGCAATATTCAGCTGGCTGCTTCACATTCAGAGGGGATTTCTGTGATCCACCCCATCATTGCAATTCCTGCCCTCACTCTGCAGTGCGAGAAAACACTGTTATTTACCCTGGGACACAGGTGACTGAACTTATAAAAATCACTACAAGACAAGATGTATTGAGGCCTGGCATGGAATGACAAATTCTGGTGAGGTTCACCAAGAAGAGACATATTGATTCTTAAATGATTAATAAGGAGAATATAATTGTATTTCATTAAGATGGATGGGATTTCATTTAGTCTGTCTTCTCCCTTTCCAGTTCAGATGCAAGAGGAAATCGAGTCATCATCACTGGCACCTCATGTTAGCCTGCCATGGCAACAAGCTCATTGATTGAGTAAAAGAACTTTCAGATGCACTAGCTGGTCTTTAACGGGTTGCTGAAAGCACAGATAAGACGGCCAAGGGAGCCGACCGAGTTTCTGTGGATATATAAAAAATGAATGGAAATTCATAGTACAATTTCTCATTGGTTCCTGATAGAGCTAAGCCCTTTTGTAATTCTAAGATTGGGGTACAAAGTGATGCCTGCTTCATTCATTTGGTTATAGCTATTGGGAGGGGAGGGTCAGGTCTGTGGAATTATAGGGAATTTTGCACTAGGATTTTGCTCTATTAAATTACACTTAAGTAATAACAATAGCTAAGGGTTACCAAAGATTTAGACATTATTTTTTGCATGATCTCAATTATTTTTTGAAACAGCCCTTGGTGCTGGGTACTACTAATTAACTACTAATATCACCATTTTACAGATGACAGTGCTGGAGTTCAGAGAGACATCCATTTAAAAAGGGTCAGTTTCAGCCTTGAACCCATTACACTCTGATCCTGTTTTTAAAGTAACTCTTGGTTTCCTCAAAAGGCCTTTTAGCATATGGGAAACCAATCTGAGGGCAGCAATGTAGTGGTTAAGTATGTGGACTTTGGAGTCAGACTCTAAGGAAAGCCAGCTCCATCACTTAATACCTATATAAATTAGCGAGTCACTTAAAACTATGCGTCCATTTCCTAGTCTGTAAAATGGGGTTTTGGTGAGGCTGGAATAAGTTAATACAGAGAGGGTGCTGAGAAGGCACTGTTTCAGGGCATGGCACATAGCAAGCATGTAAGAAATATGAACACATGCCTAGGTTTGAGTTCTGCACTGCTGTGATGGCCAATGTCCAAGAGGACAAGCTCTTCCATGCCAGCACTTTGCAAGCCTTGCTTCCTCCATTCCAAGCAAGCTCTGGGGCCAAGCCCCATGTCAACATGCAGGAAAAGTACATTCTGTCCATATATGTAGGATGGTGAGAGTATTTGCTGAATAATAATTCAAACGGTTTCATTACTTAACTGTTAGAAGATTCCTTTTGGCCATCTGTGAAAGAAAGTCAAAAATAGTAACCAATTCACAGCATGTTGTGATGGTTACATGAGATGAAGCATGTAAACTGCTTAGCTCAGTGCCTTGGACATGGTAAGAGCTCCACATACATTAGCGATTACCATCACTATTGTTATAAAGGCAGCACAGTGATAGTAATACTAGTAAAACAGAAAGAACTCCCTAATCCAAAATTCTATTTAATAAGGGACTTACTACATATAGCCTCAATGGTTTCCAATTTTCAAAGAATTAGCATATAATTATATATGTATATGTGCATTCAGTGATAAAACTGAACTGAATGTATTATAACAATTTATTGTGCTGAAGATATTTGAGATTCCTGGATTATCATTTTACTTCACATATTCAAAAGTATAACTTCAAAGATATATTCTACAGATAAAATGCTGACTAGACCAGCTTATAGCAGAAACAGTTTTTTGGATTCTCTCAAAGTATAGAGCAATAATAAATATAGAAGTTTTTTGAGAAAAAAACACCAAGCAGCATAAGGAATAGTGCTATTTATTTTCAAAAATATTATAAAAGCATTTAAAATGAGACAAAAAGAATAAAGCAGCAATATGTGTCCTTTTACTAAGAGGGAAACTGAGGCAGGGAGGAGCAATGATTATAGTTAGTGTTGAAGCCAAAGAGCCCCTAATTTTCAGTTCTGCAGTCTACTCCTAATGGCCAGTTCTAATATGTGCTTTGAATGTCACCATAGTTAGAGGTAGGGCATGTTGGACCACTGGAGGGATGTGATTCTGGCTTTTGCTTTATTTCCAAATCACTTTTTGGATAAACCAATTGCTCTTACTGAGCCCCTGGGATGGTGAAGGGGTAGGATGCAGAGGAGTTGGGCATTGATTCTAAGACCTGCACCCTGAGTAGTGCAGGAAGGTGCTTCTTGGCAGAGATCAGGGGTTCTCTAGCATTCACAATGGCTAGGCAGCCCTGCAGGTGTCTGAAGGAACCCCTCAGCAACTCACTGGACCAGCAACTGTGCACGTGGCTGCCGGAGAGGAGGTAAGGGACACAGAGTGTTTATCAAAGAATGGAGGATGTGTCTGTGTTCAAGTGATGGCAAAACGAAGACAAAAGGAGGACTTCACAATTAGCTCTTAGTTTCTACATTTGAAAGAGGCATTCACCAGTCAAGTGAGATGAAACTGCCCATGAAGGGAAGTTAGTACCAGCATAAAATGAAAACCCATTTGGACAGCAGAATGGGGCTTGTCCCAAACTTCAGGGTGTATTTATATTAAGCAACAGAGAGTATACTTTCTAATAAAAATAAAATAAAGCTTAAATGGCACAGGAGTCTCCTTATATTTAAAATGCTTCCCGTAAAGTAACATTTTGATGATTTAAATGGAAATGAATCAGAACATATAGATTAAATTTCCTTGAAAAACACATTGGCTTTTGTATATTTTTTATTAAATTTTCATTTCCAATATCCTGAAGTAGACTCCAGAAAAAATTAAAAAGGAAGGAAGGGTAACAAAAACATGTATTCAGCTCTGAGCATGATGTTGTTTCATAATATTTTCAGTAAATAAAGGAAATTGAAAAAAAATTAAGCTGGTATGAGTGCTTGCTATGCAATATATACTGGGGACTTTGTCTTTGTAAACAAGATGAATTTAGAATACAACAGCAAAAAAAAAGGTTGAAATGTAAAATTTCATGTATAATAGTTTAAAAACATAAATGATTCTTCTCATTCAAGGATACTTTCAAGCGATTCCTTTATATAGGGGCGTTTTTTAATACTATCTGCATGATAGGTTGAGATATGATTTCAATTTAAGGGTACAATGGATAAAGTAATGCTTATTAGAGGAATTTTTCTAATAAAATAATAATCATTCAAAGGACATTAAAAAGAGAGGCTTATGAAAATAGGAAAGTAGTAGAATTATCAGTATTAACAAAATATGACCTCTCTTAAAGAGCACTGTGCATTATCTTTTATCTTCACAATGCCCATGTTGTGTTATCTATTGTTATCTCTGTTTTACAGAAGTGGAAACCTAGGTTTATGAAGGTAAAGCAATTTGCCCACGTTTCTGTACTTAACAGGGAGTAAACTGTCTAATTCCCACTTCATGCTCTGACCACCCCACCACACTGCCCCTCTTTCTGGATTCATTGTCTTCATTTTGGTAGAATGCAAGTTCCAGTAATTTCTTCAGAAAGGGGATGTGGGAGGCAAATTATTAAGCCTTCCACGTATGAAAATTATTTGTCGTACACTTTGTGGATCATTTGCCCAGGTATAGAACTCTAAGCTGGAAACTATTCTCCTTCAGAATTTTCAAAGTATTGTGACGTATTATTTTCTAACTTCTATACTGCCATCTAAGAATTCCAAGGCTACTCTGATCTCTGATTCTTTTTGTGTGACCTTTTATTTTTTCCTTTCTATAAGTTTTTCATATTTTATTTTATCCCAATGCTAACACAGTTTCACGGCAATTTACCAAATTGTGACTCCTTTTTTGTCCTTTGTGCTAGGCCCTTGGTAGGCCTTTTAATCCTGAAAATTCAGGCCATTCACTTCTGGAAAATTTTATTTAATTGTTTTGTTGATCATTTTCTCCTTCCATTTATTCTGTTCTATATGTTTGGAAGCTCTATTTTTTGGGGGGGGAGTACTGGATTTCCTGAGCTCTAACAGTCTTATATTTTAATCCATTTTCCATCTGTGGAAACGCTTTATCTTACAATTTTATTGATTATTTTTCCTTTTGACTAATTTCATATAGACATGTAAAATTTCTGAGAACTCCTTTTGTGTTTCCTCATTGTCCACATTTAATATCATTAGTAAGTCAATAATATCAAAATGTCAATAATTAAGCTCTTGTTTCGTAATTGTAATATCTATTAAAATATCTCTGAAAATATGAATAATAGCCTTGGGGGGAAGATTTCTTCTGCTTGCACAATCTCAGTTTCCTCCAGGTTGTTTTCGTTTTCCTGTTTGTGTTAGTCTCTGTCATATATGTCAGTGGCTTTCCCCTCATATCTGTTTAACTTTATACTATTATTACTTTAAGATCTTTAAACACAAGGCTCGAATCGGAAGGTATGTTCGCATGGGTGGAGCGTATCAACTCTGAGAGCCACTCACTGTGGATCTCAGATCCCCCAGTCAGGACTCCAGCCTGGATCATGAAGGCCTGGCTGCTTGTCTTTAAGGCGGGGGCCCTACGCTCTCTCTCTGAGAGTCCAAAATGAACTGAGGACCCGCAGAAAAGGCATGAAGTTGAACTGGGCAATCTGCAGCTTTTAGGATTCTTACAAACTCAATGCAAAATGCCCATACAGAGTAAACAGTTGCTGAGCACCACCCCTCCCGCGTACTAATAAGCTACTTTCTTAGCAAAGAGAGAGATGAATAATATGGTGTGGGGCCTTTTGTGGGTGTTATTATTGTATCCTTGGACAGATACTTGGGGCTGCTTTGCTCCACATTCCTCAGTGCCGGGACCTTTCAGCTGGGTCCTACCCTCTTATCCTTATGGGCATTCATCCTTATGGGTCACAGAGCATGCATACGTTGCATAATAAAGGACCGAATACCGTTCAAACTAGCAAATGAGCAAACGCATGGCATCCTTAGCTGTAATAGCAAACGTGAAAAAGTATTTAGCATCTCACAGGATCCCTGAGCGGCGAGTGGAGTCACAGTGTCTGCAGGACGAGAATGAGAAGCTAAAGCTGTCGATTATAAACTTACCTCTGACCTGAACTTCTCATGCCTGTACTCCGAGTCATTTATTGCTTGATGTCCATGTTTTAATTACCCATGAAGTTGTGTTAATACTCTGCGTCCTGTCGATGCCTCAGAGGTGCCCAAAGAGGAGTAATCAGATGCAAACAAAGTTGCCAAATGGGCAGTGGAAATGGGAGTTTCAATTATTTTTTTTAACAACCTGTTTACCGATTCTCTGGTGTTTAGTATTTTTTGGGCTTATGAGGTTGCTCATTGATGGCCCCAGGCAAGAAACCACAGAAAATTGATGGAGAGGATCCAGGATGCCCTGGTACACGGGCCATATTCTTTCACTCCAGAGGGTGATTACAACCTCGGAGTTTCACAGAGTTTTTAAACACAGGTGCAGGGCTTTCTGCTTGTTTGAGCGAGGAAAGTACCCCATTTGGTTAAAAAAAAATGTGGTTCTCATTTGAGTGAGAGTTCTTGGCTTGACATGGCCATGAGTCTCACTCAGAAAAGCACAGAAAATAACTATTAAGTCACAGCATAGCCCACTCAGTGTTGGAGAAAAGGTGTTAGTCATCTGAATGCTTTGTCTATCAGCTTAGATGGGAGTGGATTTTACTCTTACAGAAAGCAAACTGTTTTGGACACTCTAAGCAAGGAAAAAAGCACCATTTTTAAAAAATAATAATGATTATTTAATGTAGAAGACTGGTGTAGACATACATTATTATTCCTAGCGATAATACATATGCTATTTGAAACATGCATTTAGTTCCCTTCGAAGACATTTAAAATACCTTTACATAGCTCTCTATATATGTATTTGCTGCCCTAGTAAATTTGCCTGGTTATTTAGAGGTATTATTATTTCTATTTTACAGATGGCAAAATGGAGGGATTGAATAAACTTTTTGGTCTTATACTATACATCAGGAGTTGTGGCACATGGGGAAAATATAATCCAAGCAACTCGATTCCCAAATGAATGTTCATGTAAATAATAAAACACATAGAACTAATGTTTACTTTTGGCAGCATCAACAGAGTATTTTTCCCTTTGTTAATTGTGAAATGTGTTAGTAGGCAAATTTGAGTTCTTAAGAAACAAACCACACAGTTTTTAGATAATATAGGCTCTTTCTTTTATTTTGGATGTTCTTGCCCCATCACGTATAACTCTAGGGTATCTGGCGAAGTCCTAGCACGCCCAGTGGATAGTAGAATGCGTCCAGGCTACATAGCGTGGTAGCAAATCCTCATTGTGCTTATTTCTGATTTCTGACAGGGGAAGTGTTCTGCACTGCTAGTGAGCGTGGAGTCAGAAATTTACTACATAAAGCTGGTTCCAGACCTTTTCTCCAATACTGGCTCTTCTATGTTTCACTGTCAATCAAGAAGAAAACCGTGACACAGTTCATTTCCTAGCACTCTATGTCTTAGAGTAAATGCATCTCTTAATCCTGCTTTGGAGCTCCCCCTCTCTCCACACACACGCTTTCTCCTTTAGTCAATAATTCGGTTTATTGGTTACAATGAGACTACACTATTTCAGGCTTTTCCACACCGAGCACAGCTGCTCATGTTGGCTATAGATTCCATATGTTAGCTCAAAATTGTATAATAGTCTCCTCTAATAGTTGCCTTTGGCTTTTCCTCTCCTCACTCAGAAAGGCACCCTCTGCCCCTGGCCCGGCAGGCCAATAACTAGAAATAGATCCTAATTATATCAACCATTCGTCACCAAAAAGTCCAAATAGTTGTCACGTGTTTGAACAGCTAACCATGGTTTTGGTTTATGCGGCTTCTTGCTGCTCTGTGGAAAACACTTTCAGAAACCAACACTGAATTTGTTGGAATGAAGAAAATGTCACCTTTCTGGAACATTTTGTAACCTGTAATTCCAAGGAAATCTCCTTGTTAAATTATTGTGTGACAATTTAAGCTTATCGTCTCTCCAAGTTGTCCCTGATTGTTTTCTCTCTTTCAATCTCATCCGTTTATTTATAACTGTGAGCTGCATATTTACGTTGTACATGAAGCGTAACATTTCTCCCAAGGAAGACAACGTGGATAGCACCTAGGAGATGTCATCTCTGAAAGGTTGATGGAAGCTGCTTCACGTAGTTGAAAAACTCAAACCGTCCAGAGTTAGCCCTCTGCATCAGAGTCTCTGGACATCTGAGCGATCCAGGAGCTTATAATCTGGGTCACAAAGAACCTTAACAACATCTCCTTCTAGTGCTTTAGTAGCTTCTGAGTCACAGTGGGAAAAAAAAAACCCAGTTACTCTCTTTTATGTTTGAACCGAGGTGGCCAAAAGAAGAAGGCATGCAATCTAAGCAGGGTGAGGAGGATCTGTTCACCAGACATAGCAAAGAAACTTTGTATCTCCCACCACAGCCTTTTAAAATAGAGCTCAATGACCAAAGCATACACAACCTTTCTAGACAGGTTCCTGCACCCAAATCAACCAGCTGGAAGGAGAGGGGCATAAGCTGAACAGAGTTTTGCAAGCAAATTTGGGAACCTGGCAGGAGGTTAGCAAGGTTTAAGCCTCAAAGCCCCAAATCTGGGAACTACTTTTCACTTCCTTCTACCTCTTCCTCCAGTACTTGCATCCAAGTCTTGTGGGTCTTTCCTTTGCTACGCTCACTGCCACCTCGCATGTGTGGATTTGTTTTATCTCATTTCTAAATCACCGAAACATCTACACATTCTCTCTTTCTAGTCTCATTCCTTTTGGTTAATCTCAGTAGCGAGTGGTCAGATTAATCTTCCTAAGATCGCCCATAGATTACGTCACTGTACTGCCAGAAAAAGCCTTCCAGCTTTTCCACTGGTGGTCACAAAGGGTGAACCAGGCGTGTGTGTGCACACATGTGAGAGCCAGAGGTAGGTGGAAGGTTAAATAAATTGCCCTGAAGAGCCTGTGTGAAGTGTAACATGTCTTTAGGTCTCAAATTTTATCTGATTCATGCTAAATAGCATAATGTTTAAATTCCCAAGTCTTTGGGTGACATGGAGGCTCCCCAAAATAATGCCATGTTTACCCTGTAGCTGCACAAACTGTTCAGACTTAGACCCTGAAAGCAAAACTTTCTCACTTGGCGCTCAAAGCTCTATGCAAGTTGGCCAAGGCGATCTCTGGTCCACACAGTTGTTTCACCTACAGTTGTTTCACCCTGCCCATTTGATACAAACCTCCCCTCCTATCTCAGCTTGCTTCATTTCTTCTGCTCAAAAGGTTTACTAATACCATCCATCTAAAAATGAAAGCTATCCTAGTTACCAAATAACATATTTTCTGACCTTTGATGTTTGTTTTCTTAAGAATATTGACCACACCTAATCTGACACCCTTAAGTGGACCGGAGTCCAGGAGTTCCTGAGGCATCACACAAGTTCTTAGCCGTGTGAATGCACCTAAATTCTCAAAGATTAATGGGGATTCAATAATAAAAATACACATTGGTCCCCATTTTTATTGCCATGAACAAGTCCTTACATTGCTCTGCCTTGTGCTGCCATAGCTCGTTTCTAAACTTCTAGTGCTCTTTTTATTTTTCCTTGTCTCCGTCATTGAGCATGAAGTGACCAGCTTGATGTTTGGCATATGGTAGGTGCTTAATAAATACATCACAAAAATACATCAAATAAAGAATAACTGTAGTGATAGTTGTAGGGCTGCATTTTAGGAGCTATGGAATGTTTCAAAATTGGGGTATGCCCAAGATCCACCTGTTTTGGGAGTTGTGAAACTAGCAATTCTATTCAGGAGGAAATTTGACCATTCTGTGTAAAGGAAAGTTAGTGTTGATGGGGCTGACATACATATGTTAGGGAGCTAGCTGTGTGCATGACAAATGTGTCAGGCTTCCAAAAGCAGAAAATAACCAAAGAGTTCTTGTAAGATTTTTAGGAAAATAAACCATTGGGATACATTTTCCTAAATATATGTTCAGTTAAAAAAAATACTAATCTTGACCTTCCTAATCCATCATACTCACTTCCAAAACATAATTTGCTTTGATTTTATACAAGTTTTTCTATAAGTAAAATAATTAAGAATCCTGCCTTTTCAATTTCAAAAAAATTTGAATTAAGAATTTTATGAGACCATGTGGGTACAGTTTGAATCTACTAAAGAAGGAAATTGAACATTAAGCAGAGCACCTCGCTCTTGCTCCACTGTACCTTCCAAGGGCTCACATACGGAGAGTACGTGTGATCGAGTGCCAGCTTTTCTCACCGCTTTGCATAGCCAGCTTACATTTAGGGCTCCTATTAACTTGAAAGAGAGTTCCAGGTGCATTCAAGTTCTGCTGAAGAAATGGAAATTTGGAAGCTCTATTATTAGCTGAGGCCATTTTCAACTCACGTGAGTAAGAGAAGGAGAAAAGTCATTAGAATATTTTTTTTCTTCTATTTTACAACTACTGTTTTTAGGACTGATGTAAAACTGAACATACACAGGAATGCACAGACATAGGCATACAGATGATTTCTTCTTGTGTGGCAGAACAATATGGCCTCTTATTTCTTCACCAATGCAGGCTTCAACAGGACTTTTAAAACAAATGTTAGCATAGGTGTAAAACTCAAGCTATTGGGCTCCCAGGTGACAGGAATCCTTTGGCATTAATGAGGAGAAAACCATGCTAAAAAGTAAAATGGCGAATTTTTTGGAGTTATACAGGGATAGCTCACAGAACCTGAGGACAGAAGGTATAATAGAACTAGATGAAGCTGGCATCTCTACTTCGTAAATGTGCATTTGGCTACTTTTTCTTTCTCCATTTGGGGACTTGTTTTCTCTGATGTTTTCACACACAACATTAATGTCGCTGTCATGGCACCAATCTTACTAGGCCTCTTAATTCAAGGGAGCACAAGGACCCCCTACTATTTCTTTGTCTCTAATCCAACCTTCTACCTCTGGAAGACACAACTTGATTGGTCTAGCTCAAGGTTCAAGTGGAGTAGTCAACCCTCATCAAACAAGGGAGGAACGGGGCCATGGGGCACAAATATGGCTACAGGAACTTTTTTCTTTCTTATTTCTTTTTTTTAAACCTTGTGGATGCCCTTTCCACAAGGCAACCACTGCCGTCAAGACATTTGCTTGTTGCCTAATAATCAGGGATGCTGCAAGCGTGAACTGAGGTCCACGAGGTACTCAGAAGGTACCTCTCCCTCCTCCCTTTGGCCTTTCTGTTCCATTCTTGTTTATATCTTCCAGTATCCCTGTGTGCTGTTGTCTTCTCATTTCCAGACTGTTGTTCTAATTTCTTTTCTCAACTCTCTTACCTTGTTTTTCTCTTGTCCTTGTCAAGGGAAACAGTGTTGGACTAGATCAGTGATTCTCAAACTTGAACTTGCATGAGAACCACCTGAAAGAACTGTTAAAACACATATTGCATGGCCTGAGCCCCAGACTTTCCAGTTAGGTAGTTCTGGAGTAGGATCTGAGAATTTCCATTTCTCACAAACTCCCAGGTATTATGGACTGAATTGTGTCCTTGTTCCTACCCCTCCCCCAACTTATATGCTGCAGCTCTGACCCCTAATGTGACCATATTTGGAGACAGGGCCTTTAAAGAGGTGATTAAGATTAAATGAGGTCATGAGAGTGGGCCCTAATCCAATGTGACTGTGTCCTTATAAGAAGAGGAGATGAGCACACTGACACACAGAGAGGAAGAGCCATGTGAGTTCACAGGGAGAAGACGGCCGTCTGCAAGCCAAGGAGAGAGGCCTCAGGAGGGACCAACCCTGCTGGCACCTTGATCTTGGATTTTTTAGCCTTCAGAACTGTGAGAAATACATTTCTGTTATTTAAGCCACCCAGTTGGTGGTATTTGGTTATGGCAGCCCCAGCAGACTAATACCCCAGGTGATACTGAGGCTGCAGGTCTGGGAACACCATTGGATTAGAGGGTAGAAAGGAGTTACTGCAATTTAATCTCATCATCACACCATCAAGGTTTATCCCCATTTCTGCCCTAATTCTTAGGTTCATCATCAACAACTATGAGTTGAGAAACTACTGCATTAAAGTCAATAAATCTACCACCAGAAATAAGACATGCTTCTGGCCATGAAATGATCTAGCCAGAGAAGCAGGGCAATGGGTGTCTTTAGATGGTGGTGCTATTCCTTTCATTGTATTGGGCACCATGCTTTCTATTCAATCAGCTTTTATTTTCCATCTTTAAGCAAGAATGATAACTATCATTAATATTTACAGAGCTGTCATGAGGATTCACGTAGGTGCTATATATGTAAATTTTAAAATGCTATAAAATATTAGCTATTAGAACTTGCTTTTAATGTGCTTGGAGTATCTGGTTCTTAGTGTTTGGACTCCATGAATCCTCCCTATCATGGACTATCTTCCTCCCTGCCTGGCTGTTCTACCTGAAGGGAATTTCTAACAACCTGTTAGCATTTTCCAGAGTTGTTGCAGCCCTGGACTCTTATTATATCTATCCCTCCATCCATATTTCTAGTCCTCTGAAGCCTTAGTCTTCCTTGAGTTGCCAAATTTCTCTGCCATATGCTTATCTCAACTCTTGCCCAGACTATTGTTCTGTTTTCTTCTTTGTGCCCTGTCCACATGGCAGCAAGAACAATCTTTTTAGAGCACAAATGAGATCACAGTTCTTCCCTCCTCCGTCTCTGTCAATAGCTTGCCATTGCTCTTAGGCCTACAAGGTCCTGTGTAATTTGTGTCTGGCCTATTTCTCCAAACTTATTCCATACCACCCTTCTCCTCACTCCTCACGATTCACATGAACTTCCCTTCTGTTGGTGAAATCCAAGCAGCCCTTTTCCCAACTCAGCAGTTCCCTTGCCTGGAAAATTCTTTCTCCAGCTTTGGCTGTAGCTGACTCATTCTCTACCTCTGGGACTCAGTTCAGCTGTCACCTCCTCAGACATTCCTCTATCATATCGCTGTGTTCATTTCCTTTATAGCCTCATATAATCTGTTTTTATTTGTTTTCTCTGTTTACTTATTTACTTTCCAGCTCCCCTGCTAGACTACGAGCTCCCATGTGAGCAGCTATCCATTTAGCGAGCTCTGTCACTGGCACATGGCAGCCACTCTCTGTGTGTGTGCAGAATAAATGAAAAGATGGGTATTGCTCCCAGAAAGTGATATCTAGATAGCCATCAGATGATCTCCTTGCTTCTGTTCTGTTTTTTTCTCTTCTTTAGAAAAGCCAGGCCAGCACGGTAGGGTTCATCTTTTTTTTTGGTATTGCTTTTATTGTATTACTTTTGGTATAAAGACCCTCCTGAACTTGCTTTCTCTCTTAACTAACATATCAAGTCTAACCACTCACAAATTTTTGGTGTGTGAGGGTGAGGGTTAAGTATTGACTTTGAGGTTAATAACTCTTTGACCTTGGGCCAGACATATAACCTCTGTCAGCCTTAGTTTCTTCCCAAAGGGCAAAGACCCATGAGAGGTTTGAAGGAGGGTGACAGAAAAAAATCCTTAGCATGCTCTTGCCAAGCATCGAGAAAGGGCTACCTGGATGTTAGCTATCTACCTAGCATCCTATCTGCTCAGAATTGACCTTTCTCACCATGTTCAGGTGTCAGGTGCTACTGTTTCCCTAATACTCATCATACACATCCCTGCTGCTGCATTAAATCATGTTCTTCCTTTGAAAGCAGCAATCACCTTCTTGCTCCGTGTGTTTCTAAATTCGACCCATCCCTGAACACCCAGCTTAAAATTCTATCTCCAATCGGAAGCCTAGCCTGAGTCCACAGCAGTCACCTCCCTAAATGAAGACCAGGAACCTCTTTGGACAACGAGAAGAGCAGAAGGAGCTTCAAGCCGCTGATTTTTTGCTTTGCACCAGGCTCAAAATGTAAGAAGGTACTTCCGGCGATGTTATCTTGTGTTGTTGCCTCAGTGAATCTTCACAACAATCCTGTCTCATGGGTGCTATTCTTCTCAGTGTGTAGATGAGAAACTGTGGCTTGGGAGATGAAGTAATGAGCTCCAGCAGGTTTTCTAACCCAGATTTCTCTGATAAATGTAAGGAAACTCATCACCTACTTATAAAGTTAGGATGATTTAAAACAAACAAAAACCTAGTCTAGTGTATAGCCAAAAATGCCGTGACCATATGCCCAAAACAGAACAGTCTGGAGACAGGTTAGATCATCAGAAAAGACACACACACACACACACACACACACACACACAGAGATGAGTGTCTTAATTGTAGATGAAGCTAATCAAAAATGAGGATACAAGCACAAGGGTCCAAAGTTCGATTTCTAAGCCAAAGTCAGGACAAAAACCTGCCGGAGTTATGGATCAGCTCCCTTGCTGTCACAGGGCAGCGGGAGAGAGGAGAGTACCTTGGATCACTCATGTGTTCACATTACTTGACTAGATTCTCAGGGTCTTTAAAATTTAGAGCTGGATGGGAAAATAATACCATTACTTAACAGTAAACCCCACCCCACCTTTCTATAAAGGTGAAAGACTGATACACAGGGACTTCCTGGAATTCACCAAGCTATGTCATAGCAAAGCAGAGGCTAGCGCTTGAGTTCTTTGACTCCTGGTCCAATGTACCTTTCTTCCTGAGGCTGGTTCCCAACCTTGGCCCCCAGAACACATGGGCAGGGAAGCTAAGGATGGCGAAGGGACCAAACAGGAAGAGAAGAATAGGGAAAACAACTAGAGGAACAGAGAAGCCCAGGAGTCGGAGGAACAGGAGGTGGAGAGGTGCGTCGGGGCCAAGATGAAGTGCAGCAATGGAACAGGCAGCAGGTGCTGAACCTAAAATGACTTTTTAAAAAAATCAGCCTTGAATTATATCAGTGGATCTCATTCATCAATGTACATTAGAGTCATCTGGGAAAATTATATAAAAATGCCATTTTTCTGGACCAAACAGCAGACAAAGAGACTGATTGACTTAGTCTGAGTTGGAGTCCAATTGTTATACTTTTAAAGTTCCCCAGGTGATTCTAATAGAAGTCAGGGGCACTCTAGCAGGGCGTGGTAGCACATGCCTGTAGTCCCAGGTACTCCTGAAGCTGAGGCAGGATGATTGCTTGAGCCCTGGAGCTGGAGGCTGCTGTGAGCTATGATTGCACGTGTGAATAGCCACTATTCTCCAGCCTGGTGACAGAGCGAGACCCCATCTCTAAGAAACAAAAATATAAAAAAGAAAGTCAGTGTCAATGGAAATCTTTAGGTTATAAGGCAGACTAATTACTAGCCCAGTGGTTCTCAAAGATTGGTCCTGGGACCAAGAGCATTAGCATCATTTGGGAATTTGTTAGAAATGCAAAGTCCTGCCTCAATTTCAGGCCTACTGAAACCAGGGGTGGGGCCCAGGAGCTGTGTTAACAAGGCCTCCAGGTGATTTGGATCACATGCAAGTTTGGACACAAGTGCTGGTGGCCATGGTGTTTAATTAAGTTGTTACTATACTATTGCATTTTACATCTAATAAAGGTCTGGGTAATTTTCTTCTTCCAACTCTAAAATTTCATAAAATTCTTCATTAAAAATGTTAGATAAGACAGAATCTGAAGTGATAAGAAATACAAAACTTTCCTAAGCTTCATTTAACTCACTACTGACATCATTAGAATAGAATGATTAGCCATTGGATAATAGAATATTAAATATCAGAGGGAAACCTATAGTATATGCAATTAAAAGTAAATTATTTTATTTGTAGAATGCCTCTCTAAAACCCTTCATTTCCTGATATCAGCTGTAGATAAGTGTGCCTTTTTCTCTCCCCATTTTACAAGGAGGTTTTAAGGCACTCACAGCTGTCCCTGTATGTGAGATCTGCATACTGTTACTTAAGCCCTGCACCTTGTGGGCTCTTAATGCATATTAACTTGATTAGACATCTTGCATCTGTTTGGGTGTCTCTAGAAAACCACCAGTGAACCTTCAGTTACTAAAGCATAAAGGGGTCTACTGCTATAGAAGAACACATTTCCTGGAACGAATTTTGTAAACTATGGTGGTCATCAGATCACTTTCAGGAATCATTTAAGGTATTGATTTTGATCACCTCAAGGTGTTTTTATTTTCCAGTTCTTAAGAAAAGTTTTTAAGAAATGTAAATGATTAACATTTGGGAAATTTTAATCTAAATCTCATTCTCTTTGAAGTGAGTTGAGTACATATTAGTTGTCATTTTAGTTCAACATCTCTTGACAGTGTTGTTTTTATATGTAACCAACCAATGGTTTTCTTAGTATATATAGACAAAAGCAGAATAGGGCTTCCCCCAAGTAGCAATGTTTGATGTTTCTATCTGGTTCCCTGAGTCAAACACATCTGAAGTAAGTAACTTGTGTAATAGAAATTATATTCTTAAAAAGTTGTTTCTTGTCTTAGGTTCCTTAGCAAACACACACACACATGCTTACACACACACAAATATACACCACACAATATTTATTAGTAGTCTCCAATGGTGAACTTCTTTTAAGAAAGTTTTATCTCTTTATTCTATACCCTCTTCACCCACACAATGCTTAGTTTCATTTTCCTTTAGTGTATGCATAAAATTTTGCTCTTTTATTTGATTTCCCTTTATATTAAGAGTGGCAATTCTCCTAAATTGTTAAGTGGCATATTTACTTTTTATGAATGGAAAGATAGCCTTCAAAGATTAATACATCCTAAATAATATAATGTTCTTAGTAGACCACAAAATTTGATTTTTTAGATGAAAAGGTAAGATGAAAGAAACATTTCATAAAATGCTTAAATAGTATGAGATAAATTTAGTCTTCAGATACTAACATAAAAATTAATAAAATGCAATCACAAGATTAGTCATGGAAATTGAGTCAAATTGTATGTGGAGTGTGCTGGCTTGGTGGAACTTTGTGTCCACGATGAGTAGACTGGAGAGGTTCTAATGTATTCAGAGCCAAAGAAACAAGTCCTTCAACTTTTCTTCCCCTTAGATATCTCTACTAACGTTCATTATGTTGTAGAACTGGGCAGGTTGGCCTTTTGAATAAAAGTGAAATAATATACATAACAATACATAGAACTCTACTGGACACATGTTGGTTACTCAATACATGTTTATTGAATCTGATTCTGATAAATATGAGTCTTGCCTTTGAAAAATTAAACTACCAGGGAAAGAAAAGGGTCAGTAAATTATCCCCAGGGTGAGCCCATCTTTTCCTTATTCATTTATTCAAAAAATCTATATTATTCAGACACTGAGCAACCAACAACAACAACAAAAATAAAAACCCCAAATCTATATTAAACAGCTTCTAGGTGGCAGGGTCTGTGCTAAGTGCTCAGTTCCTACCCTTAATTAAAGATAGCTGTGTAAAGCTATAGTTGTACTGTAATTCCTCTTCAGGCCACACCAGAGTTCTCATTCCAGTGGGAAACATTTAATAGCCAATTTCTAATAAGCACAAGGGAGCCATATCTTAGAAAAACATGTGAAAGGACAATGGCATTTTTTACTTTTTTGCACCAATGAGGGAGAATGGTCAGGTAGTTATTTTGCTGGAGAAAATATTCCTTCAACTTCTATATTTCCATGGATTGAAAAATATGACCACAAATTTCTTCCATTCTAGAATCTTCTCCCCTTTGTAATGTGTCTTTGCTTCTCCTTTCATCCAGTGATGGGGTTTATTGGCCCACCTCTTGAATCTGGGCTGGCCTTTGATGGCTTTGGCAGATCGAATATGACAGAAATGACATGGTATAACTTCCAAGTCTAGGCCTCACAGTTAGAAAGAACTTAGCCTCGTAGCTTTTACCTCTTTAATCTCTTAGAATGCTATTCTGAGTTCACCATGTAAAGAAGCCAGTCCAGTCTATTGGACAATGAGAGGCCATGTGGATAGAGACCAAATGTCACAACTAAAGGCTGGCACCAATCACCAGGCATGTAAGGCACCTTGAACCTCCCTGCACAGCTGATTCTCAAGCTACTGTGTGTAGCCACATGAGTAAGCCCAGGCAAAACCAGCAAAGGGTCTGCCCAGCAAACCCACAGGATGGTGAGAAAAAAATAAATGGTTATTTTGTTAGCCACTAAGTTTCAGGGGGTTGTTACAAAGCAGTGTTACAAAGCAGTAGTTAATTGCTACTAATATCCTCACACTTACTTAAAGCTGTCACTCTGAAATAAATATGGCCTGGCACAAAAACCCACATCTTAAGGACCATAGCTGGCAATTACCACTTTGGTAAGAAAAATGGCCAAGAATCAAAGCTGGATGGTGTGTGCATGTGTGTATGTGTGCACACGTGCATCGCACACATGCATATGGACATACATGTGGCAGTGAGTGACTGTGCTGAAATTTACAGAATGTGAGACATGATGGGTTTAGAAAGCCCAGATGAATTTTTGTGGGGTGACAATTGTGATGTACTCTTCCTTCCCGTGGTTTTCCAGGGTTGAAAGTAACAAATAATATCCATATCAAGTTAAATAGACTCTTTGGGGGGGGTGTCCAACATTCCAACCAATTTTCCTACTTGCCAAGAGTCTAGGCCCATTTATTAAATGCAGTAGATAGCAGGTTAAAGACTTGTAAAACACGTACAAGGGCAGCATTCACTTTTTGTAAAAGGTGAAGTCCATTTACAGTCCTCATTTAGCTGAATGAGAAGGAATCGTTTGCTTAATGGATAATTTTAACTTGATTTCCAATAAGTGGATTAAGTAATTGAAGAACTTCAAGACATGGCAGAATATTTGTTGAAGCACTTGGAAAAGAAACCAAAGCCAGGTCTGTCAGCAACTTAACATGGAAAATTACTATCAGTGAACTTATCAATAATGCGTCCTTGTTAAGCAACATTCTAATGGCTTGGCTTCAGTGCTGACATGTTGCAGGCATTTGCAATGTCACACCGAGGTTGCAGGCTACCCTGATAGGCCTCATGCTGTTCGTCCACTTTGTTAAATAGAATTTGATTTTATATTTAGCTGTGCATGGAGTGTACAGATGAAACAAATCACTTCTATAGGCTCAACAAGATGAATAGTTGCTGTTGAAAGCTAGCAAGGAGCTGGATGCAAGATTAATATGCAGTCCCAAGTTCCACTTCCCACAATTTTTATTGATTGCATGAAAAAGTACTAAAATGCATGATTTCTTAGATGAGTTAGGTTGAAACTCTTGCATAGCTAGAGCAGATGTAATTTCTCTGAAATGTACCATTTGTCTACAAATAACACTTTTCATTTGGGACCACGTGCAATGAATTCTATGATGAGCGCAAAGCCTTCCTGATGGCACTCTTTGCCACAAATATACCCTGCTTCCCAGGCTAGCCTCTTTGCTCTCTTTGGTCTTTGCCAAATTGCCTCCTTGGGAGAATTTTATAAATGTCCCCTCCTGCTGTGGTCCAAATACCAGGACTTATTTGGTGTTTGTTTTTCCATTCCCACAAACCACAAAAGATTGAATGTTGATGTATCTTCGCATCAAGATTTTTCTACTAACATCTGAATGGCATTCCAACTAATTTGACACAGAATTCCATTGTCTTTCAGTAGGTTTCAGGAAGAGAGAAAGGCTATTAAAGCCTGCCTTTAATTATTTTACTTTTATAGTTTGGAACCTAGATTTTGGTAAAATGAGAGAGAGGATTGGATCAGGTTTGGTTTAGGGCATATATTCCAGTTCTATTACTATTCTGTAATTTTAAGAAAAAATATATACATACACACACATTTTAAATAGTACAGTTAGGTGGTTTTTCTTTCTATTGAAATCCATTATTTTAGTAAATTCTTGAATTAAGTTATAATACTGAAATACTAATTTGGTGAGGATCCTGGTTAAGTTCCAGTCTAGAGCCTGTGTTCCTTCCCATGAGTTGGTCACAACAGCAAAACATAATCAAGGAGGATATTGGGGGACTGATCTTCCCTCATCATTCATTTTAATAATTATGACATTTGATACATATTTATTGAAGCTTTGCTGCATCCATAACGGCTTACATTCATTAGTATATATTGAGCTTCTTGATCTTTCAGGTGAAGCAAATTTTGCAACAAACTTAGAATATGATTCCCCTAAAATGCCTATTCACAGGTAGCACAAAACTTAAAGCTTAAACCATCCCTTTGGCTCAAGGACCAGCTAAAGTATGTAAGTTTCAAAGTGTAAACTTTGACTATGTAACAATTTTATTGTACGACTTTACTTCCCCAAAATATTGAGATATATGGACTATATAGCTACTGTATTCCCTGTGGTTGAAAGTACACTGAACATTTACTTCATATCTGATAGTATTTTTAAACTTTGTAATTATACAACGCATTTATATTTTCTCAGAGGATTAGATACCAAGGCAAATTTCAAAGCAAGTGATCATGAGTTCTGATAATGAGATGATGCACTTTGAAATAGAAGGAAAAGAGAGTATTTTAAGAATTGGTGAATGATACTTTTCTCCCCTATGGTCTTGGAAGGCAGTTAGTCCTTCCTATAATGTGAATCCGAGGACGATCTAGACAGGAAAAGCCATCCTCACTCCGCAAGACAAATAGCAGCTTAAAGGGCTGACTGCTCAGAGCAGTGTGGCGCTGCCTCACCAGAAGTCCTGGTGCGTCGGTATCATGTCAGTATCATGGCTGGTCTGTGCTGGAGGCTGGTTTGCTCTCCTGAATAAACAAAGAGATGATGGGATGGTGCACACTGAATCTCCTCCGAAGACTGAGCATCGTCCTCTGACCATGAGCACTGTACATACAGAACAGATATGTTTCTGATACCATCTCTCATTCTAACACCTGTTCTCCCTCAGTTTTCTGATATTCATATTACAACTTGAAGCACGTACCTTACGTCTTAGCACTCTGATTTATGAAAGTATAAAAGCCAATTGTCTGACTTATTTGTATTACAAGTCTAAATATTTATTTGGTTGACTTAATGGTCCTGTAGTTTCTTATTAGTGAATCTGATTACTTAAAAATCACAATGAAATAGTATTTCTTTTGAAAATTTCTGATGCTGGATGTGTGAACATATTATAATACCCTCTTTTAAATAAGATCTTACATGAGGACAAAATTGTAGTTCAACAAGATGTAGCTGAAAACACTGCTTCCTCTCTACTCTCCACATTGAATTCTACTTCAAAATTAAATTATGTTTTAGGAGGATTTCTATTTGTCCATATGCAGATTTGAAAATAATTGGACAGGGTAAAAATCATTTAAAAGATTGTCTTATTTCCCATAGTGTCTCCAATGTGTATTACTGCTCAGATCTAAATGATTGTTTAAATGGGCCACTGTTTTTATATGGCTGAAAGACAAATCATGTTAGTTTGGGAATACATTTATAGAAATGAAAAGGAACTTGAATACACATCATAGGTGTACTTTTGTTGTGATATAAAACACAAATATAAAATGCACAAGTTAAATCTGCCCCGGCAGTATTCTAATTGTACAAAAATACATTTATTCACAAACATCCCATTGAATGTTCTCTATTGGCAGTACCATGTTGATGTTCTTATTAACAACATGTTACTTTGTCATTCCGCTGAACTAAGATTACAGCTTTTAATTGCTTATATATTCATATGCTTATATTAATTGCATGGCGCAATAGATAAAACATAGTTTCTCCATATGTTAGCTATAGAGAACATGCCTGATTAATTCTGGACCTTTCATGACATTGGAAATTTAGGCAAATAGAAAACATTCAATGGAAAAAACTCTTGATATATGTTTTATGCTATATCCCATGAAAGGAGAATCTCCTACAAATGCAATTGTTTTATATCCCTCTCCTTTCCATGTTGCTTCTTTCTGCAACACTGAAATTATGAAAACCATGACAGAAAATGAAAAGTAGATGTATCCACTTGTAAATACAATGTTACTTTATAATTATCATGAGGGTGGCTGTTGGGCAAATCTGCCCTACTCTGTCTAACTCTGGGCTGGAGGACTGTGGTACTGAGAATGCTGCTTTGCACCCCATGTAGAATTCCCTAATAGCCAGAAACACACATGCGTGTGCACACGCACACCCATACGCACACACAGAGAGTGTGGCAGAGAGAGATCAAGCTCGAGCCCTTCTGCTACATAAAATTTAGCAGCCATTAAACAAATAATTGCTTTATTTTAGAAGCTTGTTCTAATTAAACATTAGTCACACGCTCTCCCTTGGCCCCTGCTTTCTGTGTTAAAAATCACCATCCTAAAAAGCTTACTTTATGCATTCCATAATTACAAAAAGTTCCCGGAAGAATTGTATGGTTGCTTTTTGAAAAGGAAATATATATACATGTACACACACAAACATATATGTGTCTGTGTGTACATGCACAAATTTATACATGTGTGAAGATACAAGATTGTATTTCACAAAATTTTTGCAGCCATATTCCAAAAAACATGAGGGAAACGAGAGAATGTGGGTGATGCTGGGGAAACGGAGCTGGAGAACAGAAAACAATAGGTGCACATTTCTACCAGTTTCCTCAGGCACCCATAGCAGCTGCTTAATGATACATGTATCATTATATCCTGGAGTAGTTGCAGGGCACAAACAGACTTGATTACACTACAGACAATTGTTTCACAATAATTCTGGCCCATTTTTCATTAGCTGTCTCCCCTCACAGCAAAACAAGGGGTAATTTTTTTAAGGAACACAACAAAACAAAACAAAACACCCTTATACCACAGTCAGGTTGTCCGGCAGTTAAAGATTTTTAATAATTCATCATGCAAAACATTTTAGGCTAAATGCTAAATTTCTCAACTATGACAACAAAAGATGAGTGGGAAAAAAACACAGAGCTTAACTTGATTTGATAAAAACAATAGGGTAAATAAAAGAAATTGCGTGCTCACTTTTCATGATTGCATTATACATTTTTTTTTTGTTACCTTGCTTTGTCTGACAGGTTTTGTTACTAGTAGGGGGAATAAAGGGGGTTTGTTTTGAGCAAATTGATTAAGAAGCTGATTTCGTTTTAAAAGATGCGTGGAAAACGATTTCCTGGTTATCATGTATGTATTTTCAATTATCAGCTCTCTGACATCACATCAAAGCCCCCTTCTGAGTTTTCTTTCTAGGGATGATGGAGAATTTCAGTCAATATGCACGTCTTTCAAAGAGCAGCATTAGGTGCATTAGGACTCTGTCTTTCCTTGTGATGATAACGATAACAATAACAAACAGTTATAAGGAGCTATGTCTCAAGCCACTATGTTAAGCACTTGACATGGCTTAGCTTGTATGATCATCACAGCCAGCCTATGAGGAGGGTACCGCTATTATTCCCATGTAATAGACTAAAGTCGGGGATCTCAATCTGTCTTGTGCACGGATCCCTTGGAGGCCCTTCTCACAACCATATTTTAAATGTATAAAATTAAAAAAAAAACGCATAGGATTACAGAGGCAATCGATTATATTGAAATAGTTAAGAAAATATTTTAACACTATTATATAGTTCTCTGTATACTTCTTCATTAATGTGTTGAATAAGAATATCTGCGAGGGAACTCTTATAACAGGTGTAATTTCAAAGCAGTGATAAGGATAAGTAATGTTTTAAGATAACTTCAGCAACTCTAATGGGATAGGCTCCCCGTGATGTCTAACTGGTGACAAAGTCACGGTATTGCTAATACTACTGTGACTTGTTACCTACCTTCATAATTGATGGTAATCCTAACTTTCAGTTAAGATTAGTGAAAACAAAGACGTACCCTTTGTTTTTCCATGCAAGTTCATGGACCCCAGATACCCCAAGTTCATGCCCCACACTGTACCTGCACGCTCAATTCATCTTCTCTGACACGAAGAGAATGTAAATTAAACATCGGATTCATTGAAATGACACGGCCAAAGGTGTCAAGTAAACAAGTTTAGATAATTTGGGGCCTATTCTCATAAAAATATAGCAACCAGTATGAGCAGTTTCTACTACGGATGCTTTCAGAGTTTAATCTAAAATGTGGTATTGCTGCCATGCATTCTTATATATTTCATGATTCGGCATTTTTTTAAAAAAACATGACAGCGGAAGAACAGGACGGTTTGGATGTCAAAGGGCCAATGTTGACTGGAAAGGTTTCCATGTGGAACTTGGCAGCCCTTTCTTTAAGAGGTGTCTCTTGACTGTTCTCTCCAAACTGCTAATTCAAGGTGCCCATTCTGACCTCTCCGGATTCGGTCGTGTGTCTGCTCACCCTTTACAAGAGTCTCATCTCCTCAAAGCCTTCCTTAGAAATCTCATTATTCCTTCATGCTCTGCTTTCTCCACACCATTCCTACTGTTTGGAGCACATGTTTTGTGCCTGGTAATGTCATCTGGTGCTGTATTGCCAAATGATTTCAAATATTTTTGATTTGAAATCACATTGCATCAATGTGATTTTTTTTTTTGATTTGAAATCACATTGCATCAATGCACAATCACATTGCATATTTCTTATGCATATTTAGCATACAAGGCACGTGGAGAGTCCTTGCTGAATTTGATCTTGCCCTCTACAACTTTGATATATGGAATTGGGGTGTGTGCGTGTGTGTGTGCATGTGGTACATACAGTTAATCATTTTTTTGATTTGTGCTTTAGTCCTGAAGCATAATGCCAGTCTAATCCCCAAATATTTAATTAACAGTACAAATGTGGCTTCTCTAAGTAACTGGAAACGTTCATGCACCAGGCCTAGTAGCAAGGATGAGATGCCCACTCCGTGCCCTGAAGAGCATTGTCTACAGGGATGCCAGGCATGAAAACAGACTGTCACAGCACACACAAGAGTCTGTTAATGTGGAAAGCACAGAGAGATGCATTTGGAAGAGACAGGGACATGAAGGATATGTGTGTGTGTGTGTGTGTGTGTGTGTGTATAAAATGCACAATTATAAATATATAAATTTATAAAAATTATTTACATAATTTTCTTAAATGAAATTGCATCTCCAAATGTAAAAAGAAAGTCCCAACCAAGGCTTAGCTGAGAAGTGGTGAATTTTGTGTGGTTGTGGAAAAAAAAATGTGCAGTGGATTGTGAGGTGACTGGAAGAGGCTGAAAGAGAAGCATCTATTGAGGTAGCCCAGGCCAGACTTTGAAGTGCCTTCCGGTCATGCAAAACTGTTTCGACTTTCTTCTACAAAAAACAAAGACCCAATAGAGATCTTAAACAGGAGGGTGAAACAATCAGATTTGCTTTATGGAAACACATCAGCAAGTCTATATGCAATCATTTAGAAAAGTATGTCTCAGGCATATTTTCCCCAATGTTTCAAGTCTGATTTGTTCTACTTCTCTTTGTCTAACAAAATCCTTTTCCTTTTTCTCCCTTCATGAAGTCAGCAGCAAACTGCATGCTACAACAGAGGCAAAGTCATTATCTTGCCACAGAAAGGCAATTTTACATTGTCTTTGCTGTTGAGCCCACTGCTTTTGTACCCTATGAATTATGGCCCACGGTTGGGTCAGCAGCTATCAGCTGAACAACAGCCTCTATCTATTTTGTGTAGCCTGATGCTGTCTGAGAAGCCTTTAAGGTTTAGTTATTGGAATTTGGGAGAAGGGAAGTTTCCCTGTGAATGGAATATGGAGAAACCCAGGAGACCTGAGTCAATTTCAACAGTCCTAAATAAAGTTCTGGAACTAATTCTTCACAAAAAAAAATACCTAAGTGGTAAATCTTTGTTCCAAGGAATTGAACAAGAAAAGTATCCCAGGAAGCCAGGAAAAGCCAATTCGTAAAGAAAAGGGAAACGAAGCCAGAGGATTTGGAATGTCAGAGATGGCACGATAAGAGAAACATCTTTCCTAACTTTATTCATTAATTTAGGACATCTTTGCCTGCATGCCTCAGATGCTGAGAGTCTAATTTCTTTCAAAAAAAAAAAGAAAATATATTGAAACTATTCCAAGTTAACCAAATGATTGTTCAGAATACTTAACTAGATGTGTTAAGGATAGTAGAATAATCACATTAGCATTAATTTGCCCTCAATTTACCTTAAAATATTTACAAACTCCAGCTATCTTTTTCCCCTAGTCTCTCAAAATACACGAGAGATGAGCAAGGGAATGAGGCAGCACAGGTGGCCAGCTTGTCTGGTGACGCAGCCCACAGTTACAGTGGCCCGGCAGCCATTCTCCTCTGTGACAGTTCTTCCTCTTCCCCGTGGGAGCAGGGTCTCAGCCCTCACAAGGTGGTCAGGTGGCTAACGGACCAAAGGAGCCTGACGTTTTGGAGTTCCACCCCATGGAGTAAATTTAAGAGCCCTAATTTATAGGAATCCTGAGTATACCAACAGGTAGGGAATGAACAGAGGTAGAGAGAGGCAATAAAAATGCCCACGTCTCCAAGTACCTACTAGCAAGTAGGATCAGAGTGAGAACCAAAGTCCTTCACTGAGACACAAGGCGTGGGCAGTTACCGCAAGTTACCACCTGTTTTTCCACTCGCAAGCATGCATGTTAAATCTCTGAAGTCGGGGGGAAATAAACATTACAAAAATATTCAGTGACTGGAAATCTCTTGAAGCCACACGATGCAGGTTGAGCCGAGGTTATTCTTGAGCCTTAATTCATCCTTCTTCGTGGCTGTGTAATATACTATAGTATACAGATATATTTTGTTAATCCACTCACGAATTGATGGGCACTTGGGTTGATTCCACACCTTTGAAGTTATGAATTGTGCTGCAATAAACATTCACATGCAGGTGTCTTTTTGATAAAATGACTTCTTTTCCTTCTGGTAAATACCCAGTAGAGGGCTTGCTGGATCAATGGTAGGTCTACTTTTAGTTCTTTGAGGAATCTCCATACTGTTTTCCATAGAGGTTGTACTAATTTGCAGTCCTACCAACAGTGTATAAGCATTCCTTTCTCTTTGCATCCATGCTAGCATCTATTGTTTTTAGACTTTTTAATAAAAGCCATTCTAACTGGGATTTTAATTTGCATTTCTCTGATGATTAGTGATGTTGAGCATTTTTTCATATGTTTATTGGCCATTTGTATATCTTCTTTTGAAAAGCTTCTGTTCATGCCTTTTACTCACTTTTTAATGGGGTTGTTTGCTTTTTTCTTGCTGATTTGCTTGAGTTCTTTGTGGATTCCGGTTATTAGCCCTTTATTGGATATATAGCTTGTGAATATTTTCTTCCATTCTATAGGTTGTCTATTTGTTCTGTTGATTATTTCCTTAGCTGTGCAGAAGCTATTTAATTTAATCAAATCCCATTTATTTATTTTTGTTGTTGCTGTGATTGCCATTGAGGTCTTCTTCATAAATTCTTTGCCTGGGATGATATCTAGAAGAGTTTTTCCAACATTTTCTTCTAGAGTTCTTATGGTTTCATGTCTTACATTTAGGTCTTTTATCCAGTTTACTTTTTTGTTGTTGTTTACTTGTTCATTCATTTCTTCAAAAGTATTTCTTGAGTATCTTCTATGTTACACATGTTGGGTGTTGTCTAGGTTCTCAGAACACCAATATGGAAACAGCAAACCTCTGATCACCATCACACAGTGTGTGGGGAGACTAATCTATAAATATATGGTTTTAATGCAATACAGTAGGGGTGGCTCAGAGTTCAGAGAGGCAAAACCAGCTTGAGGTGGGGCGTGGGTAGTTGGTGAAATCAGAGAAGACCCCATGCGGGAGGTGAAGCTGGAGACAGGACTTGAAGGGGAAGCACTAGTGGCTGACATTTATTGAGCTCCTACTGTGTACCAGGGACTACCCTAAGAGTGTTACATGTATTAACCCATTGAATAAGAAAGGCACTACTAGTATCATCACAATAATGGAAATACAGAAAACCAAGTTTGCCCAAAGTTACTCCATTATTATGCAACTGAGCTAGGATTTGAACCCACATATCTGGCTTCAGAGTCTGTGCTTTTCACCACTATCCTGGTCTGGTCAAATAAGGGATTTCCTGGTCAGAAAATGTGTAGAGTGTCACAGCCACGGACTAGCAAGATGCATATTAACAAGAATGGGAAGGTGTGGGGAGACAGCTCCGGGTGGCGGGGCACGGAACTGGAGAAGGATGCGCCTCTGCTGGCAGGACCCACTCAAATTTTAACTTGTCCACTGTGAGAAATCTTGGAAGGGTTTGAGGAAATGAATGAAAGGGTTAGTTCTACATTTTAGAAAGATAACTCTATGAAATAGGGAGGATACATTGGTGGAAGGTGAAACTGGAGGCAGAGAGACCAATTAGGAGATTCGTGCAATGCTGCATCCCAGACAAGAGGGATGGACTTGTGTCTGCCTGGATAGCATTCCAGCAGTAGACCGAGTATGCAGGGGTCTTTCAAGGAATGGATTTTGTTTGAAAGGGATCTTAAGATGGATGGGAATATATGTGAGTTGGTTGGCACTTTATCCAAGAATTCTCCCTCCAGGTGTCAAAGCAATAAAGCAATTAATTGTAAGGCAAGATGATCCAATCACTGAAAATGAATGTTATGGGGTTTTGTCCCAGTAAACTGTAAACCCTATAATCCTTCCAAAATATGACTACAAATCTTTGCTTTTCAATAAATATTTAATAACAAGGGATTGCCAAGGAAAGCTGTATTTCAAAAATCTTAATTGCTCTAAAGAAACCATCCACAGACTTAGGTATTAATGCACCTAATTGCTGTTAAAATGCATTTATCAACCGAGGTGATCAACAAAGATGCAAGCAATGAGTTTTCTAGTCTTTGGATGGGTAGGGACAGAAGATTAACAGCTTTATTGTTTCTAATTCATCCTTTGCATGGATCACACTTTTTTAGCTCCAATTTATCTTTTATCTTAGGCTGTGTAATCAAATCCAATCCTCCATTTCATTAGTAGAGTGTAGAATTTTCCATTTTTTCCTGTATTTTGGTTTTAGGCAATTCACTCTTCCCTTTTCCAGGTGCATTCAGAGCTCACTCTTAAAGTCGTAAGTAACTACTGATGTCTTGTCCTTAGCTATTTCTTGTTCTACTCATTAGTTAATTTATTCAAAAAATATATATTAAGCACCTATTTTGGCCCAGGCACTATTCAAGTCTCTCAGATAAGCAGTGGACCAAAGAGACAAGTTCACTGCCTTCCTCAGACTTAGAGTCTGGTCAGGAATACAGACATTAAACAAATTAAATACAGAAAACTATCAGAGCCAGATTACCCAGCCAGACCACGTTAAATGTTTTGGATTTTATTCTAAGAAAATGAGTACAAAATGAAAAAAAAACCCACTAAAACTGAAATTATTGTTTCTTGATATTTCTCCTGATTTCACTCAATTAATAAAACAGTGTGAATGGTCTAGAATTTCCAACAGGGGGATTGGGAGTACAAACACAGGACTCTTATTCTGGTCTTGGCTTTTCCACCACCAATTTAATTTATTTAAAAATAAATATTGTTATTTAATTTGAAAATAAATAGTGTTACTATGACTTTCCCACATCTTGTCTAGATGAGAAATAACACACAAAAACTTAAATTTCTGTAATACATGAAATGGCAACTAATATGTTCACAGAAACAATCAATTTTTTCCAGAGAAACTATCATGATTCAAAGTTAATCTGTTCCAAGGAAAGGAAAGTGGAATTGGTTACTGACATGCAATCACTCATTTCTTATTTTACCAACAGTAATTAAATTGCCCGGAACTGTTGTCATTTAACAGCCTATTAATTGACTAATGTGCATTACATGCATTCAGAGTATAGGTAAAATCCAGGGATTAAGCAAGAAGAAAAAGAGATTTTCAAACTCTGCTTGTCATCCTGAAAGGGGTAAATTTACCTTATATTGCAAGGTAATTTATAAATGCCCAAGTAGCTTATGTTTCAGAAGAGGGAAACATGTCAATCTGAGACAGAAGGGTTCTGTAGCCTCCCCGACAGCATGGAAGTTCTTTCTTGAAACCTTTCTCGTGAGCAGAAGGACTCACTGTCCCTGGCCGTCAACAAGATGCTTACTTGTGCAGTAACTTCTTTCGTCATGAAAAGGCTCACTCACCATCACCAATCCTTCAGGTTGCTTTTGAGACCTGCTATGATGCTATTTGACATTCCTAGTTGGAGTCATTCTTATTTTTTCTAATGGTCACATAGAACTTTGCCACATATCCATGTTTTATTTTCTTTTCCAGTTTTAGAATGTTAAACATAAATGGTTTAATGGACGCCTGCAACACATGTTAAGAGTCTGGACTGCTTATTTGTCAAAGCCTGAGATTTTCCATCTTTGAATCTCCAGTATATTGGATAGGCCTGGAACATGGGAGGTGTCAAATGATGCTTGAAAAATTGAATTGGGATAGGAAGTAATTGACTATACATAAAGTTAAAAGAAAAGACAAAATTGGCATTTGCTAGCATTATTAAAAGGTGCACATCTGGGTTATCATAATCTTAAATTGCTGGCAAGCATCAACTTCACGCATAAAATTTTCTTCAAAGGATCTTATCACCAAACAACATTTCTATCGGATTACTTTGAGCACAATAAGAATCCATGTCTCCTTTCTGTAGCCAGAAACTTCTTCCTTTTCTTGGACTTCAGGCACAAAATCAGTCTCTTAAAGATCACATCACCCTTGCCAAGACCATTCTAGCACCAGTAAGCATTTATACGTCCTCTTGTTTCAGAGCAGTGTGTTCTGCTGACCTTGCCTGAGTACTGTCTCCCCAGAGGCCAATCCTGTTGCTGTTCAGTGCCTCAGTTTACTGTCTGTAAAATGGAGGGAAGACTGCCTTTCTAATTTACTGACACCTATGTAAGTTGGAGAGTTGCCTTGGCAGGGAACTGAAAGTATGACGGGGAAAAAATGAAGCAAGGTGTCCATGCTCCTCTTTCAGTGTGGGCTCCTGGAGAGCTCCTCCTCTATGGGTGACATTAGTGGTCTTGCAGCCAGGTCCCTGGAGATTTTAGTACCCTGGCAATTTTTAGTCACTGAAGTAATGTAAAATTGCACTAGGCCCTTGGTTGTTCACACATGTTAACCACTTGCTTCCTGCCCAGCGTCCATTGTTGTCACAAAAATTATTAACCACAAATGCAGTGTTTCTTCGTCAAGCAGGAGGGTCATGAGGAGAACTTATGAGTTCATTTTGCAAAAGAAATAAATGTCCCTGAACAGATGTGACTAGCTGCTGAATCCCAGAAGTCTGGTTACTCAAAGTGTTATCTGAGACTAAAAGCAACACAGGCTTCCCCCTTCCTTCCCCCCGATCCTGTGTAAAAGCTCACTGCCTCATGTCTGTGACAAGGCAGCTCTGTGAGACTTTGCTCTCCTGTCTTCTCATTTTGGCCAAACTGAAACCTTTCTCTGTCTCTAAGCACCAGTGTCACAGTATTTGACTGTAGCTGCACATTGGGTCCATGAGCCTGAATTTGTGTGGTCTCACTTATTTCCTCAATAGAACTGACCCATAGGATATTCTAGGGTCTCCTGTTCCTAAATATTGGCTCTTTGGTGATAACGTATAAGTAAAATACAAGGTATAAGATTAAGATTTATGGTCCCAAACATAAATTCAGAATTGACTTATTTACCCTTAGTTAAATGTTGGCCTCCAGTAGAAAGAAGCCTTCCTTATAAGTGGGTAACAGGAAGAACTGTAGGTATAAATAACTATAAGTTGAGATAATAAATATGTCTGTGCCCTCATAGACTGGTGTGTAACCTTTGGGAAGTCTGGGCCTCAATTTATTCATCCATGAAATCGCAGGGTCAGAACAGGTGGAACCTCTATGGAATTCTGCTGTGAGTCTATAAATTAAACAGAACTGATTACATTGACAGGAAAGGGATTTGATTATGTTTGTGCATTTTCCTGAAATCAAGACCAGCTCTAACCAAAATTTTCTAAAGAGGGTAAAATATATGTTGCCTTTCTTTCTGGATTCTCTACAAAACACTTTAATAGTCCTCACTTCCCTGAAACCAAACTACCTATAGCATTAACATTACCATGCTCTGTGTCTATGTATCTAACTTGTAAATTTTTCTTGTTAAGGCCAAATTTATGTGACGAGGTAAAATTTCCAGTATCCCTCTGTAAAATCCTGGTGGAAGAGAGAAAAATAGCTAAATGGTCCATCCTGGATGCTCTCAAATGATATGATAGCAGAAATCCTAACTAATGCTCTAACATGTGTAAGTTTCCTGTGACAGGCCACTTAAGTCCTGGCTTCCATGACATCTTTCCATTAAACAATACTTTTCAAGCACAGATCTTCAACCAACATAGATCTACCTATCTATAGTCTATTCTTCAGTTAATGTCAGAACTTTATTCCACACCTGCCACTGTAGGCATCAGATGCTGTGTCAAAGCACGTCACAGATTGTCTCTGCTGAAAGTCCAGAGTAGGTGGTGTCATTTCTCAATATTATCTCAAAAATATCATGAAAGCTTCAAGTCCTTATGTTTCTTCTCTCAGAGGCATTTGATTCTAAGCTTTGTTTGTAATTATGGTGTGAAAGCCTCGTTTCATAGTAAAGAGATGGCTGTCATCTGGAGAGAAGCAAGGGTCTGGGAAGGGCTAAGGGACCCTTTCTAATGTGCTGGGTATTAAACAGCACAGATTCTTTCCTTTGCCAAAGGCCAAACAGCATCCAACAGAGGAAAGTGTTGTCTGGCACCATGCAATCCCATTAAAAGCAATAAATAAACACATCCAGCTATATCGGGATAGTATTCTCAAATTTGAATCCAGAGGACAACATAGTGCATTTTAATAACAAATTGCTGACCTGAGAATACTCTAGGAGAATCCACTGTGTGTCATAAATTGATGGTTCAACTAATGCCTCTATAGAAACCTATTGACCGAATAGCCAAACTGGCTGGCTTACAAAGTGCAGCATTATTTTTCCTAAATCCCCAACATTTATGATTTTATTTCAGTAAAACAGTAATTTAACATTACCATGCTCTGTGTCTATGTATCTAACTTGTAAATTTTTCTTGTTAAGGCCAAATTTATGTGACGAGGTAAAATTTCCAGTATCCCTCTGTAAAATCCTGGTGGAAGAGAGAAAAATAGCTAAATGGTCCATCCAATGACTAAATGTGTAAGAAGAAATATATTGAAGGCTATGGAACAATTTATTAATAATGGTAGGACATTTTCTGCAGTACTTTTAATGTATCACTTAGGACCGTATTGATTCAGTATCAAAGTTCTTGGAAACAAGCCTCTTACCAATATCTAAGATCCTGATGTTGTAATTGAACTAGAAAATGTAAGATTTCCACTGTTCCTGCTGAGAATTCTTCCCAATAAATGTATGTTTTCCACTGGGGCTAAAACCACTGCTACTTGTGTTTTTAATTTTTCCTCCTGTTTCTTTTTCATATTATTCAGTTTTCTTTTTTCTCTCCTTTACCAGAAAAACAGACATATTAGACACTATTTATTCCTCTAAGACAACTTGCACTTTAGGGGGCCATTTGAATGATAAACTTTGTTATAACTTATAGCCGGAAAATCACCAGTGTGCAGTATGAAAGAATTGAAAAATGCATTAATGTTTAACCCTACAAGGTTGTTGAGTGAAACTCTTAGCAGAGATGAGCTTTCACTGTTTCTCTCATTGTTTTACATGTTATTCTGTAAAAAAGAAAAGTTTAAAGAATGGCTCAGTTTGCAGCCTCACTGAGGAGCCAAGACACATACCTCTGAAGTTAATGAGTTATGTATTACATCATCAGCAGCACAGCGTCAGTTTTCTGGGAGAACAAAGACCACTCAACCAGGGTTATGGCTCTGACTCTAATGCTAAGCAGATATGTGGCCTTGGGGAAGATGGTTCATCTCTTTGAGCACCTGAAAATGAAGGGACCAGGCAAGGCCATCTCTGAGGTCCTTCCACTGCTGTGTGTGGGACACCCTGGTTGTGTGTTTTCAGAATCTTAAGAAAAGTACTAAAGAGCTACTTGAAGAAAGCAGACTAGAATGTCCAATACTGGGAGAATTAAGTATTTTCCAGTGGAATGGAATCATTATAATACAAGGAGTGCTTAGGAAAAGTAGCATCACAAGTTTCACTTGAGAGAAAAGAAATGTGGCCCACGCCTCTGACTAGACGGTTGTAAAACCATTGGGTTATTAAGTATGGAATGTCCGATTTCCTTAAGTACTAAGTTGGACAGTTGATATCTCTGACATTTCAGTTTGACAATTCTTTTTAAATTTTTATTGTGAAGGTACATCCTCAGTTTTGCAAACACACTTTTTGGCTTGTGATTATCTTTCAAATTTTTTTTAGAGCAATTTTTGTGAAACCATGGATAAGTCAAAAATTTGTGTTATCTTCGAATATGAGTTCCGTTGTTGGAACCAGTGCAGCCCAGACAGCTCGAAATATCAGTGAAGTGTTTGGCAAGGATGTGGCTAATGATCACACAGTATGTCCATGGTTTGAGAAGTTCTGTTCTGGTGATTTTAATCTTGAAAATGAGCCACGTGGGTGACCTGAGACCAAGGTGGATAATGATGAGCTGAGAGCTGTAGTGGAAGCGAATCCATCTCCACCTACATGTGAATTAGCAGCAAGGTTTGATGTTACTATTCCAACAATATTGGACCATTTGAAACAAATGGGCAAGGTAAGGAAGCTGGGTAGATGGGTTCCACATGAATTAAAGGAGCGTCAGAAGAGAAATTGTCTCAAAGCTTGCCTTTCTTTGCTGTCACGACATAAAGGTGAACTATTTCTATACCATATTGTTACATGTGAGGAAAAATAGATCCTTTTTGACAATTGCAAGTGTTCGACACAATGGTTGGATAAAGATGAAGTGCTAAAACACAGTCCAAAACCGAATATTCATCAAAATATACTAATGTGTGTTTGGTGGTCCAGCACTGGTATTATGCACTACAGTTTCATGAAACCTGGTCAATCGATTATAGCGGAGGTCTACTGCAACCAGTTGGATGAAATGATGAGGATGCTTGTGGTGAAGCAGCCGAGATTGGTCAATAGAGACAGGCCAATCCTCTTGCAAGACAAAGCTCAACCACATGTGACACAAACGATGCTGCTCAAACTAGAGAGGCTGGACTTGGAAACTCTCTGTCATCCACCATATTCACCAGACCGTGCACCAACTGACTACCACTTCTTCCAGGCTTTGGACCACTTCTTGCAAGGAAAAATATTCCATTCTCAACAAACTGTGGAAAACTCCTTTCGCGATTTCATCGACACTCACTCTCCAGGCTTCTTTGCTACTGGCATAAACAAGCTACCGTTGAGATGGCAAAACTGTGTCGATATTTTAAGCACATACTTTAATTAATTGTACTGCTTCTTGTTTGAGATATAATAAACTACACTTTTAATTCAAAATTGGACATTTCACATTTAATGACCTATCATAGTGTCTCCTCATCAGTGTTGGGCTGTATATGCCCAAGTGTGGTGGATGTTGTGGTTTGCTACTCAGACGCCCCCTGCAGGTCAGGGACATTTAGTCACCAAGAAACTGAAAATGTGGGCTCCCAATGGCTCACAACTAAATCCCTCTCTTGGAGTTACTCTTAGCTGAAGGAAGCTGCCTTGACCAAGTCTATACTCTCCCTGGGGATAGTCTGCTTTGAATGACTGGTCAGTGGAGGGAGTGCACAAAATCTCAGACCCCTTGCCCCAGTTTGGGACAGTTCTGAAATATCATCTCAGGTCAGAGACCCCATGGAATGTGGGATCCTCTGAGGTCTCTGTGGCAAATGCATCACAGAGATGTGGCAAATGCATCATCTCTATGCTCAGTTTTGCTTTCCACTTTCCCTTTTGGATGATATTCATGAAAGTACTCCCCAATAAATCTCCAAGGTTTATTTGAATTTCTCCAAATGTTCATCTCAGAGAACCCAGCTCAGGTGCCAGAAGATGGAGAATAAAAACTTCAGTATTAAAGACCCATTGAGAGATGGGTTGAGGTGGGATGCAGTGGCATGACAGAGAAGGGAAGGATAGGGCAAAGGAAAACTGGAAAATGATGGAATTCTACTGGGGTTGGGTTAGTGCAGATTGTCGACCTCAAATAAACAAAAGGGTCAGAATCGAATGTAAAGACAGTTTATTCAAGCACAAAATGTGAGACAACTCCAAAGGAATGGAGACAGTGTTCTAAAGTAGGGAAGTTAAGATTTCATTTATACAGGCAGAGACAGGAGTTTTTAGCAGGATTACAACATTATTTATATGAGGTTGACACATAGTTATAGCACTTTGATTGGTTATAGGCATTGTTTCTTTTTGGGAAGGGTACATTTAACATTTTTTACAGAGGGTGTAATAATCATGAGCTTTCTGTCATCTGGTCTAAGTAAAGCCAGACAACAAAGGGAAGTTCATCTATAACAAAGGTCATTAATTAAGAACAAAGGAGGTTTTTGTCCCTGGCATCGTTTAATTCCCTGTAGTTGTTGTACAGAACAAGAAAAATGAGAACTAGTTAATCTATAACCTGAGAAACAGGGGTTGTAACCATATGTGACTCAGACCATGGTCCTATCTCTCTAGTATTTGGGGAGTTCCAACAGCTTTTAAATTATATTTATTTTCACAAGATAATATATTGGAATAAGGTACCTCCCCTGTCCAAGATAGAAATGACCCACTTAGGCCGTTTTGGGGGGTCTGTAGTGGAAGGCAGTAGATATTTTAGTAGAGGGAGCATGAGACAACAGGCTCTGGTGATTGCCAAGATTTTTTTCCTCTGACAATGTAATCATGAAGCCAGCAGAGGAGCCCAGGGGTACTTCTGGGGAACAGAGTCCATGGAAGCACATGGCGTTTCTGAGGAAGAATAAAATCCAAACTAAGGGGTGAAAGCAAGAGAATTCCAGAAACCCAATAAGTAGCACCCCTCCTCCTGCACAAGGGGGAGTCAGGGCTCCAAGGCAGAAGGTCCTCAGTTCTGACAGAGATCTGTCCAAGGCGGGAGGCGACAGAGAGGGAGGGAGATGGGCAGAAACTTGTTCTTCTAGGAACAGCAGGTCAACAGGGCTATGTTTCTTAAGGCAAACTCTCAGGAGACATAATGAGACATTTCCTTTTCCACTTTCCTTTCTGGGCAAGTCACTGAAGGAGCGTGTTGAGAAAACAGATATTCAAGCAGCTTGCAAAGGGGAGAGGTACAGTGCTGGTACATTCAGGGATTATTATTCAACTACAATGCCTAAATATTTCTGAAAAACAATATAATTTGTCAACACATCCTACTCCCTCTCTTCCCACATCTTATACTTGTGCAGCTACTTTTTGATCATACAGAATTCCATGTTTATATTAACTATATTTCATCTTGTTTTATTTGGACCTCGATCCCAGCCAGTTGTGAATCTATTCCATTCTGATCCAGTCGTTCATTGTGTTCAGTTCCTCATACTCTACTCCCTCCCTTCTCCCTATTCTGTTTTTCCTCATGACCTAATCACTTCCCAAAGGCCCCACCTTCTAATACCATCACATCGGAGGTTAGGATTTCAACATAAATTTTAGGGTGGGGTGGGGGACACAAACATTCAGTCCATTGCATTCACTAATAATAACTTAATTGGTTATGTTTTTTAAGCATCTTCCAAAATCATTAGCTCTTTATGCAGTAGGAAACACACAAGATTTTCATCTTTCCTTTTCCTAATCATATCACTGGGTATTTTCTTTCTTGTTTATACCACCACAGACATAAAAGAATGTAGGACCCCTTATAGCATACCCATGTATAAGTGAGGGTTGGATGCAGACTATAAACACCAACTCTCATTAATTTAAGCAGAAAATAAATTTACGGAAGAACATCAGTTCATCCATAGAACTAATGGATGGTTGGAGAATTGGATTCAAAAAATGGACAGGAATGCAGAGACCAGATACCTGGAACACAGCTGAAGTCACCCTGAAGTTACATTCTGAGTATGGTGCCCCCACAGGCACTATTCTTTTCATGGTCAGCACCCTTGATTCTGGAGGCTGCAGCTATGAATGGACTCGCCCAATGGGGGACTCCCCACAGTGGGAAGGGAGCTGGATAGCCAATGTCCACTATAGTCAACCTATTAGTTATCCAACCTCCAGATACATATTTCTTCTCACAATGGTCTTAAAACAATACCTCTCTCAATATAATGCAACTCCATGTGCAACTAAAAATACTCCCTCCTTCTCCCCAAAGGGAGATGTCCCAAGTTCTCATTAACATCTGCTAATGGCACCAAGTTATGACCTTCCAGGTGATGGATATTCCTCTCTTTATTCTGCCATGATCTTGGTTAAATATTCTGTGACCTATGGAACAAGTTGTAAAGTTAGCCACAGCCAACACACTCGATAGGTAACAGTGAACAAGAGGGATAGAAACCAAAAGGGAAATCAAAATATATAAAATCACATCTGTACAACAACCAGAGAAATTATGGATAAAGCCTCTAGAAATTATGGATGACTGGCTATGAAGCCAGTTCATGAAGTTGGCATTTAGTCCTTTCCTTCTCCACCACCAATCTGTGTTCCCTTTGCCTCTGCCTAGCACCTTATTGGATCAGGTTTCTTGCCCAATGTGAAAATCCAAATCTTGGTGATCCTACTCACGTGAGATTGCAGGGTCCATTATCTTTCACCACTGGGCAGGGTAGTGTGATGAGTCCAACTTTAGGCCCCTCTGGGTTGAATGCAGCAATTCTAGGTTCTCTTTTATTGTCAGTATCAGCAGTGAAAGGCAGCTTGTTTATCTGTTGGTATAAAGGATCTAAAACATCCACGTGGCAGTCTCAGAGTCAATAAAATCATTGTCCTGTAGAGATGGAAATTGTCCCTTGATTATTAAAACCTCTAAACCTGGAAGAGCTCAGAATTCAGGAAGCTGAGTGAAAGAATGCTGTAAATGGGTCATTTATCTGAGAGTGAATATCCACACATTTACCCTTTAGATCCTGGAATCGTCTACCTATGGAAAAATAGTGCCATATATTGTTCACAGTGTCAGAATATATACTGCATTTTATAAAACCACATCCCAATCTCTCCCTGCTGAGACTCTGAGTCTTATATAGATCATGTCACTATTCCACAAGGCCAACTGCATTTGGTTGATGATGTGTTTTAAGATCCTGAATTCCATGGGCATCATCCCATTGCCTTAGTTCTTTAACTTTAAAGTGAATTCCCACATGAAATTCTGTTTTATGGGATACTATGATTGTGTACAAGGGGCTAAGTAGTTGGTCCATGGGTGGTGATGTCTGCAAGGACATTATGGGCAGGGAAGACAACTCTAAATCCAGAATGCCTATATACTTGCAAGAACAAATTATTAACCCCTTCATGAGGGAATGGGGTCAAATAAAATCAATGGGCCACTGAATATATGACTGGTGCATATGAAACTTACTAGTGCCTTCTAGTGACCTGCTCACTTCCAACACCACATAAGTCACTTTGATTTACTGAGGGACTACTGCTGGGAAGAGAATTTGTAAACAGGGAACCATATAACATCCAGGTCTTACTGGTCAACTCCGACTACATGGTCACTTGGTATCCCATGGTCAGTTGTTTGATTTCCAGTAGGACCAGTTGCAGGCCAAGAGCTATTTGTCAAAAACAGAATAATTATTTACTGAAGCAAACACAGTTCTGCTCTAAAATTCTTGGTGCCTACCCATCTAGTTTTGTTCTACAGATCCTATGATGAATTCACTACTCCCTAAGAGCTCTATGAATAAGACCATTTTGTTTCCCACTCTGCTGCCTTCTTTGATGATTATTTTGATGGTCACTTTGCATCTAGCGGTTAAAACTGCCCGTTTGGCCTCTGACACTCTGGAATCCTTTCAGTCTATTAAAATTAGGGAAAGTGTATCTGAATCATAGCATTGCAGGACAGAGGGAAATCATCATTAAAGTGCTGTTCAAAAATGCTAGCATTCCCCAGATTCATGTCTCATTTGGGAGTGGGGGCAGGAAGAAAGTCTGTGTATCTAGTCCAACATTCCTACCCTGCAAAGACACTAAACTCTTTTCTCTATATTAAGCCAACATATTTTTGACAATTTGCCTTTGCTTAGGGTGTATTGCTTCATGTGGACCAGTCTTACATATCCAGACTCTCTCTAAGATAGATGTCATGTTGGATTTAGGATTATATTTGTTCTTTCTTGTTGTAGCATCCTCAGAATACATTCCAATACCCATTAGTCATATTTGCAATAATCTATAATAACCAAGTCCAGGAATACTTTGGTGTATATAAGATATCTTCTACTCAGTTTGGCTTTTAATTAGCCTCTTGGAGCACGTGACACTTTGAGTTTGATGACAGATATGGACACACTGAAGGAGCTCAGAGATTAGTATTGGCTTCCCTCTTGAATGAGAATTTGGTGCACAAGACAAGGAGATCCTTCTTCTGGCAAACACTTTTCACTGATTTGTGGTTTCAAGATGTTTTTCCAATTCTAGGAGTTCTGCTCATCCCTATTCAACATTTTGTTTTCACTGCAAAATGATGAGGCTGGGAATTCCATTGTTATTTTAATTCAGCAACCAACAGGGTCAAACTTTGAGTTTAGTTTTGGTGATCTCAGCCATGTAGTTATGACATGTAAGATATTTTGGCAAGCTCTATGCCTTAGCATGAAGTATGAAGACTTCAAATGGCTATTTTGATAACTTTTTTATCAAGTGCTCTTAAGAACAGCCACTTCACCTTCTTCTTGAATTCTTAGACTCTTCTTGCTGCTCTTTTGCAATCATTTTGTGGTTTCTCAAAAGACTTATCTATAGAAAATTTGATTCTAAGTTCCTTTTTTTAACCACTATGTGTCATGAGCTTTCATATTGCTATCCTGAAATATTGATAAGAGTTCGATTGCCTTTTGCCTCAGTCTAGGGCAGACAACCCATGTCTTATTCCCCTGCGTTTCTAAGGTTCTGTTTTCTACAACCATGGTTCCATGAGGGTAAACAACAGAACATGACTGCACATGGACTTGTTGGGAAAATGTTTAGTAGCTCACAGAAACAATCAGAAGGCTCCTAAAATTAGCAGAAGCCAAGGAAGGCTTGACAGTAGAGACAAGCGTATTACACTAAAGAAACAACCTGATAGGGTGCCACCATTCCCACTTTTTCTACCACTACTTCTAGGCATTCTAGCAACCAGCACCCTAAGCTCCAATGGCATCTTTGCCACTACATGCTACTACTATTAATGGATTCTAATTCTTACTTCACTTCAATGTCACTTGTTCAAGCCTCAAAGTTCTTGCTGTGGTATCCAGTTGTTCTATTCTAGGCCACAAGCCAGCACCTTAACTCTCAGGGGTGGGGAGATGGAGTATGTGGTCCTCCTTTTCCTTTACGCAAGAAGGAAGGTAGGGCTTCCCTTAAACAAACACTCTCACAATGGAGATTCCTCCAAAATAGGAATGAGTTTACATGCTGGGCAGCCTAACGTGACAAATATCCATTTCATGCACAAATGGTATTATCAAAGGAAGAGAGATTAGTTACATCACTTTCAAAATGACGACTACATTTTAGTAGTTAATCATCAACTAACTGTTGGAGAAATGATTTATTACAAATTTGCTACAAGTTTGTTCTTCTAATACCAGTAATTAGGAACTACCAGATCCTGAATCTGCTCTATATTCTTTTACTACCTAACTATATTAATTGCTCAGGTTTTTTAACTTTGCTGGGCATTATAGAGAGGGCTGGCACCTTACAATGCTGACCTTCTGAATTTCTGTCTTGAGCGATTTTCCTATGCCGACTGTGTTCATCAGGGGCTCTGGGGATGCCATTCTCTTGGCTTTGCACGCTGACCCCACTGAGGCGAATACAAGATCGTTTTGCAGGGGCTGCTGATACTCACAGACCCATCTTTAGAACCCATGAGCTGAAGGTCTGTGCTTCGAACAGATGGTTGTAACTTGACCTTCCCATCCTTCTTCTGAGATGCAGGACTACAGGGGAAACATACTTGTGATGAGAAAATGGGGATGATTTATTTAGTTGCAGCCTTATCAAGATGGGAGGGTAAGAGAGAAGCTTTGAAAGCAAATTCCTATGGTGGGAAAGAGTAGGCGCCATAAAAATTCAATTTTACCAAGGGCTAAACGAGTGTTGTTGTTGTTGTTGTTTTTTCTCACTCTGAATTAAGTTTGTTCTGAAATAGAAATCCTTTTCTTTTTCCTTTTACTTCACTTCCATTCTCAGCTCTTGTCTGGGGACCCTATTTAGGATTAAAATAAATGGACCATTTCAGCATAAATGTAGCAGAGCAGGAAAGAGTGTGGAAAGTGCTTACTGCATAAAACACATCCCTTTCTGATTCATTACATCCCTTTTCTGCTGTGTATAAGTGGACACCTTTCACTGACTCACTACGGGGTAGCTGAGCACATGTATTTTGAAGGGAGGAGAAGACCTTTTCCAAAATACACAGGACTAAACCATATATCCAACAGACTTATCAAAATCAGTCAGTTAACAAAAGGGGCCTTCAGGAACTTGTCTCAGCCAAGCTTGAAAGCTTATTTTCTAGGAAGAGAGATGTTTTTACAGAGGATGAACATTTTTTATATTCAAAAGATGCACTGATTAGAAAATAGTTTATACAGGAAAAGCTGATCATTGGTAGTAATTAGCTCCTAACAAAGAGTAAAATTTTTCATAAATCAAACTGGAAAATGAAGTATGAAATGTCACGGAAGGAAGTGAGGCAAACATTAGAATGCCTGTTTTGATCAGTTATCTGTTACCTGCATTTTCAAGCCTGTAGCGTTTTCAAAAATCTTTGGGTACAATCAAGATAAAAGATCTTAGTAGAAGCATTCATGAACTATTAATGTCAAGTTATTTGACTGAAGACTTTTAAAGGCTCAGTAATAATGCTATCATCTGATTTGTATTTAAGATGGGGGAATGTACAAATATGAAAGCAGGCAGCCAAAATTATACTAAGAGAAATATATACAGTACTCTTTAGTTTTCAAATGTACAAGATCACATTTTATATTCGGTGATAATTCCTGGAAATCGTGAGTGTTGCAGCAAACCAAATTTGCATTTCTCTAGGGCAGGAAGAGGTGGGGAATCTGCAATGGATGTTTTTAAACTCTCAACTAGTCAATGGGGCACATTTGGAAATACACTCATTTAGAGTTCATAGTCCTACCTATATGTCATAAGGAGGACAAAAAAAAAGCTTGCAGATATTCAGGAACCATTGAAGGTTTTCTATATTGTGACAGTACATGTGAGCAATGTAGGCTTTGAGAGTTTGGTATGGGTATCTACTTTGAAAAGCAGACAAAGATAGCGCAAGTTCCCTGTCGTGTTCGATCTGCTGCTAGTCCAAAAGGTGGGGCAAATGATCTCAATTTATACAATTCCCAACATTTTTAATGGCTCCCATTACTATACAAATTGGTTGTAGCAGATTCTGTACCTCTCTTCAAATCACAGACTTGCACATGGAGAGAACATAGCTTACACCTATGTGCAAATGGCTCTAGCATCATCTTTAGAGATTTGGAAACTTCATTTGTAGTTCAAACGTCCTCATTCTCCCAAACCAGAAATTATAAATCCTTGATCAGTATTATGCCTCTTTCCTGATTGTCTCCAAATATCAACATCTGAAGAACGAACAGGTACAAGGAATTCAAAATATAATAGACTCAATATTTTGAATGTTGACATTATTTACTTCTTAACATAATTTCTGCAAAATTTACACACTATGCAATTATACTGCATTGAACATCTTTATTACTTCTGTCTTCAAACATTTCTTAATGATAGCAAAACTGCTACTTCTATTTTATTTTAAAAATCAATGAATACTTGACGTAAAAAGAACCTGGATTAATCAACTAGTTGATCTTTCTGAACCCAGACATCCAGACTTTTCACCACCCTAAAATGATAGAATACTCTTGCCTGTAAGGAGTACTGTCTATCGGACAAGCCATATACATCACTGCTATTTGTCATTTTTATCAACATTTCACATTGTGCTTTTCTTTTATTGTACTTCTTACAATTGCTATTAATTACTTATATAAAATTATTTTAAAATATCTTTTTATATGTTTGTACATGTCTGTATATTGCACGTTCTATTAAGTAAGGAACCATGTTGGTCTTATTTATAGCTTACTCTTGTATCCCTGTGCTGTGGGTTGAATTTTGTCCCCAGAAAGATATATTGAAGTCCTAACTCTGGTATCTGAAATGTGAACTTATTTGGAAATAGGGTTTTTGCAGATGTAATCATGTGAAGATGAGGTCATACTTAATTAGTGTGGGCCTTGATACAATATGACTGGTATCTTTATTTATTTATTTATTTTTTTCAGTTCAGTAACACAAGATGACTGGTGTCTTTATAAGAAAAGAAAAGTGCCATACGAAGACAGGGACACACAGCAAGAGTATCTTGTGACGACAGAAGCCAGTATTGAAGTGATGCAATTCAAACCAATAAACACTAAGGATTGAAGGCCACTACCAGAAGCTAACAAAAGGCAAGGAAAGATTCTTCCCAGAGTCTGAGAGTTTTCATGGCCCTGTGGACATCTTGATTCTGGATTTATAGACTCCAGAACTCTGAGAGAATGAATTTCTATTGTTTTAAGCTACCAAGTATGTGGTCCTTTGTTACAGCAGCCCTAGGAAATGAATACACCATGCAAGTCACAGTTTCTAATAAGCGCTCATTAACACTTGTTAAATAAATGCATGAGTGAGTAAATGAGTAATTATGCAGTGTCCCACAGGGGCATTTATAAGTGCACATATACCTGAATGGGTTCATATACGATGTGGTGTTGAGTTACTAAATGTATTTTAAATTTCAGGATCATATACCTTGCCAATTGAACATCTATTTCTAGCGTTCTTTTTCTACATTCGAATAAGACAAGTGGATTTTAACTTTTGGCTAAGCAAAATGTAATTATAAAATGAAATAATCATCAGAATATCACATAATAGTCTCTATCAAATAAAAATAGAAATGAGTATGTGCTATTTTCCATTTGAGAATATGAAAGAAATCAGAGATACCTAATTGGTATCAGAGTGGTGAATGCTTTGTCATTATTATTTTACATTTGTCTGTGATAACTTATAAATGTTTCATTATATAAATCATTAAGGAATTCTTTGAATCCTTATCTCCATTTCATAGGTAGTGTAACTAAGGCATTTTAATTTCTAAATTAGGAACTAAAAATGTTGAAACTAGGTCACATTTACCTTCTTATTTAAAATCCTCTACCACATAGAGTTGCTTGACAAAGAAAAACACTTCAGAATCATTGTATCTCCTTTAAACCACAATTTTAATTATTGGATAAGCTTAATAAATTTTAGCACAAATAAGCTCTGCTGGAAGGAGAGAAAAAGAGAGAGAGATAAAGATGGAAATAGATTGAAACAGATAAAGAATATAGACATGGGATATATTTTATGTTTTTATGTTTTATATTTTATGTACACATACATACATACATACCTGAATATGAAGGTGCAAATATGAAAGAAATATGTATATATTTGCTTTAGAAAGCAAGTTTCTGGACAGTGTGGTCTAGCTCCTAAAATATACTGGATCAGGGGTGTTGAGCTTAGTGAGCTCCATTTAGTAATAATCATCTGCATATCAATGTTCATGTCTTCTTATCTCTGTTCTCTTTGAGCAACACCTGACTTATTGGTGACAGGTAGAAACCTCCGTGCTTGGAGGTATTATGTGTCTACGTTTTCCATTACTGTTGTAAACCTAAGAAGCCTATTTCCTATAAATAAACTCAAGAAATGTCCCATTAGGGCAATAGAAACGCTACGACTGGTTTCCTTGCATGATAGCCTTTGAAAATAAGTTCCCCTAAAAGGTAGAGTTACTTTGGCAGTAGGTACAGTGGGTAACAGCTGTTGGCGTTGAAATTTCCTCAGGAGCAGAGACTTTGTAGATCTCTGGTTTGAGGTTATTTCACAGGCTTTAAGAGAAGCTCATTCTCATCAATATGTGTATATTTACAGGTTCACTTTTACTTGGACTTTCCCCTCTGTGCATTTTATATGTGCCTATTAAGTAATCACAGCTATTTGATTACTGATATTAAAAAGAGTACCCGTTAAACCCATTGGAATGCTTAAAAATACTGTCGGTGGTGGGTAGCAGATGGTAATATCTGATGAGAGTGGTCTTCCATGAGTACAGGGCCCAGGCCACTGCCCAGAGCACCTGTTCTTTCCTTTTTCAAGCACCCCTTTCTTCTGTAAAATATTCTAGGACATTGTCAGTTCACAGTGATCTCATTCTCAGGTATATTTAAATTTTATGAAAAATCAGCAATTTGTGCACCAATGTAACCACTTGCTAGTCTTTTAGTCTCATAAGTATTTTGATTTCACTACACCCATGGCTGACCTATAAAAGGGGACTGCTCACGGTGGTGCTTCCTGTCTTTTAATTCTTTCATTCAATTATTCAGCCATATTGTGGTGACCAAATATTATAATATAGACTAAAGTATTTTGAAAAAAAATGTAAAATATGTTAGAAATGTGAAGCAGTGGCTTAGTTTCCTCCCCCCCAAAATGAACACTTTAATAGATCTAGCAATATAGCTTTCTGTTTATCTCTCTCTATAAGCAGATCAGTACAATCTCTCACTTTGTACATAGGTGTGTATATATGTGTGTATATACACATGCATACATATATACACACATAATATGATTATCTTGCTCTGTTTTTTGCACCTGCCTGGGTCTTACCATTCCAACCAGATTATAAACTCTCCTGGGCAGTGAATTATATTTCTCTTACATTCCTCTACACATGAACCACCATTCTGGTCACAGAGGACATGTTCTGTAAGTCTCCATTTACCGACATTGGTAGCCACTTATGACAGTATCTGTTTCTATGCCATCAAGGGATTTTCTAGAAAGCCATCGTTGTTTTGTGGTAGCTTCAAGCATCTTGTTCTAGCTGTTATTGGTGACATTGGCATGTGTGGAGTGACAGATCATCGTCACCACAGAACCCATGGCATCTGAGGACATTGTGGACTCCAGTTGGTTTAAAATTTACCAGCTGGTTTATCCTTGTTTATGTTCAATGTGTGGCAAAACTAATAATATTTCTTTTGAGTGTGCTTGGAGGGCAATACAGATTTAGGGAAAACATTCCCTGCAGTGTTCCATCTGCTGCCCTCTATGTAGAAAGAAAAAGCAACAGTTTTGTGACTGAAGGACACGAATGGCTTACCCATTTGCTTGCCTGTGTAGAAACATGGAACATAGAGTGTCCTTCAGTTGCATGGGAGCCCACTTGGCCATGGTGCTGAGCTCAGAGCATAGGGGGTTAAAAGCTTTGGTTTTTCTTCAGTAACTGTTTGGAAGTACACAATGCAAGTCAACCATCATTTAATTTATTTTGCTTTGTTAGATGGCGGCGTTAATTAATTTTGCTTTGTTGCCTTGCTTTTCTCTTGATAACATCATTCTTTTTAATAGCAATGGAACCTTGCAAATGTCAAGCAGCCTGCCCCAATCACAACAGGCTAAAACACATTAGAGTTTGGAGGCACCACAAATAACTACTCTAGGAAAAAAATGTAATAGCTGTAATTACGTTGTGCCTGCCAGTGAGCTGCACTCCTCTCTCTCTCTCTCTCTTCCAGTGTCCTTAATGGATTTTTGTTGTACAAAAAATTCAGCATCTTTTGTCAAATGTTTGGTGGCCTCTGCCTTTTAGACAGTCAGCTCTTTCTATTTGAGTTGACCCACCGGCATACATGTTAGGCTCTCTGATGCTCTGCGTGCTCTGACTTTCCAAGCTGGATCTTTTTTTATTTACCTGCTTCTTGAAACATTTTGTGTGGTCTCCATAATTTCCAAATTCTTTTTCTTGATTAGGTTAAAGCCTGCTTGTATTCCCAAGCTACACACTACCCTCTGCCTGAGATCAACATCAGGGCTAATACGACCTTTCCTCTCCATCTACGGGAATCTAATGGGTCGTGTGCACGTAGCAGGTTCTGAGGCCTTGGTTTGTTATCTAGAAGGGAAAAAGAAGGATTCATTGCTTCATACCTTCATCTCCATAGATTTCTGGCCATTCCCCAGCTTTATGCAACCTGGTCTAGCACTATATTCCAGGGGTCTCTAAAAGGCAAAAAGAAAACTAAATTAGTAAAGTGAGTTATGAGTCCTGGGGTGTTGATGGGTAGCCTCAGAGTGACAGCTGCTGTAGACTTCTTGTTGAGTATTCGTGGATTAAAACAGTAGCTATGATCACAGAGAACTTGCAAGAAGCCTTGTTTTCTATTTTCATGCATGAAATTACGTAAGGGAGGATTCAGGGAATAAATGATCTTGTACTCACACACGTGTGTGTGTAGGGGTGTGTGTGTGTTCACTTGTATACACACACGAGGCTGTTCAGTGCCTGTGATCTTGTATAAGGGCCTTGGCTTTAAGAGATCATCTCTGGATTTCATGGACAGACATATAGAATCATCAAGTGTTAAAACAGGGGGAACCACCTGGAAGGACCTAAATTCTATGATAGTTATTTAAATGGGAGGAATCTGAAACAGAAAGTAGAATCCTTATTCATATTGACACATCCACCGTGGGAAGATACAGCATGGCATACTGTGAAGCTCTCTTTTGATTCAGACAGACTTGGGGACTTCTAAGTCTAGTTGGAAAACCTTGAGAAGTTTCATGAAAGGACTCAATGTATTTGGTCCCTACATCCCTCTGGCATTGCACAGAAATAGTCAGGCATACAGGATGTGTCTGGGGGCAGATTGGCACAAGCTGAGACTTACCCATAAGAAAGCTCAAGGCATGTTGGAGCAGTGAAGCCAAGAGCTCACTAGATGGAGAGGAGGTTTTTGTCCACAAGTGCTCAAGAGAGACGCAGCGATAAAGGTGGACCCATCTATGAGGATCTTGCCCTTCATCTTAGGGGATTTTTCCACTGCTCTTTAGGTAAGGAGAAGCAGAAAGCCATTCAAAGATTTTGAGCAGCAGCAGAATGACATGATCAACTCAGCACCTCAGGCAGAGTGTCCTGGGATTCAGAGAAAGTACATAGTGGAGGGAAGATGTGAAGAGACAGCAAAATGCAGACTGGTTGTGTTGTGAATAAAGTGTAAGGATGGCAGGGAGTCACACTGAAAGATGAGGCTGTCTGGGGAGTATAGAAATATCAACCCGTCAGCCATCCATCTGGCAGGACACACAAGACTCCAGTCTTTGCAATCAGATCCCTGCTCTGCCCTTTACTTACTCTTGAGGCTGAGGAGGTAATTTGCCTGATTGACCCTCTACACCATACCCACAAGTGGGTGCTTAGGTATGTGTCCTGAAATGAACCTAGTGGGTCATGTCTAGCACTCAGCACAGTGCCTGCCCCGTACTAAGAAGAAAACGACCCTGGTGCTTGATTGGTGAGGTCTTTACGATGTTCAAATTCTCCCTTGCATCTTTTCATTTCATCATTGGGACCATTCTTTTATTTTTGAAAAAGGAAATTGAACCATAGAAGGGTTACATAATTTACACAACCAGTACGTACTGATATCAAGGTTTAAATCCAGGTTTTCAGTTTTTCAAGATCCAACACTGCCCTCTGTTTCCCTGAGGAAACAACAGAAGTATGGTTTAAGGTTATCATTTAAAGGATAAAAGAGAAAAAATGTGGATCAAAGTATTTAAAAATAAAGTAAAATTCTGGTTTCATAGATATCAAGCTAAGGGGAGTGCCAGTAGTAAACAATTTATGGGTGGTAGCTCTCCATATTGGATTAGCTCATCCTAGCATCAAGGGAAAGCTCTGGAAAGACTGTTTATCACATCAGCAGCCTGGAGAATCTCCAGTGACTCCCTACTGCCTTAGCACAAAAGCCCAATCAACTTGGTTTGCTTTCTGAAGTCCTCACCTTGGCCCTGACCTACATTTACAGCTCATCTTCTAATCACTTCCTTAGAATATGATTCCTTGTAATAGGTACTGGGCCATTTCTTACACCACTGAAACCTTCCTAAACAGCTTCTTCATGCTCATTCATAATTGTGCCTCTGCTTTTCTGAATACATGGAGGCCGTGCATGGGGTGGTCAATGAAGAGAGTTCTGGAACCTGATTCCTGAGGTTCACATCCTGGCTCTGCACTGCCTGGCTATGGAACTTAACCACTATGGGCCTCAGTTTCCTTATCTGTAGAATGAAGATATAAATTATGCACTCTCATAGGGCCATTTTGAGGTTTAAAAGACACCATTCATGGACAGCACTTAGAAGCATTCCAGACACAGCCTAGGAGGTCAGTAAGTGTCTGCTTCTCTCATTATCTTTGGTCTTTTTCCAAAGTCCAGGGCAAAAATCCCCTCCATTGAAAGGCCAAACTTGACCATTACAACCTACAGAATCACCGACACCTCTAGATTTCTCGAATTTTCACAGAAGTTATTTGGCATTTATAACACAGCTTAAGTTATCATCTAGACATTCACTGTGTGTGTGTGTGTGTGTGTGTGATTTCTAATTAGATCATAAGCTTCTTGAGGGTAGAATGCTTTCAACTAATTTTCTCCAACTCTTAGTGTATCTAATATAGTCCCTTCCAAATAGTAAGCTCTCAATGAATATTTGCCGATTGGGACATTAAAAAGTGTTCTGATAGATAGTCACAGCGATATTACAAATGATTTTAACAGGTGTAAGCAAAAATAATAAATAACTAAGCTGAACTCTGAGGGAGGCTACTGATAAGTCAATTAAGGGAGTATTTTCAATTTGTCCCATATTCACACGCATCTAGCATTTGAATGGCAGCCGTGGCTCACAGGAAGAACATACTAGGTGGGGCAGAGACACATATTGCATTTGTTTGACAACTGCAGTATCTTGGATAAACTTTTGAGGTCAGCTACACCATATCTTCCTCTACTCACCTTTTTAATATCCTAAAGAAATCTATCCTTAATAATCAATTGGAATTAAAGAAGAGCACAGACATTTCAAATTAAATATCTTAATTAAATGCACATCTGAGAACCTTAATTTAACGTATTACCTAAAGCTCCATGCTCTCAAGACATCTTAATTTACACTGTGCGTAATCACACCTTATCCTTTCACTTCAGGCAGTAAATGGAGCAAGTAGCTCCTTGTGTTCCTTAACGGAGATTAAAATTTCTATTATAAAACAATACTGCACATGCAAACAGCCTTCATTTATTTTCAAGCATAAATTGTTTATCTGGGCCAGGTCATTAACACTTTATTTTTAACGTTTGAGGCACTCAAGCCAAGCAATCATAAACAGCAAGACCAGAAGAAAAGTAGGTATTATGATTGTAGATTCAGGGATAATTAATAAAGATTTAGCTTAATTGGAGTTAAAGTAACCTTAAATCTTCAGTAAAACTAAAAAGCAATTATATTTCCTCCTGAGAAAAAAATAAGTCTTTTGCTGCTGGCCAGAAATATGGATAAAAGGACATAACACAGGAGGACATGTAGTAAGTTCTATATTTTCTGCATTTTATAAAGTTAGCTTTTATGTTAGCATGCAAATTTCAAAAAGAAAAAAGTATTTTTCACACATAATTTTTTTGAAAAGCATACAGGAAATTTGCTTCCTATTGGCTAAAACCTCTTCCATCCTTCCTTCTTTCTTTCCTTCCTAACAAACTATTAATTTTAGAAATAATTCAGTAAATAATTTTGATATAATTTCCACTGCTTTGGCAATAGAAAACTTTATTTTTTCATTGAAAGAAGTTCATTAAAATAGAATTGGGAACCAAGGGAATTAAAGATTTTGCCCAAGTATAGTACAAGAAGTTGAATGATTTGGAAGAACATCCTAAAAACCAGTCATGCCACCTCCATTGGGCCAATAAGACATTCTTTGGTATCTTGTATTAGAACACTGGGAAGCAAATAAGAAGTAATGAGAAAAATTTTCAGTTATTGCCATACAAAAATGTGCTAAAATAACAAGAAAGAAAAAATTTTTTAAATGTTTAGATTCACGAGTTCTCACATAATGAATGCCATTTCTGACATCACTGAAGACATATTTTATACTTGGTATAAAATGATAAAGCATGCATATGATTTGAGAACTTAAAGAAATAGGGTGAAAGCAATAGAGAATTACAATGTTTAAATCAAAACTGTTTTCACCTATTTTCAATCTTCTCTCTTTTTTTTCCAATGTCATGCTATGCAATTCATTTAGATGGACAGGTTTGCCTGATTTATATGCAGTTGTTGTGTTTATGGGTGATGGATAATTTTTCCCCAGTGTTGCGATGAGCCTTTAAAAAGGATTATATTCTACTGGCAAGCTAAGAGTGATGTTGAAACATGGCTTTCTCAGCATTTACCTCCAAGTGATTGAATTTGAGCATCTCCTGGGCATAAAATATTTGATCAGGAAACTTCTGGATTGCACTTCAAATGCCACTGCATAAGCGTTTCTCCCAGCCTATGTGTGAAGCTAAATTGCTAAAAAAGGTGCATGGTGACCTTGAGAGGAATACTTATTACTAGTAGCCAAAATATCCCACAACGCAGAAACCTGGGAATATTCACAATACACAGAGGGACACTATGGACTTTTCATTGAGTAAACGAGTAATTTCTGATGCCTGTCTTTGAAATCCCTCCTTTGGTTTTATCTCCTGCAATATTTGCCACCCTTGTACCCTCTATTCTATTTCCCTCAGGAAGAGTGCAGCCCAGTGCTATATAAAACAGAAAGCTAATACTTCTTGAAAATGACTGATGAATTATATCTCTTAATAGGCTGAAAATAATCAATGGGGCATGAAAGGAACTGGGCCGGAGCTGCCTGACAATGCCAATACTAAAATAATCCTGCAGCAGCAGTCAGAGTGAGCAAAGCAGCCACATTGACCAAGTTCTCTTTGGTAATCAGTTAAGCAATATTAGTACACATTTCTCAAATAAAAATCATTACCTATCATATAACAACTCCCATCGTGAATTAGGTTGTTATTTGTCTACCACAAAGCATCACGCAAAATAACTGCCCTTTGTCATGAATGATGAACACTTCCTACATAAAAGAAAATACAGTTGTCTCTGGAAATTCTAAAGCGTTTTCCATCTAAGAGAGGATGCCAGACGAATCTGTGCAAAGATGAGGTTGTTGGTCTTGGGCCTTTGCTCACTTTTTATTTCTCTTCTTTAATCTCATTCTCTTCATTTTCTTTATTACTAAGAGGGAGGCAAACTCACAAAAACCTGTTATCTATTATCCTTGTTCCAAATTTTGCTGGTTCTCAGTCCCTAGGGTTTGAAGTCAATATGTTTGGTAATGACTTTTTACAAAGAAAAAGGAAAAGGAACAGAGATTGGATTTCAAGTGTTATGATAAATGCATATCTGAACTTTCAGCTGGGTTCGGTTTAAAGAACTAGGCATCAGTTGTATAGGAAGGCACATCGTCTGAGAAACCGAAATCTAACAAACACTAAATAAAACGCCATATTTTTTCCTCTTTCTCTCTCTCCACCCACCCACACACACACACACACACACACACACACACACACACACACAAAATCCTTCCTAATGTAGCGGTAAAAACTCAGGGACCTACTTACCCACGTTGTAAACAGAAAGCAGTCAATAAAAGATTTTTTTGAAAAGCCAGAGTTTATATTGCTCATGCCTCTTTCCCCCCTTCCATTGATTTACTAATTGGCTTCAAATTAGCTTTATTGCCTGCATTTTGTTGGCTTATCAGGGTGAAAATATATGAAGAGGAGTGTTCTGTCTGAAAAAAAAATATGCTAAAATGTGTTGAAAACCTCATTGGCACATGGAATTCTAAAATGCAATGTGTTTTAGAAATATGCAATCCAATAAAAATATTAATATGTGCTGTGTAATCCCTATGTAATATGGGGGATTAACTGACAGTGTATCTTTAAAAAGAAAAATGAAATGTTAGAAGTATCACTTTCACCAGTTCCTATTTGTGAATAAGGAAGCTTTCTGCTTAATGTGGAAAACTCAGGAAATTTTAACATATTTTGAAATTAAAATGTAGGCCTCCTCCTTTTCCTCCCTAAAATCTTTCCAAGTATTTTATTCTTTATATTTTTGGAGGATTGTGTGAAAACATATATATGTGTGTGTGTGTGTGAACACGTGTGTATGCATGTGTGCATATATATGTATGTGTATCATCATGTGCATCTTTGTTTTTTTCCTAATCAGAAACCAAGTTTTTCAATTATAGGAACCAGCTTGAGTTTAGCATCTTTAGTGCCTTGTCAGAGCCAAAAAGTTTAGGACCACAGTGGAAAATTCCTATATTGGTTGGATTGAATTTTTTCACCCCAAATTCAAAAAGCACAGTGCTTTCCAGGAATGCACAGATTAAAGGACATATGGAGTGGCTAGCCTAGGTCTTCAGAGGCATAATCCTTAGCAGCCTAGTTGCCTGCTGCCTCCAAGGCTTTGGGGGATTCCCGCAGCATCCCAAAGCCATTGAGTTCACTGGGGCTGTAACTGGGAAGCAAGAGGAATGAGGGTATGGGGCAGCTGTTTTTCCATCCGAGTGCTAATAGTTTTCTTGTTCCCACAGGCTAAGTGTTCTGTGCTGGAGCTGAGGTTCTCTCCCCTAAATCTGACACCTGACAAGGCGCTTCTGACGCACGTGTTCGGTGAGCAAGCTCTGAAAATACAGATCATCTGTTCACCAGCTCATCCACGGACCTGATTGTTTCTGCTTTAATGGGAATATTTGGAGGCTGTGTAGGCACAGTTGGATGTATGCACTGACAAAGTAGTTCAGATCAGAGAAAAAATATCATCTTAAACTGCTAGACATACTTGAAAAGAGAAAGCAAAACACCATTTCAGCCAGGCGTTCGCCAGATGTCTCTGCTCTGGTCTGAAAGCAAACTAGAGCAGAGCTGCGACACACAAGGCCCTCAAGCTTCTGCTGTAGATTTGTTATTAATTAAAAATTCAGCAAGGGAAATCTCAGGTTCTTTAAAGGAATGCTTTATCTATTTCCCCATATGAGGATGAACTCTTATAAATTCTATTTTATGATACTCATATCAATGGTTTGGGAGAACGAATTAATTGTTGGGGGAACAAAGTGGGTAAGTGAACACAGAAAAAAAGTCTTAGCAAAAGAACAATTAAATGAGATAGGTCATATGATCAGGGTTGAATATGCTCCTGGTGATTCTCCAGGTTCCTTTCTTTCCGTAGGAGGGAACTCAGGGAAAGCGTTACTTTCCCGAGGATTATTATTTAAGTCTACAAGCGTATTGAAGAGTTGAAGGTCTGGAAATCAAAATTTGAAGGATTATTAGGGAATTAAGAGTTGCTTCAGCTAGCCTCTGTCATCATTCAAATTGCCTCACGGTTCTAGTACCTGAAATACCTGTAGTGCTCATTTCTTTCCCTTAATTCAGTTTAGCGAGTCGAAGCACATTTTTCAATACTAGAATGTATTGGTAGTCTAAGGAAGGGAATTGAAGGACCCCAAACAACAATAAAGTAAATCTGTAGTATTTACAATATTAAATACTACTACTGAAGTAAAACAATGTTTCCCATTATCTGCAAAGCATTAAGAGTCATGGCATATTTTTCATTTGTCCAAGTTCATAGCCCTTGGAGTTTTGGTAGAAACTTTGTCTGACCTAGTCCTGACGTTTTAAACTTCAGGATGTCAAGCTGTAGTCTTTCAATGAGAACATGCTTTGTTTAGTGCCAGCTTAATTTTAGAATCCTGGCCTGCCTGTGTCATATAACCAATGAAACTCCAATCCTTTCTTATATTATGCTTCCAAAGTTGTATCAAAAATAAAATTTTACACATTGATGTATTCATGAGGTAGATGTAGATTGCTAGTATGTTTCCACTCACAAATGCAGAAGCCAAGAGTAATGAATGCACAACGTGATTCATATAGATAATGATTCTTTCTACACAGCCAACACTCGTTGGCTGTGTAGAAAGGAATAAAATTATGACACGTCCTCGTGGAGAGAATGAGAGAGGAAGAGAGAGGAGATGACAAAGTTGAAGCAGCTGAATCCAGCAACGAGTCACTTTAGGACGTGAAGGAGGAGAAAGGGTTTATACATTTAGCCTTGGACAATGGGAGGATGCTGAGATCACAGATAGGAAAGGCGTATTTGGCAAAAGTCGCGGATTGTGTTTGGAAGCATTAGCAGCTGAGTCTGTGAATCTGAAAAACAAGTGGTAAGAAGTGAAATCCCTTTCTCAGTTGCTCTGTTCATAATTCTGAACAAAGTACCATTGCAAAGCGACAGAAATTTTGTATAATCATTTATCTAAAAATTGTCAAAATATTATGTAACACAGTTGCACCTTCACTGGCCTGGAATTCTGCTAAGTGTATATTGAAGTATCTCTTCCACTTTTATGTTAGCCAGCCATATAGTTTCCTTCTCTTTAGGCAAATAGTGTTAGGAGTTTCGTGCGTGTGTGCTTTTAGACACCATCTACACGTATGGAGCATTTAATTATGTGTATGTTGTTGTCCCATTTTTTACTCTAATTGTAGCATGCTATAATCCCTATTTTGCAGTTGGCTTTCTTTATGTCTACTTCTTTCTCTCCCCCAACCCCATGTGTTTATGTGTATGTATGTTTGCTGTATTTTATGGGATACTGCTAATCTTTTCTAGAATAAGTTATTAAAATATCTAACCTCTAATAGAGAAATTTTAGAAATTTCAGCATTAGGATTCTAAAATGCATTTAATCCTCATTCACCTCCTATTGACTCTTTAATCACTTTACCTTAATGATTACCCACAGACTTAAGCAGAAAACTTAGGACAGTGGTTGAAAATATGGGCTCCAGACTCAGCTAGCTATAGTGGGGCAGCCTTGGAGGTGTGCCGCTCAGACCTCCCTCCAGGAATACCCACTGGGAAGAGTGTAGTGAGCTGACAGCCTTCAGCTACAGTGCTTCTGGCATCTGCAGCACATTCAAGCTGAGGCCATGCTTTCCCTGGACAGCTCAGCCAATGCCTGAGCATGACAGCATACTGGTGCCTGGCCATTTCTGCTCAATGTGGGATCCCTCCATGAGCAATCTTTGTGCTGGAGCCCCCACTGGGCTGGCTGAGACCTTCTCCAAGCTACATCATAATCTGAGATTCTTCCTACCCAATACTTTTTCATACCCGCTTACCTTTTGCAGGTATCAGAGTAGCACCTCTATCTTTAGCCTCTCCCTACCCGTTCCTGCCCTTTCTCCTTTATCTTTCATAGGCATCACCCCCAATAAATCTCTTGCACTTCTGCATTGTCTGGACATCGGCTTCCTAGAGGACCCAGACTGACACACGTAGCTCTTACATGTCCTAGCTTTAATAGCATGAGAAATTTTCTTAATTTCTCTCTTTCACTACCTGTTTTTTTTTTTTTTTTGAGACAGGGTCTCGCTCTATCTCCCGGTCTAGAGTGCAGTGGTGTCATCATAGCTCACTGCAACCTCAAACTCCTGGCCTCAAGCAATCCTCCTGCCTCAGCCTCCCAAAGTGCTAGAATTACAGTTGTGAGCCACTAAGCCCGGACAACTACCTATTTTTAATTATTACAGAAGTAACGCATTCATGAAACACTCAAATAATCAATCAAAATTTATAACCCATTTTGTATAGAACCTCCTCAATTTCTTTTAAAAAAGAATAATAAGAGAGAAAATTCTGAGTTCTTATATGTTGGAAAAAATTTTATTTTGATGTTACAACTGATTATTAGTTCTCCTGGCTACAGAAATATAGTACAAATTCATTTTATTTTCCTACAAATTTGAAGACATTGCCTTCTAGTAACTAGTGCCATTATTGAAAAAATCTAATGACAATTTGAAACTGAGTCCCTTGTAAGTAAGCTTTAATTACTCTTTAGAACTTTTAAGAATTTTTTATATAATCTTGGCTTAAAAAATTCACTGAATATGTCTATTTTTCTTTATGTTGCTGAGCACTTGGTGAATGTGTTTACCCTTAAGACTGATTCATAAATATCTTCAGCTCTGGGAAATTTTCTTCTATTATTTCTTTGATTATTTCCACCACTCTATTGTCCTTCTACTCTATTTCTTTAATTTCTATTATGAGACTGTTAAACTTCTTGATTGCTAATCTATTTGTAATTCTCTCACATTTTTGCAAAATTATTTTTTAACTATTTCAGGTTCTGTGTATTTCCTCAACTTCTTCTGCTGACTGTTTTTGAGTATATATTTCTCATTTCTAAGAATTCTGTAATTTTTTCCTTCTGATGGTTTCTGTTTTTTGGGTTTCATAGATATAATAGTCTATCTCAATAGGTATTAGTGAGTTAGATGTGATAACAGGTATGCCGGGGTGGAATACATACTTTTTATTATTATTATTTGGACTTGTGTTTTCCTATCACTCTTATTAAACCTCTCTCTTAGGTAATCTTTAAAATTCATAGCCTGATAGTGTATACTTAAAATTAAATATTCAACTCTTTTCTGAGGTTTACTAGTAGTACTCTTCTAATTTGGGTTTCATTTGCTGCAAAAGTTTATACTTTTCTCTCCCATGACTATAACTCCTGTGCATACAAATCTACTTACATTTTAATAACCTAAGATAATATTTCCTCAAAAAACTTCACCCACTCAGTGCTCATTTTTCCATGAATGATTAATGATGATAATTTATATAGAATCTTCTAGTGAACAGCATATTAAATAACAACATAGCCAGTACAGCCTCCTCAAATCACATTATACTGGAGAGCAATACTAAGAACAAATGCTGCTACTTTAACCAGTTGCAAATCATCGAAGTCACATCTATGAAGAAATGGAATAGTTAAAAGAAAGCATGTTATCCTTATTCACAGAGGCAGTATCAAGCAGTCATTAAAAGTTCTCATTCTAGAAACAGCAGACTGGATTCAGAGCCCAGTTCAACTGTACATACTCCTGGGCAAATTATTTAACTTTTCAGAGTCTGTTTCCTCAGAGGGTCGGTATGACAATTAATTATAATGCATATGAAGTGTTCAGTATAGTGGCCAATACATTGTAAGGGTTCAAAAATATTAGCTATTATAATCAATGAATAGGTTGGCAATCTCTCAGAGAAAAAATATTCTCTATCTATTTTCTCCCAAAAGTGATTGCATCTTTTTCCTTCTTGTTACTCCATTGCGTTTTGTTTTTACCTCTAGAATATTTCTTACTACATCCAGTCTTCACATGTAAAGAATTATTTTTCTGCTACTCCAACTGTACTATCAGAACCAGGCAACCAGAGATTGTCACCCTTATTGTCAAGTATGAGTAGCAGGAACTTTGCATGTCATGCTCATTCAATGAACACATGGTGGAGGTACAGAGAAAAAGGGATATAGTTTGATTCTTGGGGTCACTAAAAAATAAATGTTTTCAAATTACAAACTCATTCAAACATTTAGGAGCTAGAATCCAACGTATCTTTCTGGGAGGAAAATGAGAATACTAGTAAATAAAAGAAGCACCTCAAGAATAGGAAGTAGGCTTACAGTCATGAGTGGCAAAGTTGACAGAAAAGGTGCTCCATGTAGATTGAATAAATGAGGTTAAGCATGTCAAGAGTATAAACAGTCTAATTGGTGGCACATATTTGCTCTAAGGTATTCATTTCCCTGCATGTAAGAAGAGGAGTAATAAATAGAGTGAAGTGAAGGAGGTTAGGGAATGGGCAGGGCTGTACACCAGAAAATGAAGATCTTTCCCTTAATATTATAGTAATCACTCCTGACAATGTTATCAAAAGCTTGGCACTTGTCCTCGAGGCCACATTGGAAGAACAAGGACAAGTGCTTTTGAGGAGAAGGAAAGAAAACTTTATTACTTTGCTGGCAAAGGAGGAAAATGGCAGACTCTCATCTCAAAATCCAAATTTCCTGAATATAAGCAGAAACACAGAGCTTTTAATGGGAGGGCCCTCAGTTCTAGGCTATTGTCATTAATGATTCTAATCACCCCATTTCTGCTGTCCCATCTCTGCCAAAGACAAAGCCTGTGACCTCCCCCACCTAGGAGGCCGGCACCAGGCATGGGATGGCTGAGCTATCTCCTGTAACACAAAGAACAAAAGACATTCCCCTGCCCCTCCTGACTACCTGCCCTGCCTGAGGCAGAGATACAGGCCAGGCTGCAGTTCCCAAAAAGAGTGGGGGAAGTTGTAAAGAGACAGAAAATATTTTTGCTTTTTTTTTTTATAGGCCATTCCCTCTGTTACATATTCCCCACTCTCAATTTTGTGCTTCCATATCTATGGGAAGAGGGGTGACTACTCTGTTACAACAGCTACTGTAACAGGTGGTGAGCCCCTGTCGGGGAATAATGGACATCTTCACTGGGGAAACGGATCCATCCAACTGGCGCTTTCTGGGATGGGACAAGTACATGGTGGCCACTGATAGTTTTCTTCCAACCCTGTGGCTAAAATTATGAGCTTACAAAATACATGTTGAAGCAAAACCAGGGGGTCATGGGTTAGACTTGCTAGAGCAACAGAGAGGAAGAGTTAGATCTGGTAGTTAAGTGGATGACAGTTCTAGAAACCACTCTGAATTATTATAGATCTACAGCTTCCTTGCTGTGAGTTTAGTCCAATTCTAAACTCATGAGAACCAGCTAATACTATCCCTGGTTACTAATATGTTTCAGATCCAACCCTTTTCTGATTTCCACCATTACTACCATTCTGATGTTCCCTAGCACTTCCATCAAAGAGATGAAATGGAAAATCAAAAGGTGTGCAACCTAAATCCAACAATTTTAACATGTATTAATGGGTTTGGCAGAGTGGAAAGGTGAAACTCTGGAGTAAACCGTTTTAAAATCGTGCAATTGTTTAAAGGCATGTTGGGCTGTCACGATTAGAGAAGATTGAAATTAACCTTTACAGTGTTATTCTACTTTCCAAGTTTTAGTCTTTGTTATTCTAAACTCACTCTGATGCCTCTCTTGTTTACTAATTTAGCTAATAGCTAGGGTTTCTTGAGGTTTAGAAATAGCCATATCCCAACTCTGATCCTACTTCCTGCATCCAGTGTAGAATTGGCAGGTTGTTGCAGCTCTTGGTGTGTGGAGCCTAAGGATCTCTCTGCGGGAGGTTGGGGAGGGTGTAAAGCTGCAGGATTGAGACCCTAACTCAGCTTGGATGGTAAGAGAAGGAGCCTATTAGTGTATCACAAAGCTCCTTACTTCCTTCTTGGCAGGGGTTGTTGCTGGGAGCCAGCAGGTGCTTAATGCTGTTAAATTTATGAGTAGCGAAAGCTGTTGGATTTCTTAAACATCTGGGTAACATAAATTATCAGAATTTTTTTTTTGGCCCAACATAGTTGGAAAGTGATTTTGAAATCCATGGAAAGCCATTAAGTAACATTTATAGGAATGTGTTTATTTTTTAACATTTACCTGTGTGACTATAAGCTGTCCCTAGATGAGCTCACAGACCCTGGCAGGGCAGGAAGTGGCAGGTTCAGGGAAAGCTAAGTCACAACAATCTCCCATTGAGATCCTTTGGTAAGACACAGAGCACTTTTAATTTATGTGTTTATAGTTTTGGGGTTTTTTTCTTGCTCAGAATTACCAGTAAGGTAAGTACAGAACCAAAACATCTATTTGTAAATGTCTGTCATTGGTTATTTTCCTTTTAAAGTAAGTGTGATATTGAGAACTGTTCCTTTAACTCCCCTTTCCCTCCTTCTCTGTTTTCTTTCATTACAATAGGTAATTGAGTTATGACCTGTCAGGCAGAATTTAAAAAATAAAATAAAGTAGGAAGAAAGAAATTGGCCATTTCTTTACAGTGACAGGCCACGGAACACTGTGCACCCACATTGCTGCTGCCTGTGTGTGTGTGTTTTCCACCAGGACTCATGAACGCAAATAGGCATTTCTTAAACTGTTGGCCATTGTTGATTTTAAATGGAGCTGTCCATAAAAAGTTATCACACTGGTATTTTCATGTTGGAAAAGGGACCTTTTGAGCTTGATGTATATTGGGAAATCATTTTCCTATCTTTATTTCACTAATAGAAATTATAGTAGTATGAAATATTGGCTTAAAATCTTACTGTTTTCCCTGCTCCCCCTATTGATTGCATACTTATGACTGCATTTAGTGGATGAAGACAAGAAGCAACACAACTCAGAGTGCGCTAGTTTCACACGATGCTGTGGAAGTAGGAATGGACGGTAACAGCTGTTGCTACAATCTCAGTTTCCACTCTCCTGCCTCTGTGACCCTGGGCAAAATATACGATCAGCCAGAGTCACAGTTTTGCTTCCATAGAGTAGAATTTGCAGTGGACATTGTAGAAAACAGCCTGGCAGCCTCTGGGCTCTTGCCCCACTGATGAATAGCAATGCAGTTTGGGGACCTGACACAGGTGAAGGGGAGGATCTGATTGTCCCAAGAGTTATCATAACCCTTTTTGCTGGCAATTATTTTAATATGCTATATACTATTATATATATATATTCACACACACTATTATATACAGTCAGGACATTAATCTATTTTTATATATGTCTATTCTATGTATGTGTATGTATATACATATATGTATATATGTCTTAAGGCATTACATATCACAGTCAAACAAACCCAGTGAAATAAATACACCTGTGCTATTGTATGAAAAATTCTGTGGTTCCCAAGAAATAATTCAATCAGTCCAAAAATGTGATTAAGTAATATTTTACCTTACTTTGAAACTTTAGGTCTTCCAGATTTTCCATATTGACTACTTGAGAAAATATACACTTTAAAAGATGTGTGTTTTTAGCACAACAGTTGTTCATATGTGTATGGATGGTTGCTCCAAATTATAGTCATTTACGGGAATATTTTAGGATGTTTTCATAAGAGGAAAACAAAACCCAAGGCCTTCAGATAGAATTTATAATAATGCTTCACAACTGAAGACAGTTTTCTTGGGGTTTTTGCTCCTTGAAAAAAAGAACAATAATGCGCCAGAGACCCCAAAGGGAAATATATTGTTAATGGAAAAAATTGCCTTCATTCACTCTTTCTATTTAAGGGAGCTTTGGCTGCCAGGTTATAATGAAAACATAAAGGTCTAATACAAAACTCATCAGGGGGAAGGAGGCAGGGGAAAGGAACCCAGAAAATGCAGCATCTAATCCAGACGTTAGCATTAGTGGGGTGGCTTTTGTGAGAGACAGCCAGCAAACTTTATCTTCTTCATCCTCTCTGAGGCCCCTACTTCATGATCAAACAAAAAACAATTAAAACCTTATTTGTAGGTTTCAAGATTTTTTTTTTGCATAATTTAGTTAAATTGTATTTACTTATAAGGAATTGTCAAGTGTGAAACAATTTCTTTATGCTGGTTGATGTAATTGATCTAAAGTTCTAGAAAAAGATGGAAACAAACAACAGCTAAAAACAGTTTTGCTCGAACTAGGAAAATCACCTAAAATTATTTTTATTGTCTTTTATTAAAATAAACATTTTTTTGACTTGATGAAATTAAGTTAGGGATAAATTTTTTAAACAAAAAAAAAGGCTCCTGTGTGGCTTAGAAAATGATGGTTTACTTACAGGCTCATTTGGAAGGGGGAGAGGAGGAAGATTTTTTAAAAGAAAGAAATAAATTAGTCTCAGAGAGAAACCGAGACAGACTTAATAGTTAAATAAGATAATACTTAGTGACAAATGTTAAAAGAGCAAACATCTCAGAGGAAGAAGTGAATAATCTTTCAAACCATCTGTCTTGGCTTTCATCATAACCTTTGGGAATGCATTCTGGGGACAGCAATCGCAGAACTTCGCAGAATTGTACATTTTTCCTATGGCAACTTTGTGTATCCTAGAATTCCATGTCTTTCTGGGACATTTGATAGCAAGCTACACATGCCTGCTTTTCTGAATGTGGCTAGTAAGGAGGTGGCATTATTGGAGCTATTGTTTACCCTCTGCTTTTGCTGGCTGGTGTATTTACCACTGGCATTTAACCACATAATTTGTGAGATGGCTTCATTAAGCCTAAGTACTCGATTGGAATCCCATCTAAAGGGATATTATAAAGTAATCCTAAATTTGTAATTTTCACAAATGGATTAATGTGAAATTTGCCAAATCAAAAACTTGTTTGGATTATGATATGGCCATGCATTATTTTTTGGTTATATAAGTTTTATCTTAGTTTGGATGTCCTCCCGAAATGGACCTTAAGCTAAGGATCAGAGTACAAGTAGTTGATCTGTGAACTTCAGGAAATATCAGAAGTCAGGCGAGTGGTACAAGAAAGGGAATACATCTAATAAAGGGTTCTGTGGGATAGTGGGGCTTATTAGGAGGGGGTGCAGAGTTCTACAGCAAGTTTTGTCAGTTTCAGTTGAGAGCTGCATTAGAGCTGCATCCAGAAGGTGCTAACTCATCTGCATGTCCATCCTATTGCACATGGGTAGAATGGCACCAAGAAGTTCTGCTTGATTAATACAAAATAATCTAGAAGTTATCAAGCAAATATTAAAATTTTAAAAAATTATTAATATATTGAAAAATCCAAATACATGAGCAAAGCACAGATAATTAGCAAGAACTGCTAATATAAAAGCACTTAGCATCAACAGCAATAATAATGAGCTAACATTTATCACATGTATAATATATAGACAAAGGTATGGGGACTTTTTCTCTTTATACTTTTCTGTATTTTCATATTGTAAACACTGTATACTAAATATTATTTAGTATAAAAGTTACTATAAATATCATGAAAATGTCAAACTGTTTTTTGTATATTGTTTATTATATCTTTAACATTAGCTTCTTACAGGAAATCTTAGTAATATTGGATCAATTTGGGCCATGAGAAAATTAGAAAAATTATCTAATATTTTTGCTTTACAAAAAAAATGCAAAACAGCAAAATCCATAGGTATGAGTTAACCAAAACATTGAATTAATAAAAGCCTTTTAGGTAATTAAATATTTAGATGAGTTGAAGAATTTTTTCCATTTGAATCATTTCCTTATTTTATATATTTTGCTTTTAAAAAAATATAACAATCACATCTGACATAAATTTGTTTTTGATTTGTATTTTAGATCTTTTCTGCACTGAAACTAAAGAAGAGAAACTGTTTAACCTACGATTAGAAAATACACACACCCAACTGCAGGAGAAGAGGAATTTTATCTCCTGTCATTGTATCTCAATGGTCTGTGATACTTTCTTTTTCTCAAAAGAAAGGTAACAAGAGAAATACTTAGAACGCCTATATTGAAGCATGAGAATATAGACTGTGTAATATCATTCAGTAAGTTAATATTTTTATATTTGTGATAGTACAAGGAATCTGAACAATGCATTAATATTTAACATATATCCAGAAAATACTTTTTAAATTATCAATCTAGGAACAACTTATAGTCAATATGAAAACTCATGAGAACAATATTTTTTTACCACTTAACTTTCTTAAAATGAAATGCAAATCTTACACAATTCAAAAATGAGTATCAATTTGTATCGCTACCACAATTTATAAAGTTTTACTAGCCTCAACAAATAAGCAAATAATAAACTCAAAGCTAACTGAAAGAGTTTCACATAATTTTTTAATTCTCTAAATTACTGCTACTAAAGCAAAGATAAATGAAATGTGTTCATTTCATTTTACATTTACAAAATAAATAATTAAAATTACCTGTTGTTTTCCACATCAAATTATACTCAATGCATTTTTTTCTGGGACTACTAAGGGTTTCTTTCAGTAATTTGGAAAGAAATAAAAATTATACTAATGGGATACTAGTTATTAATAGCATAATGCAAGAATTTTAAAATTATATTAGCTCTTCAAAATGTTTTTGATAAGGTGATTCACTGTTAATACTCATTTGTAAAACAGCCAATTAAAATGTTAAATCTTAATCTGTATTCCTGGAAATTTGTTTATATATTTTTTGAGATTCTATTGTCAAGCATCAGAAGATGACAGTTGAACAAGTCATTTATCCTCTGGGGAGCTAACTTCTATGATGCTGAGTTACAAAGTTAGAACATTTTTAAAAGTATTGTTTTAAGTTTTATCTTCAAAGGCAAATAGTAGAATTGGTGAAAACCTGGAAAATAGATTCTAAACAGATAGATAGATACCTCTAAAATATAATTACTAGGACTTCTGAAATGAATTTTAAAATTAAATCTACCTTTCATGTATCTTTTCACTAGGACTACTGCTACGCCAATATCTGTCCTTTGATTTCCCGTAGTAAGAATTCCCAACTTTTCCTGGGTAAAATGATCACCCAATAAAAGGACAGCATTTTTTAGCCTCTCTTACAGCCAGGTGTGCTCATGTTATTATATTTTGGCCAATGACATGTAAGAGGGTGTGTTGTGTGCAACATCATAAATCATCTTTAATGATAGAAAGACAAATCTTTTTACTCTCCTATTTCTTCCTGAAAGCTTAGTTAAAGATGCGATATCCAGAGCTCAAGTAGACATCTTGGAGCAGGAAGTAGAAGCATCATGGTGAGGATGGCAGAGACACCAGACAAAAGGAGTTGTATTTTTGTGTGCTTTGGAGCCACCCTATTTAGCCCCTACACTGTTTACTGGCAGATTTCTTCTCCATGAAAGAGAAATAGACTTCTATTTTGTTAAACTACTGGTTTGGTTTATTTGTCTGATTTCTGGTTTCTGTAGTCAAATCTAACCCTAAGTGACACACAGCTCCATTGTTGTCATGCCATTCTTTTATCAGAAATTTTAAATGAAAAACTATTTTGTCAGAAAACCAACCACAATAGAAGATTTCACAGGATCAAGATTTGGAGATGTTGAAAGAAATCATCCTTGACAAAGTAAATCTTCTTTTATGGCATGGGCACAGCATTCTTCTTTAAAAAGGTTGCTGGTCAGAGATCATTTTCACAGTTAATCTATGTAAATATCATGTATCTTTTGCTCTTTGCTTTGATTTTCACTCTACCAATTATATGAAGACTCCACGCCCAGCCCCCTACCAAATTCCTTGGCCACATACTACAATAATAAGCATGAACATTTTCCAGTGAGATAACCATCTATATCAGAAGAATTTAGACTTGTAAACACTCCATCAAACACATTTTGAAAATTGTCAGCTATTAAAATTCAATGTATGAGGGCCGTTTTTGAATTTGAAATAATCATACAGTCAAATATGTATTTATTCTTGCCAATAAAGTCTAAAAAACATGATCATTCTTGTGACAAAATAAGTTGTTATCATTGATCTTAGTCCTTTATCTCCTAAATCATAAGAATTTGCCCATAAATCCTTTTCTCTTTTTTTAGTAAGGAGCTCTCTGTCCAATAGGAACATCCTTTTAGAAGAACTCAATAGTCCAGGTGTCTCTGCTGTTCTCTATGATTTTATTGTCAAAGTCAAATGCTTAGCAAATTTCTGATGCCAAAGGTGCATCGGCTAGATCATAAATCTCAATTTCAGTTAGGTTTGAATTAAACTGCCAAGATCATCTTCAACTTTAAGCACCACCTGGTTGTTACTCATCAACATGTCCTCTATATGACTCAAAGCCTTCTGGCTCGGAATGACGATGCAGAGTCTTCTTAAAACCAGTACAATTGTAGCAGTAGAGCTGATCAAGAACATGCTTGCTCTCTGCTCTCTACCCTGGCATCTAGGAAGCAATATTCAAGTGATTGCTGTAGCTAACTTTTTTCTCTTTGCCTCTTTACTCTCCAGTACTCTTTCTCTATCAGCACTCTGATCTCCCTCTCGGGGGGCTTTTCCATATAGCATAAACAGGAAGAGGGCAATCTCTGACATCTGCGTGTCTCTGCCTTCTCGCTTTGTTTTATAGTCTTTCTGCCCAACCATGAAATGGGGGTGCTCCTCCAGGTGCTATCCTAGACTGTACTAGAATGTGAATCGCTCTTCCATGGGTGATGTGCAACCCCAGTAAAGGACCAGTCCAGAGGGCAGTAAGACAAGCACAGGATGGCCCACTCCCTGACATTTCCTTCTCATCTCCAACAGCTAGGTCCCTGGCTTTTCCCTGGAGCTTTAAAATTCCATATATTTCTTTTGGAATCACTCTATTATTGTCCTCTTCTCTAAACAGTCACCCATGCAATTCTCTAGGATTCTTAGAGATCATCTGATTCAAATGTCTTTAAACTGTACTCTAAGTCTGTGGTCCCCAACCCCAGGGCCATGGACCGGTATGGGTCCGTGGCCTGTTAGGCAGCACAGCAGCAGATGAGTGGCCAGTGAGCCAGTGAAGCTTCATCTGTATTTACAGCCACTCCCATCGCTCACATCACTGTATAAACTCTGCCTCTTGTCAGATCAGCAGGGGCATTAGATTCTCATAGGAACGTGAACCCTACTGTAAATTGTGCATGCGAGGGATCTATGTTGCACGCTCCTTGTGAGAATCGAATTCCTGATGATCTGAGGTGGAGCTGAGGTGGTGATGCTAGTGCTGGGGAGCAGCTGCAAATACAGATTATCATTGGCAGAGAGGTTTGACTGCACAACAAACGTAATGTGCTTCAATAATCCCAAAACCATCTCCTCTGCCCCAAAGGAAAAATTGTCTTTCATGAAACCGGTCCCTGGTGCTAAAAAGGTTGGGGACCGCTGCTCTAAGGAACCACAGAAGTTGTTGCAGGGGCCAATGGAGGGAGAGAAGAAAGACTGGGCTCTGGCTCCTGGCATCTAACTCTGCTTCTTCCATAGTGATTTTATTTCTAACTCTTTTATATTCTAGCCTGTCTGGCCAACTGGATTCTAGTTGAACAAAGTGTTCCTTGGCCAAAGAAACAGCTTGCAAACCACTAACTTGGTCCATATCATTGTCACAAAGTGAATTGGATGGTTTTATTTTTTTCCAAATTTATATAACTCAACTGTGGCAGAACTAAGGCTAGAACCAAGTCTGGTTGGGTAATATTTTTACTGTATCATCCTACCCCTTCTAAACAATGTATTTACACTTTAACTAAGTGCCCAATGTAATTTAACCCAAAGGAAGAAACAAACAAACAAGGTGAGAATTTCAGGAAGACTATGATGTTTTCTGAAAGAATTTTGAGAGAACTGAGGTCCCTTGAGTCAAAGCCACTAAGTTAATGAGTGGTTCTGCTTTGATCATTATGTCAAAATGGGAATTAAAAATGTTTATTTTTCTCTCCCTTTGTAAAATACTAGGCTAGGAATGGATAATGAAAGACAAAACCAGTGCATTTTTGATACTTATCTGTGCAACTCATTTTACCAAATTCTAGATTTTCCTGGATCAAATAATTCGAACACAGGCAGAGTAATTTTGAAAAATATATGCATGTGTGTGTTTTCATAGCAAATCACAAATTCTAAGTTAATTTATCACATTGGAAGTATCATGCCTGATTTTTCCAGGCATGTGGCAATATCCACCCATGCTTTATAACTGTATCACAGGATAATCTTGGATAGGCTTTTACTAGTCAGATATTGAATTAGCCAAGAAGGGAACATAGTTCCATTGAATTTATAATATTTAAGGGAAGGGAGGGGAGAGGAGATTGGCACAATCAGTTTCAAATTGAATTTCAAAAACTAATAAAATTTTCAAATAGACAACATAAAATATCACTGTGAAATTTAAACTAAATATTATTCCATGGTGTAGATGTACCATAGTTTGTCTAACCATTCACTCATTAAGGAATATCTGAGTAGTTTCTAGTTTGGGGCTATTACAAATGAAGCTGCTATAAACATTCATGTATAAATTTCTGCATAAAAATAAGTATTTTATTTCTCTGGGATAAATGCCCAAGTCTGCAATTGCTGGTTGGGTGGAAGTCCATTTGTAGTTTAAAAAAATAAAAAACCAGAGTAACTATACCATTTTTCAGAGTGACTGTACCATTACACCAATTATGTACAAGTAATCCAGTTTTTCTGCATACTTGTCAGCATTTGGTGTCATCACTCTGTTTTATTTGAGCCATTCTAATAGATGTACAGTGATAATTACATTGAAATTTGTCTCTTCATTCTCTTTAGAGGGTGTTTTGCTGAGCAAAAGCTTGTAAATTTGACCAAGTCAAATTTGTCAATTTTTCCTTTTATGGACTACACTTTCGGCATGAAGTATAAAAATTTTTTGCCTAGTTCTACATAGCGAATCTCTCCCATTTTTCTTCTAAAAGTTTTATATTTTTATGTTTTACATGTAAGTTTATAATCCATTTGGAGTTAATTTTTATATGAGGTATAAGTTTTAGGGTGAGGTTTTATGTTTTCTTTTTTTTTTTCCTTTTTTCCTTCCCCTATGGGTATCCAGTTGTTCCAGCACTGTTTGTTGAGAGACTATTCCTCCTCCATGAATTGCTTTCACACTTCTATGAAAAAAAAAAAAAATTGGGCACATTTGTGTGGTTCTATTTCCAGTATTTTGTTCTACTGATCTATATGTTTATCACTCCAACAGTATCACACTGTCTTGATTACTGTAGCTATAAGTAATCTATAATATCAGGAAGAATGATTCCTCCCACTTTATTCTTCATTTTCCAAATTGTCTTGGCTATTCCAGAATCTTTTCCCTTTCCATATAAGTTTTAAAATAAACTTGTCTACATATGCAAAAAACCTAGCTGGGATTGTGATAGGCTTGCATTAAATCTTTATATCAATTTAGGAAAAAATGACATCATTACTCTGTTGAGCCTTTCAATCCGTAAGCATTGTATATCTGTCCAAGTTCAGATCTCTTCCTTTCTTTCATCAGCATGTTGTAATTTTCCGCATATAACTCCTGTACATGACTTTTTTACAGTTATACCTAAGTATTTTATCTTCTTTGAGACAGCTGTAAATGGTATTACATTTTTATTTGGTTTCCACTTGACCTTTGTTAATATTTTAAAATGTAATTGATTATTGCATGTTGATCTTACATTCTTCAACCTTACTGAACTCATTTATTGGTTCTAAGAACTTTTTTATAGATTTCTTTGGATTTTGTATATAGAAAATCATATCGTCTGTAAATGGAGATGGATTTGTTTCTTCCTTACCCATCTGTACTTCTTTTATGTCTTTTACTTGCCTTATTGTGCTGACCAGAACTTCCAGTACTACGCTGAATAACTATGATGAGACCAAACATCCTTACTTGTTCTAGATCGTAGAAGGAAAGCCTGCAGTCTTAAACCATGCATTATGTTAACTGTAGGCTTTTTTGTAGATGCTCTTATGAGGTTCTGAAAGTTCCGCTCTATTCCTAGTTTGCTGAGAATTTTTATTGGAATGATAATTGTATATAATTCTTGTTTAGTTTTTTGATGTGCTGCATTATACTGACTCATTTTCAAATGCCAAACCAGTCTTGCATACCTGGAATATTGTGGTGGCAGAATATTATTCTTTTGATGCTGGATTCAATTTTCTGATTTTTTTTTTTTTAAGATTTTTGCATCTCAGTTCCTTCCTCCCTCCCTCTCTCCCCACTCCCTCCCTCCCTGCCTGCCTTCCTGCCTTCCCTTTCTCCCTTCCTCCCTTTCTTTCTTTTGCACTGTCTTTGCCTCGGTTTGGTGTAGTAATAATATTAGCCTCGTACTGTAAGTTGAAAAGGATTCCCTCTTCTTTCATTTTCTGGACGTGACTGTGTAAAATTGATATTACTTCTTCTTTAAATGTTTAATAAAATTTCCAGTGAAACCACCTAGGCACTTAGATGTCTCCTTTGGGGGATTTTTAAATTACAAAGTGAATTTCCTTAGTAGTTATAGGACTATTCTGGTGACCTCTTTCATCTTGAGTGACTTTTGATAGTATGTGGCTTTTAAGGAATTCATCCATTTCTTCAGAGTTGACCAATTTATGGACGTAAATTAGATGGCAGTGTTCTCTTACTGTCCTTTTAATGGCTACAGGATTTGTTATGATATCCCTTGTTATAGTCCTGATGCTTGAGATTTGAGCCTTCTGTCTTTTTATTTTTGTCAGTTTTGCTAGAGGTTCATCAATTTATTAATTTTTTGAAGAATAATCATTTTGTTTTATTAATTCTTCTATTCTTTTCCTGTTTCAATTTTATTTATTTCTGCTCTTATCTTTATTATTTCTTTTTTTCTTTTTCTGTTTGCTTTGCTCTTCCTTTTCTTAGTTCTTGAGGTAGGAACTTGGATTATCAATAAGAGATCTTTCCTTTTTTCTCTCATTTAGGTACTAACCAGGTGTGACCCTCCCTAGCTTCAGAGATCAAACAACATTGGGTGTGTTCAGCAGGGTATGGCCATAGCCACTTTCTTCTTTTTTAATGAAAGCATTTAAATTTTACATTTTCCCCTCAGCACTGGTTTAACTGAACCCCTACAGAGTCTGGGGTTAACTTTAATTTTCCTATATTTGCATTTAAAATTTTCTTTAAGACTTCCTCTTTGACCTATGCACTATTTAGTAGTATGTTGGTTAATTTTTGCATGTTAGAAGATTTTCCTTTGGTCTTTCTGTTACTGATTCCAATTTAATTCCGTTTTGGTTACGGGACACACTCTGTATGACTTCAGATGCTTTCCATTTCTTAAAGTTTATTTATGGCCCAGGACATGGTCTATCTTGGTGAATATTCCCTGGACACTTGAAAAAATATGTATTCTGGTGCTATCAGGTCATGTGGTTGATCAGTTTGATTCTGTTGGTGAATGGTGTTGTTCAGTTTTTGTACATCCTTGCTAATTCCTGGCTAGTAGTTTTATCAATTGCTAAAAATGAGGTGTTGAGGTCCCCAGCCATAGCTTTGGATTTATCTGTTTCTTCTTTCAGCTTTATCAGTTTTTGTATCATGTAACTTGAAGCTCTGTCGTTTGATGCACACACATTTAGGGTCACTATATCATCTTGATTGGTAATCCTTCTATGATCATTTAAGATTCCAATTTATCCTTAGTAATTTTCTTTTCTCTGAAGTCTACTTTGTCTGATATTAATACAGCCACTATTTGTATTATTTTTTAAAATTAATATTTTCATGCTATGCCTTTTTGCATCCTTTTACTTTGTTGTTAGGATCTACCTATGTTGTTAGGATCAAAGTGAGTTTCTTTTACATAGTCGGGTTTTTTCTTAATTACACTGCAAATATCTGTCTTTTAATTGGTGTATTTACATGATATACATGTACAGTAATTATTTATAAGGTAGAATTTAAGTCTGCTATTTTAGCATTTGTTTTCTGTCTGTTCTCTTGGCTTCTTGTTCTTCCGTTTCCTATGTCTTGAATCCTTGTAGGTTACTTGGACTTTTTTTAGAATTTCATTTTTATTTATTTATAATATTTTTGAGAATATCTCTTTGTGTAGTTTTCTTAGAGTTTGCTCTAGACATCACAATATGCACATGTAACTTATCACAGCCTACTAGTTTTTAACTTCAAAGTATAAAAACTGGTTTCCATATATGTCTCTTTACCCTCCCCACTTTTTAAGTATAATTGTCAAACATTTTCTCTATGTACATTGAGCACCACATCATATGGTATTATAATTTTTGTTTTGAACATAAACTATATTTTATGAATCTCACGAGATGAAGAGTAGTCTATTATGTTTACCCCTATTTTTGCCCATTCTGTTCATTCTAAAGGCTTTACCTGCTTTCTGTTATCATTTTATGTGTTTGGAAAGTTTCCTTTAGCTATTTTTAAAGGGTTGGTCTGCTAATGACAAATCCCCTTAGTTTCCCTTAATCTGAGAATGTCTTTGGTTTCCCTTCATCTCTGAGGGATAGCTTCACTGGATGTAGGGTTCTGGGTTGTTTCTTTTTTTCAGCACTTGAAAGATGTATTGAAACTTCCTTCTGGCTTCCATAGTTTCAGATGAGACATCCACGTTATTTGAGTTCGTGTTTCCCTATAAGTAATGTGCCATTTTTCTCTGGCTATTTTTAATTTTTTCTTTGTATTTGGTTTTCAGTTTAGTCAGTTAAAGTAGTTTTACTGTGTCTTAATGTGGACTTTTTTTTTTTTTTTTAGTTTATCTGTTCACTCAGCTTCTTGAATCTGTAGGATTATGTCTTTCACCAAATTTGGGAAGGTTCAGCTCTCCTTCTGGAATTCTGACATACAAATGTCAGCCCTTTTGTTACTCTCTCGTAATTCCTTGGGTCTCTGTTCCTTTCTTTGTTTGTGTTGTTCATTTGTTAGTCGATTTTCTTTTTGTTGTTTAGACCAAAACCATTGATTTATGGTGTCTGTATATTAATAATGGCTGCTTTAAATACTGTCAGATAATTCCAACAACCTATTCATCTCAGCGTTGGCTGGTAGTATAGTCTTTTTCCATTCAAATGTGTTTTTCATGGTTCTTGGTATAATGAGTGTTTGTTTTGTTTTTTTTTGCGAATATCCTGGACATTTTGGACATAATGTTAGGAGACTCTTGATTTTATTTAAATCATCTTTTTCAGGTAGCAGTGACTCTATTTTCATTTAGCACATGGGTCCTAGATTACTTTTATGAGCTTTAGTGCCAATGACAATTTAGTTTTTAGAGTCTTTGTGATGCTATTCTGTTCAGTTTGTTCTTCTGGCTCTGCTGGGGTTCTTGATTGATTTTTGCAAGTGCCACCTGCAATTCCCAGGGCTATTGGCTGGGAGTTCAGGGAATACTGGGTGTTAGTCACTGTTGCAGATCAGGCCTGCTACTGCCTGGGGTGTGGGGCAGACCTTGGTGATGCTTTACCTTTGAGTCTACTGGGTGAAGTGAGAATGGGTCCCCACACAGCCCTACTGATAGTGGGTATCAGGCCTTTGGTGCCCTATGTGTTGGACAGGGGTGAATCTCTTTGTTAGATCTCTGCTGGGATGCCCCTTTCCCAGTCTTTAGGTCAGAGCAAGCAGGATTTACTCATTTGTTTTCTATGTCTCTTGGCAGGTCCAGTTTTCTGGTCTTTTCTGTACCAAGCCTGCCATATATGAGAGCCAGAGAAAACCCAGGAATTTACTTAAGTATCTTTTCTCATGCCCTGAGGTCCCTAGCCAGTCTGCTTTCTTCTCTCTACCTTTTGAGTCCTTTTACATTATAATTGTCTGCTGGATTATTTCCAAGGTATATAGCTATATTTAGAGAAGACATAGGGAAAATTGAGTCTATTTTCTTGCTATTGAGTTGTTTGAGTTCCTTAACATATTTTTAATATTAGCCTTTCATCAGACAGATGTATGTTTTGCAAATATGTTTTCCCAATCCATAGGTTGTCTCTTTGCACTGGTAATTTTTTTCTTCTACTGTGCAGAAACCTTTTATTTTGATATAATCCCATTTGTCTATTTTGCTTTTGTTGCCTGCACTTTTGGGTCAAATCCAAAAAATCATTGCCCAAATCAGTTTTGTATAGTTGTTCCCCCTATGTTTTCTTCTAGAAGTTTTGTAGTTTCTGGTTTCCATTTAAGTGCTTAATCCATTTTGAGTTGATTTTTAGATATGGTATGACATAAGGGTCCAATTTCATTCTTCTGCATGTGGATATTTAGTTTACCCAACACCATTTATTGAAGAGACTATCCTTTTCCCTTTGAGTATTCTTGGCACCTTTGTCTAAAATCAACTACTATACATGTGTGGGTTTGTTTCTGGGCTTTCTATTCTGTTCCATTGGTTGATATGTCTATTTTTTTTTTTTTTGCCAACACCATGCTGTTTTAATTACTATAACTTTGTAGTATAGTTTGAAATTAGGTAGTGTGATGACCCCAGCTTTGTTCTTTTTGCTCATAATTGCCTTGGCTATTTGGGTTCCTTTTGGTTCCAATTTAAAAGTAGGCAAAGGAACTAAATAGACATTTCCTATAATAAGACACACTAATGGGTATATCTCACTAATCATTAGGGAAATTCAAATTAAAACCACAGTGAGATATCAATTCACACCTGCCACAACAGCTAATATTAAAAAGACAAACGCTAACAAGCATTGGCAAGGATATGGAGAAAAGGGAACCCTTGTACATTGGTGGTGGGAATGTAAATTAGCCATTATGGAAAACTGCATGGAATTTTCTTTAAAAACTTAAAATAGTATTACTATATGATCCAGCAGTCCCACTTCTGGGTATCTACCCAAAAGATTTGAAATCAGTTTGTCAAAAAGATGTCTGTTTTTACATGTTCATTACAACACTATTCACAATAGCCAAGTTATGGAATCAACTTAAAAGTGTCCATCAACTGAAGAAAGGATAAAGAAAATGTGGTCTGTATACACAATGGAATATTATTCAGCCTTAAAAAGAAGGAAATTCTGTCATTTGTGACAACACGGAATTGGAGAACATTATCCTAAGTGAAATAAGCCAGGCTCTGAAAGACAAATACCACATGTTCTAACTTGTATGTGGAATCTAAAACAATCAAACCCATAGAAACAGAGAGTAGAGTGGTGGTTACCAGAGGCAGGAGGGTGGGGGGAATGGGGAGATGATGGTAAAAGGACACAAAATCTCAGACAGGGGAAAGGGGAATGATGTGGTTTTTTCTTAGATCTATTGCACAGTGTAGCAAATATAGTTAATAATGGCATATTGTACATTTCAAAATTGCTAAGAGAGTTAATTTCAAATGTTCTCACCACAAAAATGATAAGTATTTGAGGTGATGAGTATGTTATTTACCTTAATTATTCCACATTGTATTCATAAATCATACCATCACTTTGTACTCCATAAATATACATAATTATAAATTGTCAAATTGTAATAAAATAAAAAATAGAAAAGTGAGTCTAGAAGATCTTGTCTCATTACACATTTTCAAAATGTCTTATCTATCATTTTTCATTTTTTTCAGCAAAGGGGATGGACAAAATAACTAGATTGCCATATTACAGTAATTGGATCTCTATGTAGTAAATTTAAACTGTGAACATGCCACGTATAGATGTTTGTTATTGTAATACTATGTATCAGTGATGATTTTATGTCCTTCTCGCAATTGTTCACTACTACTAGCTTCAATTCATTTACTCTTATCTCCTTAATATCCACCCAAAGAACATACTGATTACTACTCTTGAGATTTGCTCATAGTTTTGTAACAATCACAACTGCTCCCTATGGCCATTCTCCACGGCCTTCTTTTCCACAAATCCATATTGTTTGGTGGCTAAAGCTAAAAATGTTTCCATTTTCTCAAGAAATTTTATTTTAATACAAGTTAGGATACTTTCCTCCAAAATAATAACTATGGTATTTTAAGTAAGGAGCTGAAAACAAGTGAGAAATTTCAAAACATAAATCAAGGGTCAAAGGAAATCATAGCTATAAAAGCAACACATAAATGTTAATTGCTATTAAGGCAATATGAGAAGATTCACATTTACCTGGTTTTTCTTTCAATTTTTGAGTGATCAGAGACACAGGAACCATTATAGACTATTATGCCAAATATTAAAAATAATCTTTCACAACCCCTCTGCCACTGTCAACTCTCCCTTATGATATCAGAGGGGTTTCTATATTAAATAATAGCAAATGATTTCAGATAAAATGTTCCTGCAATAGTTAATAATAAAAGATAATGTTTTACAATATGATGCATTGGTCATTTAGAAAAAGGCAATTCTTGAATATGTCATTATGAAACTTTTATCTGCTTACTATTGACTACAAATATTACTAATATCCCAAACCTTTTTGTTTTAATTTTAAGAAACTCAATTTTCAATAATGGTGTCTTGTCACCTTCATATATCAACCACTCTAACCTTTACATCAAGCTGTATTATATTTTATTGTATTAACTTATCTCTGCCACATCATCTGTTGGCTGAATAAATCCTAATTGTTAAATAATCTTAGCTTCATTTTATTATAGATTTGATTCTTGAAATAGTCAAAAAAAAAAAAAAAACTACTCTGAGCTGTCAATATTTCTTTCAGTTTATATTTATATCCAAGTTTTGTTTCCCTGATATGTGTGGGAAGCCTACTTTATTTTGGTTTTCATCATGTTCTAGCCAACAATAATTTGTGAATTTAAAATATTTGATTAGATAAATTGAAGGCAGAGGAAATGACTATGGCAGCTTCTTAGAAAAAAAGGGAAGTTAATGCTTTAAGTTACTTGAGCCATAGGCTGAGAGATGGATATTTTCTCTATCACAGAGAGCATTGGACATGGCACTATTGCAAGTTCATTCATTCATTCAATTAATCAATCAGCAGATGTTATGGACTGCCGCTGTATGTCAGGTGATTTGAAAGGAATTATGCATACTTTGATGAATAAAATAAACATGGTCCTTACTCTCAGGTAGTCTAAAAATTAATGCAAGACAATGACAACAAACAAGGAAATGAACAAACAAATGTATTGTAACAGCAAAAACAGGAGTCATGTTTCTGAGAGAAACACCGAGAGGTGCACGAGGATACAGAGAGATCAGGTTTATTAACGCCGGCGGGCTCAGAGGGGATCTTCTGCCAAAATCTGAGCACCCCCTGGGTCGGGGGGACTTGTCTTTTATACTTCAAGAGCAAGGGGGGTGTACAGAGCGGCTTATACCAGGAAGTGTACACATAAGGAAGTTACTGTAACTTACAAGGTAGCTGCTGCAAGGGGAGCTGTTTACAGGAGCATGAGCTGCAGCCATTAGTCAGTTTCAATTTCTTTCTTTATAACATCAGTTTCACAAACATTCCTGTGGGGTGGCGATAAGCAGTTTTACAGAAGCAGATTAAGCAATTAACATACATAGGGTTACAGCTTGTCCGTTTCAGGGTAAAAGGTTTTCAGTGAATTTCTATTTTTCCCTCACAGTATAACTGTAACTTTTAGTTAGTGCGAACAGTGGGAATAGCAGAGTGATGGGAACTATATGGCTGGTATTGGGCACCGGAGAAAGGGAGGTTGTATTTAATGGGTCCTGTCTAGGATGTGATGTTTCAGCGACGATCGAAAGGATGAGAAAAAGCTGGGAACACTAGCCAGAATGAATCTTTGCTATCACAGATTCCTCTAGTTCACCTACAACTATAGATCTAGAGATAAGTATCTAGTGATATTTTTGTCCATAAACTTGAATAAGTTTTGATATAAACTATTCTCTATCATTTATTCACAGTGTGGGATGGTATTGAAAATGGTTAAGAAATGGCTGTTTCTTAAGACCCATTTCTACCCAGGCTAATCATAATTTGTTGAACGATTTAGTGATCATTACGTATTCCACAAAACAAATTTGAAGCCTACGACCTTAAGTTATGCCATAAGACAATCCTCCTTTCTATGTCTCAACACACATATAATCTTATGAAATGTAGGATGGAGCCCTAGAACACCCGGTAGTTGTAGAAAAGAAAACCTCCCTGCACTTCCCCTCTATTTGAGTAACACTGAATAGAAGTAGCTCGAAGTCTTCCCCTGAGTTGAAAGAGTGCTCCAGCCACCCCATGACAGTATTTTCAAGGTCCCCTTTGTTTTGTCACTTCCCCCTAGCCTTCCCTTTTCTAACTGTTGCAGTGGCTGGGAGGATGAGAATGATTATGGAGATAACAGAAAACAATATAGAGAAAATTCTTCTGTCTATTAGTTGGTTTTTAAATCATAACTTTTTAAAGCCAGTCTTAATTGATTCAGAAAAAGTGATTTATTTTTTTCCCTTTATTCCCACAAATGCCTAATAACAGTGTTCTATAGAAACACAGCAAGTGCCCTGTGAGTGACATTGCTTTAGGGTCTTCACAAGTACTTTCATGTCTTTGAACTTTAATTTTCCAACTTTAAAATCCCTAAGGTCTTTTCAGATCCAAATAGTAGCTACTGCTTATTGTAAACTTTTACATGCCAGTTACTAATAGACACATATTATTTCATTTAATAATAATAAAAATCCTATACTAAAGCTAGTACTATTCTCATTCTACAGATGAGGAAATAGTCTCAGAAATATTAAGCAACTTGCTGAGAGCCATGCAACTAGTCATTGGCAAAACTGAATTCAAACCCAAGCCCATTTTTCTTAACCACCCTGCACATGATTTGTTTTTCAAAATATTAAGGAGGTAGAAATGTTTCAGGTTACATGGATCATTTTTGTAATGTTTGAGTCTGGGCTATTGGTGTGCCCTTCACCCAGATAGTGTTCATAGTACCCATTAAGTTGGTTTATTCTCCTCCCATCCTCCCCCCTCCCCTTGGTTGCTCTCCACTGAGTTTTACTTCCCTCTGTGCACTTGTGTGCTCATTGGTTATTTCCAATTTAATAGTAAGTACATGTAGTGTTGGTTTTCCACTCTTGTGATACTTCACTTAGGAGAATGGTCTCCAGTTCCATCCAGATTGTTGCAAAAGGTATTAGTTCATCTTTTTTTATGGCTGAGTAGTACTCCATGATGTCCATATACCACATTTTGTTAATCCACTCATGAATTGATGGGCACTTGGGTAGATTCCACATCTTTGCAATTGTGAATTGTGCTGCAATAAACATTTGAGTGCAGGTGTCTTTTTGATAAAATGACTTCTTTTCCTTGGGTAAATACCCAGTAGTGTGATTGCTGGATCAAATGGTGGGTATACTTTTAGTTCTTTGAGGTATCTCCATACTACTTTCCATAGAGGTTGTACTAATTTGCAGTCCCACCTTTTTAAGTTCTGTGAGCTACATCCACAGCATGGCCGGGTTCAACTTTCTTGAGAGTGGTCTTAGAAGAGTTACTACTAACCCTGATACTTCTAATCTAGAGATACTTCACTCAATTCCAACTCTTCTTTTGGTTATCCAGATATCTATGTGAGGGGCCTATTCTCTCCAGCATTAGAATTATGCTTATCTTAGGAAGTGGTGGGTGTTTGAAAATTAATACAGTGGGCCTCAGATGGAGGATGTGTCAGGTAAAATTCTTTGCTGATAATGCCAAAATGGGCATGAATACACTGAGTTTTATCAGACCTGTATTATCCAGAACTGTGGCAGGATGCCACTCTCCACTACTTGTTGGAGATCGGGGGACAGGTGTGCATGGCTTTTCTTAAAAATTTCTGTATCTGGATCTAAACAGCAAACATGTATTTTCAATGAACTGGGGGGTTTTTTGGTCATTAATAGAATTTATTTTTTAGAACAGTTTTAGATTTCTATAAAATATGAGCAGATAGTACAAAGAGTTTCCATATACCTCCTTTCCTTTTTACTATTTCTCCTATTATTAACATCTAATCATATGGTATATGTGTTACAATTGATGAACCAATGCTGGTACATTATTATTAACTATAATCTTTAGTTTACATTAGGGTTTACTCTTTGTGTTGTGCAGTTTTATAGGTTTTGCCAATGCAGAATGTCATGTGTCCACCATTACAGTATCATATGGAATAGTTTTACTGCTCTAAAAGTCCTCTGTTTTCTGCCTATTTCTTCTTTAGTCTGTTGATGTGATGGAAACTTTTGCCCTGGGTATATTTCATGATGGTTACTTTTCCTATCCCCTGCTGAAATCCCAAGTGGACTTTTCTCAGATCTTTACCATGAGACCCTGGTAGAACTCCTGAAAATAAAACTCACGAAAGTGTGTGCATTCCTGTAAAACCGGGCTCTGTGCATTTTTAACTCTCAAGCTAGTCCACATTTATCTCCTAACAATTCCTAAATTACCATGTGCATTTCTACCAGTTCCTAGCTCCAGCGGCTTCTGATTGCAGTGAGCTGTGATTCTCTATGAACTGTTTCTGTAATTTTCGGGAGAGTTTGTCCTTGACCTCAATTCTGTAATGGAATTAGGAAGAGTTGCTGATTTTCAGTATGTCCATCTTTTTTCTTATTATGATTACAAAAGTGATGACTACCAAGGTCTTTACGTGTTAGAGTAGAAACTGGAAGTTTCAATGAGTTTTTGAGAAAGTGTATCAGGAACTAGCGTTTAGTGCAATATGTCTACCTGGGCACAAACTTGAGAGAATTTTGTGAAGTAGGAATAGCTTGCTTTGCATGCCAGATTTCTCCTTTTTGAGATATGGAATATTGAATAGGAATTCTAGGAGTCTTTTTGGTAATACATAAACTGAAAGAAAATAACTCAATATATGAATAGTCTGTAGTTTACAGGAACTCTATTCTGTCAAATTACTCTTGATAAATGCTGCCTGTGCTTCCTTCCACCTCTACGACTGCAGTTAGCAGCTGTCTGCTGAAGGTATTGGGTCCCACCAGGAATCTCTTAAGGTTAGAAGAACAAGAGGAGATATAGTTGTGCTTTCTTTCAACAGTGACACAGACTGCATTTTCTTCTACCACTTCCTGATTTGTAAGTTCAAAATCGAAAACACAGTTGATTTCTCAATACCTTTTAATTTACTTTTCACTGGTTTCTAGTTTGTGCATTTTGTCAGCTTGGTCATGATTTTTCTGCAAGTTTCATGTGAGTTATTAAATGTCATTCTGTTTCTGGGGCTTGATACCTGTCCCTCACACTTGGCAGCGGCACCTGGCTGTACTACTGCCCTGTCACCTATGATTGTGACCCAAATCTGGCAGTGACCTAGGTCTGCTGGACCTTTCCACCAAGATCTTAAAGCCAAAGGCCATAGTTATCCTTACAAGTGACCCCTTCAAATTATGAACATAAAATTTGCAGATGAAAAAAAGATGTGTATAATGGACAGGCAAGAAGAACCATAAAAAAAAGGATGAAATGTAATGGGGATAGAGACAAAGACCTGTGATTTGTGTATTTTGGATTTTTTAATTTCATAGACCATAGGGAAGGGGAGACTTGGTATAATATTAAAAAGTATTAGTTGCTTAGTAAGCTTAACTTAAGCCAGCACATAACCACTGAAAAAACTATTTGGATAATAACAATAATGGAAATACAGTGTACTTCCTAAAGCAGATGATCCCTTCTATGTATTAAAAAATTGACGAAGTAAAGTATTCTTAGAGGAACATATATGACATGTTGATATGCCTGAAAAGCATATTGCTTGATGGAATCAAACCAACCAATAAAAACATCTTTTAACCTGGAAGAAAGAAATCTTTCCAGGAATGGCAGAGGCAATCTTCACATCTTTTTAAGAACTCTCACATATGAGATAGTCTAGGCCTATTATCCATTGTTAAAGGGCACAAGTTGGAAAAACTTGTGGAAAGCTGAGGAAGAATTCTGGACAACCAGACCTGGAGTGGATTGCCACACAGGGTACTGAGTTTCTGTCTCTGATGATGTTCCAGGCAGAACAGGTATGGATTTCACATTGGCTGTGCAGTTATGCTAGGCAAAACCTAACACTTTTGCTAACTCCTAAGACGCTATAATTTTAATGATGCACCAGGATTGGAGTCTTCTCTGCTGTTAGCCATCAAGGATGAGTTAAGCAGGAGCTGCAATTCTTTGACCTTATGTTTTAATGGAAAACAAAAGAAGCACAATATATATCCAGCACTTAAAGATTTATTTTCAAATGCGAGATCTGATCTGTTTCTTATATAACCTTGTATATTGTTACTATGGTCCCCACTTTTACATCTGAATAAACTGACGCTTAGCAAGGCTGCATTACTTGTTCAGAATTTCATATCCAGCAAATGAAACCCCTGAGTAGTCTGACTTCCAAGCTCATTCATTTATAAACCTTAAGAACTGTTATTCTTCTTCATTTCTGGTTGTATTCTTAATGATTGGGAACATAAAATAACTCTTTTCTCCTACAGTTTTGATCATGACTCTTCCCATATACAATAAAATGTGGGCAGCCATTTTTAGAGAAATAATAAAGTTGAATTTAGAAAGGTATTTGGCTTTCTGAATTCAACTTTGAAAGAATGTTCTTCCTTTCACTTTGTTATTGATATCCCTAGAGCTAAAGCTTGATTTGGCACTTCCAGAGGGCCAGTCAGTTATTGTTCCTGTTTTAATTTATTACATTTTTCACCTAAATTTTAGCTTTGCCTGTTGGGATCTATTACATTAATTGTAGAGTTAAACCACTAATGTGTGATTGTTCTCAATTTGTAAAGACAAGTTCTTTTGGCTATTTCACAACAGGTGCAGTCCCTACACCCTAGGCCAATCATTATGCCTGCTTTGTGCTGAGTACTTGGTGACATAATTATGTATTGAAGACACTCAGGGCAAGAAATAGTTGGGCTGTAAATCTCAAGTTCTGTCTACCAACTAGCCACATCAAATTTCAGGAGGAATTTGCATTCAGATTTCTAACACATCCCCTCAGTATTGGTTCTAGTCATACTTCTATTTCTAACACTAACCAAATTCTAATATATGGTGAGGCACCCACCAATGCATAGTGATTAAGGGCACAGAATCTGCAGCCAGACTGTCTGGGTTCAAATCCTAGCTTTATGTTTTTAATTCCTCCACATCTTAGTCATCTCATGTGTAAAAGAGGGATAATATTACCTCCCTTACAGATGAAATAAATTAAGACATAACAGGGAGATTCTCACACTGAAAATAACTATACTACAATATTATCTTTATTTTATTATTATCATTCAAAGTAAGATTCGGTCGCCTATGCCAAACTCTGTGTTTTCCAATAAGTTTTCTTTTCTTTTCGTGCTGTCCTTCTCTTCTCACTTCCTTTATTCTAACCCTTCCTTCCTTCCTTCCTTTTTCTTTCCTAAAGATTGACTTTTGAATGAATCCACTACTGAGGCAAGCCCACCCATACATCTCCATGACTTCTGGCCTGGCAGTCCAGCTTTCAACTCTGCTATTCTTGGTTTTTGTGAGGTATTAAAGCATTTCAGTGGAGATGTAGAATATTTTTTCATTTGTCATATACTGAAGCATGAGACCCGCCTCAATAGAACAGATATGAGAAATTCCCAATTGTTATGCCACAGCAACATTAATCTATTAAAAAGCCAACTATGTGGGGATCAGGAGAGTCCCCAGATAAAACATGATCTTCACATCAGTATTTGTTTTCTAATTAGGATTGCTTAGTGGCAATTGTTATCCAATAATTTAGTTAAATTTCATTTCTAAAGTACAAATGTCCTCCGAAGGCACATGGGTGAAGTTAAATCAATAACTGCATTATTGTAAATTACTTCATAATTATATATTGATAAACAGAAGAAGGTTATATGATATCCATTTTCCATATCACTGCATACGTCAGACAACTTAGTAGCAAATTGCATTCTTGTGGAGTTTTTTTAAAAGAAAGCTTTGTTTTATATAAAATGCATTTCATCATTTTAAAGCAATGTGATTTCAGCATGGCATTCCTTCCCTTGTTTAAGTTTTTTATACCATGTTAACTCAGGATATCAGATGCATATCTTGCTTTTTTAAATGTTCTAAGGGAATTTTCTATAAATAATTTTTTATGAGTTATAAGGAAATAATTGCATTCTGTTCTATGATTTTAGGCCTGGCTAGAGAACACCGGGAAATGATAAGACATTATGGTATTTCAAGTCAGTCTATCTGTTCTATAGCCTGGGCTGGACATCAGCTTGGAATGTTCTCTTTATCACCTTCCTTTGATCTATGATCTCTTCCTCCTAACTACTATTTATCATGTACTTATTTAGGCTGAACTTGTGTCCTAGAATGTTCGGAATTGTCTGATATAAAATATTCTCTCTCATTTTCAGTTAGAGGAGCCCAATTATTGGTTGAAAAAATATGCTCACTGTACAAATACCTGCCTACTAATTAATGTATTGCTTGTCTCTCACCCAGACCATCAATTCATGGCTTGGATATGTCATTGGTATGAGCTTGTTCTATGCTGGCTTTGTCCCTCTCTGGTGAAGGATACAAGGAGGATGTGCATATAGTGGAAAGGGGTACATTTTGGGTGCAGGCACACTCCTTCTTAAATCTATTTTTAGCACTTACTAGATTATTTTCCCTAGCCAAGTTATTTAACCTATTCCTATACTAAATAAAGACAATGCTCCTTTCTTTCAGCTGTTTTGGTTTTTCAATGACATGACATATTCATGAGTAATCTTGGTCCTTAATGGTTAGTAGGTGCTCAATATATGATAGGAATGATTATGAATAACAATAATTATTATAAATTCAGTATATAAATAAATCTGCCTTTCTGCTCACTACACGTTGTTTATCTTACAAGTCTCCTCTTGAAATATTGGTCATCATTTCTGTGAGATGAATCTATGGTTAGTGATACTAGTGTGACCCTAACACAGGATTTGTCAACCAGGGATGACTATGCATCATTTCTTTCCTCAATATTATTGAGGAGAATCTGCAGAGGTGGCTGTCTCTATACTCCCCACACAGATTCTGAAGTGAAACTTGGTTAAGAACCACTCAGTCAAATATCTGAGTTGGGTTTGAAAGTCATAGGTCTAAAGAAATTTCCTTTTCCTTCATAGAGGTTAACAAGGAGTTTCAAGGAAAGTTACAGTGCCAGTTATTGGAAACCTGAGTATCAAGTGTCCCAGGTAGGATCATTTCCAAGCAATAGAGATAATGCATGAATTGGCTTTTTGAAATCCAGACTGATTTTCCAAATGACTTTTGAATAAGAGGCTTCAAGCCATAGCCAAGAAATAAGAAAAGTTGTGTCCTTAAAAAAATGGAATGATATTCCATGCTTAAGGATTGAAGAATCAATATTGTTAAAATGTCCATACTACCCAAAACAATCTACAGATTCAATGTAATCCCCATCAAAATACCAATGACATTCTTCACAGACATAGAAAAAATAATCCTAAAATTTATATGGAACTGCAAAAGATCCAGAATAGCTAAAGCCATCCTGAGCAAAAAGAACAAAACTGCAGGAGTCACATTACCTGACATCAAATTATACTATAGAGCTGTAGAAACCAAAACAGCATGGTACTGGCATAAAAACAGACACATAGTGGAATGGAATAGAGAACCCAGAAATAAATTCACACATCTATAGTGAACTTATCTTGGACAAAGTTGCCAAGAACATACAGTGGAGAAAGGACAGTCTCTTCGATAAATGGGGCTAGGAAAACTGGATATCCATATGCAGAAGAATGAAATTAGACCCTTATCTCTCACCATATACAAAAATCAAATAAAAATGGATTAAAGGCTTAAATATAAGACCTGGGTCTAAGAAACTACTAAAACATTAGGAAAATGCTTCAGGATATTGGTCTTGGCAAGGACTTCTTGGGTAATACCCCCAAAGCACAGGCAACCAAAGCAAAATTGGACAAATGGGATCACATCAAGCTAAAAAGCTTCTGCACAGCAAAGGAAAGTAAAGAGACAAACCACAGAACGGGAGAAAATATTTGCAAACTACCCATCTGACAAGGGATTAATAACTAGAGTATATAAGGGGCTGCAACAACTCAGTAGGAAAAAACCCAAATAATCTGATTAAAAAATGGGCAAACGATATGAATAGACATCTCTCAAAAGAAGACACACAAATGGCCAACAGGTACATGAAAAAATGTTCAACATCATTAGTCATCAGAGAAATGCAAATCAAAAGTACAATGAGATATCATCTCACCCCAGTGAAAATGGCTTTTGTCAAAAAGACAGGCAATAACAAATCCTGGCGAGGATGTGGAGAAAGGGGAACCCTCGTACACTGTTGGTGGGAATGTAAATTAATCCAACAACTACGTAGAACAGTATGGATGTGCTTCAAAAAACTAGAAATAGAACTATCATATGACCCAGCAATCCCACTACTAGGTATATATTCAAAAGAAGGGAAATCATATATTGAAAAGATAGCTGCCCTCCCATGTTTATTGCAGCACTAGTCACAATAGCCAAGATTTGGAATCAACTTAAGTGTCCATCAACAGATGAATGGATAAAGAAATCGTGGTACATATATGCAATGGAATATTACATAGCCATAAAAAAGAATAAAATCCTGCCATTTGCAACAACATGGATGGACCTGGAGAATATTATGTTAAGTGAAATAAGCCAAGCACAGAAAGACAGATCTCACATGTTCTCACACATATGTGGGAGCTAAATATTAAAAACAATTGTTCTCATGGAGACAGAGAGTAGAATAAAGGTTACTGGAGGTTGGGAAGGATAACAGGGAGGGAGGGATAAAGTGGGGATGGTTAATGGGTGCAAAAATATAGTTAGTTAGATAGAATGAATAATATTGGATAGCACAACAAAGTGAGTATAATCAACAATAAATTAGGGTATAGTTTAAAATAACTAAAACAGTGGAATTGGAATGTGCCTAAGACAAAGAAATGATAAATTCCTGAGGTTATGGATACCCCAATTACACTGATTTGATTAAATCACATTATATGCCTGTATCACAATATTGTGTGTACCTTATAAATATATACAACTGTTATGTACCCATAGTAATTGAAAATAAAAAAATTTTAAAAAGAAAAGTTGTGCACTAAGAACAACTATCTGCTTAAATCAAAGAGGAGAGAGAGGAGAGCTCAGGGGATATAGAAGATTAACCTAACAACAAAGAGTCCTCGCTTACCTCACAGATAAATAGCAAACTTTGCCTTCTGAGTTGTTTTATTTGGCAATTAGTTTAATACTTCAATCACCCAGATAATTTTTGAACGAATTAATCAAGCTCCTGAATGATTTTGTGTCAATTTATATTGAGCTGTAACAAATGTAAGAACATTTGTTTTTAAAATGCATAAGAAAATTCAAAATATATCTCTATTTTGACCACCAAAATGCTAGTTTATGATGGTAACTTTTTGCAGTATTTTATTAACTGTAATATCCTATTAAGAATGCCACATAGAATATTTTTAATGTATAACAGAAAGGAAATCTGATATTAGTACCTTAGTGCATTCTATATTCTGTGGGGAGAGATGCAGAATTCGTTACAAAGAACAATAAGGACATGCTTCAAAATTAAGCATCAGTTAATTTATTCATTCACTTATTCACTCACACTCATATTCAACAAACATTTCTTGGGAGCCCTCCAATGAGTAAGGTGGTGTTCTACCTAAAATTCTGTGAAGGAACTTCTGTCTTGTCACAGAGCTTACATTTTAGTGAGGGGAAGTGCTCAATAAGTAAATAAGAAAAACACCAGACTATTCTTTAAAGATTAATTATTTTACATTAATGTATATTGAGGTGCATTTATATTTGCATTCTGTCAAAACAGCTATTTTTAAACCAAAACCCTATTGTGTCCAAATCTAGCAAGGAGTCACAAAAATATGTTTTTAAGTATGGTTTTTAAAGATGTTGACATGTTAACTTTATTCATCCTTTCTATTTTTATAGAGAAGTCACTTAACCCTGTATTATTAAAAAGAAAAAAAAAGTTTGCAATGTCAAAAGTGTTGGGATGATTAGTATTAAACAAACTCTGGTGAAAGAAGCTCCTTTCATGCCTTTCTGACATCATTCTTGTCTAGGTCAGGAAGCAAACACCTTTCCTTTTCTTCCCTGACTTCCCCGTTTCATCACATTCACTTACTCATGTCACCCAACTGGTTACCATTCTCCCGTGTTCTGTTTTTGTAAGAGGGCATTTCTTTGACCCTAGTCACCCAGGAGAAGGCAATTAGTATTGACAGCTGCCGCAGAGAGAAAAACAGAGATGATGGGAACATTCAACACTTGGAAATCCTTAGATTCCAAGCATTAGTGTTTTTTGCCTCCACAAACTTCTAGGCCCTTTGGCCAATTAAAATATATCTTTTTATTTTAAAAAAAAATGAAAAACATTGGTCACATAAATGAGTGCCAAACCAATTCTTAGAAGTAAATTGGTTATATAGTCTGGCTATGGTCAGTAAAACTAGTATTTATATTATATATTTGCTTATCATATCAGTGAGGTTTTAAGATCATTTAAAAGAATTTTTATGTTATTCTAGTTCAGCCCAAATTCCCTTCCTGTTAATCTGAGCCAAACATCCTAAACACAGACATGCCCGTTTTTAAATCTCTTGCAGACACCTGTGTATGTAGGAGACAAAGTCTGTTTGGGGAACTTTCAGGATCTATTTATATGAAATAAATAGATTTATTTTAAATGAACTACTTAATTTTTAGACACAGATGTCTCTAGTTGAAATACTGATACCAGCATAAGAGGTACTCCCAACTTTATGCCTTTATGTCTTTATGTCTATCTGAAAGACCACCACTGGCAACTCGTGGCAATTATCTGCAGTCAACAAGCAGGGTTAAAAGCTGGGAACTGGGCAATATGCGCTACTTGCTCCTGTCCCTTAATACCATAATTACCTGAGCTCATCCTGTGTAGATTTGTTTTTTGCTGGTAGTGAAAGATGTCTCAATAGAGCACCAACAGGCTCCTTGACACAAGCCAGGCATAAAGCAGCACTATGAACTCACAGGCTAGTAACAGGGGCCAGCAAGCTGAGGTGGAGAAATTGAAGACACGGATTGGGTAAACCGCTAACTCTTCGGGGAGCAAGGTGCTCTGATATTCCCTCCTGAAGACAGAAGGGTGGAGTCTTCTCTTGCTTGCCTTTTACTGTAATTTTCATGCTTTTGTCTGTATGTCTGTTCCTCCAGTGCTTAGCCTGAACTATGTGACCTCCTTGAAACAAGAAGATGTACAGTCATGTGCCACATAATGACTTTAAGTCAATGACAGACCATATATACGATGGTGGTCCTATAAGATTATAATACTGTATTTTTACTGCACCTTTTCTGTGATTAGATATTGTCAGATACACAGATACTTCCCACTGTTACAATTGCCTACAGTATTCAGTACAGCAACATGCTGAACAAGTTTGTAGCCTAGGAGCAATAGGGTGTACCCTATAGCCTACGTGTGTAGTAGACTCTAGCATCTAGGTTTGTGTAAGTACATTCTATGATGTTTGCACGACGATGAAATTATCTGACGGTACATTTCTCAGAAGGGATCCCCGTGTTAAGCGATGCATGACTGTAACTGATTCACCTTTTAATTATCTGTATTTAGTATAGTACCTGGCAAAAAAAAAAAAGAAAAGAAAGAAAAATGCTTATCATGCTGGAATGATGAAACTGGTTAATTATAACAAATACAGGGTTATTATCTATAATGAAGTCTCTTTTTTGTGAAGATAGGCACTGGCATATTTATGTGGGCACTGGTTTTATTTATTTTATATTCTAGCTCTACCTTAACACAAGTTTATTCAAATATATTAATATTCTCCCCATCTGGATGGGCTCTTTAGCCAGGAAAATCAAATATATTTGCCTACGTGTAGGTTTACCTACCTGACATTCCACCATAAACACAGAGTACAGTACTATTACGTATTTAAAATATGAGTTTTCTCTTTTGGTTTTTGCTGGTGCCCCTTGAGGTATCCATGAAATTCTGTAAATTTATAGACAGTAGATATAGAAAAATAAAAAAATTGAGCAAGTATGCTGGAAGAGCACAAATGTGCTTGACAATTATTAAAATATGAACACTGTCATCTCATTTTCTACAAAAATAACAGTACACTTTAATATGACATCTGGTTGTTTTGTGTTTTTGACTATCATCTCTTCTAGGAAGTTTCCCTGAAACCCTACCCTCTGCTTACGCACGTGCACACACACACACGTCTTGACCACATATGTGCCTGGCTGGGCTAAGTGCCCCTTTTCCATACTTCTCTAGCATGTCATGTGAGTCTCTACAACACACTGTCTGTGATTATGTGTTTATCCATATTTCTCCCAATTGACTATAAACACCTCAAGGGAAAGGACCATAGCTTATTCACGTTTGAATCCTTAGTATTTATGACAGTGCTTGGCTCATAATACGCTCTCAAGAGATATTTCTTGCATCGAAATGAAATGACTTCCACTTGGGTTTCACAGTAGAATACTCATTACTTATCGACTTTACTCAGGGGACAAATCCCTGGCCTCATTTTTATTTGCATCATGGCCATGATTTTGCCTACTGTCAATCACCATGGAGTATGGAAAAGCAAGCTGGGCCATGGTGAGCCAAATTAACTGGACCTACAATAACCTCATCAGCAAAGAGCCCTAAGCAATCAAGCAATCCAGTCATCAGTTACAGCCTATGGATATACTGGAAACCTGGTTATGACTTTGATGTCATGTAACCTTGCCAAATACTTCCTTTTGTTTGAAGGATATTCATAACAATTACAAAAATAACAACCTCTAGTGAACATTTTCAATATTCTGAGCACTAATATAAATACAATTTTTATTTCAGTTAATGATCTGATTAACATAATTAGATAAAGCCCTCTAATATCTATGTTTGTCCAATTTTAAGGTGTTTTCACTTACGTTTGGCAGAAATCAGGCAATTATCTGAATAATTCGGGCCGGATTGTTTTTTAACATAGATTTATGTACCATAAGATTTTTGTTATTGTTGTTAATTCATTCTTATATCTTCATTTCTGGTACCCAGTGTATGTTCAAAAGTAGCTAAGATTTGTTCAGACTTACTATATGGTAAACTATACTACAATGTGCTATTTTACATCATCTCACAGCATTAAAATTTTCAAAAATCTTCACAATAATCCTTTGAGATAGGTGGGATTAATATCTGAGTCTTAAGAAGGTTAAGTAACTCACCCAAGGTCAAGTTAAGAACATGGGCTATCTTTTTAATCACCACCCTATATAAATACTTGTTGAATAAGTGGTCAAATGCATTTTGATCAAACATATGCTTATTTTAAATATTACTTTTTTTTGTTTTTTAAGTGTTCTTTGATCATTTGGAAAAATGTAAGAAAAAAATCACACAGAAAATATAAATAATTTGCAATATAGCAAACTTAACATTGATTTATATCCTTCCAGGATTTAGTCTATGTGTGTGTATACCACTATTTAGTGGTATAATATGAGAAAATATTCAATAGAGGTTACCAAAACATCATCCACATTTATAGTGTCATATACTTACAACATATATTAAAATGTACACACTTTGTTTCTTAAGAAAAATTGCTACAAGTTATTATTGTATCAAAGGGAAGTTCTACAATTTGGTTTAAAAAAATAGTCAGACAGAAAAAGAGAGAGAGATGACAACCATAAGCAAGAAATTATGGCTGTGGTGTAACAGATTACAGATTTTTTTAAGCATCTCAATTTAGAAAATTGAATGGTATACTTTATTATTGATTATTCAAAGTCACACTTGCCAATTTGGCAACTTTATTTTTCCAGATGTTTATCTGATGTAAAAATATGATCTGAGTATTCTTTAGTGATTCTTTCCTTTTGGTCATCTCGGTCATGAGAACCTGTCTTAAAAATTTTATTACTCTGAATATTGAAACCACAGTAAGAAGTGAATTGTCATCTTGTTGTTCAATGAAGAATTACCATAAGCGATTACTTCTGTGGCATGTGACAGGGAAGCCAAAATCTAACTTTTCTTGCAGGCTAGAAGTCCAAATGAAAGAGATTTTCTCTCAAAGCGGAAAAGCATTCAAATATACACTAAATAATATTGTGAATAAATAACAGATAAGTGCAAGTTGACTCTAGCTGTGAAGCGGTCATCCTTGTTGTATTGGAAGTAGTCATACACACAGACCACCAGACTTTGCATCTTTTTTGAGCCAGCTTGGTGAACTTGGGCAAATCACTGATGCTCGGTTGATTCATTAGTAAAGCATGGCCAATAGCATCTGTCAAGCTTACGCATTGGATTTTTAAATATATATGAATAAAATTTATGAAACTACTTATATACCATATACTTAGTGTATACTTAATTAGCATGTAAATAAAATAAAAATGGAAAAGTAGGTGCTTTTGAATTGCTAATAAATAAGAGGTTTATTAGGGCAGTATTATATCTATTCTAAATGTATAGATTCAGTAAGTACATATCTCTTAGGGCTTAGCATTTCTTTAATTGATAGCAAGAATCAGAATGGTAACTATGTAAGTAAGTATCTCTAGAGTGGCTTTCCTTTTCTTCATGATATTGCCTTGTTTATCCCTTTGATTTATCCTCACATCCTACTTAAGCAGCCTATGCACTTTAATGCCATCTTGTTTATGGGGACTAATAAAAGAAAATTCTTTGCAATCGGAGATTTGCTTTATTTAAATGCAAATTAAAACTGTATTCTTTCAGTTACAGGCCAAAGATTATAAATGCATGCGGCTTAACAATTTCGGGCAAAAGTAAGAATGCTTTGCCTTCCCGTAATCTAATACAACTGATCTCATTTTTGTAAAATGGTACAACTAATTGAGCTGTGACATTTATGTTATGTTACGTATGTTTTGTGCTGCTTTTTAAAAGAGAAGGTAACATTTATATAAGAAATGGAGGAAAAAAACCTAAATTGCTACACTAGTAAAGAAATTGACTTAACTTGAAATTTCCAGAGACAAGGAATATCTTTCTGTTTTGCCATTCAACTGCTATGACTGAACAAATTGAATTCTTCTTCTGCCCTCCTTATTGTATCTAGAAAAGAATTAGTAATATTTATCTTGAGAGGATATTCTAAGAACTAATGCAATAACTTGCCAAATGGATTAAAGTTTTGGAGAAGACAGGAGACCCTGGTCATTCTCTGGAACCAAATACAGCCAGTTTGCTTCTTTTGAAACTCACATTGGCAATTCTCAGATGTCAAGAACGCGATCAAGAAACGGAGGCGGGAAAGGAACAGAACAAATAAATAACGGTAGCTTGCCCAGAAGGTAATGGGATTTCTGAAGGAATTAGGGTTCTATGTATTTAAGCAATGCAATTAAAGAAAGTGAAATGGGCCAAGAATTAAATGAAAAATGTCTAAAGTGTAATTTTTTTCCCTTTCCAATCTTATGATTCAAATGGAATGTGGTCCACTTCCGGAGGAAGACAATTGTACTTCTACTCTCTCATAGCTCCATGACCAGAAGTCTGATTATTCCTACTCTGAGTAGAGAACCATTTATTCCAGTGTACTACAACTCACATTCTTTCACATATTGGATAGTGCATTCTTCCCTTCCCTCTTATCCTGAAATGATTGCTTGTTGACTGACTTTAGGTTCTATGGGGAAATGTAGCTTGGCTCTATGAAACAGGAACTCCAGCAATAGCGTGACAGTTCAGCCACTTGCCAGATTTTCTGACTTTATATCTTGAACTTTTAGGGAAGCTTTTGTTGTTAATATTTATGTAACAATGGATAATGATTGAATAGAATGGATTCTATCTACCTGTGCAATGTGAATAAGATTATTTAAGGTTAAATATATAAGTTGGGATAAAATGTAGAAGAACCCACTCTCAGAATCAAATTTCACAGTAGCCTGCCATATAATAGTGTTCTTAACACTTTATTCAGTTCAGTTTTTGCTAGGAGGTCAATTTTAGATAAAGCTGATTATGTGGTGATTAGACAAAGCAAATTACTGTGATTATGAAAACAATTAATGCATGAAAATTGTTAAAAATATGGGACAAATTTAGTAACATAATGATTTTTCAATTTTCCTAGACTCTTTTCCAACCAACAACTTTTCTTAATTATTATTTCTTACTGTGTGTTCCCCACAAAAAATATTCCAGAAGAGAAATTTGAATTTTTATTTCATGTTGCTCATCTCTGTATCTAAAAAGGAAACAAAAAATGACCTTCGTAAAAATCACATTACATAGTTTAAGTAGTTAATGAGCATCTCTATTCTAATTATTCTGCAAATAAATATCTTGAATGAGAATAATTAATATTTTCCAAGTCTTTGTCCCTCTCTTGTTAAAAGGGGTTTATGCTGGTTAATGAAAGATGATGCATTGATTTTTAATTCAGGAAAATTTCTTTTTAAATAGAAAAATCAATTGACAATAACTGAAAGACTCAAATGCCTCAAGTTGGTCATTCAGGCAAAAAAAAGGAAAAAGGGAATTAATATTTATTATAGATCCACCATGTGCCAGAAATTTTGCTAGGCACTTTACATTTACTTTTTTATTTAACTCCCATTGCAACACTGTGAGTTAAGTGTTATTTCTTCCATTTTCCTGGCGAGAAAAATAAAACTCAGAGAGATAAACCACTTTGCTCAATGTTCGTAAGTGACTGAGGCAGGACTGGCAACTAGATCTGACTTCAAAGCCTAAGATCTCTACGCAGAAAGTTGGATATCTAGGATAAAATGATGTTGAATGTAGCATTATACAAATAGTGTTAGTTTTAATTTCCATTTTAATATGGTAGTTCTGTAATCCTTGGTAAGTGGGTATATAGAACTCAAAATATTATCCTGAATTAAATTGTAAGTTTAGATTTTTCAGTATATGAGTGACAAGTGCATCTCTGTTATCTTCTAATTAAGAAAATATTTCTGAACAGACTTTTTCATCTATTTATATTGTGGGTAATTTATCAGGACTTATCTGTTTGGACACTGCTACTATATGCATGACATGGCCATTTCTTGCCTCTGTGCATCTCTTATTATACTGCATGACTGGAATTTCAGGCAGAGAGAAACAAAGAACCATTTTCCTCAATTGGATTAACCTTTGCACCTTTGGCAGCTCAAATTGAGCCAGAAACCATCCTGAAGATGAAGTGGGATCTGGGACACAAGGACTTTCCTCCAATAGCTTAAGTTAGGAAATTATTTGTAAGCATGACAGCCAAAGAGAAAAATGTTGGCACATGCACAAGAAGTCACATTTCACTGAATCTAAAGTTTAAGCTAGCCTGTATCTGAATCACACTTATTTATACAGTAGGACGTAAGCTTCAAAGTACAGTAAGTGCATGTAAAACTCAGATAAGCTATACTGAAGGTACTGGGTTTAATCAGATTTTGACAAAAGAGTAACTATTAATCTACTCAATACCATACCAATAGTTGCAAAGAACTAGATTTGCAGAATTAATTGATAAGTTTCCATTACTTTCCAGAAAAAGCAAACCAATAATGGAAAGCTAAAAAAATGCTAATTCAAGAACTTTTCCAGGAACATTTAAAATGTACTGTAATTATCTCAATAAATTAGACTCCATTATACTATAAAATTATGTTTGTAAAGCATGGGAATGTAGAGGTGACAGTAGCAAAGAACATGTTCACTATTTTATTGTGTTTTGAAGCTTAGAACTTTCTGATTATTTCATATCTTCCTAAAGGGGTAGAAAAGAATATATATGTATTTCTAAATAAGCATTATAATTGATACATAATACTACCATAGAAAAATATAAGTATTATGTATGTACATATGTGATGTACAATATATTATATGTTATACTGGATATGTGTATATTTTTTAATGTAAACTCAGTCATAATAGTGTTCTATATCTTTTTATCACTGGCTAATACTTGATTTTGGTGTAAACTGTAAGCTGTTGAGGAAACATAAAGGTATCCTGGAATATAATAATCATGAAGTGGTTAATAGTAAAATATTAAAAAGCAAATAAATGGAAAAAAGCAGATAACAAGAAACATATGTCATTAATATTTATACTATATAAATACTCAATAAGGGTGGTCTTAATTCAACATTTGTTGAATTAATTAATTCAATATATAAGGAATAAATTTTTAAAATTTGCATTTAAAATACTATAGGACCCACATCTCTTGAAAAACACTCTATGAGATAATACTTATTCTTTTGGGACATTTATAAATTGGTTTAATAGAATGTATACATTCCTAATTTAACCAAGAACATAGTTTCCAATTGCCTGTTTATGAAAAATAATTTGGGATGTTATTTATTTAAAATAGAAATATGGAATTATAAATGCCTTGATTCCTTTTTAATTATTTCAAAGGAAAGAAGGAAAAGAATGCAGGAGAAATGTGGATCATTTTATGGTTGAGTTAAGCGTTATAGTATTGCAAATCCTTTTTCCATGATTTTCTCAAATTTTTGCAGTGACAGAATTGTTTTTGATACTCACACAGAAATGATTAAAAGAGTGGAAAAGAGGATCAATAGGAAAAGATTAAAGGGACTGTCATTTTACAGCCTAAGGAAGGGAGAGAAGGCTGAAAGACTTCTAATATATGGGATATAAACATCGGTTGGTGATTAGTTGCTATTAATTTATGTCAGCAAAGGAAAAGAGGAAATATGCAAAACTGCATCATGAAGAATTTACATTAAACACCAAGAAAATATCTTACTATGAAAATGAAGAACCAAAGAATATGATTTGTTTTGGGAATCAAAAAAATCTTGCCATTTGAGTGTATAATTTCCTGACCAAGATGTGTAGTCATTCCATACACAATGTTTCCTAAGAAACTTTATAAAACATATGTGTGTTATTCAAAACTTGAAAACAGAAAAAATATGATGTAAAAAGTCATCATTAATATCATTCTGCTAAGAGAATTCATGTTAACATCCATATATTTATTAATCCTTCAAATACTTTGTTGGCATGTGTTTGTACATGCGTGTTTTAACAAAATAAAATTTAATGAAAATTGAAATATAGAAATAACAAAAACAATATACAAAACAAATATAAACAATTTCCATTGTAACATACATTACTTTTTTCACCTGACGTTATATTGTAGAAATTTTCTCTTATCATCTAATGCTTTTGAAAATATCATGATATTCCATTATATGGACATGCCATGATTTAGTCCATCAATTCTTAAACCTTTAGATTACTCCATTTTGTAATCACTAAAATAAGTGGTCCTGACATCTTTTTGCGTATATTTTTAAACACATTTCTGATTATTTTCTTAACCTATACTGTACTTCTACAAGTAGAATTACTTGAACAGAGAGTAGGAGCAATTTTGAGGTTTTTCAGAAATCTTGGCAAATTGTTCTGCAAGAAAGATGTATCTTGTTAACATCAGCATTTTTAAGTAACTAGTGACTAAAGATGAAAATTGTTGTGTTCCCTTGTATTTAGTCCTTGTACTATGGAACCATGATAGACTTTCAAATTTTTCCTTTGGAATATTTTTTTTCCACTTGTAAAAAAACACACACATCTAAAAGAACCTTAAAACCTAGCATCAGCTGAGGCTTACTAAACCGTATCGAGAAGATCATGTCATTCTCAAGAAAAGCATGTTTCAAACAAAAAGGAAATGTCAGCCCTAAGCGTTTTTATTAACCATCTTCCCATCTGACTTCAGAGTCAGCTTTGGCTGGCCACTTCCTCTCTCTGGTTTATTTGTATTAGAAATAAGTGGATTCATTAACTGTGCCACTTGGTGGTCAGGCCAGGCCAGCCAGTGTCCAATAACAGGTAATCGTTGTATTTTTCATGGGGTGACTGATGTTTACTTTGTTGATGGCCCCAGGAACCGATGTAATCTGAGATAGGTCTTTGTTGACTTCTTGTTTTACTGATATGCTGGCCCATTTGAAACCATCGAGAAAGAAAAATAAACACTCTGGAATATAGTACCTGCAGTTACTCTTCCCTTAGTGGCTTTTCTGCAATCTTTTCAAAGGCTTTTGTTAACCCACTCTTTGCCAGCCAAAGACACTGATTTTACCTCCCCTCTTCTAATTAAACCAAAAGCAATCAATATCACACCAAATAAAAAAGAAAATTAAAAACAGAAAAGATTAAGACTTAGAGTTTACATCTGGCATTGAATTGTGTATGTACACAAGTGTTTTGTGTAGGCCATTTGCTAATGACATCTATTAATAAAAATAACTAAATAAAATCAATACTGAGCTTGTTTATAGCAATTTAAATATTTTTTAGAGTAGTAAATTAGATGTTTCTATATTGATTCATTTGCTCCATGCTTTTAGATGTGTTGGAATGATGTTATTATGGATGACTTGAAATAATATGAAGTGAGAAAAGTATTTTTTAATTACTATTAATAATTATTTAGTGGAAATGTATTATTGTGCCACAAACCTTATTGAGTTATTTGTTATATTATCTTGCTTATCAACACAGCAAATATTCATATTTTACAGGTGAAGAAAGTGAGGCATGAAGAAGTTAAATAATTCTCCAAAGGCAGAGGGCCAGCAATTGGTGAATGTCAGACACAATCCCATGCCTGCCTGAGTCTGGAGTCCACATTCTTAACTGATACATTATTCTGTCTCTTTATTTTATAACGTCAAATATGCATAACACTGATATAAGCCAAATATAGTGGAATCTGTATATTCAAATGAGCAATGTCCATTCAGTCAAACCAGAAATATTCTAATTACCTTCACATATCCAACACTTAACCCAGATCTGATGAGTCACTTCATACTTGAATAGCCTCCTTAAAAAGCCCATTTTGCCTCTTTTCAAACCATTTTTGCTATCCCAGTTTTGGAATTATCTTCATTTGCAACTTGAGTCACAAGAGTAAAGAAACTTGATTTCATCAGTCCATACCTTTTAAAATTATATATATATTTATCATGTTTTTATGTGTATAATATATAAATATGCATATTTACATAAACGCACACATATCTATATAAATACACATATTTACACTTGACTACTAAAAATTAGTATATTTGTCTCCCCTATGTGTTTTTCAAAAATTATATTTAATCTCCAAGAATTACCATCATGTTGCATGACAGATTCTGACAGGGATTTTGGCAGAATTTGAGGAATTTCAACACTATTTAAAAAAAAACATAGCCTCTAAGCAATCACTTTTAGGGAATATTCTTTGTGTTAAGTATAAGCATTAACAAATTTGTTTAAAAGCGTTCATGTCACTTTATACTTGCATGTATTACATGCACTGCCTATATACATTTATATACTCACACACATATGTATATACCCTTTTTAAAACTGTGTAGCATGCAGTCAAGATGCATGGTGTGTTCAGAAGTCTGACAATTATATTGCAGCACAAAACTGATTTAAAACATCTAGTCCCTAAGAGGTGAGAATCTGGGACTCCATGGGCGACCCATCGGTCTGCAGCCTCTTTGGGATGATGATTGCCACATCTTTCCCTCCTGGGTTATTTGCTATTCAGTCTGTTTGGCAGCTGTCCTCACAACAGCCTGAGAACTCAATCTATACTTCATAGAAAGGCACTTGCAATAGAAGAGGTTTTTTGAGGGCATTTAAAAAAATAAATGAAATAAAGATGTTGCTAAAAGCTATCTCCTTAGATTCACAAGGCTGACAGAAAAACAAAGTTCCAACTCAAAAACAGCATGAACCAGCCAAGCGGTTTGCTCTGTCCTGGACAGCAGCGAGGCTGGCATGCAACCCAGCTGTGTTCACACTGTTGGCACTGCTGAAGCTTGGGCCAGATCTCCAGTCCAGATAAGAACCTGGGTTCTTAGAGAAAAATCTATTTTAACTATTGCATTCATTTTCCAGGAATACAATCCAAAATAGCAGGGAGCATTTGGAAACAGTTCTTGGCAGTTGTATTTAGTTGAAGAGACTCAGAATAGGAGAACATGAACCTAGAGTGCAACCCAAACAGAAACAAAGGCTAGGCTACAAGAATAGGTAGTATTGACTCAGTGTGGATATTTATGAAGAGCTATAATAAGAAAGATCTTTACGAAGGCATCAGGACAGTGTATGGTATAAGTCTGACATTAATTCCACCTCACTAATGAAATGGAAAACCTGGAGATAGGTGTGGCAAAGAAAATTATCACTAGTTCTCCTTTAGTGTTAATTTCACTTCCTGAATTAAATTTTTCTCATCCTCTTCCCTGCATTGAAAATTGTTCCTTTCCTATGTCAGCATGTATTAGAATCAGAACTGATTTCTATGTTAGACACTATAGGTACAACCCTTATAGCTTATGAGCCTTTTAAAAATGTGTAGTTTGGTTGGATCTTGTGTAAAAATTATTAGTAATAATAACCATAATAATAACATGCATTGAGTGTTTACTTTGTACCAGGCATGCTGTGAGGACTTTACATCCATTAACTCTCTTGATCCTTACACCACCCTTTGGGCTAGGTACTGCTGTTGCCACCATGTGATATATGTAGAGCCTGAGGTGTAGAGAGGATAAGGAACTAGCTCAAGGTGAGACAAGCAGCAAGTGGCAGAGCTGGGCTTCTAACCCCCGGTGTGTGTGAAAATCCTTTTTCCCACATATGCTTAGTAACACATCACCCGGGAAAGGACACTCAATCTTTCCTCGGTAGAGAATCCAAAAGGCTGCTCTAAGGTCCTGTGGCCAAGGGAAGCCTGGCTCCATGGAGGAACTGGAAGCTGGTAGATGTGGATGAAAAACAGAAAGTCAGTCCAAGGTGATGTGAAAAGTAGGCCGACCAGGTAGGGCCTTATAGGCCAGGTCCAGATTTTGGTCTTTCTTCACTCTTGGAACAATGGGACACCAACAAAGCATGTAGCCAATTAACAGTTTTTTAAAGTTCACTCTGGAAGCAATTAGAAAACCAGTCTGAAATGGAGGAGTCTGACTGGATGTCAGGGGAAGCTTGAGGCAGATTCAGCAGCCCAAGCAGAGATGAGGGGTCTTGGGTTAAGGAGTTGGTGACATCAGAGTGTGTGATGAAGGTCACGCACCTCAACCCTCCCTCTGGCACTTGGAAGCCAAACAGGTCTGGTTGTTGGTGTCTAGAAACCCAAAATATGATACTTTGGCTAAAGAGTGAATTTTTTCTATTCTAATTTTTAATGCAAAATTCTATTAACTTTAAATGAAATCGTGGCTATCGTTCTTGAGCATGTTTTAGGCCATTTGAAATTTATTTTTAAAATCTTAGGAAAAAAATTACATGCTAAGTTTGGCATAAAACATAAAGACACTAACAGAATTAGTAGTTTGTGCTCTTGGATCCCTCCTTCTGTAGTTAAAAAAAAAAATCAGGACTGGAACAACAATGAAAAAGCCTAAACCAACACAAAATCATTAGACTGTTTGCTTTTCCTGAGTTCTATGCAACACATGACTTCAATATTTTCTCAAGGATTAGGATCATTTTCTATACAAATCTATATTGCATTATCAGCTTTCAGGTAGTTAAAAAGCTCCAGTAAAATATGCAATAATTTTGACTTGATAAATTTCCTGTTTGCATTTAATTTGCTAGTTTAATAATATCTGCACAAAGACTCCAAAATATATATCCAATTTTTATTAATAGAAAAATACTAGCTTGTCAAAACTTTATTCAAAATGTACAGTTTGATTATAAATTATGAGAAATTAAAGTGTGGATTTCACTTACTACTTAATACTAAATAGCCTTAGCCCATATTCTTACCTAATAGCCTGCTAGATTTCACTTCAAGTATACTTAAATACTTGTTGAAAGAAGGTTTATGGAGATTTCCATTAGGAACGATTGCTACTGGGAAATATAATTTATTGGACTGTCTGTTACAGAAATAAAGCAAGCCAGATTGATCCAGGATTCAAAAGAGCATTGTTTCTATCCTCGATAAACCTGTAAAATATTTCTAAATTCATTTATATTTATACTTCCAAGGAACATTGTTGGAAAGCTCAAAGATATATAATTTTTCTGAGCCACTATTTAAGAGCAGATTTATTAAGGCTGCTATTTTTCTACGGCATCCTTTTTTTATAAATGATATAAAAATAGGTGCCCCAAAATACTGACGAACTGAAGTTACCGTATTTGTGACACTAGAAGTGACCAAGTGAGAGCCTTGGACAAAAGAAACAAAGACAGAGGATTATGGTCTCAAATCCTACACACAACTTAGGAAGAATGGCTGTCCCTGTCTTTGTCAGCAGAATTCTCTAAAAGCCACATGTATACCTTTGGCCTGTAGGGAGTTTAGTGCCGCTCCTTGTTTGTACAAAGTTACTTCAGTGACTGATTATTATTAATTACCCTCCTGAAAGAATTTCAAGTCAGACAGGACTCAAGTCTCAAAATTAACATGTGCACTAGCCCTTCACCTTCAAATAGGATCAGCCTGAGGGCAGCTCTTGTTTGCACCCACAGGCAAGGCCAAAACAGCCACACTGAGCCCTGGGGCTTTATGGCGTGTCCCCTTGAGACCCCTAGTTAGGAGGAAACATTTTACTTATTTGAGAGACGTTTACTCAGAAATTTGGCTATAAGTACCATGAATGTATAATTTATTATATAAACAACATGTTTGTGAATTAAAGATGGCGGATCAATTGCCATAAACTAGAGCCATCCTGGGAGAACTGGAAAACACAACTAAGGACCAAGAAACAACTTAAAAACCCTCATGTGCACCCCCAAAATGGTATAAAAAAGAGACTAAGAAACTAAGGTTTAAGTAGCTTATTATGAGACACTCTTGAGTCTCTCTTCAAAATGTGCCTTCTCTTATTTTCGATACAATTTGAAAAAACTTTCCTGTAGCTTTATCTGATGTCCAGGGCTTGATACTAATTGTGAAGTTGCAAATTTGAAGAATGATTATTATTCCTTAATAAGTAGCAATTGATAACCACTAGGGAAGCATGAACAGGGAAAAAAAATCCTATAAAAATAATAATAAAGCAAAAGAATTACTCAAAGAAAACAAAAATGTAGGACTTGCAGTTTTATTTCATAAGTGCAAATTTAGTAAGCCTCAAAATCATCACATAAAGGGTCTGTTTCGGCTGCACTACCCCAAAGTAGCAACTCAATTTCCCAGTAATATATAAAAATATTTCAATTTGAATGGGCTTTTATTTTGTGCTAGCATGATTTGAATCAATACGTAAATACATATGTGTTTATTGAGTTCTTAACACTGTTCTAAGAGGTATGCAACTTTCCAAGTATTTTCAGAATTTTTCCTTGGTTTCATTTTTCCTTTGGTTTCAAAAGTCACCGAGGAAGAGAGTTCGATCCACCTTGCTTAAATCTGTGATTTTCTACACTCAGGAAAACCCATTTAAAAAGTGTAATGTACTCGTTTTCCCCAAATTTTTCTGTTTTCATTTTTAAAGATGTAATAAGTAATTCTGACATTTGTTAAAATTCATAAGTAGAATAAATAAGTAGGAAATTCATAAATGGAATAACTGAGTTCTAGGTTCTTCTTTGTTGGGTTTCCCTCTGAATCAATTAGATAACTACTTCAATTTCCCTTGGGAGAAGATGGTCACGGCTCAGTTTGTGGTGTGGCTGCACCATGAAGAGGAGAGAGCGCACGGAATAGTAACTGTCCCGAGGATACAGGATGAAACTCTATAGAGACTGCTTAGCAAAAACTGACTCTACATGCAAGAAGAAATAATCAAAAGGTTCCACTTAATTTGAGACTTTTTTTGTCATTAGAAATGGAGGGAGAGAGATGGAGACACACACAAACACATGTTCTTCCCAGTACACCCATGATCATCTTAGTAGATCCAACATATGAGAATTAGTGTTGACCAATTCCTCCTCTCTATAGATTTTAATGCTGGTATCCAGGAATTATGTCACACCTGTTCATGGGGTAAAAACAAAACAAAACAGGAGCTAGAGGTAATGGGAAGGTCATGGTAGAAATAGAGCTCTTTTTGCATTTTGCTTCATTTTGTTTGTGATGCGATCTGAGAATGAGTGCTAAGAGGAAGTACAACCAGTCTTCCTACAAACAGGGTGGGCAGAGGCTTGTATCAAAGGCATTGCCAAAGGGAGCTCCAGCATGGAGGTTGTCATGGGTCTGATAAATGATTTGAGAAATATGTACTCATCTATGACCAGTGAATTAAATAAAAGTTCCCTAAAACATCTCAAAGATCACGATCAAAATCAAAGTTCTTCTTTGTTTCAGTATCAGAGAACCAGGATGTGGGAATCAAAAACTCCAAATCATAAAATTCAACAGACATTTTGATAAATTTCTAGACATTGAAAAAGAATCCCTTTGAAGGAGTCTTATCTAGATAAAGCAAAACAAATTTGTAAGCACCTTTTTGAAATTAGAGAAAAGGGAAATTTTGGTGAATAACAATGTTTCATTAATTTAATAAATGTATCACAGATAACATTTACTATTTTTTATTATTTTATTTTAATAAATGTATGTATTTAATAATATATATGGCTTTTCATAGGTTCATGCCTGCTAGGTCTTCCAACTGTCTGTCTAGTTTTTAATTCCTCTTTCCCTCTTTAAATTTCCAAAAATGTGTTCCTCTTACATGATTTGGATCTTAGTGAAGCACCTACAGTTTGTAGAACTTTGAACATGCCTGGCAGCATTGTTAGTTTGCTATGGATCACAGAAGTAATCGTTCTAATTTGACTCATCATTTGGGAGAACCCTGTCTTGTTCTTGCTTAAATAACTAGATACCAAAACCTGGATACCATTCGTTTTAGCTGTTTTTTGGAGCTATCTTGTGATGCTATAGACTTGGGATGATGATGAGAATATGTGGAATCATGGATGTTTATTGTTTAAACATGATTGCTCAAATTCATCTGCTAGGTCTATATATTGGTTTGCTAGGGCTGCCATAACAAGGTACCACAGACTGGGTGGCTTTAACCATAGAAGTTTATTTCCTCACAGTTCTGGACGCTGAAAGTCTGAGATCAAAGCATCAGCAGGGTTGGTTTCTCCTAAGGCCTCTCTCCTCAGCTTATAGATGGCCATCTTCTCACTGTGTCCTCACATGGTCTTCCCTTTGTGTGTTTCTATATCCTAATCTTTTCTTATAAGGAGACCAGTCTGATTGGATTAGGGGCTACCCATATGAGTTCACTTAACCTTGATTACTTCTTTCAAGACCTTGTCTCCAGATAAGGTCACATTCTGAGGTCCTGGGGGTTTGGACTTCAACATATGACTTTGGGGGAGCACAATTCAGCCCATAACAGTCTACATATAACACTTTGAATGTTAACCTTACTATTGATGTCAATTCAGGGTTATTTGGTAGACAGCCTTTTGATAATTATATATTCTTGCACTATTTTACCATATGTTCCTTTCTCAAACTAACTTTGGAGAAATAAAATACAAATGAATGCCTCTCCTCCATGATATGCTACCAGGAATAGAACCACTGTTGATGACAGATCCTGATGGCACCTGAGGTTATGGCACCGGTGCCCTGTGCACATAGCACATTAGCATCAATGACAGCCATTTAACACATAATCTATTCCTTCCATGGTAGGGCTTTGAGCTGTGCACACCAGGAAAACAGAGTCGTGGGGCCCCGTTGCGTTATTTACCTCTGCTTTGAGCTGTTAAGTCCACCACAGCCATTTAGTAAATTATCAGTTTTCTTATTGGCCCTAAATCGTGCCTAATTAAAAATCTGACCTCCACAAGCTAGTCCTCTTCCTAAAGAGACAGAACATAAACAGGAAAAATCAACTAATTGCTACAAAAACTGCTTTTGTGGCACTGTAATTGGACCTCAGTGAAACAAATGAACCCACTGGGGATTCTTTAATGAATGTTTAACTGCAAACGGTAGTCGGGCACTTAAGCAGCTAGGCTGACGGTCCCTAATGAAATCAAATAAAATCAAATAAAAGAATCTGGCATTTTTACTAACCAGATTTCTTGGCACTATGACATGAAGAATAATATATTTCTAAGTGCATAAATATGGGAAAAGTTATAAATGGGGCAGTGAAAACTTAGCTGAAATTGCTCAGATTACACTTAGAAAAATACAACCCATAAAAAGAAAGAATAAAACAACACCTCAACAAAATGACACACACTCTTTCATTTCACACATGGATCTTTCTGTCAAGAAAGTCACTTGAGGGAAACACTGAACTTGAGTTGGACTATATTCTCATTGACACTTACGAAAAGGGGACTTTCTTTGCTTTATCTTTCTTTTTAAAAAAATTTTAGTTCAAAAGAATATTTTTAAATCGACAAACATTAACGTCACAGTTGACAGTTTTATCAATGTGCTTCCTCAGGGAATCAACAACTTTCTAATTTATTGCCTAATAGATGATGAACAAATTCTAATAACAGTGAGATAGCTTTATGGTTTCAATTTTTTCCTGATTATATCAATATTAAAGGAAACCTTAATAAATTGTTATTATCTTTATACATAATTTAATGATATATATCCATCAGTTGTGATTGAGACTGTTAATACTCACTAATATTTGCAGGCTTCCCTCCTTCCTTGGCATCCTGTTAGTTGCAGCCACCTCTGCCTTGAAGTGGGGGCCATACGATAACTCTTGACAATGAAATGTGAGAAGAATTCATGCACATCACTTCCAAGACTGGCCCGTACAACATCCCCAAGGTCTTCCCTGTGGTCTTTGTCTTTTGCTGTGCTTGCTGGATGGCTGCAGAAAGCTACAGGGGTGTGGGGAATGGATAACAAGAGTAAAAACAGGGGATCTCAGATTGCAACCCCCAATCTTGCAACAGCATCATTTGGGAACTTGTCATAAATGCAAATTCTCGGGTATTAACCCATACCTACTGAATCAGAAACTTTGGCAGAAGATCCAACAATCTGCTTTAACAACCCTTCCAGGTGATTCTGATGGATATTAAAGTTAGAGTACCAATGTCCTTGAAGAGAGCTACTAATTGGAAGGAACCTAGGACCCTGAATGAATGAACAGAGGAGAAACTAACCCCTTCCATTCCCCCAAGTGGCTGGATAGTGGCATGAGCAAGAAATAATGCTCAAATATGTTAAAATGCTGAAAGATTAAGGTCGACTCTTACAGAAATTAATATACTTTGCCTTCACTAATACACTAGTAAAGAAACCTTTCACCTAAAATAGCTCATTTTAATCCTGACAGGCAAGTATTTTTTTAATATCTACATTTTGAAAATGAGGACACTGATGTCCAAGTTAAACAATTTAGCCAAAATTATACTACTGCTTTGTCCCAGAGCAGCCAGTAAACATATATATATATATATATATATATATACACACACACACACATACATACACACACACACACACACAAAATGCAGTCAGTGTCCTCATGAAAGACTCTACTATGGAATTTTCAACATGACATTTCATATATTTTTCTTTATCAATATCAATTTTCCCATTTCCACATTTACTCCAATAGGTATTTTGTAGTAATTAAACTGCTTATGTATAATTTTGTGTGTTTCCATGTCATTTATTATTTATGCTCTTTCTTCAATCAATAAAAATTTATGGGGCGCTTGCTATTTTCTGTGCATTTCCAACATCTAAGTCTTTTCTTATGAAGGGGTCCAGAATATGCAACCTCAAAGTATGACATTTCAGCATAAGGATTATCTTGGGGTGAAGCACCTGAGAGTCTCTGCCACCCCCATGTCTATCTCAAAGCAGGACAAAAATTTCCCTTGTGAAGGGGCCCCACCTGTACCAGGAGGCAAGAGCTGAGCTAGCCGACACTGAGATGATCCTACACAAGGAGTCCTTATTAAAATAACACTCATCTTCTATTAGTTTCCCCATATATTTCCTAGGAAATATACTTTCCCTCAATTTATTATCCCTTGAAGCCCAAGCCCTCTCTCCTCTGTTAAAATAGTACAGAAGCCCCTGAATCTAATCACATGTTGGAGTGTCACTTCTTTTCTGTGAACTCTTATGCATGTAAATATTAATGAAAGTTGTATTCCTTTTCTCTTATTAATCTCTGTTTTGTTAGTTTAATTTTCAGGTCCCCCAGGGATAAACCCAAGAGGGTAGAGGAAAAGTGTTTTTTATTCCCCCAACACTTATATCTAGTTTTAAACTGCACTTATTTCACTGAAGTTGAGTAGGTTCTGAAGAGAGCTTTCTCTCAATAATCGCCTGGAAAATATTTTATTTAATGCAAATGCTTATATGATTTAGCAGATAGCATTAAAGCAGGATGTTATGGGAAAAACGTCTGGAATTGAGTCAGCAGAACTATTTTTTTGTGTGTCTGGTTTTGCCACAAACTAGCTGTGCAAACTTCAAGTCTTTTTAGACCCTGGCTCTCAACATCTTTAAATGCAAAATTAGGGTTTGTGCAAATGAACTCTAAAATCTCTTCCACCTCTGTGATTCTAATCCAAAAATCCTATTTTTGGAATACAGTAGGAACGAAGAAATTGTGTTCAGTGGTTCATTTATTTCCCATCTCTTTGGAAAAGAAAACAAAACTATTCTGTTACCTTGGCCTGCTGAGAATGATACAGAAGATCTTGGTCAAGTTCGGAATAGTAACCCTGAGATCATTGCTGTTGCAAATGGCATTGCATGGGGACAGTAAATACTCCAATTATTTTAGGCATAACCAGTCGATCAGAATCACTAAATGGCTTCACTCTTAGCATGGTAACCAACTGGAGTTGTACCATGTGGCAACCCTGCAAACAAGGTCATCGAGGGTTATTATGGTTATACCTCAAGTCCTAGGTTCACATTGCAGCTCTCCTAACTGGGGCAAGTTACATATACTCCTGAGGCCCATTCACCTCCTCATAAAAATAAGCATATTAATAATATATACCCAACTGACTTGTGGTTAGACTTGGGTAGTGTACACAAAGGCTCTTTATTAATGATAATATCCCAGTTGCATGTTATTATCTAATAGATTTTCATTTTCCCTTTAAAATCTTAAATTTGGATAAAAGAAAATATTAAGTCTGCAATGGCAATAAACTCTTTGGCTCAGATTAATTTTAGAGATCTGTCGGAATTGGTAACCCAAGTTACTAAGTTAAATTAAATATGCAGTTTATTATTTTCTGAGTGCATCTAGTACTTGAAATAACTGCTAGCAAATTGTGTTCAAGTAGAGATCCTTTGGGACTACTTAAATAAATAGTTAAGACTCATTTGAAATTAGCAGTTCTCATTTGCATACAAACAAAATAATGTGTTAAAGCCTTTAAAAACTGTTCAGTGGTATGAATTGAAATTCTGGGCCCTAAGGAACAGTATGTACACCTGTAATTCATGAAGCCTAGCTGTTTACCTGTAGCTCGGAGCCACAAACTCATTTCTTTAAGCAGTGAACTAGTCCAGGAAAATGTATCTCCCAGGCTTTTAGGAACCAATGCACTTTTTCTCAATTTCTTAGTGTCTTTGTTCTGTTTCATCCTTCTCCTCTGGTTTGCTATCATTTTGTAGAAGTATAGGTAGAGTTTGGGGGCTGTGGAAACAAAAGGGCAATAGGGTTCTCGATACAGACAAGATGCTAACTGAAGCAGCAAACCCTCCTACCTGCACAACCATCGTCCCTTCTGCCCCAATCTCTTACTTCTGATTGACTAAAAATTTCCGAGTTTTTAGACTTTATCATATCCTACATCCTTGGAAGTTGAAAATTGGTTGCTGAAATTGGGGTTTAAAATGAAATCTGACATCTAGCTAGCAGCTCTTTCATTCATTCAATTAATTCTTATTTATTGAACATAGATTATTGCTATCAATGCTATTTAAGGCACTTCCACTCATCTCAAGAGTATTGAGGAATTTTCACTAAAGTGTACTAAGTACTACAATAGGAACCACCAATGGCTACTATGGTAACACATAAGGAGCGCTTAATTTGATATAGGAAAATTCAAAAATATTGCCTGGAGGAGGTTATGGTAAGGTCTAAGCAAAGATCTGAAAGATATTTAGGAGTTAATTGAGTAAATGAAGCAGTAGACGTGGTGCTTTCCAGTGCATGCAGAACCTCAGAGGCAAGAGAAAGTATGACTGCAAGTACTTGAGTAAGGCCAGAGCCTCTCCCATCTTCATGTAAAAATCTTCACAAAGGCAGTGAAAGGCTTTGTTTCTTGGATGTGAGTTCTGCTTCTTGAGGCGGATAGAGTATTGTTAGCCAGCCCTCTCCATTTTTACATACCCTCATAGAGAAATATTGCTAGAAAATAAAAGAAGGAGTTCTTTAGGGAGACAAGATTATCTCTTGGGATTTTTAGTCTCCATAATTAAAATGTTGACAGAATGAAGATTTAGAGATAACAAGAGTTCTGGTCTCAGTATATGCTGGTGATTGCAGGTTATTTTTTGTTAATTTCTTCATTCCACTGATTCAGAGTTTCAGGGCCTTAACAATGGCTTCAAAAGGTCTCAGGCTTGTCCAAAAAGTTGAACTAGAACCTAATATTTTAGTTTGAATTATTCACATGACTCACACTCTGGCTGAAGATCTGTGAAAGAGATTCCATCAGCCACGATGGAGACAATAAAACCAAGGTACATATGCACTTGTGTGGTGAATAATGTGTTCAGATAGGTTTTGTTTTGTTTTGTTTTGCTTTTTTCCCTCATGCAAAGATATGTTTGAAAAGAAGAAATCTTAGAATAAGAAAAATTATAGAAAAGAGATTCAGCTTTCTAAAGTCTCAAAGAAGTAAATTTGAAAATCACTTACTGGATGAAACAGATAAAATTTGTGAAGGTATTTTCAACAGGATACAAGATGCCACAATATCTTAAAACAAACAAAAAACCAAAAAACCTGGAGAAAATAGTGGTAAAGACAGAAAGAATAAGGTAAAAAGACAAGCAAACAAGAAGCAAAAACAATGAGCTCACAGGAGAAGGGCTCTGAATAAACATACTAAAAGGAAGCCAAAATTGCAAGAGTAGAATTAAAATATGCATTGAAGATAACAAAGAAAAGGAATGACTACCAGAACCCAGAAATTTTAAATGCAAACGTGGAAAATCTCCTCAATGAAGAAAAATAAAGGACAAATGCTAAGTATAATACTAATGTGATGAGATCAAAGATGATAGTTTGCAGGTCACATGCTCACCTAAAAATAGAAAATCAAAAAGATCAACAATGCTAAAAAAAACCCTACATATTCAAATTGAAAGATTCACAGTGTTTGTTTACATACATAGGGCAGAAATTGTGTCAGGTAAATGTTGAATTATAACATTAAAGAGTAAATCCTAAAGTTTTTAAGGGAACAAAAGCCAGAAACAAAACAAACAAAAGACTTTCACAATGTACAAAGTGACAAGCATCAGACTAGAATTAAAATTCTTTTATACAACTCTGAGTGCTAAAATATAATGAAGCATTATTTCAGAATTTTGAGGAAAAGAGACAATATTCTATTGTTTGTAAATCAATAAATGATTTATATCATTTTTGAAGGTATCATAAAGAAATAGTTCAACACACAAGAGACCAGAAAATATCTCACGTACATGTTATTTTGAAATAAAATAATTTAAAAATATGTATGAATTGAAGATGGATACCAGTGAATCAAGAGAAATACAATTTAGGTGCTCAGAAATTCTAGGGCTTTTATTAAAGAACAAATGGTAAGCACTAATATAATCTCAGACTTAACTGTAACTAATAATTATAAATAGAAATGTTCAAAATAAATCCCAAGAAGATTATGTATACTCTTCTTTTTCTTATAATTTTGTATGAAAGTATAATGTAAAAATACATTAAAAGCACGAATCTTAAATATATGGCTCAATGAACTATCAAAAGTTGCTGCCAGATGACAGAATAGGCTAATAAATATGTTAGCTTAATATATAGATATATTATATATATGTATCTCTGCTATGATGCTCAAAATCATTCCTTATTCTTTTATTATATAGTTGGTGTTTCAAAAGGCTGAAGTAGACATGTGACAGACTTTTAACTTCTTGTATTTTCTAATATTCTTGCTTTATACTGTCTATATTTGTAATTTATCTTTTAATATTATTTAAAAAATTAAAAGTAGTATACTTTTACTCAGTCTCATCCTTTCTTCTATCTTGTCTATGTCAACAGAATACAAAGTTACTGTTAGTAACTTATTTTATATTATACATATTACCCTTGGGATTTATTTTGAACACTTCCATTTATAATTATTAGTTAGAGTTAAGTCTGAAATTATATTAGTGCTTACCATTTGTTCTTTAATAAAAGCCCTAGAATTTCTAAGCACCTAAATTTCTGAGCATCTAAAGAAGAGTATACCAGACATAAAAATTTCTAGGAATATAATATTCATTATTACATTAGAAAATTTGTAACCTCAGTGGAACAGATACTTAAGAAAAATATACTTAAAAGTCGACACTTAAAGTTTTATATATTAATAGATAAAAAACAATGAATAAATAAGTTATCACAGATGGCCTTATCCATAATCTCTTTAGAATAACTAACTATACTTTATTAAATATTCCAGAAGATTATAAGAAACTGAATGCTACCTGGTTCATAATTCCTAGGCACCTAAACCTGACAGATATTGCAAACAATATAAGCCAAAGTTCAAGAATGATTATAGAAGTAAACATGCTTATAAAATACTACCAAATCAATTATACAGTATCCACAAAGCATACTCAATTAAGGACAAAGGGATATAGAAATTTTATTCAATGTAGCTATCATTTTAATGTAAAAGCAAAATAAAGATATTTTCAGTTGTAGAAATTTAGAAATTTTGCCACCCACAGATCTCTGAGAACTTACCAGAATATATTCTCAGGAAAAAGAAAATGAATCTAGGAGAAAACAAGATGACAGAAGATGCAATGGTGAACAGTAATTAGTACAATCTATTTTTAAAAATTGTCCAAATGGCTGGATTTTTAAAATGATGATCTATAACCAAAATTTCTGATTTGGAACAGGAACAGAGGAAAAATAGAGAAGGGCAGCAAAAACATGTTGAAATTTTGGTTTAATTCTGAGAATGATGTCAACACTGACTAACTATAGATATTTGAAGAAAAAGTTTAAAAACTTACCTGTAACTCTGAAAAAAATTGCTATATAATATATAAGATCCAAACCAGTACAGAAAACATAAAATTAGACAAAGAAAATTCGATCAAGCCAGAGGTTGTATGGGATTGAGGAATTGGGAGTAGAGAAGCAAAAAGGAATCAAGGTAATGCAAATATCTAAAAACAACAGTAATCACAATAAATGTATATAGATAAAACTCAGCAATTAAAATAAAAATATACATCAATAGAAGTAAAAAACTCTTGGAAGAGATGTATCTAAAATAAAATGACATGGTGAGTTTCAAATAAAGGTAGAAGAAAGGGGTATCAAAGAAATACAAATCCAAAGAAAGCTAGTGCAGCAACATTAAAGTGACCAAATTAGCATAATATTATATGTACATATATAAAACATATAATAGTATTCATAATATATATGAAGAAACTGTGGTAGGCTGAAAATGTTCTCCAAAAGGTAACCGTCCAGGACCTAATATTTGGAATCTGTGAATATTACCTTAAATGGAAAAACACACTTTGCAGATGTAATTAAGTTATGGATCTTGAGATGGGGAGATTACCCTGGATTGAATAATCCAGGATGATCAAGAATTGACTGGAGTGATGAAGCCACGAGCTAAGGAATACCAGCAACTGTCAGAACCTAGAAGGGACAAAAGCCAGATTCTCTTCCAGAGCCTCTGCAAGGTGCATGGCCCTGTTGGCACCTTGATTTTGACCCAGTGATACTTATTTTGGATTTATGGCCTCCATAACTGTGAGCAAATGAATTGTTGAGAATAAATTATAAAAGCCATCAAGTCTGCGGTAATTTTTTATAGTAACTACAGGAAACTAATACAGAAACCAATGAAACCATTATTTCTCATAAAAAGAAAAACCCATCCCCAAGCTACAGGAATTAACATGACTCAAACAACATAGTCTCAAAAATATATAAAGTAAAAATTAACAAAAATACAGCAGAAAATTGGTAAAGTTACAAGCAAAATGAGAAATTTTAATAATTCTCTTTCAGAAAGTTTAATAAACTTAAGTGAGTTATAAATTAAGATTTTAATTTCCATGATGAAAAAGCCTACTCTAATAGATATACATAGAAATTTACACCCAGAAAAAAAAAAACTCATTCTTTCCAACTACACATGGAACCATTTACAAAAGTTGTCATGTAACGGGCCACAAAAGAAGTCTCAATCAATCAAATTTATATTTTGCAGATCTCATTTCTAGTCACAATAAATCAAATCAGAAACCAACTTTTAAAAAGTAATTGAAATATAACCTTATAATTAAAAACTGAAAACACCATTGTAAATAATTTATAGAATAAATTAAAAATGCAAACATTATGAAATATTTAAGACAATGAAAACAAAAGTGTGTATATTAAAACTTGTGGGAGAAGATCACAAAAGCACTTATATGGGAATTTTTATCCTTAATACATTTAATTTAAAAATGGCTAAAATTATTATTTTAGCATCTATATCAAGAAATTAGAAAAAGAACATAAATGAATAAATTAATTCAAATAAAATTGGAAATAATACCAAAGTAAAATAACTAAGTAAATAAGGAGCATAAAATGCACATTAAAACTTATCAAGAACACAAAAGACAAGCCTTTGAAAGACTTGAAGTAGACAAATTGGAAACACTGATTGAGAAAAAATACATATTACTGATAGTAAAAATATATATAATTCTATGAAAAGCTACATGCAAATATATTTGAAAGCAAAAAATGACATGGCAATTTTCTAGAAAAATAAAACTTCCCAAAATGATAAAGAAAGGAGAAAAACAGAATATACAATATGTATTTAAGGAATGAAAATGACTATTAAAAAATACTCCACCACAAGCCCTAAAAGTGATCAGGAGACTTTACAGGGGATTTTTACAAAATTTTCAAAGAATAAACAATTCCTAATACAGACTCTTTGAGCATATAGACTAAATAAGTAAATCTACACGCCTTACTTTTTAAGGTCCGTGGAAACTGTGGAGTGATTTTAAATAATAAAATATGACTTAGTAGAAATTATACCAGGAATTCTCTAAGATGATTCAACTTACAATTGCAGTAATGATTAAAAAGACAACAAACCAATAGTAATAATTTCAATAGATGTAGAAAGTTATCAATCCATAAAATGCAACATCTATTCATAAAAACGGCCTCCCAATAAAGTTATACGAAGACAGACATTTTATGATCTGAAAAAAAAAAATATCTACTAAACATCAATAGGTATGATTGTACTTAATGGCAGAATTTGAGAAATATTTTTGTTAAAGGAAGGCACAATATAAATCCTTCTTACCATTCATCATTGTACTGGAGATCCTAGCAGTGAAACCAAAGAAGAAAAAAGAAATACAATGACTGGAAAGGAAAATTTAAAAATCGTTATTGTGGAGCCGATATGATTTTTACATAGAGAATCTAAGAGCATCAATAATAAACATAGAATTAATGGGTTCCTCAAGATTGCCAGATATACGATCAACCTAAAAAATCAGTAGCATCAAGAAAATATAATAAACAGAAGAAGTGTTTTGTTTCCTCATTGGTTTTTGGATACTAATACATAAGACCAAATGGTACTAAATAATAGAGCTTTCCTTGATCACACTGGGAAGTCTGTTTTTTTGTTACTCTTTAGGATTTGAAAAAGGCTCAAAAATTCACTCTTAAAGAGCACAGCTAAGTAGACTTAATTTATTTAAAAAATTGATTGACTTTTGAAATTCTACTTAATTCTTAAGAACTATTTTAGAACTAATAGTAAGTACCAGCTAAACAAACTTCATAGAATATATCTTCCTAGAGCTCAATAATTATTTGTAACTATAATGCTTATTTCACACAGCTGGAGGAAAGTTTACATTGTGCTCAGCTGAACACCATGACTGCCTTCAGAATAATAAATAGCAGCTCATTTTTGGACGTCTCTTTGATCTATTTTAGAGGCTGAACTATTGACTCATGTATTTCTAGCCTTTCTTCTTTAGCCATGGTCCTTCAAATAGCTGTGACTTTCTGTGATTGAAATCATCAAAGACTATTGTTTATAATATTTTAAAGTGCAGAGATATCAACTCATGGAAAATCAAATGTATTTGATGTGGTGTGTTCTCAAGATGGCCTAGTAATGACTTTAGAAGATATTCGCTTTATGTTTTGCTTTGTTATCAGTAAATGAAGATTAAACAGTGGAAATACCGAGATGACTATATGTTGTCCCAATAAGCAGATCTTGTTCTATAATTATCAAGTGCTCTTTTCATGCTCATATTAACGTATAAGACAAATTTAAGGTCAGTCTTAGTAGCTTTCACTTATACCTACCTTTATAAGATCTTTGTGATCAAGTTTTAAGATAGGATTTAGGTACTATAGACACAATCTCTAAGTGAAACTTACGGGCACATAATTAATAATATTAAGAATGATAAACATGAACTATTTTCTATCAATAATATTAAATAAACTCACTCAAATGCATAGTTTCTTTTGTTGTTAGTAACACTATCAGAAAAGAGTATTGGGGAAGGCTAGAGCTTTGTCTGTCTGTCCTTGCTGTAGCCCACCCTACCCTCATCTCTACCTGGTTGGCTCAAGTGAACTCTGCAAAATTCCCAAGTCCCTCAGTGAGAAATCAGTGATATTAATGATTAATAATTATCATTTTAATGCTGATAGAGATAACCATGCATTTCATAGAATTTTTTAAAAATCCTGTCGATTGTACTATATTCCATACTTTAACACATAAAAATATATATACTTTCTTATCTATCTCAGATTTGATTCTGCTGTATTATTTTTCTATTGCTGCTAACAAACTACTACGAACTTGGAAGCTTAAAACAAGAGACACAGTTATTACCTCAGGAGTCTAGCCAAAGTTTACTGGGGTCCTCTGCAAGGGTGCAATCAAAGTGTTGGCCAGGGCCAAGTTCTCACCTGGAGGCTTGACTGGGGAAAGGTCTGCTTCCAAATTCTCACTCAAGTTGTTGACTGAATTCATTTCCTTGTGACTGTATGTCTGAGGACTCTAGCCTCTTGCTGGCTGGAAGCTGGAAGCTGACCTTGTCTCCCAGTGGCAGGCACTGGCTTCCTGCCATGTGGGCCTCCTAACAAGGTCACTCACTTCTTCAAAGCCAGCAAGGGAGATAGTCCCTAGAGGCAGTCAGCTAGCAAGACAGAGACTTATAACATGAGGTAGCCACAGGAGTGATATCCCATCATTTTTGTGGTACTCTATTTCTTAGAGGTATGTCATAGGTCCTGCCCACATTCCAGGTGTGTGGGGGGGATACACAAGGCATGGATAGCGAGAGGTGAGGATCAATGGGTCCACCACATCTGTTGAACTAAGAAACTGAATACTTGTTCCCATTTAAAACGTGGTTGTCTGGGTATTGCTCAGCAAACAAGTCTAGTACTTCACATCTTATCAAGTAAAGCATATCACATGTTAAATCTCAAAGAGTTGGGAACATTTATTCTTCTCAAAGAATAAATTGGCAAGTCATATGTCAATGAGAGAAAATGTATAATCCTATTACACAGAAAAAAGTCATTGGGAAAAACAATCTCATCTACTATAGTTCACATTTGTATATGTATTGCATAAGGAAGTTTGACACTACTTTTTTTGGTAAGTAAAGATTGATATGGAGATAATTTTCTATATATAAATTGCACATAGAATCTTTATTTTCAACAAGTGTTGTGTTTAAGTTTTAAAAAATTTTTTCTTAATACCTATTTTAGAGTTCATTAAAATACAGTGAGTTTCAACCTGAACAGAATTTTTCTTCAAGTTAGGGTGTAAATGGTTTAATAAGTTATCTATAGCCTTTTAGAGTTGTATTTTTTCACCCACATTTCTTGATATGTATACAGGCATGTCATCCTGAAAGTACAGTTATGCATTGCACGTTTTGGTCAACAATAGACCACATATATGATGGAAGTCCCATGAGGTTATAATGGGGCAGAAAAATTTCTATCCCCTAATGACATCTTGATGACCCTGACCCTGTGTAGGCTTAGGCTAATGTGTGTGTTTGTGCCTTTGTTTTTTTTTTTTTTTAAAGTTTAAAAGGTAATAAATAAATAAATAAATAAATTTTAAAAATTAAAAAAAGCTTTTAGAATAAGGAGATAAAGAAAGAAAATATTTTTTGTACAGCTGTAAAATGCGTTTGTGTTTTAAGCTAAGTGTTAGTACAAAAGAGTCAAAAAGTTAAAAACATTTAAAAGTTTATGAAGTGAAAAAAGTTACAGTAAGATAAGGTTAATTTATAATTGAAGAAAGAAAAATATTTTTTAGTAAATTTAGTGTAATTTAAGTGTACAGTGTTTGTAACGTCTACAGTAGTGCACAGTAATGGCCTAGGCCTTCACATTCACTCACCACTCACTCAGCATTCGCTCACTGATTCACCCAGAGCAGGGCTGGGGAACCTTTTCATATTGGAAGACCTCATTAATTTAGCTATTATCAAATAAGGCTGCCTTCAAGAAACTTCAATTAGATATACTTAAAAGTGCATATTATTTTGTAAAAATCTAACTACTATGTACTTAATTTCACAAAATGAAAACTATTTGTTAATCTTAGAGTTAACTAACCTTTTAATGACTTTATTGTGTGAGCTTTATATTGGAAAGCATTTGAATATTTGGTTACAGCATGGAGGTCTGCAGTTTCAGTTGATCCTCTAGACAGTATCAGTCATTTGTGACCTCAAGGGCATCTTGATTCAGGTTAGGTAAGAGAATGTATATTTGCAACAATAAGTGGTTTAAAAGCAAGAAAGCATTTTTCAGGCATGTTGCCAAAAGCATGGGTATTCTCCTTCATTTTTCCATATTTCAATTGGATCTTTCTTAGCATCAAACAATGACTTTAAAATGTTATCTATGGAGAGCTCAATCAATTCCATCTATAGTTCTTTAGGTATCTTGGTGATATCAACTAGGTGAGGCTGCATTGTTAATTTGAATGTGATGTCATGATTCTCAAAGTCAGTGAACATTTCATTGTATTCTCCAATTAATAAGTCTATAATAGCTGTGTATTCTTCAAATGATTCACATATGTATCCTGCTCATCAATGACCTTTGCTAACTGGGGAAAATGTTCATCTGAAATTTCCTTTTAAAGAAGAAGTGCTTTGAACAAAGATAGCTTTTTTCAAAATGCTTGGATTTTTTTTTGCCACATATCATATATAGACTTAGTTTTACCTTGCAAAGAAATATTCGTCATTTTGATTTGACATGATATCACACAGAAATGCTGCACTCCTGTAGAAATCTTCTTTCAATAGTTCACATTGCTGATTCTGTTCTTCATAAAATTTAACTATCTGTTCTTGCAGAGATAAAATTTTAGCTAATACCTGTCCCTGCAATAGCCAACACACTTTAGAAAGATATGGCAAATCCATGCTAAATACCTCATTGTTCAACTTTAGCATGTTAAGAAACAGATGATGCTGTGTTGCATTTGCAGGAATATAGCTAAAAATACTTATAACTTGTTGAAAAGTGTCACTTAAAATAGTAGTTTTAGCACAGAGATTTTGCTGATGTAAGATACAGTGAAAAGAAATGAGAGCATCTGGATCTGTTAATACTTTTTTTTTAATCTGTGCAATAAAGCCTTCATGTTTTCCTGTCATGGAAGGTGCACCATCTGTACATACACTCACTAAATTTACCAAATTCAGTCCAACTTCACGACATTTATCTTGAAAGTTGTTGAAGGTATCCATTCCCTGTGTTCCATTCTCAAGGGTGCCCAAAGCAAGTAACTCTTCGTAACAAAGAAAATCTTCTGTTATGACCCAAATGAAGTATAAAACCTGTGCCTAGTCAACAGAATCATTTGATTCATCCAAAGTGATTGACTAATGTATATTTTCCTTTTGAAGTATTGCATGAAGTTGTTCTGTTAAGTTGAAGGCTAATTCATGCTGCCAATCGGTTATGGCTCTCCTTGAAACATTATTGGGGTCTTAGCATCCTACAACTTTGACAGTGCATTCTTTCACAATTTCAACATCACTGAATGGCTTCCTTTTTTATCCAAGTATATAAGCTACTTTATAAGTTGCTGCAGTGGCATTATTTCCAGGTCTCATTTCTGCTTGAAAGAATTGTCTTTGCTTTTGCTTTTCATCTTTTAATTTCTGCAATACAACCTTTCCTACCTCTCCTTCCAATTTAAAATATTTGTGGTTCTTATGAGTGTTATAATGCTGATGAGCACTGAATTTCTTTAGTGTTGATATTGCAATATCACAAAGCAAGCAAATCATCTTATCCTTAGCAGAAACAAGATAATATCGCAGTTCCCAATCCTCATTAAAAAATGTTTCCTTTCTTCAATGTTCTCTTGGTCTTCTTTGACATGATGGACTGTTAAGCAGACAGAATGGAAAGATACTGTCAAGCTGTGCAACTATTCACAAATTCCACTTCAAACAGAAACACAGTGCACTCCTGTCAAAAGCTGATAACAGACTGGCATACTCGACTTCCATAAACCCTCGCCAACCAGCCTTGTGCAGTAGTGGCACCAGTAAAACAAGGGAAGTTTATCATGAGTGTAGCAGCCGTCAATTTAGGCTTTATGGCTTACTAACTTTGTAACTGTGCTTGTCAATCTTGGAGGATTATTTCATTGAAATATTTTATTCTTTGGTATTTTAAATACGTCCATTTTAAAAATAAAAATATAAAAGATGAAAAAATGTATTAATAGAAATAAAAGGATTTGCTCTGTAAAATTTGGATTCAGTCAAAAGACCACACTTGAGAACCTAGAAGGCCACAGTTTTCCTACCCCTGACCCATAGCAATTTCCAGTCCTGCAAGCTCCATTCATTCTAAGTGTCCTATACAGGTGTATCATTTTTTAAGTCTTTTATGCAGTTATTTTTACTGTACCTTTTCTATGTTTAGGTATATTTATACACAAATACTTACCATTGTGTTACCATCACCTACACTATTCACCCAGTACCCTGCTGTACAGGTTTGTAGCCTAGGAGCAATAAGCTATGCCATATAATGCAGAAGTGTAGTAGGCTATACCATCTAAGTTTGTGTAAGCACACTCTATGATGTTTGCCCAACTATGAAATCACCCAAGGACACATTTCTTAGAATGTATCCCTGTCATTAAGTGATACATGACTATTATGTTTAAAACCTTGTCCTAAACTTTAACTAAAATATCTTAGGAAGTTTCAAAACAATAAAGACATAGAATGATTTACTTACTATGTTATTAATTGTATATACAATGAACTACCTATATAATAAAAATTCCAGACTATGGAATGACTACTACCTAAAACAACATATTGGGTTGCCTGTCCCATGTGTGTTTTCAAGCACTTCCTTGATACACCTTGATACACCTTGACCCTTTCCCCTTTGGTAACCCACTTGCAACCATTCAGTGAATGTAGCCATAGTGTCTGACTGGTGAGGTTTAGGTTATAGGCCTAAAATAAAATAATGTCTTGTTTTTAAAAACAAGCCAAAAATATATGTATTTTTGCTACTTTAAAAATAGACATAGGTTTAATTCTCTTAAAAGATATTCAGATACTAAATTGATTAACACAGTTAGGTTTTATATTAAAAACAAGGCAAACATAAAAAGTTTTTTTATAGAAAAAATTTTCAAATAAATAGCCTCAGTCTAACTCTCTATTAATTCTGGAAATTAATAGCTTAACCTAATCCTCTATTAATTCCAAATTTGCTCATAATGCATCTTTCAACATCATCCTTTAACCTCACCTCAGAATCATACATCTTTTGGAATGATTCCTAGCTATAGGACATCAGCCAAATAGGTTTGTATGTTCTCCACAAGAGAGAATATATGTAACAAGCTCTGAGTCTAAGAGCCAATGAAAGGGATGATACTAGAAGACTTTCTATAGTGATCAGTTAGAATATCAATGCTCTCTCTGTTCCTTTGACTTCTTCTCTTCCATGCTTTATTCTTAACTGACCTAGAAAGCAAAAAAAAATAAAAGGCATGTCTATATGGGTTAGGGGAATGGAAGGTGTGTCATCTGTATGGCTTCAGCATTACTGTCTTATAAACCATCTTGTAAACAAACATTCTTCTCAAGTTCCATATGATTTCTCAGTTGATTCACTCTGTATAAAAAAAACACTTGTTTTCGTTCCATGCTTATAAACAAAATATACAATTTTTGCATACAAAAGTTTTTAAATAATTCAAAAATTATCCCAAACAGTGATGACTATGTATTTTGTTGTGTAGCTGTAAGTAAACAACCTTCATTTTTGTCTGCCTGACAGTCATTCATCCTTTTTCTAATAATGGTGCAGATTTTTATGTTCCCTGTCTTTTTATATATTCTAGGAATTAAATCAATATATGGGTGCACAAGTTTTTCTGTTTTATTGTTAATACAAAAGATTTTACATATTAAAATCTTTTAAAAATTATTTATTATTTTTATTTGGATTTCTTCATTTGCTGGTGAGGATGAACATATTTTTTATGTTTGTATTCCTTTTCCTTTGTGGCAATTGCAGTTAACATATTTTGACCAATTTTTTTTCTGATATTAGATTTAAAACATTAATTAGCACTTTCAAAAAAATATATTAACATTCTGCCATATATATATATTCCCAGTTAACATTTGTACTTTTAATATTTTTTTCAACACAAAACAGTATTAATTTTTATGTAGTTAAAAATGATCATTTTTTTTCCTTAAAATCTTCCTCTGCAAATATTTTAAAGAACTTCCTAAAGAATTTTTCTTGTTTATTATATTTTACTTTTTGTTCTTTAATATTGGTCTGCTTACTTTAATATTGGTTTTCTTTTTCAGATAAACTTGTGTTTTTGGAAAAAACTCAGGAGGGTGGGAGGGGGTGAGGGATGAAAAATTACCTGGGGGGTACAATGTATACTATTCAGGTGATGGATATACCAAAAGTTCAGATTTCACCATTATACAATATATACATGTAATAGAATTGAACTTGTACCCCCTAAATCTATTAGAATAAAAAAACTTTACATTTTAATAAAAATGATACATATTTTCTGTGAATATTCAAGTAATGTGTAAAAAGACAAAATACATAAAAACTTGCACCCCCAAAGCCAATTACAACACCCAGAAAACTGAAATGCTAACACTGTATGAGCATTATTACATAGACATCTCAGGTGGAAGCTTGGATGGATGCACAGATGGGTAGATAAATGGTAAGGAGATAGCACTAATTTTATAAAAATGGGATATTTTGGATGGCTTATCTTTTTCCATCTTTTATCTTCTATATATGTCTTAATATTTAAAGTGTATATTTGATAGAGAACATATAATCCTGTCTTTTTAATTTTAATTTTTTCTAACATTCTGTGCCTTTTAATTGGAGTGTTTTGTTTAGTTTATTAATATTTAGTGTAATTATTAATATCATTTGGTTTGGGTTTTACATTTTATTTTTTGTTTTTCATTTGTCTCTGCTGTGTTTTTGTTTTTCTGTTCCCCTTTCCAGCCATTTAAAAAACATTATTTGAATATATTTTAAAATTTTGGGTTAAAAAGCAAGACGTCTCACTAGAGACATTGCCTGTTGGACCAGCCAGCTGGAAGGTAGAATATTGGACTGAAGAGAGCAGAGAAGAGTCACAGGGGCACATAACTGGGGAACCGCCTAGCTGCCAGCATTTCATGGAGACACATACTAGTGAGTCAGACACATGGGCTTGGGGGAAGATCGAGAGCCAGTCTCGGGTGGTTAGGGAATTCGTGTGGACTGATCTGATGGGAGTGTGTTCTGGGATTCCAGGGAGCGGCAATTATGGAGGCCACTCACTCCTTCCTGCAGAGAAACTGCACTAACTGGCAAGGGTAGAAAGAGCCCAGCCTGAGGCCTTAGCACTCAAGCAATTAGACCCCTCCCCTCAGGAACAGCCTTCTAGGTTTGGAGAGCTTGCCCTGGACCTCATACCAGCAGCTCCCCCTTACAGCCAGAAGAGCAAACTCTGAGCCCTTCTGAGGCTTTGCAAAGCTTTTCAGTCTCTTGTAATCCAGCCACAATCTGCCTTGCTCCTCCCCTAACTTCAGTGGTAGTAGAGAGCAAGTAACCCCTTGGGAAATACAGGGTCTTTCCTAAAGCTGGGGGTATTCATGTGCCCCACCTGGGGGAAGAGAGCTTACTGTGGGCACAAAAGAACATCTTGGCAGCTGACTCTTCCATGCAAATATCAACCGATGACAGGAGAAGCAACTCTATAGATAAGCATAGTGCCTTCCAACTCATGCAGATAGGGAGTGGCTGATTCATGCTCAAAAGTACCACCTGCCATCTCAGAGATCAAGCTGGGGGACCTAACTCATTTCACACTGTTGGGAAGAGGTGAAGACAGCAGGTCAGAGATAACTCAAGAGGTTCATCAAACCTGCTAGAACATCCCATAGGCAACTCAGGACCAGCACTCCTCTTGCTGGCATGGTCAGGGATCAATCTTTGGGGACCCGAAGACAGCCCTTCAAGTGAAGCCTAGCACCCCCCAGGTCTTGATCAAGAGGCCAAATGAGAAGGAATCAGTGAAAGAATTCTGGAAATATGAAAAATCATAATGAAAGGACACCCCCAAAAGAACACAATAACACCTTGCCAATGGATACCAACCAGAATGACGATGTTGAAATGACTAATAAAGAATTTTGAATATGGATCCTAAGGAGGTGCAATGAAATACAAGAGAAAATAAAAACCCAACACAAAGAAATTATAAAAAGAATACAGGAAATGAATGAAAAATTCACTAAAGCAATAGAATTATTAAAAAAAAGAAAGATCCAACAGAACTGGAAATGAAAAATTCACTCAAGGAAATGCAAAACACAGTGAAAAACCTTAAGAATAGGCTAGCTCAGGCAGAAGAAAGAACCTCAGAGCTGCAAGACAACATCTTTGAATTAAACAAGTTAGTCAAAGGCAAAAAACAGAGAATTAACAGGAATGGACAAAAACTAAAAGAAAAATGGGATTATGTAAACAGGCCTAATAAATATCAGGGCATCCCTAAGTTGTTAGAGAAAATACATAAGGGTTGGAAAACCTATTTGAGGGAATAATTGAAGAAAACTTCCCTGGTCTTGCTAGAAATTTAAATAAGGTATAGGAAGCTCACGAACACCTGGGAGATCCATTGCAAGGAGGCAATCACCAAGACACATAGTCATCAGACTGGCCAAAGCTAACATGAAGCAGGAACTACTACAAGCTGTAAGGTGAAAATATCAGGTAACTTACAAAGGAAAGCCACCAGACCAATGACAGATTTCTCAACTGAGACCTTACAAGCCAGGAGTGATTGGGGCCCCATTCTCACTCTTCTCAAATAGAGTAATGGTTAGCCTAGAATTTTTTACTCTGCAAAACTAAGTTTCTTATAGGAAGGAGAAATAAAGACTTGCTTAGACAAGCAAACACTGAGGGAATTTGTCAAGATCAGACCTGTCCTGCAGGAAGTACTCAGAACTGCATTATACATTGATTATCACACTAGACACCCACCAGTATAAAATCCCCCAAAAGCTAGAGCTCAGAGCCCATATACCATAATGGCTCAAGTGGTAAAATGAAACAATAAAGTTCTACTCAACAGGATGAACAGAAATTCACCCACTTATCAATTCTTTCAATAAATGTGAATGGCTTGAATTCCTCACTCAAGAGACATAGTCTGGTTGAATGGATAAAGAAATACAAGCCAAGTATCTGCTGTCCCCAAGAAACACATCTAACCCACAAGGACTCATTTGGATTCAAGGTGAAGGGATGGACAACAATATTCCACACAAACGGAAACCAAAAGAAAGCTGGTGTGGCCATTCTCATATCATATAATATAGACTTCAAATCAACAACAGTGAAGAAAAACAAAGATGGCCATTATATAAGTGTAAAGGGAGCAATTCAACAAGAAGACATAACAATCCTAAATATTTATACACCTAACACAGGTGCTTCCAGATTCATAAAGCAAATCCAACTGGATCTAAACAAAGAGATAAACAGCAGCATCACAATAGCTGGGGACTTCAACATCCCACTGACACAACTGGTCAGATCCTCCGAGCAGAAAATAAACAAAGAAACACTGGACTTAAATGGAACTCTAGAACAAATGGGTCTAACAGACATTTACAGAACATTTTACCCCAAAACTACTGAATATGCGTTCTTCTCATCAGCACATGGAACAGTCTCTAGGATTGATCACATCTTAAGTCACAAAACATGCCTCAACAAATTTGACAAAATGGGAACTATACCATGTATCTTCTCAGACCACAGTGGAATGAAATTAGAAATTAATTCCAAGAGAAACACTCAACTATACATACAGTTATGGAAATTAAAAAACCTCCTGAATGACTATTGGGTCAAGGAGAAATTAAGAGGAAAATCAAAAGATTCCTCAAACTAAATGACAAAGGGGAAATAAATTATCAAAATCTGTGGGATTTGGCAAAAGCAGTCCAAAGAGGAAAATTCATTGCCTTGGATGCCTACCTCACAAAGACAGAAAGATCACAAATCTAATGAATTGGCTCAAGGAATTCGAAAAGGAAGAGCAAAACAATCCCAAAACCAGCAGAAGAAAAGAAATAACTAAGGTCAGAGATGAACTAAATGAAATCGATAACAAAGGAATTATACAGAAGATTAATGAAACAAAAAGTTGGTTCTTTGAAAAGAAAAATAAAATCAATAGACCTCTCACTAGATTAACCAGAAAGGGAAAAGAAAGGGCCCTAATGAGCTCCATCAGAAATGAAATAGGAGATATTACAACTTATACCACATTAATACAAAATATCATCCCTGAATCCTATAAAAGTATCTATGCACACAAACTTGAAAACATTGAGGAAATGGACAAATTCTTGGAAACGCCCAACCTCTGTAGGCTCAACCAGGAAGAAATAGATCTCCTGAACAGACCAATATTGAGTAACAAAATTGAAGCAGCAATAAAAAATATTACAAGAAAAAAAAGTCCCAAACCAGATGTTTTTGCAGCCAGATTTTATCAGACCTACAAAGAAGAGTTGGTACACATACTGCAGAAATTATTTCTTAACATCAGGAAGGAAGGAATCCTCCCCAACTCAATGTATGAAGCCAGTATCACCTTGCCAACAATGCCAGGAAATGACACAACAAAAAAAGAAAACTACAGACTAATATTCCTTATGAATATAGATGCAAAAATTCTCAATAAAATTCCAGCAAACCAAATTCAGCTGCATATCAAAAAAATAATCTACCACAACCAGTGTGCTTCATCCCAGGGATGCAAGGATGGTTTAACATGCCTAAATCCATAAATGTGATTCACCACATAAACAGAAGCAAAAACAAAGAACATACGATCATCTCAATAGACACACAAATAGAATTTGACAAAATTCAGCACCCTTTTATGATAAGAACTTTTAAGAAAATAGGCATAGATGGAACATACCTCAAAATTTTAAAAGCCACATATGACAAACAAACAGCCAACATCATACTAAATGGTAGAATAATTGAAAGCATTTCTGCTTAGAAATGGAACTAGACAAGGGTGCCTACTGGCTCCACTTCTATTCAACATAGTGCTTTAAGTCCTAGCCAGAGCAATCAGGAAAGAGAAGGAAATCAAGAGTATCCAAATGGGGAAAGAAGAGGTCGAGCTATAGGTCTTTTTTGATGATGTGATCTTATATTTAGAAAACCCCAAAGATTCTGCCAGAAGACTCCTGGAATTGATGAATAAATTCAGCAAAGTCTCAGGTTATAAAATCAATTTACATAAATCAGTAGCATTTCTACACCAAGAACAGTCAGGCTGAGAATCAAATCAAAGACTCAATACTTTTTACAATAGCAACAGAGGAAATAAAATACCTAGAAATGTATTTAACCAAGGAGAGGAAAGACCTCAATGGGGAGAACTATGAAACACTGAGGAAGGAAATTGCAGAGGATGTAAACAAATGGAAAAACACATCAGGTTCATGGATCGGCAGAATCAACATTGTTAAAATGTCCATACTACCCAAAGTGATTTATAGATTCAATGCAATCCCCATTAAAATACCAACGTCATTTTTTTCAGATCTAGAAAAAATAATACTATGCTTCATATGGAACCAGAAAAGAAGCCGAATAGCCAAAGCAATCTTAAGCAAAAAGAACAAATCGGGAGGTATCACTTTACCAGACTTCAATTTATACTGCAAGGCTATAGTAACCAAAACAGCATGGTACTCGCACAAGAACAGAGACATAGACCAATGGATCAGAACAGACAACTCAGATACAAAACCGTCCTCATATTGTCATCTGATCTTTGACAAAACACACAAAAACATAAAATGGGGAAAGAATCCCTATTCAATAAATGGTGCTGGGAAAATTGGATAGCCACATGTAGAAGACTGAAACAGGATCTGTACCTCTCACCACTCACAAAAATTCATGGTGGGTAACAGACTTAAACCTAAGACATGATACTAAAAGAATTCTAGAAGAAGAGGTTGGAAAAACTCTTATAGATATGAGCCTAGGAAAATAATTTATGAAGAAGACCCCAAAGACAATCACAGCAACAACAAAAATAAATAAATGGGACTTGATCAAATTAAAAAGCTTTTGCACAGCCAAGGAAACAATCAATAGAGTGAACGGACAACCTACATAATGGGAGAAAATATTTGCATGCTGTATCTCCGATAAAGGGCTAATAACCAGAATCAACAAAGAACTCAAGCAAATTAGCAAGAAAACATCTAACGGCCCCATTAAAAAGTGGGCAAAAGACATGAACAGAAGCTTTTCAAAAGAAGATAGACAAATGGCCAATAAACATATGAAAAAATGCTCAACACCTCTAATCACCAGGGAAATGCAAATCAAAACCATAATGAGATGTCACCTTATTCCATTGAGAATGGCTTTTATCAAAAAGTCTCAAAACAGCAGATGCTGGCATGGATGCAGAGAGAAAGGAACACTTATACACTGTTGGTGGAACTGCAAACTAGTACAACCTCTATGGAAAGCAGTATGGAGATACCTCAAAGAACTAAAAGTAGACCTTCCATTTGATCCAGGAATCCCACTATTGGGTAATTACTCAAAGAAAAAAAGGACACTTTTATCAAAAAGACACTTGCACTAGAATGTTTATTGCAGTACAATTCACAGTTGCAAAGATGTGGAATCAACCCAAGCGCCCATCAATACACTAGTGGATTAATAAAATGTGGTATATGTATACCATGGACTACCACTCAGCCATAAAAAAATGGTGAATGAATACCTTTTGTAACACACTGGATGGAAGTGGAAACCATTCTCCTAAGTGAAGTATCGCAAAAATGGAAAAACAAACACCACATGTACTCACTATTAAAGTGTAACTAACTGATGAGTGCACATGTGCATAGAGGGAAGTAAAACTCAATGGAAATCAAGCAGGTGGGGGGAGAGGAGGGGATGGGTAAGATCACACCTGATGGGTACGATGCACAGCATCTGGTGATGGGTGCTGTTATAATTTTGACTCATACTATACAAAAGCAATTCATGCAGCCAAAACATTTGTACTCCCATAATATTCTGAAATGTAAAAAAAAAAATTTGTTTGATTTTCTTAACTTCTGTCTCTTCTTTGTGTTTGGTTTCTTTAGGGATTAAAATATGCATCTTTAATTTTGCGCAGTCCAAATACAGTTAATATTCATTTATATGATAGAAATTTGGCAAATTCCTCCACCATTCCTTATGTTATAATTCTTATATGTAATGCGTCTACTTATATTATAAACTCCATAAGGCAATATGGAATTTATATTATATAACACAATATATTTTACTTTCAGTTAATGGTTTATAATACAATAAGAAAAACACCTCCCCCAATTAAAGATAGCCTTCTTGTGTTTATCATTTCTGATTGTCTTCATTTGTTCTCCCTGAGGATCAGAGTTTCTAGCAAATATAATTCTCCTTCAGCTAGAAGAATATCCTTTAGCATTTCTTGTTCTGTAAGTCTACTGACAATAAATTCTCTTAGATTTTCTTTTAGTTAAAAATGTATTCATTTCACCTTCATTCTTGAATATTTTCACTGAATATAGAAATCTGGGAAAACAGTTCTGGTATTTTTTTCCTACAAGTCATTAAAGATATTTTCGTGCTCTTATGGCCTCTGTGGTTTGTTATGAGCAGTAAGCCTTTAATTAGATTGCTTTTTCCCTGTAAGTAATATGTTGTCTTTCTCTTGCTGATTTCAATATTTGGTGTTTATCCTTGGCCTTCAACAGTTTTACTCAACGTGTCTCAGTGTAGTTCTTTGATGTTTATTTTGTTTATTCTTTGTTTAGCATCCTGTATGTGCAAATTTCAGATATAGTCAACCACTGTTTCTTTGAGTATGCCTTTTTCTTCTCCAATGATTCTCTCCTCTCTTCTGATTTTCCCATTACACATACATTTGATTATCTAATATTGTTTATCAGATCCCTGAGGTGCTGTTTATTTTTGTTTGTTTTCCTCTCTGTTTTTCACCTTGAATAATTTTAACTTTTCTATCTTTAAGTTCACTTACTCTTCTTTTGGCCATATCCTTTGGCAAAGTCAATTCAGTAAAATTTTTATTTCAAAAATTTTCTTTTTATTATAAGAACTTCCATTTAGTTCTTTCTTATTATTTCTGTTTCTCTGATGAGATTTTTGTTTTATTTTATCTCATTGGGGATGGTTATAATAGCTGCTTTTAACTTTTTGTTGCAACATATGTTTCATCTTGGATTGGACTCAATTGATTTTCATGCCTCTTGAGAATGTATTCTATTTTCTTATTTCTTCTCTTTGGGTAACTTTGGGTTGTATCCTACACATTTTGAATATGAAGTGAAGAGGATACTGGATTCTGTTATTTTTCCATGATAAGTATTTTTCTCGTTTTTATGAAACAAGTCATTTTTTTGCCTGGGATTCAACTGCTTTAGGGATCATTCCTCTTGCTCTTTCCCTATGAGGATTCCCCACTCTTTTTAGTGTTCACAGTTGGCTTCTTGACTTCCCTTTTCTTGTTGTCCAGACCAGGAAGAGTGGAGCATTTCCGTGTACACCCCTACCCCTACTGAGGGTTCTGTGCACTGCATTTAGCCTCGGAGTAAAATTACAGATTGAGAAACTCAGTTTTTTAATCTGCCCTCTTTCTAAGTAAGCTTCCACTGGACCAAATTCTGTCTGCTTATCTAAAGTACCTTCAGGATAGCAACCTTATCAGAGTCCAAAAAAAAATTTTTTTCTTTTTGTTTGAGCTGTTGTGATTCTGTTCTACACATGCATAGTTCAGACATGAGTCAGTGATGTGGGTAGACAGAACTTAGGCATTTTGTCTCCAGCTATATTCAGTATATAGCCTTTTAAGATTGGCTTCTTTCACTTGTTCATCCGCATTTAAGTTTCCTCCATGTCTTTTCATGGCTTGACAGCCCTTTGTGTGTATGTGTGTGTGTGTGTGTGTGTGTGTGCTGAGTAAGTTTCCATTGTCTGGATGTATCACAATTTATTTATCTATTTACCTAATGAAGGACATCTTTGTTGCTTCTGAATTTTGGCAACTATGAATAAAGCTGCTATAAACATCTGTATGCAAGTTTTTGCGTAGATATAAATTTCAACTCCTTTGGGTAAATACCAAGGAGAACAATTGCTGGATCATGTGTTAAGAGTATGTAAGAAACCACCAAACTGCCTTTCAAAGTGGCCGTACCACTTTGCATCCCACCAGCAATGAATAAGAGTTCCTGTTGTTCCACATCCTCACCAACATTTGGTGTTATAGGTGTTCTGAATTTTGGCCATCATAATAGGGGTGTAGTGGGTATTTTTCTTTTAATTTGTGAGAGCAAGGAGAGACAAATGTCATTCTCAGTTGGCCACTTGAAACCTTTCTGTTTTGGAATATTTAGCAATGTATTCATTCTTTCAACATTTTCTTCTTTCTATGAACTGATGAATATGGCTTCAAATATACAATAATTCTCATCAAAAAGGTTTAAATCTGTTCTAATAAAAGGCTTATATGTTTATGATAATGAACATTTAAATATTCAAATTTTAATGTATTTATTTACTTACAAAAAGTAGTTTATTATGTTTTTCAATACCAAAAATAAACAATGACAATATAATCACTCAAAATCTTACCTTCCAAAGACCAGTAGTGTGTACATAAATAAAATGGTATCACAGTGCACATGTGCATTTGGAACCTACTTTAACATAGAAATAAATGTATTAAAGAATTTTTAAAGTTAGCCAATGTGCAATGTAAGTAATTAGAAAGGAAAATGAAGATCTAACATGATGAGTTTATTTACAGATTCAGCACAATAAATATTGCCCTGCAAATAGGTATGTCAGAGAGCTAAATGGGAGAGAAAGCACATTGGTATTTGTGGGACAATTTCTCTATAATTTATCTCCTCTGTTTCCCTTTCTAGAGGGTATCTCTTCATACAAGCACAAATATGGACATACTTGAAATTAGATCAGACTAAAAGTCTTTAAGAAAATCTGAGGAAGTTGCTAACCTTCTCAGATAAAGGAAAAAAATCTAATTTTAAAAGTATACACAGAGAAAATTTTGGATTTATAAGTTATTACAAAAGTCTGAATTTTACCTTAAGGAAAATCTTTAATTGCAGATATTTAATCATAGTGAACATCTAATCAATTGGCAAAGTAACCAAAAGTATTGTATCTCAATTTTGTGAAGTTCATGATAGTATTGATCTTGGTGGTGTTACTAGAATAAGATAATGTCTAAAATTACCGCTCTTTATAAAGTAGGCACTATCTTGTTATTTTAATAGTAATTTTCCAGGTTAAAGCTAGGAGTTGCATCTCTATAGGATGATATGAAATGTAATTAAAACTATTTTTTTTACCTTGCTACTTTAATTTTTCATATGTGTACGCTTTATCTCTATAACCAGATCAGAGATGTCCTAACTGATAGATTGTCTTTTTTCCTTTCATTTCTACTTTCCTTTCTGTAACAGACAGACTATTCTGATACGAAACATTCCTCTTGTTTCCATAACACTATTTACAGTCGGACTTCCCCTAACTGTGACCTCCGAAACCTCTCTGTTTGGTTGTTCTTTTGTCCAGATTTACCTGTAAGATCCATCAGTTCTCTGTTTTCCTCATTTGCCATGTGACAAACGTGAGATCCATTGACATAGATTCAACTACCACTGATATGTACATGGTTTATGAATGCATGTTTCTAGCCTTGACTCTATTTTGAGGTCTAGGAAGGTATTTTTAAATCCTATTGAGCTTCCAAGGACATCTCAAATTCAGCACAGCCCTAATGGAACTCAGTATCGATTCCTCTGTTGTTGTTCTCTGTTTTGGACAATTGCATCACCATTCCTTGTCACCTAGACTAGAAGTAATTGTATCTGTCAGCTTCCTACTAGCCTACGCTCCCACATCTAATCAGCCTTCAAGAGCTGTAAGTTGTACCTCTGAAATGTCTCTTGAATTAGTTCCCAAACTGCCCATTTCCATGGTAACTTTCCTTATTCAAGCCTCCTGATTGTTTTCTCTAAATTCATTATTGCTTTTGGGCTGAAATTTATCCTTCTTCTTTTTTGAGAATGTAGATTTCATCATGTTCAACAACATGCCTACACTTCTTCAAAAATTTCATAGTTCCACTGCCCACATAAGAAATTCTGAATTTTTTAGCATAACTATCAATTCTGTTTATTATTGGGTCTTAGGCTACCTTCTCATACTTAATCATTTTCCTCTACTCTGCTTCATGCACACCAAGCAAACATCATCCCCTAGACAATATTGTAAAACAGTAGTCCCCAACCTTTTTGGCACCAGGGACTAGTTTCATGGAAGACAATTTTTCCACAGACAGGGGTAGGGGAGCTCTGCAGCCCGGTCCCTAGTGGCCAGTGGATTGGGGACCGCCATTGTAAAATAATTATTTGGGATTTTCTCAGAATGTTTCTTCTATCTGGAATGCTCTTCTTTGTCTAACAAATAAAATCCCACCAATACTCCTAGACCCAATTAAATTTCAAACTTTGCCACTTCCTCCCAACAGTTGTAAACTAGTTCATATCTTGATTGTATTAGCATATGTGGTTAGATACTACAATATATAAGTAGCTGTGCACACATTGGTTTGTCAGCATTAGATTGTCAGCTCATTTGGACAAGAGCTCTGTTGTTTAATATTTTTATTCCTTACAATATGTGTCATATTCTCTTGCTATTGCATCAGTTATACTGGCTATTGCTATATAAAGCTATACACATCTTGGCCTTGGACTTCTTAATTTGAGAATGTGAGTTAAAGAAATATAAGAAATGGAAGTAATTGATATAGTTTGCTTTATTTTTTGACACTACATATCTACATTTTAAGAGAATATGTGGTTCTCTGAACATTACAACACAGTGATAGAGAGATGTCTCTTACCGATTAGACCTTGCTCTAGTGTTTCACATAGGAGGCAAATGCAATGAACTGGGGAGATATTTATTTGAAATATTCTATATTTTATATTTTTCACTTTTTGATTATTAGTTTATTATTAATATTAAAATCCATCAGTATTAAGCATACATTTTGATGAATTTTGGTAACCTGTACAATCATGCAACTACCTCCATAATCAAGAGATGCAACAGTTCCCTCACCCTACAAAGTTTCCCCCTGCCTTTTGCACTTGATCCCTTTTTTCTACTCTTGGCCCCAGATGATGACTGGTCTGCTTTCTCCATATATAGTTTTGTCTTTTCTAGAATATTATGCCAATGTAATCATATATTATGTAGTCTTTTGTATTTGATTTCCTTTACTTAGCATGATATTTATGAAATTCAACCATATTGTTATATGTTGTGATATTATAACATGTATTGATTTTTCTGCTTATTATTATTATGTGTTATGAACATACCACAATTTGTTTATTCATTCACCGGTCCATGATCATTTGGGTTTTTTCCAGTTTCTAGCTGTTTTGAATAATGGTGATTTGACCATTCACATACAGGTTTTGTGTGGGCATATACTATCCTTTTTCTTGGATAAATACCCAGAAGAGGAATTTCTGGGTATGTGGGAAATGAATGCTAAACTTTATGAAGTACTGTTACACTGCTTTCCAAGGTGACTATACCATTTTATATTCAGGTAAAAACATGCGACATCCAATTGCTCCACGTTTTCTCCAAGAGCTTTTTTATCTTTAGCAAATCTATTAATAGTAGGTGTGTAGCATTATTTCAATGTGGTTTTGATTTGAATATAAAGCTCTTTGATGGTTGGTGACATTAAGTGCCTTTTCCTGTGATCATAGGCCATTTTTAACAGCTTTATTGAGATATAATTTACATACCATACAATTCACTCATTTAAAGTATACAGTACTGTGTGATTTTTAGTAAGTTCACAAGATTATGTCTAATTTTACAACATTTTCATACTCTCCTAAAGAAGCTCATATCAATTAGCAGTCATACCATATCCCTTCTAAATACTAGCCTCCCAGTCTTGGACAAGTAATATCTACTTTCTTTATATATTTTCCAATTCTGGACTTTTTAAAATTTCAAAGTATATCCAAAGTATAATGCTTTTGATTACATGGATAGCTTTTGTAATACTTGAGTCAGGGTTAAAAGTGTGCCTGTCATCCAGATAGTGTTCACTGTACCCGTTAGGTAGGTTTTCGCCAATCCCCTCCTCTCCCCTCCCCCCTGCTTGATTTCCATTGAGTTTTACTTCTCTCTGTGCACATATGTGCTCATCAGTTAGTTACAATTTAATAGTGAGTACATGTGGTGTTTGTTTTTCCATTCTTTAGATACTTCTCTTAGGATAATGGTCTCCAGTTTCATCCAAATTGTTGCGAAAGGACATTTTATATAAATGAAATAATATAGTCTGTGGTCCTTTGTGACTGGCTTCTTTCATTTGGTTTCAGAGGATCTTTTGTGTTGCATCATCTATCAGTACATCATGGTTTTAATTACATAATAATATTCCATTATATGGATATAGCACATTATCTATATCCATTCATTAGTTGATGGATATTTGAATTGTTTTCACCTTTGGCTAATAATACCGTTGCAATCATTTTCTATATGTTTTTGTGTGGAAGTATTTCTTCATCCCCTTGATATATACCAAAGAGTAGAATTGCTTTATCAAATAGTAATTCTATGTTTAACATTTTGATAAACAACAACCTGTTTTCTGAAGCAGCTGCACCATTGTACATTTCCAACAAGGTTATAAGGGTTTCAATTTCTCTGCATTCTCACCAACACTTGCTATTTTATTAATATTTATGCTTTTGATTACAGTCATTGTAATAATGCAGAGTAATATCTTATTGTGCTTTTATTTATATTTCGTTGGTGGCTAATCATTTTGGGGATCTTTTTCATGAGTATATCAGCCATGTGTATACATCGGAGAAAAGTCTACTCAAATACTTTGCCTGTTTTTAGTTCAGACATTTGTCTTTTTGTTATTGTAAGAGTTGTTTATAGATTCTGGATACAAATCTCTTATCAGATATATGACTTGCAAATATTTTCTCCCAATCTGTGGGTTGTCTTTTCATTTTCTAGGTAACTTTTACAACACAAAAATGTTTACTTTTAATGTGATCAAAATTATTTAATTTTTTCTTATGCCACTTGTGCTTTTGGTGCCATATTTGAGGAACTATTTCCTAACCCAAGGTCACAAAGATTTACTCCTAAATTTACTTGGAAGAATTTTATAGTATTAGATCGTATAGATAGGTCTGTGATCTATTCAAAGTTAACTTTTGTGTATGGTGTGAGGTAGTGATCCAAGTTCACTCTTTTGTAGGTGGATATCCTGTTGTGCAATCACCATTTTTGAATAGACTATTCCTTCTCCACTGTATTGTCTTGGACTTTGTCAAAAAAGCAATTTACCACAAGTCTGTGGACTTATTTCTGTACTCTCAACTTTATTCCTTTGCATGAGTATCACGTAGTGTTGATTACTGTAATTTTGTAGTAAGTTTTGAAATCAGAAAGTGTGAGACTGCTAAATTGTTCTTTACAAAGATAATTTTGGCTTTTCTAGGTCCTATATGAGATTTTGAAGCAGCTTGTCAATTTCGGCAAAAAAACAAAACAAAAAAACCAAAAATGGCAGCTCAGATTTTGATAGAGATTGCATTGAATCTGTAGATCAATGTCCGGATGTTGCCATCTTAATGATATTAAGTCATCTGATTCATGAACATGGATATCTGTCCATTTATTTAGATCATCTTTAATTTATTTTAACAATGTTTTGTAGTTTTCAGTGTGTAAGTCTTTCACTACTTTAGTTAAATTCATGCATAAGTATTTTATTCTTTTTGATTCTGTTGCAAATGAAATTTTCTTAATTCACTTTTGGATTATTCATTGCTAGTGTTTAGAAATGGAATTGATTTTGCATGTCAATCATGTGTCCATAAACTTTGCTGGACTTATTTATTAATTCTCATAGGATTTTAGTAGCTTCCTTAAGATTAAAAATAATTTTCCTCCTTCTTTTCCAATCTGGATGCTTTTATTTCATTTTCTTTCCTAATTGTCTTGGTTAGAGACTCCACAACTGTGTTGGATTGAAATGATTAAAACAGACATCCTTGTGTTGTTTCTAATCTTAAAAGGAAAGCATTAAAGTTTTCACTATTAAGTATGGTGTTAGCTGTGAATTTGTGTAGGTGCCCTTTATCTGGCTTAGAATGTTTCCATCTATTACTAGTTTGCTGAGGATTTTTATCATGAAAAGCTTTTGGATTTTGTCAAATTATTTTCTGAATTAATTTTGATGATCATACGGATTTATCTTTTATTCTATTTCTATAGTGTGTTATGTTAATTAGTTGTTGGTGTTACTCTAACTTTGCATTCCTGGAATGCATTAATCACCTGCCAAAGACCTCTCCTCCTAATATCATCACCATGTTTTTATGATTTTAATTTATGAATTTGAGAGGAATACAAACACTCAGACCATAGCACCTCAATAGATAAGGTGTTTTCCCCCTTGGCTTCTTTAAAGATTTTCTCTTTGTCTTTGGTGTTCTACAATTTTAATATGATATGCCTAGGTATAGATTATTTTCTGGTTGTTCTCTGATATTCCTGGATTTGTGGTTTGATGTCCGTCAGTAATTCAGTAATTTTGGAAAATTCTTGCCCATATTTACTTCAAATATTTCTTCTGCTCTGCTATCTTTCCTCTCCTTCTGGTATTCGAATTATACATATGTCACATGTTTTGAAAATGTCCTACAGTTTGTGTATGCAAAGTTCTGTTTTGTTTTGTTTTGGTTTTTTCCTCTTTGCATTTCAGTTTGTGAAGTTTCTATTGACCTATCTTCAAGTGCTCAGGCTCTTTCTTCAGCTACATCTAGTCTACTGATGAGCTCATAAAAGCCATTCTTTATTGCTTTTTACAGCATTTTAAAATCTAAAATTTCCTTTTCATTTTCAGAGTTTCTATATTTCTGACTATATTAACCATATGTTTATGCATGTTGTCTACTTTTCCCATTAGAACCCTTAATATATTAATCATATTTATTTTAAATTCCTTGTCTGATAATTCCAAAATAGGTTTCAAATATTAATCTGGCCTGATATTTTCTTTGTCTCTTCAGCATGCATTGTAATCCATCTTTTCTTTAGAGCCTGAAACGATGTATCAAGTAATAAAAATGGAGGTAAATAGGGCTTCAGTGTGAAGTTTTGTGTTAATCTGGCTAGGAGTTTGGCTGTTTAATGATTGCTGTAGCTGTAGATGGTAGAGATTTCAAATTCCCCTAGTTTCCTTGTTGTTGTCACCCTTGTCGTCTTTGGCTTCCCTAAGTACTCCCATTCAGATAGAGTCTATGTATTGAAGCTCTTTCCACTGCAATGCACTGTTATTATATGATGTGGGGAAAGGGAAGCATTCTGTAATCTTATAATCAAATCTCAGGCTTTTAGTGGGCCCATATCCCTAGTCTATGACCTTAACCCACATTTCTTAGCTCCCTTATGCCAGACAGGAAGAATAGATGGGAATAGACTTACAGGAATGCCTTTCTTCCATTGGAATATGGCTCTGGTAAAGTCTTTTTACCTTGAAGAGGAGGTTTTTGTTATGAAAAATACTCTGGGAATATTTCACAAAGTCACTCTTTCTCTCCCCCTGCCAGAGCCTTGAGAGAATTTGTCTTGGTTCTTTACTGTAGAATTTGGTGGGATTTCTAGAGGTCAAAACCATGAAGGAGTACAGGCCCGCTCTAAGTCTGCAGCCCCCTGGAATTTCTTGCTCTCAAACTAATACAAACTTGACCTCTAACAATTTGTAAAAATTACCATTTAATTGTTTCCACCAGTTTTTGACTCCAGTAATTTCTCTTCCTGGTAAGTAAATCTTGGCTGTGAGGTTCTTGCTGTACCTGTCTCTCTCAATTCAGGGTGGCAGTTTTCTTTATTACCTTTACTCTCTGATGAACACAAGAAAAGTTGCTGATTTTTAGTTTTTGCGGATTTTTCTTGTTGTAAGGATAGGAGTGATGACATCCAAGCTCTTTGCAAGTCAGAGCTGAAACCATAAATCCCAGTCATGCATTTTTTTCTCCCCTAATTCTGAAACTCCAATTATTTGCTTGCTAGACTGTTTACTCTTGTCTCACAGCGTTCAGGAACAATATGATTTCATTTCACTTTTATGTTTATGTTTTTATTTCACTTTCTTTTTATATTTTTATTTCACATTTTTATCTTTTTTTACATTGATCTAGATATTTTCTATTGACCTATTTTGAGTTCACTGATTCTTTCTTTTACATTGTCTAGTCCATTGGTAAGACTGTAAAAGGAATTCTTTATCTTTACTATTTTATTTTTCATTTCTTGCATTTCTAGTTGACTCTTTTGTAATATAGTTTTCACATCTCTATGAAATTACCTATCTTGTCATAAGCATTGCTCATATATAAGGTTTAGTGTGAAAGTTACCTGAAATTAAGTGCGTTGTCAAACAGAATAATTAACTTTTGTTAGAAGTGAACACTATTAGTAACTTTATTTTTAAAAATAGTATAACCCAATATTTAATCTATTAATGGTTAACTTGCCAGTAAAACTTTTTAAAAAACTAAATAATTATTATAAAGAAAATCAACATTAGACTAGATTTGGAGAACCGGGTAAAAGCCATATTATGAAGGCTTTGGATGTGCAAAAACTATTTATGTATGTGCTTTAACATTTTCCAGGGAAAACTTGGTCATTTCCGTTCAGTAGAGGCAGATTTTTATAGCAAAAGAAATGGCAAAAATATTCTGCCTTTGGGGCAATTGTAAAAATGTTTTAATGTGCCTCAGCTGGAAATTTCTATGTTTTGCCAAATTAAATGATCATTTTCTCCCTGCAAAAAGTGTCTTTCATGTTGGAAAGGATTTGAGAATAGAGTATTTTTGAAAACTATGTAAAACATTTTTGAATTTCCGCTGTTTGGCATGAAAATGCTGATTTTTCATCTCTGCTTTAGCTACCAATGTGAGAATTCTTATGAATAAAAAAAAGTGAAAAAAATTATACACCATAGGTTGTGGAAATGACCATTCAAGATAGTATGCTTTCATTTGTAGTAGAGAATGGTTGGTTGATTATGCCTCTTCCTTGAAAAACTTTAAAGAAAGTTTCCCTTCCCCTCCTCATCCAGTGGAATAAAAATATCAGTATTTCTGGAATACTATTTGTTAAAGATTCAACATAACTAGATTTTAATTATAGTTTATTTTCTATTTAACCAAATAATAGCAGACTCACTCAGTGTCAAGTAGGTTTATACACGATTGCATTCTTTTCCAGATTTTTCTATGATTTATTCTAAAATTAATAACCTAATATTTTAAATATCACAAAACTTATAATTGTTTTCTCTGATACTAATATAACCTGATAACAGATTTTTAAAACTTTAAAGATTATATTCTGCTCTCATATAAATAGTTTCCAGTGGCATATGCGCTGTAATTGAAGGTGGTCTTTTCTATTAAGTAGACATAGATTTTTATAGTTAAAAAGGGAAAAAATGCTGACTTCAATAAAAGAAATCACTGCATAACTAGAGTCTTAATAGTGCCTTGAAGGAGGCAGTGTAAAGGCAGAAATTTCATGAGTTTGGGGGTCTGGTATAAGGTGGACTTTTTAGCATATAAGTTTGATTATGATTGGGTAAGGTTTATGCTCTAACAACGTAGGGTGGTGGACATAGAGATGTGAGGATTCTGAAGTAAAGGATTCAAAGTCGGTTTTGGAAAGTAAAAAGTGTCTTTTTTTTTTTTTTAAAGGAACAGGTTCTATTATCCATACCAGAAAAGGAGGTGCAAAAAATTAAGAGACTCATTACAAATAAAATCAGGATCTCTCATAAATTATACCATCAATTTTTTTAAACAGAATCTATCGACCACTACAAAGAGATTTTTAAAAATCTATCAGTGAGCTAAAAATTTCATTTACATTTCACTCTCTTTTTACATATCACATATAAATATCTTTATTTATCATGCAGTTAAGGACATCATAATAACCAAAATTTATATTTTATTGAAATATTTACAAAAGTAATGAGATACCTATTCATGGCTCCTAATGAAAGAGACAAAATACCTCTTTGTCCATGGATATTTCTACCTTGTGCTTTGATTTAATAGCAGCAAACCCATTATCTTGAAAACCTTACTAGTATAATTGTTTTTATTTGATTTACTTACTTTATTTTTCTGGATAAAGAAGGAAAGCAAAGGACTCAAAACTGGCAAAGACAGCATAGCTTCTTAGCCTTCAAGGGGAAATTCGTTATTATGTTGTCACTTTAAATGTGCTTCTGATAATTTTCTCTCACAAACAGGAAGTGCATATATAATATAGGCATACTCATTTGTAGCTTTAATCATAAAATTCATGTTAATAATATAAAGGAAACCTCCAACCCTTACTTTTAAAGGTTTTATTTTAGGCTTCTGATATTAATAAGGAATTGGGACACTGATAACTCAAATTTTTTATGTTAAAAGGCTCATTTGCAAAAAAACAAAGTAAATGAAAGAAAAATAATTTATGTAGGCACTGCTAATCCAGCTGTTTTGCTTCTGGGCTTAATTGGATTTACCTAGAATTGATATTTGGTGTCAGCATGTGTTATATCATCAACTCAAGCAATAGTTACCCAACATAAATGAGGCTATGAAGAGAAGTGAACTCCAAGATTACAAACCTCAAACCAAAGACAAAATATTAATTCATTTGTATCAATCTTTGCATAATTACTTTTTAGTCATGAGTGTTATAGACTTTATATACCATCTTAATGCTGTCTTTTCTACATATCTATCTTTTACATTTATCTGCTAAATATGGGCAGTGAAGGAAACTAGAGTCCAATAAAATGGCTTTGAAAATGGTCACACACTTCTTCTGCCTGGCGAGCAGTCCCATTAACTATAGAAAGGTGTGTATTGTCTCTAAAGGTAAGGGTGAGGCATCTAAATTTCAAAGGCAGGTATATACCATCCTTAACCAGGTCTTTTACATGTAGAAAAACAAACTTAACCTTTAAGTGATATAAGCCATGTTTGGGAAAGAATTTGCACATGTATTTATTTATGTATATTTTATTCCATATAATTATGAGAAGTTAATATTAGATGTCTTCAGGTGACTTTCAGGAATATTTTATTTAGGATATATATGAAAGCAGAATGAGATTATCATTACTTACAGAAAATAAATTTTAATAGAAATGCTGATAAATATATATATATTCATCATATATATTCATCTCACATATGCATCAAACTTAAATATAAATATATTTTATATGTAAATACATATCCATATTACAAAAAATCTCAATGCATTCCATATGTTTTGCTGCATAACTCACACTCTTATATCCTTCCCTACCTTCTCCATCTGTTTGAAAATGTAACCCATTATTTATACCAGTACTCCTGATCTTCCTTTTCTATTCTACTTTTCCTTTTCCTATTGCAGTTATTATCTAATATGCTAAATAATGTATTTGTTTATTATGTCCATTAATTACTGATTGCTGTCTATTTTCCCATGCTTTACTGTAAGCTTTATGAGAAAAAAATATCCATTTTGTTCACTGACACATCCCAGTTGTCTATAACAGAGCATGGCATGAATACTATACGTGCTCAGTAAATGAATGAATGTTATAAACATTATACGTGTGTACATATTTATATGTGTTTGTGTATGTGGGGATCTACAGACACAGATATGTGTATTCAGACTTTTAATTATAATTTTCATATGTCCTTTTCCTAATTTTCTTTTGGTGTTTAAGCCATCCTTCTCTTCTCTGTCATTTACATAGAGTATGGAATACATAATGCTTAGAAGTTTAATTCAAAAGGTCCAGCTTAGTTGTCTAATAAATATTATGATTTCAGAGTTCTAAGATACATAGTTTACAGAACAAAATGCTTGAAAAAAATAGTCTTCTTCATTTTTTCAACTTTTGAATTGCTATCAGTTCTCTGAGCTTGGTTGACCAGTATTTCTTTTGAATCAAATGAAAGGAACAACTACTCCTGAGCTAAATGAAACAATCTGGGTTGTATCCAAGTCTTCCAATGCAACGGTCACTGAGCTCAGCAGAATCATTTGAGCCAACACACCTCAGATGAGTTTGAGATAGAAGCAAACATTATTGTTTCATTTGATACAATAATGATAATAGAAAAATTGATACAATTTTGATAATAGGAAATTCTTGCACACAACTGTGTTAAGTTGGCAAATCTAAGGTCCAGAAGGCTCATCCTTTAATATGTCCATCACGAATGGCAAACGAGTTGGGCTGCCACAATTTATCACACCATGCAGGTGAATTTAACAGTATTGTGAATTATCTCATTGAAAAAAATTTAAATTTATGCTCAAACAGTCAGGTCTGTGCTCAAAATGTCCCTCCTCAGTGATATGTAAATAATACCCTCTTCATGCATCTTTATTGCCCATTATAATTTATATTCATTGGCCTATTTGATTATTATCTTGTCTTCCTCACTAGAATAAAAAGTCTAAAAGGCAAGAACTTTGTATTTTTTGTTTATCCCTGACTTTCCAGTGTTTAGAAGAATATTCCTTATAAATGTAGGTGCTCATGTCGTAGTTGTTAAATCAATGAAAGACTGAAAATGAGGAGCATGAGGAGGGGGATGTTCCTCCAAAGGGGCATTTTGTTGGCCCCTTAACCCCCTTTGCCAACCCACTTCAAAGAAGACTAAAGAGCCCTGGCATTGAGCTTTTAAAATAATAAATACCATTTTTGAAAGGCATTTCTTCTTTCCTAGAGACATCTCTTAAAAGAGAAAGAGTTTGGAATCCTATGTCATGTTTACTGTAAGTCATGTGTTAGATAATTCAACACCTATGATTTCATAACTACATGCTTAGCCCTTAGAAATGACCTGATTTTTGAAGTGTTTTTTTTCTGACACTGGGTTGAGTGCTCATATAAAAGCCAAAAAAGTATTTGGTAAATATATATCTTTCCTGAGAAAATACATGAATGGAGAAGATTGCAGAAGACGTAGAGTAGCACTTTGGTGGTGGTGTAGGAATAGGTCAAGGTTTTAATTTAAGGCGTGTTAAGTTCAAGATGTCCCTTAGCATTAGAAAAAGATATGCTGAGAATATAGTTGGATATATAAGCCTAGAGTTAGGGAGTTATTATCATATAGATATTTAAAACCATAAGATAGGAAGCGAATGTAGACAGAAAGGAGAGGTCTGAAGGTTGATCTCGGAGGCACTCCTACATTAAGTGCTTGGGGTGATTGGATTTACCAGGAAGGAATATGAGAAGAAGTGGTCAGACAGGTAGAAAACAAAACAAAACAGAGCAAGTAGGCAGCTGTGGTGTTCTGGCCACCAAATAAAGAAGAAGATTTGAAATGTTGAGACTGAAATGCTAGAATCAAACTATATTGTTTTTAATGATTTTTGAAGTTATTTTATAAATTATTTTAGCTCTATTTATTTTTCATCAAAAAGTAACAAGCACATGTTAGAAATATTAGAAAATAGAAGAAAAATTAATTCATATTCAAGCTCAGTAAAACGAAGAGAGATTTGTGGGAAGACCTTTTCATGTACACTCTTAAATATTGAACTAATATTATGTGTAGAGATTTTTATCAAGCTTATTCATTTTATATTAAATCATAAGCATTTTAAACATTATTGACTATTCACTACTGTTTTTTAAAATAAAAAATAATGATCAATAAGAGGTTAATTTGTATTTCTTTACCTGTTATTACCTGTTGTTGGTCAATATTCAGACATTTATCTTTCAATTAAAAAATATTTTTGAGAGACAATTGTGCCAGGTACAGTATAGAGAAGAACAGTGTTCTAGAAAAAATATATACAAGTAAACAAGTTTTTAAAAATACTGATCTTTATTATATTCCAGAAGCTATTCTGAGTGATTTGCCTGTATTATCATATTTAATCATTATCAAATCTTATGAAATAGATGTTTCTAAGAGGGTGAGTATGTGCACAGGTTTGAAAGAGCTTGGGGTTATTAAATCTCTGAAATAGTTTGTGGAAACATAACAGAGCCTCCTTTATGGAAAGGGGGTTGCTGTCAGGAGACTCTCTGTAGGGGGTGGCCAGAGTTGCTTGGACAAAAAGACTAGGCCCTGTCCACATAGTGCCCACGTGGTATCTGAAAGAGATCCCAAAGGTAACAGGAGCCAATCTAAAGCCTTTAGAAATTGGAATGACATGAACAGATTTATGATTTAGAAAAACTACTCCATATATGAGACTAAAGCCATACAGGCTAGGAAAGAGGTGTTGCAGTGAAAGTATTGACACATGAAGTAGGACTGAGAAAAACAACCTTTTTCTGTGTTTAGGAATTGTTCTCAGAAGCAAAAAACTAAAGAATAAATGAATTAAAAATTAAAAACTAAAGAATGAATGAATTAAAAAATTAAAGAATGAACATTGGAATGGAACTTGATTGTTTGGAAAACATCCCCCAAAAGATTTGGTAACCTTGGATTGCATATGAAAGGCTTTTGTCGATAGCTTTCACTTAATTTTTTTCCATTATGAGTATCAGCTGGCCAGCTTCATAGTAATTGTCATTTCTATTTTCTCTTTATGTTTGATTTTAGTAGTTTGAGTATGATGTGTCTAGGTATGTGCGTGATTTTCCATTCCTGTTCTAAATATTTTCCTGAGTTTTTGGCTGAAATCATTACTGTTATTTTCATTATTATTGTTACCATTATTACTATCATTATTACTTGTGAGGTCCTGGCTTTTTGTCATATCATATATGGGAGTATTTCCATATGAATTAATAAATAGTGAAGATTTTCTTTTAGAAAATGTATCATTTTTCATTGCCAGTTTTATACAATATAGCTTGAAAATTCTCATTGATTCTTTAATTTTTAACATTTTCAGGGAACTTCATTTCTTATGAGATTCAAGTTTCCATCTGGTATCATTCTTCTGCCTAAAGAATTTTCCTTCAATATCACTTGGTATGCAGGTCTGCTAAGAATAAATTCTCTTAACTTTTATTTGTCTGATAAAGTCTTTATTCAGCTCTATTTTTGAAAAATATTTTCACTGGGTATGAAATTTCATTGACAGTTTGGGTCTTTTTTTTCTTTTAATTTTTTAAAATTATCACTCCATTATCTTCCTGCTTACATTGTTTCTGAGGAAATGTCTGCTGTAGTCCTTATATGTTTTCCCCAATATGGAATTTTTTCTGTCTGCCTTTTAGATTTTCTCTTCATATTTGGTTTTCACAGTTTGACTATGATGTGTCTACATATGTCCTTGTTTTGTTTTGTTTTTACTCTACTTGAGGCCTTCTGAATTTTTTTAGATGTATGATTTGATGTTTTTCATTACTTTTTAAAATTTTCAACTAATATTTCTTCAAATATTTTTTTCTGTCCTGTTGTCTATCTTTCTTCTTCATGTGGGACTCAACTTGTGTGTAAATTATACCACTTGATATTGGGTTGCAGTTCTTGGATGCTCTGTTCTTAGTTTTGTTTTTTACACTTCTTTTAACTCTGTATTTCATTTGGAATAATTCCTGCTGACCTAACTTCAGACTTGCTGAGTCTTTTCTCATCTGTGTCCATTCTACTCATGAACCTGTTAAGGATTTACTTTTTAAAAAATCTCTGATAGGTTTTTTGGTTTTGTTTTTAGGTTTTTTGTTTGTTTGTTTGTTTGTTTGTTTTAATTTATAGCATTTCCAGCGTATTCTTTCTGGCTACTGAATTTTCCAATTTGTTTATTCATGTTGTCCACCTTTTTCAATAGACCCTTTAATATTTAATCACAATTGTTTTAAAGCCTCTGACAGTTCCAATACCTGAGTCATCTCTTTTTTTTTTCTTATGTTATTCACTTTATCTTTTGAAAATGTTTTTTTCCCTTGGTTTTTTTGGCATGTATCTCTTAATTTTTTATTGAATGTCAGATATCATGTATAGAAGAACAGTAGAAATTCAGGAAAATAATGTTTATGCCTAAAAATGACTGTGTCTCCTCTTCTGTCAGGTAGTTAGAATATGTAGTTAGCCAATGTAGTTAGGAATGTAGCTGGGTTGGATTTTTTGTTGCTATGATTAACTTCAATGCACTACAGGCTCAAATTCTTCCAGCTGCTGAGCATAGAGTCTGTGGTTCCCATAAGATTTTCTAAGTGTCCTTTTCCTCCATCAGCTTTCAGTCATCCCTAAATATCTGCACCACAGTGCAGAACCTCTCTCCAGGTTCTTGCCACTCTTGTTGTGGAAGAGTGCTGCCCTAGGTACTTAATGCTTGGCTCATGGTGGGATTGGGGAAGTTCTTTGTTGTTCTGGTACAACCTAAATATTAGGCAGGACCTATATTTCTGGGCCTCATGGGTGGTACACGTTTAGTGCTTCTGTCTCTCCTCCCCATGGCAGCAAAAACCTGTCTTTTGTATTTGTGACTGGTGTTTTCAGGGAGGACAGTTCTTCATTGGTCTCTTATTCTTACTTGCATCTTACCAGCAAAGACATTGATAGCATTTTTCCCCTTGGACTTTCTTTTCAAGAATATTTGTATAATAAACAATCTTGTAGGATACAGATAGTATCTTCCTCCGAAGCCTCCGTTCTGCAGATTTGTTTGCTGTCCAGTATAACAATGGCAAATTCTCCTTCTAGGACAAAATCCAGGTGGATTTGTTTGCAGTCTATTATAAAAGATTGGTGCATCCTAATTTCAGGTTACTTTCTGTAATGCAACTTCACTGCATTGCAGGCATCACCTAACCCTCATCATGCCACCCTATGCATATTGGGGCTCAGCAAGCTGATGAAAGAAAATGATGATACTCTGTCTATCACTATTTTTGTGAGTATTAAGCTGTCTTTGGTCTCTGACCTAGGGTTCAACTGTTTCCTAGTTGCAATGGATTTTTGTCTGTGTCCTAAGCATTCCCTTTACTCCCCCCAAATGTGACTGAATTTTATTCTACTCCTTTCTCAGGGTCTTAAGGCATTTGAATTTTAAGAAAGGGTTCAATGAAGTGGACAGGGCATATACCTTTACCGTCATGGATGTTAATCAACTGTTTCACCTGTGCTTCTGCAAGGAGATTATTCTGGTCTTCTGCTCAGTCATTAATCTGTCTCCAAGCATCTGGTAGAAACCCACAGATAAAATCTTGCAAGCAAGTGCAAATTTTCCTTGCATCTAGGGCCCTTAGCTATTCCAAACTAACACATTAGCCCACTCATAGCTTTTAAGGACTCACTAAAATTTTTACTTATTTATTTTGTACCAACTTCTATGGTGGTGGTCTCTTTTACATTTTGACCTAAGCTGAGACAGTTTGTGTGTCCTGTCTCTCCTTGGATGTGTTTGTTCATGTTTGGAATGTGGTTGACTTGGTTACCTTTAGGAATTAGCTCTTTAATGAGTTCAAGAAAAATTATAATCTGTAGATAAGGACAGTGGTCTGGATGTTTGTGTCCCCTCTAAATTCACATGATGAAACCTAATCCCCAATGTGATAGTATTAGAAGGTGGGGTTTTGGCAGGTGATTAGGTTGTGAAGGTTCTTCCCTCATTAATGGGATTAGTGCCATTATAAAAGAGACTTCAGAGAGGTAGCTGGCCCCTTCCACCATGTCCCTTCCACTATGTAAAAACACAGCAAGAAGTCAGCAGTCTGCTACCCAGAACTGGGCCCTCACAAAAACCTTACCTTGCTGTCACCCTGATCTTGGACTTCTAGCCTCTAGTACTATGAGAGATAAATTTCTGTTTTGTGTATTTTGTTATAGCAGCCTAAATGGACTAAGACAATAATCTAGCCTTTTCTCCTCATTTCTCCTAGTTCTCCAAATTAAGTTTGGAGCAATGTTCTTTGCAGCTTCCCAGGGGATGAATATAGAGAAATGAAATATTGTCTAACTCAATATTCAAATGGAATATTATCTAGAGAAAAGGAATATTGTCTAATTCGTTCATTTGACAAAGATTTCCCAATTCCTACTAAAGACAAAGCTGTTATACTAAGCCTTGTAGTACACACCCAAATATGTCTAAATCATGGTGGAAGAGTAACATGCATCTCACTATCAAGGCATCAGAATGGAAGAATGCTTGCTTGTTTACCCATTTGAGGTCCAGTTTCCTGGACTCCAAGCTTTATCTCTAAGAACTCCTTATCTTTCTAGAGTTTCCTGGTTCCCTCCTAGTCTATATCAGAGGAGTAACTACTGCCACATTGCTATTTCACCTATTTAAGGCACTCAAGGCTTCCTCTTTGTTTTCTATATCTTCACTCAGCTAGCTAGAGGGCCTGGATAAAGCTAAAATTGAGTCCCTTAAAGGTATTGGTGCATTGAGTGTAAGTAACTATCTTCCGGGAACAGTGCTTTTTGGCCATTTGATTTTTTTCCCTCACATGAGGGAAAAAATTTTCCCTAAATTTTTTTTAGCTCCTTCATCTTTAAAAAGAGAAAGTTGAATAAGGAACCTTCAAAGTTCTACCCAAACGACAATTTGTTACTCTTTTATTTTTTTTTTTTTTGTCATCAACAAGGGAGATGAATTTTATCATTGAGAGCTGGAAAGGAACATAGAAATACACACTCTAATATCTAGTCTTTTTTTGTGAAAATGAGAAAATGGAGATTACAGAAAGTTAAATAATTTGCCCAAGCTACACAGATGTAAAATGAAAACAAAAAATAAAGAACAAGATTTAAGTCATCATTGCTTGACCACAAAAAAGGCCTAGCAGAGTGGATAACTGGATAACAGCTTGGATTCGAATTAAAGGGACTGTGTTCAAATCCTGGATCTATTGCTGATCTGTAAAACTTAAGCAAAGTGACTCAACCTTTCTAATGTTCAATTTACCCTTTTTAATGTTCAGTCAGGTGACAATGACAAGATGTTTCCTAGGGTTAAGGTGGACATTAAATGACATTATTGTTGAAAATACTTTCCTGAGTGCTCTCAATAAATATATGAATTTCTTTCAAACAGTAAAATGCACTTTGTGGTATTGATGTATGGACTCTAAATGAATGAGCAGTGGGAAAAAATGCCAAATCGGTATTTCTTTCCCATATTTTGAATGGAAATATGTTGCATTGTCTCATAGGATAGGTCTCAATTATACACAGGAGGTAAGGTCAGAAGTATGTTGCAAGTGTGGTTTATGTTATTATTCAGAAAGGGGGATTTTAAAGAAATGTTTAATTAGCCAGATTAACCTATCTTTTTTCAAGTGTGTGGAAGGTGGTATTGTTCTAACAACATTGCAACATTTTGGATGCAAGCCTAGATGTGGGTGTGGACGTGTGTGGAGGAGAAAAAAAAATTGGAGAAACAGATTTGGATCAAAGCTACCAAAGAACAAATGCCATAGCATTAATTTTTTTTTCCCCCAAGGAATAGCTGTGGTAGAGAGCACTTGGAGAGCTTGGAGTTCCTAACGTTTATTTTCTAGCCAAGGCTAAGATTTTTATTCCCGTTTATTGACCAAAAACTGCTTCACTTACTGAACTCACCAGCAGCTCAGCAGTCAGGCGGCCCTGCGGTTTTGCTGCGCTGGGCCCTGCACACAGTGCCCACTCCTGTCCCATAGATGGCAGCATTTCCCAAACATTTCCCACCCTGGCTCAGAGAAAATAGCTCCATAATCTGTTGACAGGATTAAGGACCCCTGTTGTTTTACAGGAAGTAAATAAATCCTTATGGTATCCTGGAAACCTCGAAGTATAGGAGAGTGGTAAGAAATTGTTTATTCTATGGTAAAGGTATCAAATGAATATTTACAGCATTTAAAACAATTTCCTTAGATTGATGTAGACTAGTGTTAAAACTCAGCCTGTTTGCATTATCTAGTTTAGAGTATTTGTTAAACTCTTGCACAGTAGGTTTACTTTCTGAGTACAGAATTTCTTGCTAGCATTAGTCGATAGTGACTGATAAATCTGAGAAGATGGTGACATTTTCTCTTTAGGAGTTAAAGTATTATCTATTGTGTGCACAAATCATGTAAAACATAAGCCACGTAGTACTGTGAAAGACAGGAACATAAGTAATAAACAGAATAAAGGATATAATAGTAGTATAGTAGCTATGTTTAAGCAAAAGGTTGTCTTCAACTTTAAAATTTATTGAAGTTTTCAATTTTAGATAATATTGTTTAAAGTTAATAGAAGTAGAAAAGTACTTTTGTCAAAAATCTAGAACGTTGAAGCTTCATTGAATGATTTTAGGTAGTATTCCTAAATATGTTTCTGAGGTAGTTTAAAAGTGACACAGGGCCATAATCTATCAGTGAGATTTACCTAGGGGTCAATTAAATGATCCTACTCCTTCGCTTTTCCATTGCTTTAGGATGCATTATATTTTTTCTCCCTAATTTTTCTACAACTTCATTTACTCTGTATGTGTCGAGATGTTTAGATAATTTTTAAAAAGTATATTTGATTTGCGGTCATAATGCATTACTAACTACATAAATGATTATCATTTTGAGCTACAACACACATTGTCATATATTTATGATCAAGATTTCCAATTTAAGAAAAATGGCCTTGTAAGTGACAATCTCTAATAAAATGTCTGCTCTTTAATATTTAATATATAACTAATCTGTAAAACCTTAACTAGACACTAAATACAATTTTTCTTTTTAAATTCAAGTGTGAGGTTGAAATGTTGACTATTTATTTACAAAATAAGGCCCTATACCACTCTTATTTTTATGAAGAATAATTGGATAAATTGGCTTAATAACAAAATAAACTTGTGCTCAAATACTAGATACAGTATTAACTGTCTCTCAGTTGGGCTTCTCAATCATCCCAGCCTTCGGTTTCCATACCGGTAAAATGTTAATCATAATTATTTTATGTAAAACAGATAGTGTTAAATTAATAAGTTATTATCACATATTATTGTTTGTGTAGGTTAAGCACTGAACATTTGTTTGAGTAGCAATTCAGGCAAGGCTTTAGAAACTGGATACTAATAACAGATTCCTGTTGCTTATCTCCCTCACACTGTAGTATGTCATGTGATTGTGGAACTTCGCAGTGCAATTGACACTATTGATCATCGGTCAATGTGCATGGGCCAGGCCAGGTGCTGCTCATCAAGAGTGTTTAGCTTGACATGATTCAGCCAAGTATAGTGAGAGCATTTCACACTTGCATAGCATTGATCATGTAATTCTATGATACACAATCAGAGTGATACAAAGTTGATGATAGTCTAACCAGTAACTGCTGTTTTTTAGCTTAAGATAATTACTTTTGGTGGTCTAAATACTGCTCCAGGAGATTATAGAATACCTATCTAAAGTAAAACACTCTGCAATGCATTTTTTTTATTATGGTAAGAACACATAACATGAGACTTGCCCTCTTACGTTTGTAAGTGTACAAAACAGCATTGTTAATTACAAACACAATATTATGCCTCAGATCTCTAGAACCATTTTGTCTTCCTTAACTGAAACTTTATACCCATTGAGCAATTCCCCATTTCCCCCTTCCACCACCCCTTGGCAGCCATCATTCCACTTTATGCTTTTATAAGTTTAACTTATTTTAGACACCTTACATAAGTGGAATCATGCAGTCCCACCACATTTTCTTTATCATTCATCCATTGATGGACATTTAGGTTATCTCTATATCTTTGCTATCATGAATACGTCTCTAATGAACATGGGAATGCAGACATCTCTTCAAGATCCTAATTTCAATTCTTTTAACTAAATATCTAGAAGTAGGACTGCTGGATCATATGATAATTCTGTTTTTAATCTTTTGGGGAACCTCTATATTGCTTTCCATAGTGCTGCTTGATTTCACATTCTTACCAATAGTACACGAGTGTCCAAGTTCTCCACAACCTCAAGCTGACATGTAAACTGAACCATTATACTCACATTGGTTTGAACCTACCATGCTATGCCTCCTCCCTGTGGGGAATTTACTTTGCAATACAAATCATGAGCCATGAGACAGTTGCTCAAATGTAGAAGGAAGCCAGCATGACCAGCAAGTTATTATTAAACACAGTATTTAGTAAGCCATATGGTAGCATAAAATCTTGTAAGAAATAATAGTTTGACCAATCTACTAATGAATATAAAATGATAAATGGAAGTGTACTTCAGGCCACATGCATGAAAAGATTTCAGGAAAAAGAGAAGCCACTGTGACCTGAATAATCAGAGAAACATCATAGGAAAAGTGGCCTTTGGGTTCACTTAGACTCTGAAGGACTAGTCATTGAGTCTCTACGTGTTCCAGGCTATGTTTCAACCAGGGATATAACAGTAGGTAAATCAGAGTGGACACCAAAAAGAGAGTAGGATTTGAACACAGGCTGTGCAGAGAGGAGAGAATTCCATATGTGGGAAAAGGGAGCAGAGTCACAAAATTGAGAATGACATGCCATGTTCTGAGACATGAGGAGTTGGGCTGACCTAGAGAGTTCATACTGGGAAGTAGTGGAAAGTCGGATTAGATAGACAAGACACGGTTAGACTACAGCCTTGAAAATCAGGCAGAGGGCTTTGATAGGTTTGGCAACCGATGGCTCTTAAAATGAGATTTCTAGGAAGAATTTTCTAGTGACATTAAAAGGCAGTGACACCAGGAACAGAGTCCAGTTAGTTATGAAGTGTATCCTAATGTGAGATGATGATTTGGGGGCAGTGGGAACTGAAAGGAAGAGATAGATGCCAGAGACATTAAATAGGAAAAAATAAGATGTCAAGTTGTGTTTGCTACCAAAGGAGAAATCTACCTAGGTACCTGAAATGGTGAAGAAGGCTAAGTACCTAATTTATTCCAGAAATGAGGACAGGATGAGAAATGTTTCCAAGCCAACAGGTAGACCTGGAAGCATGCTAGAGAACAGAGTCACAAGCCCATGTAGGGGAGGAATGCTGACCTTGGACACATCAGTAAAGGAATCTAACTAACTGAGACAAGAGAGACAGGAATTTAGGTGATCAGCTGTAGTGACCTTATTTCCAGAATTCAAAAGGGGATTTTTTTCTTCTGATTTTTAAAACAGTCACATGAGCACCCATACAAAAGTGAAAAAATTAAATCACGTTTAGTTGAATGTTGTTAATGGTTTGTGTTGTTATTATATTTTATTACAATATTTTTATTTGCTTTTTCTAGAAATTACATGATACATGGAAGCTCTATCCTTGGAATTCTTACTAAACTTTAGACACATCTCTTGACTTTCCCCCTTACTTTTTTGAAAATATGCTAGTCATTCAAAAATATTGGCCAATATCACATAATTATGTGCAATCACATGATTTCAAAATGGCAATTCAAAATGCTGATGAAACTGCTTTAAAAGCAGTCAAGATTATTTACAGTTATTGAAACAACTTTCTAACTTTATTTTAAAAGTCAAGAGAGATAATTTAAATAGGAGGGTGTATATAGATTTGTTGCACATATAAGATTGATTATAAAGTTTAAAACAAAACAGTGACTTAAAATAATTGACTAAAAAAATCAACATAAAATGGATTAAAGACCTAAATGTAAGACTTGAAACTACAAAACTCCTCAGCAAAAACATAAGAAAAAAATCCTGTCATTGGTCATGGCAATAATTTCTTGGATATGATGCCAAAAGCACAGGCAACAAAAGCAAAAAATAGACAAGTGAAGCTAGATCAAACTAAAATGCTTTTGCCTAATGAAGGTAACAATCATCAGAGTGAAAAGGCAACCTACAGAATGGGAGAAAATATTTGTAAACCATGTGTCTGACAAGGGGTTAAAATGAAAATATGTATATTTTGGATTTTAACTGTGTGTATATATATATAAAATAGAGTTAAAATCCAAAATATTTGGATTTTATGTATATATAAAAAGCCTTGTATATATATATATATAAAGCCTTGTGTATATATATATAAGACTAATAGATAGGGAACTCCTATAACTCAATAGCAAAAAAACAAAACAAAAAAGATAAGAAGATGAAAAAATAGGTAAATGACCCAAATAGACTCTAGAGAAGACATACAAATACCTGAAAGATGCTCAACATCACAATTCATCATGGAAATACAAATCAAAACCCTGATGAGCTATCACCTTACACCTGTTAGGATGGCCATCTCTGGAGACCCCTGACTAACACAGTGCATTTGAATTCTGTCTCTACCAAAAATTAGTCTTATGATCTTAACTTTTCTAATTCAGTTTATGATATAAAAATTAGAAATTTATGATATAAAAAAGATATCTCTCATATAGTTGTCATAAAGATTAAATGAAATTATGTATGCAAAAACGTAGAATATTATTTGTCACATTGCAAGAATTTGAACATGATGATTGGTTTTTTTTTGTTATTGTTGGTATTTTGTTGAACTCCAGCTTGGGATCACTGGCTTTACTACAAACTAGTGACTACAGACTAGTAACGATATGAGTTTCAGTAATTCTCATGTATTTTGAGACATGCCTCAGCCATATAAGAATAAAATTAGGAAATAGTAATTTCAAGATAATTTGAAATTCTACCTCTATTGTCTTTGAGGAAAATTTTCGCTTTCTTTTTGTTTTAGTTTCATTGTCCATCAAATGAAAATCAGAATACTTATGTTATAGGGATACTGTAGGGATCTAAATAGTTTTGATTGATTTTTGGAATATTTTGACAATGCAAAGCACTGTAACCAAGTGCTAAATATTTTAATAAAGACATAACTTGTATAAAGAGAAAGCAGTAGTCATCTTTATAGTCTTATTTAAAACCTGAGACTTATGGGCTTCTAACTGAGGCTGTTCTAAGTTCTGGAATCAGACACACATTTGATTCTAGGTTCAGCACTGTGACTTGGCGTTCCTTACCTAGTATGTTCTGTGTCAGTTTCCTCATCTGTAAAATTAGGGTAATGAACTCTATCTTGCATGTTTGTTTTAAGGATTAAATGAGAACTGCCTGTTTATATTAATGTTCAGTAAATAAAAATGATGCACAATAATGTATCTTAAAATCAAGTCAACAGCTTGAGTCAACAATGACTTATTAATCACATAAACTTTGTCATGGGTTAGGCCCAAGTTTAGGCACAATAAGAGGATTTGAAAGTCATTCAACAAATATTTATTGAATATTATGCATCTACTACTTGTCAGGCATTCTGCTAGGCACCCCAGTAGAGTGAACAAAACACAACCCCTTCCTTTGTAGAGCTTACATTGCATTGGATAGAAAAATGTATAAGACATAAAATAACAACATATCAGAAAGATTATACTTCACAACCAAGTGCAATTTATCCCTGGCATGCAAGGCTGGTTTAACATATGCAAATTAATCAATGTGATGCATCACATTAACAGAATGAAAAATAAAAACTACGTGATCATCCCAATTGACACAGAAAATGCATTCAACAAAGTCAAACATCCTTTCTTGATAAAAACTCTTAATAATTTAGGTATAAAAGGAAAGTTTCTCAACATGATAAAAACCACTCATGAAAAACCCATAGGCAACATTATAACGAGTGGGAGAAAACTAAAAGCTTTTCCACTAAGTTCAATATGAAGCAAGGATGCTCACGCTTGCCATTTCTATTCAACATTGTACTGGAAGTACTAGCAAGAGCAATCCAACAAGAAAAAGAAATAAAAGGCACCTCAATCAAATAGGAAGAAGTCAAATTATCTTTATTTGAAGATGATGTGATCCTATATGTAAAAAACTCCAAAGATTCCACCAAAAAAACCCCTTTTAGAACTAATAAAGAATTCAGTCAGTAAAGTTACAGGATACAAAAATCAACATACAAAAATCCATAGCATTTTTATAAAAAATAATGACCCAACTGCAAAAGAAATCAAGAAAGCAATCCTGTTTATAATAGAATCAAGAAGTAAAATATTTTGGACTAAATTTAATCAAGGAAGTGAAAGATCTGTATGTTGAAAATTATAAAATATTGGTAATAGAAATTGAAGAAGACACCAAAAAATGTAAAGATATCCTGTGCTCATTGTGAAATTAACATTTTAAAATGTCTATACTACCCAAAGCAATATATAGACTCAATGCAATGCCTATCAAAATTTCAATAACATTCTTCACAGAAATAGAAAAAACAACCCTAACATTTTTATAGAAACATAAAATACCTTAAATAGCCAAAACAATTCTGAGAAAGGAAAAAAATGTTGAGGGATCAAACTTCCTGATTTAAAATTATAGTACAAAGCTATAGCAATCAAAACAGTATGGTATTGGCATAAAAACAGACACATAGATCAGTTAACCAGAATAGAGAGCCCAGAATTAAATCCAAACATGTACAGTCAACTAATTTTTGACAGGTACATCAAGACGACACAATGGGGAAAGCATAGTCTCTTCAGCAAATGGTGCTGGGAAAACTGGGCTTCCACATGCAAAAGAGTGAAATTGGACCCTTATTTGACAGTATACAAAAACAAAAACCTCAAAATGTATAAAAAACCTAAATATAAGATGAGAAGTTTGAGATTACAGTGAGCTATGATGACACCATCGCACTCCAGCCCAGGAGACAGAGTGAGACCCTGTCTCAACAAAACAAAACAAAAAAACTATAAAGCTCCTAGAAGAGAACATAGGGGTAAAACACCTAGACATTGACCTTGGCAATGATGTTGTAGCTATCACACCAAAAGTTCAGGCCACAAAAGCAAAAATGAGCAAATGGGACTACATCAAACTAAAAAGCTTCTATACAGTAAAGGAAACAATCAAAAAATGAAACAGCAGCCTATGGACGGGAAAAAAATATTTGCAAGCCATATATGTAATAAGGAGTTATTATCCAAAGTTTATAAAGTATTCATACAACTTAATAGTGGGAAAAAAAATAACCTGATTAAAAATGGACAAAAGACCCGAATAGAAATTTCTTCAAAGAAGACACAAAAATGGCCAGCAGGTATATGAGAAGGTGCTCAATGTCATTAATCATCAAGAAATGCAAATCAGAACCACGATGGGATACCATCTCATGCTACTTAGGACAGCAATTACCAAAAAAGTCAAAGGATAACAAATGTCGGTGAGGGTGTGGAGCATAGGAACTCTTGCCCATCATTGGTGGGACTGTATTAATAGATTGGTACAGCCAGTATGAAAAACAGTATGGGGGTTTCTAACGAAATCAAAAATAGAACTACCAGCAATCCCTTTTCTGGACATATACGCAAAGGAAATTAAATCACCACCTGGTGAAAGTATCTGCACTCCCATGTTTGTTTCAGCGTTATTCACAATAGCTAAGACATGGAAACAATCTAATAGTTCATCAACAGATGAATGGGTAAAGAAACTGTGGTACATATATACAGTGGAATATTATTCAACCCTAAAAAAGATTGGGATCCTGCCAATTGCCACAACATGGATGAGCCTGGACAACATTATGCTAAGTGAAATAAGCCAGACACAGAAAGAAAAATATTGCATGATTTCATTTATATGTGGAATCTAAAAGAAAATTCAAATATACAGAGATAAAGAGCAAAACAGTGGTTACCAAGGGCTGAGGGGGAGAGGGAGTGAAGCAGAAATGGGAAGATGTAGGCCAGAGCATACAAAGTAGCAAATATATAGGATGGAAAAATCTGGAGATTTAACATACAACGTGAGTACTATAGGTAATAAAATTGTACTGTATATGAGATTCATGTTAAATGAGTAGATTTTAGCTGCCCTTGCCATGAAAACAAAAAAAACATGGGTAAGGATGTGAGATGATGGGTATGTTAATTGGCTTCACCATAGTAACCTTTTTACCATCTATATGTATCTCATGGTATCATGTTATATACCTTAATTATACACCATAAATTTTTAAAACAAATAAATAAATGAATAAATCTTTCCAGAAAATTAGAAAAAAAAGGAATGCATAAAAGATATTACATTTTACTTCAAGAGTCAAGTCACAAAAACTTGAAACTTTAAAAAAAAAATAGCAAGGAACAGAAAATTTAATTAAAGGTCCAAGGCAGCAATCGCAAAGATGTCCTAAGGAAGCAGATGATTAATTGCCAAGTGAATGTTATAAACATGTGTCCAAGAAGTTTTAAGGCAGGGAAATCACTTTATATATGCTATATAAATAATCAACCCGTCTATGAAAGTTTTCCCCAAACTCAATCTGTGTGCTGAGTGAGCATGGGCTGTGTTATGTCATTTGTGCACAAAAAGGGTGGTTGCCTAGAGCACTGCACGAGCAGTGAGTCTTTCTTGGATATCTAATAAACATCAGTAGTGTACACTGCTTTATTCTGCTAGCTAATTGAAACAAACAAACAAACAAACAATTTCCAAAGCTCCTAGAAGTGTGACTTTCAGACTTTGAAATCAAGCAGAAGGTCTGTAAGGTAAAACAAAAACCTTTGGCTGTTCCGTTGACTTTTATACAGAGGACTTTGATCAGATATCTCACAATAGAGAGAGCGTACAGGGTCCAAGCCTGCTTTGTCAACATCAGCAGACAGGGTTTCTTCTCGTCACTAAGTGAACGCTTATGATGAGGAAGGAGGATTTTTTTTTCTAGGTGTCTGTGGAGCTTGCTATCTTTGTCTTTCATCTATCATGAAACAGCATTTAAAAGAAGGCATGAGAGATGAGATCAGGAAAATGGATTCTTTATTTCCCCGATTAGCAAGCTGCTGATCCAGTTAACTTTCACCTTTTATTTTGTTTTGACACAATTGTCAAAACGTTTAACTCTTCCTTTCCCAGAATTTGTCATTTTTGGAAAGAGAATGGAGACCAGCGAAGGAATTCCACTGATGTTATTGAACACACATCTGATTAAGCAAACTCGGTATTATTTTGAGATAAGAAAATTGTGTAGAAATAAACAGCTTGACATTTTACTTCCTTTTTACAGTGGAGCGCAGACACAAACCACATGAGTTAGGCCTACTGAGCTAGAAATATGAAACATGACACATCGCTGTTTTTTTTTAAGCTTGAAACCAAAGATATTGTACACTTCCTGAAGAATTACACGCTAGAGCTCTCCCAGGTAACCTCTGGATCTTCAGAACCCATTTCATGGCTTCAAAGGCTGTTAAAACAGAGCTCAGCAAGTGTTTACTGGGTCAAGAGGTAGAGTTCAAAGAAACCAGAACCAAACTGGTTGGCTTGCATAACAGTGTAAAACGACATAAGGGAAAAGTGTGTTGGGAAAACCATCTGTGAGCGACAGAATGCAGGTGATGACTGCAATGCGGTACAAGGGCAAGTGTCCTGGAAACAGAGTGATGGGGACAAATGTGATCATTGTCCTACTATCTTTTAAATACATGAGTGCAAGAAAAAATGGATAGTTGGTAAATAATTTGGGAAGAGTCCATCATAAAGGACATGAGCACAAATACCTTTCCTGTGGGGCTTATGTGAGTTCAGAGAAACATGAAGGTGATTCCCTCAGTGGAGAAAGAGGCAGGAAAGAAATGCAGGATGTTCTACCGGAAAAGAGACATAAAGGAGCAAGTAGAGAAGGCCCCAGGGATGTACTACATCCTGAAATCTCGTTGAGCATGGAAGAGCATTCTGAAGTTCCATTTGGGCTTTAGTGGCAGAGAGCATTTTTTGCTGGGATGTGTTATCTGCCGGCTCCTCACTGTGAGAAGAGGGGCAGGAGTGAAGGAGGAAGGAGTAGGCAGTGCTCACGTTGGAGAAAGAGTGGGCCAGGCAAGCTGATTGGACGGCTGTGTACAGAAAAGCGCAGGTTCGTGGCATGAGCTACCTGGGAAACTGGTGTCTGGTTGTGATGATACAAATGTTCAGCTGTATCTTTGGCTTTTCCATTTTTGCCACCAACTGTTTTCACTTTCACACACCCTTAGTGTCTTTGCTATCACACAGTTGTTGTGTGTTTTCTTCTGATCGCTCTTTCCTCTATATGCCTCCGGCATTCCAAATGCTTTATCTGGTGCAAGATCTTGCAACACTACTGATATTTTGGGCCAGAAAATTCTTTATTGTATGAAACATTTTTGTGAATTGTAGAATGTTTAGCAGCATCCCTGGCCTCTACCCACTGGATGCCAGTAGTGTCCCTCACCCAGTGGTGACTGTAAAAAATGTCTGCAGACATTGCCAAATATCCCCCGGGGGGCAAAATTGCCCATGGTGGGAACCACTGGTTTACTTTCCGCTTATTAGGTAGTCTGAAAAAGTTTAGGGTAAAATTAAATGTGGTTCCCCAGAAATATTTTCCAAGTGGTTACAAACTGAAAGAAAATATAATCTGCCCATTTATTAATCATTAGTTCATTGTTCTGAGATGGCAATTGCTATCACATTTCAAAATTTGTAATTTTTTTCCTGGTCTCAGTGCTTTGAAGGATACATTTATGTCTTTCCAGAAATCAAAGTCTGTTTTTATCTATTTACCTATCTATCTACCTATCTACCTACTTACCTACTTATTTATATGTTCATTGCCTTGTAAACATCATTCTTTTTTTTTTAAAACATTTGGAACATATGATTTTCCCAGTAAGGCCAGGCCAACAGTAGTTCACAGAAAATGACTCAGAGCAGAGAGCAAGTTCAAAATATATCACCTATAGCGGAGAAACTCTCTTCATAAATGGCAAAAACTATTGGCTTGAATTCAGAAGTGGAATAAATTCTGTCCTTAAGTACAAGGGTGATAACAAATGAGCAACCTTAACAATTTTGAAGAGAAAGGTATAGCCACTTTTTGAACTACCTCCGATAGGATTTCTGGGATGTTTATTAAGTCTCAGGTGCTGAAGGACTCCGGAGGCAATTGTGATAGGATGGCAACTGCACTGGGTTAGGAGTCAGATAATCAGGTCCAAGTCTCCACCCTTCTGCGTAATCTCTTAGAGAGGAAAGTCCCCAAATCCTTATCCAGAAAATGGGGAGAATAATCACCCCACAGAGGGTTGTCATAGAGCTGAGGCAGCATCTACTGGAGGCTAAAATGCCTGATCGGCCAAAAGGCGCTGTGAAAATGATTTGATTTCTGTTTGTTAAAAAAATTATTAAGCATATAGAATTTCTAAAGTTGCCTTAAGGGTCTCAGTGACACAGTTTTCCTGGGCAAACAACTGAACCAAGCCTCAGGTCTCGCACCCCTAGCGCAATGTCTGTGGGCCAACATGGTTTTGCAGATACATGGGAGTTTCACAAATAAAATCGCATTTCGTATATATTAGAGGAAATGGTTATGGAAAAGTATTGTGTGGATAACCCTTGCTTTGTTTACGGTAGTTATAAACATTCCCCACTACCCACTCAAGTATTTTGATTAAACTCATGAAAAAAAAAGTACTGACAACTCAGACTTGAAAAATTCACCCCATTACAGGCCAGGAAAAGAGCTTTTAAAAAGGAAAAACTGAGCAATGTAAATTCGTAACATTATTGCAATGTAATAAGTTTTAGCGATATTATCATAGCAAGGAGGAAAAATACATGTGACATATTTAATTTTGGTTATGGCTTTAAAGCAACCTTTTTTCTTCTGCTAAAAAGTTTCTTAAAAGGCTCCTTGATGTTAGTTAAATGGCACAAAAGAATGGAATAAGAAATTCTGCAGGAGGATACCTACCTTTCGTTTCCTATAAGATTAGAGAAAAATGGAGAATAGAACATAATCACCAAAATATTTTCCTCAGGAATAAGCTATATACAAATGACAAATGAAGGAAAGACTGCCATGCGCATTAGGAAAATAATTTTTTTATTTTTCTTTCTCTTATTATATGGAAAACAGTTCATTTTACAATATAGTTTATACAATCTTATCAATTATAGATTCTATGATAGCTATTAATACGCACGACCAAGAACTTAAATACCCATTTAAACCAAGAACTTTGAATAGATATTTTAAAGTTCTTTTAAAAGCATTTTAAAGTTGCAGATTTTAAGTAAGAAGTGTCAAGTGGTAATACAGCTAAAGTCTTCATGTTAATATTGAAATATTTCCATTGCAAACTTCAAACTTTTGATGTATGACTTGGTCAACTTTAACTGTAATGTCTTAATCTTTTTGGAAATATACTTTTAAATGCTACATAGAACACACCAGGATTTTGCTTATTTTTAAAATTCTGATCTAATTGGACACAAGCACAGAGAGTTTATCTTTTCCTGAAGTAGTGTTGCTAAAAGTAGGAGAAGGGGAAGGAAAAGGAGAAAGGGTTATGAGAAGTTTTCTCTAGAATGTGCAGCCCTTATCGCCACATGTTGTCCTTGTACTTCTTGGGGTAAGGTGTGTCTCCAGCCAGTCTCTGTCTAGGACATTTGATGGCTCAGGTCCTTCTAGGCCAGTTTTTTCATAGATGGCAAAGCGAAAACCTAACACTTCTCAGTTTGCAGATGAGCTCACAAATAGTTATCAAATGCCTTATTGGTACAAGGTATATCATTCCCTGTCTCCGTAGTATTGAGGATGAAATACTACTGATTGAAATGCTCTGGAGTGCAGTTTTAAATCTTTCATTTGAATGTCATTATGTCTGTGCCTAGGAATTTCCAAATTCTAAACCAAATGATAAAGTTGTAGTTTGAAGACTGAATTTGAGAGCTGGTGGATGTGGCAGTTTCTTCATTCTCTCTCTTGCTGTTTGTGTAATGGAAATGAATGTTACTTTTAATGAGATAGTTGAAAGAAATTAAGATTTCTACTAAAATGATCCTTTCTTCCTTTCTCCCTCCTTCTTTCCTTCTCTCCCTCCTTCCTTCCTTCCCGCCCTTTCTTCCTACCTTTTTTTCTTCCTTCCTTCCCTCCTCCCTCCCTCCATCCCCCTTTCCTTCCCTGTCTCTCTCCCACCTCTCTGACTCCCTTCTCCCCCTCCTTCCTTCCATTTGTCCATCCCTTGCTTTTGCGCATGCCACTGACATAGAGTGAGCACTTACTGTAGAGCACCTAACGTGAGCAGAAGCCGTACTGTGGAAACGGGAGAGAGAAAGGAACGAGATAAAGTAGACCTGGCCACACGGAGGGTCCAGTCAGGTAAACGAGCTGTGCAAAGATGAGAGGGAAATGGTGGGGCAGTGCACAATCCCATAGGAGAGACATCCAGTCCACACTCCCGTGAGCCTTCCAACCTTCAGCCTCCTTCTTACTCTTTGGGGAGTTCTGGGGGGCTATAGGGCTTATATGCAAAACGAACTAACCAAAGAAAAATGTCAAAAAGAAATTAACCTTTTTTCTGGTTTATTCTGCAGAATTGATCATTCATCTCCGCATAGAAAATTACTCATATATATATGTTCTTACTTTTCTTTTCACATAGTAATGTTTTTACAAGTAACTTCTCAGCATTTTGCTTTTTTCTTGATTTGCAAAAATAATACAATATAGAGACTTTTCAAAGGGCATTGTTTTCCCACCTTTTCAAGCAAATGGTGCATTTCTCAGCTAGTTCTTGTTACAGTGCATGCAAATACAAACAGATTCTTGATTATCTGTGAAATCTCCTGAAAATTCTTAATATTGATTTATGTCTTCCTTTGCAGAAATAATTAATATTGATTAATGAGAGACACTTTTGACCCGATTTACACATAAAAGCAAGTCAATTGTGGTGCTTAGGATTTTTTAATAGTGATTGCCTTTTTCTTTTAATATTTTATTTCTCATGCCTAGATGAAGGTTGACCTTGGATAAAATCCATTTGACAAATTCAAACTAGACAAAGCCAAGATATTGATATGGGTGGATATGCTTGAAAAGCAATAGAAATCTCTAAAAATAATGTTGGAAGAACTTGCATAATAGGGCAAATCATTAATTATGACACATTCTTCAAAACTTATTTGAAAATGGCATATCAATTTGTGACTTCAGTAATACAGTAAATAACATTAAATGAAGGAACACTATGATTTATGCAAATCTAATATGTGAATATCTCAATTATTCAAGAAAATATAGGGGTTATCTTAATTTAAACAAAAAAAAATTCATCCTATACCACTCACAATGAACCTAAATTACCACATATTCCATTTAAGAAACACTTCTTCATAAATGTCAAACATATTGTAAAATATGAATTATAAACAAGAATTTAAAAATTTTTGGATTATTCTTCAAAGTTGATAATTCATTTCTGCATAAGGGAAAAAATCAGTAAAACCCTATTTATAATATATGGAATTTTGAAACAACCTAAATGCCCAATGATAGAATATGATTAAGGTTTTAAAGATCAAGTTTTAAATTCAATAGGCCTGGAAAATGCCTCTCACAATAAACTGGTAAAAAAAATTAAGGGCAGACTGTTTCTTTTTTTTCCTATGTGGACAGTACATATTCTCAATGTGAATGGACTTGTACCCTGAAGTAGCAGTAAAAATTTAGACAAGTCAGAAACTGATAAGGTAATAGACAATGCCTAAATACCATTATTATTATTAAAGCTAAAAAGATGGATTATTTCTCCAATGTAAATGTTTTCCATTAACAACATCATCTCTTATTCCCTTGTACTCATTTTTAATTAGTTTGTATACTACATTTTTTCATGTATGCCTTTTATACTTTTGAACATTTTATTTGTCAGTATTAGAGTTAAAATCATAAATTATTTTTTCTTATCAAGGAAATAGATTTTGCTTAATGTTGTTTTATTATACAAGGTACAAATTCATTTTGGCTGAGGCCATATGAGCAATATATAATACTACAAAGCATTAGGGTACTTTCCAGATGGATCACAAAACTATATGAAAAATTTGAAGTAACAGAACACCTAGAAGAAAATTTTGGAAATTTTCATCTAATATCACATAGAGATCATAAAAGTAAGTGGAAAACTCCAAATAAAATTTTCAATATATTTGGTTATATGTATTTGTAAATAACAGATTTGCAAATGCATTAAATACATAAATAAAATTGTGGAGAAATCCAAAAAGTGAAGAGAGTATTTTCAAGTTGTAAAAAGGAAAGCAAAATAAAAAGTATAGACCAAATCTAACCACAGTGAGCAAAGAACACACACAATTTATGAAATAAACAAGAAAATTCACAATAAACATGAACAATTCAACACTAGTAGTAAAATGTCTACAAATCAATATAATTAGGAGAATTTTCTCTTTTTTTAAACCTATCAAACTATAGAGTCTTATAAAATACGATAGAACCCAGTGCCATGTGAGTGAAAGGAAATATAAATTCTTATATGCTTACCTTTCTGGAAGTAATTTATATTGAAAGTTTAAAAGTATTTATATCATTTGATTCACTAGTTGCAATTGTAGACTATGTCAAATATATGTTAAAACATAGACAAACATTTCAGTACAACCTTATTTATAATAGAGAGAAATTAGAAATAGCCTAAATGCCCAACTACAGTACGTGATTAAATGAAGTGTCATTTATTAAACAGGACAGTAGGAAAAAATGCTCTTGATAAAAAGTTAAATAAGAAAAAAATGTTCAAAACAATCTTTTAATAGATTGTGTAAAATTGGTTTTTAAAATTTATATTTTCATGGTATAATTAAGGGTGATTTTTAATGTTTTCATTATAGTTTTTGATCATTTTCCATTTCTCTACATAAATATCTATTACAGTAATAGTCAGCCATTAATAATCAATGTTATTTCAAGAGAGAGATCCAGGAAGAAGACACTACTGCAACAAAGGTTTAGTGTTTCAAAGATTGGATTCATGGTATGATTTCAGACCTTCTTAAATTCGCATGTTTCTAACCTCTGCAAATCATTTCTATCAGAGTAACTGCATATTTATCACAGAGTCATAAAGGCATTTAAGTTGATAAGGCAGCTGTGTAGACATGAAAGTCCATAATACTGTAGTGATTAGAGTCATCGGAGTTGATCTTATCAACCCCCTGCACATAAAGGAGTCTCACAGTTATGTCCTCATGCACATGATATATTGTGCAGAAACCACTGCGATGTGCTGCTGTGGCACCTGGGAGATCAATACTCCAGCTCGTTTGGGCATGTTTCAGGCATTCACAGATGAAAGAACCGAGTGTTTCCACACACACCCACAAGGTTTCTGGAGTCCTCCCTCCACAGGAATAGATAGAGAAACTGGGAAATGATCCATCTTTAAATGTAGTCGTATGTTTATGCCGCATTGATATCAGAATTTGGTTTTCATGGGACGAAGTTTAAGAATATGAAACACCAAGAAGAAAACATATTTAAAATAAAAGAAAAAGGAAAAAATAAAGTAAAAAGGAACACAACTATCATTACCACCTTCTGTATTTGCCCACAACAATGAAACTGTTGTCTGTCCTTTGGCCTTTGACTTTATTTGGTGATCAGAGATTCCCAGACAGCCCTAAGGGCAGCAGTGATGGGTGGAGAGAGACGGATGGGTTTTCGATATAAAACTGGAACAAACACTAGCTCCAGAATTCAAAGGATGAATTCCTGTTCTGGTTAGAGATAAGAAAACAGAGATTCTTGAGTTGTCATTCTCACTGGAACAAAGCCATTGGCTTTTATGTGCTTTTTCTTTCTTTATCTAAGAAGATGATCTAAAATATTTGTCATCTATCAACTGTGCAGGACTGTCACTAAAAACCTATTACGTTTATAAGAATTTCACCTATATTGAACACACAAGCTAAACTTTCATTGGTCTTCTTTGGGTTTGCTGGCTTCTTCTTTTACAGTGTTCTTTATCACTAGACCAATGGATTATAAAATTATCAGTTTTGCAAGCTTGGCTGGGATTTTTTACATAGATTTCAATATGTGGCATATACTAAGGCAACAGACAACAGAGGAAGAGGTTATCAAATTTACAAAAAGTGTGGTACTGATTGTTCTCTGCTGGCTCTCTCTCTCTCCCCCCATCTTTCTCCCCATTTCCCTCTCCCTCCCTCCTCCCTCTCCCCATCCCTAATATATGTATGGATGAGTTTTTTAAATGACTGCTCCAAATGTTGTACGAAAATTCTGTGTAAGTGTTAGAAACTCATAAAATTCTCTGAATCTTGGTTGACTATCTAATACCTTAGTTTTAGAATCCTTTGAAAACACAATTTTAACAAGCTTAACCTTTTCTCAACCCACACTAATGACGACACCTTTGGTTTCGTCATCGTGTGAAAGTATTTTCATTCTATTAATAAAAATCTGAAACTCTCACCTCTGACCATGAATTGCCATCTAACTTTTCCACCTCCTCACATCCTCTGAAGTTTCCTCTGTCATTCCTTCCAACTCTCCTAATTACTCCACTGCCCTGGTTTATAGGTAATTCTATTTTGTTCCCTATCTAATGTCTACTCTGGTTAGTGTGATCAATTATGTCAATGTTCTCTCTGGCCCCTAAATCCTTTTAAATTTGTCTAGGGCAAAAGATATCTTCACTCCCATGTTTATTGCAGCACTATTCACAACAGCCAAGATTTGGAATCAACTTAAGTGTCCATCAGTGGATGGATGGACAAAGAAATCGTGGTACATATACACAATGAAATATTATATAGCCATAAAAAGAATGAAATCATGCTATTTGCAACAACATGGATGGAACTGGAGAACATTATGTTAAGTGAAATAAGCCAAGCACAGAAAGACAAATCTCACATGTTCTCACTCATATGTCAGAGCTTAATATTAAGATTAAAACAATTGATCTCATGGAGACAAGAGGGTAGAATGAAGATTACCCAGAAGCTGAGAAGGGTAGTGGTGAGGGGCAGAATAAAGTGGGGATGGTTAAAGGGCACAAAATACAGTTAGATAGTTAGATAGAATGAACAATATTTGTTAGCACAAGAAAGTAACTATAATCAACAATAAGTTAGGGTATACTTTAAAATATCTAAAAGAGTGGAATCGGAATGTGCCTAACACAAAGAAATGATAAAGGCCTGAGGTGATGGATACCCCAATTACTCTGATTTGATTAATTCACATTGTGTGCCTGTGTCAAGACATCACACGTACCCTATAAAGATATACAACTATTATGTACCCATAACAATTTCAAAAAATTTGCCTAGAGAACGAAGCTAGTGGTTGGCAGCTGAGAAATTTGGAAGGGGTTGTAAATACTGAGAACAGGTATGGAAGCTGGGTGTGAAGGGTAACCAGATGAATGAGCTTGGGATAGACGCTGGGATGCAGGCAGAATATGCCAGAACATTATTCTTTTGGTCATTCTTATTCTTTTGGTTGCCTGCCTGTGGGATGTTGACAGTTGAGTCATTTAAAGGTATTGGCTCTGTCAGACAACCGCTGACTATCAAGAAGAAAACTCATTACTCAGCTCATTGGTTTCCCCCACAATTCCAAGCTCCCTAAATTTAGGCAACCCGCCAGGCTCTTTTGGCCATCCTATCATTCACATCTGTTTATCTCCTCTTGAATATTTCCTACTGGAGCTCTTTAAAATATAGCCTGGTTCACTAAATCTCCTACTTTACTCGTTCCAGACACTGTTGCCTCCTACTTCAATGAAAAAATAACAGCCATTTGGCAGAGACTGAGCTGTTGTATTTCTCCTTGATTCCTATCTGTCCCTGTAGAAGGGTTCCTAGGGGACCCTGATCTCACCCCCATCTCATCTTTTGGAGGACATTGCTTCCTGTACTTTTGTATTCATCCACAACGTTTCCCTTTCTAATGGAAACTTTCTTACTATGGGACAAATAATTACTTTCCCCATCCCATGTGTTTACCTATCCATGTTACTATTTTTCTTTCAAGCTTACTTTATCCATCTCATTTCTTTCAACATGAAATTTAAGAGTAGATTCTATTCATTGCTTCCCTCCTTCAACTTGTATTTAATCCTTATCCACTGTCATCAGGCTTGCAATACTATACTCTCCTGATCTGCTAGTTTGACAATCCCCTATGACTCAGATTAGATAACCCATTTACATCTGTTATCCCAGTGTATGTATTAGTAACACCTTATTACATGGTTTTGGATGATAAATTGTATGGTCCCTTTACCAACATCCCCCTTTGGTGGGAATGGTGAGGTACTAAGAGAATTTTGGACACGTAATTATATTTGTAATAATAAATGTAGGATTACAAACTCCAATAAGCACTATGACAGGATATTCTCTGGAGCTCTCCTAGCACAGAGCATGGGGAGCTGGCATTGTTTAGAGCAGTGTTTCTCAACTTTGTCACAATTTGACATTTGAGGCTGTGTAATTCTTTGCTGTGGGGGCTGTCCTGTGCATCAGAGGATGTTTAGCAGCTTCCCTGGCCTCTACTGATGCTAGTAGATGCTAGTTATGTGCCCCTCTCTCCTCCCCACCCCCAGTACAGACAATCAAAACTCTGAAGATGTTACCAATGTGCCCTGGGGAACAAAGTCACCTCTGGTTGAGAAAGACTGGGTAAGATCAGAGAAATGTGTCCAGAGGAAGCAATATTTGAGCTGAAATTTGATGATGTTTAGGAAGTGAAGGATGCAGGAAATCCTATCATACTATAGCAACAGATATTTTGTGGGTTTTGAAACTAACAGAAGTGTTAGAAATTGTCTCAGCAGTTACAAGCAGTATGTATGGTTTTTGGTCAGTCATTAGATCTTTCCGAGCCTTAGAATCCTAAATCAGGATATTAATGCTATGTTTTTACTGTTACCCCAAATCCTCTCCTCCCTCAAATCCCACAGCCCAGGTATAGTGAAAAGGCATAATTCATTCTGAGGAAAGTGGTTAGAGCAGAACCTGAGAATAAAGGTGTTGAATTTTCAACTTCTAAGTTCTAAAGATACTATCCAGGTATCAGATAAAAAATATTTAAACAGAACTTGAAGAGGTTGAACCAATATCTCTTCTTTGTACCCAGATTAGGAAAAAAGGCTCTCTTGGCAGGGGAGTAGAGGTCAAGTACTTTTGAAGAGGACAGCAAGAGGGAGGTCAATATGGGGTCTTTCCCATATTTGAATTTCCCATTGTTCCTGTATTACAAACCAAGTCCTAGATGTCCAGTGATTAGTAGTTAATAAAGAGCTTTTTTTTTTTGTACTGAACCCCTACTCTGGAGATGTCCAGGTGAGCAAAAGAAGACAGAGCCTCTAGAGAGCTTACAGTCAAGCATAGTCAGGAACTGGGTCTCACCTCCTGGAGTGAGTCGGCCTGCCTTAGTGGGAAGGGCAGCAGGTTTTGAGCCATCTTGGGACAGTGTGGTAGAATGAGAATTATGGCATATACAGGCCCAAGGCGCAAGGAGGGAGACTCCTGAGTTTCCCGCTGCTGCAGCATGGTGTCCAAGTTGTCATGGCCTCCAGGCCCGTGAGTGGGCAAATCAGTGGACCTTCCCAGCTTCTCACAGCCTGTGTGAAAGGACATACATTCAAGGATGTGGTATGAACAATCCTTACTGGTAATTATGAGGAGTATGATTGGCATCTCTGTGGACCATCATTTCCAGGGAGCAAGTGGGAGCTGAGTCGTCTCCACTTTTTGCCCAGGAGACCTTCCAAAGGTGCACTATGCAGAGTGTAGTGTGTGAAGCACCTGAACAAAAAGGTCCACCACTGAGGGCAACAACCAAAACTGGAGCCAGCATAGACCTTGAGAGTCTACATCAATAAATAGATATATCCCCATTCAATGGCTTTGTACTGCAGCTAATTAAGCCTCCTCGCCTCTCTCTTCCCACTCCCACACTTTGCATATAAGCTTATCAACACCCATGAGGAGGAGGAGAAATAGCCCTTGATGCTGGACAAAAAAGGTTTAATTTTGTACCTTGTAAACCTGCTATGGGAGTTCTTAAATGAAATAAAGATAATGTATATCTATCTCTTACCTAATGACTTTTATTTGTACCTGAAAACCCTGTCACCAAGTGCAAAGTCAATAAATAAAAAACAAATAGATTTTTAAAATTTTTTTTAAAAAAATTAATTATCCTAACCTTATACCCCAAAATAATTCTCACATAGAAAAATATATCAACTGAATAATCAAAATACATTATATAATCAATAAAAACAATTTGAAAGCAAGTAAAGTTTGCATGTATAATATAATGAAGGCTGTGATACTCTTTTTATTTCATTTTTCAGCATTCCGTATCGACTTCTCAGTTTTTGGGGGGCTCATGGCTATTTTGCACTAAAATTGCACTTGAAAAGAAACAGCATAATAAAAACCCTTAGGGCAAAATAAAGGATGAAGACGGCAACACTCTGAAAGAGGTGGAGATAGTGCACACATACAATAAACTGTAGACTCCAAGAAGATGTGAGCTCTACTTCTCTCTCAGGGTACATTTGTAAGCAAAACTTCTTGTTTTGTCTAAACATGGTGGACAATTCAAATTTGTTTCATATAATTTTTCATTCTAGAAAGTATTGTGTAGGGTGAATTAGTAAATGTGTTTTTGTCTGCAACTGAAACATCGAAAGTATTACTTCTTACTACCATCTATTTAGTGGGTGAAACTGTCATTATTCCAAAAAAAAAAAAAAAACAGTCTGAAAAGTGACATATAACTTTTCTGTTAAGGTGAAAATACTGTTAATTGGAAAGTCGTTGTGAGGTCAGTCTATATATCATATGCCTGATACATAGTAGACATTCAGCAATGATATTTGTTATTATTGTTTTCCTCCTGTCCTGGGAGTCCCCCCCTTCTAATCTACACTCTCTACCAACAAGACCTCAACCATTTCCACGACTTAAATGATCTGCTCTATGTTAACGACTCTGGGTTTCCAGTTTCATAGTACCTGGTGCTTCAAATTAAGCAATAACTCAGTGATTTTTTTACTCTTTGCCCTTCCTCATATCTAGTATATCAGGACTCAAGGTATCGCATTTCATACAGAAAAACGATGCTATTCATCTTCTACCCTTTTCTTTTCATCTCCCCTGATCAATTGGACTTTTCAACTTCTCCGTGTCCCAGTTTCATCTTTCGAAAACCAGGAATGACAACACTACCTATGTCATCAGTCATAAAGATTAAATGAGCTCATGCATTAAAAAATAAGCAAACACACAAACACAAACGTCAGCATAGTTTGCAGGCAAAGAGTGCTCAATAACTACTACTGAGCTATTACTAATATTTCAGATCCGCCCCTCTTTTCTATTCCTGTTGAATAAACAGGGAATAAAAAAGCAAATTCTTTCATAGGATCTTTTCCCAATGTACCTTTCAAACCCTGAACTTCCAAAAAACATTCTCATTCATCCTGTGTCTTTGTCAAAGTGGACATCTTTCTGTCTCTGACCTTTTTACTTCATTATATCTGTTCTTACTCTTTTGAAATGCCTTCACCCTGGCTGTCAAAATCTTGCTCTGTCTTTAGAGACAGAATAAATTCCACCTTTCCCGGGAGATTCTTTGAGGTCGTGGCCAGAATTAATTATGCTGTCATGAACACTAGAATTAAGCTTTATAGTCTTCTTCTTTTTGGCTAATATTTATCACATCGTGTTTTTTTGTAGTTAGCTAAGTAAATGTGTTTTACCTGCTAAATTGTAAGTTGCTTGCAGGAGCATTATATTTTAGACATATTAATTTTACTGTAACATCTATTATTAATACAACAGTATCTTTCCTTTAGAAAAGGTTCAATTGATATTCATTGAGTAGTAGGATGATTATTTTTAATGACTCCTGCCATTACACAAATTTTCTCAACCTTTCATTTTCACTGTAAAAGAAACATGAAAATTTTAGAGTATCTGCATATTGTAGAAAATTTGAAAAATACAAAAAAAGACAATAAAGTATCATCATTATCTAAATATTTATATAGATAGGGTGTCTCAAAGGCTTAGTGCAATTTTAAATTTTAATATTTTCATATGCATAGATGCTACAAATTAACAAAAACATTATTTAAAAGTATGATTATTTAAATTTCTTTTACATTTATTAATTTGGTGAATATAAAATGAGAAATTTAAATGTATTTTTAAAATTTATCTAATTGAAGAGAGCAAACATTAATTGAAGTAAAAAAATTAAAATTAAAAATATATTATTTACCCCAGTAGCAAGGAGCACACCCAGTGTCCAGGTCTTGACATCTAATACCACTCTCCAGTAAAAACAACAGGGGTCAGTGCAGAAATGGCTAAATCTAAGACAAGGATAGGAAATATATGATATAAGCTGGAAGCATCTTGTAGTGCCAGAAAGTAAAGAAGTGCTCAGAAAAATCCAATGATGGTGCAAGGTTGGGGGTACATCAGAGAGACACAGGAACCAACTGAAAGTGCCAATATACAAAGATGAAAAATTTTGAGCAACAAAACGAATAATATAGCATTGGATTATAACCCAAAGGAAAAAATAAATATTTCTCTACTATGCAAAAGAATTCCAAATAATATGTGTACTCACCCCTCAAGAAGGTGGACTATAACTTCCCATCCCTTAAATGTAGGTTGTCCATAGTGACCTCTTCCAAAGAGAGAGGTATGGAAGTTACTGTCTGCAGATAGCAACTTTACACTGGAGAAACCTGACAGACACCACTTCAGTGGGATGTGTGGATGGGATTCTGGAACAGAAAAAGGACATTAGAAAAAAACTAAGGAAATCTAACTAAATGACGAACCCCAGTTAATGATAATGTATCAGTATTGCTTTATCAGTTGTGACAAATATACCACAGTAATTTAAGATATTTATAATAGGAGATACTGGATGTAGGGATATGTTGTAACTTTCTGTACTTTTACATCTTTGTAATTTTTCTGTAAATCTGAAACTATTCTAAAGTTAAACATTTGTAAAAAAAAATAAGATATGAACATTTTTGTACCAAAAAATTATAATTTAAATGAAATGGACAATACCTAGAAAAATACAAAGACTGCTTGCCTAACAAAACCAACAAATGTATTATTCAGAATTTACAAAACTAAAAAAAAAGTAAAAGAAATTTAATTAATCATTCAAAACTTTAAAAACAATCATAGCATCTATACTACTATAATCTATAATTAAAGCTTAAAATTGCATGAAGACTTTTTGGACAATCTGTATATATGTGTATGTAAACATATTAATAATATAAAAATAGCATAGAAATAAATATAGCCATAATAACTGTGTAAAATATATTTATTCAGATGGAAATATCTATTTCACTGTTTTTCTTTTAATATTTCTCAGGAACTCTATATGGTTAATATTTTTCAAAACATAATTTTAAATAATAACTTATACTTTAATGACACTTTTCTTCATTATTAAATGTTTAGATTGTCCATTTTATAAAATAATTTTGATCAATTTGTAATAAACATAATTTCCCATCAATGACTTATTATTACCTTAGTAGTGGAGCTATAGGATGTGGTTGGTTCAGGTTTGTGATGCATATTGCCAACTTGTTTCCCAAGGTTGTCTCAGTCTACATTCCCACTGGCAGAATATGAGTGAGCCCATGGTAGGATAAGCCTACCATAAGTCTACGATAGGATGAAAAGTGCCCCCTCACTCCAAAGATATCCACATCCTAATCCGTAGAATCTGTCTGTGTTACCTTACATGGAAAAATGGTCTTTCCAGATGTAATTAAGTCAACAATCTTGAGACGGGAAGATTATCCTGCATTATCCTTTTGGGCCCTAAAAATAATCACAAATGTCCTTACAAAAGGGAGGTGGAGGGAGATTTGACTTCAGACAGAAAAGGAGAAGGCACTGTGACTATGGCGGCAGAGACTGGAGTGAAGCAGCCACGAGCCAAGCAATGCCCGCAGCCAACAACCGATGGCAGAGGCAAGGAGGGCTTCTCCACTAGATCCTCCGGAGAGAGTGGGACCCTGCCCGCTTCGTGATTTTAGCCCTGTGAAACTGATTTGTACTTCTGTCATCAAGAATTGTGGGAGAATAAATTTCTGTTGTTTTAAGCCACTAAGTTTGTGACAATTTGTTACAGAGGCAGTAGGAAACCAACACAGACCCCATATCACCATCACCAATCTATACATTGTAAACATTTTCACAGTTTGAAGAAAATATATCTTGTCAATTATTTTGCATTCGTTTGATCGCTGGGTTATAAGAAGATTTTAGTTTTACTGTATTTTTATTACAAGTTTTCTCTTCAAATTCTTTGCCATTTTATTCTATTAGATTATTAGGATAACTTATGGTATGTTGAGACTATTAACACTTTACAAAATTTTTTTAACCAAATTCCTGAATTTGAAATTTGATTTTGTTTGTCAAATTTTTAACCATATGAAAATTTTAACTTGATTATTTTGGAGTCTGATCTCTTTTCTCTTCATTGTGAATTTTCCACTGCTTTTTTTTTTTTTAAAGAATCTCCTTATTTGCCTATGCTCCTCTACCTTTTTTTTATGGTTTTATGGTTTACATTTTTACAATTATCTCTTTATTCCACATACACTTTATGTTAGCATAAGATAGGACTGGAGAAGAGAATTTTGTTTTATTTTTCCAAAGATATTACTGATTGTCCCAGAACCACTTAAACCTTCTCTTTTTAAAAATTTTTTCTTTATTTTTGTGACTAACTTTATTGCATTCTATTTTATGTATACCACATTAGGGTTTGGCTAGCCATTCTCTTCTGTTACTCCGTCCCTCTTGCTTCCACACTGTTTTGAATTTTTAATTTTATGTAATGTTAATACCTATGAAAATAAGTCTCTTCTCATTTCTCTTTTTGCCCCAAGATCTTGAGTCTTATTACCTGTTTATATTTCCAGATCAACTTAAATTCTCAAGTTCTCGGAAAACATCATTTTTTAAAATGTTTACTTGGAATGATATTAAACTTATACATAAATCTGTGAAGAATTGACTTCTTGTCAATATTTAGTGTCGCCATCCAGGAACATGATATGCCCCAATTTGGTCAAATCTGCTTTCTTCTGTATCTATTTATGATATAGATATGCAGATGTGCTAGGTCCAGGAAAAGCTAAAAATAAAGAAGTAATTAAAAAAAATAAGCAGGTTTGGGACGTTCTGATTTGGGATGGGTAGCCAGAGCTCAGTGAAGTGAGAAAAACTGCACAAAGAGGAAGGGCTCTAAGTAACTATGAAGTGTTGTAGAAGCATCAAAATGGAAATGTGTTAGGATCTGCCTAGTCTTCCAGAGAGTCATGGTCACTGGTATTAGGAGTGTCTCTCAGCAGCACTGTCAACATTTATTAAGATATATAAGTAAAAATTCACCTGGGTCAGGTGAAAATATTGGGAAGAGGGGTTGGGTGAGAAAGAATATTTGAATGGCTTCTTACATCAAAGTTATAGGCACTGAAGTGTGTCAGGGGTTGGGAGAATTGCAAGAGGGTGGCCTAGATTAAGGGGAGTTTTGATCTTATCAGTTGGTGCCCTGGTGAAGGAAAACCGTAATTATCACCATGAACTAACTACATGGTGTATCTGGGGGCCCTGTGACTGCATTTAAAGGGAGAAAGAGGGGCAGGGCAGCAGGCAAAGAGATTAATGTGAGTGGAAAATAATACCTTGAATTTGTGACCTTTTTGAAAGTTAAGTGGGAATAGAACAAAATGAATTTGCAATAACAGTAACAACATTTCTTAAAAATAAAACAGCTGGCCCAGCATGGTGGCTCACGCCTGAAAGGAGGCTAAGGCATGAGGATTGCTTGACGCCAGGATTTCAAGACCAGCCTAAGCAAGAGTGAGATCCGTCTCTACAAAAAATAGAAAAATCAGTCGGGCATGGTGGTGCGCGCCTGTAGTCCCAGCTACTTGGGAGGCTGAGGCAGGAAAGGATCGCTTGAGGTTGCAGTGAGCTATGATGACGCCACTGCACTCTACCCAGGGTGACAGAGTAAGACCCTGTCTCAAAAATATAAATAAATAAATAAATAAAACAGCTAAAATATCATGTTCCTCTCCTAGGACAGGAAGTATGAACACAAGGGTCTAGGAATAGATAATTACAGTAAACCCATCTAAATGATACAGGGTTAAACTTTATATTTGTTCCTTATGCTCCAAAAAGGAAAGAGGGTGGCTGAGAATCAGTTAAAACTGCCAGAGCCCTGGCAATTTGGAGACCATTAACTGCCATCTCCCAGCTTTCAACACCCTCTGATCTGATGATGCTGCCCAAGCTGTGCCCAGGAGTGCAATGCTTATAGTTTCTTTCAGCCTAATTATGGAGGTGCCTGGCCCATGCAGTGAAGTAATATAATGGATAATAAAGCTCCCCAAGAGTCCCAATACAAGGACAGTGCAACAAGTCACATGAGTTAATGAAAACCTGGGAGGCTTCATGAAGAAAGCCCTCAAAAGCTAGCATCCAAGGTAATGAGGAGGTATGCTCTATGATGCGTGTACTCCAACGCAGTAATTCTCAAGGACATAGGGACTCAGGACTGACTTTCAATGAGAGACAAGACTATGGAATTATTTACACTGCACGAATATACCAGGAAATGACTTAGTCCATCAAGGACTATGTTTCTGACAATGGCTTTATTGGTCCAGGTAGAAGTAATCAGATATTCAGACCCACAGAATACTATTCAACCCACCAGAAACCAGAGAGGGTGGATAAACCTCCCCAATGGTTCAGACTTTGAAGACTAAAAGTTAGAGCAAGGTAGGAAGTTGTGATTATCAGAACACAAAACTGACCTCCAGTGTGAGGCTTGCTATTGTCTCTCAGAGACTAGATGGGGAGCTTCCTTACTCTTCAATACTAAGCTAAGACTGATTCACAGCCTCCATTCCAAAGCCTATGCCTAAGATTTCTCAAGGAATTCCCATGGTTTCTTCTGCTGCTTGGATATCTGCGTGTAAAATTATGCACATGTGCACCTAGATGGAGCTGTATTTAGCACACCTACCCAGACATGAAACAAAGCCCCTCTTAATTTTCAAAAGTACACAAAAGATTTTCTCATTCTGTCTCTCTCCTTATAGCTTTTGCTCTAACTCTCTGTCTACTCTCTTTTCTTCTCACACAAATATAGTCACAAGCACACATACACACACCTGTGTGCACACACATTCTTGATTTACAGTAATCGCTGCTGCAGAGCTAGGGCATTGGCAAATGGTCCCCCAGTGCAGAACTCTACAGAAGTGCATGTGAGAAAATGTTCTTCTGAGCTACCTTTCACCCACCCTGATGCTGAGAGTTCCTACGTTGGCCTTTCTCCCATAACTGTCTGCCTTATCCCTACCCTTTATGTCCTTATAGCTCTGAATTGTTCTTGCTGGACAATTAATCTTCTCCTGCCCCTGAAAGCCAAACATATGGCTAAACTGCCAGGTGCTTAGCAGAATAAAGTTCTTTCCATTTAAGATTTATACTTTAATTTGTTTGCTGTAAATATCTATCTAGTTGTCACTATGTGCCAATCACTATTGTTAATACAGGGGAAATAGAGCATGAGGTAATACCTGTTTGGAATGATCTTAGTGTGAATCCTTCATGTTTTCTGGGCATGATCTGAGGGTGGAGTTTTTGGCCCTCTGACATCAAAAGGTGAAGCAGAGGGCACAAAAACCCTCTCTGTGCAGCTTCCATAGACTGGCCAGAGACACTCCATGGTCAGTGGCCTCAGGAAGAAATGCTGGTCAGCTGCCCAGAACTGCAAAAAGGGAGGAGCAGCATTAGGCAGTCAATTGAAATCAGGGGAGGAGCAAGTTTTCTGAAAAGGCTGGTTCTGTTTAACCCTTAGAGAAGAAAGCTTGATGCCAGTTAATGAGGTAGGGGCTATAATGACCTCCCATCCCATCATGGCCAGGATTTCTTACCTCTCAAGAAAGTTTTAAGGTTTTAAGTTTTAAGGTTTCTCTGGGGTCCCCTTGGCCAAGAGGAGGTCTGTTTAGCTGGTTGGGGGGCTTAGGATTTTATTTTTATTTCTCACACTAAATCCGTGATTAGTGCATTCCTACTGAGTCGCATGAGTACGACTTCTAGCTTAGTGTTATCTGTCTACAGATGCGATAAAAGTGCAGTTCACAGTCATGCTTGTTATACCAAAAATCACCTCTGATTTTTGTGAAATGACTAGCCAAATTGTGGGTTCAGAAGTCAGTGAAGAAGCAGGGATAAACTAACTGGCCCCTGATAGAAGGAACCTGTGACCTGGGCTTCATTCCCAAGCACCTTTTCTAACCAGCTGAATTTAGAGACTACTGACTGGCATTATAATTTGTGGGAAATAGTGATTCATTCAAAGGAAGAAACTGAGACCTGCGTTGTGTATTTAAATCTATTTTTAAGAGATAACGACGGAGCAGGCTGGCAACTCTCTAAAATTCCTTTGTCTTCTGAAGCTGAAAAGCACAGAATATTCCCAAGACAACTAAAGCAATTTATATTATCTCTAATCAGAAGACAGGTTTTCAGTGTAAACCTTAGTATTCTCTGTTTACGTGTGTGTGATACATTTTCTTCAGGGATGTACCTAGTGCCAAAGAAAACTAACCATGGGACCTGGTGAAAGATCAAGTATTCCTGAATGTTACTTGAGGTCTCTCAATTTGTTGCTGAAGCTGGATTTGGAATGCAGGGACTTGGATCTAGAATATTTACCTTAGTTAGCAAGGCATGTGTAAAAACGACTGCATTGACAGAGCTCGTGAGAAGAGGATTCAGAGCTGCGGTCTGATACTTGCCTGGTGCTCCATGTGCCTGACGCATTCCTTTAGCTGCTCCTTGGAGTACAAACCTGGAATCAGACTTGAGCATTTCAAAGCAGTAACTTCTTTTTCTCGGATGTGTAACTCACTGATGAACTCGTCCACCTCCCTTAGTCTCCCTGTGAGACAAAATTTTATACTTGGACAAAAGGACATTATCTTCTGTACTTTTCTTTTTTTATCCAGGAAAACAATATGACCTATTTTTAAAAGCCCACTTCATATATAATATCTTTTTATGAGCCTTTCAAACAGATGAGATTTTGCTCAACTCCAAAACTCTTAAGAGTTTGCTTTTTTAATATAGTTTTCTGTCAATTTATTTCACCCTGCTTCCTCTTTTAGAGTACAAGTTCCATGAAACCAGAAAATGGGTTTCACTCATCCTCATGTACACTGCCATAGTCAATTTATTTGTTATATGTAATAAATAATAATATTTGTTCATTTAAAGCCCATTAAGTTCCCCTTGGAAGTAGGGATGAGAGGCAGGGGGTAATTATTCACTTAACTTTAGTTATCTTATCTGCAAAATAGAAACTATTCCCATTTGTGAAAGACTGGTTGAGAAATGCACTGTGAAAATATGTGAAAGGACTTGTACAATGCAGAAGAGCACACGTGTCTAATAAATTACTGTTTCATTACACAGCTTTTCCAGTGATATCCTCACATAGAAAATGAAGTAAAAATTCCTTAGTTTTTAATGGATTTCTTTTTATGAATTTTTAACTCTTGAGTGATTTCTATAATACTCTTTTAAGAATAACAGAAATTTACTTGACAGAATAATAAATTGAGTGAGAAGACTATGTGGCCAATTATTTAAGAAGAAAAACATTTTAGTGACCTATAATTGGAAAAACATGGATAAAAATATGCTTTAATTATTCCTATAAAACAAACTTTGATAAATGCCTTGTTAAAATTTACCTTTTTTTAAAAAAATTAAATGCTAGCCTTCCCCACATGGTTGTAAATGTAACTGTATATAATTTTATCTAGTTAAATACAAGTAGGAGAGTAAAAAAAAAAAAAAAGTGGTGAACTAGAAGCAGCCTGCTAGCACACTGCTTCTAAGGAAGGAAGTGAAAAATGCAGGCAGCTGCATACGGATCACTCTTCTCTGAAGCAACAATGTGCAATCACAGAGAGGCAATGCCAGATACTCAGTGCGGGAAAAAAAAAGGTGATAGAACAATAGATATAACAAAATCAGAGAATGAGCAGGGAAGAATAGGAAGATAGAGCACTGGAGCACTGTGTTCACCCTGCTGGTGTCATGCGAGTTGTGAGACTGCTCCTTCCACCGCCACAGACCTCTACCTGGTCAGACTGGGGACCTGCTTGGAGTCTGTGCAGAGTCATTGCACAAGATAATAGGTGTGGTGTGGATTGGGCAGCAGCTAAAGCCATCCTGAGCGCTCAGGTGCACAGCACCAGGTCCACACTGGGCTGGGGAGGGAGTGGACTAATGGAAGCTTCCCTGAGTCATACCTTGTGACTGGAAGCCAAGTGCCCCTCCCCTACAGGTATGGGATCTGAGCACATGAATTGACTGGGGCTCCGGAGGCTCCGACCTGAGAAGCTTTGGTTGACTGCTTCAACAGGTCCTGGGTGGGGTGGCGAGAACTCCACAGTCCCTGGGCCTCTGCAACTGACCTCTACCCACCTTACTTGGCCTCTGTATGGTTCTGAGGCTGCAGAACAGCTTGCCACTTGCTCAGCCCCTACTCCACCCTCCAGGTCCCAAATGCTTCCTGCCTGCTCGGCCCCGATCCCACTATCCAGGTCAGATCAGCCCAGCTGCCTGAATGGCTCTGCTTCTGGCTCAGAGGCCCTGTTCAGAATCCCTGCTTCGGATGCCTCCCTAGTCCCGGCTCTGAGGCTCTGACGCCAGAGCCTAAGGATCTGCCTCTGTGCCTCCAGAGCTCCTGCCAGTCCCAAGACACCATCTCCAAGACTCTAGTGCTGCACCTGGACCCCAAGACCCCACCCCAGAGCCTCCACCACTGCCACAGGGCTGGAGGAACTGCTCCAAAATCCAACACCCCACCAGGGACCACACCCCAGGCTCCAGCTGCCAGTACACAGTGACCTGGTTTGAGCAAATGCCCACAGCCCCAAGAACCCATGACAACTGCCTAGATAGCCTCACCCAACTGCTGCTGTCACCTCTGTGGGCAGACCCTGGGTAAAGCAATCTTCACAACACCAGCCTCAGTGAAGAGGGTCTCACCCAACTCCCAACATTCTACAACCATCGGGTGAACAACCCGACACCCAACACACACAGCATTCAGCGTAGGCTTGAGCAGAGGCAATCACAGGCAAACAGAACAAATCAGACCAGCTGCATTACAGGCTTCTAGTGCACTTGCCCCTCTTTTGCTGCATCAACATTCCAGAGTAGGGGGAAAAAATGCATCACCTAGGGACCTCCCCTTACTCTAATCAAGCAGGAGAGTTCCCAGCAAGGAACAGGTGCCCTGCAAACCTATTGGCACTGAGTTGAGAAAAAAGATTTCAGATGAGAAGAAACCAGCAAAAGAACCCTGGCAACAAGAGAAATCAAAACAGATTGACACCCCCAGGGGATCACAATGGAGCTACAACAGTTAACACCAACTACAGGAAAATTGTTGAAATGATGGAAATGGAGTTCATAATATGGATGGCAAATAAGATGAATGGAATTAAAGAGAAAGTTGAAAACCAAAAAAATAAGCCAAAAAAAATTTCAGGAACTTGATGAAAAAGTCACCAAAGAACCAGATAACATAAGGAAGGATATAATAGGACTTAAAGAAATGAAAGAGTCATTTAGGGAATTTCAAAACACAGCAGAAAGTTTCAGCAACAGATTAAACCAAGGAGAAGAAAGAATCTCAGAACTTGAACACAAGGCTCTCGAGCTAACCCAATCATTTAAAGAGGCAGAGAAGAGAAGAAAAAAGGCAGAGCAATCACTTAGAGAGATATGAGACTGTGCAAAGCGAACTAACATACAAATTATAGGTATCCTTGAGGGAGAAGAAGAAAGCGCTAAAAGCATGGAAAATCTATTCAAGGGAATTATTGAGGAAAGCTTCCCTGGTATTGCCAGAGATCCAGACATCCTGATATAAGATGGTCATTGAACACCGGGAAGATTCATAGCAAATAGGACATCTCCAAGACACATAGTAATTAGCCTGGCCAAAGTCCAAGTGAAAAAGAAAATTCTACAAGCAGCTAGATGTAAGCAAGAACTGACCTACAAGGGAAAACCCATCAGGCTAATAGCAGACTTCTCAGCAGAAACCTTACCAGCCAGAAAGGAGTGGGCCACCATGTTTAATCTTCTTAAACAGAACGACTCTCAAGCTAGAACTTTGTATCCTGCAAAACTAAGTTTCACAATTGATGGAGAAATTAAGTCTTTTCCAGACAAGCAAACATTGAGGGAATTTGTCATGACCAGATCTTCCCTGTAGGAAATACTCAGGACTGCATCATACACAAATCTCCACAATAGATGTCCACCACTGTAAAATCACCCAAAATAGCCAAAGCTCACAACTCCTATAAAACAGTAGCATAACAAGAAAAACAAAGCAACACGGTACTACCCACTATGATGAATGGAACAGCATCACACATATCAATTCTATCTCTTAACATGAATGGCTTGAATTTCCCACTCAAAAGACATAGGCTGGCTGGCTGGGTGAAAAAACACAACCCAAGTATCTGCTGTCTCTAGGAGACACATTTAAACCACAAGGATCCAAAAAGGCTCAAAGTGGAAGGATGGAAAAAATATCCCATGCAAGTGGAAATGAAAAGAGAGCAGGTGTAGCCACTCTCATATTAGACAAAATTGGTTTTAAATCAACAATGGTAAAGAAAGACAAAGTTGTTCATTAAATAATGGTAAAAGGAGCTATTCAACAAAAAGACATAATAATCCAAAATATATATATGCACCTAACACAGGGGCTCCCAGATACATAAAACAAATTCTACTAGAGCTAAGCAAGGAAATAAATAATAGCATGATAACTGCTAGGGACTTAAACACCCCACTATCAGAACTGGACAGATAATCAAAGCAGAAAATAAATAAAGAAACAACGGACTTAAATGGGACCCTAGAACAAATGGACCTAATAGATATTTATGGAACATTCTACCCAAAAACTACTGAATATACATTTTTTTCCATCAGCACATGGAACATTGTCCAAGATTGATCATATCTTAGGCCATAAAACATGTCTCAACAAATTTTAAAATATTGAAATCATACCATGTATCTCCTCAGACCATAATGGATTGAAATTGGAGATCAATTCTAAGAATAATGCTCAATTCTACACACAGTCATGGAAGTTAAACAACCTGCTAGTGAATGATTATTGGGTAAATAATGAAATTAAGATGGAAATCAAAAGATATCTTGAATTGAATGACAAAAGGGACACAAGTTATCAAAATCTATGGGATTCAGCAAAAGCATTTCTAAGGGGAAAATTCATAGCCTTACACACTCACATCCAAAAGATAGAAAGATCACAAATTAACAACCAAAGATCATATCTCAAGGAACTAGAAAAGGATGAGCCAACCAAACCCAAAATCAGCAGAAGAAAACAAATCACAAAGTTCAGAGCAGAGCGAAATGAAATTGAAAATTTTAAAAAAATACAAAATGTCAGTGAAACAAAAAGTTGGTTTGTTGAAAAGATAAATAAGATTGATAGACATCTTGTTAGATTAACCAGGAATAGAAGAGAAAGGACACAAATAAGCTCAATCAGAAATGAAAAAGAAGATATCACAACTGATAGCACAGAAATAAAAAACATCATTTGTGAATACTACAAAAAAATCTGCGTACGTAAACTAGAAAATGTACAGGAAATGGACAAATTCCTGGAAACACACAATCCCCCAAGACTCAATCAGGAAAAAACAGAACTCCTGAACAGACCAATAATGAGCAGTGAGAGTGAAGCAGTAATAAAAAATCTTCCAACAACAACAAAAAAGCCCCGGACCAGATGGATTCACAGCTGTATTCTACCAGACCTACACAGAAGAACTGGTACCCATAGTGCAGAAATTATTCCATAACACTGAGAAGAAGGGAATCCTCCCCACTCATTCTATGAAGTCAGTATCACCTTGATACCACAGCCAGGAAAGGACACAACAAAAAAAGAAAACTACAGACCAATATCCCTTATGAATATCCCTTGTGCAAAAATCCTCAATAAAATACTAACGAACTTAATTCAGCAACACACCAAAGAAATAATGCACCATGACCAAGTGGGCCTCATCCCAGGGATGCAAGGATGGTTCAACATACATGAATTAATAAATGTGATTCACCACATAAACAAAAGCAAAAACTAAGATCATATGATCTTCTCAATAGATGCAGAAAAAGCATTAGACAAAATCCAACACCCTTTCATGATAAAAACCCTCAACAAACTAGGCGTAGAATGAACGTATCTCAAAATTATAAAAGCCATATATGACAAATCCACAGCCAACATCATACTGAATGTGGAAAAGTTGAAAGCATTCCCACTAAGAACTGGAACCAGACAAGGGTGCTTACTATCACCACTTCTATTCAACATGCCAGAGCAATCAGGCAAGAGAACAAAATAAAGGGTATCCAAATCAGAAAAGAGGAGGTCAAACTATTGCTTTTTGCTGATGATATTATCTTGTATCTAGAAAACCCCAAAGCCTCCACTAAGAGTCTCCTAGAACTAATAAACAAATTCAGCAAAGTCTCAGGGTGTAATATCAATGTACACAAATCAATAGCATTTCTATACACCAATAACAATCAAGCAGAGAATCAAATTAAAGACTCAATACCATTCACAATAGCTATAAAGAAAATAAAATACCTAGGAATATACTTAACCTAGGAGGTGAAAGATCTCTTCAAGGAGAACTATGGAACACTGAGGAACTATGGAACGAACAACTGTGGATGACATAAACAAATGGAGAAACATATCACGCTCTTGGGTTGGTAGAATCAACATTGTTAAAATACCCATACTTTCCAAAGTGATTTACAGATTCAATGCAATCCCCATCAAAATACTGATGGCATACTTCACAGATCTGGAAAAAATAATTCTATGCTTCATTTGGAACCAGAAAGATCCCGAATAGCCAAAGCAATTCTAAGCAAAAAGAACAAAGCTGGTGGCATCACATTAGTAGACTTCAAACTATACTGCAAGGTTATAGTAACCAAAACAGCATGGTATTGGCATAAAAATAGAGACACAGACCCATGGAACAGAATAGGGAACCCAGATATAAAACCATCTACCTATAGCCAAGTGATCTTTGACAAAGCAGACAACAACACACACTTGGGAAAAGAAGCCCTATTCAATAAATGGTGCTGGGAAAACTGGATAGACACATGCAGAAGGATGAAACAGGACCCCTATTTCTTGCCACTCACAAAAATTAATTCAAGATGGATAAAAGACTTAAATGTAAGGCAAGAAACCATAAGAATTCTAGAAGAAAATACAGGAAAAACTCTTGTAGATGTTGGCCTAGGCAAAGAATTTATGACTAAAACCTCAATGGCAGTTACAGCAGCAAGAAAAATAAATACATGGTAAATACACGATTGAATTAAAAAGCTTTTGCACAGCTAAGGATACAATCAATACAGTGCAGAGACAACCTACAGAATGGGAGAAAATATGTGCAATCTGTACATCCAATAAAGGGCTAGTAACTAGAATCTATAAAGAACTCAAGCAAACCAGCAAGAAAAAACAGACAACCCCTTTAAAAAGTGGGCAAAAGACATGAACAGAAGCTTTTCAAAAGAAGATAGACAAACGGCAAATAAACATATGAAAAAATGCTTACCGTCACTAATCATCTGGGAAATGCAAATTAAAACCACAATGAGATATTCACCATACCCCAGTTAGAATGGCTTTTATTAAAAAGTACAAAAACAATAGATGCTGGCATAGATGCAGAGAAAAGAATGCTTATATACTGTTGGTGGAACTGCAAATTAGTATAACCTGTATGGAAAACAGTATGGAGATTTCTCAAAGAACTAAAAGTAGAACTACCATTTGGTCCAGCAATCCCACTACTGTGTATCTACGCAAAGGAAAAGGAGTCATTTTATCAAAAAGACACCTGCACTCCAATGTTTATTGCAGAACAATTCACAATTGCAAAATGTGGAATCAACCCAAGTGCTTATCAATTCATGAGTAGATTAACAAAATGTGGTATATGTATACCATGGAGTACTACTCAGCCATATAAAAGGATGAATTAATGCCTTTTGCAGCAATTTGGAAGGAACTGGAGACCATTATCCTAAGTGAAGTATCTTAAGAATGGAAAAAAACCCACCACATGCACTCTCTAATAAATTGGAACTAACCAGTGGGCATACAAGTACACAGAGCAAAGTAAAAGTCATTAGAATTCAAGTGGCGAGGGGGAGAGGAGAAGGGCAAAACCCACCTAATGGGTACAATGAACACTATTCAGGCACATTGATAGCCCTGAATCAAGCCAAAAAAAAATCAAAAAAATCTATACCCCCTTAATATTTTGAAATAAAAGGACAATCTACAGATGTGGAGAAAAGATTTGCAAGCCACGTCTCTGACAAAGGACTATTGTCTAGAAGGTATAAAGAATTTTCAAAACTCAACAGTAAAAATGCAACCCAATTAGAAAATGGGGAGGAGACATTTCACCAAAGAGGATATACAGATGGAAAATTAAGCACATCAAAAGAGGTTTAACATCATTAGCTATTAGGGAAATACAAATGAAAACCACAATGATGCATCACCATGCATCTATCAGAATGGCTAAAAAAAAAAAAAAAACAGTGATAACATCAAATGCTGGTGAATATGTGATGACACTGGATCACTCATACATTGCTGGTGAGCATGTAGAAAACAGTTGGGCAGTTTTATAACTACTAAAAATGCAACTACCTTACAACCTAGCAGTTGTACTCCTGGGTATTTATCCCAGAAAAACAAAAAATTATGCCCACACAAGCACCTGTACACAAACGTTCATTGCATCTTTATTCATGATAGCCAAAAATGTGAAACAACCCAGATGTCCTTCGATGAGTGGAGCAAACTGTGGTAATCCATACCATGGAACACTACAAACAATAAGAAGGAACAAACTATTGATATTCACAGCAACCTGGATGGATCTCCAGAGAGTTGTGCTAAGTGAAAAAGAGGAAATCCCAAAATATTACATCCTATATAATTCCATTTATATAACATTCTCAAAATGACAGAATTACAGAGAAACAGAGCAGATGAGGGGTTGCCAGCAGTTAGGATGGAAGGGGCTGTTGAAAGAGAGTCGGTGTACTATGTGAAGGGAGACACCCCAAGGGAGATCTTTGTAGTAATGGAATAGTTTTTGTATCTTGATTCAGTGACATTTATAAAAATCTACATATGTGGTAAAATGGCATAGACCTATTCATACGTTGTGTCAATGTCAGTTTCCTGATTTAAATTTTGTACTATAGTTATATAAGATGACATCATTGGGGAAGATGGGTGAATGGTACATGGAACCTCTGTGTGCTGTCTTTGCAATTTTCTGTGAAACCATAATTATTTTGAAATAAAAAGCAAAAATTCTCAACAAAGCACATTATGTTGATGGAGAAATACAGACACAAGAAAGTGCTGTGTAATTGCAATTTTATGAAACTTGAGAAAAAACAAGTCTAATCTAAGTCACAAAAAGCAGATTTGTGGCATCACAGAGTTATGATTTGGGTTGGATTGTTTGGGAAGAGGCACTGGAATATTTGTTCTATATCTTGATTTTGGTAGTAGTTACATGATCATATAAATTTTCCAAAATGTACACATAAAATGAATGCTTCTTGTTATATATATTAATTATAACTTAATAAAGTTGATTTTTAAAATTGTAAAGCAATAAATACAAGTAGGACAACTGTTTCCATTCTAATCTTTGTCAGGCTCCACATTCTTTCCATCCTAGTTCTTCCGATTCTGTCTCTAAGGTTTGTAGAATTATTTTAGCACAATATAGCAAAAAAGCCCACCCTAGAATTTCAGAGTTTGCACTATCTCTTCTAACATTGTACATGGAAAATGTTTTAGGAAATTATTTTACAACATTTTAAAATGTATATTGCACACATATAAATACATAATCCTAGGCAAATATTTAATGTTACCAGAGCCCTTTTTTTAACATTCCTGTCATCCTTGAAAGGAAATATATAAATAAAGAGCCTTTTTGCACAAATAAATATGTTAGACAGAGAAACAAGTGCTGCAGCTGGATGCCAATACCCGTTGTTTTTACTAACCATATACTTTCAAGAAGTTAGGGTGAAGTCGTTATTTCAAAGAGCTGGAATGAGAACTGTTATCACTCAGCCACTCATGAACTGTTTATACATCATCCGCAACTAATGAAGTAAACTGCATAGCTGATTTGTTGCCCATCAGATATCAATATTTGACTTATTTTAACTATCTTTGATCAGAATATTTCTAAAATAGAGTGCATGTACATTTAAATTCAACCATGCACACTCCTTATAGGACAGGCACTAGGCTGGATTGTATGATACAATGGTGACTAAAGTGGCAATTTGCTCTCTAGGAACACAGCTCTAGTATGTTTACATTTTCTTAGAAGGCTATTTTTTGTTGTTTTGTTTTTTGAGGCCCAGGTCCATCATTAAGAACATCAGTTGAACCCAGCAGCAACATGACAGGTACCTGTAGTGAACACTACTTACAAGAAATTTTGGGCACTTAGCCTGGCCCTAAATGACCCAATTGTTGGGCCCCCATTAGCACTCACCTCCCTCTGGATATCTGCAATAATCATTTGAAGTAGTAAGGATTTTTGTCAGTTGCAAGTGATAGAAATTTAAACTAGCCCAAATAAAAAGAAAAAAAGTGGATTTTATTGGCTCAATACCTGGAAAGCCTAGAGCTAGTTCTTCAAGGGAGTTGGCTCCAGGGGCTTAAGCATAGACATCAAACCACTGTCTCCATTCGCTGGCTTTGTTTGGCTCCATTTACCATGCAAGCTCACTCTGTGTGGCAGACAGAGCAACCACTCACAGATTCATATCCTTCTAGATTAGCAACTCCAGCAGGAGATTGATGTCTTGCTCTCAACATCTATGAGTCAATCCCAGAAATTTACCCCTGCATGAATGACTTGCCTATCCACGAAGCAATCATTGCAGTTAGGGTCCAACCCATGGTAGCGGGGTGGAAAATAGTCTGAGCAGCTCTACCACAACCAAATGGAGTTGGAGAAAAATTTATGAAAAGTCTGAGAAGAAAGAGGTTCAGGAAGCACGCTGGGCAATACAGCATCCAAAATTTGCCTTACGCTCTTCGGAAGCAAGTTAAACCTGACAGAATGTGAGTAACTCTTGCTTCACTAACCAAGAGGCTTAGAAATAGACTTGGCTTTTTTTTAACTTATATTTTTATATCTTCTATTAAGAGTAGCAAAACTCTTAACAAAGTTTGTAGAAGAACCCCCATGTAGAGGCCCAGGTCATTTGGAGCCAACTATCTCCCCATTACCACCTCCCTTCTGTGTCTCTGAGAATGCCCAGCCCCACATCTCAAACCATGGGGTGGACCCTCCCACACCCACTGGGTTTCTGCCAACACTTTCCCGTCATGATTTCCATTGTCTGGGGTGTCCTGATGCTGTTGGCCCATTGCTTCACCTGAGCTTGTCAACACTAAGAAAAAGGATTTTCAAAACTTGATGATTTCTTGGAATAAAACTTGGTGGTGGCTTCATTTCCTTGAATTCAGCTAAAATGGATTGTGGTTCCCATCTCTCATTCCGGGGGACATGTTCAGCTTTGGCCTGAGTTGCTCAACCCTACTTTCCCATTGCTTTCTCCTTCAAACGCATCTCCCACTTTGTTCCCAGCAAATAATTCACGTAATGCCATATACATGAATAGAAGCATTAGAGTCTGTTTCAACCCATCTTACAGTAGGGAAAGTTCATCATCTACTTTTCAGTATTTCTGTTTCTTCCCTTAGCGTTAATATCTCAACCTTCCTCTTTCGCGTTCTTGTTATCAGTGTGTTTTTCTCTAGAGTTCTCTGTTCTGCATTCTCATCTGCTGCTTGTAGCATCTGGGGAACTTAAATACCAAAAATCAGAATTATTTAGGTAGTAACAAAATTTAACTTCTTAGATGAATACTTGTGAGCTGACATTGCAGTCAGGCAGGTAGAAATTTCTGGAAGTTGGATCTCCAGATCTTAGAGAATTATTTTATCAAGGAGGATGAGAAAAGCCCTATAATTGGCTTTGTTTTAGATAGTCTTTCAGGACTCCATGATTTATGAATTCATTTCATGTGCATTTTTTTAAAGTTCTGGTGATTATTAGATTACTCTTAAATTGAATCTCTGTCTTCTGGCCTAGCTCTTATCTTCTGGGCTTCTGTGGAACTAGCCATTCATCACTGAACTTGGTGAGTGGCCTCCTGATGCGTCTTATGGATTATGGGTCCCAAAGTTCATCTTGGGTCATGGTCTTCTTGCTCTGCCTCTTTCTCTGTGTCTAAAGGTCTATTCTATATCAAAAATATTTCTCCTCAGACCTTTGTGATGCACTGAATTTTTTAGTGGGTCACAGCGAGAAAACTGATGTCAGGAAAGTTTGACTATAGTCTTTTCTCAATTTCTGATTGCCAAAGACTAGTACTAACAGAAGAGGCCCAAGTCACCCAAAGGATGATATGCCATATCTTTTCTCAGAAATAAAGAGAGTAAAAATAACTTACAAAATATCTCTGCCTTCCAAAAAATTTTGTTTCCAGAATTTTAGAACATTTGTGTCATTGGTATACAGCATTTTTATTTCTCCTTAAGTAGTGTTTGTGTAAATAGAGGTGTGGTACTTAAAAGTAGAAATGTTTAATTTCATTATTAAATATTATTGAATTTTAAAGGAATATTTAATTAATTCCAAGTTTTATAATCCATTATCTTTAATTACTTTTTAAAAGAAATGTTTCTGTTTTTTTGTTGCTGTATAACAAGTCGTCTTTAGTGGCCTAAAACAGCAACAATCATTTTTATCTCTCATGATTTCTATAGAAGGAATTTTAGAAGGCACCAGCCAGACAGTTGTGGCTCAGGGTCTCTAATGCATTTGGTGACAGCGAGCAGCTGTATCTGGAATGGAGGTGGTGGGAGGGAGGGCTGGGACAGGTGGGGACAGTCAGGCATCTCTTTTTCTTTCTCTTCATGTAGTATGGTCTCCACATGGGCTAGACTGGGTTACCAATGGCCAGGTAGCCTCAGGGCTGTTAAACTGCTCACTTATCCAGTGAAAAGTTTAAGAGCAATTATGCCAGTTAGCAAGGCAGAAGTTGTGTCACCTTTGGTCACCCAGGCTTGTAAGGCTCATGTGTCAATTCTGCTCTCCTCTGTTGGCTGAAACAGTGACAAAACCTTGCCCAGCTTTAAGAAGAGGAACATAGACCACATCTCTCTGCAAGGGATATCAAAGAATTTGCAGATATAGCTTGAAACTGACATAATGAAGTCAATATGGCTGTTATCACATGCACTTGCCTCAGTGATGAATATCATATCTCCCATAAATGCAAATATTTTAAAAATGTTTATTGAGTGTTTATGGAATGACAGGTGCTGTGGGTAAAAAAGGTGAATATGTAGTCTCAGCTCTCTAAATGTTTACTTTCTAATGGGAAAGAAAGACATAAACTGGTAATGATAATGCATGAGAGACACATGTGATGGCACAGGGCAACAGGGAGGGAGGACTGCTCGTGTATTCTGAAAGCAGTAACCTTGAATTGAATCCTACAGGATGAGTGGTGATTGGTTGTTTGTCCAGGGAGTGGGGCCAGAACAAAGGCATAAAATGGTGAAGTGTGTGTGTGTGTGTGTTTGTGTGTGTGTGTTTGTGTGTAGCCACAAAGGGGGTGTTTGTGGCAGGCAGTGGCCAATTGTGAGGCTGGAGAGGAAGACAGGGTCTAGATCATGCAGGGGCTCACAGCCCAGGATGACTGGCTAGAGTTTCTCCTGAGCTTCATGAGGAACTGTTAAAGGACTTCAAGCAAAAGAGTGATATAACTCTATTTATTCAAGCAGCATAGAGAAGGCAGCACTAATAACAGCAACAAAAAGATAATATACAGGGAACCAGTTAGAAAATTTTTACAATAACTTTGGTGACAAATACTGAGGTTAATAGTAGTAGCAATGGAAAGGATGGTACCAATATTATAAATACTCACCAAGTCAGGTCTACAGAACTTAGTAATTGATTGGCTGTGGGATCTGAGCAAAGACAAGGGATGAATCCAATGGCTAGTGCGGGTAGCAGGAGGAAGAATATTGTCACTAACTTGGACGAAGCAGAAGGGGTTCTGGGAAAGATGAGATACATTTGGCTCATGTAGAGTTTGATGGTCCTTTGAGGCATCTGAGCCATAGAGGATGCCACATATAATAATAAATGATAATGACTGGGGTTTGTGCTTTGCGTATACATTACTCATCTTAGCAGTTTTAAACTTTGTGACACTTATCCAGCAACCGTTCAGGTCCTGGCCAGGCATACACCTCAGAGGTTCTCACCAAGACTACACTCACGATCCCCCACACGAGATTTAAATACATGGCTTAATTAACTACTCATCAACAGCCCTAAAGAAAGACACAAACAACAGGATAATGGCAATAGAGATAGATAAAGATAAAGCACTCTGATGGGTGTTAGTACTGTTTTTCTCTACATTAGGAAAATAGTGGTAGCTTCCTGCAGTACAAAACTTCTTGTGCTTATGCACATCCTATCTTAGGGTGCAGTTTACCCACGTTATATTCCAAAGTCTGTGTGTGAACTAAACCCTTAATGGTTTCTCTTAAAATTATAAAGGGAGATAATTTTTCCATTGGAGATATACGTAAAGGTGCTTAGCACATCTTATTTCACTTTTAAAAGTATAACTTGATTATAATGTTAAATTTCATCTCATTCATTTGTTTAATCAGCTCGAAAGCATCACAGATAATTGATTGAAGAACATGTATAATAGAACCATTTTGTTTTTATTTTGCCAGTAGATTATTAAGGGATAAGATGACCTGAGATAACCCTTAGTAAATTTTTTTATCATCTTTCAATTTTTATCATATCTACGAATTTAAGATATATATTTAAAATAGTTTTTTTTTAGAGAGTACATGGTTGGCTCTTAAATCTAACAATCTCTGCCTTTTGTTGCAATGCCCAAAAAATGAATATTTAATGTAATTATTGATATCATTGGGTGTAATTTTAGTACGTTGCTATTTGTATTTTGTTTGATCTGTTTTGCGACTATATCCTTTTCTTTTTTTGGAACATTAGAGTATTTTTATTATTCTATTTTCATCTCCACTATGGATTATTGGTTATAGTTCTTTCTTTTAATTATTTTTTGTCGTTAGTCCAGGGTTTACAATATACATTTTTAACCCATCAAAGGCTACCATCAAATAATAGTAAACCCTAGAACGTATAAAAACCTTACAACAGTGTACCTTCATTTCCTCCCAACTCTCATTTTGCTATCATTATATACTTTACTTCTACATATGCTTTAAACATGCTACTATTTTTCTTTGCTTTAGAAAATAATCTTTAAAGTGAAAAAAAAATTTTAAAAAGGCTTTGAATTTTATCCACAACTTTACAATTTCTGAAGATCTTCATTCCTTTGTGTAGCTCCAGCTTTTTATTTGATATCATTTTCCTTCTACCTACGTAAGTTCTTTTAACTTTTCTTGTAGTACATGTCTGCTGACAATAAATTATCCCAGCTTTTGTTTGCCAAAAAAAGTTTATTTAGCCTTCATTTTTTCAAGATATTTTCAAATTGTATCAGATTCTCGGTGACAATTTTCTTCAAGTATTTTAAAGATGTCTCTCTATGGTCTTCTGGCTTGTACAGCTTGGGACAAGAAGTCTCTTCTCATTTTTATCTTTCTTACCCTGTATATAATGTGTCTTTATCTTTGGCTGACTGAGATTTTCTCTTTATCTTGGGACTGTCAACAGTTTGTCTATAAGGTGTACCTACCTGTGTTTTTCTTTGTGTTCTTCCTTCCTGTGTTTCCTTAAGCTTCTTGCTCTGTGATTCATTCTCTTTGACTACATATGGTTAAATCTTTTTGAAAAACATTTTTAGTTGTTGTCCTCAAGTTTACAGTATACATTTTAACATAATCTAAGTCCATCTTCAAATAATACTATACTGTTTTGGGTATAGCGCAGGTACCTTATAACAATATTCCTAATCCCTCCCTACTATCCTTTGTGGCATGGCTGTCCTTAATGCTATAATCACCTAATACATTGTTACTTCTATTCCTTTAAGTAGTTGTTTTTGTGTCAAAAATAAGAAAAAATTAAAAATTGTATTGAACTTTCATTTGGTCCTTCTCTGACATTTTTCTTTTCTTCATGTAGATCCAAGTTCATGACCTGTAATATTTTTCTTCTGCCTGAAGTACTTAATATTTCTTGCAGTATACGTCTGCTAGAAATTAATTTCTTCAGTTTGGGTTGTCTAAGAATGTCTTTATTTCTCCTTAATTTTTGAAAGTTCACTTCACTGGATGTAGAATTCTAAACTGACATTTTCTCTTCTTTAACAATTTAAAGATTCACTGCTCTATTTTCTTGCTGACATGGTTTCTGATGAGAAATCAACTGTAATTCTGTAACTGGAAAGGTGGGTTTTTCCCCTCTATTTCTCTTCGTGATTTTCTTTTTGTCTTTGACTTTCTGCAGTTTGAACATGATATACCTTGGTGTTGTCAGACCTCCCCAGATCTGTGGATTGGTCTCTGCCTTAATTTTGGATATGTCTCAGCTAGGATTACTTCAAATATTTCTCCTTCTTCATTCATTATTTCTTCTCCTTTTGTTATTTTAAGTACATAACACATTTTAATATTGCTTCACAGTTTTAAGATGATCTTTTATTTAATTCTTTTTTTTTCTTTGCATTAACATTTGAGACATTTCTATAGACCCATCTTCAATTTCCCTGATTCTCTCCTCAGCTGCATTGAGTCTTCTGATAAGCTGCCGGAGACAGTCTTTATTTCTGTTACTATGCTTCTTATTCCTAGTATTTCCTCTGGATTTTTTTATACTGCTGCTGACATTAGCCACTTGGCCTTACATGTGGTCTATGTTTTCCATTAGATGCCTTAGCACATTAATCACAATTATTTTTAATTCCTTGTTTGATAATTCCAACATCTGTTTCATGTTTAAGTGTACTTTTGAAGATTTCTCTACTTTTTCAGACTGTGTTTTTTCCTTGCCTTTTGGTATACCTTGTAATTTTTTGTTGAAAGCCAGACGTGGTGTATCAGCAACAGGTTCTGAAGTAAACAGGCCTTCAGTGTGAGGATTTATGTTAACCTCACTAGGTGCTGGGCTGTGTTTAGTGTTTTTTATTGTCATGTAGCTGAGGCTTCACATTCCTCTAGTGTCCTTGTTTTCATTTCCTCCCTTGGCTGTGGGGCTTCGTGTTGTGCTGTTCCTCAGCAGGTCTGTGTCTTGCGGCTCTCTCACCTGTAATCCACTGTTTATAGTGTAATACTGGAGTATTGGTGTGGTGGTAAAGTATTGAAAAGAAGAAGAGTTCAATAAGTTTTGGTGCTTTTTTTTCATTTAAGATAGTGATTACTATAATTTACATTTTACCAGTGAGGAAATGGAGGCACAAATGGATCCAATCACCTATGTCAGGTCACATGACTAATAATGAAGCGTGTCTGGAATCCAAACATCAAACTCCACAGTTGAAGCTCTTAATGTTGATATACTGTTTCACGTTTTCCAAGATAATCATTGATATTTAGTGAGTCTGGTCCCACATTATGCATCTATCATTTTCAAGAATAAGAAGTTAGATTAAAATAGTCTCCTAAAAGACATCATCGACTCACTAATCTCACCTCATTTTTAAGATTTAGAGCCTCAATTTCTTCCCTTTTTAAAACTCAGTTCCTTAGCAATTTACACTAACCCCTGGTGAAGTTCACATTGTGTATTTTAATAGCAATAGTAGATCAAAATCATCAACTCCTTTTGAAATAATGGGGATATTTTAAGTTAAATTAATTATTTTTTCCCAGCTTTATTGAGGTATAATTGACAAATAAAAATTGTATGTATTTAAGGTGCACAATATGGTGATTTTATGTACACATATGTGGTATTAATATAATGATTACTGCAATCAAACTGGTGACTATAGTTAATAATACCATATTGTTTACTTGAAATTTTCTAAGAGAGTAGATTTAAAGTGTCCTCACCATACACACACACAAAGGTTAAGTACGTGTAGTGACAGATGTGTTGATTACTTTGATTGTGGTAGTCTTTTAACGGGTCTGTGTCTCTGAGGTGTGGCTTTCACATGTGCTTCTGTCCTTCCTCCAGGTTTATAACTTCTTTATTCTCCCTTTCTCCCCTACCCCCTTCTCTGGCTGTAGCAGCCCTAACCCATCTCCTTGAAGCCCTGTTCACTTTTGAATATATTCTTTATTTTTCCCCTTGGGTGAGACAAGAAGGTGGGAGTGAGCTGGAGTAAGGAGGAATTCCCTTCTCCCAGGTAGGATAAGATTTCAGTATTTCTTTCTGGAAAAGTCTTTTCCCTGGAGAGTAGTAGGCCTTTGCCACGGAGACAGATCTGGGAGGGTTTCACAATGGCTATTTCTCACCTCCTCTTGCCAGAGCCATGAGAGGGTCTTTTTTAGATTCTTGGAGTGAAAACTTGGCAGGGTTCCTGGAGTGAAAGCCCAAGAAAATATGGAGACCCAATGTGACTGCAGCCCCGGGAGTTGCTCACTTTCATGCTGGTCCATACTCATGTTCTAGCAATGCATTAAATCTACTAGTTGTGATGGTTAATTTTATGTGTCAACTTGGCTAGGCCATGGTACCCAATTGTTTGGTCAAATATCAGACGGGATGTTGTTGTGAAGGTATTTTTGAAATGTGACTAACATTTAAATCAGTAGACTTTGAGTAAAACAGATTATTCTTTATAACAGAAGTGGGTCTCATTCAATCAGTTGAAGGCCTTAGGAGTAGAGATAGGAATTCTATCTCCAGACTGCCTTTAGTCTCAGGGCTCCAACATTGACTCCTGCTGGAGTTTCCAGTCTGCTGGGCTGCCCTGCCCTGCAGAGTTCAGATTTTATAATATTTAAATCTTACATATATGTATGTGTGGATATATATAGGATTCTGATTTTCTGGAGAACCACGACTAATGAATACACTAGTGAAGTAAATGATCTTCCCACTCATGACATCCAACAGCCTCAGCTCCAGGTAAGCAGATCTTGGGTGTTATATCTTTTTGAATTTGCCTTGTCTCTCTAGCTTTCAGGGTGGCCATTTTTCTTGAGACTCCAGTTCTCTGAAAAGTTCAAGAGAAGCTCTTGGTTTCCAGTTTGACGAGTTTTTGCTTGTTGTAAGGATGGGAATGATGACTTCCAGCACTTTACATCTCACAGCTGAAAAAAATCCAGCGAAATCTTGACCAATGTCACTTCAAATATCATTTCTTCTTTTTTTCTTTCTCTTCTTTTTCTGGAGCTCAAATTACATGTATATTAATTTGCTCATGTGACATTGTCTCATGGCTTTTAGATGCTCTATTCTATTTATTGCCCTCTGTTTTCTCTTTAGTTTCAGTTATTGACTTATCTACAAATTTATCAATACTTTTCTTTGCTATTTCAAGTCTGATGAAATTATCAAGACATTATTTATCTCTGAATTTTTTTTTTAATGTGAGCATATCCATTGGACGATTTTACTTTTATAGTTTCTATCTTGGCTTAAATTCCCCATCTTTTTATACATGCTTGTGATGGTTAACCTTATGTATTATTCATACGTGTTTGTGGTGGTTAACTTTATGCATTAACTTAGCTAAGCTATGGTGCCCAGTTTGGTCAAACACTAGTGCAGATACTTCTATAAAGGCATTTGTGGATGTAATTAACATTTATGATCAGTTGACTTTAAGTAAAGCAGATTACCCTCCAGGTTTCCACCAAAGGCCTCTAGGCCTTTCCTGATAAGGCCTTACCTTATTAGTTGAATGTATTAACAGCAAAGGTATATTCTTCTTGAAAAAGAAGGAATTCTGCCTCAAGGCTACAACATAGAAAGCCTGCCTGAGTTTAGTCTGCCCTGTGCAGAATTTGTACTCAAAAATACAGCATCAACTCTTACCTGAATTTCAAGACTGCTGAACTGCCCTACAGATTGCAGACTTACCAGCCCCTACAAGTGTGTGACCACCTTTCTTAAAATAAATCTCTCTTTCTCTCTTAGATATATATGTGCATCTTTCTTATGGGGGCTGTAGTACTGAAGAGATTTTCCCCAAATTCCTGCCCTGCATTTATCTTTCATTAGCCTTTACCTGCCTGTGCCACAGAAGTGGTTCTTTTGTCCCTGCACAAATGGTAGACTGCCGTAAATTGTTACTCAATGAAAGCCCCATGGTGGGGCAGGGGTGGTTCTCAATTTTCCTGTCCCAGCCTCAGTCATAGGTAAACTCTCGTGCCTGAGGCTCAAGGATGACACTTTTTCAGCATTCCTGCCCCTCTTTGTATTTTTGTTATCAATAGACTTTGGTTTTCTACCTAGAGGCTGATGACTTTTTCCAAGTGTCACTGTAGCGTTCATAGGGTGGAAATGACATTCTCCTGTGCTCTTTAAATAATGTATACTAAGAAAGAGTAAAACTTTCATAAACAAAAAAAAAAGACTTTTAACTTATTGCCAAATGGGGAATTCTGAAAATTCTCTATTTTAGGAGAGAACGACATGGGATATAAAGAACATAGAAATACACAATTAAAATCCCTGTCCCAAATTTCCAATCAATTAACTAAACTAATTCGTTTACAAATGCTAGTTCACTTACTTTGATTTGATTACATGGTGTTGAGTCTGGACCTGTAAGACATCATGACATCATGACACAACTTCATTCTTGCCATTGTGTTTTAGAATCATGTTCTAAACCTTGCTCAAAACTCCCTATTCTCCTATGTACTGAGTTTCTATAGGAACAGTAAATATATATATATAGTGTTCTAATAGAGAATATCTAGTGACACAAAAACTTGGCATAATGTTAGACCCAAAACAATGGTGTTTTATCAGGTGCAAGTTTCTGGGTTCTTGTTTTTGACGGTCTGTTTATTTTACTTGGATTTCATCACTTTATAAAAGCCTTCTTTCACACCAACCTTCAATTAGCCACATCCCCTTCTTCCTTCTACATACACAATTTTACAGTGTTACTGAAAATGCTTTAAAATAAAAAAATTATTTCTTGATGGGACTGAAGGAATGCCATCTTACAAGTTATAGAAATTCGTATGCATTTTCAGATCTTTATTATTGAAGTTTGATGATTAAGTCCATGTATAATTCTGAACTTTTGCTCTTGTGTTGCTTTTGGTTCTGTTGTTCTTGCTTCTCCCTTTGGACCACTGAGTTATATTTGCTCTATCAGAATAATTTGAGACAAAGAAAAAGGATTAACTTTACTCTGTTGTTACTTTTCTCATTCTTAGTACACTGTCTTGGGAAGACTTTTTAAATTAAAGCTCTATTTATTTTGATAAAAAATATTAAAACAAGTGTCAAATATTAATATTTTTTACATTTTCTATGGATTCTTTTCAATGGCTAACATTCTTTCATGTTTTCTTATTAGAGTAGACAATTGATAGCTGGTAGTAGCCTTATGGTATAAGAAATAATACTTTTATCTAGGTTACTCCATAAGTGAAATCATATCTTAAGAGTTCTGCAGAATGATTTAATGAAGATGACACTGGACCTGAAGTCAGGACATCTTGTTTCCCTCTTAGCTTGCCAGTTTCTGCATGCCTTATTGGGAAATTTATTTTCATCTAGCTCTCGGTTTTCTTACTTGTAAAATTTCATTAATACTCTGTATATATCCCAGCACTCCTGTGATAAACAGATTAATGTGTTTGTACCTAACACAATTAAAAATTAATGTCCCTATTGCAGCTGGCATAGGTTAACATTACACATTTGAAGACAATGACATGCAAGAATTCAAAGGATTTAAAGAAGACTGTGTTATGGATTCAGTACAACTTCATGGTAGAATTCAGAAACTCAGAATTTCAACCTATCTTCACTTTAGGGATTGGCCTTTACTCATTTGTGACACATGTTTTCTCTATTCAACAGTTTCTTTTCAATATTTCAATAAATAATGTCAACACTTGTTTTTCTACTTGCAGTTGGAAAAAAAGAAGTCATTGTTAGTTTGATTGTGCCATCCAAGCAATAGCTTCTTTCTATTTGTGTTGGCTTATGGATTTAGAAATAAAGGAGCTTTTTTAGGAAACTGAGACATAAAATTTTGATTTGCCAATCATCTGGCTTTTAAAAATTTTAATCCAGGCAATAATTTCCATGTGGATATAGACTCTTCCAATTATAATATTTTCCCTAAAAGCTTTTTATGTATCTACACATTACTCTAATGGACCACACAACAACTCCATTCTTTAAAAAAATATGCACAGAGAGTTGTATCATTAGAAGGAGTAGAACAACTAATTTCGGGAAAAATAAAAAGTTTCACAAGAGTCTGCTCATAAGTCAAAATAACTTTGAAGATAATTGCTGATTCTTCCCCACTACTCCTGTGCTTGTACTCATTTTGAACAAGAGTACAGTTAAAAGAAAATGCAGTAGTGATCATATATATAAACTCAGAGTCAGACATTTAATGGTCTATTAAAATATTCTCCCCAAAATTTGAGGGGAAATATTTCCTTGGGGCTTTGGTGAACATAACACTTGGGATTAGCACTTATGCCTAATTTGAAGTCATTTGCTTTGAAAATTGACAGATATTCCCAAGAAATAAAGAACCACTAATTCCGATCTTCAGTTCTCTCCCTTCATCTGGTGGTCTTTTGAAATCTGACAGATACAAAAGCTTTTCCTGGGAGGCATAGTCTGGCATGAATAAAGGCCAATATGAATGTGATTAAGAGAGTATGAGTTCTTTCTTGTGTTAGCAGAAATCCTGTAATTCTCTGTAGACATGATATACAGGGTGATAGAAGGAATATAAAGTTTAGTGTGGGCATCAATCACTAAAGCCTGCAAATCTACTCACTGTGGGGAACCATCCAGGACTTCTGTGAGAGCAGGGCTTTCTAACCCAGGGATTTCTCCTTGAGGCCTGCTTCTGAACAAGATGCATTCTGTTTAAGAAGTTCTTTTAAAAGGTAAAAGGTGGTTTTAGAGTCATAAAGGAGGGGAGTATCTATTATAGTCATTGAGGATGACCAATTCTTCTTACTCTGCTATTGTCTGCTTACTTGAATATAACATGCCTTGTATTTCTTTATTATGTTTCATATTTTATAGACAGTAGAAAATATTCAACATAAAATACTTACATATTTTCTGCCTTTTCAACATAATTTCTTTACTGTGCCACCCAGAAGCTCCCAAATGGCCTTTATGCTCTAGATTTTTAGAACCAGGATGAAAACAAAACTTAGATCCATCATGGATAATTCCTACCCAGCCTTAATTTTCATCATCAAAGTTTTAGAATGCTTGATTTTATCAGGTGCTTCTGGGGTACATGATCTCATATGTTTGCAATGGAGATAAAATTGTAAAATTGGCCAATCTTATTCTTTTGTTAAGTGTTGTAAAAATTTTTTATAACGATATTATTAAAGATAACTTAAATGCAGCTTCTGTCTTTTCATCCCTTTATAGACATCAAAGTTGGTTCTTGCCCGTGAATATCCCTTTTATCTGAATATTTCTTTATTTAGCATATTGTTCATGATCAGCTACTATTTAGTGTAGCACGGTTATTGAGAACATACTCTGGGAATAATCTAAGTTCAAAATCCAACATTTTCCAGGTAGTTACTTAGCTATTATGAGCTATAGTTTTCTATGTTGTGCAGTTATTAAATTGGACAGCATATAGGACAGCACTTGTATATGTTATAGGGAAAGTGATTATACCCATGTGATTTATTATGAAGCATGCACACACACATGGGTATGTATAACCTAACAGTGTTAAGTCTACGATTAAGAATGTGGAAATGCTACTTGTGTGCACTCTAAGGAATTAGCATTTAGATAATGGTGAATAGGCTGAACAATTGATGGAGAAGTGAAGCAAATAATTTTGTTGCACCTTTGAGTATTTTTTCCAGTTTTAGCCATTTGAAAATCTTCATACTACAACCACAATTCTTTATTTGATATTTTGTTTGGCTGTACTATGATTTGAATGTTTGTCCCTTCCCAAACTCATGTTGAAATTTAATTGCCATTGTAACAGTATTAAGAGGTAGGGCCTTTAAGAGGTGATTAGGCCATGGGGGCTCCACCCTCATGGGTGGATGTAACGCCTTAATAAAAGGGCTTTTGGCGTGGGCTCAGGCTGTTGGCTCTTCCACCCTCCTGCCATGTGTGGATCCAGCATTCCGCCTCACTCCGGAGAATGGAATGTGCAAGGCACCATCTCGGAAGCAGACAAAACAGGCCCTAACCTGGCCTTGGACTTCCCAGCCTCCAGAACTGTGAGCCAATACATTTTGTTTCTTATAAATTACCCAGTCTCAGATATCCTGTTACAGCAGCACAAAAGGTACTAAGACAGGCTAATGTGAATATACATAGGTGAGCATATCTTCACAGTAAGTTAATTAAATGAATAAATGCTTTTGCTGTGGAAAATAATTTCATTTGAATTATGTCAGCTAAATATTTTTTAAAAACTATTGTTAAAAAGGTAATTGAAAGAAATGAACTTTACATGAATGGGGTCATTTATGCAAAGATGAAAAAAATTAAATGATGTGAGAATGATTATTTTCTTTTAAGAAACTTTTAAGACATTTGCTCTCTTTGTGTGATGTAAAATAAAACTAGATTGTTTCCCAAACAGACTTTGCCTTTCTTTTTTTAATTTTTCGTGATCATGGGTACAGGAAATTTGGTTGAAATAATAAACAATATTGAAGTGATAGATGTGATAAATGTAATAAATATATTAAATTTTGTTGTCACATACCAGATACTAAAGATATTACTAATTTTCTGTTTACCAATTAAAGATTCCTTCTAAAATGACATACAAATCTTTATTATTGCAAAAATGATAAGGGACAGGATATATGAAAAACTCACACTGCCATCTCCACCTTGTTCTGGAGTTTGTTCATCCACTCAGCAAACACTGTGGGATGTCTACCATGTGCAAGTTGCCGAGAAGGCTCTGAGTGGAGAAACTAGAAATGAACCCAGTTTTATGGATCTTATAGACCATTACTGTAAAAATAAGTCATAAAGAGGTGCCGCCATAGCAATATTTAAAATAGGATTTAACTGGGGATTAATTGATCTTGTAAGAATAGAGGCCATGAGGTCAAGTTTTAAGTTGCCATTTCATTAGTGATTGAACATGTGATAGTGGAGGTGGTGACTGTGGAAAAAACCAGCAAGTATTTTTGGTCCAACTCCTCTCTCCATACGCCTCCCACCCTGACAGCAGCTTTGTTAGTCCTAAGCATTATTTCAGCCTTAATTTATATACAGGCAGCGAGGCCAATGTCCATCACTCAGATAAAGCTTGTATCTAAAATCTAAAATAATCTTCGTTTCCACTGACTTTAGATGTATTTTCAGAAACGATAACATCTAACAGGTCATAACTGGTTCAGAGCTGTGTTGACTCTTTCCTGACTTGCATTCTTTCCAGGGATCTAGAGCCAAAGAGTATGGCTGCTCCCAGCCCCAAATCATTAGCAGTGAGTCTCATTCTCCCAGAACAAACATTTCCCCATCATCAGACATGAAGTTGGCCCTCTTTCCTAAAAACAAGCCAGAATTAACATGGAAAGAGTGATTTACATCCAGCCCCTTCACCAAATGCTTCCTCCTTGTTGAACCCATGGTTTCCGCCAGGTGCTCCTGCAGGCAGGTGCGGAGGGGACGGTTCATGCAAGTGCCAAGGTGCAGATCCACTCAGCCCTCTGGGTGGCTGTGTGGGAACTTTCTGGCCTCTAGAAACTGCCTTCATTTAGGTCAGTGACCTAAATACATATTAAGAAGGGTAGAACTTCCTTAATCAGGAAAACAGACTTTTCCACCAGGATTCCACTTTCCTTGAAGCCCTTCCTTGTGAAGACTCTTAGTCTTTGATATTCAGTAACTGCCCTGCCTCAGTGTGAGCTGCATAAATTGTTTTCTTCAATTCCCAAAACTACAGCCTTCCTTCTGCACCTGATTATTAAAACTGCCATTTATTTATGATTCCTGTCATCTGAACATACAATGTCACCCCTTCCCATTGCTGTCATCTCCAACATTCTATAGGTTCTGGCTCCCTAGCCATTTCTCTGCCTAAAGTACCGCCTCCCTGTGTCAATTCTATGCCCACATAGATGGTCCATCAACAGCTTGACTCCTTGGTTTCTAGCAGTCTCCTCATGGCAAATCACCAGCCACACACCTCCACGGTCACCCTGCACTTGTTAACTATGGTGGTTCCACCGCTAAAATCACTACGTTGGGCATCCCACTCTGGCCGCACCTGCTTATGCTTCAAGATCTTAATTTCGTTTTTTTAAATTCATTCCTTGACCTCATTTCTTAATTTTTTTTCCCTGTGAAACACATCTCAGGCTTCTTTTTTTGGTATCTCCAGCTTTGACATCATGCTCCATTATTTTACCACTTGCTTAACAGCATTCTTGATTAGCCATTGCTTCATCATTTCTCTATCCACCACCAGACCTGGGTTGACTTAATCTGTTGTGTTTCCACAACCACCTAGCTGCTAAGAGATGCTAAAGAGAAATTCACACTAAAAATCATGCTAAAAACCTGGTGTGTTATTATTAACGAGACCCACCCATCTACTTACATTCATACCAAAAAGAGATTTTTTTTGCTTTCTGTTATAGAAGTGGTACCTACCCCCTCCCATCCAAAGTTAAAATGTTCCTCTGAGACCTGTATACCTTTTATTTTTGCTTTTCTTTCCTGTTGTATTAGCTATCTATTCTTACAAATCACCACAAAATTTAGCAGGTTAAAACACCAACCATGCATTATCTCATAGTTTCTGAGGGGCAGGAATTGAGGAGTGGCTTAGCTAGCTTGTCTTGGCACTGAGGCTCTCATGAGGTTGAGTTAAAGTGATGGCCAGGACTGTGGTCTGTCAAGGTTCAACAGGGGGAGGATCTACTTCCAAGTTCACTCACGTGGTTGTTGGCAGACCTCAGCTCCTTGCAGGCTGTTGGACAGAGGCCTCAGTTCCTTGCCATGTAGACTTCTCCACAGGCCACCTGAGCTTCCCAGGCATGACAACTATCTTCCTCCAAAGAGAGTGCAAGAAAGAACAGCTAAGACAGAAGCACAGTGTCTTTATTAACCTTATATCAGAAGCAGCATAACATCACTTTTGTCGTATTCTATTTGTTACACAGACCAACCCTAGTCAAATGGAGGCAGCTGCGTAGCAGTGTGAGTACCAGGAAGCAGATGCCATCTTGGACACTTGTTACAAAGCTGAGTAATTTCAAATTCTTGATTTTTCTTCCTCTCTCCTATTTGTTAACCTTTCTCCTCTATTGCCTCCTAATATTTAAACATGTTCAATTTCTTCCACTGGACAACTTGACTTTGGTCCACACTGCTCTGTGGAGATCTTGATCACCAAGTTTGCTGAGGGCATACTCATGGTTGGGTCCTGTGAACAATGCTCAGTCTCTAGATCTTACCTGATGATTGAGAAGCACTTCATGTTAAGAGCCACTTTCTCCTTTTTGAAAACTTTCTTTCCTTATTTTCCATCACTCTGTATTGTTCATGTTTTATACAATACCCTTATGCATTCTCTCGTGTTGGTTTTCTCTCTTAACGTTCCATTTTGGTCCTCTCCTTTTCTCACACTATACCATCTTCTTGGAAGACCCATTTACTTTCAAAGCTTTCTTTCATGGTATCTACATATTGAGAATGGTACAGGAGTGTCAGATTCATGATTGTAACTGATTATAAGCCATAGGCCTGCTTTTCTGGGAGTCAAACTGTTAAAAACCAGCTAAGTATGAACTCTGGCTACAAAATACATTATTTGACAGATACTCCAGCTGTTCTCCCCACTGAAAGGCATTTTCATGTCTTCAAATAAAATTGGGATAAAATTTAATCTAGATAAGATGATATTAATGTCTATTTATAAGTTTCTAGTGTCATTGCTTATTTGAACTCAGTATTTACTCTTTATAGATTTGGCTACTGCTCTTTGAGGACAGAGGTAACCAAGAGGAGCACAGTCCAATCTGGACTAAAACAAACAAACCAAACCAAACAAAACATCATCACTGTCTTCTCTAGATTCATGGGGAGATAAATGTTTTCCACCAGGATTTTGCAGGCATAACATGGCAGAAGTCTGCCTTGGCCATCTTGTTATGTGAGAGCATGCTGGAGTGGTGTAGAACAATTGTAGGCGATTACATTATCTGATGATCACTGAACCCAACATTGGCACAATAAGCCACCACAGGAAAGATTTCTACACAGGCATAGGAGGTTGCAGCCATTTACAGATATTGTTGAATTCACAGATTATGCCATTACTCTGCAGCTGGGAGTCAGCAGCCCCACAAGACATTGCCAAAACTCGGCTATTAAGGACCTGTACGATTAGGCAGTTTTTTTGTTTTTCTGTTTTTTTGGCAATTTGCCATTTTGTTTTCCTGTAGACAGTGTATATCAAACAAAGAAAATGGTTTATGCCAGTTTAGCATTCTAGAAGCTAATTAACTCTTTCAGGCCTTTAAGGTATCATTTGGTGCAAGGGAACAACTTAGTGCTGCATGGTTCTATACATTATTTCTTTAGGATACAAGTAATCCCTTTTTGGCACAGAAGAATTTATGCATTTCCTAATGTGCCTTGCTTATATTCAGGGGATATCTTACATAATGAGAGAATATAGACCAATGTGATTTAAGGTTCACAGGAAATCCAGTTCATGATGGATGCCTGCTATTTGTATGTATTAATGTTACAAATGTTTAGACAATGTTTGGACAAAATGATGGTCAGGGATTGAACAATGGAACTGAAACCAAAACCACAGATGATACTTAAATCATATTTTGTGTCAATATACAGCTAAGATATTGAACCAAAGTTTCTTATTAGATTAATCATTATGTCAAATTTTTCAGTCTTGAAATTAGTTTAAAATAATAGTGTGATATGCTGATTAAAAGAGCAGTATAGAAGAAGCACCATCAATACCTCACTCCATTAGGACCAGAATTTGGTTAATCAAAAAATCGCTTAAGGTAGGAAACCATGGAAAATGAATACACACATACATTATCCTTTTTATTTCAACCTAAAGCATGTAAATGTACCTTATTTTTGCTAATTTTTGATAAGATTGTTAGCGGCCTCCAAGTGGAGGTTATTCCAAGTTTTGGGGGATCATCGGGAAAAGAATTTCAGGATGCACCACATAAGCCAAGCAAGCAACAGCTTTCTTTAAAATTGAAAGTGATAGTACACTCTCAGAGGGGAGAGCGGGCAGGCTGGTAAGAGAGCAGCTGCACCGGGAGGAAGTGATTTTTGGTCTTTTGAAGTTTTACTAATTGAGGGGAAGAATATTCAGGGCTAAGGGGTTGGCTTTTACTAAGAATTTAGGTTGTAATTCCTAGAATTGGGTTCCCTCCCATTTTCATACCTGATATGGTTGTCTTGGAACTGTCATGGAGATTTTCAAGAGCAGAGAAATTTTAAAACCATGATATAAATGATATTGTAATTAGCTAAAGTCCATGTAAGGTGACAGAGACAGCTGACAAGACCGTTGAAGCTGGTTCTTGCTTGTGGTTATCAGCCCCTCTAGTTAGCTTCTGCCTGAGGGTTGTTTAATTTAACCCCTGCACCCAATCTTCAAGTCCCTGCAACAAGGTCTCAGCCCTGCCTCCTAGTCTCCTATTCTAACAAGATCTTTTAGTATCAATTGGTTAATTGGAGTTTCTTATATAGTATTTTCCTATGGCCTTTCAAAACAAAAATACACTCATGTTGCATCCTTCAAAATGCCTAGTTTTTGTTTTAATTGGAGCAATAGAGAGCATGAAGACATTATATAGCAATTTAAGTGCAAAATGTTTTTCGAATTTTATGAATTTCTCCTAAATTTTTAACAATGCTTTACCTGAACCCACTGGGACATATTTCTAGCAGCTTTCAATTATTAAATTTTGAAAAGTATTTAGCTTAGTTTTTATAAAACAACACCCCAAACTTCTTTGACACCCATGTTTTATTGTTTTATGTAATGTGTAATTAAATTACATAATTACAATATCTAGTACACCTGACAAGAGGTTTAGTAGGAAACATAATTGACACTTGATAAGTAAAAACCACATGGGGGGGAGGGAAAGAGTACAGTTACACCAGATAGTAGTCCAGTTGAAATATCCATCAGTATGAGTTACAGAGGCTTTGGAGAGACTGGATGAATCCACCAGTAGGAGCTTGTTACGAGTTTCTGTAGATTTGACCTACTAGTTGGAATCAAAACTTTGAGTTCTAATTCCATATGGTCTTGCCACTCAAAAAAATTATTAAATTCCTATCACTAGAAGATAAGTCAAAAAATACTTTGATCCTGATCTGCCACACTGGCACATGGCTTTGCTCTTCATGGCCACAAGACGGCTGTTGTACCTCCAAACATTGCATCTCTATTCCAGTCATGAAGAAAAAGTAAGTGACAAAGAGAAAGGTGCAGCACTTATATTAGAAAAATAACCTTTTCTGAGAAATCACTTGCAGTGTTTTGATTACTTCTTATGTACAAAAATTATGTCACATGGGTCCTCCTAGTTGCAACAAAGTCTAGGAATTAGTTATCCAGCTGAGCACACTGATGCCCAGAACAAAGAAAAAAAATCAGGATTCTGTTGGTAAGAAAGAAGGAGAGCTTAGACATAGTACAGGTCACTAGCAGTGTCTTTGTGCTTCTTTCAGATCTTAGCTCAAATGGCTCAAAGGCCGCTTCCTCCAGGAAGACTTCCCTGACTTCCAATCCTAGGTTCCCTGTTGTAAATTCTCATAGCCCTATATACATTTTCTTCAAGTGATTTTGCTTTTATTTTTGTGTGAATTTGATTACCATTTTCTCTCCTATATAAGTATGATGGCAGGGGCCTTCTTGCATTTTTGCTCACTAATTTATACAACATCCAACATATTGCCTGATGCATAATAAGTACTTAGTATGTTTATTAAAAGAACAAGTGAATAAGTGATTACCATTACTTTTAAAAAGTCTCCAAGGAAGAAAGTAATTAGATGCTGCCTTGTAGCCTATTGCAGTGTTTAAACACCCTCAAAACTAGGTCTATTTTTCCCTACAAATTTTTTTCCTGCTCTCAGAAATCCAATTTTACTCTTTTTTTTCTAATTAAATCAGAGAATAATTGGTCAATATCGTCCTCATAGCAATTTTCTTTTTCTTTTTTTTTTTTAGAATGAGTTCCTGAGTTAGGTGTTTCTATTTCATTTTTCAGGCAAAATATCCACAGTTTCTTTCTTATAAATCCTATTTTCACTGTTTCTGCTTCATTCAGTCATGGATATAAAACACTTGTGTAAGAAAGGACCTGAGGCTCACCTCGTTCACCCTCCTTACTTTGGAAGTGGAGAAACCCAGGCACCAAGAGGTTACCTGAATTGCTCAAATGACATATAACAAGCTCCTAGCAGGGGAAAAATATAGTTCTAATTTTCCAATTAATTCCCTGATTCATGCTCTAGTCTTTTATACTACATTGTTTTAGAGATGCAAACAAGGTACAGTAATGAAAAAAGGTCTAATCCCACCCCATGTACTCAAAATAATTGTCCATTGTCCTTGGTTGTTCTGTCTATATTGGAATTGGCAAAAGCTGAATTTGCTCTTATGTTTGTAAGTGGGAATTAAATATCTGAAGATGTATTAATTAGGGTCATTTTTACATTTAAAGTCCTTAAAAAATAATCTGTTTCATTTGTTATCTCTAAATTTTATTATATCCTTGCCATTTTGTCAGTAAGAGTTTACATTTTTGAATTTCATAAATATAGGCATAAAATACTGTATTGGTTTGTTAGGGCTGCCATAACAAAATACCACATACTGGGGGGCTTAAACAACAGAAATGTATTTTCTCACAGTTCTAGAGTCTCGAAGTCTGAGATCGAAGTGTCAGCAGGGTTGTTTCCTTCTCAGGCCTCTCTCCTGGGCTTGCAGATGGCCACCTTCTCCCTGTGTCTTCACATGGTCTTTCCTCCATGAATGTGTGCCCCTGGTGTCTCTGAATGTGTCTTAATCTTTTTTTATAAGGATGCCAGTCAGATTGGATTAGGGCCCACCCTTATGGCCTCATTGTAACATGAACATCTCTTTAAAGGCCCTATGGCCAATATGGTCACATTCTGAAGTGGGGGGTCTTAAAGCTTCAGCATATGAATTTTGGGGGAGGGACAATTCAACCCATAACAAATACCAATCGTGTAGTTCCTATAAAAGGTCCCCAGAAGGACCCAAGTTCCTAAGATAATATATTTTCATTCTTTACTGAAGAAATATTGTTAGGACCTTGATTTTCAATATGCTTGTTGCAGTCCCAGTTTATAACTCCAATTTCAGGCTAATATTGTTAATGAAAACTGAAAAATTCATTGAAATTGAAATCCAACTATTGATTCACTATGGCTTCTCAACTGTTTCGAAAGATACATGTTGCCCAATCTATGTGTAATTTCGCTAGGCATAAGAATCAAGACTATGCGTTGAGAGACACTTAGACCCAAATACCACCCTTTCTAGCTTTGGGGACTTAGGAAAGTTTCTTAGTCTAAGCTTCCTCATCTATAAAATACAGATAATGTCTACCTCAAGAATTGCTACATGTCTTAAATTGTGTTGAGTGCATAATTCCAGACAAGCAATAAATAGGTATCATTATTATTTTTAATATCACTTTTCACATCTAATTTTGTCAATGTACTAGTGGATTATACTTATTTAATAAAGTCCGTGTTCCAAGAAGTTTTGAAATTTGTATCACTGTAATTTTAATTTTAATTGAATACATCATGTATTATAGACAATGATATTCCACAAGGTAATGAGCCATATCAAATACAATAGATGAATTTTACACTCAATTACAAACAAAGTTAAATTGTAATTGTTTCCTATGAGACCGGAGAGAGGAGTAGAAGTTCTTCATTCCTGATCCCATCTAGAAAGGTTTGTCTGTTGAGCATGGCATTGTCCCAGCTCCCTTGGAAATGGCTAAGGGACTGAAAAATTGTCAGTGTGTCGCTTAACTACCTGCACCTGTCTGCATAAGAACATGTTCTATGGTGATTATGGATCTGGTGCAAACCATCATGCGTGGGGTTTTATTGCACTTCAATTTCCCTTCATATCTCAATTCGGTCCCAGGGCTACCTTTTGGCTTATGAACACCCAATTCAACACAAAATAAATTGGTTCTACTCAAGAAGATTAGAAATGGTGGGAAATATAATCCCCTCCTATTCTTGGCAACAGTGTGCATTATTTTTAACCAGCAAAAAATACACAGGAGAAAGAGAACAAAGATTTGTCTTTCAATGACGCTGAAGCTCCCTCAGCTAACCAGCCTGATGCCGACTTTGAAAACCACACTGACACTTCACTCTGATTCAGCCCTTCCAGGGCTTAAGAGACAAGGTTGGAGGGGCATCCAGAGGAAGGCTTGCAACTCCTCTCTTGGCAATGAACTCTATGCTTCCAATTGCAGGAAAGAATACACAAGCTCAGAATCTCTCGGGCTGAGTGACAAAGGAGGAAAGTGGATGGTTTCCATGTAAGGCTGAAGCTTCTGCTTCCTAGCTTCCTCAGTCGCTCCATCTGCCTCTTCAGAGAGCTCCCGTCTCCCACTGTGTGCAGCTGAGCTTGAAGCACTCCTGGAGGCATAATGATTGGGACAAAGATATTTCCTCCAGTTGTCAATGGCACTCCTATCCTGAAACTCTCCCAGGAACCTCATCCAAGTCTTCCTGCTTCCCATCCCTATCTCTGTGAACAAGAGGGAGGGCTTTGTCACACTGCTCATTGATGATCATATTATTTTCAAGGCCATTGTATCTAAATATGAAATAATATTTTTGTTATTTTCAAACGTAAGGTCCTTGGGAAGATCTTGCCTATTGGAACTTGTTAACTATACTTATAGCCAGAAAAGGAGATCACTATATAGAGGAAGAGCCAGACTGCTGTGTCTAGATACTTAAAAAGACATTTGGAGGAGGAGAGCATCTGCAAATGTTGATGAAAATGGGTTTGGAACTTCTCTTTTGATCAGGAAATAGGTGGACCATAAAATGTCTGATGCATGATGCCGCCTGCAGCAAATCCACATTCTGAGACCCAGTCATTGTGTTACTCTAGAAAGCACCAATAGAAAAAGGGAGGACGCTTAAAAGACAAAACACATTCCAATTCCTTTAGTTGGATTAATCAAAAGCTGTCATATTTTTAATTCTGTAAAATTACTGGTCATTTATACTTCGTCTCTCAAACCAGAAACTTTTTTGAATAGTGTCCAAAAATACTCATTGCTATTGTGATATACAAGTTTGCTTATAACTTATTTTGTTTTCTACAGTTGTTTGTGAGTCTCCAAAGGGCAGTGGCCATATGTTATGATTTTTTATACATCAGGCATTTTCTTGCTAAAGAGGGACAACCAAGATATTTTTATTTAATAATGGTGATGTGAATGCATCATAACAAGAGAAGCTTAGAGCTGGAAGAGATGTTTTATCATTTACTTTTTTTGTTCTTGTTTTTGTTTTCTTTTTGCATTATATAAGACCCACATGGTATAAGTAAGAAGAGTTAGAAGTGGTTAGTTATAAGATCTAAGAAATGAATCAGGTCTCCAGATTCTTCTGCTAAAATAGAATGATGATGACAGTAATAACAACAGAGCAGATTTTATCATAAAGCAGCATAACTCAAGGGAGCAAGCTTCTGGTTGAGGAATGGCAATGTGGTTCGGTGGACAAGCAATGGCTTGGAGTCAGGACGTCGATGCTGCAGTTTCATCTCAGCCATGTGTAGACCTGAGGTGCATGTGGCTCTATGGGGAGTCAGCCAGCTGTGGATGGTAACCAATCATGGCAAAAATGAGTCCTCGGAAGTTATCACTGTCATTAAGCTTTTTTCCTGAGGAAATCTAGGGTTCTAGGAAAGTACTAGCTGATTGAAATGAGTTTTATTTCTATTTTTATTATTTTTTATTTTTGTATTTACAGGAAAGTCAGCAAGGTATAACTGCGCCCATCCTAATATAGCTGTTGAACATATACTAATTCTACTGAGCATTCAGGTTTAGGGAACACAATACAGGAAGACTCTTTCTAAGGGCTTGTCTTGATAGAAAATGACCTGAAATTTGCTCCAGATAATAGGCTGATTTATAGAGTTGTTTTAATCTCTTTGACCTTGTTCTAAAAAAGAATAGTAAGAGAAAAATTCAGATTGTTTGACTGTTCATTAAATGTCGATCTCTATGAGTACATGCAGAACCCTTCCCTCTTTGGTGCCTCTATCCTGTTCCCTTCATTTGTTAGCAAACTTAGTCTATATCAGGAACTTTTTTGGCTGGATCCAGGAACTTCTTATCTTAAATTTCTTTCTAAAGAGACTGAGGGTTTTGAAACAGAGAAGTCTGACTTGTCAAAAGAATCCATAGCATTACATGAGGGCAGTCTTGTTAGTATCCTGGATGAGTTGGGAGCTGAAAAAACAGAAAGAGGCTTTTGGTTTATCATTAGCGCCTCGATTCTGTAGTTGACTTTTACATGATCAGGGCTGGAAGAGACACCATAACCGGCAGAGACAAAAAGCTTGCAACATCCTTTGCAAAAGAAATAAATAATCCTTAGAGGTGTGCCTTCTTTGTCATTTTTCTTAGCACATTTGAGAGTTAGATTTAAAAAGATGAACAGTTTAAATATATTATATATATGCACAAGTACTTAATAGAACTTAATAAAAAGAGAATAAGGAAATTTATTAAAATCAAATTGAATGAAAGGCTGTAACTGAAGAAGATAAAATAATAAAAATTAAATAGAAATAATTGAAAAGTCCTTTCAGGGGAGACTACTGCAAACTACAAGCAGATGTCCTGGCTGGCTGTCTCCTTAGGGCTAAATATCATTTCATGAGCTATCTTGGGGTAAGAAGTATGTTATATGAAGGCAAAACCTGTGCATCCTGCCACACAACCATCTATATCTTTGAGAGAGCAGAGTCTACCAGATTCTGCTTAATCCAACCGAACTCTTATTTACCCTAGATTTCTTCAGAATATCTTTCAGCAGCCAGGCACACCACTATCCTTTGCATTACTCTATTTTTCAAGTGTACCTAGCTATATCTAACCACCTTGTTTTAATGTTTTCTCTGAATTTATGTAAATTCAGAACATTTGCACTTAATGATTCTTAGGTCTTATTCAGATGTAAATTTCAATCATAATGATAGAAAAAGTAGAAATAATGAACTCTAATTCTCTTACTGCTATATTCAGACTAGAAATATATTGCTTCATCTTATTTATGTTAATTATTAAATTCTTTTTTGTTCTTGATTTGGAGAAAAGTGTTGCTTTAAAATGTTTATGATTGGTGACCAGCTGATGTTTTTCAAATGTTAATCTGTATTTCATTTCCATCCCTCATGGAAATATAATAATACAGAAGCTAGTTTGTTACATGCCATAGTCTCTTAAAGAGGTAGAGGAAATAAATACGTTACTGAACTCAGGGATGTTCGTGGAGAGCCATTCAACATTTCATTATCTTTAAAAAATAGAGCCGCACATCGCTGCATGGTGATACAGAGAAGTTTGACTGCTTAAAAGAATAATTCTGAAGAAATATTACATTACAAATGCAAACAGATTGAGAAAGCTGAAGTTGCTCAGTATGTATTGGTAATATTAGATTATGTCTCCGCATTCAGAGTAATAAGATTCAAATTTCCAGGAAGGGAATGAAAAATTATATACCATTTTATTTGTTTATTATTCAAATAAGTTAGTGATTTATATCACTTTCAGGGAAGTAGGAGTAAGAAAAAACTTTCTAAGGTTAGGAAACACAGGATATAGGACTTTGAACATGTAAACATCTAAAAAGAGATGCTTACACAAAAGATGGAAATATACAAATGTTGGTCCAACTTATGGGGAAAAAAGGGAGAAATTACTATGTCTCAAATGTATGTGATCAGTTTGTTTTAACGAAGAATTTTGTACACCAGTACAGTTTCTTCATGACCAACATCATGGCCTGAAATTTCTAACTACAATAATTTACAACATGCCTGAGTGTATCTTATGTGGGTTTACTTGGAAGAAAAATCTACTATAGTTTGATCTGCATAGAGGTGAGTACTGGTCCTCTATTTATTAAGTATGAAATGTCCAATTTCCTTAAGTACTAAATTTGACAGTGGACATTGCTGACATTTCACTTTGACACTTCTTGTTTTATTTTTACTGTGAAGTTACATCATCATTCCTTCAAATGCACATTTTGGCTTGTGATTATCTTTCAAATTTTTTTAGAGCAATGTTTGTGAAATCATGGATAAGTTAAAAATTTGTGTTATTTTCAAATATGAGTTCCTTCGTGGAACCAATGCACTGCAGACAGCTCAAAATATCAACAAAGTGTTTGGGAAGGATGTGGCTAATGAATGCACAGTACGTCAATGGTTTGAGAAGTTCTTTTCTGGTGATTTTAATCTTGAAAATGAGCCTTGTGGGCAACCAAGACCAAGGTGAGTAATGTTGAGCTAGAAGCTGTAGTGGAAGAGAATCCATCTTAACCTATGCATGAATTAGCAGCAAGGTTTGACGTTACTATTCCAACAACATTGGACCATTTGAAACAAATGGGCAAGGTAAAGAACCTGGATAGATGGGTACTGCACGAATTAAACAAGCATCAGAAGAGAATCGTCCCAAAGTTTGCCCTTCCTTGCTGTCATGGCATGAAGGCGAACCATTTCTACACCATACTGTAGTGTTCAGCACAGTGGTTGGATAAAGATGAAGTGCTGAAACACAGTACAAAACTGAATATTCACCTAACAAAGCTAATGGTGTCTGTTTGTTGGTGCAGAGCTGATATTATCCACTATAGCTTCATGAAACCTGGTCAATTGATTACAGCGAATGTCTACTGCAACCAATTGGATGAAATGATGAGGATGTGATTAAACAGCCAAGACTGATCAATAGAGACAGGCCAATCCTCTTGCAAAACAACACTCAAGCGTGTGTCGCACAAACAAAGCTGCTCAAACTACAGAGGCTGGACTTGGAAACTCTCTGTCATCCACTGTATTCACAAGACCTTGCATCAACTGACTACCCCTTCTTCCAGGCTTTGGACCACTTCTTGCAAGGAAAATATCATCACCACTTGCTCTCCAGGCTTCTTTGCTGCTGGCATAAACAAGCTACCATTGAGATGGCAAAAACTGTGTTGATAGTTTAGGCGCAAACTTTGATTAATTGTACTGCTTCTTGTGTGAGATATAATAAACTACACTTTTGATTCCAAATCAGACATTTCATATTTAATACAATGCATTTGCAGTTTTATTTAAAATATTTATACCTTCAAACAATTAGGAATTCAATAATCATTACCCTTCTCTTATTCTGCCTCAAAATACCCCAGCCATAAGTTTTCTTGAAGAAAATTCTTAGGAACAGACATAGCTTTCTGGAAAGAACAGAGACGCAGGGCAAGGAAAGAGAAAAGAAGAGAAATCTTGTGTTTTTGAGAGAACTAAGGGAAAGAGAAACAAAAGTAGAGTCACTCACCACCACAGTTTGAAGCAGTACACCCTGATGGGTAAGCAGAGAAACATGTCAAATGCTAGATAAATTAAGAAAAAGTGGTAAAGCCAATAACATAAAATATTATCTCTCTTCACAAAACAGTTGTGTATATAATAATAAAAATAACATACGAAATAATCAAATACTGTTCTAACAAGATATAATGAAAAAAACAAGTGGAGCCTATCTTCTGGCTAAAATGGAGTAGCTTGTATTAAACCAAATGTCCCACCAAGAACAACTATCCTGATCCAGAGGGTAGGAAAGATCCCAAAGGAAGGAAAATGTAACTAGCCCAAAATTCTCTGCCGACTTTTCTCCTTAAGGCATTTGGTGATTCCTAGTTTTGAGAATCTCAAAATCCATGTATAAGCAACTACTTAGAGGCTAAGAAGTTAAATTCAGGGGTTTATCAAGGAGAACCTTAGTAAACATTCTAAATTTTTAGCTGATACTCCTGAAGTGGTTCATCTTAAGAGTAAGGCAAACCAGGAAAATGGGGCATACCTCAGAAATACCTACAGCCAGCCCTCCTTCATCTCAATCCCTTATTGGATCAAGGTGACATGCTCCAATACTAATTCTTTGCTACAAGCAAAATTAATCCCATCTGGAGAAGGTAGGCATTAACCAGGGCCTCTAAAATTTTTCATACATAATGCCTGATAGAAAAATTTTTTAATTACCTGGTAATTTCAAAGGAGCAAAAATAAAGACTGAGAGCTGACTTTTCAACCCACAAAATGGAAGCCAGAAAACAACAGAATAACATCCTTCAAATAGTGGAAGAAAATGCCTACCAACATAGAGTTCTATGCACGTTGAAAATATCTTTTAAAAATGAAGGGGAAAAATAAATACTTAAAGAAGCATAAACTAAGATATTAGTCATCAGCAAAGCTACACTAAAAGAAATAACAAAAGGAGTTTTTCAGATGGACACATACAAATGGCAGAAGGAATAAAAAGCACTCCAGAGGGTAAACAGGTGATAAATCTAAAGCATTGTTGACTGTATAAAACAGTGTTCAAGACTAAGATTGACTTATGATTTTTCTTTCTTATAATATTCTTGTCAGGATTTGGTATCAAGGTAGTGCCAACCTTGTTAGCCAAAAATGCCTATAATATGGAGATTTAATTGAGATAATGTATTTGGAAGAACTTAGCCATCTTGCAAAGGATAGATGCTCAAAAAGAGTGAGTGATGTGGTGGAAAGTGTTTGAAACCCCCTGGATTCTAATCTAAGCAGCCCAATTCACTCCCTATTTAACTTCAGAACGCTTGCTAAGTCTCTTTGATTCTCAGTTTCCATATGTATTAAATGAGAATCATTATAATGTTCTCATTATGTTTTTCCACAAAAATTAAATATTTCAACTAAGCATTTCTGTAAGGTGCTTAGCTCAATGGCTGACTGGCATATATTTAGTGTTCAACAAATGTGAGCTGCTTTTACCCCCTTCTCTTCCTTTTCTTCCTTTGTTCATTCTTTTTTCCTCCCTGAATGTCTCAGGTTGGGTTCCCTGGATGCAGATTCTGAGTAGGTGTTGGCAATGCAGTGTGTTTATCAGGGATTCTCACCTGCAGAAGGGAGTGGTGGTGGGAACAGGACTGGGCAAAGGGAGACACTGAACCGAGATGCAGCTCCAGGGAAGCTTCAGACAACCCCTCGGGAGAGCTGTGGAATATATGTATATATCCCATTGGATTGGACCCACATGGGACCTAAAAGGCTGGCCTTTTACACCTCTGCCTGGATCAGTGATTGAACATGGTCTGCCCTGGGAAGTGTAGGCCCTCGGACCAGCCTGCTGTCTGTAGCAGAGGTATACCTGAGACACAGGGATTCAGGCAGTACATCCCCGTGTCCACCATGCTCTCATTTCCTCTTCCCTTCCTCCCTCCTCCCTCTTTTCTTCCTTCCTTTCCTTCTTCTCTCCTCCTCAGTACACCAAAAGAAGCCATTGATTTAAATATTTTCTTTGTCCACCAATATGAGGTCTGTGCTACAGAATTTTATCATAGTGGACATATTACAGAACCAGAACGGGGTCAAAATTTGCTCATCTATAAACATTTAAAGCAGGGAAAAAATAAGTATTATTCATTCCAAAGAGTGAAATCATTTTGACCTTATCACCTTTCCTAGGACATGTGGCTATAATCATTAGCATTAGTTGTTGATCTGAAAAAGAGGAACCAAAATACAGCCACTTTTGAATCTTAATTTAGTTAAACATTAATATTAATGTTAATATGAACACATTCAATTGTGCATGAAATTATTGCTTGGCTAGAATCATTAGCACATGTTTAATCTTTATAACAACAATTGATAAAAATTTAAATTATTTAAAACGTGTATAATTATGTTGTTCTCTTTTACATAGCTGTTAACCAAAATTTGAAAAAGCATTTGCTCTTATGAGGCTTTGAAAATATTGAAGTACAATAAGTTTTAGGAATATGGAAAATTAACGCTTTTACTAGTCCTTTGTAATCTTTTGGATCATAACTATCCTAAGACATTATACTTTTTATAGACAAAATTCTATGTGTGTCTAGAGCGTTTTATGGTGGATAATTGTTTAAAATTACTTGCTTACTTCCTCTTCTAATATCCCTTTTCACATTGTTCAGCCTTGACACAAACGCCTCTAAATTGATCCTTTATAAGCATTGGAAGAAAAGAGGAGAGCAGAGAGTGGGGGGGAAAATAAATTAAAAAGAGCAAAATGAAAGTAGTACAACATTTTGCACATACTCAAAACAGGAACCCTGTATTAGTTCTCTATAGAAATGAACAAGGAATCAACTTCCCTTTTATTTTCACCCTCAAAACTGTAAGCCTTTATAAGTCTTTACGTAAAATCAAGGGAAAGCTCTTGGATGGAAACGGATTTGTTCAGGTTAGTTGGAAAACCAATTACGGATAGATAAAGCATCCAATGAACAGATTAGATTTTTGTGCCATAACATATTTGCATTCAAACCAAAAAGCTTGCGCTGGAGCAGTGTGCATGCACCTGTTCCTTGGCTGCTTCATGTGACTCTCATTTGAGAGCTAAAATTAAGAATGTGTGGAATATTATGTCTAATAATATCATACATACCTTCGCCACAGTGTTATACTCTACAATCTAAAGTAATAGAGGGATTACTGTTTCTGTTCATTTCTGCAACTTATTGAGAATTATCTGCTCTTTTTTGAGGCTCTCATATTTCCCCATAAGAAAATGATGAATAAATTTTTTGATTCATTTTCTTTGACATGGAGAAACTTTTCATTATGCAATATTTGGATTGTATATGACATAAACGTTAAAAAAGTAATTTTTGGCTTTCAATTTACTGCCACAGTAATAAGATGGGGTCTCTTTATAATACATATATCATTAAATAAATCTGTAAAGCTATGTTTTACTTGTGAAAACCATTTGGCAATATAGATTTCTCTAAGAGTGTAAAATCTCAAGGATTTCATACTAGCTGCCTGGATTAGCCATGGAGTCAGCAAAAACAAATTGAAAAAATTAAACATATTTTTATTGGCGTATTTATGTATTTTTCATCTTAAAAGAGGAAAGGGCCACTTTTGATTATTCAGGGATGGCTACATAAACTGCTTTTCTTTGTCTTCAAAAAAGGGAATAATAAAATCGTCAACCGTTACATGTCTTCTGGAAACATCTGAAAATCATTCACTCATTCATTTGATGGATATTTATGTAGACTTACTATGGTCCAGGCACTGTGCTCAGGGCTGGCGATATATTGATAAACGGACAGATAAAGCCCCTGCCTGCCTGGAGCAGGCAGAGTACTAGTGTAGAAGACAAATTTAAAAAAGAAACAAAGAAATAAAAAAATTCAAATGAAAAAATTGGTATGAAATATAATTTAAGTAATGATAAATGCTGTATCAATTTGATTTCAGTCAAAGAATTATCAAAAGAACATTACCTAAGACAAACCCTTCATAACTGTGTATTTTAAGAATTTAACTAGTATCATACACTCAAAATGAAGAAGTTTTAAAAGATGCAAGAAATTCTATTTACATGGACATTGAAAATATAACAGGCCAGACACCAATGGAGAAGAAATTATAACAGCATAAGTAATTATTTTCTTTATATCTATAGCATGACTTCTGAAACAAATTCCACCCCTTTCAAATTACTGAAGATAGTCAGAAACATTCTCCCCAGAAATATATTTGAATATGGCAGTCACCAAAAATAGATCATATGAGTCATTGTATCTCACAGTTAAATTGCAGTGTTGAGGAATGACCAGACTGCAGAAGTGAGTTTAATTTAACTGGAGCCTTGCTGGCTCATTTGTCCAGAAACAGCCATGGTATGCAAAGGCATGCCAAGGGAATTAATAACTGATAGATGATCAGACCTGCTCAAAGTGGTAGTAATCATTTGCTACTTAAATCACCACATTTTGGCAAATAAAAAGCCTTTGCTGGTGCCAAATCTGTAATTACTTTACTTAACAGTGATGACATGTGTGGCTGTTCTGCAAGGTCCCATACTGATGCTTCTGTTGTTGGCTGAAAACCACCCAGTACTTGAGATAATAGCCTCATTTCTGCATCTGTCTCTCTGCTGGATGGTCTTTTAATTCTCTTTTTCCTTTCTGTTTTGTTCTTTGAAATTTAAAAGAAATTTAAATCTTATCTTTTTGTCGGAGATGGGGTTAAGGTTTGTTTGAACAACTTCACAATCTCTTAAACATAACTTTTAAAAATTTTCTGTCTCCACATGATGATATTAAATAATGACCTTAGATAATAGAAATGGCAGCCTATTGCTACATCGATAGTCATGTATGTATATGTCTATTCCTGTGACCAAGTGTTATGCACTGATAGAAACCAGGGCCAGATTTTCTCTAGTAACTTCATTGCTTCCTAGTAGCAAGTCCCAATTTCAGGCCACTAGTACAGAGCAACCAACTAACAGTGTTCAAAGTGCTGAATGAAAATTACCCCTATTAGGGTCTGAACACCTAAATTACAGCTAGGGAGTAATGTAGGCTGTTGAGAGAATAAATCCAAATGTGCAGAATCTCAAGTGGAAGGTTTCCACTTAGGAGGGGAAAAGTCTAGGCCAATTTATGTAAAAAGCATGAGAAAATATTTTCCAACTCATGAAAGGGTTTCATTCCAAAAAGATTTTTCTAAGATATTTTCTTGGAACAAAGTAAAAATATTTTGTTGGGTATTAATATAGCCACTCTGATTTCTGTTGGCTAGTGTTTGTATGGTATGTATATATATTTTTCCCATACTTTCATTTTAAACCAGTGTCTTTATATTTGAAATGAGTTGCTTTTAATTGTTTAAGTCACTTTCTTAGAGTCAAGTCCTGAATTTTTATCCACCCTGAAAATCTCTGCCTTTTAACAGGGATGTTTAGGCCATGTATATTTAATTCAATAATCAATATAATTGGGTTTAAATATAACATTTGTTATTTTTTAAAAAAATTAGCCCTATCTATTCTTTGTTCCTTGTTTCATTTTTCATTGTCTTGTTTTCAAATAATTGAATATTATTTTATAATTGATTTTATCTCTATTATTCTCATCTCCTTTGTTTGTGTCCTTGCTTTAGAGTTTCAACACGTATCCTTAATGTACCACAATTTACCTTCAAATGATATTATACTACTTCACATATGGTGTAGGAATGTATAACAGTACATTTCTTTGCCTCTCCTTTCTTATTCTTTGTGCTATGGTTTTCATGTATTTTGAATCTACATATGTTATATGCCTTAATACATTCTTTGTTTTTGCTTTAAGTAGTCACTTATCTTTTAAAGAAAGTAAATATTGAGAAATACATATTTTCTATTTATCCAAATATTTGCCATTTTCTACATTCTTTATTCCTTTTCTTAGATACAAATTTTCATCTGGATCATTTTTCTTCTCCTGGTAGAACTTTCTTGAACATTTGTTGTAGTATAGGTCTGCTACTGATTAATTTTCCCAGCTGTTTGTATGTGTCAATAATTCTTTATTTCACATTTGTTTTTGAAGGATGTTTTCTCTGGGTAAACAATTGTTTTTGTTTTTGTTTTTGCTTTTCCACTCTCAACATTTTAAAAATGTCAATCCATTGTTTAATTGTTTTATCACTTGCATAGGATCTGATGAGAAGTCCATTGTCATTCTAGTCTTTGTTTCTCTATGCAATGAGTCTTTTTCTCTTTATTGTTGGTTTTCAGAATTTGATTATGATTTCTCTTGGTGTGGTTTTCTTCAGGTTTTTCTTTTCGAAGCTCTTTCAGCTTCTTTAATATGTTGGTTTATAGTTTTTATAAAATTTGGAAAATTTTATTTCTTCAATATTTTTTGTCTCCTTCCTACCCCATTCCTTCCTTCTGGGATGCCAATGACATGAATGTTAGGCCATTATATTGCAAGTCACTAATTCTCTGGGGGTTTTTTAATACTTATTTCTCACTGTTCTTCATTTTTAATAGTTTCTTTTGTCATGTCTTCGAGTTCGTTGTTCCTTTATTTCCTGCAATGTATTATCTGCTATTAGTCCCATATATTCTATTTTTCATTTCAGATATTGTATTTTTCAATGTTTCATGTGAGATTTTAAAAAATATCTTCTATTTATATACTCATGATTATCATGGCTTTCTGTAATTTTTGAATCTGTGGTGCATATTTATAATTGCTGGGTTATTGCCCTTGTCTTCTCATTTCAATATCTCCATCATTTCTAGTTCTGTTTCTATTTATTGATTTTTCTCCTGCTTATGGAATCATACATTTTTGTTTCTTTGAATGCCAAGTTAGCTTTAGATTGGATGCCAGAAGTTATGAATTTTACATTGTTTAACACTAGATTCTGTAGTTTCTTTAAATAGTGATGAAGTTTGTTCTTGCATAAAGTTTAATTACTTGGAATCAGTTGGATTTTTCCAAGATTTTTCTGTTATTATGTGTTAGTGTGCTCCAGTGTGACTATTAGTCTAGGACTAAATTTTCAGCCCACTGGTTTCTGGTGGTGTTTTTTTCATCCTAGGTTAGCATCCTGTTATTCATGTTCTGTTCAGCACTCAGTAAAAGACTTGACAGAATCCCTCTGAGAGAAATTCAGAACTCTGTATGCAGCATCTTCCTCTTCAGTATTTTGTCACATGAATTCTGGTCACCTTGGCCTCCCCAAATTCTCATCACCCTCTCTTCAACTCAACATGGCTGTTGACCTGTTTCCCTCCCCTATTCTTGCATTGCAGGCTGTAACCCATACCAAGGCTATGCTTGGGAAATCACAGGTCTCACTTATTTTCTTGTTCCTTTTCTCAAGAATAAGCATTCTGCAATATTTGCTGCCTAACATTTGAAATTAATTGCTTTATTTATTTTTTATTTTCTATTTTTTTAAGGGGGGAAAATGAAACTCATCCTGTTTCTTTCTCTCGCTCTCTTTTTTTTTTTTTTTTGAGAATACCAGAATGGTACATTCTCTTTCTTTATCATGGTTAAAAGTATAAGTCTCAAAAAGCGTTTCAACATTTTGCTTCAGAATCCTTCAGTTCAGAGTAACTTTTAAACAAATATAAAAACCGAGTTACCATGTAAGGATCTTGTCAAAGACTTAAATTGTTATTCATCAATTATTAGTCTACTCCATGCACTGTGTTGGGATGTGCTACTCAAGTTACTCAAGTTACTGCTGTCAAGTTTGGCATTCTCTATCCTATAAAGAATAACACAAAATATAAAAAAGAGTTTCATATCTACAAATGGCTACAGATAGTACAAAGGTGCAACATATTTGTATTCAGTTGGGGAAATTGCACAGCCTTTAAGGAAAAGGTACTTTTTTTGAGGTAGACCTTAAAGACAAAGGGAAAAATGTTCATAAGGTGCATGAAAAACGAGGGAACATATTCTAAAGTTATGGAACACAAGGCAAAACACATAGACACTTGAAAGAAGAGGCTACATTAACAGAGAGAAATCTAGATTCTTGAAGAGTAGTTGAGTTGAATCTATAAGAGAACAGCAGCAGCAATATCTTCTTTCTTTACTTGTAAAATCCCTCTTAAAAATACACACTTCAGCACCATTTATTGAATAGGGATTCTTTCCCCAGTGTATGTTTTTGTCTGCTTTGTCAAAAATAAGATGGCTATGTGAGGATGGTTTTATGTCTGGGTTCTCAGTCCTGTTCCATTGGTCTATGTCTCTGTTCGTGTGCCAGTACCATGCTCTTTTGGTTAATATAGCCTTGTAGTATAGCTTGAAGTCTGGTAGATTGATGCCTCCCAGTTTGTTCTTTTTGCTTAAGGTTGCTTTGGCTATACAAGATCTTCTCTGGTTCCATACAAAGCATAGAGTTATTTTTTCTACCGTGAAAAATGCTGTTAGTATTTTGATAGGGATTACATTGAATCTGTAAATGACTTTGGGTAGTATAGACATTTTAACAATGTTGATTCTGCCAATCCATGAGCATGGTATGGTTTTCCATCTTTTTGCATCCTCTGCTATTTCCTTCTTCAGTGTTTCATAGTTCTCCCTGTAGAGATCCTTCACCTCCTTAGTTAAATATATTCCTAGGTATTTTATTTTCTTTCTTGCTATTGTGAAAGGTATTGAGTCATTGATTTGGTTCTCAGTTTGACTGTTGTTGGTGTATATGAATATTACTGATCTGTGTACGTTGATTTTGTATCCTGAGACTTGCTGAACTTATTTATCAATTCCAGTAATCTCATGCCAGAGTCTTTGGGGTTTTCTAGATATAGGATAACATCACCTGCAAAGAGTGATATTTTGACCTCTTCTGGTCCCATTTGGATGCCCCTGATTTCCTTTCCTTGTTTGATTGTTCTGGCTAGGACTTCCCACATGTAGAAGAATGAAACGGGATCCTCACCTTTCACCTCTCACAAAAATCAATTCACAATGGATAACAGACTTAAACTTAAGACATGAAACCATAAGAATTCTAGAAGAAAATGTTTGAAAAACTCTTACAGACATCGGCCTAGGCAAAGAATTTATGAAGAAAAGCCCAAAAGCAATCTCAGCAACAGCAAAAATAAACAATTGGTACCTGATCAAATTAAGAAACTTCTGCACAGCCGAAGAAACTATTGCTAGAGTGGATAGACAACCTACAGAATGGGAGAAAATTTTTGCATGCTATACATCCGACAAAGGACTAATAACTAGAATCTATACAGAACTCAGGAAAATCAGCAAGAAAAAAATCAAACAACTCCGTTAAAAAATGGGCAAGGGACATGAATAGAAACTTCTCAAAAGAAGATAAACCTATGGCTAAGAAACATATGAAAAAATGCTCAACATCTCTAATCATCAGGGAAATGCAAATCAAAACTACAATGACATACCACTTAACTCCAGTGAGAATGGCTTATATCACAAAGTCTCAAAACAACAAATGTTGGCATGGATGAGAAGAGATAGGAACAGTTGTACATTGCTGGTGGGACTGCAAACTAGTACAACCTCTATGGAAAGGAGTCTGGAGATACCTCAAAGAACTAAAAGTAGAACTACCATTCAATCCAGTTATCCCACTACTGGGTATTTACCCAATGGAAAAAAAGACATTCTATAATGAAGACATCTGCACTCAAATGTTTATAGCAGCACAATTCACAATTGCAAAAATGTGGAAACAATTCAAGTGCCCATCAATACATGAGTGGAGTAAAAAAATGTGGTATATATATACCATAGAGTACTGCTCAACCACAAAAAAACAATGATGAGCTAATACCTCTTGTATTATCCTGGATGGAACTGGAGCCCACTCTTCTAAGCGAAGTATCTCAAGAATGGAAAAACAAGCACCATATGTACTCACCATCAAGTTGATACTAATTGATCAACTCTTACCTGCACATATGGAAGTAACACATTAATTGATCAACTCTTACCTGCACATATGGAAGTAACATTCATCGGGTATTGGGCAGGTGGGAGGGGGGAGAAAAGGATGGGTAAATTCACACCCAAGGGACGAAGAGCATACTCTCTGGGAGATGGGCACACTTAGAGCTCTGACTTGGGCAGAGTAAAGCCAATACATTTAACTTAAACGTCTGTACCCCTGTAACACTCTGAAATAAATAAATAAATTTTAAAAAAAGATTATCATTTATTAAATTTAAAACCTATATGGTCTTCATTCTTCCCGATAAAAGTTTGTAAGGGTATTTTTCCAGAAGCCCAGTGTGGAATGAGTGTGGAGTCGTGATTTGTTAAGGAGCTAATCCTGCCAATGTGGATGTGAGCAATTTGTTTCTAATTATTTCAATAAACAAGCTTTATACTTAATAATAAAGTAACTTATGCCACAGAAAAAAAAATACACAGTTCAACATTCCTTATATAGACCAAACTGAATTATTTCGTAGTTGTTTTATGAATGAAAGTAAATTTTATATTTCCAACCAAGTTTAAGTTCCTTAGTGGTGAGTCTGAATGATATCTAGAAAATTTCTTTTCCATTCCATGCTGAGTTTAGCAGAGTGATAAACTAATCACAATTTTTGTGAACGGCCAATAGATTTTTAGTAAATGCTCACTGAGAGACTGTTGAATATAACCCCAATTTACCATATTATTTTTTAAATTGTATTTTTATTGTTTGTTTTCAGATACCACTGGGTTAAAACTTGATTCATCCTTGAAGATGATATTTTGTTGAGAGTTTCAGAATTTAGAAAAGGGTAAACATAATGCATCATGGCTTCCCCTACCCCAAAATTGTGGAACAGCTTTCTTTTGATTTTTTTAAAGGGTAATACTAACATGCTCTCTGAAACACAGAGGAAATTCTGATGAACTTTTATGACATCCTTATCTTTGATAATCTCCTTTCTAGTCCACTGTGAACTGAATAAAGATGAAACACTCCAGATGTAACTGCTAGAACACAAAAAATATCAGAAAAGCTCTTAAGGAAGGCATGTAAATGATTCTACAGTAAATTCCTTTAAGCTTTTCCCCAGTTTCTTCTTTCTTCCTTTGACACATTCCCCTGATCTTGTTAGATCTAATTCATGGGCACAACATGCTCCACAGGCTGGTTATATTACTGATGCAAGGAAGTGGTTCCTATATTTGAACTATTTAGGGGATTCTTATGATTTGTTTGTATGTTTGCTTTGCTTTATTTTGTTTTGTCTTATAGCCTCAAGGCTTAAACCTAAGGATTTTCTCTATAGTTAAATGTATTCCTTTGCACTGTAATCTGCAATTACTTTAGGACCCAACTTGGAATTCAGGATGAGGACTGAAATAAATGTTACCCATACTAGAAAATTCAGTAGAGAACTGAGGTGAAGAATAGTATTTCTGAAATATCCCTGTAGACATTTGGCAATGATTAATTTCACTAACAAAGTAGTAGTTCAGTTGTACCTTCTCCTTTGTCTGTGTCTACTCCCAGCCAAGTCATGTCATCTGTTTTTCACTTCCAGTTTTATGTATTTTTAAGGGAATCATGAAAAACTCCCCACCCTCTTCTTGGCAAAGAGCTCCAAGCTACTCAGAACAAAGGAGCAAAGTAAGTACACTTGATGTTTTTACTGACATGCACACACATGCTAAACCTTGACTCAATGCATTTATGCTCATTTGTGAAAAAGGTGACACACCTGTGTCTGCAATTGTCACATGTAAGTTATTTATTTGCCTAGCCATGTTCCCCCGCCTGGTTTATTATGTAATGGAAAAAAAAGGATGTTTTAAATGGCTTAGCTAGGCATTTTATCTATTTCAAAGTCTTAATACTTTTTCTTAAGTGTAGCACCTGTTATTGCTTTGTTATTGTTTGTGTTGCCTGGAATTTGATTGGAGGTATAAGACAGAAAATTCTGTGAGATAGGATGTATCTAAGTCTTGAATTTATTTTATTTTTTATTTTTAATTATTATCGGTACATAATAGTGGTGTATCTTTATAGGGTACATGTGATGTTTTGATATAGTCATACAGTCTGAATTAATCAAATCAGGGTAATTGAGGTATCTATAATCTCAGGCATTTATCATTTCTTTGTGTTAGGAGCATTCCAATTCCACTCTTTTAGTTATTTTAAACTATACCCTAACTTATGGTTGGTTATAGTCACTTTCTTGTGCTGTCAAATTTTGCTCATTCTAACTATCTAACTATATTTTTGCGTGCATGAACCATTCCCACTGTATCCCTCCCTCCCTGCTGCCCTTCCCATCCTCTGGTAACCTTCATTCTACTTTCTGTCTCCACGAGATCAATTGTTTTTAGTATTTAGCTCCCACATATGAGTGAGAACATGCCAGATTTGTCTTTCTGTGTTTGGCTTACTTCACTTAACATAATGTTCTCCAGTTCCGTCCATATTGTTGAAAATGGCTGGACTTCATTCTTTTATGTGGCTACATAATATTCCATTGTGTAAATGTACCACAATTTCTTTATCCATTCATCCATTGATGGACACTTAGGTTGATACCAAAACTTGGCTGTTGTGGATAGTGCTGCAATAAACATGGGAGTGCAGATTTTTTTTGATATATGGAATTCTCCTCCTTTGGATGTTATATACCCAGCAGTGGGATTGCTGGGTCATATGGTAGTTCTATTTTCAGTTTTTTGAGGAACATCCGTACTGTTTTCCATAGTGGTTGGATTAATTTACATTCCTACCAACAGTGTGCAAGTGTTCCCCTTTCTCCACATCTTTGCCAGCATTCATTATTGCCTGTCTTTTTGATAAAAGCCATTTTCACTGGGGTGAGATGATATCTCATTGTAGTTTTGATTTGCATTTCTCTGATGACTAATGATGTTGAGCATTTTTTCATATACCCATTGGCCATTTGTATGTCTTCTTTTGAAAAATATCTATTCAGATCCTTTGCCCATTTTCAAATCAGATTATTTCATTTTTTTTCCTATTGAGTTGTTGGAGCCCCTTACATATTCTAGTTATTAATCATTTGTCAGATGGGAAGATTGCAAGTATTTTCTACCCATATTGTGGGTTGTCTTATCACTTTGTTGAATGTTTCCTTTGCTGTGCAAAAGCTTTTTAGTTTGATGTGATCCTATTTGTCCAATTTTGCTTTGGTTGCCTGTGCTTTAGGGTTATTACTCAAGAAGTCCTTGCACAGATCAATGTCCTGAAGCATTTCCCCAATGTTTTCATTTAGGAATTTCATAGTTTCAGGTCTTAGAGTTAAGTCTTTAATTCATTTTGATTTGATTTTTATATATGGTGAGAGATAAGGGTCTGGTTTCATTCTTCTGCATATGGACATCTAGTTTTCTCAGTACCTTTTCTTGAAGAGACTGTCCTTTCCTCAGTGTATGTTGTTGTCATCTTTGTCAAAGATAAGTTCACTGTAGATATGTGGATTTATTTCTGCTTTCTCTATTCCATTCCATTGCTCTATGTGTCTGTTTTTATGCCAGTACTATGCTGTTTTGGTTACTACAGCTCTGTAGTATAATTTGAAGTCAGGTAATGTGATACCTCCAGTTTTGTTCTATTTGCTCAGGATGGCTTTGGCCATTCTAGGTCTTTTGTGGTTCCATATAAATTTTAGGATTCTTTTTCTATTTTTGTGAAGAACGTTATTGGTATTTTGATGGGTATTGCATTGAATCTGTAGATTTCTTTGAGTAGTATGACATTTTATTGTTCTTCCAATCCATGAGCATGGAATATCTTTCCATTTTTTTGTGTCCTCTTCAATTTCTTTCATCAATGTGTTATAGTTTTCATTATAGAGATCTTTCACTTTCATATTTATTTGCAGCTGTTGTAAATGGGATTACTTTCTTGGTTTCTTTTTCAGAGTATTTACTGTTCGCATATAAAATTCTACTGCTTTTTGTATGTTGATTTTGTATCCTACAACTTTACTGAAGTTGTTTATCAGTCTAATAGTTTATTTTTGTGGCATCTTAAGGTTTCTCTAAATATAAGATCACACTGTCTGCAAACAAGGATAATCTGATTTCTTCCCTTATAATTTGGATGCACTTTATTTCTTTCTTTTGTCTGATTGCTCTAGCTGGAACTTCCAGTACTATGTTGAATAACAGTGGTGAAAGTGGGCATCCTTGTCTTGTTCCAGATCTTAGAGGAAAGGCTTTCAATTTGTCCCCATTCAGTATGATACTATCTGTGGGTCTGTCATATATGGCTTTTATCATGTTGAGGTAAGTTCCTTCCATACACAGTTTTTGGAGAATTTCTATCATGAAAGGATGTTGAATTTTATTGAATGCTTTTTCAGCATCAATTGAAATGTTTTTTGTGCTTTATTTTGTTGATATGATGCATCACATTGATTGATTTGCATATGTTGAACCATCCTTGTATTCCTGGGGTGAATCACAGTTGATCATGATGAATAATCTTTTTAATGTGTTGTTGAATTTGGTTTATCAGTATTTTTTTGAGGATTTTTGCATCTATGTTCATCAGAGATATTGTCGTGTAGATTTCTTTTTTGGTTGTGTCTTTGTCTGCTTTTGGTATCAGGGTGATACAAGCATTGTAGAATGAGTTTGGGAGTATTCCCTCCTCCTGGATTTTTTTGAATAGTTTAAGTAGGATTGGTGTTAGTTGTTCTTTGAATTTTGGTAGAATTCAGCAGTGAAGCCATTGATTGGGTCCCGTGCTTTTCTTCTTCTTTTTTGTTATGTTTTGTTTTGTTTTTATTTCAGAATATTAAGGGGGTACAAATGTTTAGGTTACATATATTGCCTTTGCACCACCTGAGTCAGAGCTACAAGTGTGCCCCTCCCCCAGACAGTGAGTACTGCATCCATTAGGTGTGAAAATACCCATCTCCTCCTCCCCCCTCCCACCTGCCCGATACCCAGTGAATATTACTTTCATATGTGCACATAAGTGTTGATCAATTAGTGCCATTTTGATGGTGAGTATATGTGGTTTTTGTTTTTCCATTCTTGTGATACTTCACTTAGGAGGATGGGCTCCAGCTCCACCCAGGATAATACAAGAGGTGTTACTTCATCATTGCTTTTTGTGACTGAGTAGTACCTAATGGAATACATATAACACATTTTATTAATCCACTAATGGATTGATAGGCACTTGGATTGTTTACACATCTTTGCGATTGTGAATTGTGCTGCTGTAAACATGTAAGTGCAGATGTCTTTATTATAGAAGGTCTTTTTTTCCTTTGGGAAGATGCCCAGTAGTGGGATTGCTGGATCAAATGGTAGTTCCACTTTTAATTCTTTGAGGTATCTCCATATTACTTTCCATACAGGTTGTACTAGTTTGCAGTTCCACCAGCAGTGTACAATTGTTCCTATCTCTCCACATCCATGCCAACATTTGTTGTTTTGGGACTTTTTGATAAGAGCCATTCTCACTGGAGTTAAATGATATCTCATTGTGGTTTTGATTTGCATTTCCTGATGATTGGAGAAGTTGAGCAATTTTTTATATGTTTGCTGGCCATTATTCTGCCTTCTTTTGAAAAGTTTCTGTTCATGTCTTTTGCCCACTTTTTAATGGGGTGTTTGATTTTTTTCTTGTTGATATACCTAAGTTCTGTATAGATTCTGGTTATCAGCCCTTTATTAGATGTGTAGCATGCAAATATTTTCTCCCATTCTGTAGGTTGTCTGTTCACTCTAGTTATAGTTTCCTTGGCTGTGCAAAAGTTTTTAATTTGATCAGGTCCCATTTATTTATTTTTGTTGATTCTGTGATTGCTTTTGGGGTCTTCTTCATGAATTCTTTGCCCAGGCTGATGTCTATAAGAGTTTTTTTCCAATGTTTTCTTCTTCTAGAATTCTTATGGTTTCTTGTCTTAGCTTTAAGTCTGTTATCCATCGTGAGTTTATTTTTGTGAGAGGTGAGAGGTGTGGATCTAGTTTCAGTCTTCTACATGTGGCTATCCAATTTTCCCAGCAGTATTTATTAAATAGGGATTCTTTCCCCCATTGTATGTTTTTGTCTGCTTTGTCAAAGATCAGATGGCTATGCTGATGATATGATCTTATATCTAGAAAACCCCAAAGATTCTGCCAAGAGACTACTGGAATTGATAAATAAGTTCAGCAAAGTCTCAGGATACAAAATCAATGTACACAAATCAGTAGCATTCATATACGCCAACAGTCTAACTGAGAACCAAATCAGAGACTCAATACCTTTCACAATATCAAGAAAGAAAATAAAATACGTAGGGATATATTTAACCAAGGAGGTTAAAGACCTCTATAAGGAGAACTATGAAACACTAAGGAAGGAAATAGCAGAGGATGTAAACAGATGGAAAACCATACCATGCTCATAGATCTGTAAAATCAACATTGTTAAAATATCTACACTACCCAAAGTGATATACAAATTCAATGCAATCCCTATTAAAATATCAACATCATTTTTTGCAGATCTAGAAAAAATAATTCTACACTTCACATGGAACCAGAAAACACTCTGTATAGCTAAAGCAACCTTAAGCAAAAAGAACAGACTAAGAGGTGTCAATTTACCAGACTTTAAGCTATACTAAAAGGCTATAGTAACCAAAACAGCATGGTACTGGCACAAGAGCAGAGGCATAGACCAGTGGAACTGGGCTTTTCTTGGATGGAAGTCTTTTTATTGCTCTTTCTATCTTGTTACTTGTTTTTGGTTTATTCAGGTTTTGGGTTTCTTCCTTATTCAATCTTGATATGTTGTATGTGTCTAGGAATTTATCCATTTCTTCTAGGTTTTCCATTTATTGGTATGTAGTTACTCATAGTATTCTCTAATGATCCTTTGAATTTCTGCAGCATCACTTGTAATGTCTTCTCTTTCATCTCTGAGTTTATTTTTTTGGTTCTTCTCCTTTTTTCTTAATCTGGCTAAAGTTGTGTCAATTTTATTTATCTTTACAAAAAAACAGCTTTTCATTTCATTAATCTTTTGGGGGTTTTTTGCTTACATTTTCATTTATTTCTGAATTGATTTTCATTATTTCTTTTCTTGTACTAATTTGGGGTTTGGTTTGCCCTTATTTTACTAGTTCTTTGAGATGCATCAGTAGGTTGTTTATTTGAAGTTTTTCTACTTTTTTGATGTAGGCACTTATTGCTATATACACTCCTATATTACTGCTTTACTGTATCCCATAGGTTTTGATATGTTGTGTTTTCATTTTCATTTCTTTTGAGAAATTTTTAAATTTCCTCCTTAATCTTTTCATTGACCAACTAGTCATTCAGGAGCATATTGTTTGTTGTCCATGTGTTTGTATATTTTCCAGTGTTCCTCTTGTTATTGATTTCTAGTTTTATTCCATTGTGGTCAGAGAAAATTCTTGGTATGATTTCAATTTTTTTGAATTTTTTAAGACTTATTTTGTGGCTTAACATATTACCTATCTTTGAAAATGATCCATGAACTGAGAAAAAGCTATATTCTGTAGCTGTTGTATGAAAAATTCTGTAAATATCTATTAGGTCCATTTGGTCTATAGTGCAGATTATGTCCAATGTTTCTTTGTTGATTTTTTGTCTGAATGATCTGTCCAATGCTTAAAATGCAGTGTTGACATTGCTAATGATTATTTTATTTGTGTCTATCCCTCTCTTTAGCTCTGATAATATTTTCTTTATATGTCTGGGTGCTCCAGTGTTGGGTGCATATATATTTAGAATTATTATATTCTCTCTCTGAATTGACCCCTTTATTGTTACATAATGACCTTATCTATTTCTACAGTTTTTGTCTTGAAATATGTTTTATCTGGTAGAAGTATAGCTACTACTGCTGTTTTTTGGTTTCCATTTGTGTGGAATATCTTTTCCCATCCTTTTATTTTCAGTCTATGTGTGTCTTTATAGGTGAAGTGTGTTTCTTGCTGGCTCTTGTTTTTTTATCCATTCAGCCACTCTATGTCTTTTGACTGGAGAATTTAGTCCATTTACATTCAATATTATTATTGATAGGTAAGGACTTACTCCTGCCATGTTTTTATTTGATTTCTGGTTGTTTTGCAGTTCTTTGTTTCTTCCTTCCTTCCTGTTTTCCTTTGTTCAAAATGATTTTCTCTGGTAGTGTGTTTTAATTTCTTGCTTCTTATTTTTTGTGTATATGTTGTAGGTTTTTTGATTTAAGGTTACCATGAGGCTTGCAAAAACCATTTTATAAATAATTTTTAAACATATGACAACTCTGCTTACAAACAAACAAATAAATAAGCAAAAAGAAGTTTAACAGAAATTCTACCCTTTAACTACATCCTCCCTCCACTTTTTAACTTTTTATTGTTTCCATCCATATCTTTTTATACTATCTATCTCTCAAAAAGTTGTTGTAGTTATTTGTGATAGGTTTGCCCTTTAGTCTTCTTACTCAAATGGTTTATACACACCACAATTACAGCAATAAAGTATTCTGTATTTGTGTCCTTACTGTAACTAATGAGTTGTGTATCTTCAGATGATTTCTTATTGTTCATTAATATCCTTTTCTTTCAGATTGAAGAACTCCTTTTAGCACTTCTTATAGGACAGGTCTGGTGTTGATGGAATTCCTCAGTTTTTGTTTGTCTTGGAAAGTCTTTATTTCTCTTTGATGTTTGAAGGATATTTTCATAGGATACAATATCTAGGGTTATGGTTTTTTTCCTTCAGCACTTTGAATATGTCATGCCATTCTCTCCTGGCCTATCACGTTTCCACTGAGAAGTCTGTATTGGAGATCCTTTATAAGTTATTATTTTTCTTTTTCCTTACTTCTTTTAGGACCTTTTCTTTTTCCATGACTTTTGGGAGCTTGATAATTAAATGCCCTGAGGTAGTCTTATTTGGGTTAAATCTGCTTGGTGTTCTATGACCTTCTTGTACCTGAATATTGATATCTTTCTCTAGGTTTGGAAAGTTCTCTGTTATTATTTCTTTGAATAAACTTTCTACACCAATATCTCTCTCTATCTCTTCTTTAAGGCCAATAACTCTTAGAATTACCTTTTTGAGACTATTTTCTATATCTTGTAGGTGTACTTCATGCTATTTAATTTTTTCTTCTCTTCTTTAAGCCTCAAATTTTAGATTGTTGTGCACCTCAGTATTCAGGTTGGATGATCTTATTGATGAAGGTTAATTATAAGGAAGATAGTGTTTTATTATAGATTTGTAGGTTCACAATAAAAGATGGATTACTAAAATACTTAAGAGATAGTAATTGTATAATGTTAGACTTTTAAAGAGTATTGATAAAATACTTAACAAAATAACCCCAAAGAATAAAGCTACCTTTGGTAGCTCTCTTTATAGAAAATAGCTTTGATTGAGAACTTTCACTTTTGTTTTGGCTCTTCAGATCTTATCAAAAAAATTATGCCTTTGGGTTAAAATCATACAATGTAGTATCATTTAATTTTCATTTCACTCTATTTTGTGAACAGTTTTGATAATGTGAACAGAGTTGGATACAGTTTGAGGAAGGAATTAATTTTGACTCAGGAAAAACTCTATTATTCAAATAAGTCAATATCTAGTATTGATAAATACATTAATAAATACATAAACACATAGAAATAAATACACAAAATAAAATATAATTATTATCAATTAGTGTTATTCATTAATTTATCCAAAACCTGCTATTTACATAGGCTATCTTATAGGCTCTGTGGGTACAGAGTTATACAAGAGATATTTCCTGCCTTCATGAGGTTAACGTCCTAGCTAGGGAAATAAAACCCTAAAAAAAACTGTTATAAATATACATACATACATGGCTACAAGTAGTGACAAGTGATAAACAGAAATAAAGCAGGATACAGGGACGGAAGGTAAAAGGGGAAGTAGGCAAGGCTTATGTGCATAACAGGAAGTGAGACAGTCTGGCTCACCTCGGGAAGGTGTGTCCTGCATGTAGCTCCTGGCAGGGAAGCAGGCTGGCTAATCTCCACCCACGCACACCTCTCTTACCCCCCTTTTATAACCATGGTTGCTTAAGGAGATGCATAAACCCCTGGGGCTGAGAAGGTGCTGCTCTTCCCCCGAGAAACAAAGACAGAGGCACTTGGATCTCAGCTCCTGACGGCAGAAGCCCCACAGCCAGAGGGTGGCAGGCAATGAGTGGCTTGTTTATGTAAAAATAAGCCTACTCATCAGTCAATTTTGTTATCAAAATTCAATCAAACCAAAGTAAAGCAAACAAACCATACGGAAACTCTGCTTTGAACACACAAAATATAAATACAGTTTTTATTTGTGTTTTTCAACCATCATTTTGTCATGTTGGAATCCCATAGTCGGAAGCAGCTTAAAACCCTGTTTTCACCCATTCTGGGATTTCATTCAGTGACTTATCAGTTCAAAATCAATCCTCTATGCAGTTAATGCTCATTTTTAGTGTATGTCTCAGCATTGTATATCTAATTTTATATATGATTCATACTTTACTGATGAAAACACACTTATATAAGCATAATAGTATGGTTAATTTTTTCTGACTTGCTAGAAGTTGGAACTTTTCCAAACATCATCTTTTTTAAATGCTTTTAATTATAAGGACTTTAATAAGGCATCTGAAGTCTTTCAAGTTGGTTTTCCCATTATATATGTATATATAAAAATATGTATAAATGCTAAGGGTGTGGAAAATAATTTATTGCCGACACAGTCATCATCCAGAATAGAAATATTCCAATTCCATAACGCACTGCCTTCTCTCTGTTGCCTGTTGAAAAGAACTGTAGTAGGGTTATTATTTTTTCAGAATCACCATGGTGACTTTATGCTAGAAACGTACTTCACAGAGATTAAGGAGTAGGAAAATCAAATTATCTTAAGAGGAAGTAGGGAATAGTAAAATATTTGCAATGTTTAGTAAACTATACAAAACAATACTTTGGATGGAATTGTGAAATTATCTGGCATCTTATTTTACAAGCAAAAGAACAAAGGACTGCAGACAGAGAAAAATAAAGTAATAAGAAAAGGAAACTGTTAATCAAGTTAAAATGCTGTTTTTATTTTCCTTCTCTAGACCACTGTGAGGGAAGGTTTTAAGATTATGGAATTCTGTGTTTTTATAACACTTACTACAGATTTACCCAAGGAATTTCTGCAGCCCCAACACCTTCTTTGGATGAATTATACCAAGTAGTGTAGAAGAAATTTCATTAGCTAGGTTTACCCATAACATATCACTAATGAGAAACTCATTTTCTATAGACAATATTGACTATATGAGTTTAATTCTGTGTTGCTTAAGAAATAGTATCTGCTGTAATAGGATTTAAAGCACTTTCTTATTTTGTAATAGAATTAACAGGGTATTCATCCAAATTTTACCAGAGATAAGACCTATGCCATGAATTGCAAGCAAATTTTCTAGGTTTGAAAATAATTTCACATTTTTGCACTTACTAATTATATTAGTTTTCTAGGGCTATTGTAATGATTACCACAGACTGGGAGGCTAAAATAACAGAAATTTATTTCGTCACAGTTCTGGAGGCTGGAAGTCTGAGATCAAGGTGTCGGCAGGGTTGGTGTCTCCTGAGTCCTCTCTCCTTGGCTTGTAGGTGGCTGCCATCTCTGCCTTCACGCGATCTTCCCTCTGTGAGTGTCTGTACCTAAACTTCTTTTACTTGTAAGGACACCAATCATATCAGATTAGGGCCCAACCAAAAGACCTCATTTAACCTTAATTATTACTTCTTTGAAGACCCTATCTTCAGATACAGTCGTGCTCTGAGGGACTGGGAGCAAAACATATGAATTTTGGTGGTACACAATTCAGCCAATAACACTGGCTAAAATAAAATGTTTTCGAAAAAGTCAAAGAATTACACAATCTTTGTAAGTGTTGTCTCCTAAGGTTTCTTAGCACACTGCCACGAGTTTCCATGAGAATGATGTCCTTTTGTGTATGTATTTGTGTGTATGTGTCTGTATGTCTGTTTTATCAGCCTGAAGTAGAGTGCTTTAGCAAAAGGGTGGATACAACCAATAATTATACGTGGCCTGTTGACACTTTTGAAAGACTTACAGAAAGCTGAAGAGTGAGCTGCTAAATGCACTCTCATATTTTCATAGCTGGGCCGCCTTCACAATTAAAATATTGTAATAAGCATAGGAGTGTGAACAGAGTGTGAACAGGCACTGTGAACAGAGGAGAAGGCTGAGGCTTTTCTGTCTTTTTGTTCCCTTGTCAGAGGGACTGTCACAGAGCAAGAATCGATCTTATGCACATTATCCTTCCTCTTTTCTTTATAATGTCTCAGAGATTAGTCAAACCAGAGTCATCCTTTATAGGAAAAGGAAACTGAGACCCAGAGAGGATACAAATTTTGCTGTTAACAGTGGAATCAGAACCAGAATGTAAGTCCCAAGGCGTCTCTTTCTCTTTCTCCTACTTTATGCTTTCTGCATAGAATTAACTCTAACACTTTATTTCTTTAATGCTTTGACTTCTTGCTCATCAAAATCCTTATACAGTGAACATCAACTGTTTTATTCCTACCTGGCATCCCTTCCCCTTCATCTGGTCCTTCCTTTGGCTGGTACCTGGTGGCAGGTGTTCTGTCAAACCAGAGGCCCTGCCATCCCAAGCAAAGACATGAGCACATTACCTGGAATTCTACACCAAAAGACTCCTCAGGGAATTGACGCTGCTGCTGGGAGTGAGAGGTGTCCTTCTTTTGGATATTATGGCACTTGAGGATTGTGCGAGCCTTGGAATAATAGGGGAGGGATCCTAGTTGGAAAAGAGGAAAAGGGAGCCGAAAGAACTGGAGAGAGGTGAGTAAGAGGAGTGAGAGACAGATGGGGTTGGGGGAGAGGGAGGGAGGGAAAGGAGAAGGGAACAGGAAATGATCCTGTGATGATGCTACTTGAGCCTGGTTCCAGCAGGGCTTAAAGGACACACTGATGCTACTGTAATTTGTAGTTACTGACCCGATGACTTCTTCCTACCTTATTTTTTTTCTTAAAGTAGAGTTTGAGTTGGTTTTCTGCCACTTGCAACAGAAAAAGAACCAAAGTTACTGCCAAAAAATTCTGCTCTGACTAAATGAAGTCAATCTCGGCCACATTCTGTAAGGTCAGGCAGACGCTGCCCTGATGGAGCCAATGTCTCCAACTCTGAATCCCGTCCTTGAATGGATAGTTTTACAGGTCAAGGAAGGGTGATAGTTTACATTAGGGTGTGGCCACTGGGATGATTGTCTCGCACAGATGCCATAGAGTGCTTCTGTACATATATAATAAGAGAACTTGTGATTGATCAATTGCCCAATTTCCTTGAGGATTTTTGTAATATGTCTCTTTTTATTAAGGTTATTGTGGACAACATAACTTCAATCAACACTTAACACTGTCTTAGGATAGGAAAGGGAGCGGGCTTACATCTTCAATATATGTTGCAGTTTTAAAGCATATTTAAGGAGATTACAGCCTTTTGGCTTCTGTGACCTCACTGATATTATTGAAGGGATCCAGTAGAAATATATGTCTGGGTAGCTCAGATTCAAATCTGGTGTATTGACCGTGCCTTTCCCACACCCTAGTCCAATCAAAATTGCAGAATTAGGTGATATTGCAATGATGGAATAAGAGTTATTACAGGTTCCTATAGGCTACTACAGATCCCTATTTCTGGGCTTATTTTCATGGTATCAATCAAGTATGTGGAAATCCAAGGTGGCAACGGCTGTGTTGCAGAGGATGGGGGATAAACTTCATGTCCAAGGTTTATTTTGCATGATTGAAAGGCTCAAAATCCGTCTCATGGTCTGGGGGAAACACACCACTTGTCACATTTTCCATAGCGAGTAAATCTACCAATAGTTAAGTTGTGACGTATCAAAGAGTGTATTCTTCTCTAGCTAGGGGAATCACACACGCAAGGTTTCCTTTACATTAAATGAGTTGGTTCTTGATAAATTCATTTTAGTTATAAATTCAAAATTCCTTCTTTCGGCATTTATTATGTGGGTCACAGTGTGTTGTTCTTTTTTTCATGATTCCCCTAGAATCTGCCTACTCTAACTCTATTTTTACGGAAGTGTATTTAGAAACTTCTTTGTCTGAGCCAAAAGATCCTATCAGAAGTATTCAAACCATAAGCTGTTGAATCTAAATCTAGATTCACTTATCTCAACAATGTCCTTTTGTTTTGGTTATGGTAAATTCTATTCAGTATTATTTTTTTTAAATAGTCATAATATTTTTGAGCATCAGGATCAAAGTTTTTATTTTCCTGTTGGCTGATATCGCATGTGCTTTGTGAGAAGCTACGGCTATCCCAAGGTCAGATAAAAAAAAAAACTTGAGAAAATAAAGAATGCCCAGAGTGTCAAAATGATGTATTTATTGACAAAGGAAGTGGTCACCTCTTTAACAGAAGACTATTATTAGATAAAAGACTGTCTGGAATTGACAGATCGAGGATGGAAAGAGGTTGGTTGGCTTCTTTCTTTAGGTGAGAAAAGCAATATCCCTGTATCACATGGTTTAAAATTTTACCTTTATAAAATCTGAAAAATGATAAATTTTGCTGTAAATACTGTACCCATTTCACAAATCTTCTTAGTGATAATTAAAGAACTATGAAACTGTAGTTTTTTCATTTGAAAGATCAGCTGAATTTTAGCACATTTGCTTAATAAAAGATCATACAATCAATAGGATGATTTTTATTCCTTCACATTTCTCCCTGGGGAAGGCTCTTACCCTAAGAACTATTTTGCCTGCTGACAAGTAGCTATTGCACTTACTTTGATAGTGTCCAATGCTTTGCTTTGCCTAATTTGCATCTCTCTTACTAAATGGTTTAATTAATTTTGCATTGTGCTTACTGACTAGTTTTAATTAGCAGTTAAATCAGTTCAGTTAAAGAAAAAATGTAGGTATTTACATGAATGCAAATCACAATGAGTTCTCAGGGCTCAATTCAAAAACTTGTTCCATGCCATTGATGTTGGATTTCTTCAGGCTTTGTTAAAAAAAAAAAAAAAGTATTCTATAGCCATAATTTTCTCCTCAATGAATTACGAACATTTAAGATTCACCCCTGGGCCCCCAGGAGATCTGTCATGAGAAAGGTTGCATGCCCAGACCAAAGGCAAAGACCTCCCAGGGCAGCATCTTTCCTCCCTCACTGAAGATACTGACGGTTCCAGGAATGGCTCTTGCAGAGAGAGCAAAAACACAACCCTGATGTGGCTTCTTGGCGAATTTACTATTCAAGAAAAAAAAATTAAGATGATGAAATTTTTAAATCCCTGCTTCATTTCTAATACTGTAAATTCTTTATCCGCTGATTTGGCTTCTATATAAGAAAAGAGTCAACCACAAACAAAAATTGTGCTTTTAAAATACAATCTTATCAAACAACTGTTTCTAATTTATAAAAATTAATTTTACAAATCCTGGGCGCTTTGATTCATTTTAAAGGTGGTCTGCTAAAAAGTAATGTCTTTCCAGAGGAAGAAAACATTCAATAAGAAAAATCTTTATTTAACTTGAAATTCAAGAAATCTCTATAATTTCAGGAAAGCCAGGACAACAAGCTCCTCTAACTGTATAGTATAGTCAAGGGAAATGCAAAACCGATCCAGTATATTGACAGCTGAAAAACTGTAAACTAAAAATGTGAATGGTCACATCCTAAAGTATGTCTTTTCCTCAAAGGTAAACTTCAGAGCTTTCATTGTTTGGATGATGATTTTAATTCTTCAAATCACTTTATGTGTGTTGACAAATCAGGGGTTACACTTTTTAAGAGGTATTTTAGTAGCAACATATTTCTCAGTAATCTACAACTACAATCTTCTTACTGTCAGTGTGAACACAGAATAGTTGGACTTGTCAAGCTTTAAAATTCCCATATAAGGAGAGAGCAGTGCCCAAGAATCATTTATTTATTTGAACAAAAACCCTTTCCTGTGCTATAGCTATTAAAATCTTTTGCAACATAAGTTGAGAAATTTGGCATCCCACAGTACAATTAATTGTCTTATTTGCCTCTTACTAAAGAACAATTGCAAAACAATTAATAAGTCTCAGGAACGGTAAAATTTGGGATTAATAATGGTGTGGAACAAGTTGGATCCGAAAACTAGGGCAGGAACTAATTTCTCTAATAATCCTGGTGATAGATACATATGGATCTGGTTTCAAGCCCAGGAAATCATGGAAACCAGTTTCATATACATAGCAACCAGAAAGAAAGTGCAATATTTTTACTAGAGAGAAAGTGATACATCAATACATGTTGTAGTGCATAGAAAATTCCATTTGGCAATAGATTATCATGATATGCTAGATGAATACTGCAAATTTATTCCACAGGGTTCTGTTCTGTCCCTCCTTCTTGCCTGTAATTGTACCAATCTGAATCTTGAGATCTTCCAAGGGATACTTTGATGTTGATTTATTATTGTAATTTTTGATTTTATTTTTCACAAAACACCCAAACTTCCCAAAAAAGATATCTGAAAAGTTTAACTTTTATAAATAGCATGTTCATATCTTTATCATTTTGGGGATATGACAGAGAAGTACTAGTGTATTACACAAAACAACTCTCAGTTTATATAGTTTAAGAGATCAAAGATTCTGACTATTAGTGATATGTTGTCAATGAAATATTTTAAATAATTTTTATTTTTTTTAACAGATCCACCTGACCAAGGCATTAAATAATTTTTAAGAGCAATAATCGTAATTTTGATGACTATGAATAATGAAAATTGTTTGCAGTTTAATGATGGCTTTACCTGGGCACAGCAAAAATTTTACACACATGTTTTTATAGTTTAGCAAAATAGATACTATTACACATATTTTACACATTTTAAAGAGTATAATATTACAGAATGTATTGATTTCTCCTTTGTTCCTGAAGAATATTTTTAATGGATATAGAATTCTCGTTACACTGTTTGAGGTATTTTAGCAGCAACGTATTTCTCAGTAATCTACAACTACAACCATCTTCCAATCTTCTCACTGTCACTGTGAACACAGGATAGTTGGACTTTCTTGTTGACAATTCTTTCCTTTCAGCACTTGAAAAATGTCATTGCTTTCTGATCTCTGTGTTTTTTAATGAGATTACTGCTGCCTGCCTACCTTCTCTCCTTCCTTCCTTCCTTCCTTCCTTCTCTCCCTTTTTCTCTCTCTCTGTCTCTCTCTCTTTCCTTCCTCCCTTTTTGTGTTTTCCTGGGGTTTTGTTTTGCTTTGTTTTTTGTCTATAGGTCATATGTCTTTTTCTTTGGCCACCTTCAAGTTATTTTTCTTTTTTTTTTCTTTTTGAAGAATTTTGTTTGTTTGTTTGTCTTTTGTATTTTGTTTTTTGAGACAGGGTCTCACTCTGTCTCCCAGGCTAGAGTGCAGTGGCATCATTGTAGCTCACTGCGACCTCACACTCCTGGGCTCAAAGCAATCCTCCTGCCTCAGCCTTCCGAGTAGTGAGTAGCTGGGACTACAGGTGCCTGCCACCATGCCCAGCTAATTTTTTCTATTTTTGTTTTGTAGAGACGGGGTCTCGCTCTTGCTCAGGCTGGTCTTGAATTCCTGGCCTCAAGCGATCCTCCCATCTTGGCTTCCCAAAGTGTTGGGACTACCGCGCCAAGCTGATTGTGTCTTTTTCTTTTGTTTTCAAAAGTTATACTGTGATGTATCTTGATGGAAATTTCTTTGGATTTATCCTATTTGATATTCTCTCAGCTTCTTGAATCTGTAGTTTTTGGGTTTTTTTTTTTTTTTTTGCCAAATTTGGGAAAGCTTCAGCCATTATTTCTTTTAATACTTTTCCAGCCCTACTCCTTCTTTTCTTTTGAAAATCTAATAACATGATTGTTAGATCTTTTGTTACAGTCACACATGTTCCTGAGATTCTGTTCATTTTTTTTTCCATCTATTTCCAGACTGGGTAGTTTCTATTGTTCTGTCTTCAAATTTCCTTCATGCTTTTCTCTGTCCTTTCTAGTTCTTTGTTGAGTCAATCTGTTAAGTTTTTATTTCAGTTACTTTACCTTTTAGTTTTAAAATTTCTATTTGATTCTTCCTTATGTATTCCGTTTCTTTGCTCAGATGTTGTATTTCTTTGCTGAGTATTTCTGTTTTTCTTCGTTTGTTCAAGCATGTTCATAATTGTCACTGAAATAATTTTATGATGTCTGCTTTAAAATCCTTGCCAGATAATTTCAACATCAGGGTCATTTGGGTGTTGTCATCTGTTAATTATCTTTTTTCATTTAATTTCAGATCATCCTGCCTCTTGGTATGATGAGTGATTTTCAGTTCAAACCACCATGTTGTTCCTTAATACTGAGGCCCCTTCTTCTCTCCAGCTTGCAGTGTCTTCTTGCATTTGTTTCATGTAAAATGAGCATGATTTTAGTTAATATAGAAAAGTAGGTCTATTCCATTTTCCCAGAAGTAGAAGTCCTTCTTCCCGTAATTTGAAGTGTGTACACAGTTAGCATTGCTATATTTTCTTGTTTTCTTTTCTTTCTTTCTAGTTAATAATTTCATCATTTTTACATGTCTCATTTTATGTATAAAGTCAACTTTATTTGATATTAATAAAGCCACCACAGTTTTCCTATTCTTACGCTTTGTATGGCATATCTTCTGTTTTCTTTCAATAAATCTGTATTTTTGAATTTAATGTCATCTCTTATAAACAGCATAAGGTGAGATCTTATCTTTTTCTTTAGTCTGATACGCTCCATGTTTTCATTAGAATGCTTATTTCATTTATATTTGTGACTACAGATCTTTCTATTCAGGAACATTCCATTTGTACAATTTGTTTATGGGTCTTCTAGTAGAGTTTGAATTTTTTTCTTTACAAAGCTTTTACGTATTTCTTATAAAGTTTATTTTTAGACATTTCATTTCTTTCACTGCTTCTCTCAAATATATATATGTGTGTGTATATAAATATACATATAAAACTACTTGTTTCTATAATAAAATGTTGGTTTCTATATGATATTTCTATATATTTTTTTAAATCACAGTAATTCTCTTGCTGCTTGTAGTAGGTTTTCAGTTGGGTTTTCCAGATCGATCAGATCATCTGTAAATAGTAGCTGTTCTATCTTCTTCTTTCCAATTTGCATATTATTTTGTTCTCTCGTAATGCTCTTGGTTAATATTTTCAGTATGATATTAAGTAATATCAGTGATAATGAACATCACTGTCTAATTCCTGCCTTTAGTAGAAATGGATTTTCTATTCCCCATTATGTATGATGCTGGCTTTTGACTTGAGATAGTTATAATATATAATAAAAGACTTTCTATTCTTTCAATTTTATTGACTTTTTTTTTTAATCAAGCAAGGAATGTTGAATGTACTTTCAGCATCTGCTTTAATCGGGTTCCCTAGAAGCTGACCTTGAGAATATTAATTATGTGCAAGTCATTTATTAAAGAAATGTTCCCAGGGAAGACTGGAAAGGAAGTAGGGAAAGTAGGGCAGAAAAGGGGGAAGAAGCAAACCAAAATGTAATTGCAGGCAAAAGTCCTGCAGAGGGTAGGCTTCAGCCATTTCCAGCAGGGTCATTCTAGGAACGTAAAGTATGCCTCAGAGTTGCCCTGATCTGATGCAACAAACTGACTTTCATACTCCTAAATTCTATAACCATTGGTTAATGGCCACAGTGGTCAATGCTGGGGAAGGGGGCATAAACTCACAGGCTCTTGCACTTCTCTGCATACCTGTGCAAAGTGACTCCAGTAGCCCAAGAACAGCCTTATGAAGAGCAACTGCATTTCCTGGCTGTTGAAACACCCTTAGGGAGAGTGGGAGGGTGCTCAGAAATGGTAAAAAGGTATCTTAGGGGAGATGAGCAAAGCACATATATGAGATTGATCTGATATTACTTAGATCTTGGATTGTAAAATTAACACTTTATCCTAAAACATTGAACACTTTATAACTAGAACAAACCCATTGTATCACATAAAAGCTGGTCCAGTGAATCTTGGATTTCGGGCAGGATCTCGTAGGTTCTTGTAAACTTCATTTTTTTGGGGAAATTCACCTACTTAAACTTTCTATGTCTTCTTAAGTCAGTTTGGTAAATTGTATTTTCCTCAAAAAGTATCTATTTCATCCATGGCTTAAATTTAATTTGTACGAAGTTATACAAAATAATTTTTTGAATACTAATTCTTGAGTTATTATCTTGTTATTTATTAATATATATATATATGCTTTTTGACCTTTTATGTTGTTAATTATTGAGATATATCTATGTTATTGGTCTTTTGTAACCCAGTTTTAACAATTAATTATCATTCTACTTTTCTGTTTGTTGTTGTTTTCTAAATTATTTCTTTTTCTTTCTTCTTTATGTCAAATTTTTAATTTTATTTTTTCCATTCCTTCTACTTCAAACCAAATTAAATCAATAGAAATGTAATCTTAACTATTACTAGACTTTTCCTTGGTAGTCTCACTCTACATATATCTTAACATTATGGTCTACGGTTTTCTTTTCCATCTTCTTCATCTTGCTTCTGCTATTTTTGTTAGTTGTATTATTTCTATTTAATATATTCTTATAGTCATCTATTACATTGTCATTCTTTCCTTCCTGTTTTTCCTCCAGTGTCTTAAAAATTATAAATTTAATGTACCTTGGTCCTTGCCAAGTTTCCTTTTAAACTTGCTTAGTTCTTATGTATGTTCAAATATTAGTCTATAGGCTATATATTTAAAGAAGAGCTTAGTTGGATGTGAAATTCCCGGCTTAATTATTTTTTTTAAAGTATTGTACAGGTTTTGATTCAGTCTCTTCTAAAGCGTGATGCTTTGGAGGAATGTGATACAAACCTGAATATCTTTTCTTTACAAAGTCTACAGTCTTTTTGTTTGTGAGCCTGAAGTATTGCTTCTTTATCCTTTAAAGATAATAGCTAGGCATGGCGGCTCACGCCTGTAATCCCAGGGACTCAAGGAGAAGCTGAGGCAGAAGGATTGCTTGAAGCCAAGAGTTTGAGAGCAGTCTGGGCAACATCGTGAGACTCCATCTCTAAAGATATTTAATAAAAATTTAGCTGGGTGTGGTGGTTCACGCCTGTAGTTCCAGCTACTTGGGAGGCTGAAGCAGGAGGATCTCTTGAGCCCAGGAGTTTGAGGCTACAGTGAGCTATGATCACACCACTGTACTCCAGCCTAGGTGGCAGAGTGAGACCCCCATCTCTGAAAAATAATAATAAAATTAGATAATAAGTTAATAAGATGTTTCTACAGTTTAAGTTTTGGGGGATAATTTTTACTGGCATGCTAGATACCATTTTGCTGTGTGAATCAAGTATTCTTTTATTTTAAAATAGTTTTCCTTTAAATTTTAAAAATATTTTTTGATTCCATTATTTTAATGTTTTCTTTTTTTTCAAAAAATTTATTTTCTTTTTTAATTGACAGTGATTGTACATATTCATGGGGTACATAGTGATGTTTCTTTTTGGCTACATGGATTGCTTTTGTACTGCTTGAGACAAAGTTACAAGTGTGCCCATCACTCAGATAGCGTACATTGTACCCATTAGGTATGATTTCACCCATCCCCTCCTCCCCCCTCCCACCTACTTGATTTCTGTTGAGTTTTACTGCTATCTGTGCACATGAGTGCTGAGCAGTTAGTCCCAATTGAATAGTGAGTACATGTGGTGTTTGTTTTTCCATTCTCGTGATACTTCACTTAGGAGAATGGTCTCCAGTTCCATCCAGATTGTTACAAAAGGTATTAAATCATTTTTTTGTGGCTGAGTAGTACTCCATGGTATACATATACCATATTTTACTAATCCACTCATGTATTGATGGGCACTTGGGTTGATTCCACATCTGTGTGATTATGAATTGTGCTGTAATAAACATTTGAGTGCAAGTGTCTTTTTGATAAAATGACTTTTTCTCCTTAGGGTAAACATTTTAATGTTTTCTTAAGTAACTCCATTATGCATATGTTAGTTCTGTTTTTGCTTTCTTCTACATTGATCATTTTTTCTTCAAATTTTTATAATTTATCATTTCATTCTCATTTTCTTCATGTTTCATGTTTTTGTTCTCTCTATCCCTTGACGTATTTTCTATGGTGTCTCTTCATCTGTATGCACCTTGTAGTTTAATTTTTTTGTAATTGTTTTACATTTTTATATATTTTTTTCTGAAGTTCTCTCTGTTCCCACTTCGCTTCCTCTCTTTGTTTGACCATCTGCTCCAATTCTCTGGCCACCATCTCTGGCGCACAATCTTGCGTTTTTGCTTTGTGGTTATATTTTATATCAGCATTTTTTTCATCAATTTCAAAAAAGTTCATGTTAAGATATTTAGCTATAATCTTCATATATTTTGTGACAACATTTTTTCTGCTCTATTTTCTTCATTTGTAGGAAAGTTTTGCTTCCTTTTTGAACTTTTTTTTTTCTTATAGTATCTTTATTTCCTTTCTGGGTTGATTTATTGAATTTTTCTGGACTAACTATTAGCAAAAATTTAGTCTGGAAAGGAGGAAAAAAAACGGGGGTAAACATATAATCATATTTAAATGTCTCCTCTGGGAAACTTTTGCTAATCTACCACCAAACTCAATAAATTAGCCATGCCTTTATCAGTCATTCCTTTATCCAAGGGCATAGCTGTTCTAACCTCTACAGTGCTTAATTCATTTTAATGTACTCATTTTCATAACTCTAACTTGTCCCCAGTGCATTGTGAGCTCACTGATGACACATCATAGGTCTTCAGTAGTTCTTTGCTGGAGTAGCATAAAATTAATTTGACGTAATTTATAACGTGGAGTAAAAATCATTTCCTTATCTGGTTTCCCACCCAGAATGTAGGCTCTGTGGAAGTTAGGAGTCAAGTATTTTTATTATTATATCCCAAGAGACTTGCATCTCTCTTGTGACACTGTAGGTCCTTCATGTTCACAGAAAGATGGAGGGACTGTGTATAATTGAAAGTAAATGATACAGGCAACAAACCCATGTTAGCTAAGGACAAATTTAGAATTGTAACTCATATCTTTTAAATTCCAGAAAGCATATACACCTACTTCCTGCTTCCTCCTCCATTTTTGCTGGCCAAGAGCAAATGTGAATAAATATAGTGAAAGTTTAAAGATAAAATAAAAGAGAAGGAGAAAAGAGAGTTTAGGAGTGAATCCCTCACTCAGAAACCTCTGGGTATCAAAGGGGACATCAGAGAGTCCATCCTACTCCACACTTCTCTCACTGATTCTACCCTACTGATGATTTCCGTAGGAAGGTGTTTGCAGTTCTTGACATTTTGCAGACATGCCAAAAAGATTAACTACAATAATTTCTCCTGCAACTGGGAGTATAGATATATATTAATAAAATGATTCTAGATAATCATATGCATTCCAACTGATGCCACTTGAACTGGTATATGAAGAACCAATTTATTAGATGACCACAGATAATGAAGGACACATAGAAGAGCATAAATCTGCATTTATAACAGAGAATTCTATCTTTAGTAACTAAGGAGATGAATGAGTAAAAGTATGATAGATACAAATAGCGGAGTTCATTACACAATAAGAGGATATTATCAGACATATGACGAAGATAAACTCTACTGCATGTGAGGGGCATCGTGTTATTACCCCTAATCTATCATCTTGTTAATGTTATTTCTATGGAAACATTAACAGAAATTAAACTACTAAAACCTGAAAACAGATTTGACAGCTACGTGTAACAAAAAGATCATCAAGATTTTGCTGAAATAGTTGCCATATTTTAGCAAGTCATGTTGATTACTGACAGCTAGTGTTTAGATAATCTAACAATGCCAATGAATAAACAAACCTCTTTATAAAAAGATGCTAGCATTGTTATTGTTATGCAATAATAGTTATGTGTTTATAGTGATATATTAATTCATGGGAAAGTTGTGATTTTGAGTTCTCTTATTCTAGCAGGTGCAACTTACTTAATTCAATGTAAAGAGAGTCTCCACATCCTTACAAATTTGTGTAAGAATACTGGCATCAATTGCTTACACTTAAGCAGGCTTTAATAATTTGAATGGCCTCCATTTACAGTTGCAGGTTGGTAGGTTATATATTTGCACACTTATCTTGGAGGTGGAATAGCTTTATCAGCTTTATAAAGCCTGTTTTTTCCATTTTTCACACCTGTCTCATAATTTCCAGTGAGGAAAGAAGTTACACATATCTCCTTGTGTGTATATGTGGCTGTCTATATGTGCATGTGCATGGGTGTGTGGGAGGGACATTGATGGTCCCCAAATGCTCCCTACTTTAACCAACAAACACAATTTTTATTCCAAGAAGACACAATCTTTCGTTTGTCCACTTATACATACTTTTCATTAATGAACAGTAGGGGAGACCAGCAGAGAAGTTTCCTCCCTCCCTCTTTTTTTATTCTTCTAAAATTATGTAGAAAATAAAACTAATTATTTATGAAGCTGTAATCATGAGAGAAGGAAAATGACAATCAAAATTTAACTTTATCAATTCTGTTGTGAGTTGATCCTGGACTGTTAAATCATCACAGTGTTTTTATTCATCTCTTATGAAATGGGGTAAAGTTCAAATTCTCTTCAAACAAGACTGTAGCACATTTTATTCTTTCAGTATTTATGACAAACTTTGCGACACTCAGATGAAAGATGTTGAGAACTGTAAGTGACAAGAACTAATATTATTTTTTGATCCCTGGAGGTGAAGTACTTGAGTTTCCTAATATAAAGACGAAATCATGACAAGAACTTCACAAAATGGCTAGATTTTTTTTTAACGTGAACTCAACTTGTAGCAACAGATTCAAGTCAATTGGGTTAATTATTTGGAGGCTGAGATGCTGTAGACAGTCATTCAATGGGACAAAGCCTTTCAAAGTGATATTTTATGGAGTTTTTAATGTAAGTGATGTTATTCCCAAATAAATTTAATTGTGTAAACTAGTCATCAACTGTCTCATCCAGGTCTGTGATACCAAAAATCCATGACCAAAACTCTTCTGAAGCTGAAGAAGTGAAAGAATTGTCGTGCTGCTATTATCCATGAAGATGTGTTGTGAATTTATAAATTATTTTAGGTGTAGGAGTAGTCCATGCGGTACTGATCAGTAATATTGCCTGGACACCTAATGATTTATACAGGCCAAGGGAAAGCTTCTCATCCACCCTCTAAATGTTCACTAAAAATGAACTGACAAAAGGCAGATTCACAGGAGAAAAAAGCATACAAAAATTTATTTAATGTGCATAAATACAGAAGCCATACACAAAGTATGAGACTCAAAGACGGGCCAGATGGTTGAGGCTTAAATATTCTCTCCACATGGGGGAGATGTATGGCCTGGGAGGCAAACATTACAGGCTGAGCATCCCTTATCTTACATGCTTGGGATAAGAAGTGTTTCAGATTTTGGATATTTTTGAATTTTGGAATATTTGCATATACGAAATGAGATATCTTGTCAATGGAACCCACGTCAAAACATGAAATTAATTTATGCTTCATACATACCTTATACATATAACCTGAAGGTAATTTTATATAATATTTTTAATAATTTTGTGCATGAAATAGAGTTTGTATACGTTGAACCATCAGAAAGCAAAGGAGTCACTATCTCAGCCACCTGTGTGGACAATCTGTGGTTATTTGGCATCACCATCATTCCTGACTCTGAATTTTTATGCTGCCAATAAGCAATCATTTTCTTACGCTTATTCACACATAAGTACTTAACAGTAACAAATATGACACACCATTAACAGTGCAAATATAATGTGTTCAAGTTACTAAGCAGTGCAGTAGCATCCCCAGAACACTTGCATCACCTGTTGAACAAGAGCAACAACAAACAATGATAGGCTTTCAGTCGGCACCTATGATACTGTGCTTTAATTAAAAGGTTACTGTACACTGTAATTTTTTTTTTCTATGCGAGGAGAAACATCAGAATTTTCCAATTGTGCTGTCACGTCAGTGCTTGAAAAGCTTCATATTTTGGAGCATTTTGGATTTTGGATTTTTGGATTAGGCATGCTCAACCTGTTATTTTGTAAATGTTTCTCTTTGGAAGCTGGATGGAACAAGTCATGGAAAGGTGAGGGGTAGAACTGCACAGGAACAAAAATTGCCTTAGTGTGCAGATAAAGTCACCCAGGTAATCTCTCAAAGCTGCCCTCAGAAGAATGGAGGAAAAGTCTGTCGGGAGAGGTGACAACTCCCAGTGTCTTCGCTTTGGTGGTAGATCTTTCCTAGTTATTTGATGAGATTCCCAGGGACAGGGGCTTAAGACTTATTGCATTTTTTTGGAAAGAAGCTTTCTTAGTGAGGTAAGGAAATTTCCATGAGAGTCCTTCCCAGTGCTTTGGAAAAAAGGATCAGAGAGACCAGGAGGTATTGAAAGGTCGAAAGACCTTGGTTCTGAGGCTTATTTCTGGGGTCTTTCAATTTTCAAAGCACTTAGCGGGTTAAAGTACCATATTTGGGGGAATTGTTTTCTGAGCCCAATAGATTTATAGATAGGCTATAATTACAAGCATAAAATAAAGCTGGACACACGGAGAAAATTTTCCCAAAATTTAAACTGAGCAATTTAAACCAAGTAATCCTCCCCCCAAAGGTATGGACTCTTTCTTTGATCACTAGGCCTTTGTAAAATTTAAATAATCAAATAATTTTCTGATTCTTCCGCCTTGTTCTATGTAGATAGATTTTTGATGTCTTTGACTTAAAGTCTCTGGCACAGTTGATAGTACCTTGTTAGCTCTTATATTCCCCTTGGGGTTTGGAACAGTCCCACTTAAAAAGAATCAGATATCATCACGTTCTACACAGAAAAGTCATTCAATAAATGATTGCTTATTAACAGTGGTCCCAGATTGAAATAGTGGGTACTAGATCACAATTTGGAAGAGAGGAAATAGCAATGATATATATTGAGTATATTTCTATGTACTAGTAACTAAATTATCCATTTTTGTTTTTGTTTTTAACAAATGTTCTGATTTGATAAAAAAGGATTTTGGTTCTAGTTTGGTCTTTGCCATTAAAAATCTGTATAGTTGGGGTGAATATCACCTCTCTATGTCTTTGATTTTTATCTAAAAAATGAGGAGAATGTTTTAGCTCATCTGTAAGGCACTTCCAAACCTCATATTTCCGTCACAAGCAACATTTCTCTCAACTCTATGATTGTCCTTTCATAGCCATATAGAACTCCATAACCTGTCACATGTGTCTGTGTTGGGCCCTGGTTTTAACTATCATCACCGCTAGCATCCTCAATAGTAAGCACATAACTCTGTAAGCTCTTGGAAATATGGCTCTCTAAGAAAGAATAGAAGCCACACCTGTTACCTGATACCACCACTCCACAACAACGCTTTCCTTCCAGCAGCTCCTTCCCTTTGATCCAAGTCAGCAGTGATCAGTGGTGTTATTTAATGAGATTTTTTGTTCAGTCCTTATGCATAGAATCATCACAGAGGAAACTTGTGCCTTTGATTCTTTGGAAACTAGGATAAAATTATATTTAATTCAAAAGTGTTATTGTCATCTCGTCCTCTATGACAAAGTAATCAATGCTGTTTTACCCAGTCATGTTATTTAGAAAAATAAGATCTCTTTGGAGGTCTTACAGGGAAATGGTGTAGTTTTTAGGAACGAGGATTTTGGAATTAGATCTCTGTCACTGTGAAAAAAATGCTTTCAAGCCTTTTTGTAAAAAAACAGCAAAATGAGATAACAATAGTATTTATCTCATTGGCTTGTTATTAAATGAAGCTATACATGTAAAATTCTTAGAATACTACTTTAGTTCTAACCAGCCAAATTATAGGTAGTGTGCATTAAAAAGCTTGTTGTTATTATAATTATTAGATTCACTTACAAGCATATTATTAGCCTTACTCATTATCACTTTTTACAATAATCCAGATGGTTTAAAAATAATAAAAGTACTTTCCAATGAATATAGGGAATACAAATGAGAATGCAACATCTGGGAAAATTCTTTAACACCATACTCAAAACTATGGAAACACCCATTCATATAATTTAATGTAGCTTCTTTGTCAAAGAATTTCTTCAACATCGGATTCAACTTTTCATTCAACTAATCTTCAAAAGCGAGTTCTGAAGGAATAGTCATTTAACATTAGCCTGCAGGAGGTGGCCTTTAACAAAGATTCATAGTGCATTGCCTGTGATGACAATTCTGGCATCCATTTGGTTATGTGTCAGGAATGACCCAGACACTCTGCTGTATCCTTTAGTAGGAAATCACCTGAGAGCATTTTCCAGGAGCAACGTCACATCATGCATTAAATAAAATGTGCAATCTGATGCTGCAGTGTGCACAATGAACTGCATCCTAGAACTAAAGCCTGGGATCGACAGCAAAAAGGTGCAGGTTCTAATGTCACAATGCTAGCTTGTTGTCCAGGGCCTGGGCTACATCACATGAAGGCCCTGCCAAGCATCACTTGCAGTGATCCAGGAAGTTGGAAAGAAAGACACAATCTGCTCCTCTGGCCAGCAGAGCTTTAATAGGCTAGTCTTTCATTAAGTGAATTCCTAAATGTTGACCAAATTCTTTTAGACAGAGGCAGCTAATGGCTCAGCATGCATGTGATGCACTTGCTATTACATGGGCACTGATAAAAAGTTCCTCGAGGCTGCTTTTCCCAGTGTTCACATGCTGGGGGTGGGGGCTGGGAAGAAACTTGTCTTCAGTGGTTTCTTTCATGTCCCAAGAAGGATGGTCATGTGTTTTAGTTTAGCTGATACATTCCAATAAAATGATTTTCAAAGAGACAGGACAAATAATAGGCGTTTTACATATGGTGGCTGTGGATGTCACATGGAGCTAATTTTCTCATACACAATATATTTATTATTCCACAAGCTGGTTATAATTCATTTAAGATCCCTTTTTATTCAATTTTACCTAATAAACTAATGAAATGGCCCAGTGAAGTCTTTACGGTTAATATAAGTTGGGTGAATGACTTAGCTTACATTTCCTTTAGGATATTAAAGATGTATCATAACCCTCCCAGTTTTATTTATCACCCAAAGCTCATGAAAAAGAAAGCATCTTAAGTCTGGACAGCATTATGATATATTTTTTAAAAATCATTCTTGATGTCAAGATTTTAATGGAAAGAAGTCTGTTGTAATTTACATTTCTTGTTTACAGTTACAATTTTTAGCAAATGATTTTCTTTATCTTTCTTGGTGCCAATGGCAGTTATCAGCTGACATTTGTCTACTTGGAAATACTTAAAGAAACATGTACTAGAAAGAGGCCCCTACTGAAGAAAATTCACTGGGCTTAAAAAATTGACAATCCTACACCGGCAGGAGATAAAGAGATACTGCCCATTATGTAGAAATTGTCTTTATGCAAAAGAGCAAAATAACTTCAGGGTTTTTTGTTGTTGTTTTCCAGTTGCCAATCAAATAAAATCTCAAAGTGGCTTGGTTGGTCGTTTTCCTCCCATCCCTGACATTCTACCTTATAATGTAGTGTAGTTTTTTTCCTTTACTGTTCTCATAAGAGGTAATTTGATATGCCTCCATGTGAATGACATGACCAAATGCTAAATGAAGACACCAGGCCTATTTCCTGTCACAGGGAAATATGTTAGAGGGAAATAATGCAGTTACTAACCAGAGCTAGTACAGCTCAAAGATGTACTCATGGGCAGAGAGGGCTCCTTGGCATTGCAAGAAATACAGCCCAATTAGCCAAGGTCAATATGCACAGCATCATTGTTGCTTAAGGCTCCAGAGAGTATTAGTATCATGTATTTCATTATCTACCAATTCAAAGAGAAATGTTTAAATAGTAAGCTCAATAAGCTATATGAAACTTACTAAGTTAGAACCCAGAATTAAAAAAAATGACTTATTTCTTTCATCCTTGCTTGCTACCAATATTTCTCTCTCCCTCCTTCTCTCTCTCTCTCTTTCTGTCTTCCAGATTTCAAGATTGACAATACTTCTAAGATAAGCACAATGAAATTTGAAGAAGAAAGTACTCTGCCCAAGAGACAGGGGCAGGAGTAGCTCTGCTCAACCAATTAGTTCAGTGTCCTTGGACAGTTATCTAAGGTTGTTTCTTTATTTGGAAGGTGGAGTTTGGGTTAAATGGTGTTTAATGTCCCTTTCTGCTCTGAATTTTGGTAATACTTCTATTACATTACCATAAGCTTGGGAACCATAACAAGCCATAGTTTCTTTGACCTCACATATACTCTGCAGAGGTCAATGGAAAAGAGTAAAACAGGCTTTCATCTAGAAGAGTGGTTAATTATACTGACAGCCAAAGGGGGATTCATCTTCCCAGCAGACCAAATAGAGCCCTCGTATAAACTGCTGCTTGGTAGTCTTATGATGCTTTCCAAAAAATTATGTTAAATGATACGATCCCTTTTATTGATATTATTCATTGGAACGACTGATTTTTAACTTAGATTAATGGCAGTGATGAATATGAGGTGTTATTAGCTAATTTAATTTTATTTAGAAATGTTTCCCATTTTTTCCAATATCTATCTCAACTGTCATTATTTAGCAATAACCAGGAGAGCCCTTTAATTCGTGCATTCACAACAATATGTGATGACTAAAGCTGTCTCAATGATAAATTTAAAGGATCAGTCCTGTTTGTCATGAGCCAAAATCATAGTGTATACAGAGCAGTTGGATTGGTCTTTCCAGCGTAATTTGGTTAGATCTTTTTCTGTGTAATTCCAATAACGTAAGCAAGAAAATCCTTTCTCAGCTAGACATAATGGAGAGGGCTTGTTCTGCTGAAAGGAAGGTATTATTGGGCACATCATGCACCTGCAACCACAGTAAATATCGTTAAAATACTCACACACCACAATAGAATAAGATGATACCTTTAGAAGCATCAGAAGACCTAAACTCTAGTATTGAATCTTCCATTTACTACCGTATAACCTTGAATAAATCCATTAAAAATCTTAATTTATTGATTAGCAGAATGAAAACCAAATGGAAACATTTACATGAAAGTACTTTGAAAATTAATAACTTGCTATATAAAAGGCATCACATATTGGGATATAGATCAGTATTCATTATGCTGATGAATTTATGCTGGAAGGACACATTAATTAGGAAAAACTTTATTGACAAGAGTATTTTATTCATCCTATCTTCAGTCTATTTGGGTCACTAAAAAGAACAACATAGCAGTTTTTACACTGTGCTACCTTTGCAAGAGTGTATTCATAACATCTTTAAACTGTCATTGTAATGACAGGTGGGCCTGGAGTCATCCTATGTAGATTTGGTCAAACACTTCATCAGGAAAGGGGAAGTAACATTGAGTTACCTTAGCCTCAAATGGGTGGATACACCCTTAGGTGCGGAAAAAACTTCCTGGAAAAGGACAGTTAATGCACTTACTCTGGTCCAAGTGGAGTCAGTTTGATAAAGATGTCTTTGTTCATTTTGATACCAACAATCTGCTACCTTGTGATGGTATCTGGCACAATCAGATTTTTACAGTTTAGTATTTGAGACATGTTGCTTGTGTTATGCTGTCTTGTACACAATACTGCAATTGCTTAGGCTTTTTATAAAAATTGTTTTATTCCTTAATCTCTAGGGAGACATCTTTCTTAGAGAAAACAATTCTGGGACAAAACAAATTCTGTTTTCTGGCAAAACTGGGGGAAAAATTCTAGGTTTGGTGGTATTGTGAAATTGTGAAAGATTCTGTGGTTATACTTTGAAGTTTAATGTAAGACTTTGTGAAGAAGTGAAATAGTTTCATGGCTGAAAAGTATCATTTCCTGAATGAGTAAAAAAGATATTTTATTGTGGAAACTTATTTTTTGGGGGAAAAGAGAGAAACATTCTTGCCAAGTTTATGAAAAGATATATCTACTGGTGGAGATGTAAAAATAGACATGTCACAGCTATGAAGAACTACACGGTACATGGTACTTGTGTTTTGAGATGAGGAGAGTTGGGGCAGAATTATATATTGTTAAAATTTCCCCACTTTATGTGGAGGAGAAGTGTGAGAAATCCTGCTAACTAGTGAGGCACATCTATCACCGAGCCAGACTACTCCTATGGAACAACTTACTCACCTCGTGGATGCTACATGAATTCTTTCAGGGCAAACAGTGTATGAAGCTGTTCTAAGTTTCTTTAGAATTATCTGAATGGTGCTATATATGCAATCAGTATTCAATAAATGCTTTATTTGATTAATGAAAATTCATTAAGTGGCATTCCATTGGCTTCAACAAAGTTAAAGTTGGCTTGAACCCCTAATTTACTTATAGAAAGGGGTTTAGCATTGAGTGGTTCTAACTTTACATGAAAAACGTGGATTAGGTCCCTACCTTAATCCCCTTCTCTACGTTGCCTTATTTAATTTAATTAAAGACAACAGTCCCACCTGGAGGATCTTTGTCTACCTTGGAGATAGCATCAGATCCCACAGGCTGAGGGCTCAGTCCCCAAATCTCCACCTCCCCCCACCCCACCAAGACAACAGTCGCAAGTCCAGGCCTCTGGAACTTCAGACTGACCAGTTTGAAGTCGGGGTTCCACGCCCCCCTCCCTCTTTGGGTTCAATTAATTTGCTGGAGCAGCTCACAGGACTCAGGGAAACATTTACGTTTACTGGTTGACTATAAAGGATGTTACAAAGAACACAGACGAAGAGATGCATAGGGCAAGGTGTCAGGGAAGGGGCACGGAGCTTCCATGCCCTCCCTGGGAGGATATTGTTGGAAAATGGAGATGTGGGAAAAACTTAAAACATTGTGGACTCACACCTGAGTTTCCCCTCTCTTTCACAGAAAGACTCATAATTTCTGGGTTTACTACAGAAGCCCACAGTTCTCCTAAGGCCCCCTGTAGAAAGCAGGTTATCTTGCCAAGATGATACAAGCCTATAAAGAAATGTGCCAATGTGTTTGTGCCAAGATACCTGAAGTGAGCTCACCTTGTACTGAATCCAGCATAGAACTCCGACAGTTTTCGGGCCCCACCAACACCAACTCAGTTATCTTCTAAGCTACTATTTCATAGTACTGTGAAATGTACAATCAGGTGCATGGGAGTTACAATCACAATTACCTTGTCAGGCGAAATTTTTGCTCCTGAAGAGGATCAAGCATCTTTTTTTTTCCCATTTTTATTTTTATTTTTTTTCCTTTTATTTCAGAATATTATGGGGGTACAACACTTTGGTTATATATATTGCCCATGCACTGCCCATGTCAGAGCTACAATCTTGGACATCCCCCAAACCGTGCTCCCCTCATAGATTCAGTGAGAGTTTTCCCATCCCCTCCACCCCCCCCACCTGCCCTCCCCCTGATGAATATTATTGCCATGTGTGACGTAAGTATTGATCAGTTAATACCAATTTGATGGTGAGTACCAGTGGTGCTTGTTTTTCCATTCTTGTGATACTTCGCTTCCAAGAATGGGCTCTAGCTCCATCCAGGATAATATCAGATGTGTTAATTCACCATTGTTTTTTATTGCTGAGTAATACTCCATGGTATACATATACCACATTTTATTAATCCACTTGTGTATTGATGGGCACCTGGGTTGTTTCCATGTCTTTGCAGTTGTAAATTGTGCTTCTATAAACATTCACGTCCAGATGTCTTTTTTATAGAATGTCTTTTTTTCCTTTGGGTAAATACCCAGTAGTGGCATTGCTGGATCAAATGGTAGTTCTACTTTTAGTTCTTTGAGGTATCTCCATATTACTTTCCATAGAAGTTGTACTAATTTGCAGTCCCACCAGCAGTGTATGAGTGTTCCTATCTGTCCGCATCCCCGCCAACATGTGTTGTTTTAGGACTGTTTGATATGAGCCAATCTCACCGGAGTTAAGTTATATCTCATAGTGGTTTTGATTTGCATTTCCCTGATGATTAGAGAAATTGAGCAATTTTTTTATATGTTTGCTGGCCATTATTCTGTCTTCTTTTGAAAAGTTTCTGTTCATGTCCTTTGCCTATTTTTTAATGGGGTTGTTTGATTTTTTCTTGTTGATTTTCCTAAGTTCTGTATAGATTCTAGTTACCAGCCCTTTATCAGATGTGTAGCATGCAAATATTTTCTCCCATTCTGTAGGTTGTCTGTAGGAAGGATGCTCTCGCCAGGTTAGCACAGTGCGACCTGACCTACAAGTGGTTATACACCTTCCCCACAGACTTCCCATCCACTCAGTCAGGGACAAGCCCAAAGTTGGGGCAAAGCTGTTTCTTGAGACAGCAGGCTCTGTGGAGAGGAAGCAATTGTGAGAGCCGTACGGAACTCTCAGCTTCACTATACAGGGACCGCTCAGGGCCGGGTAGGGACTGGGCTGAGGTACAGCTTCCCAGGACAGTGTGTGGGAATCTGCAGACTGGCACCTCGCCACTGGAAGTCAGTGGTACCTGGGATCAAGCATCTTGATGTGTTCCTTTTCTAGGGCGGGATCAGGTGCAGATAAATGGGAACGAATACGGATCCGTTTACCTTGGTGAACTACTTACCACCTCTCCTAGCCCCCTTTTCCCTCAGAACCTTTCTCCCCTTGGATACTTAATAAAATTGGTCCCCCACACAATTCTATTTGTCTGGACGTTCTGGAAAGGATACCACATTCTGGGTTTATCGTTCCCAACTGCCAATAAATTCAGGCCACAGAGGCAGGACTGGGGACAGGGGTTTGGTAAACATGTGAAGTCAGCTGACTCCTTGTCTAGGGGTAAAGCAGCAGCAAGTTAATTAGTACGAAGGCAGTCAAAGACAGCCCCCAGCCCCATCTTCTCCTATAATCCCCCCGGGACCCAGGATGTTCAGCTAAATCACTGACCTTAGTTAGCTTGTTCAGTTAGACATGAAAGTCTCAAAGCATCAGTTATGAAGCATCATTTCTGGAGTATAATCAAACATCAGCGTTATGTTGTACCATTTCAATCTTTGCTGAGGTTTTGTAGTTTCTAAGGAGTTATTTAGAATCCCTTCAAGTCTCAACATGTGCATAGTCACAGCACATTTAGGGGAAAAAAATCCATCAATATTACTTTAATGACTTTGATATTAAATTCGAGAAATATTAACTCTTTACAGAGTAAGAATTCCATTTCTGTTTGTGTACCCTAAATATTTTTGGAAAATCTCTTTGAGGGACAAGAGACTATTCTTTTATTTTACCCTTAATTTCTTGTTAATTCATTTACATAATATACACATATATAAAAAGAAAAGCCCCGCTTACCATTTCTATTCCTGTTCCTCTCCTCAAAGATAACCACTTTTTATCAGTTGGGCATGTATAAGTCCAGGTCTTTTAGCATCCATGTCACCAATAAGATAAACAATTACCACCCAAGCTTTTTTTCTCTCTTTTTTTAAAATTTTGTTTATTTTTATTTTTTTATCTTTTTTTTTCCTTTTATTTCAGAATATTATGGGGGCGGGGATGCAGACAGATAGGAACACTCATACACTGCTGGTGGGACTGCAAATTAGTACAGCTTCTATGGAAAGTAATATGGAGATACCTCAAAGAGCTTTTTTTCTTTTAATCTGGAATCTGTTCGGGGCATTCAACCTAAAACCTTAACTATGCACTCAGTGTTTTCAAACATAAAACTAGTACTCTTGGAGTAAAGTGATGACATCTTAGATGCTTTCATATCAGATACATAAAGAAAGTAGAGAAATGAAGGAAAAGCAGGGTGGAGGTCAGTTATTTAGTTGGAGCAATTTACATTTTTAATAACTTTGAGAGGTTAGGCAGTGTCATATTTGAACTGAGTATCTATCAACTCCTCCGTGTCTGTTTCCTTCTGTATTTGCATAAGCAATTGACAGCTCGTTAAGAGCTCATTAGGAACTGGGAAGACCCTGTGATCAGGGGAGACAAAAAAAAAAGCAGTTCTAAGAAAGAAGTCTTTATTTGTGTATTTCCTCAATATCTCACAATATAAATATATTTACATCTATAATATCTGATGACGCAGGCAAGCAGGCTATACACATTTGTGAAATATAAAAGGACAATAATATAACCATTCAGTATATCTGAGACTATTTGTTTTAATAAAAGATGATATGAGTGATAGAATCCATAACTCCATAATTTTATCATGGAATAAAAGCTAAAAAATTCCACATTCTCAAACTGAATTTTCCTTTGCTTTTTATATATATGTATACACGTAATATATACATATATATACAGACACATATATATTCTTAAATTTTAGATGGCTAAAACTTGGAGAAACCAAAAAACCTTATTGTTTAAAAATAGTCTATACATGAGAAAATTGACTATGCTTCTCCCTGGAAAAATATGTTCAGAATATAAATTAGTTCCTTTTTACTTGCTAATACTCTCTTGACCCAAACAGAATAGACAAAAATCAGATCTCCTCTGAATAAATGTTTGCCTAATACTTCTAAATCTCTAGGTACCAAAAACTGATTGTAAAAGGAAAGGTAAATCCAAGCTGGAGTGCTGGCTATTCTTTTGCCCTTGTATTGCATTTTGTAAAACACATGAATGCAAAGCACTTTTAAACACCTAGGAATAGATACAAAGGAAGCAGTGGGAACACATTTATTCCTGTTTTATTCAATTTCAGGGCTGCAGTTTTGCTTGACCAGATGTTGCAGTTTCAAAGTCAAATGTGTTCATCTCCTGGCTGTCAGCTAAAGGGTGCAGTATTTGTAAGAATTAAGAATATTAAGAATTTCTATCTACCACTCTTTTTTAATATCTGTATTTTGTGAGCTAGTTCTATTTGAGAGAGAAAGAGAGAGAGAGAGAGAAATAGAATTAAGTATTTCTGTGTGGACCATCCTTTTCCCTATCTATGTTGTTTTATTGCCTTTTGTAAGAAAAAAAAGTGAGAGCTGCAGTCTGTATTTAGGTCATTTGTATGTTCCTTATTGGGATAGTGTTTGAATGCCCAATTTGATTTCAATGGCACATCCTTTGTAACATAAAATAAAACATGGTGCTCAAGAAAAGTAACAACACACACATCCAGGCCCTTTCATAGCAGTTGGTAAAGCTTGAGCCTTGCCTCTCTGTGCGGCAGTTTCCCTTCCCTTTCCTTTCTTTCACAGTGACAAACAGCCATTGTCCCCTTGGTGAGATCTGCAATATTACTTTGACCCCAGCCCATCAATCTGCCTCAATTGGATAATGATCTGTAATCACTTTCTTTCAGGGGAGTCTATAAATTTGCCAAGGCCCCATTCTTTTCTGAAGGACTCCTTATGTTCTCTCCCATTTGTGCAAATACGCTCTCTTTTACAGGGCTAAATAGCCATGCACATGGTCCTTTCTGTGAGGAGGCACCGGGTGGTTCTCTGTTGATTTTCCACGCTCCAGTCTCTTAAAGGAGACTAAGTCTGACATGCAGGGACACGGTGGGGGGTGGCCCGAGCCAGGCCACATCACAGGCAGCCGCTTTTCTCATTAAGACTGACCCACCATTAGGTCACTTTGTGCCATCCTTGCAATCAATGAGCTTAATGTTCAGTGCAAAAGAAAGTTATTAGGAAAGGAGCCGGGAGGTGGAAGGGGAAAGGAAAATGTAAGAAGCTCGGAGAAATTCACCACTTCTGAGTCTTAGGGTTGTACTTTGCCAGCAAAGGGTAAAAAGAAGTCAACTGTCATACATGTGATTTCTTAAACAACCCCTTCTGGTCCTGTTCGTTTTCTGTAAAACATAAGAATTCTTAGACCCACCATTTCCCCAGTGATCTCCAGACTTCTCCTGAAGTAAGATGAAAGGCTTTATCGACCACTGAGGCAAAACAGGCATTTGCTGGGGACCCCTGTAGTGAAGACAGAGTGGTTAAAGTCCATGAACACTGGGCAACTTTGGAGGATCTGGTTTAATATTAATTATATGGATCCAAGAGAGATTCATAACTGTAGCAGATGAATGGAACAAATAAACAAAACAAAAATTTTTTAAAAAGACACTTAGGATATAATCTAAATTATTATAAAGGAGAATTACAGAAGGCTTTGGTTCATCACATTTCTAACACCTAGAGACAGTGTCTCTATGGAGGGTAGGAGATGCAAAAATTAACACATTTTAATCAAAACAAGTGTTCATGAGCAGAGATCTAGATTAGCAGAAAGATTCTGTCCTTTGGATAGTATATATGGGTAATGATAATGATTTTCAAGAATATGAACTTCATTGCATATCTCTGTCTGATTAGTTTTTAGTTTATAGCAAAGCAATGACGCTTTTGTTATTAGGTTTAGGGAAGACAGTGCAGGCAGACAATAAAGGGCATATAAGACTGCCAAGGGGACATCACAGAAAAAGGTGAGCAATTTTAAAAAATTATCCTTGAGTTTTCCACCATCCTGTAGAATAAAAAATGCATATTTTAATGCTCACATTCTCGTACTGCTCAATTTGACTTTTTGAACACATATAAAAATGTATTTATATGTATATAACATATATATACACACACACATACACAAAGTACAGTACATAAAATATAAATGTAGATGTGTAGATTTTAGGGAATAATTATAAAACAAACACTCATATAACCACCACACTGGTTAAGAAACTGATACTTGTGATTGAAATATTGAAGTCAGGGCTTAAAATGAAAAATTAACTCTTCCACACCAATAGGATCCTGCGTTACGTCATGGATTACACTAGGTCTGATGAAACCCTTAGAGGTTACACGGTCAACACCACAACATTACAAAAGAAAACTCTAATACCAGAAGTGGTTAAGTGACTTTTCTAAGGTGTCATACTAGAAAGGCGTGAGTCAAGGGCATCCCAGGCTGCCTGATGACTTTTCTATTGTTTAGTCCATCTCATCAGGGCCTCTGGTGAGGGAAATCTATAAAATGTTTTTGTAACACAAAAGCTTTGCTTGTGTACTTACAAATAAGTCTCCGTGCCTAAGTTTTGCCACCATATACTGAAGGAAAACTAAGTTCATTCAGTGTCATTAAACTCATTGTATCAGTAGAGTCTTACACGACTGGAAAACTAATTACTTTAAATATAGAGAAAAATGTTTTGTTTTGCTTATGAAATGGTCATGCATAAAAATGGTGTGAGAATTCTAAGTACTGAAGCCAGCGGCATACTTAGGGGAATTTTGCTATTACTAATATCCAATGAATAGTGTTGTATCCCATCAGTTACAGGCTGCTATTCAAATTATAAAACATGTCATAAATGTCTTATTTCAAGTTAGCTTTTTTCCTACTGTGATTCTCTAGCTAAAAGATAATTATAATGTGATAAGAACTATAAAATAAGTCACATATGATAATGGTACACATATTTTGTAAGGTTTTTCTTTTTTCTCTAAAAAAGTAAACATTTTTAAAGCGTATTTTGTACATTGGCTAGAAGAGTATAGGATCAGTTTAAGTAAAAAAAAAAATTCCAAGAAATTACTGATAAAAGAACTGTTGACAAAGAAAATGACCAGAAAGTTGATTTTTTTAAATTAATTTTTGCAGCCCACCTGGTATAAGCCTCTAAAATTTTCCTTCCTATTTTGTTGGTAAAGATGATCACTGTTTTCATCAAAGCTTCCTTAGGTTCAAATAACAATCACAAAGTGATCTTCATTATTTTACAAAGGAAGAAATTTAGCCTCAGAGAGTTTGCTCCTTGTCCAAGGTCATATGGCTGATAAATAACTGGGTTAAATTTGAACCTAGGTCAATCTAGTTTAAAGGCATATAGATTTTCTACTATTTTTTCTACTTCCACTTACTAAATTTAATTCAATATTCATTTGTTCCAAATATCCAAAATAAATATATATCCCAAATTAAAAGTTGTCATGTTTTCTTTATTCAAATTTAGAGACACTATGCAGACAAAGATGAGACAATGGAGCCCTTGTCTTAAAAGAACTCAAGCACCTCTCTAATCACCTGATGGGGTTATATTGGAGGTTCCCTAATGCTTTATGGATTTTCATTATTCCAAATGGTTGTTAATTAATTACTTAGAAAGTTCCTCATGCTGTCTTCAACAAAACTATTTTTTAAAAGATACAGCTAGTAAATTGACATGTATGTGATTAGAGGCCACACATCTTGTTGCTTTTCTATCCCTCTGAAAAGTAGATTCACAAGTATCTCATTCCATGAAGCTCCCTGTTGACTAATCTTGGCTCCCAAATGGTGGATATAAAGTCACAATAACAAAGACCACAGCTCTACCAACAGTGCAGTTGGGAATTTATTTTCTCTCAGGGTAAATGATCAAAGTGAAACACGGGGAAGGTCTTTTGTTGTACCCCTTGGTACAATTTTTAAGTAGGGGTAAAATAATCCTTAGGCTGTAGAGAGTAGTGAAGTCCTACTTTACCCACATGATCCTGGTTTATCCCTTTCAGCCATGCCTTAGATTTTTGTTAATTGGTTCATTTATTGGTTTGTTTTGATTAACTGGGATTGGCCTGAATAGTAGGCCTGACAATAAATGATCCATTAGCTACCGTGGCACCAAAAGGGCAGAATTCTGTAAGTGCAGTGATTTGGTCCCATTGTCATCCGACCGATGTTTGAATTTTAGTTTCATCCCTGATTACCTATGTGAACATCAGGCAGGCCAATGTTACTCTCTGAATTTCAATTACATATAAAAAAACAGATAATGCTATTAACCTCACTGGTGGTAGTATGGTTAGCTGAAATACTGGAAAAAGAAAGAAATATTTATTTACCAGTATCTGACATAACATTGCTGTATGATAAATATATACTGTGGTTAATATTATCATACTCCTCTGAAGTAGCTCCAAAAAGTAGCATTTTGGTTTCGTTTCCTTTTATTTATTTATTTTTTTGAGACATAGCTTGCTCTGTCGCCTGGGCTAGGGTGCAGTGGCATCATCATAGCTCACTGCAACCTCCAACTCCTGGGTTCAAGCGATCCTCCTGCCTCAGCCTCCCGAGTAGCTGGGACTACAGGCACACACCACAACGCCCGGCAAATTTTTCTTTTTTAGTAGAGATGGGTTGTCACTCTTAGTCAGGTTGGTCTCAAACTCCTGAGCTCAAGCAATCCTCTCCCCTCAGCCTCCCAGAGTGCTAGGATTACAGGTGTGAGCCACTGCACCTGGCCCAAAAAGTAGCATTTTGGGAAGACTGATAATTGTACAACTGTTAGAGTATAATGTGGTTGTTCATAAGATAATCCTTGGTCTTTGTCTGAGCCACTGTACCTTGCTCATTTTCCTGTGGAAGCCTTGAAAATCTATCACTGAGTATTAACTACTAGACTCAATGCCCATTATGACTGTAGGGTCATATATTCTGCCATAGCAACTGGTATGCAATAAAGACGTAAATATGAATGAATAAATCTATACGGTTTTAATCTGTTCCTACGTAGGTATAGAAGAGCTTCCTTCCCCTTGCTGTATGAAAAACAAGCCTATTCTTGAATCCATGGCTTGGAAACTTGTCTCATCATCTTAAATAATCTCAGCAAATTCTCTTCTTTTGTAAAAAGTTAGTAAATGATGAAATATGAATGTTACAGTGGGTGATATGCTGGAATGGGAAGAGCAGGGATAAAGGAGAAAGAGACCATACCCCAAGTTATGTTGCAATTTTCTCAGGAAAAAAAAATAGGTTGGTACCACATTCAAGATACCCAATGGCAAGAACTGTAGAAGATATTGAGGAAGGTGCCTTAGTTTCTGGGGCCGTCATTTGGACACTTTTCTTTTACAAGATGGATTTTTACATACAATAGTTTAATATACATTAAAGGTATTGGTCTGTTTATTTTGGTCTCAAGAATTATTAATTTTAATATACTGAGAACTTTGGGGTGGCTTAGTAGGAGAAGTTTACACATAAGAAAATATTGTTCAGAGTCTGCTAAAAGATTTTACCAGCAGCTATTGCTGAAGCTTTAAAACTATTAGGATTCTTCTGGGATTGTATCAACATGACGAATTTTCACATGTAGACTTTTCTTTTCTCTTCTTTTCTTTCCTTCTTTCTCCTTTTGCTTCAATTCTCTCACTTTGTGGCAAAGAGAAGCCACTCAGATTCGCTTGATTCAAAACAGAGCCCTTGGACAATTCGATTCTAGCAAGTGGTAAACGTTCTGAAGAAACATGCCTTTACTTTATGTACCACATATTCATTCTTCTAAGTGATTCATGCCTCAAAGGTTGTTTGCTTCACTCTGCAGAAGTTGTCACTGGAAAGTTAATTTCTATTTAACATTTATGAAATACTTAATTGGCATTGGGGAAGGACGGCAGGCCCAGGGAGGTGGGAAAATGTAGTTTACGTCAATCTTTTGATATTTTCTTTATGACAAAAGACAACTAGTCAAGCTTGCCGTGTGGGTAGTTAATAAACTTTTTACTACTCCTCCACAGAACTCGAGACGTTCCTCGGTGTCTTGGGCATATGGGAGGGACCCCTGTTCTATTTTTCAATACTGACACCAAATACTGTTTCAAAGTGGGCAAAACTGTCTAAGAATAGAAAATAAAAGACTTGCTTTATCTGAGAAAAAGATAGAAAATAGACTCATACGGAGTTTGATATGGAGAAAGTCTTCAGAGAAAATTAAATGTTCCTCTCTTTTAAAGACCACTCAACAGCAGATAGAAACAGATTATTGCATGGTGGTACTGCAACATGTAAACTGATAGATCAGGAAGAATAAACATATCAGCCAATAGCTTCATAAGCCAGCCAAGAGCTCAAGTTGCAGAAGAAAACTAGTGTTTTTCTTGGGAAAGCAAAAATAGGGGTTCTTTTGAATTCTGCAATAGAGTTATTACAGTTGCATGGTCCCTCATGAATAATGTATATAATGTTTGTCAGGAAACAAGTTCTGAAAACAAAGGTGTTAAGTTTCTAGTTAAGAAGTTAGAAAAAGAGCAAACCCTCAAAAACATGAGAAATGGTAATAACAAAGACAAGGGTAGAAATCAGTGAGATAAAAGAACAACAATAACAATACAGCAGAGATTAGAAAAAATAAAAAACTTCCTTTGAAAAAGTTAATAAGAGAAATGGACACCTAGCATGGTAATTAATTAAGAAAAATAGAAGATGCAAATACACAAAAATGACAAGGGGGACAGTTATAGACACCACAGAAATTTAATATAAAAGAGTATTATAAAAAAAATTAGAAAATATAAATAATTCCATAAACATGGAAAAGTAAAAAATACCAAAGTTGATGCAAAAAAAGAAAAAAGTGGGGGGGGAGAGCGAGGAAACTCCACTAGGACACTAAGCATGAAAGAACTAAAAAACCGCCCCTTTTAAAACGCCCCTAGCCCATTCATATTTTATACTAAAATTTTTCTCAAAATTTTAAAAAAACCTTTTGTTTTTAAATCATTTTAGACTTTCAGCAGAGTTGCAAAAAAATACAGAGTTTCCGTATGCCCTCTACCCAGTTTTCCCTAATATTGAGCTTTACATTACCATGGTACAATGATCAAAACTAAGAAATTATCATTAGGTTGTCCCCATTTTTTACCAATTTTCTTTTCTGTTCCAAAATCCAATCCAGGATACCATATTGCATTTAATAGTCCTGTCTCCTTAATCTCCTCCAATCTGTGGTTGTTCCTAGTCTTGTCTTTTCTTTCACAACCTTGACATTTTTGAAGAGTGCTAGTCAATAATTTTGTAAAATTTTCCTAATTGTGGGTTTGTCTGATGGATGTTTCCCGAGACTGGGCTGATATTATGGATCTGGGAGAAGAGCACACAGTGATACACCCTTCTCGTTGTATCGTGTAAGGCATATTTTATATATATCATTCTGCATTATCACTGGTGATGTTAACTTTGGTCCTTGGTTCAGATGACGTTTGCAAGTTTCTCATGGACAAGTTATGACTTTTCTTTTTATATACTCAATTTGTAATAAGTGGGTCTCTAAATCCAATCCACTCGGAAGGTGAAGGCAATTAACATCCATCTCTTGGAGAAAGGAATATCAGGAATTTGTAGCCTTAGGTTAAAAACACCACCGTAATTAATAAATATTTTGTTGGAGATAGGTTGAGGCTATGCAAATTCCTGTGGTGTGAAAGTTTTGCCTACTAATTTTTTCATTGATCAGTGGATTTCCTGCCGCAATTATTACTGTGGTGTCCCCATAGTGATTTGTCCCTTCTGAATGGTGAATTGTCCCTTATTTGTTCAATCATTTAGTGATACCAGTATTTGCTCATGCACACTTATTTTATTCTTTAGATTATAATCTCAACCCTAGCAGTACTTATTTTCTTGGTCAAATTGTTCCTCCTTTACCCAATCCCCTCAACTTTTTATATGAAAATTTTCAATTCTATAGAAAAGTTGAAAGAATAATAAATACTTGCTATATCCTTCACCAATTGTTAATGATGTGCAATTTTATCTCTCTCTTTCTCTTCATACATACATGTATATACAGAAACACACTTATTTTCTGAAACATTTAAAAGCTACAGACACCATGACACTGCCCTTCAAAGTTTCAGCACGTATCTCGTAAGAGAACAATTTTTCTCACGCAACCATAATACCATTATGTAACCCAAGATATTCCACAATTATATAAATTATCTATATTAAGTCCATTTTCTGTATCCCTGAATGTTCCTAAAATATCTTTTAAAGGTTGTTTTTTTAAAAAATCCTGTATCCAACCAAAGACTACACACAGTATTTAGTTGTCATAATTCTTAGTTTTCTATAATCTAGAACAATTCCCCAGGCTTTTTTTCTTTTGGTCATTATTTTTACACACACATTGTCATTGTTTTTAAGAATGTAGGCACCAATTATCTTTCAGAATTGCTTGCAAAATTTGGATTTGTTTGATTGGTTCTTCATAATTAGATTCAGGTTAAGTATTTTTTTGGAAAGAAAAGTATATAACATTCCAAAGCAAAAGATATGATTTTTGTCACATTAGTGATGGCAGAGTTTCCTTACTTGATTAAGGTCATGTCTTCATTTAGGTTCCCTAGAATTAAATCCTCAGCAGGGATTAGAGTGTTCAGGATTTCTTGAAGAAGTGTTATGCGGGAGGAATCTGCAAGGGGATATGTGAAGTAGGAGGAGATAGAGCAAGAAGCAAGCTAGGCTGTGGTCTCAGGTAAAGTCTAATCTTGGCCTGATCCCTGGTGGGTGGGTGAGGATGGGAGGGGTGGCTCCAGGGCATAGAGAACATCACAAAGCTTCTTCCTTGGTTTGGTAGGGATGGCCTTTTGTGTCATCATGGTGGCCGGTCATTGGATGTGTGCTGCCATCAGAGGGTATAACCTAAAGGGCAAGGTGGCTCCCTCCAGCAGAGGGGAATTCTCTGAAGAAATGGTGAGCTGCACATTGTTGGCGGTCAACACAGCATCTGGGCAATATATGCAGCGGTGATCTGGTGGGTTGGGGTGTTCATAGCAGCTACTTCAAGTGATGACAAACATCTTCCCATTGCAAAGATGCCCCTTCCCATTTGAAAACAACTAATCTTTGTAGTAAAATTTGAGACTATGTGAATATCTTATTTCCAAAAATATTTTACACAGTGGAGCTAGTATCCATTGATGACATTGCCTGAATCAATTATTATATGATGGTTGCAAAGTAGTGATTTTTCCCCCAATATGATCATTTCTTCCATATTTATTGGGTGGCATTCTTCTTTAAAGAAGAGATTTTCCTATCTTACCACCTCTCATTTTGGTACTGCCATAGCCACACATGAAAATATCTTTGATTTAATGTGTTATAATCTATTATGTTACTCTTCTTACTCAAAGTGTCATAAATTTGTCCAGTGGAAATCACTTCAAGCTCATTCTTGTGCCATTTTTGACATGTTCTCATTAATCTTTGAGTACTCTCTTCCTTTCTGGCAGTAAAATTCCAGTCTCACCTAGAACTTTTCATAGAATCAGCCAGATTCCAAAAAGACTGGTTCCTGAAGCACAGAATGGTATTTTGAAAGCCAGAACTGAAAGCCCAATGCGCTTAGTGGTCCTGGGGTATCTCTGGTTCCATTTCAGTGGTCAGAACTGGGAAATAGGGTTTTAAATCAATCCATTTCAGTTCATGGAAGGCTTCCTCATTCATGTCATGTCTACATAATACTCCATTGGCGTATTCAACCAGTTCACTATTGGCAGGCATTTAGGTTGCTTTTGATGTTTTACTATTACAAATATTACGACAGTGAATAACCCTCATGCATATGTTGTTTCACATTTTCAGAAATGTGTCATCAGTTACATCTTTCAATGAAGATTTTTGCCAAATTTCCTCTTCATATGGGTTGTACCATTTAGTGCTCTCTTTGGCAATAAATGAAAATATGTATTTCTCTATCTCCTCACCAACAGAGTAAGTGTCAAAACTTTGAATTTTTGTTTGTCTGGAAAGTAAGAAGTAGTAGTTTTAATTTATATTTCTCTTATTATAAATTTGTGCATATTTTCTGTAGACTGTGCGTTTATGATTTTCTCCCACTTCCCTGCCCCCCCTAGATTTTAGGTATTTTTGCCCTCAATGTTAACAAACAAACAAACAAAAACAAACCAAAAAAACCCCACCTTATGTGTTAGGAAGATTAAGCCTTTATCAGTGACACATAGTGAAAGTATTTCCCCCCATTTTTTCATTTTTCTTTGCATATGATTTTTCTTTGCATATGATTTTTCTTTATATATTATTGTCATGCAAATGTATTTATTTTTATGTGATTGAATTTAACAATCTTTTATATTATTGAATCTGCATTATGAGCTGTGGTCATGGCCAAGGAGATACTCAGCTCAGATCTGCTATAAAGAGAGTCGCTGAATGAACAGCCTCCTTTGGATCCACAGTGACATTCATTCTGAGGCCACACCTCCCCCAGACTTCTCACAGCGGATGACTGAACATGGAGGAGACACAACTGGCCTTTCCAGCCTGATGTGGGATTCTACTAACTGACAGCTTTTGCTTTGATATTCTCCGTCAGCCTTAGCTAAAACTTGCACAGAGCTGCTCTGCACTCGGAGCCTGCCTTCCACTTTTCCTCCTGTCCCTCTCTCCTTCCCCCATTATCTTGTGGTGTGGTCTGAAGGCCCCCCTTTACCTATTCCCCTCGCCCCCTCTTCTTCCTTCAAAGGCGTTTCCCCCAATAAATGTTTAACACATCAGTTTCACGTCTTGATGTCTGCTTAATATTTCAAAAAACTTCCAGGTATGATACTTTGTAATCTGTGACCAAAGACACTTTTACTTCTTTTCAATTCTTGTAGTGTTACACGTTTTCTTCTCTCTCATAATGCTGGAATACAACCGATAGAGTTAAGTTGTACTGGATATAGCAGGTATTTTGCCTCTTCCTTTTATTTTAAAAATATCTTTGATTTTCCTCATTATGTGAGATGCTGGCTTTAGGACTATTTTACATATATTTTATAGTGTTAAAGAAGTTTCCATCAATTCCTATTTTGTTGAATGTGTTAGTCAGGAATTGTTATTGAATTTGGTTGATGGCTGGAGAGAATTATATTATTTTTTCCCACAAATGAATTAAAATGGTGAATTATATTCATGGATTTCTTAATATTGAATCATCTTTGTATTCTTGAAATATATTCTATTCACTTACGTTGTGTCATTTAATGTATTAACTTTTTTGGCTAAGATTTTTGTATCAGCATTTATTAAGATTGGTCTGTGGTTGTCTTTTTTGTCAGATATGTTTACTTGGTGAGGTAAAAATCTCATACCAACTTTATTTTAAATTATGTTTTCCTTCTTTTATGTGTTGCTGGTGTAGCGTTAGGACTATCTGGTCTTTGAGTATTTAAGGCTGGGTGCTTTTTGTGGAGGTAGTTCTTTGAAAGTTTTGTTTCTCTTATATAAAAATGGATGTATTTATATATTTTACTTCTGTAAGGGTCAATTTTGATAAATTACTTTTTTTCTAGGACATTATTCATTTTATCTAGTTTTTCAAATTCTTTCATTTATGCATCGTTGGTTATGACTTTCTTTCAAATTCCTCTTATTTAATTATATATTTTCCCTTCATTATTTCTTCTTCTGTATATTTGTGATTCTGATATAATGTTTGCAGTTTGGCTGCTGATTTGTTATTTTAAAAAATCAGAAATAAGTATTTTAATTTATTTATTTCTATATTGTTCTGTTTCATACTTCATTAAATCTGCCTATATCTGGATTATTTCCCCCTCTTTGCTTGCTTCTGTTTTACTTTGTGATCCTTTTTGTGGAGCTTTTTTATTAGGGAATCTAAATTTTTTTATTATTTAATTTTCACTTACGTAAGTTCTTAAAGCTTTAGATATTTTTCTTATCACTACTTAATTATTTGCTATAGATTCTTATATGCAGTTTTCCTTATGGTTAGCTAAGAATTCTGCAACTTTGGCTTGTTTAACCCCTTTCTTCCAAGATTTACTGAAACCTGTTTTTGTTTGTTTTTTAACTTCTAAGTTGAAGACTTTTCATTATTTTTGGTTTTATTATTTTTTAATTTTAGCTTACTTTGAGCAGATAATTTTTAAAAAGTATTTATACTTTTTGAAATTTGAGATTTTCCTTTTTGCCATAATATGTAGTCAATTTAATACAACTTGAATAGTATATGCAATTGAAAAGAAGGCATATTATATATTATCAGGATGTAAAGTTTGATATATCTATAAGATATAATTATTGGTTGGACTATTTAAATTTTTTATATTTTTACTTATTTGTTTCCATTGGATTAATCTAAACCAGAAAACAGGGTGTTAAAAATGCTATTTTAAATGGATTTCTCTTTGATCATCCTTAGTTTCTGCCTTAAGAATGTATTATTTGATGCATAGATTCCATAATTTTTATATCTTCATTGTAAATTAATTTCATTACATTAAGGTAAGAATTTCAGCTCAAAAGCACACCAAGGTGGCTCACTCCTGTAATCCCAGATACTTGGGAAGGAGGATCACTTGAGTCCAGGAACTTGAGTCTGCAGTGAGCTGTAATCGTGCTACTGCACTCACTCCAGCCTGGGCAACAGAGCAAGACCCCATCTTTGGCAACAGAAAAATGACAGATTTAGAAAGGGTACTTTCAATAGTTAAAATCAACAAAGAACAAATATCTAGATTATATAAAGCATTCCTGTAAACCAACAAGAAAAAGAAAGAAAAGCTTAATGGGAAAATGGGCAATATATGAATGGGGAGAAGAAATCCTCAAACCAAAAAAGCATATAAAGATATACACAAATTCTTTTGCTCTTAAACATATGCATATTAAAACAGTGAGATCACTTTGAACCTATTAAGATGGCAACAATCAGAAAGCAGGATAACACCAGTATTAGAAGGGATGTAACAAAACCCCCACACACCACCAATGTCGTTTTGCCTAGCATTCAGTAGTAGTCAAATTAAATTTAAATGTGCTGTAATGGAGTGTATATGCCAAATACTCAAACAGGTTCATAAAAGAATGAATGAGTGTGCAGGCTCATTGCAATGCTGTTTGTGGTAGTGTTGATGGCAAGAAGGAAGAAATATAATATAATAGGTCTGTAGTTTAATATACATCAAACACATTAGAATGGTTTCATGTGGGAAGTAAAGCAGAACAGGGGTGGGGAATAGAAATAAGAAGTAAAAATGATTCAAACCAGAGAGGGGCTTTGCACAGCAAATGATGATGGGTTGCCATGAAGGGATGGGTGTGATTAGCTCAACCATCTGCACCTGAGGGCACATACATATCAATCTGTAGAAAGGCCCTTGGAAAAGTCTGGAATGAATCAATACTCCTCTTCAGAATTCTACCCAAGGTCCCCAGGACTTGTGTTCAATAAACGTAGATGTGACTAAAGGAAAGAACAATTCTGTTCTCTAGAACTGCAGTTTAGAAGCTGTGGCTCATCTATGACCAGGCCTGAAAGATGCAAGTCCCCATGACTTAAAGGAACTTCATTACTGACTTGGCTTCATGTTTAAGGTAAATACATATTATTTTAATTTAGAAAATAAACTATTTTAAGCAGCAATAAAAGTACAATTTTAAAAAAAGGTTCATTAATGAGTTAATTTTCTTCCCTGATACAAGACTTTAACAGCAACATTTTTTATTTACCCATGATGTAGCCATGTGGATATACTAAAGCCAAGATTTGGTTGAAAAACAAATAATTCTTGCTTAGGCAATCAAGCATATGAAGAGATTGTTGACATATCACCAAGGTGTTGTATACTTGGGGCTTCAAGGGGTTTCAGAATTTTAAGTTATTTTGTATGTTCATGATAAATATACATCATAAAATTCATCAGTAGTTATTTTAGCACATAACTAATAACTATTATATCACTATTATAAGCCTTTCAGTGAAGTTCTTATTGCAGGTGTCACTGGAGGCCAATCTCAGCTCTTAGAGGCTACCCCCACCTTCTTGACCTTCAAACATGGCCACTTACTTCTTCAAAGCCAGCAGTGGAGACAGTCTCAGAGCATGTCTACTAGCAAGATGGAGTCTTATGTAATATAACACTCATGGAAGTGACATCCGTGACCTGTGTCAAATTCTCTTGGTAGGAGCAAGTCACAGTTCCTGTCAACACTCAAGAGGAGGAGATAATAAAAATGTGTGTATACTAAGCTATCAGGATCATGGAAAGTCACCTTAGAGTCCATCTGCCACAGTTCTGAATTGTGTAATAAGAATAAAACACAGAGTATAAACCCTATAACTCTCCCAAATTAATTTTTATGAGTAAGTAATATATGAAGCTCCAAGTTTTACTGAAGTAGGATTTATATTACCTTATGGTGACAATTCTTTTTTAAAAAACTGAGCTAGGTTATAGGACTTTGAGTGATTCTGTAAATTTTAAGTTAATTAGAAATTACTAATGAATTTTAAAAAAACCTTTTTATATATATGTATAACACCTACAGAAACATGTACACAAATCACAAGTTCTAGTTTGATAGATTTTCAAAAATTGCCATCTCATCATTACTCTGATCAAAACTTTTGCCCATATTTCTATGGGTATGTCTTTTTCTTATTGAACTATCCCATTTAATCCCATTAATTCCCATTATCTCATTTAATCCCAGAGGATACTTATATGTTCTGGATCTGAACTCTTTACACTATACAGGTAAAAATTAAAAAATGCCTTGAAGGCAAGGAGCAGAGGAGATTATATCATCCAGCTGATAGTAAAAGAGATCATTACAAATTAGCTCCTGAAAAAGGAGGACTTTATTTTTAAAATGCAACCAGGTGTCAAGAAGTGTGGGAACCAGAAGTGTGAGTAACAAACATTTATTGAACTTTATGCTATCATTCATTTGATATAGCTTCCAACTGTCATTCACAACTTATCTGAATGAAAATACTCCAAGAGAGAGACCCATTTGGGCCCAATTTTGGTCAAATGTTGCTCACCTCTTTTCCTATCACCTGGAGCAGGAAGTAGGGTAAGGACACAGACATACTTGCCCCAGACTTATGTCTACAGAAGAGAGGTGTTTCTTAGAAAAATAAGGGTCGCTCATGGCCTGGACAGACACTCTAAAATATATCTACTTTGCAGTGCAGGAAGGCAGTATTGTACCAAGAAAAGAGAAGTGAGAACTTGCAGATAAAGAAACCTGTGTCTGAGATTTAGCTTTGCCACTCACTGGCTTTAAGACTTTTATTCAAATTATTGAAACTCCATACACAAGATTTCTCATCTTTAAAGACCAATCTCACAACATTGTTTTGTGGAACAAATAAGATAATTTTTGCAAATGCATAGATAGGCCAGTTACAAATAAGATATTGTAAAGGAAGAATTTGGCTTCAAAACCTAATCCTGGTCAGAAAACCTAACAATTTTGGAAAATGGTATAGGAAACAAAGAAAGCAGAAATGCTTGTGGCAGTTTTAAATTGTTTTAAAAATATATAGACATTATTATTTCATTTAGAGCCCACTGTATAATCCTTTATGAATAACCCAAATACTTTGGCCATAATTATATTAATAAACTTACCTATCATAAAACAATATGAATATTATCAGTCACTGGGACATGAAGCAAATTAACCCTTTTACCACAATTCTGACATTCTCTTCTTTTAAATGCCCTTAGTCTCACTAGACATGGAGGACAGTTTTCTTGTTGAGGCAGTACCAGAAATGCAGTATGTTTTTGTGCACTCTGATATTTATCATTCTACTTGGTCATTTCAAACGAGGTCCTCTATCTTCCATGTACTGAGTCGTCATCTATAGAGTCTCTCATGAGTCCACTAATCCCACAGAAGTTCTAAGCCAGTTTTCCTCCAAATGTGGATATTAGACAAACTACAACAGAAATGTGGGGCTAGATAAAATACAGATTCCTAGGCCCACCTCCATGAACTATGACTTTGTGGCATTTAAAGCCCAGTCACCACCAGAACTATTGTTTAAACTGCTTGTTGGTTCTCATACCCAGGACAATTTTAGCTTTTGCAATGAAAAGACTGAACATATTTCCCACCTACACAATGTTGGCCCCTGTGAGCCAACATATTTCTCTTTCTCTGTCTGTGGTCATCTTCTTTACTCACATGAAGTTTTTATACTTCTCTCTTTTTGGCTTTTCTCCCCAAGCAAACAGATTTATTTGAATTCTCTCTTCAGTTCTCTCCAATCTCTTCCTGCATTATAGTCTTGGTTTTGTTAATACATCCAACATTATGAAGGACTATTGGTTAAATACTTAGCCTGGTATATCATGTTAATTTATATGTGAGACCCTGCATTTTCTTAGCCGTATTTTGAATACATCAGAGTTAAGAACATTTTCAACAATCATTCTTTCCAATAGCACTTACATCCAAAGTGTGGGTATATTTTAAAATTTTTTAAATATTTGGACATTAACCAAATGTAAACTGATGTAGCTATCCTAATAGTAGGCAAAGTAGACTTTAAGACAAAGAAGCTTTCCTAGAGAGGAAGTAAAATTCATGTTGATAAAAAACAACAATTTATCAGGAGGACATAACAAGTCTAAATCCGTATGTATCCAAAAACATTACTTCAAAATATATAGGGTAAATATTGACAGAATAAAAAGAAAGAGAGAAAAATCACAATTGTAGTGGGAGACTTTCACACAATTTCACCATTAGCCAATGTAGAAGTTCTGAACAACATGATTAACAAATTTGATGTAAGTAGCATATCTAGAACACTTATTCAACAGAGAAAAAGTTGCCATTTCAAGATTATGTGGATTTCACACACAATGATTACAGGCAGTACAATATTACAAGCCTCAGTGCATTTCAAATGACCAAAACTATTCAGGATATATCTTCTAATCACAGTGGAGGTATGCTAGAAATCAATAACAAAAAAAATCAGAAAATCTCCAGCAGTTTAGAAATGAAGCAGTATACTTCTAAACATCCTGTGTGTCAAAGGATAAATTACTGCAAAACAAGAAAACATTTTGAGCCAAAGACATCATGAACAATTTTTATACTGATACATATACAAATTTAGAAGAAATTGAAAAATTTCTGGAAAAGAAGCAATTTCCCAAAAGTAACAAAAGAAGAGAGAATATGAATCATTCTATGTCAACTAAAGAAATTAAAGCTTTGATTAAAGACCTTTCCACAAAGCAAAATCCAAGCCCAACTGGCTTCAATAGCTAATTCGCAAAATACTCAAAAGAGCCACTTTCCAAAACATTTTATGAGACCAGCATAACTTTGATATGAAAACAAAAAAGGGCATTATAATAAAGAAAAATCAAAGGTCAATCTCTGTCATGATTTTATGTGCAAAAACCTTAAAAAAAATGATAGAAAATCGAATGCAAAGATACATAAAAATGGCAATGCTTCGTGGCCTATTTAGGCTTTTTTCTTTTTCCAGAAATACAAGGTTGTCTTAATATTTGTAAATCATTGGTAATTTATCACATTAATAAAAAAAGGAGGAAATTTATGTGCTCATTACAATAGATGCAGAAAAAATGGTTAAATTTAACACCCATTCATAATAATAACTTTTGGAAACTAGAGATAGAAAAAAACTTCTCTTATCTGATAGATGTATCAACAGTAAACCTGCATAAAGAATAATGCCTAATAAAATTTTTTCTTCGAGCTCGGGAACATGACAAGGACATCCACTATTACTACTTCTATTTGTATTTTACTGGAAGTTCTGAGTGTAAGAAAGCAAGGAAAAATTAAGGAAAAAGGACTGGAAAAGAAGAAATAAAGATGACATGATTGTATACATAGAATCTACAAATAAACTGTCAAAATTAATAAGTGAATTTAGCAAGATCAGACAATAAAAGGTTAATGTAGGAAAACCAGTAATATTTCTATATACCAGCATAAATAGAAAATGAAAGTTTAAAAATATAATTTGTAATAATGTGGAAAAACATCAAATATTTCAGGTAAAAAGAATAAATATATAAAGAAATTTCACATAGAATATTTCAAAACATTATTGAAAAAATGAAAAGATCTACATAAATGGAGGAATATAATATTATAAGGCTTTCGATGTTTGTGTATGTGTGGGTGTAAATTAAAATGCTCATTCTAAATTTATAAAGAAATGAAAAGGATCAAGAATAACTAAGACAATCTTGAATAAGAAGTATAAAGCTGGAGGATTGACTAATATGAAATCATGTTAAATTGTTGTAAAAATGAAAACAGTGTTGCATTTGTGGAAGGACAGACCAATGAACAACGAAACAGGACAGTAGGCCCAGAAATAGACCCACACATACATAGTCATGGGACTTATGATAAAAGTGAAACTGTAGTATATACGGTAGGGAAAGAACAGTCTTTACAAAAATAATGCTGACTCAATTAAACATCAGATGGAAAAAAGGTGAATTTTGACCCTTATTTCACATCAAACACAAAAACAATTTCCAAACAAATTTTAGATCTAAATATGAGAGGTAAAAGGAATAAAGGTTTTACTAGAAATGGTAAAATAATATCTTCATGATATCTGGTTAGCAAAGATTTTGCAAACCGGGCAAGAAAAACCCTAATTCTGCAGGAAAAATATGAGACACTGAACTACTTTAAAATTAAGAATAAGTTTTTCTCATAAGACACTATTAAAAGAACAAAAATACAAGCTTCACAGAAGGAGAATATATTTGAAATGTTATACCCAATAAAGGACTCATGTTCTGATTATATTAATATAACAAACTCACACAAGTCAATAGAAAAAAAAAACTCAACCCAATGGAAAAATAAATAAAACAGTTGAGGAGACACTTTACATTTAAAAATTTTCAAAAACTGCTAATAAATATATTTTTTAAACCCTCAATTTTATCTCAAAATGAAAATGACTCAGAAGTCTACTCATGCAATGTAATACTGTAGGGCATTATAAAAGAATTAATTATTGCTATATGCAACAAAATGGATGAATCCCCAAAACATCATATCAAACAAAAGATGCAAGACAAAAAGTGAACATAATGAATTATTCCATTTATGTAAAGTTCATAAAATAGTCAAAAGTAATTTATGGTGTGAAAACTAAGGATAGTGGTTATCTTTGGGGAAAATATTGAGTGAGGAAGCTTAAGGAGAATTTTGAGTTTGTTCTATTTCTTCATCTGGCTGGCGGCTACAAGGTGTGTTTACTTTGTGATATTTTGTTCATCTGTAGAGTTATGATTTATGTACATTTCCATATGTTTGTTATTCTTCAGTTGTACATAAAGAATGGGTAAGAATGTATTTACACGGTTCCCCAAATGATGATAAAAGTACAGAACCCAACAGTGGAACTGTATATGTGTGTGTGTATGTGTGCACACACTATTGTTACCACCAGTTCCTTCCAAACTGCAAACATTCAGTTTTTTTATTGTTCTACAATAAATGCCCCCAAACTCTGCAATATAAAAAAGACTAATTAATATGAAATACAATCCTGATCCTACAGTGTGATGACATTGAACACTGCGTGTGTTTCTGTGTGTATGTGCGTGTGTGTGGTGTATATGGTATGTGGTGTGTGTGTGTTAGGGGTGAGCAGTTCTTGAGTTGAGAAAGGAGGAAGTTATCGGAGTATCATTTTGCTTCTATTGAGCATGACAGTAATATCTGATTCTAATGCAGAAGCAATTCAAAGAGAGCATGAATTTAATAATCTAATATTTTCCATCTTAATTATGGTATATGATTCAAAATTATCCAATTATTAAGCAATAAATTTGGGTCCTGGAGTGAGGAAGGAAAGCAGGAATGGTTGAAGTCAGCTAATACATTTTATGTTATCTTTAACTATGGTTCTTGGTTCCTCATTTTTTATAAAGCCATTAATATTTTTCTTGCTTCTAAATAATGTTCATTTGAAAGAGCTAAAGTATTTTAATGTGTACATCTCAAATTCTCACCATATTTATGTATTGAGGTATAAGTCCAAGGTTATGTATATTTCTTTTTGATGAAAAAAGTGAGTATTAGTACAATGTAGTCTTAGGTTAGTGAAGGAAGGATTAATAAATTGAGAGTAGATTTAATTCTTTTAATTTTTATTCTGATATTCAATTAACTCATATAAATTTAGAGGGTGTTTATTTTTCAAAAATTAGAGTTATAAGTTTATGGTAAGTGATGACTAAAACAATAGGGGTGTATTTCCAAAATAGTTTTGTATACCAATGGAAGTGGCATTATTGAAAATTTAAAGAATTATTTTTATTTTTACTGGAAAAGTGCCAAGAAAAAATTAGAATACAAGGTAATACATCATTCCAGAAATCATAGTCGTGAGCCAGAATTACCTGGGAAAAGATCAAAGAACCACAATCTCCATTGCTTATGCAATATAATTGTGCTAATTTTCAATTCACAATTTAGCTTGATGTAAGTTACATCAAACCTCAAAATACAAATAGCTCTCTCAAATACTGTATCATTAATAAGAGACTTTACTGACTAAATTATTTATTTTAGAAGACTAAAAACTTTAAGATTTTGACTATAAATGTTCAGAGGTGCATGAGAATACTCAGAGCCCATTTCTCCCATGGTACTTAGTTGTTCCTTTTCCATTGCAAGTCTCTTGCCCCATTGTGACAATTTCACATCACACATCTTTACATTTGTCTGGAAGCTGTCAACCTTCTATCCAAAGGAATATTATGATGTTTTCATTTTATCACCTAATTATTATTCTGTTAGACAATGTATTTACTCCAAAGTGGTTTGGTGTAATTGATTAGGTTGTTCTATGTCAGGACAGGCACAGATGTGGGGGACCCGTGGAGTCAGTTAAAGTCAGATGCAGGGCTGAGACAAAGGCCTTGCTCCAGTCTCCAGCAGGCAGGAGGCTGCCAGTGCTTCTCTGCTAGCAAGACAAAACCTTCTTGTGGTGGGTGGTCCATTGAGAGGTAACTGGAGATCTGCAATATGTCCACTACAATCAACAAAAGGGTACAATAGCTGTTCTGTAGGGAATCAGGGAAGAAGAATTTGTTTAAATAAAATTGCAAGCTTGTCAGAGCAGGAAAGCCATTCTCAAATGTTCTGTGCATTCAGATTGGGAATCATTTAGTCTCAGGCCAAAGCACTGATACAAAGAACAGTTTAATTTAAAACAGTGTAATAGAAAATTAAAGCACATACATTGTTACTATCAGCATGTTGATGGCATATAACAAACTCTGCTATGAGGTACTTCAAAGTGTAAATGTTTACAAATGTGAGGTTTGGTTCTTAGACTATACCCCCAACACAAAAATTAGACGGTAAAACTGTCATGAGCTATTTATTCATTTGTTTATTTTATATGTCAGTGCCAGGTCTGAGTATTAAGTGTGGAAAGTATCCGTTAGAAGGAGCAGTTATGGAATAAAACTGTCAGTGGTATTTAGTAAAGTTTTATTAATAAAGTAAGGACAGTGTGCCTCTGTTTCTTATCCCTGGGGATGTCTTACCAACAACACGGTGCTATAGAGATGGAAATTACTGGAGGCCTCTGGGTTCAAACCCCTGAAGAAATTAAGTCATGGCTGAACCAAATTATGTCCTGAGAAAATAAGAATGTAAATCATGCCCCAGGGCAAAGCACTCCAAGTCATTAGGTTAATGGTGCTCACTGCCACCCAGTGGTTCTTCACTTGTATATTAAGAAGGACAGGACAGGCCACCAAAAGCATTATGGATAAGAATAGAAGTTTTGTGGAAGAAAACTAATTTTTTTTTTTTTGTAACTCAGCAAAGTCAATGCCAGAGGAATTTGGTATTCTTTCCTTTCCATTTTGTTCTAGGATAAAAGTTGATAGTCTGTTTATAGTTTCATGGGAGAGCAGGATCATTTACCATTGTGTTTGTTATTTAAGCCTGCAATGGAAAAAGGAGCTAAAAGTAAAGAACAAATTGGAATGAGGAAAGGAAACTTTTTAATATCCGCTATCTCTAATTTCTGTGGATACACCAAGTCTTGTTTTGAAAAATATACCAAAAGAGAAACATTCTCTATTTTGCTTTGAAGTCAGGTGGTTTTCCTATAGGTAGCATAAATAGGATGCTGTCAACTCACACCTATATTACTATTGGGTCCTAGGAGAATTTGTTCTGGATGCAACTACATGATGAAGTTGTTTTCCCCAAGACAACATGTTGATCCCCACAAGAAATAATGGAACTAGGAAAACCAAATAGCTCTGCAAGCATCTATATGTAAAAGAGCTTATGAAAATTTCATAGAGTAGAAAAGTTGCCGTCTTCCAAATATTGAGTCGCAACTTGTTTAGAACAACTTTCTCCATCCACAGGTCCCTTTTGTTGTAAAAGAACAAGAGATGCGGCAAGGTCCATGATGTCCCTTACTCATGACCTGTGTTAACATTCCTCTTCCAGGATTCAATGTCCCCTAATAGGAACAGAACAGCTGCCCTAAATTGTGAACAAAAAGTGCTCATTAAGTTGGAGGTTTCTGGATGACTTGCCAGTAATCATTTTAAGGGACTATCATCCTCACATTTGATTTTGATGGAGAATTGACTTTTAGATTTGTTGCAGAAACTTTTCTATTGATGATAAAGGATGCATTTTGTTATGAGTAGAGAAGAGAAAATCCCCCCTTACCCCAGCCTCTCATATCTGACAGTCTGGGCAGAACATATAATAAATGTTATATATGAACTATTATTATTAGGAAGTAGTAAAAAAAATTACCAATTTAACTAATCCAACAATGATGTTTTTTTCTGGTTATAGGAAACCACTGAGATACTAAATGAATATAGAACATGAAAGAAAACATGAGATGATATTTATATTTACAATAGATTTTAACATTTTAGGGATTCAAATTTCAAATGCCAAGTGAAGGAATGAAAAAATTTTAAATTTATGGCTAAATTCACAACTATGCTCCAGTTTGAGTAAGGACATGACAATAAGCTATTTGCAAAATAATATGAGTCCAAATCTCCAATATTGCTCAGTATAAATTGATGTTAATTACATATTTAGCTCATGGAATAGGAAAATGGCCTAAAAATTAACATCATGATTTTTCTAGCCTCTATTCCATTTATATTCCTTTAGGCAAGTGACTCTAGATATGTCGTCTTTTGCTTGTAGTTTTGAAGTGTTAGATTTTACTTTCATTCTGTAACTCTGTGTATAGTAATTTCCCTGTAATATACTTTCTAGTTCATATTTTAGGCAGCAGTCTGTGATGAATAAGAATGATTTGCTTTCCTTAGAGAAGAACACTTCCCGCAGAGGCCCATGTGCTACAGGAAGATAACGTTTTCCAGGGGCAGACTTTACAAATGCAGAGCTCTAGGCGAAGTTGCTTTGGAGTCCCCTTGAGATCTTGGGGAGAGAGATAACTTACACGAGGGAGGGATGCCCTTCAGCCAGGCAAGATGCCAACATGGACAAGAGGGAAACACAGCATCTCCCCTAGGTCTAATCACAGAGCTGCTGGAGCAGGAGGCCCCAGACAGCCATCAGTGTCGTGGGTCCAAATGCAGCAAGGTCCCTGATCTTTTGGTAAACACTATAGTGCTGTCCTGTCTCTGTGGCTTTGAGGCACACATTTCTGTAAAAGCCATGTAGCTTGAAAACAAGGACTTAAAAGCGTAGACTGTCTATGTTGCATCTTCCACTCTGTCTAAGAATGTCTGCGGAACAATAGAGAACAGGAAGCCACGCACCGGAGCAGCATTTGATGTGGCCTTCTGCTGCTGATTACTGGCGTGGGGAGTCCTGTTCTTCCAGTTGTGACTCACCAGTGCCCTTTGATTAAACACAGACATGTATTTAGTTACCACAACATGCAGGAGCTTTGTTGTACTTCCTCCTGGTCTCACTTCCTGCTTTGGAAATGAATTCCCACAGTCCATAGTCACTCTATCAGACCCATCGTAAACTCTTAACTGCAGAGAAAGAGGAGAGGTTGTGCTTTGTGATACACATGGGCAGCTCAGAAATGGAACCTGGAACTCTTTCTCCTAAGACTGTGGTCTTAACACTCAGATTTGACAAGCACAGCTGAGCACAGACAATGAAGAAGGGCACAGAAATACGGCAGGATCTACTTTGATTAAAATTTCACTCCTCCCCCTGCAGTCTTGAAATGTCTTATTTATTTGTATATGTTGTCTGACTCTGCCAGATTCTTTGTCTACAACTAGATCCTGATGTTCTGTGTGGTTGGCAAGGAGGGAACCACATCAGCCTTCGTCGAAACAGACAAGGTGCTCAATGAGTCTGGGTTACATAAGTGAACGAATTCTCATGCAACTGTGCCTCTCCAATTTTCTTTAAAAGGATTGGATTTCATTTTCTTTAAAAAAAATGTTATAAGTTATCAATTCAAGGAGAATATCTGCTTTAGGGATGCCTTCTGCCATAGACTCAGAGAATTTAGAGTCAAAAGGCAACCTATATGCCATCTGTTTCATTTCCTGCCAAATGGTAAAATCTCTTCTAGAATAGAATAGAATTTAAATCTGCTTCCTTATAATTTCTACTCATTGGACCTAGTTCTGTCTCCTGGTGAAACAGCAGCAACAACAAAAGGAAAACAGGGACAAATAAGACCTCCGGTAGTAGTCAGTTTCTCTTCACCAAACTAGAGAAGGTACTGGCAGAATGTTCCTGGAATATCCTTCTGTTTATTTGTGTGGGAGCAGGTGAGAGTTCTTTCTTCAGGACACACAAAGATGTTGCAGAAGCACCACAACCATATACCCCAGCCCGCCAGGACTCAGTGTTGAGAAGAGCACGAATTATGCACAACTCATTTGCCACTGAATTCTAACTATAGAACTTAGGATACTACTCACAAATCATAACACTTAATAGATTTTTGGAATTGTTAGATAACATATTAAGATGTCTATCACTTTAGTACTCAGCATATAATGTTATTTTTCTGTGGTGACAAATAGAATGCTGACTTGGGAATCTTTAAGTTTGTTCAGTCAGCTCTTCAGTGTCTTTCCCCTTTTGTCATTCGGTTTTGGAGCCAGGTCACCTGAGTTCAAACCCTGATTTTGTCATTCAGCTATGTAACCACAAGCGAGTTAATTCACCTCTCTGAAATTTAGTGTCATTATCAGTAAAGTGGAAAAATGCTTAACTTACAGCATTAGTAAGAGGATTCCATAGGTAAATAGCAGACAGTGTTTAATACCACATTTGGCATTATTTGATATTCATTCAATTCATTCCTATTCTAAGACACCTGAAGTGTCCCCATCTAGGATGTTCTAAATGAGTAGAAGCATATCCTGTATAATATATCTGTGTATCTCTGTTCAATTTAATTCAATTCAACCAACATCTGTTGAGCAGCTACTATGTGCGAGGTTGCCGAGATAGTAATGGCAACAAGAGCTACATTTTGAGTACTTTACCCTGCTGCAGGTGCTCTGCTAAGAGTTTCATTACCTTATATATTTTGATTCTCACAACGACTACAGGTAGAGAGGGGTGTTATCTAAGACATTTAACAAGTAGCATGGTACTGCCAGTACATGGTACGGGGAGCTCAGGGGAGCCCATTTTACAGAAGAAGTAATTAAGGATTTGAGATACTAAACGAACTCATCTTAGCTAGCAAGTGGCAAATTTTTCAGGGCTGTTTCACAAGACTATAATGCATGTGCTGCCCTTGTTAATCAAGATAAATCCTTCCCATCACTGTGGCTTTTAGTTCTTATTCTCTTACTTAGGGTTCTGTTCTATAGCAAGTGACTATCATTTTCACAAATCAGTGCATCCAGACAGCTTTGTGCCAAATGTTCCAAACTACCAGTTTCTTGATTAGAAATCTTCATTGCCTCCTCTTTTCGTTGCCATTAAAAGTTCTGGCTCATGATTTCTTCTAACACTTGTTATTATTCAGGGAATTCCAGTCGTACCACACAGGAGCTTTAGCACCAGCGGCACACTCATCTTCTGCAGAGATTCCACCAGTGCCTCAAGAATGTCCTTGGAGCTCTGTTCATTCTTCTTCTGCTCAGATTGGCTGCATCCAAAAGGTTTTTTCCAGGTCAGAGCCGGATTCTTATAGAGTATAAGAGGAAGGGCTGGGGGTAACTTTATTTCCGCCACTTATATCTATCTGAGAACACAGGTGCGCAGGGCAGTCTGTCACAAATCTGTGTCTGGATGTGCCCACACTATGCTCATGAACCATATGCTTCCTATTGTCTCATGTTCACATTCCCATCCCAAGTATTAGGCTGGCTTTGTTCACTGCAAATGAAAATGGCTTATTTATGGGGAGGAAAACGGGAGTGAGAGGGCAGATTTTAGGGGGTTGGAAATCACATTAAAAAATAAGCTGAGAAATATTTGACTTAGATGACAAATGTTCAGGTAGAATTTGGACATTGAGAATCATGCATTTATCTGTGTGTAAGAAATAAGAGCAACGGGTAATATTATCGCCTACTCCCCCCAAATATGATCTATATGGCATCCTCTGTATATCAGAATGCAGTGAGAGTGTGTATGCTCTCAACAAATGACTGTGGGCCTTGGGATCTGTTGCCTTCTTAACTTTAGTAGCCTATCAGACCATAGTCTAATAAAGGAAACATTCTGCTACCTGCTCAAAAGATGCCAACGTGAATAGCTAGTCCTCCTTGAAATGTGATGTGACAGAGCCGTAACATGTTACTGAAGCCATTAGAAGGATCAAACCATACCAAAGAGTTAAAATATCACAAGTATCATACAACATTTTAAAAAGTCAGAGAACAAGAGTCTATGGAATATGAAGATGAAACAATCCACTAATCACCATTTTAATCTCACTGTCAAGTCAGCTTAATACATATTTTTTTCTGCATAGTTTCTTAGGAGTACCTGCTTCTTATAAATCTGCTGTTCGCCTCTTATTTAAGCTATTTTATTCATAATACTAAAGAAACTCAGTAGAGACAAAATGAGAATCACATCTTGAGCAATTAGACACAGGGTCATAAATGAAGGCTTATTGTAAGGCAGCATTATCCTCCAAATGTCTCGCTTACAGTGTATTGTGACAAAGTAAAATCTATTTCCACTGTTATATGGCGATAGCTGTTATTTATGAAACATAAAAAGATACTGAAATACAAAAGGGCTTGAAAAGACCAGGGTAAGATCAGATAAAAAAATGAGAAAGAAACAGGCATCCTGGGATGGTAGCTACCCTGCCATGTACTGACAGAAAGGTTGTATATTTTTAGAATATACTGAAAGGAATGGTGCTTTTACTTAGGTTTTTATGGTTTACCACGAGATGCAATTTTCTGGCCTTATATGCAGTTGTAACAAAAGTCAGAGACATTTTATGATAGCTGCCACAGTTCATAAATGATGGGATACACTAAAATATTTATAGAACTGTAAAATCTTGATTTCTCTCTGGTTTAGCAGATGGGGCCCTAAAACTAGTTCCCAGATTGTCACATTTCTTCACCCTTTGATGACAAAGAAGCCTGTTATCAGTTTTCTTCTCTGGAGAACAAGTTCACTAGTGTGAACAAGGTCATACTTGCAGTCACTTTATCTATATTTGAATAATGTCAATTAAGAAAGATCTGGACAGAAATTATAATTACTCCAGACATACTTCTTGGCGTGAGGCTCTAGGTTAGTGTAGATAAGATACCCTCTGATGGACTTTTTACTCATTCACTTGTCTTCATTTCTGGGAAAATTCACTTCCAAAGCTGTGTCACCTACAGAGATAAGTATCACACCAATATTAAGACTAGACTGTTAAGGTAGCTGAAGGAATTTCTGCTGTCATAGAGGTTTTGCGTGTGCGTGTGTGCATGTGTGTGTGTGTGTGTGTTTCCTTTTGAAATTGTGTTCTAGGGAAAAATTATTTTTCTTTGTAAGGTAACCAAATTCAAGCTCTCTATAATTAAAAGGACCAACTGTAACTTGGACAGTGTGGAACATAATAAATCCACATTGATAGATCATTAATGATATTCTTCTTATTTTAGGAGTTTGATCAATAAAAGAAACACAAACATTTATAAAATAGCTTTATATGGTAATTATTTTAAAAGAATTGTAGGGAAGACAATCCAAATAAGATTTGGATTTTTAGGTGAATAGGTAAGATAGATAAGTAGTTGGAAAGATAGATAGATAGATGATAGAATAAAAACATATTTGTTTAAGTGTAGTTTATAGTCAGAGTTTGCAAATTTTCTATTTTTTCTTGAAGAATGTTACTGAAATTGAGTATATGAAATCTCTAGGGTCTGTACACTGAAGGTGGTCCTTTTATTTATAGCCAATAATAATAAGTCTCTATTAATGCCTCCATTTTATGTAAAATAAAGTATATACATCAAGAAATACATTTGAAATAAAAATCCTAAAGAAATTATATTTTCATAGATGAAGACTGAGAAAATTCATCTTACCCAGTGGTGTTCAGTATTAACAAGAGCATGAAAACTTTCAGATCTACTGAATCAGAATCTCAGGGTAGCCAGAGGTGGAACAATCTGTAATCCAACACACTCCCAGGGTGATGAAGATGGTTAACTAAGTTTGTGGACCAGGGCACTATCTCACCCTGAAGAGGCTTTCAGCTTGAAGAGGCTTTAACTTAAGCCATTAATTAGATGCAGATACACTGAATATCTTATTTTTAATTTAGATTTCCAGAATCTTCCTTTAACACAATATTGCAGAATGAACTCAATCTACGTAACAATTTGACTTGGTGCTATTATTTAAGCATGGTTGAAGATAAATGAAGAAGTATTCTTATTACTTCTTTTGGTAAGAAATTACATTGGCTATAATTACATTGCAATAATTAAGATATTTTGGAATACTCTCCTGACCTACTTGGGTTTGTTTCTGAATGTGCCCAAGTTTTTTAGTGTTCTTCTATTTCTGTGAGTTATGTGAGTAGAGAGCTTATCAGGCTTCTGTGCAGTGCCAAAGGTAGCTGGCTTAGCCTACCCTGAATAGCCATAGGTCACCTTCCACCCAAACTCACACATCAGGGTACCCTGATATGTATAATACAAAAGTGTTATGCTTGCTATGCAAACACAGCTTCAAATTAAATCACCTAGCTTCCCTCTAACCATGTTGCCACCTCTGTTCCTACTTTTCTCCTTGCCCTGCTCATTATATGCTTTGGTATTCCATGGAACCCCTTGACTGTTACAAGCTTTTCTCCATTTTTTACAAGACATTTTAGTGCACATGGCATATAAAATTGCATCAGTGATAGAGGATTTTTATAGGGGTACATAAGAAATAGCAATATATCTCAATCTGAATCAAATCAAATTCAGTTGAATTCAGTTTAGCAAATATTTATTGAGCCCCTGCTATGTGCTGGGTTCTGGGCAAGCTACTAAGGATGTAAAGAAATATGAGAGATAGTTCTTCCCTTCATGGAGCTTTAGTTTATGTTTCCAGGATAGAGATGGGGAGTGGATTAGTCATATTTATACACAGATAGTCTTGAACTCCAAGAAAATGTTACATCTTCTATAATGGGGGTTTATTGCACCACCAGCATTAGTGCTTTTGCACAGGAGATACTGATTTTAATTGAGTTTAACCACAGAAAGCTATATGAAGGAACAAAAACAGGAGTGATTTCCAACCAAAGGTAAAGAATAAAAAAAAAAGTTATAGGGTTTGAAGAACACAAGGTGAGCTCTGGAACTACTCAAGCCTCTGTTATGGATAGAACATGGCTCCTTTTTAGCATGGGTGAAAGCAGAATTAAGTTGAGACCATAAAGAAAATTCAGTTTATCCTCATTATTAAAGGATTCTACATCTGAAAATTCACCTACTCCCTAAAATTTATTTGTACCCAAATCAATACTCCTTCAGGGCTTCCACTATCATTCGTGGACATGTGCACAGCAGTCACCTATGCACACCTTTCCAGCCGAGGTGGAACAAGGTGGCACTCTGTCTTCTTGTTTCAGTTCTCTGCTGTAAACAGAGTGTGCTTTCAGCAGTCTATTTAGTGCCCTATTTTTTTTTCATTTTTGTACTTTTTGTTGGCTATCGTGTTGTTTCAAATGGCCCCCAAGAAAAGGTAGTGTTGAATTGCTGTACATTGTTCCTAAGCACAAGAGGCTGTGATGTGCCTTATGGAGAAAATATGTGTGTTAGAAGCTTCATTCAGGCATAGTTATAATGTTGATAGCCATGAATTTAATGTTAACAAATCAACAATATATATGAAATAAGGTCTCTTTAAACAGAAACACACATAAAACAAGGTTATTATTGATTGGTGGACAAAAATGTGACCAGAAGCTTGTAGGGACCTAACCGTTTATCTCCCCTAGAAACAATGGCTCAGTATTTGCTATTAATAATTCAATGTTCATGGTGATTTTTTATTTATTTATTTTATTTTAGAGATGGAGTCTTGCTATGTTGCCCAGGTTGGTCTTGAACTCCTGGCCTCAAGCCATCTGACAGCCTCAGCCTCCCAAATCACTGGGATTATAGGCATAAGCCACCATGGCTGGCTCATGGTGACTTTTTAAACACATCTACCATGAATAATGAGAATCAGTTGTACCTAATGAGAAGCTAAATATTGAGGGTTTTATTTTCTAAGCAATGAAGCCTGCTGAAGAAGTTTTATCTGGGAGACAGGTTAGGAAAAGAAATGGTTCATTGTTAAATATGTGTATCTGTGTCTAGCTTATTTCACTTAGCATAATATCTTCCAGGTTAATCCATGTTGTGGCAAATGGCAGGATCTCCTCCTTTTTTAAGGCTGAATAATACTACATTTTTTATATGTGTGTGTGTGTGTGTGTGTGTGTATATATATATATATTTACAGTTTCTTTATCCATTTGTCCATTGATGGACACCTAGGTTGTTTCCATATCTTGGCTACCATGATTAAGGCTGCAGTAAATATGGGAGTGCAGATATCTTTACGAGGTGGTGATTTCCATTCCTTTGGGTATATACTCAGAAGAGGTATTGCTGGGTCATATGGTAGCTCTGTTTTTAATTTGTTTAGGAACCTCCATATTGTACTAGAGATTTTTGTTAAATGAGTAGATTTTAGTTGTTCTTGTCATACTCAAAAATGTAACTACGTGAGATGATAGATATATTAATCTGTTTCACTGTAGTAATTATTGTACCATCTATGTGTCTATGTATCTATATGTATCCCATACCATCATGTTATAAACCTCAAATATACACAATAAAATTTATTTAAAAATATAAAGAAGTGTATCTGAAATAAAAATATAAGATTACTCTAAAGTATGTTGGAGGGGAAGGGAAGAAATGATTAGAACAAAGAAGTAACAGTAGAAACTATTGCAACAAAAACACATGCAGTAAATATGATAAATACAATAAATGCAGATTTGAGACCTGAATATTGACCGAGTCCAGAGATCCTCAGTGTTTGAAAGCAGTTAGATAAGGAAACAAACACATTTTCCTCTCTATTATAATGTCATGGAGAATGATGGGTTTACTGCTTTGCTCAAAGATTAAACTCTAAGGCAATCTAAGTGTATCTGCATGTGGACCATTTGAATTAAGAAACAGTGAAAGCCTTTCAAAAAGCTGAAAGGCCACACAATTCTGAGATATTCCAGGACCATCTGGCAGAGACGAGCACTTTCCTTACACCTGCAAGAGGGCTAAGGAGAAAACAACAGAGGTGTCGACTTAAATACCTTCTTGGTGACCTTACATGATACAGTGGGATTGTACAAAATACTTGAAGAAAAAAATATTTCAATATTTGGATAGTTTGAATTCCTGGACATTTTATTTATTAGCTACAGGGTTCAAATGAATAAACAATTCAAGCCAAGGCCTCCCTTTGGTTTCAATTTTCCCACTACCTGTAATATATGAGTTGACTCCTCATAATCTACTTGAGTCCAAGCTTTACTGTGTCAGGACCTGTATTTTGATTCTAGCCCTGATTCCAATAACTAGCTGGGCCACCTTGGTTAATCATTTAGCTTTTCTGTACTAAATAAGTAAAAATGATTCTAAAAGTTTCCTTAGTTACCTCAACAAATTATTGTCAATCCCAAATGCAATAATACATACATATGAAAGTGCTTTGAAATCCTAAATGTAATTTATAAAGTAACTTTTATGACTTACATAGTGACTTCACAATTGCTGTAATGACCTGCCCCCTCCCCAATATCATCTATTTTGTCAGCCTGTCATCCCCCAAATAAATGGATTCCTATGGATTTAGTCTTTTTTCTAAAATCCCAGTTAAATTCCAGCATCTTACCTGGAAGGAGTGATATATTACCACTTCTAAAATGCAGATTCTTTCAACAGAGTGTTTTGTGAGAATAGGAGGAAAGTATTATTCTTACGTCATGAGGCAGAAAAATACTGATTGGAAAGGCTTCATCCTTTATAGGCCTTGGTAAGCTCGGAGCAGCAAGAAGATGGAGGGAAGGGGGAGGAGTGGTAGTGTCTGAAGCTTGGCACAGGCTCCTTTGGGGAGGGGCCATGGGGTCACAAGGAAGAGGAGCAAACAAAGAGGGGGCAGGGCTGGGTTAAAGTACTGTCATCTATGAAGCTTTGCTTTTCCTTACTCTGATTGAAGCAATCTGTAGAAAATGCCCCACAGCAATAGGTTCAGTACTCAGATGGAATAGGATATGCTATGCGCTGAATGTGTGTGCCCCACTAAAATTCATATGTTGAAACCTTAATTACCAATATGACGGCATTAGGGTGTGGGACCTTTGCGAGGGTAAGAGGTCACAAGGGTAGAGCCCTCATGGGCGGGATTAGTGCCCTTATCAAAGGGGCCACAGAGAGCTGCCTCACCCTTTCCTCCACGTGAGGGCACAGTGAGAAGATGGCTGTCTGGCAACCAGAAAGTGGGCCCTCACCAAATACTGAATCTGTCAGTGCTGTCTTGACCTTGGACTTCTCAGCCTCTAGAACTGTGAGCAACAAATTTCCGTTGTTTGTAAGCCACCCAGTCTGTGGCATTCTGTTAAAGCAGCCCAAGTGACTAACACAGGATAACAAAATTAGTTTGCTATCACATAAGATATGCCTGGATGTGAACAGTGAAGATCTGATGCCTAGATCTATCGTTATATTTAATATGTTAAGAGAGTAGACATTCTTTTTGAGATTATTGGAAAGGACTTACTGGAAGGAATGAAAAACATGGGAAATTTAAAAAGAAATCAAAGCACAGGTATCTACCACCTAAAATCAACAGCATAAAAAGAACAATGGTAATGTGGAGATGAAAACGTGAATCGAACGCCAGTCATACTGCAAGAGAGACATTTTGAGAAGGTATTGATTAAGTCCTGGGAGGAAACTAATTTTCCCTTCATCTGAGGAACTCTGCTTTGGTTTGAAGTTGGAAAACAGAAGCACCTGCCAAACAAGAAAACCTTTGTGTGCTGTAGCATAAATAAAGAAGAAAATGATAACTTCCAAGAATATTTATTTGGTGCTCGTAAGTCCCAGCAGGGAGTTAGGCTGATTCCATTAGCAGAGAGACGAGCTGAAAGGGTATAAAATCTGTGTTTCAATGTGAAGGGTGCTTGTTAGAAACCCACAGAGAGTTAAGTAATTATCCCAGATGATTTTGCAGTGCTCACAGGGTGCAGAGTTTTGGTCTGCTGTCATTGGAAGAGATCAACTAGGAAAAACTGTTCAGTCATTTCTAGAATGAGTTTGCTAAATTATGTTCCTAAATGGAGATGAACACAGTAAATTTGACAGCTGGGAACATGAAGCATCCATGTGCCTATGTGTGTGTTTAAAGACTCAATAGATTCATTGAGGATGAGAGTTAATGGTATTACCTGATTTCTCCAAAGAAATGCTAGTGGGAAAATTAAGTGAGAGTTTCATATCATTACCTCAGATTTTTTTTCAGAACTCTTTTGCAACTCAAACTTGTCTTATAGTGCTCATCTCCTTTATGTTGGCTATGGGCACACAGGCAAATAATTAGAGGCTGAGTTACAATCCCAGTTATAACACTAATTAGTCTCAAAGCCTCAGAAAAAGCAGTTAACCTATCAGTTGTCCTGACTTCATCTATACAATGGAAGAAAGTAGTTAACTACCTGTTTGATGAGTGTACCCATGGGGCTGACAAACTTGGCATGCTTGCAAACTATACAGGCTATCAGATAAATATTAACACAGTCACGTGTGGGCAGAGCTGAAGGGAAGCAGAATGCATTTTAGTTTGGGTGCACCCTTAATTACTGTAACATCTGCCATATTTTGCAGAAGCTACCCTGGAGATATACCTGAACAAGAACACTCACCTATGCGGAAATGCAAGCAGACTACAGACTAGCATATTGAATAGAGAATAACAATTCATTTCTTAATAAGATACCAGCTTTTTACCAATTTAATGTCTTTAATAGAAAAAAATCCTCCAGGAAAATCAAATATGTCATTGCATTACTTAGCTTTCACTGAGACAACACTGTCCTTCCCGCAATCATAGAAAGATGTTGCACCTCTGCATTAAAGAATATTCTAACTTCCTCTTCCTTTTTTCTCTATTGAAATCAAGAGACTATACTTAATTTTTGGATTTATATAATTTATATCTCACATAATGATTTCTTTATTTCTTTTTCTTAGAAAGAAAAGAAATTTCTTAATTTCTTTATTCCATATTTAGCCTAGTTAGGAGCACAGTGGTAAGCAGAATTCTGAGACAGCCCCCAAGATTCCCACCTGCCGGAATGCATGCCATGTGTAATCCTCTTCCCTTCAGTGAATCTGATTATTAGGTTAGCCATATGAGCCAGGTGGTGGCATAGTCACTCTAGTGATGAATTATGTTACATAAGATTTCATCATAGTAGACTAGGGAGAATTTCTCCTGCTGACCTTGAAGAGCAAAGAGAGGGCCATGTGGCTCCTCTAGGAGCTAAAATCAACCCCCACGCTAATCAGAAAGTAGGGACTTCAGTCCTACAACTGTAAGGAACAGAATTCTTCCAGCAGTCTGAATGAGCTTGCTGAGACCCAGGCGACATGGAGGCAAGAACACGCACCTTGACTTCAGTCTAGGAGATCCTGGGCAGAGATCAGCTGACTGATGCCCAAACTCCTGACCTTGGGAAGTTGTGAGGTGATAAATTTGTTTTGTTTGAAGCTACTAAGTGTGTGGTGATTTGTTACGCAGCAATAGAAAACTAACGCCAGTACCAAGTGTTTGTTGAAGGAAGGTATTTTCTTTTCCCAGACATCTTGAAATCACTATGAGTACGAATTAAAGGTGGGGATATCAGGCAGCGATTTGTTGGAGCTCCCAAAGCAGGAGGGGAGGGATCTGCTGCTCAGTAAGAAGGCCAGAGCCGAAAGAGAAGAGTACAACTTCACATATTAAAACTGCATTCGACGAAAAAATTTCATCTGCACAAGAAGATATTTGGTTCCTCAGTGTGCTAAAGAAACGTCACCATAGTTCCACAAAAGACTGCAATAATGAATGCCCTGATATTCTTAAGCAGTTTTAATTATATACATAATAGACTAAGAGTTATGGAAATAGAAGCTGTAAATACCAACGAGTTACAAAGAATCTACTACTTTTCTGCCATTGTGAGGTTTTTGACTCTGCATGCATAATGTACCAAAAGACACTTTTACATGTTGCTCTTTATTCCTAATAGTTAACATCAACAGCTTTCTTTTCCCTGTTGCTCTCCAGTTTTCAAAATTAGTATTTTGAACATATCTTGGAGGTTGATTTATTCGATATGATAAATAATAAATATTTCCCTGTTGTTGAGCATTTAGGCAGTTTCAAAATTTTCATTACTGAAATCAATACTGTAGTGAATGCCTTTGTGCAGGTAGCATTTTAATGTTTTTGGATTTTTTTCTCATGATAAATTGTGAAAAGTGGGGTTGTTATAACATTCACCACTTGCCATAGAAGTTATCCTAAGAGAAATAACAACAATATTGACTTACCTACAAAACCATGCCAGCAGATATTTTTAGAGCCATGATTAGTAAATAACAAATATTTTACTCAAGAAAAAGTTTAATTGCTCATTCAGAAAGCATGCCATTTTATCTAATTACCCATAATAGCTGATAGATAACATTACTGTACACATGTGTCTATGCACAGACAGAACAGAGAGATGTTAAATGTTAACTGTTCTAACAAATGATTCTCAAAAATAGTAATGGAATTCATTTAAGAATGTTCAATAAAGATAAAGTAATGAAAACTTACTTATACATGTTTATATATGCACATATATGCATATGTGCATTTATTTTATTTTATTTTTTATTTATTTAATTTTTTTAGAGATAAGGTCTCACTCTGTAGCTCAGGCTGGAGTGCAGTGGTATGATCATAGCTCACTGTAGCCTTGAACTCCTGGGCTCAAGCGATCCTCCTGCCTCAGCCTCCCAGGTAGCTAGGACTATAGGCACGCGACCACCACACCTGCCTAATTAAAAAAATTTCTTTTTGTAGCAATGGGCTCTCACTTTTTTGCCCAGACTGGCCTTGGACTCCTGGCCTCAAGCAATCCTTCCACCTTGGCTTCCACACGTACGTACATTTATATCTGTAGGTAGGTAGGCAGATACATAGATAGATAAATAAAACCCATGCATGTTACTAAAAATGTCATAGGGTGTAATTAGGGGAAAAGGCCAAAAAAAATAGAATTCAATCCTGTTCAGTATATATTAAAGTAAGGTTTTTAATCTGGTGATAAATTGGTCACAGGCCCTTGAAACATCTGTAAGACCTACCAATTATTTTTACTTCTGTTGATGACTAAATTTCCGGCATGTACACACATACTATATATATGCACAACCTCTGTATACAATAGACAGAATAGAAAATGTAAATTTCTGAGCATAACTGTAAACATTTTGTCCTATATATGAGATTACATCTGTCAGATTGCTTTTACTATCCATCAAATAATTTCATTCATTGGTCTGTAATAATGGCATCCTCTTTTTTTCTGAAAACAGAATCAATTAGAACTTCCATTAGCTTCTAAGAAATTGTGGACAAACCTTGTATTAAAATAATTTGGCATCTACCATTCCAATGTTGCTTGTCAAATAAAGAGCCTGAGCACAATTTCTAGGATGATGAGGATTTTGTGGTTCGCCTGTTACTCTGCTGATGGAATTAGTGTTCAAGTTAGTGCTTCCTGGAATGACTGTACCTGTACCATACTATGGACAGAGCTGGCCTCATACTGAAGGCAAACCAATGTTTCATGTACTTGAGGTATTTACCTGTTCATCTTTAGGACTAAATTTAGGATAATGCACAGTGCTGGAGAAGACAGAAGAAGTAAAAAACAGAAATGTTTAGATTTGCACAGGTACCAAAATCAGGGGGAAGTACATTGCTTTTAGGGATGCATTTCTTCCTGTTCTAGCCTAGCAATATCATTTCTTAGGACTACGAACCTAATATCAGAGAGAAGTTCTTCCCATTGGTTTCCTCTGGATGCCTACTAAGTACTTACACAACAATAATAATAGTAGAAATGCATACATAGGAGATGTCAGCTCTACTGGTATAAATCAAAGACTTTTATTTGGGCCACAATAGGATGTGAAGGGATAGATATTAAACATGAGGTGCAGAATTTTTCTCTGCCCTCTTCTCACTCCAGTATGCTTCCAGGGATTGATGGTAATTTCTACCAAGAAAGTTGTGATAGATAATGCTAATCACGTCTTATTTTAATTATATGTGAATAGTTCAGTAAAAACCAACCTCTCTACTCCATTAAAACCACCCCCCCATTTTCAAATTTTCTCAGAGAACTGTACATAGCTGGTAAATCAACTAATTATTATTCTATTCCAGAGGGCATGCAATAATTTACATTTATATGCCAAAAAATTCTTTCTTATTGCCCCAGCAAAAGCTGGGATATGATTTATAAGGATGGAAAAGTTCTCGCACAGATGTTACACAGCCTCAGCATGTTTGCAGTGAACAGTGTGACAGACCCCTCCTCATGTATGGATGCTGTCCTAGAGGCAGTGCATGATACAAGGCCAACAGTGCCAACAGATTCTGGATTGTTTTAGTACAGGGCAAGAACACTGACCCCTGTGACAATGAATGTGTTTGGCATTTATCTTCTTAGCAGGTCAATACTGAATGTCATTCTTAGGGGAGGGGAGCTGTTTTGCTTCTTGTAATTAGTTTAGTTGTCTTTGTTGAATCTCTGATGAGCTCCTGTATCATAAAAATATTCTTTTCTGGAAGAGTTGGCAGTTTCATTGTATTTGCTCCCTCTTCCCAAACCTCCCCTCCCCACATTATTCTCTCCCTGGGAAAAAAAAGCAAAAAAGAAATAAAAGTCTGAAAGATTAAAGTGACACATAAGGGAAAAATATCTATCCCTCTCCACTCCATCCATTTACAGATCCTATAATCAAAATTAAAGGAAATACACATCACAAGTTTTGTTGGACTTACAATGTGCATACCATTATGAAATTATTTCTTTTGAAAACTTTGAATAACACTTCAGCTTTGGGTATTATGCTTTCCTCAGAAAATAACCTCTGGAGATCCTATTCCTCTGTTGTCAAGGTGAAAATGGTCACCACAGCCTGGCGCAGAGCTGTGAGCCGCGTCTCTAACTCCACCCCGCCCCGGCCAGGGCTAGACAGGCTTTGCCTTTGGTGGCCAGGGTCAGCTGTATCCATGGGTTCCAGGTGGGACGAGATCCCGGAACTGTGGCGACAGGACCTTTGTGTATTGGAAACAGCTTGCAGCTTGTCCATCTGGTCCTGCTATCCCAGCTCTGGACTCCGACAAGTCTGCTCCATGCTGGTCCTAGTGCCCGTCCTTCAGGTCCCAGCCCTCCTGTATCCCAGAGATCGCTCATTTTGAAGGTTCCTGGCTATAGTGACTCATTTGGTATAACTGCTGGTTCTCATGACAACCAAATACCTCAAGAGCCACAGGCTGAACCAGAGCAGCTCCCCATAATCCTGCCCACTTCAATAGGGAATTTTGCGCCACTCAAGAGCGCTTCCAGTGGCCACTACTCCTCCCTCCCCATGGGAACATCCCCCCGGTGGAGACTACTGGGGATAGAGATGGCCATCCGCCTCACCTTGGGGTCTAGTGGTGGAAAAGGGGTGCACAATTGGAGATCCCCCTATCAACCAGTATCACATGGAGACGCACATCAGAAGGGCAGACACACATGGCTAGATAAGCAAGCTCTGAGCTGTGTAGAATTTTCCCAATTCAGCTCTCACACTGCAGTCAGAAGAAATTGTGTTTCTTCGTGCACCTCAGGAGGAGCAGGGTCAAAGTAACCCCTAGGAGCTACAAGACCCCTCCCAAAGCACGGGGCTTTCGCATACCCCAACTTGGGGATCAGAGTCTGCCATGGACATAACAGAATACCTAGCTAATAGGGAGCGGAGGACTCATATCCTCAAGTACAATTCATTAGCTTAGAGCCCAAGCTGGGAGGTCATTCTCACCAGACTCCACTGGGAAGAAGAGAAGACCAAAGGTCAGAGTTAACTCAAGATCCACCAAACTTGCTAAAATACACCTAAGGCAATACAGGCCACTACTTCTCTCCCTGGCTTTGCCAAGGAACAAAAATTGTGGGCCTGGTGACAGGGCCATAAAGTAGCTCTAACACCCCCAGCTCTCGACCAAGAGGCCAGATGAGAAAAAACCAGCGAAAGAACTCAGGGAACATGAAAAATCAGAGTGAAAAGTCACCTCCAAAAGAAACCATCAGTTCCTCAGCAATGGATACCAACCCAAATGAAATGGGTAGAATGACGGAAGAGGAATTTCATTTATGGACATAAGAAAGCTCAATGAAATTCAAGAGAAAATTGAATCCCAGCACAAAGAAACCACAAGAAAAATGCAAGAAATGAACGAAAAATTCTCCAAAGAAATAGAAATATTACAGAAAAATCAAATAGAAATCCTACAAATGAAAGAAGCATTCAAGGATCTACAAAACACAGTGGAAAGCCTTAAGAATAGGCTGGACCATGCAGAGGAAAGAATTTCAGAGCTAGAAGACAACTGCAATGCGCTAAATAAATCAGCCGAAGAGAAAGAACACAAAAACAAGGGGCAGGAAAAAAGCATACAAGAAATGTGGGATTATGTAAAGAGGCCAAAAATAAGGATCATAGGTATCCCTGAGGGAAAGGAAGAAAATTTGCATGGGCTGGAAAATTTATTTGAAGGAATAATAGAGGAAAATTTCCATGGCTTAGCCAGAAATCTCGATATCCAAGTACAAGAAGCACACAGGACTCCTGGGACAGTCAACGTGAAATGGCATTCACCACGCCACATAATTATTACACTGACCAAAGTAAACACAAAAGAGGCACTCCTCAGAGCTGTAAGACGAAAAGAGCAGGTAACCTACAAAGGGAAACCGATCAGATTAACTGCAGATTTCTCAGCTGAAACCTTACAAGCCAGAAGGGAATGGGGAGCCATCATCAGTCTCCTAAAACAAAACAAAGGCCAACCCAGAATTCTGTATCCTGCCAAACAAGGCTTCTTATATGAGGGAGAAATAAAGACGTTTCCAGATAAGCAATCACTGATAGAATTTGCGAAATCCAGACCGGCCTTGCAAGAAGTGCTTAGACCTGCATTATACACTAAACAGAGCAACAGACACCCACCTATGTAAAACTATGCAAAAGCTAAAACCCCAGAAACCAGATTCCACAATGACGCAAGAGGTAAAACAAAAGACACCACCCAATAGAATAATCAGAAATTTACCCCAAATATCAATTCTCTCAATAAATGTAAATGGCTTGAACTGCCCATTGAAGAGACATAGGCTGGCTGAATGGATTAAAATATACAAACCAAGTATCTGTTGTCTTCAGGAAACACACCTTACACACAAAGACGCATTCAGATTCAAGGTGAAAGGATGGAATACAATTTTCCAGGCTAATGGAAACCAAAAGAAATCCGGAGTAGCCATCCTTATTTCAAATAACATAAACTTTAAAGCAACAAAAGTAAAGAAGGACAAAAATGGACACTATATAGTGGTGAAGGAAAAAATCTTACAAGAGGATTTAACAATCCTAAACATTTATGCACCCAACACAGGAGCACCCAGGTACATAAAGCAAATACTGCTAGATCTAGACAACATAATAAGCAGCAATGCCATAATAGCAGGGGACTTCAACACCCCACTGATGGAACTGGAAAGATCCTCCAAACAAAAAATAAATAGAGAAATAAAAGACCTAAACAGGACTCTAGAACATTTGGGCCTAACAGATATCTACAGAACACTCCACCCAAATAACACTGCATATACATTCTTCTCATCAGCTCATGGAACTTTCTCTAAAATTGACCACATCCTAGGCCACAAAACAGATCTAAACAAATTCAAAAAAATAGAAATCATACCATGTATCTTTTCAGACCACAGCGGAATAAAATTAGAAATCAATTCCAACAGAAACTCATATCTTCATCCAAAAACTTGGAAACTAAACAATCTCTTGCTGAAAGACTATTGGGTCAAGGAGGAGATTCAAATGGAAATCAAAAGATTCTTTGAACTTAACGATAATGGGGACACAAGTTATCAAAATCTGTGGGATACAGCAAAAGCAGTCCTGAGAGGAAAACTTATCGCCTTAAATGCCCACATCCAAAAGACAGAAAGGTCACAAATCAGTAAACTAATGAATCATCTTAAGGAAATGGAAAAGGAAGAGCAAAGCAATCCTAAAGCCAGCAGAAGAAAAGAAATAACCAAAATCAGAGCAGAATTAAATGAAATCGAGAACAAAAGAACAATACAGAAGATTAATAAAACGAAAAGTTGGTTCTTTGAAAAGATAAACAAAATAGGCCATTTGCCAGGTTGACCAGAAGCAGAAAGGAAAGGACTCTAATAAGTTCAATTAGAAATGAAAAAGGAGAAGTCACAACTTATACCATGGAAATACAAAACATCACCTTCAAATACTACAAAAATCTCTATGCCCACAAACACGAAAACGTGGAGGAAATAGACAAATTCTTAGAAACATCCTACCTCCCTAGGCTCAAACAGGAGGAAACAGAATTTCTAAACAGACAAATATCAAGCACCGAAATTGAAGCAGTAATAAAAAATCTACCCACAAAAAAAAGTCCTGGACCAGATGGGTTCACACCTGAATTCTACCAAGCCTACAAAGAAGAACTGGTGCCTATACTGCAGAAATTATTTGAAAATATCCAGAAGGATGGAATCCTCCCAAACTCATTCTACGAAGCCAATATCACCTTGATACCAAAGCCAGGAAAGGACACATCAAAAAAAGAAAACTACAGACCAATATCCCTTATGAATATAGATGCAAAAATTCTCAATAAAATCCTTGCAAACCGAATTCAAATGTACATCAAAAAAATAATTCATCACGATCAGGTGGGCTTCATTCCCAAGATGCAGGGATGGTTCAACATATGCAAATCTATAAATGTAATTCACCATATAAATAAAAGCAAGAACAAAGATTATATGATCCTTTCGATAGATGCAGAAAAGGCTTTTGACAAAATCCACCATTCTTTTATGATAAGAACTTAACAATATAGGCATAGATGGCTCATTCCTAGAAACTATTAAAGCCATATACGATAAACCCACAGCCAATATCATACTGAATGGGGAACAATTGAAGGCATTCCCCCTTAAAACTGGCACCAGACAAGGGTGCCCACTATCTCCACTTCTTTTCAACATAGTGCTGGAAGTCCTGGCCACAGCAATTAGACAAGACAGAGGAATTAGGGGCATCCAGATGGGGGCAGAAGAGGTCAAACTTTCACTATTCGCAGACAATATATTATACATAGAAAACCCCAAAGATTCAACCAAGAGATTACTGGAATTGATAAATGAATTCAGCAAAGTCTCAGGATACAAAAGTAATACACACAAATCCATAGCCTTCATATATGCTAATAATAATCAAGCCGAGAAACAAATTAAAGATGCAGTACCTTTCACAATAGCAACAAAGAAAATTAAATATTTAGGAACATATCTAACTAAGGAAGTCAAAGACTTATATAGAGAGAATTATGAAACGCTGAGAAAAGAAATTGCAGAGGATGTAAATAGATGGAAAGCCCTACCATGCTCTTGGATAGGCAGAGTCAACATAGTAAAAATGGCTTTGCTACCTAAATTAATTTACAGAATCAATGCAATCCCTATCAAAATACCAACATCATTTTTTGCCGATCTAGAAAAAATAATTCTACGCTTCGTGTGGAACCAGAAGACCCGTCTAGCCAAAGCAATCTTAAGCAAAAGAACAAATTGGGAGGCATCTGTCTACCAGACTTCAAACTATACTACAAGGCTATAGTAACCAAAACTGCATGGTATTGGCACAAGAACAGACACGTAGACCAATGGAACAGGACTGAGAACCCAAATATAAAACCAACCTCATACAGTCACCTGATCTTTGACAAATTCCAGAAAAACGTACACTGGGGAAAAGATTCCCTATTCAACAAATGGTGCTGGGAAAATTGGATGTCCATATGTAGAAGACTGAAAGTGGACCCACACCTCTCACCTCTCACAAAAATCAATTCACAATGGATAACAGATCTAAACCTAAGACATGAAACCATAAGAATTCTCGAAGAAAATGTTGGAAAAACTTTTATGGACATTGGCCTAGGCAAAGAATTTATGAAGAAGACCCCCAAAGCAATCACAGCAGCAACAAAAATAAATACATGGGACCTGATCAAATTGAAAAGCTTCTGCACAGCCAAGGCAACTATCACTAGAGTGAACAGACAACCTACAGAATGGGAGAAAATATTTGCACGCTACACCTCTGATAAAGGGCTGATAACCAGAATCTATACAGAACTTAGGAAAATCAACAAGAAAAAAATCAAACAACCCTATTAAAAGATGGGCAAAGGACATGAACAGAAACTTTTCAAAAGAAGACAGAATAATGGCCAGCAAACATATAAAAAAGTGCTCAACGTTCTCTAATCATCAGGGAAATGCAAATCAAAACCACAATGAGATATCATTTAACTCCAGTGAGATTGGCTCATATCAAAAAATCCCCAAACAACAAATGTTGGCGTGGATGTGGACAGATAGGAACACTCATACACTGCTGGTGGGACTGCAAATTAGTACAACCTCTATCGAAAAGAATATGGAGATACCTCAAAGAATTAAAAGTAGAATTACCATTTGACCCAGCAATCCCACTACTGGGTATTTATCCAAAGGAAAAAAAGACATTTTATAATAAAGACATCTGCTCTCGAATGTTCATAGCAGCAGAATTCACAATTGCAAAGATGTGGAAACAACCCAGGTGCCCATCAATACACGAGTGGATCAATAAAATGTGGTATATGTATGCCGTGGAGTATTACTCAGCAATAAGGAACAACAGTGAATTAACACATCTGGTATTATCCTGGTTGGAGCTAGAACCCATTCTTCGAAGCGAAGTGTCACGGGATTGGAAAAACAAGCACCACTGGTACTCACCATCAAACTGGTACTAACTGATGAACACTTACATCACACAGGGCAATAACATTCATCTGAGGGTGGGTGGGCGGGAGGGGGTTGGAGGGGATGGGAAAACTCTCACTGAATGGATGCGGGGAGCACAGTTTGGGGGATGACCACGATTGTGGCTCTGATACGGGCAGAACAGGGGCAATGTGTATGGCCAAAGTGTTGTACCCCATGATATTCTGAAATTTAAAAAATAAATAAATAAAATTAAATTAAAAAAAAAAAGATCTTTAAAATCATAACAAAGTGGTTCTCAAACTTTAGTTTGGACAGGGATCACCTGGGGTGCTTGTTAAAAACATACATTTATGGACATCACCACAGAGACTCTGATTCAGTAGGTTTGGCAAAAAGACCAAGAACCTGCATTTCAAAAAGTGCCCCAGGAAATTCTGTGGTGTTCTGTGGAATTATCTTCAGGAAAAAAAGCTGTGAGTTTTCTAAAGCAGAGATTTTTTTTTCTTTAGGTTAATAAAACACAGGTTGACTCTCATCTACAAATTATATTCAATTTTTCTGAGATATAAGTCCAATTAGATTTTCAAATGGAATTAAGTAAAGAATATATTGTCCTGGATATCCATCAAATCTCCATTACATCTTCAAAATTTGTAATATGTCTTCTAAGAATAACTTTTGGAATATTTTTGTGTGTCTTCTTTTTTAGTAAACATTCATATTTTCCTTGGATTTTAACATGGACTTTGCATTTTAATAGAGAAAATGTCTTTGGCGTACGAGTGAAAATTTTAAAAATTAGTAATAATATACTTCTATGTTTAGCTTTATCTGAGGGTCCATAAGTGAATGTCAAGGACCAAATATGTGTGTAACTATCTATTAGGTTTTGCATGCATCCTTTTATTCACTGTAGCTTTCAGGATTCCCAATGTGGTCTATGCCTTAAGAAATGTTAAAATTTAATACAGGAAAATGGGAAAAAGAGTCATAGAAATGCAAAATCCCATTTACTAGCAGGTTGTTAAAGGAACAACTTGCCATCTTTGGATTGGTGTTGTGTCCCTTAAAAGGGAATTAATAGGTTCTAATAGGAATGCATTATTTCTTTGTTCTCTTCCCAGCCTGGTGAGATAGGGTGTTACAAAGTGGTTGCTTAGTAACTGGCCCAGTATGACCATTTTTCCTCTCCCCATATGCAGACATAGTTAATTGCCAGATTTTGAATTATTACAGTAATTTTCTATTTCAGTGACCTTATTCATATAAGAGAGAATTACAGAATTTCTGAAGTCAAATTTTCTGGTCTAGTGCAGCATATGGTGATAATACTGTATTTTGGATATATGTAAACTATTCATTAGAAATAAGGGGAGGAAAAGTCTCAGGAAAGAAGTATTTACTTATTCAAAGTCTCTCAGATAGTAAATAGTTGAGTCCAGGAGGTTTAAAACCCAATGTATCTTTGGCCAAAACCCATGGCATGCTTTCCCATCCCAACTTGACCCTATCTGAATTTTGTTTGACTAGCACAATCATTGATTTATTTCCTTGGGAACTTAGGACTAAAATGACTTGGGCATTCTCCCTGAAGTTTCCCATTACTTCAAATTATTAAGCGATGCATAGAACTAAATTTGGAATAATGGTTTTCCTTATCATTTCTTCAATTCCTGATTCATGAAACCATAGACAAGGTAAGAATTTGTCAGATGTTCTGCTTCTAGAAGAATGGAAATTAACAAATGCCTCAATAGTCGAATTCTCCTACTATGACTACACCTTGCATTTATTCCAGGTTTTCGTCTATATTAGGAAAACGTTATCCATAATCTCATTTGTCAAGATAGTCTCCCAACTAATTCCGTACTAAAGTCGCTCTTACTGTCTTTTGATCTTTGTCCCATTACCTTTTAATGTGCTCTTAAATGATTTTTCATATATGCTTATAATTTCTTGACATAGGGATTTGTTGTATTTTCAGTCTATTTAAACTACTTTTTTCAAATAAGACATTTTTCCCATTGTCAGCCTGATTTCATCCTCATCTTATCCCATCTGTAGAATTTTGGAGTCTTTAGCTCTTTCCACTAGAATTCAAGACTGCTTCTTTATTCTCCATGAATTAACGTAGAAGCTTTCTGTAGCTTTAGGTACTAATTCTACTTCTCCACTGTAGTGTTCCTTGGAAAATACGTCTTTGTCTTACAGTTTTCTCAAGAACATTCTCTTATCCTTGCTTAAAATTTCAGTTTAAAACTCTTTTGATCTGGTCATCCTCTTCCTTGCTCCTTTTGCCAGGTGTTCATTAGCCCTGTCAAAAATCCATTCTTTTGGCAAAATCCAAAAACCCACAAAATCCTGTTCCTTTATAACATCTTCATAATAAATGATTCATTTCCATATCCTTCTTCTTTCCTAATTCACAACATCCCATTGGAAATTATTTTCATATATTTGGGTTTTCTGGGACTTTAGAGTGACTAGAGAGAACACTCCTGGTCCTTTTTACACAACTTACCCAACATAAGAAGTGCTTTATTAAGTGTAAGATGTCTCTCTATCAGAAATGCCCCCAAAGGCTTGTCTTACCTCCGGATCAGCCATGCCAGTCTACATAAAACCAGCACCATACTTCTTACCAGGGAGTCCCCAGGCACTGTGAATAATCCTCTTCTTTCTCACCCTGTAACATCATGTTCTAAGGTTGTTGCTTATGTCTCAGAATATGTGAATGAGCCTGTTTCAAAAGATACTCCTCAAGTACGCTGTGTGGCCCAAGTGACATCATTTCTTCCTGTCCACTTTTATATGCGTATATATGTTCTTCCTATTCACTGCCAGTGAATCTTTTTCTAAAGTTCTGTCTCCGGCTGTTTTCCTAATCCTCACCAGGAGTTCTTCGTTCTCTCTGTCAACCCAAGATACAAAGAGACTCGTTTCTCAGCTCCTACCCCATCACCTGGAAAACTCCCTTATGTTCATCATGTGTGTAACTTATCTGGATGACAACCAGAGCACACTCCTTGCTAGAGTAATTTGGCAGTTCCAGGAATAGAGTTTTATTATTTGTGCTTTTATAATATATAAAGGCATATTCTAATTCTTTATAATTCTGTCAGAAAACTTGTGCTAGAAGCTATCACTCCCTTCTGAGCATCTATCCAGTGAGGAGCTTCCTGGAAGCTCTGTCTTTATGACAGTTGATCTGCTCCTTGATAGTCTATGCTGCAGTGTTAGACTTTACCACACCAGTCAGAACAGCAACGCCAGATATTTCAAGCCAGCATCCCTGTATTGAGAGACTGTGCAAGTCCTTTCCCTAGATACTTATTGTTAGCTTTGGAAAAAGAGCAAAAAAAAAAAAAAAAAGGAAGATTTTGTGTTTAGGGGCTCTTGGCATCTCAGTACAACAGGGAGTGCCCGTGGAAAGCCTCCAGTGACATTCTTCCTGTCAATATTTGTATAATGCCAAGGTCCTGCTTCACCTCCTGGGGTCCAGCCTTATAGGAAGAGGAGATGTCTTCAGCAGTTCAAGATGTAAAGGGCCATGAAAAGCTTCCCTAGAGGTCCCCTCAACTTTCTATCCTGTGGTATAAACACAAACCTTAGGATACCTTTATTCTACTCTCTCCAAAACTTCTCACCTAAGGGAGCCAGCCAGGCCTACAGTGACAGGGGAGTATGGGTGGTGACAGCCTAGGACTGTCATTTCCACAGTATTTGGGCTACTTGGCAGCACAATTGGGGACCAAAGATAACCCTGCTGCATTCATGGATTCTGTTTTGTTCTTGACCAAAGGCTAAAAATCTCAAGGCAGGGTTTGCGTACACGTACACGTGTGTAAGGAAGGAAATTGAGATTGGTGGGATTATTCCAGAGAGAATGTTCCAGATTGTTTGCATACCTGTCCTCCACAAAATCTCAGACATTTTAATGAATATATTTGTTTTGAATTAATGCCAAAAGCCAATGGTCTATGTGTGAAAACACCAACTCCAGAGGAGGGAGCCACATTTGGCTTGGTGGGTGGAAGGAACGACCATGACGGCAAAAGGACAAGGAGATAGTTCTGGCTCATCTCTAAGCGTAATCCCTAAACCAGAAGCTTATTTCCACAGAATTTCCCAGCAGAGAAGAGTTAGAAATAGGGAGCACTGGGGAAAATGGGGGTAAGAGACAGGCTAAATATCACCTTGTAAAAACAGTTCTTGGGTAATATTTTACCAAAAAAAAAATTCTCTTTCAATCTCTCTAATCATTCCATGTAGATAGCTATCTATGTGTCAACTTTTTCTGACAATGAAGTTAATAGTGATGTAATTTAAAGGCCTCGGTGACATGTAGTCATGTGTTTATTTTAAGTAGGATCAATTTCTACCAGAATGAAAGGGGAAACTTTATTAGAATGTGTACTATGCAGTAAAATGGCAACATATTTCTCATTCTTCTTTCCTCCTCTCTTGGACAACTTGTGCCTGGGCTTCTACTTAGCACCACACAAAGCCAGGGCTCAGATAGCCACATAATTTTCCTGGCCTCTGCTATGATTTGAATGTCTCCTCCAGAACTTTCATGGAATTGCCATTGTGATGGTATTAAGAGGTGGGACCTTTAAGAGGGGATTAGGCCATGAGGGCTCTGCCCTCAAAAATGGAATAATGTCATTATGAAGGGAGTAGGTTAGTTATCGTGGGAGTGGGCTCCTGATAAAAGTGAGTTTGGGTCCCTCTTGCCCACTCTTGTGCTCCTGCTCCCTTGCTCTTCTGACTTCCACCATGGCATGGTGCAGCAAGATGGCCCTCACCAGATGCTGGCCCCTTGACCTTGAATTTCCCAGCCTCCAGAACTGGAAGAAATAAATTTGCTTTCTTTATAAATTACCCAGTCTTGGGGATTCTGTAAAAGCAACAGAAACAGACTAAGACAGCCTCTATCCTCAGTCCACTCACATGTCCAGCTCACACCCATCACTTAACCTATTCCAGCTTTTCCCGAGTTCAGACCTTGCACGCTTTATTCCATGTACAGTTTGATTTCACCCTCAGACCCTACACAGAGACAGTTATTTTACTTTGTCTTTGACCTCAGGCTCCTTCCTTTCAAGTATTGTTGAAGTTCACCATCTATCATTCTGTGGCCCTGGGCATGGAGCTCACTTGTTCTAGCCCAGGTCCTTGTAACCACAAGTAGGCATCCTCATTTGGTTGGCTTCAGTAGCTAGTGTAGAATCTAAACAAAATTCTCCCCACATAGCAGGGGCAAATTTAGAGCAAGGGCACTTAGGTTCTGCAACAATGGTCTCATTATTCACATTTTGCAGTTATTACAATCAATTCATCAATTTATTTATTCTTGGTAACCTTTTGTCTTCAAATGTTTATATAGCCTGTTTTACAGGCAATGCTGTACACCAAAATTTGGTTGAGCCTAAAAACATTTTCAGAGATTCTATTATTTCATCCTCCATGAAAATGTTCACCATGCCATCTGGACAGTTGGTCTCCTTGTGCAGGGTACAATGAACCACGGAGGGCTCTTGAAAAGTGTTTCTCCTTAAATCATCACTGCCTTTGCTGCTTTGGGCCGAGAACCCAGTTTAGTGTTCCCTGAAGACCCTCTTCCTCTTTTCTACTTCTGCATCTCTGCAAAGGTTGCTTCTCCATTTTTCTCTACACTTGCCATGTTCTGTTCTTTCCTCTTTGTCTATTCCTAATCTTTTCAACCTTCACAAGATAGGTAAGCCAGATCTGTCTGTATAACTCCTTCCCCGGTTGCTGCTTTTTCTGAATTCCTGCACTTCTGCTAGTTGACTCCACATGTCAATATTCATCACATGTAACTCGATACTGTTTTCTATTGTTTCAGTATATATCTCATCTCCCCAACTAAACCTTAAGCTCCCAGAGGGAAAGAATTGTGCCTTTTTGTTTTTTTTAAGCATTCTTTACAGTAACTGATACTGTGGTATACATACCTTATTAAACAGCAAAATATCATCAATAATTACAAATCATAAATTAGGGACAGCCTTAAAACTATCATAAATTCAATTTTAGGGAAAAAATAGATAATCGGGGTATTCATGCACTTTGAAGCCTGTTAAAAATATAAGTGCAGAATATAGTCAATCAATCATGGGATTCTCTACAAAAGACACTTAGGAAAGGTGACATTCATAACAGGAATTGTGATGTGTTTAAAAAATAGGCATTGGTGTATTGAATGCTGCCAACCCAATCCATTGCTCAACAAAATGACTATAAATAAGACAGTACAGAGGAGGAGAGTTAGAGGTGAAATGGGCAATGAGGTGGAAGGGGTCGCAGCTGTTTGTTTTCATTCACTCATGGAATTCTCTGTAAATATTGGTGTGGCTTGCAAAGTGGCAAATAGCACTCCTGTAAATTAAAATGACTGCTCATATCCTGGCAAGAATATCAGGGGTCTGAGTGTCAGGCAAAGCAGATAATGACATCATACACCACACAAGCTTTCCCGTTGGCTTCCCACAATGCTCCTAATTCATTTGCTTTATGATATTTAAATATATAACTGAGCCAAATCTTTTACCCAGAAAGTATTCAACGCTTGTTTTAGATTCATTTTTCTGCGTCTTTCATTTTGCCACATGAATCCTGGCTTGTTTACACTTTTATTTTAAAGTTTGGTTTGTTTTTGTTTTGTTTTGCAATAAAGTTCCGAATAGACAGATGTCATTTTGTAGAATTGAAATGACATATCAGTTTTAATGCTGCGTCCTTGTATTTGCATATTTAATTACTTGCATCACATTTTATTAGTATATTATCTGATAAGGAATTCTGACTAATTAATTTCACCTGGAATTGTATGCGAGCGTATGAAAAATTACACTTGGCCATTTGTAGAGACCAGCTGTGTATTAGAAATATCTGATCCCCATCTGCAGGATTAAAAAGTGAGAGAAAACAGCTGATTGTAAAAAACAGTCCCTTTTCCTTGTGCCCTGAAGGTATTATTATTGGCAGATATCCTTTATTACTCAGCCTATATTCCAAACATTAACTCAGAAGTTTACTCTGAGTATCATTCACTGGATGACTTTACTTTCCATCATTTTGGTTTCAATTTGTAGTAATGCTAATGTGATTGGGTTCCACCCATATGCATGCACTCGCTGCCTCCAATTCCAGCCTGACTTGAACACAGCCAACTTCATTTGGACCACAAATTGTTTTGGCCTAGCTGGCAGCAGAAACCCAAGACAAAAGTCTGCGAGAGTGGGGATATCATGTTAAAGGATAACCCTCAGGATCAAACGTGGCCTCTTAGAAATGCAACCAAATCCTGTAGCAGGACTCCAATACGCACATGCATGGTCTCATTTTCTCTTCCTTTCTGTGTCTTGCTATGTATTTCTATTTGGATTCTTTGTCTGCCCTGACAACAGATGGTGTTTTAATAAAGTCCAGTAGGAATATTACTGTGAGTAAACAATGCAGCACATGCCAATTCCATAATTGCCGGGTACTGATTCAGCCTCTTACCTGCTGCATCCAAATTGGGAGGGAACCAACTGTGCTTGCACCTACCGGCAGCAGCCCGCTCGCCTGCAGCTGTGGTGTGCTTCAGCGGCTAGCCTCACCGTGGAAGGTAAATTGCAGTTCCTGCCATGCTTCTTGGCACCAGGTCTAGAGAACACTGCCATCTGGCTTGTCATCAAACATGGTCATTGAATCTCTCAGAGATGAAATGGCTTTTTAAAAAAAATCTTGCTTTTTTTTTTTAAATTGACACACATAAAACTTATTATCTTTCTTTTTACAGGCACAGTATATTCTAAAATAACAGTTTGAGCTTATTTGAGCAATAGCTTGCAGAGTGTTGTTTTGTTCCTCACTGATTCCCACGCTCAAAGGGATTTATAGTCTAAACCTATTATATGCTAATGGAAAATTTAAATTCATTGGATCTGGCCTAGAAATGCATGCTCTCATTTGTATGTATCATTGGGGAAGGGCAAAAAGTTAGGTTAATTCTCTGAACAATTTTTATTTTTTTTTAATTGCATGGAAATATATCCTTAACTCTTTTATATAGTTATTTTAACAAGGGGGGCAGGTGAAGCCAATGAAGATTGTAATCCAAATGGATGCTGTTTTTTCCCCTCCCAATGGGCTGCTCAAACTACCTGCTAACTAGAAGGCTCCGGGAAAATCAAAGTGGCTTTGACAGCCAGAAAGAGACACAGTCAGTGCTTACTCATTTTGTAAGAAGGCCAGCAGCATGTGATGTTTATCCAAGGATCATATTTTAAGTGACATCCAGTTTCTTTAAATCCTGCTATTTTCAACAGAGTGCTCTAAACACTTTTGTTAGTGCCTACAATTATAAAAACAAACAAAAAGCAAAACAAGCTGCAGAAACTGCAGAGAGTAGCATCCGCAGTAGGGAAAGGTTAATGCCTGCTGGCTGACCTACTCAGAAAAAAGCCTCCTTGTTTCCTGGTTTGTCTGTTCCAGTAAATAAAATATATTAAACTGATATGACACTAGATTGTTAGAGCTTATGCCAATTTTTTTTCAATAGAGGCTGCTAACTCCCCAGATAGACTGATAGTTACAAATAATGTTAGTATTGCATCATTTTCCCTTCCATAGATTTTTAGATAAAATGGTCCTGTTTTTTAACTTTTTAAGAAGAATCTGAAACACATGCAAAAGCAGACAAAATAGTGTACTCAAAACTCTTACACATTATCCATTCCTAACGACCATTAATCCAAACCCCTTTCCGTACCTCACCTACTTCCCTCCTCCCTGGTTTATTTGAAGCTGATTCAAATATCCTATCAACTTGACTGTAAATATTTCTTTCTCTCTTTTTTATTAATATAAAGCCATGGACCTTTTTTCTCCCTGTTCTATTACTTTTTGTTTTGATATTAATTCAAACAAAGAAAATTTGCAATAGTACAGGGAACTCCCAGAGACTCTTAACCACAATTAGCTAATGTTTTATGTCTGCTTGATTTGCTTTAATATTCTCTCTCTTTATATATAGTTCAAATAAATGCCTAATTTTTTGACATCATCTGAGAGTACACTATTTTTCTCTTACTACTGTAACACATTACCCTAAACATAGTGACTTAAAACAACACAAATTTATTATCTTATTGCTCTGGAGTTCAGAAGTCAAAAATGGGATTTCTGGGGCTAAAAATATGTCAGCGGGTCTTCTGGAGGGTCTAAGGGAGAATCTGTTGTTTGCCTTTTCCAGCTTCCAGAGGCTGCCTCAATCCTACTGGTTTCTCAATGCTGCCTGTATTCATTGACCTGTGGCCCCTTCTAACTTCAAAGCCATTGTTTGCATCACTTTGCTGCCTGCTTCTACCTCCTTCTCCTTCTCTGACTCTCCTGTCTCCCTCTTTCACTTATAAGAGCCTAGTGATTACATTGGGCCCACCATGATAATCCAGGCTAATTTCCTCATCTCAAGACCCTTAATCACATCTACAAAGTCCCTTTTGTCTTGTAAGGAAACACGTTTGCAGGTTCCAGGATTCAGATACCATTTGGGGGCCATTATTCTGCCTGCACAGAGTGAAATGGAGACATTGTGCACTCAGATTTCTAGTGTCTATAGAGAGCACTTCCTAAGAATTATGACCTTCTCACACATAACCACAGCAAAATAGTCAACATCAGAAAATTACCTAATCCTTACTCCATAATCTAATTTTATCAATTGTCCCCATAACATTCTTCATCCAATACCAGATAAAATCCAGGATCCTACATTATATGTAGTTGTTGTGTTTCTTTGGTCTACTTTAATCTAAGTCAGATCCCTAGTCTTTCTTCTTTTTTGTCCTTTCCTTTGACATTTTGAAGGCTACAGGCCTTTATTTCATAAAATGTTCCTTCATTTGTATTTGTCTGTTTTTTTTATGATTGAATTCAGATTATGAATTTTTGGCAGATGTGATGATTAAATTTTATACATCAACTTGGTAAGGCTATGTTGCACAGTTGTCAGGTCAAACACTAATCTAGATGTTGCTGTGAAAGTATTTTGTAGATGTGGCTAACATCTAGAATCAGTTGATTTTAAGAAAAAGTGAGTATCTCAATAATATGAGTGGGTCTCATCCAATCAGTTGAAGGCTTAAGAGTAAAACTCTTAGCCTGGAGAAGAGGAATTTGACCCCAAAACTGTAATGTAGAAATCTTGTCTGAGTTTCCAGCCTGCCAGCTTGCCCTACAGATTTGTACTTGACAGCCCCACAACCACATGAGCCAGTTGTTCCTTAAAATACATCTTTTTATATAAATATATCCTGTTGGTCCTGTTTCTCTGGAGAATCCTGACTGATAGGGCAGAGAAGGTGTGGCAGAGAAGTGATGCTGGTCCTACTCAGTTCATCCTAATGGGAGACACATGATATCAGGTCATCCCAATGCTGAAGACGTTGACATTGACTACTTCGTTAAAGTGGTGTCCATTAGATTTCTCTACTGTGAAGGCATTATTTTTAACTTTGTAATTACTAAGTAATTTGTGGGGTGATTTTTTTTCAGATTGTGTACATTTAGAGCTCTTCATTAAAACTTTCTTTGCTGGTTTTGGCACCCATTGATTATATTCTATTCCATCATTCATTCTATATTAGTTAAAATTTTACTGTTAGCAAGAGCTTTCCCTTCTCCCCTATTAGGTGATCTAATCATTCCTTGATATCTGTATAAATTTACATACACTCATTTTATTCTATAGTATAATTAATGGTGTGTTGTAGCCAGCTCACTTACTCATAAAAACCAATTTTAGGCAATCCATCTTAAATCTGTGTTCAGTGCCATAGCAGGTAGCTTAAAATCACCTAAGGGAGTATTTATGCTATAGAAATCAGCAAATACTATCAACCAGGGATTTTAAAAAATTTGTTTCATTATAGAGAGCCAATTTACTAGTATACCATAGTCTATGTAATCCATTACTATCAATATTTATTTTGATGATCAAATTGTTTGAGATTTGGCCAGTAGGAGACTCATCAAACTGTATTCTGTATTCTTTTGACATAGCTCCATCATTCATCATGCTTTGAGCACTTCCTGATATTTTGGCTTGATATGATATTCTAGGATCATCTTGCACTTTTCCAATACTGGCCCTGAAATCATTTTTTTACTCCAAGAAAGTCTGTTTTCTTTTAGTGGAGAATAATGTTTAGAAACTAAGATGAGTGCTAGGTCTTTGTCAATCATATTGGTATGTCATCACTTCTTTAGCAGAGAGAGTCACTGTGTAGACATATCTGTATCTATTTCTATATCTGTATTAAAAACCATAGATTTCTTCTGATACCTACAATTATAATCTAACACCACAGGGTAGAGTTTAGTCTTCTTCCTTTCTATACTTGCAAATTTATTCTCCAACAATGAGAAATCTGTCTCTCATTATCCTCAATATAATTAATAATTTTTCCAACACTAGGCTATGCAGAAATATATGTAAATTACAGAAAGTAATTTCAGAATTGCTAGCTCCTCTCACTGTGAAAAAAAATCCTAGTAACTAAAAATTATTACCCACTTATAGTTCTTTTTTAGGAAAAGTTTATATAAAATAAAATATACACCTTAAATTCAAAATGTCATGAATTTTGACAAATGCATAAACTCATAACCCACACCTCTACAAAGAACATTTGCATCTCACAAGAACATTACTTTGTGTCCCTTTTCACTTAATCCCTACTTTCAGAAACAATAATTTTTTATCTTTTTTCACGTAACTTAGTTTTGCCTGCTATTGAACTTCATGTAAATGCAATCTTATAAATCAGGTAGTATTTTGTGTCCTGCTTTACTCAGCATAATAGCCATGAGATTCATCCTTCTTATTGTGTGTGTGAGTTATTTATTGCTATTGTTGAGTAATTCCTTGTATTAATATATCACAATTTGTTATGCATTTTTGTGTTGATTGGAATTTGAGTACTTTCCAGTTTGGTGCCATTATGAGTGAAGCTGCTATGAAAACTGTCATATAAGTATTTTTGTGGGCATATGTTTTTATTTATCCTGAGAAAATATCTAGAAGTATAATTAATGGGTCATAGTTTTTGAATGTATTTAACTTTAGATGAGAAAAGTAGCCGTACCATATTTGCTCCTCTGACCAATATAGAATAAAAGGGACTAGATGTACTTAACCTTTGACACTAAACAACAAGCTAACTGGACAAAGTATGTGAAACAAGGGATTTAAACACGGGGCAGCTGGCAGTATAGGAAGGTGATGCCAGAGAGAAAACAAGCAAGCAAGCAAGCAAGCAAGAAAAAAATCTCTAAAACTTCACCAGGTTACTATCTAGAGGACAGGTAACTAAAGACATCCTTAAGTACTGATGCAGTAGGGAAGCAGCGTAAGGGTCAAGCTGGGAGAATTCATCACCAGCAGGCTAAGACGACAGCCTCACTGAATTGAGGAGGAGGATACCAGAATATATGATGAAGGTACTAAAGAGGAGGGGGATGCACAGAGAGAAAACTTCAAAGACCTGCAAAGAGGTCCTGAGAGTCTTTGTTGAGTACTGACCCACATACACGTGTAAGAAAACTACTTAAGGCTGAGGAAAAAAAAACACCAAAAGGGAGAAGGCTTAACAGCCTCTGCAGCTCACACAGAACTCTGAAAAGTTTGTGTTTCCACCAATCACATCTAAAAGACCTCATGATATGTGGGGTATCAGGTAGAATTCTCACAAGATTATCACTTTAGTGGTGAAGCTAAATTACCCTGGATAAAGACTCCTCTGAACATACCTTAATGATGCTTAAAAGCAAGCTTTGAAAGGATTCTACTATTAATAATTCAAAATAATTTAACTGCACACTGAAACAAAACCCAACATTTCTTAAAGGAATATAACAAAATCCAGCATCCAACAATGTAAAATTAAAAATGTTAATCATCCAGTCAAAAATTACTCAGCATGCAAAAAGCAGAAAAATATTACCTGTATCCAGGAGAAAAAACAGTCAAGAGAAACACACCCTGAAATGGCAGTGATAATCAAAGCAGCAGACAAGGACAGTAAAGTGTCTCTTATGAATAGTTCAAAAAGACTGAGGCAAACAATGACTATGGTGAGAAGAGAAATGGAAGATATAAAAATTACTCAAATGAGACTTCTAGAAATGACAAAAATTATAAATTAAATGGAACACACTCTGCATGAAAATAAAAGCACGTAAGGCACTGTGGAAGAAAGGACATAGCAGTAGAAATTATTCAAATCAATGAGAGAGACAAAAGGAGAGAGAGGGAAGGAGACTAAAAAAATAAACAAAACATCAATAATCTGTATGTCACTATCAGGGGATCTAACGTGCATCTAGAGTACTAGAATAAGAGACTAGAGGAGAGGGCAAAAATATATTTGAGAAATAATGACCAAAAATGTTGCAAATTTGTGAAAACTGCAAACCCACAGATCAAAGAAGCTCAACAATCCTTAAGCATAGTAGACACAAAGAAAAATACACCAATGTACAATGAATTAATTTGCCAAAAAACACAGAAAAGAAAAGAAAAATGTGAAAATCAGCATGAGAAAAAAATACAATATGTACAGAGGAACACAGACAAGAGTAACAGGAGACTTCTTGCTTGAAACCATGCACACTAGAAAATAATCTATGGACATCTTAATTGGGGAGAAATACTAATAATAGCATTTTCTTTACCCAGAAAAAAATATCTTTCAAAACTGAAGGGGGAATAATGACTTTTTCAGGCAAACAAAAGATGAAAGAAATCATTGCCAGTAGCCTTACAGTACAAGAAACATTAAAGGAAGTTCTTTGGGGGAAGGATAATGGAAGTTTGGATCTACAGAAGAAAATGGAAAATATCAGAAATGATAAATATATGGGTGACTTTAAACTCTTTTTTCATTTATTAATATTATGTCTTTAAAAGATAATTGCCTGCAAAAAATAATGATGTATTGTAAGGGTGGAAATATAGGAAGAAATAAAATGCATGGCAGCAATATCACAAGAGATACATGCAGTGGTATAATATTATTTAAAGGTAAATAATAATAAGGTAAATACATATATATATATAGAGAGAGAGAGAGTAAGATTTAGAGAAAACATGAAGAAAAGTTATAAGATTGAAATCTATCAAAATATGTTCTCTGACCATAATGGAACTAAAGAAAATTAAACTAGAAATCAATAATAACAATAATTTGAGATATTTATGAATTAGCACACTTCTAAATAACCCAAGGATCAAGTAAGGAATTGAACAAAAACACACAATTTAAAAAAAAAATTTAACAACTTTGTAGGATGCCGCTAAAGCAGTGCATCATTTTAATTCCCTTATATATATTGTTCAAATCCTGGTGTTACTTATTACATCATGGGTCCCTATGTCTTTTCTACTGGGGAATGATATTCAGAAACCAAGATATAGATCATAGATATGCTCATTACTAGTGGGATAGCATTGTGTCTAGGCCCTGTCAGTGAACATAGCTATGAAATTAATGACATATCTACATGCATACAACATGCTTACACTTGCATAAACATATATATTGCCATATACATATACACATACACATATATCTATATCAATTTATCTATCACATGTCTGTATTAAAACTTATGAGTTCACATTCATGCTTTAATTTCAGTAACTTCCTATTTAATTTGTAACCCCCTATTTTGAAAGTCTGAAAACTGGCTCTCAGTATCCATAATGTAGTTATTTATTTGCTTAGTCCTAGAATACACATAATATAGTTTCAGAATTGCTAATCCAGGTCTCTGTGAAAAATAAATCTTCCTTTAATAATTCATTATTGTTCAGAGTGTCTCTTTGTCTGTGCCTGAGGACACAGTCCAAATACCATATAATGTTGAAAAAAGTTACTTTGGTTAGTTCTTTCCCTCACTCCCTTAACTGTGGCTTTGTTATTCATTTGAAATATAGTTCAGTTCATTTATTTCTGTTTGTATACTATTTTAGGATTTTTCCCATGTCTGTGTGTCAAGAATTGTGAAGGATCTGAGATTGTAGACTGCAAGCTAACAAATGGTCTTGCTGCAGTTTAATGCATGCTAGCAGAAAACATAAGAATCTTGGTTGGTAAAAAAGAAAGAAAGAAATTCACTATGCACAGTGTAGCAAGAAGCATGAGCATGTTTGGCTGCTAGGAGTCAGTTCTCCTAGTCCTTTAAGTTTCATAGGAGCAATGCATAGGGACTCTGGTGGATGCTGCACATGCAGTGGATTTGCATTACAGCTGAGGAAGCCTGAACCTAGAGAACTTGAATAATTTTTAATGGGTTACAAGCAAACATGCTTGAACGTTGCTCTGGATGAAGACATTATCTTTATAACATTGTCTTTATCTTCCAAGACTATTTGATATACAAAGATCCAGAACAAAAGAGCCATTATTACATCTGCTCACAAGACACGCAGAAATGTAAAGATCTATTGAGAATTGTCTCTCAACAATATCTACCTCTCATTTTTACAACAATTTACCTTCTAGCAAATGTGCACATGAGTATACCATTCCATCAGCCACTCTGATTAATCTGACCAACAGAGGCTAGAACCAAATCCATTCAGTTTGTCTCACACAACATTTAATTAAAGCTACTAGCGACAGAACTACAAACAGCAAGATGAGGCCACCCTGAAGCACTGATCTCAACCATACTTTGTAGAGTCCCAGATCCGGTCAACAGAACAAATCCCATAAACCATCAGGGTCTTCATTAAAAAGTCAGGTGGATTTCTCTTTACATTTCTGTACTGACTTTTCCACTGGACCCAAAGCATTAAACCAGGTAAAGCAGGATGTATTAGCAATTCCACAGACTCTACTTTGACCAATGAGGAGGAATTCTAGGTCAATGCTATAATCCATAACAACCCAGTCTTTGAATTGAGGCTGACATTGCAAGAATTAGGTGGTATCATTGATCACTTCAGCTAAAATAAAGGACAAATTTTGTACCACCTATTTTAATGGGAAAACTCCAGTTGGAGGGAAAATTGTCCACAGAATAAGCATAAATATTAAGTCAGTTGTCACTCCAAGAAGTACTCTGAGTAACCAAAGGTAAGTACAATTTGGAGAAAACTCTGCAAAACTATCAATAATATATATCATAATATATATTGTATATGCATATGCTCATATAATATCATAAAATTCACATTCATGTATATTCATATAAAAAATGCACTTAAATTACTATTTTTTAAATTATTTCCTAAGAAGTGATATTAAAATTTTTGAAGGTTTTCAGCATCTATAAAGATAGCCGTATGCTTTTTTTCTCCTTAAATATAGTAACACTTGACTTTATTAAAGGATTTACCAATGATGAGTCATCCTTTATTCTCGGAAATCTGTTTACATGTAATGTAATAACTGATGTTGTTGAATTTCAGTATTTACCATTTTGCTATTTGTACTCTTTGTGTCCCACCCATATTTTTATTGTTGTTCCTCTATTCCTTTTTCCTCTCTTATTTGGGGCTAATAAAAAAAATTTTAATTCAACATTTATTCCCCTATTGCCTTTGTAGTTATATCTCTGCATTTTTTAAGTTGCTTCTCTTGATATTGTATCCTTAACTCTCTATCTTCTTTTGAGACTCCACTTGATGTTGTCACATAAGTCTATTTATCTTTTCAATCAGTTTTAATCTGTGTTTTCATGTTGGGTTATTTTTATTCACAGATCTCCACATTCACTGACAATTCTTTTGCTGTCTCTGATCTGCTGCTAATTCCACCCAATGAATTTTTTTATTGTAGGTATTGTAATTCCATTATAGACTTTTCACATTTATTGTTTTTACTATTTTCAATTTGTCTGCTGACACCACATCTGTTCATTCATTATGACCATATTTTCTTTTAAGTCCCTGAATATATTTGTAATATCTGTTTTAACATGCTTGTCTTCAAGTTTTAACATTTAGGTCATCTGTAGTCTTTCCCACTGGTCCAGTTTCCCCTTCACTATGAATCACATTTCACATTCCCTCATTCTCTAGTAATTTTTATTTTATGCTTGAAATTAATTAATGTTTAGCAAGAAGTTTGGATTATAATGTCTCCCTGAAAAGAGTGTAGAATTCGGTTTTGGTAGGCAATTAAATTATTGAGCAATCATTTTGTACCTGTTGTACTTATTTTAGTTGTTTAGAATGGATCTATTTTAAATTTTAGCTGAATTCTACAGCATGCTCCTTGCAGGCTGTGGCTCTTATTTCTCAGGCATGGCTTTTTTGGGTCTCCACTGATTATCCGTGGTGCTTGTTGAGATCTTTGCCCTGGCAAGGCTAGAATTTCAAAATCTCCCAGCTCTGCATAATCTCTTATATCATTCTCAGCCCTGTGGCATGTGATCTCTTCTAGGCCTTGTGGAATTTTGTGCAATATGTGTTCAGCCAAGCCCTCACCCATGTGAATCACCTTGCAGATTTCTAGGGGCTCTCTTTTCTGAAGTCCTCATCTTCCACCTTCTAGCCACTTTGGCAGGCCATGACTCTGATATCTGTCTCCTCAATTCAGTAAGTCTGCCACTAGCTTGGCTTCCTCTTCTGTGCAGTGTGGCAAGAGAATTACCTTATGCAGAAATACAGGGTGATTGTGGGTTTGTTTTGGGCCTCAGATTACTTTTTTACCTTCTTCTCAATTATCACAGACCTGAGATGCTTACTGTCTAATGTCTGAAAAGAGATGTCTCTATATTTTACCTAATTTTACTGTTGTTTTTGATGTGAGTCAAATCTAGCATCAGTTAGTCTGTCATGGCCAGAGGTGGAACTCAGATGGTTCTTTTTTTAAAAAACAGGGTAACAGGTGACAGAATAACTAGCTTATTTTGACTAATTGATGTGAAATCTTGGGCAAGTTGCTTATTGTTTGCCTAAGTTTTGTACTTAGAAAGAAGAATTTGATGCATGATAGCTGAAACTACCCTCTAATTTTAAGATTTAGCATTCAACAATATTTATCAACCTTATATTAAGAAAATCAATAAAGGTAGTTTGTGAAGACACACTGAAATGATTGTTTATTTTAGTTATAAAAAGTTGAGTTGTTTTGGATAATGTCATCTACTTTAGAGTTTAAAACCACAAATTGAATGAGGATAGGCTGGTGAGTGTCTTCTCTTGGATTCAAAGACATATCAGAAAAATTGGGTGAATAGAAGCTACTGCTACTAATATAACATCCAAAGTTACGTCAGGATAGGAAAAGAAGTTCAAGGTTTCTTAAAATAAATCATCAACTACTTGCTGTGGAAACATCTGTGCACTTATTATAATGCAGATTCCCAGGCCCCACCTTAGAACTACTAAATAGCTTCCTGATTTGAGGATATTTTTAATAATCATCTTGGTGACTTTTGTAAAAAATAAAAAATCTGAAATTTATTTTCTGGCAATCCCATTTTACGAAATACTTATGTAGGATTCTTTCCTACAGTTTTTTTCCATTGGTTACATTTAAGATTTAGTTATATTTTACTCTTTACTTTGATGATAATGAAATAGCTAATAAGATAAGCTTATCAGTAATAATATTAATAGGCTAGAATAAATAATGCTGTTAAATCTCTTAGGAAGCCTAGAGAAATCATGATTAAATGATATCATAAATGGAGATGTCACTTCATGGTTCTCACCAATCACAAATGGGAATCAAGGAAGATCAAATGGTCTAATATGTATGTCCTTATTTTTTTCAATGGCCTTTCTCAGCCAGGGTTCCTCATATGAATTATGTGACACAGAAAATGATTTGAGTGACTCTTTATTCAATTATTTTCCTGGAAAAGTACATAACAATTACCATTCTGAATGCAAAGGAGATAAGTCAAATGGGTATATACAGAGCATGCCTTAGATAACTAGCGCTTAATTCTTTCATGGAAAGAAAGATTAATAGATTTGCAGAAACTAAGCAGTGAGCTGAAAAGAAAAGCAGAATGAAAAATGAGCAAGGGGTTCAGACAGCTTGCCCACCGGAACCACCAACATCTGAGCAGACTAATGATATGATCCATTTTCTCTGGAGCCAAAGGATAGCCTTCTTCATTGTTTCCCCTATTTCAGAAATACTGGAACTAACCTAGCTGCATATTATTGAGCATAAAATAACATACACAAAACCGCAATTACTTTTCCCTGTTACAAAAAAATCACTCAATATATGGTGTCTCCAATTAATGTTAATGATGGATAAACTACTAAAAGCGAAAATAATACCTATGTTAGAAGAAAATTATACATTTATTTTTAAATATTTGATATCATTTATTATTTATAAACTTTTTGAAGATATTTAAGAAAATACCTCAAATTTGTTAAATTGAATACTTTTTTTAAAAAACCACTAACTAGAGAAGAAATGAGGGAAATGTATTGCTATAATTTATGCTCTTCCTCAAATTAAATTCCACCAAGAGTGTTTAAAAACAAATACTAAAATCCCAATATATTAAAATCCCAAATATTAAAATGCCAATGTTAATATGGCATAAATAAATTGGGGAAAACTTCATATCTGAAGGGCATAAAAAAACTTGTGCGTCAATATTTTGAGCCATGATTAATGCGGTTAAGGTTTACATGAACTTACCATAATATTTAAAAATGAATTTTGCCATATATGATGGTCTACAAAGCTGTATGCTTTACTATGCCTGGCCAATATAATTAATAGTACTCCCTAATGACTTATGATACTATTTGAATCATTCTGACTTAGTGATTATTTCACAATTTCTTATTTTAAAGCAGTTAATTTTAATCACATTGTCATACATTTAGATATATCTAACCATTTTCTTGTTTTGAGTACTAGCATTCTGAAAATTCTCAGTGTAGTCTTGTGATTTCTGGTCTCCTCGAGAATAGAATTTCATGTGATCATACCAGTATCCATGTCTGTTGACAGTTACAGTAATGATATGTCAACATTTTATGAATAGTTAGCTTTGAAAAATACTCACATGCCAGGATGTGGATTTTTCAAACAATTTAATGTGCTGCCATCTGACAGCAACATAGACCTTTGTAGAAAAATGTTTTCTTTCTTCTGTATTGACCTATAGTGAAATGAAGATTTAACCAATATGGAATTTCTGATAACTGGCTCCTTACTCATAGAAACAGAAAGCTAGATGGCCTGCTTTCTTTCTCTTTCTCTTCCAAATGCTTATGTTACTGGAACTGAATGATGAATTATAGTTCATTCTTGACTTAGAACTTTGAAATCCTTTAACAAAGACTAGAACTTAGGACTTTCAAACCCTTTAACAAAGTTTAATTACAAGTCATTCTTGACTTAGAACTTTAGAAACCTTTAACAAAGACCTGATTTAGGACTTTGAAACCCTTTAACAAAGTTACTTATTATAACAACTATTATTCTCTTGTATCCATTATTGGAATTTTTAGAAATTTTTACCACAATTTATGTGACTGAATAACAGCAACAATATATATTTTTTGAGATTCCCTTTCTAAATTATATTAACTAGTACAGCTTGGTGTCTGTTATATCCTTAATTACTTAACATTTGTGAGTATGACAATCCTTTTGTTCTATCTTATTCAGACTACCTTCCTGTTTATTCTTTCACTATTGCTTTTATTTTGAAGGGCAGGAAAGGGAAAACATGTGTGGCCTAATTAAAAAAACTGGCTGGCTATTCTTGCTCATATGTGGGTGAAGATACTGAAACTAACAGTTAAACTGCAGACTACTGAGTATTCTAATTTTTTCTAAAATATATCTGTTTTTGATTAGATGACATAAGTTGTTCATACATCTAAATTATATAAATTCTCAGCTCCTACCCTTCTCTTAAAAATTATTCCTGACCATCATTTCCCCGTTCTCTTACTTCTGAATTCCCATTTCACTTATAATCAGTAATTTACATTTCATACTTCCTATAAGCCTGTCTGATATCATTTAATTTCTTCCATGCCATACATTCTTAAATAAATTCCCAAAATTTGTTTTTATTTTTATCTTTTGTATTTGCTAAAGCATGTTGGGAACTTCAATTTTCTGCATAAGATGTAGAAATGCTTTGCTCCCAGAATTATAACAAAAAGATGCAGATAATTTGCAAAATTACAACTTTTCTTTAATCCGTCAGAGAGCTGAGATCACAGGGCAAAAACAAACAAACAAACAAACAAAAAATCCCTAAGTTAAAACATCCAACAAAAGACAGGCATCTCCAAGGAGAGAGAAGGGACAAATACTTGCTTACCTGAGGAAGATGCTCAACAACATACAAGTCAGCAGAAGGATTTAGCTAATCTTCGTAACAAATTTCTAAAGGCTAAGTATGCAATAGTGTAAGAAAATAGAATCTCTGGAACTGCTGATCCAAGAGGAATTCACACCCCCTAGCAGGGTTTCCACAGATCTCACTGGGTACTCATGAGTAACATTTGCAACAGGTGAGAGTCTCAAGAAAGTCTCCTTTGTTGTGCAGGCCTGGAAAAGGGGAACAGTACTCACTGCAAGAAAAGCATGAAGCCCCACCCAGATCTTCTACCTCATTACCCCTATGGAACAAAAGGATTTCAGCTGCCTGTGAAAGGGCAAAAATCTTGTGTCTCCCTGAGACCACATGTGAAACATGTCTGCAGCTAGGGACAGATGAAAAGAAAAGACAGGGATGAGAAAAAAACAAAAACTCTTTACCTCTAGAAAAAGGGGTCTCTGCCCTTTCCTGGGCCCAAATAATCAGTGATCCCCTACTTCTGGGGGCAGTGCAAGATCACCACAAAGGCCCCCCTCTTCAGTCTTAGGGGTGCAATACCTGGAGAAGACTGGTTGTTAAACAAAATGAGAAAATGTTCCTTTCCTCCTTTTCCCAGCCTAGAAAGCATGGAGTAACAAATAATGCTGGAAGGGGCTCAACAGCATGAAGAGAGACCTTCTCTGAGGCACAGGTGCAAAAGAAGACCTAAGGCAGAGATAGAACAGTGAGGAAAATCTTTTGACAAACCAGCCCTACCTGAAATACAATTTAATGCTAGAGGAATCTGAAGACTGAGGTGTACTGAGGCTTACAGCTTAATTTCTGATAGATTCACCCTCCTGTACTAAAAGCCTAGCAAAATAAATAAGCAAATAAAGAGGTGTGTCCATTTTCAGGCATAAATGCTAATTATTTTCATTTCTACTATCCTATATAATATGACAGCTTTCAGTGAAAAATCACGAGATACCCAAAGAAGCAAGAAAAAAAAATACACTATCAAGAGACAAAGCAGTCAACAGAAACAGACTGCGATATAATACAATTGTTGGAAATATGAATAATATGCCAAAGTCTCTAGTGGAAAAGGTGGACAGAATGCCTGTTCAGATGGGGAATTCAACAGATTGATGAATACTATAAGCAAGAATTTCTAATAATGGAAATGCTAGAAATGAAGAAATTATAACAATAATGGTTTCAGTGGCTTAAATAGTAGATTCAACACAGCTGAGGAAATAATTAATAAGCTCTGACATAGATCAATAAAAATTACACAAACTGAAACACCAAGAAAAAAGTCAACAATACAAAAGCCAAACAAAGATGCAAGCGATGTGGAGTGATATCAAATGGTCCAATCTATGTCTATGAGGAATAACTGAAGAAGAGAGAAAAAATATTGTAGAATTAATATTTGAAGAGATAATGGCAAATATTTTCAAAAAATCAAGGAAATACACCCAATCATAAGAATCTCAGAGAATGATAAGCAAGATAAATTTTTAAGAGAAAGAGAGAAAGATATTCAAATTTTTGGAAATCAAAGATAAGAAAAGGAAAAATCCCACATTACATAAAAGTAACAAAGATAAGAATTATAGCAAATTTTTGTGAGAAACTAGGCAAGGAGTATAGAATGGAGTGATATCTTTAGATTGTAGGAGGAAAATGAGGGTTAACCTGTAGTCCTATATCCAGTGAAATTATTTTCAAAATATAGGCAACATAAAGATCTTTTCAGACAAACAAAATAGTGAAAACTTATTACCAATGTACCTGCTCTAAGGAAAATATTTAAGAAAGTTTTTTAGGCAGAAGAAATAGGACAACAGACAAAAATTTGCATCTACAAAAAGCAATAAAAAGACATGCAAAGGACATAAATAAAGATAAATATAAATTCTACTTTGCTTAACTTTTAGTTCTATAAATGATAACTGACTTCTATATCAAAAATTGTATCAATGCACTTTGGCTTTTTAGCTTGTGTAGAAGTAAAATGAATGACAAAAAGTACTAAGGATAGAGGGGAGTCCTTCACTGTAATGTTTATACACTATGAATGAAATGAAGTGATATATTATTTTAAGATAGACTATGATTAATTAAAGACCCCAATCAAGCCACTAAAAACATTTTTTAAAGATTTAAAATAAATAATCCAGCACTGGAGATAAAGTAGAATCAAAAAAAATTATTAAAGAAAAAGAAGCAGAAAAAGAGAAAGAAAAAAAAAAAAGACATGATGAAACAAATAAAAAATTACTAGTAAGCATATATATTTTATTCCAGTAATATCAGTAACTACCTTAAATTTAAAAAGCTTAAACATATTAATTAAAAGAGAGATTATCATGTTGAATAAAGGAAAGTACCAACTGGATGCTGTCTATAAGAAATCATGTACATATATGTACACACACATGAAATATAGGTATAGAAAAGTAAAAATGTAAAAGGATGAAAAACTATAAAACCATGCTAACATGAATCAAAAAAAGTGTTGAAGTGTTGGCTATATTAATATCAGATAAAGTGGACCTCAGAACAAGGAACATTATTAAGGATAAAGAATGACATTGCGTGATGATAAAATAGAGGGAAAAAAAAAACCACAATTGTGTATACATCTAACAACAGAGCTTCTAAACAGCTAAAAAAAAAATTGATAGCATTAAAAGAAGAAATAGGCAAATCCACAATAATATTTGCAGCTTCTGACGCTGTTCTTTTAATATTCAATTTAAAAAAGTAAACAAAATCAGTAAAGATGTAGGAGACCTGAACAGTAACAATACAATAACAACCAGTTTGATATAATTGAAATTTACAGGGCACCCCACCTAACAATAGAATATACATTCCTTTCAAGTGAGTATGGACTAATAAGCAAGACAGACTATATTTTGGTCCAAAACAAGACTTTGTCAAAATAAAAGAATTTAACTCATACTAAGTGTATTTTCATTAAGATAATTAAAGTAGAAATAACACAAGAAAGATATTTGAAAAAAATTCTCAAATATTTGGAAATTAAACAAAATTTTTTTAAAGCCCCTGCATTAAAGAGACAATGACAATGAAGATTAAGGGAAAAAATGAATTGAATGGAAAGAAAACACAGCATATCTAGGATGTAGTTAATGCAGTGCTCACAAGGAAATTTATAGCATTAACTGTTTAAATTAGAAAAAAATAAATCAAATATGTGAGCATCACCTTAATAAAATTGAAAATAGAGAGTAAATTAAACCCAATGGAAACAGAAGAGGAAAATTAATTAAGATTAGAACAGAAATCAACAAAATTGACAATAGAAAATTTTAAAAAATAAAATTAAAAGTTCATTCTTTGAAAAGATAAATAAAAAGGATAAGCCTGTAGTCAGAATTACCAAAAAATAGAGATAAGACAAAAACTACAAATATCTGAAACAAAAGAAGGGACATCACTACAGATCACACAGTAGTTGAAACACTAATAAGGAAATGCTATTACTATGAACAACACTATGCCCATAAATTCAGCAATTGAGAGTCAATTGACAATATTTAACACCTATTCATGATGAAAGGTCTCAGGAAAATAGGTAGAGAAGTGACTTTCTAATCTGATAAAAGGAATCAATGAAAAAACTACAGTGAGTATCATACTTTATGGCAAAAAACCGAATGCTTTACCTAAGATTGGAAACAAAGTGTGGATGTTTACTTACCTCATGACTATCCTTCACTATACAGATGTTCTTAGCTAATGCAATGAGGAAAAAGAAAGAAAGAAAAATCACACAGATTGGAAATGAAGAAATAAAACTGACTGTAATTGTGGACATGATTCTCTTTATAGATAATCTCAAAAGATTTTTTAAAAAACTTATTCTAACAAATAAAGGAGCTTAACAAGATCACAACATACAAAGCTAATATTAAAAAATCAACCATTTTTCTATATGTGAGCAAGAATAATTGGAAATCGAAATACAAAAGAAATTGAAAATAATCTACCAAAAATGTCAAATAATAATAGAGCATAAAAATAGACTCAAACATATGTGGCCAATTAATTTTCAACAATGTCACAAAGGCAACTTAATGTAGAAACAAATGTTTTGCAACAGATGGTGCTGGAAATTTTGATATACATATGCAAAGAAAAAAAGAAATGTAACACAAACCTCATAACTTATATAAAAATTAACTCAAGATTGGGTCAAACACCTAATTGTAACATGTAAAACTATAAAACTTCTAGAAGCAAATATTAGAGAATATCATTGTGACCTTGCATTATATGAAGATTTCTTGAATATGATGTTAAAAGCATGATCTGTTAACAAATTTGATAAATTTCATCAAAATTACAAATTTCTGCCCTTCAGAAACATCGTAAAGAGAAAGAAAAGACAAATATGTACTGACAGAAAATATTTGCAAGTCACATATCTGATAAATATAGAGTATACAGAGGATATAAAGAACTATCACAACTCAACAATAAGAAAACAACCCAATAAAAAATAGACAAAAGACTTGAACAGACACTTCATCAGAGATATGAGGATTGTAAACAAGCATGTAAAATGTGCTCAACATAATTTTTCATTAAACAAATGCAAACTAAAGCCAAAATGGGATACTACTATGCATCTACTAGAATACTAGAATAAAAAGATGGATAATACCAAGTTTTTCCAAAGATGTGGAACAACTGAAACTCTTACACATTTCTGTTGAGAATAAAACACATTGCAGCTGCTTTGGAAAAAGCTGGCCATTTCTTCCAAAATTAACATGCACTTATTATATGACCCTACAATCACACTTCTAGGTATTTATCCAAGTGGAGTGGAAACCAATGTTCACACAAAAACTGGTATGTGAATGGTTAGACGAGTTTTATCCATAATTGCTACAAGATGGAAATAGTCAATATGCCACTCAACTTAGAAATGGATCAACAAACTGTGGTACATCCATATAATCAAATGATACTGAGCTATTAAAAAAGAGGGGTGAACTACTGCTAGATGCAACAAAATGGATGGACCTAAAATGCATTATTTTTAGTAAAAGAAGCCAGATTTAAAAGGCTGCAGATTGTGTGTTTTATATGACCTTTCGGATAAAGGAAGAGAAAACAAATCAGTGTTGGACGTGGGCTAGTGGTTTGAGGAGGTCTACAAATGAGCAGGGTGGGTGGACATGGTATTCTGGAGTGATGGAACTGCTCTACATCTTCACTGAGCTGATGATTACACAATTGTATATTTTTGTCAAAACCTTCAATACTATACACAGCAAAGGGTGGATTTTGCTGTATCTAAATTATACATTGATGTTTAAAAAATGTAGAACCCCCCTTCACATTTTCCATAGTATTGGGTACAAGATAGAGGTTCTATAAATCACAGATCATTGAACGAATTGCTCTGTCTATGCTTGCTTCTGATAAATCATGGAACCACTTTAAGAAATAGTAGCGGTTTTGCAGTATCCATAAAATTCCCTTCAACATATTAAAGATAATAGCTATTTTTTATTTATGTTTACCATGTGAAAGAATGCATTCATCTAGGCATGCAATTATGTGTCAGTTATTTTGTTAGGTGTTGGGATATAAAGGTGAGCAAAAGAGATAGACTTTCTACTATCCCTGGAGTGAGAATCTCTTGGTGAAATCAGTTATTGATTAAATAAGCATGAAAATAAACACAAACTGTTACAAGTGCTATGATGGTAAAATTACTTGATATCATCCGAGTTTATAAACAGCAAGGATTTACCTATTCTGGTGGATTAGAGAAAGCACCCCTGAAGAAGTCAGGTTTTAGCTGAAATAGCTAGAATATGAATAAATGTTAACTTGAAAAAAGCAAAAGAAGTAGTCAAGGCTAAGGAAGGTGCATATTCAAAAGCTTTATGACGAAAGCGTCCTGTTTAGTTGGAGGTCTGGGGAGCAGTGCAGTGGAAGGCACTGAGAAGGAACAGCAGGCATGGCAAAGGATTGGCTGAAGGCGAAGCAAAAGTCCCGTGGGTCATTTTAAGTATTTGGGTCTTTAACTTTAGAATAATTGGAAGCCCTTAAAAGTTTTAATGGGAAGGGACAGATGTGAGGGAGTGGGTGGGTGGTAGAGGGGCATTTTTAAAAGATCACTCAGGCTGAAGTGTAGAGAATCTGTGTGATTCAGGTTGGAGTGTAGCTGAGAAGAGAAACTATGGTAGCTTCCAACGATATGTGGGAAGTAACCTCTGTAGAACTTGGTGATGAATTGGTTAGGGCGTGCGGGAAAGAAATTCTTTGTGGATGATTTATCAGTGTCTCCCTTGCCAAATCAGATGGCTATCTGTGCCATTCACCAGGACACCGGTCACTTGGTGGAAGTCCATCTTTGTCTAGAATGATTATGCTGTCATTAATTTATTTGTTCATGCTAAAATGTTTGAGCACCATATGCCAGAAAACTGCTCTATATGAATTCATAAAAGTCAAGATCCTTATTCTACTAGGGCTTTCCTCAGATTTGATTACCACCCCCCCTTATTTTTCCCAAATTAGACCCTTGATTAAATTATTGTATAGTAATAAATTTGTATTCAATGTAGATTTACTTTCCTTTTTTTAAAAAAGCATGATTTATTTCAAAGGACAACCTCCCTTTTCAGGCTTTGTTTAAACAATTACGTGATCTAAATAACATCTTACACATGGCCTAATTGAGCTGGGTCTGGACCAGCTTCAGTGAAACTGGAACATAATTGCATGGTGGTTTAACTTATTGAAGCATATATGGTGCTAGCTATTATTCAACAGGGACTGACGTTTCAATCCATGATAGACTACAGATATTTAAGAATCCTATTTGTAAACAAGTGCAGACTCATGACTTATGGGTAAAATAGAAGTAACAATGAACGTTTTGTATTTGTTTTTTCCATCCATCTGTTTCTTCAGCTCAGTCATAGACACCCTACTTATTTCTTTCAGCTATATCACTTTAGACACAATTGGCAGCTGGAGGTGTGTTGTCTCTTATCTTCTTACATATAATATCAGCCATCCCCAATATAAAACAATTTATATATGTATCATATATGCACACAGAGAGCTGAAATTAATTGCAAGGATTATGTTATTATTCATAAAGGCATCACCTTTATTTGGAGCATGGGGTGGGGGGAAGAAAAAAGAGGCAGCCCGCACTGGCGTTGTTGATTGCATGCTTTTGAATTTGCATGCCTCCCCAGTTTTCTTTCACTCTGACATACTTTTTAATTTCTAGTCCACTGTCGTATTCTGCTCCCCCAACCCAAGACAAGGACGTGGGCCATTTCCTTGTTTGGCTGCTCTTTATGAATTATTGCATCTCTAGCGAAAATGCGACTTTGTAAAACCCTGTTGGTAGGAACTCAGTTGTTGCTGGGCACAATGACAGGAGAAGAACATGTATTGTTACCTCAGATAGCCACCAAAAACATAGGCACCAAGACGAACCCTGTCCTGTTCCTTCAAAATGCCACCACCACCAAACTCCCAATGCCCACATCTCCTGTGCTCACCCTACACTCACACAAGTCTCCTGTGGCCTTTGTGACCCTTTGTACCTGTCCACAAAGCAAACTAAGGGAAAGAATAGGATGAGTCCCCCAGATATATCATGATGGGGGCTTTTGTCATAATAATTAAGTTCATCATTCCTTTGAGGTGAGTGGAAGAAAGAAAAGAAATTTGGCCTGATTTATTATATATTATATTCTTACACCTTCTTTAAAATCCTATAGTAATCTTACGTTACTTAGAGAGGTTATTTCCATTCCAAAATTATACCACTCAATGCCAGGAATCTTTACCAACATCATCACAGTGACCACGTATCAACCAATCTGATTTGAATTCTGCTTCAAATAAGCTGGAAAACAAGAAGCCACATATAATATCCACAAGACAATTTGAAAACTTGAACATAGACTGGATATTCGATAATATTAAGAATTATTACTATTTTGGGGCTGTGGTAATGGTTTTTGGTTATGTTATAAAAGAAACTTTATCTTTCAGAGATAAATACTGAACTATAAAAAGATGAAAAATAATGTTCTAGGATTTGCTTCTAAGTAATATAGGGGGTGGATGCAGATATGAATAAAACACGATTGGCCATAAGTTTTTGATTATTGAAGCTGTGTGATAGGTTCTTAGGGGTACATTATACTAATCATATGGATCTGAATGTTTTCTTAATAAAATGAAAAACTGACCACAATTGCCATTTACTGAGCATAAATGTTATGGTATTGACTTCACATGTTATCTCATTTAATCCTGCCAGCAAGTGGAGTGGTATTTATTATTAGTCCCACGTTATAGCTGAGATTGCTTAAGTCAAAAACGTTGAGACACATGGCCAGTAAAGGGTTGCTGGGTGCAGTGGCTCATACCTGTAACCCAGCACTTTGGGAGGCTGAGGCAGGAGGACCGCTTGGAAGAGTAGCACTCTTTTCTCCTGTTCACACACATTGACATTGATTTGCACTCACAGACACTATTTACCTGTTTGATATTTTCAGATAGGTCAGTATAAAAGGCCAGAGTGGCTAGTTTGATTAGCAAGTATGATCAAGTTACCAGCTAGAATTGCTATTTTACTTTCTCCTCCTTTTTTTTCTGCATAATGTTGGATAAAATAAAAGGTATTGTGAGGGGAATGTTGCTTGCCTGTCATTTTTCACTTACTAATTAGTGCCACACAGTTATAGGTACAGATATGAGGCCGCTTGGCCAATTTTTAAAGAAAACTTTAGTTACTGCCTGCTTCGTACTGATTGGTCTGTCTGCTGTTATTGCACCCTGCGTCTCGGCGATTTGCAGCAAGATCCTATGGCTTGTTTCCTGATGCCTTTTCAGGAGAGGCAGTGTGCTTTAGAGGAAAGAACGCTCAACAGGGAGGGGACAAGACCTGAACCTCTGCTGTTTCATAAGTACTTTACCTGGGGCAAGTCAATTTAACCCATCTCTGTTTTATTTTGCACATCTATGAAATAAAGAGCTTGGTGGTAAGTAATTATAATTCCCTTTCAGCTCTATTTTTTTCTTCTTGTGGTTCTCTTACAGCATTGCACTGTGTAGGAAATGCTTCTTTATCCTCTTGTCTTCTATTCTCTGTGTTAGTCCCTAAATTACTTGATTATCTATATAAGGACCAATTGAAATAGGTACAAATAAAGAGAGCACTTCTGATTAACTTTTGCTCGCAATGGAAGTTTTACACTAGAGTGATAGCATAGCCTATTGCTGCAGAAAAGCAAAAGAAAAAAATGATGCTGTGTGCTCTGCAAAATGGATTCTGACAAGTAAGCTCAAGGAGTCTGATAACAAGTGCAGATTTTCGTGTTGTTATCCGCACTTGATGCATTTCTTAAGTATTTATGAATATATTTGTTTAGAAAGATGGTTTATTTATATGTTGTTCAAGTCAGGACATAATGGCAAAATCACTGTATCATCTCCTATTACCAATTCCTCTGAACCATCCAGTTCCCATAGAAGTCATTTGAGAAACATTAACCACTCCCTAAAGGGAGACTTGTAGAGGAACCTGCATTTACAGGTCATTAGTTACCTCCTGCATTACATTACCTTAGTTATTTTTAGATCATCTCACTAATCTGGTATTCAGGGTAATTTCTAAATAATTTAGTCCCTCACGCATTTGGATTTCCAAACTCAGATCCTTAAGAAAGTACACAGGGAAATCTCAGAAAGGGGAAAATTGATGACTCGTGCCAAAGAATTTCCCATTCTGAAATGCAGGGCAGTTAATCTACTATAGATCTTTTCTTTTTCCTGTTTGTTTAAGCCAGCAAAATAATTTAACCTTTTTTGTACATTTAATTCTTAAACTTTCACTAATTAAAAAAAGTAATAAATGCCATGTAATGGACTTTTCTTAAATGCAACCTAAAGCAATCTATGAAAATGCTACAGGAGGAGTCTGCTTGGAAGAATGTACGCCGACAAGATGGGAAAACCAAGCTGTTTTCTGGGGAGATTAGGGGGCCATGATTTTCACAATCCCTGAAGTTGGGCAGCATGAAATGGAGACCGCTTTTCCTCCTGTCACAGTGGGAGTGCCATCACAGGAGCTTGCGAAGGAGAAGTAAGAATCAAGTAACACTCATATATGCCCAAGAGGTCCCTAGTACTCAACTACCTGAGTACTTTCTTTGGTTCTTGTAGAAAAAAAAAAAATTATAACACAGCAGTTCAGGGAAATAAATGTCTGAGAGAATGTCTGATGTATTTGATTACATTTTTCTTGATCTTTGCCTTTTATGCCTCTTCTTATTTTTTAATAAAACATTATACATGATTTAGCTCCTATTTTCCTTGTTAAGTCTAATACATGCTTTTATTTATTTTTTTTATTTTTTTAAATTTTTATAAATTTAGGGGGCAAAGTGCAGTTTTGTTACACGGATATATTATGTAGTGGTGAACTCTGGGCTTTTAGTGTGCCCATCACCAGAATGGTGCACATTGTCCCCAATAGGTAAGTTTTTGTCCCTCACCCCCTTCCACCCTCCCACCTTTTGGAGTCTCCAGTTAAATTTAACTTTGCCAATAATCAAAGAGAGGTTTCTCCTGTTGCCCATATCCATAAAAATAAATAAACAAACAAAAACCATAACTCTTTAATCTCTCAAACCGTCTTCTGGTCCAGGCCTGCTTTTCTCTTAATGCAGCATCTTTACTTTCACAAATCATTTCTCTTTAGAAATGCCATGTGCATGCCATATAGTCATGGCCATTGAATCTATTAAATAGGCAGAGTCAAAATCTGAGATATTGAGATGAAATCTAAAGGTGAATGAGTGGGTTAGAAAGATTTTTTGCTTAGCCTGGGTTTCCCAACCGCTCACCCTTTTCTCTCTCTGCTCTCCCCGTCTATGAGAGCAATGCATAAGACTAGAGTCTGCAGAAAGGTCATTTGTCTGTAAAGCAATTTCAGGGAATAGGAGTGAAACCTGAAAAGAGTGAAGCAGAGAAGGAAGGAAAGCAAACACAGGAGTGTATTAACCAGGACTTTTCATTTTTTGTATTTCTGATATTTTAATATCTGGGCCCTTGCTGCCCCTGGAGGAACTGTCCCTCCCAGGGTTAGTCCTATCACCAGAGATAGCTGGAAATAGCTCTCCTGGGAGCGTGATTTTCATATGCAAACAAACTAATCCAGCACCCATACCCTGCCCACAGCTTCTTCCGAAGCCATTATTCCCCACCTAATCACCCCAGGGCCAGCCCCTACACCCAGGAGCCTGCAGAAATTATTCAAACACTTCTTAGCCTCTTTATGCTGCCTCACCCATTCCTTCCTGCAAAAAATAAAAAACACAGTAAAGGCTCTTGCCACCACCGCCTGAGTACAGTACCCATACCCTGGTGCTTCCCCATGTGGCCCCACATGGTGTGATGTGTCCCCTCCTTTTGGGAAATGTAACACACTACGTTTCAATGGACTTCGTCTCTTAATCTGTTGGCCTCACCATACCTGAATAATAATAAAACCTGCATTTTAAAACCAAGGGTGCATTACCTAAGTAGCTATGCCCAGTAGACAACTAGGCCTCAAACTCTTCAGGACCTTCTGAGAAGCTGTATAGGATGTGCCTTGTGAGGGCTGATTAGGGAGCATCCTTCTCGGCCCCTTGTCCTCTCCTGCCAGGAGTCTCCATGGGGCGTGAACGTCCACATTCCTCCAGCATGTGCAGGTGTGAGTGCTCAGTCGGTTTCCACGGGCATTTCCCAGGCTGGCTTCAGGGCAGGAGGACAGTGCAGCGAAGGCAAGGCCCTGCCTGATTACACCTGCACAAAGCTGGTTTCCACAGCCAGATTTGAGTGAAAGATGGGCCCCATCACTGACACATCTCAGACATTCTTGTGCTTTTTATGACGTAAAACGTCTCACAGATTCTTCACGCGGTAGCCTGCTGCAACCTCTACAAAAGGCCCAGGGTTTGTGGAACGAGTTGCAGTTCCTCAAGCTGAAACCGGTCCTGAGACTGTGACTTATATGTATCATGTCTCTCCTCCTCCATATGACATCCCCCGCCCTCACTCAGTTTTCACCTGGTTTAGGTTCCTTACCTAGTAGAGCGTCCCACATCTTAACCCCTGAGGGACGGAGTTTTTATTTGCCTTACATTTTTTGTTGTTAGAATTGCTACAATTGCCTAGGTTCAGCTATCACTTGCTGCAGAGTGCCCAAAGCTGCCTCAGTGGCTCTCTTGGGTTCCAGATGTAGCTTTTCTGTTCCCATTATGTAGCCATCACACTTAACAGCTTAGCAACTGTTCTTTGCCTATTGACCCACTGGTATGAAGAGCCCAAAGTGACCAGATGGTAGCTGTAGCTTTAAGTCCACTGGAAGCCGTACTGCATGCCCTAGTGGAAGTGATTCCCCTGGAGGCCAGAGCTTCTAGTTTGGCAGAGTCTACATGTTCAGAGATGGGAAATACAGGTTCTGCAACTAGGACAATGGAAAATGATGTTAAGAAAGACTAATCCCTGGGTTCCAAGACTCATATAATGTAGCAATTGACATCATCTAGCAATCAGCACCACGTCCCAGCTATGGGCCAACATGGACAGCCCATCCCAGAGCACAACACCCAAACCCCAGAGTCTGGCTCCTGAGAGGACCCCTCAGTGAAGCCTTTAATTAACCATTTCACTATTCTTAACAGATCCACTATTCTTAACTAACCCACTGTTCCTGGATGCTTCCAAGTGATGCCTTATATGGTGGGCCCAGTGGGTACTGTGTCATGGCTAATAATGTGCTCCTTTGATAATGGATCCTTTTGTTTAAAACAATGTTGTGAGGAATATCATGTTGGTAAATGAGGTGTTTTGTAAGTCTGAGGATGGTAAGGCAAACCCATATCCAGAGCCGCTATCAGTTTTGGTAAGTCTAATTCGAGCCCTTTCAGAGTACTAGGGTTCCACAGTAATCAACCTGCCATCAAGTGGCTGCATCTTCTCTCCAAGGGATACTGTCCTGTAGAGGATGCTGTCATTCATTAGCAGTCTCTGTTGGCAGGTTTATCATTCAGCTGTGACTCTACTGAAATCATGACTGGCCAGAGGGGTGCCCAGGTTGTGAGGCACACTCATAGCATCCCTCCCTGCCTCCATGGTTCCTCAGTTCATGGGCTCATTGTTCTAGCACTGTAGTGGCTGACCAGTCACACATAGGTGTCAAGTGCTTCCTCTTTTTAAATTCTTTCTAGAGGATGTGGTGAGACACAGTGAGCTTTGGATCCACTCCCATAAGTCCATTTACATGACTCTTCTAAAATTTTTTCTCGTCTTCCAATCTTGCTCCTTCTAATCCCGCGATAACCAGTCAAGATGCTTGTTGCCCAGAGTTCATACATGCCTGTATTGTGTATATATCAGTTATTTCTCTCTCCGTTCAACTCAAAATACCAAGTACATCTCCTGCAGCTCTGCTCACTGGGGGAACTTCCTTTTGTCTCTGTTCTTTAGGTCTACCCCAAGTAGGACAGCGTATGGCAGCAATCCTTTTCTGGGCAAGCATACACATAACTAGCTGGTCCATCTTCAAAACAGGCCTAAGATTTCTCCTTCTTAGTCAATATTTTTAGGTGAGAGAATAAGTGTGAATTGAGCAAGAAGCATCATTTTAAAAAGAGAGGTGCCATGGGAATCTAAACCATCCTCTGGTTCCCGCGGTTTTCTGTTTTATTCTAGGTCTGCTCTGGCCTGACTCTGGAAGTGCTATTTCCACTGTGTAATGGGTGGCCGCAGGTCCTGACTCCGAGTACGGGAAAACCCCGGATTCATGATGGGGAGCTCTGGTCACATAGTCAACTGATGCCCCGTGATGAGGTACTTGGTGCCTACTAGAGCCTCGCAGAACAACAGGAACCACTTTTCACTAATGCTGTGTGGCCTTTATGTATAGTATACTTCAGTAAAATGCTTAAAAGAATCCAAAGATCCTCACTAAATTTTGTGCCTCTTTCTTAGTGGCAAGAAGGTAATAAAGAATAACAATTCATCCCTTACTTTAGAAGGGATTTCCCAGAATGTCTTCCGGACAATGTAATCCCTAAAAACCACTGATATTGCAGACTCTGAGACTTCATGTGGTTCTTCCCCCACCCTATGGCACACATGACTCTCACTATGGCATTCAAAGTACTTACTATTTCCCTCCCACCGTGGAGCTGGGGCAGCAGTGTCAGAGGACTCCCTTGGCCCTTTCTGTCATCATGGCTCCTACTCTATAGGTCAAGGAACCCTTATGGGGGTTCTACCAGCTGCTAAGTCTATCCATGACATTATGCTCTCAGGGACCAAAGAAATAAACATGGGGAACTTCAAGAAAGCTGATCCTTGGGCTCCACACTGATTGAAGGGTCTAGTTCATATGGGGTATGACCTGGGTATCAGGATTTTTGAAAGCTCCCCAATGGTTTTAATGGCTAACAAGGTTTGGAAAACACCACTCTATACAAATAGACTCATGGAGAGACAGACTTGAGCCAGAACTCTGTCACCTCTCCTCCACATACCCCATTCTAACTGGAGGCCCGTGATGGCATTTCAGGTCCCCTCTACCAGTGTCAGCTCATATCCTGCTTCTAAGAGACACAGAAAAGTCTGTGTTTCCTCATTTCCCCCAGTGCATGGCTGCCTGGCTTCCTGTCCCTTTGGGGATGATTGGGGGGGGGCACCCAGTACTATTTTTAATCAACAGGATTTGGGCATCTATGAATTGGCTTAGACCTGAAAATTGGGTAAAGGTTTGCAATTTTCCTTTGCACCAGCTGATTCCAGTCTTTTGCTTGCCAACTTTTAATTTTTTTTTAAATTAAGTCTAAAATACTGTATTTGGCTGTCCATCTATTTTGCTCCTGGGAACACCATGGACTATTAGCCATCACCACAGATCCTTTGGGATCAAGGCAACCTGGTTGCTGTTTAGGCCTCTCTGCCCATTTCATTCATTATGTGCACTTTGATTCTGTGAGTTAAGTGCCACCACCTGGCCTTCACCATTTCAGAACCATTCATGATGTTAGGGGGCTCAGTTATAGTAGGATCTCTTACGGCCAACTCTAGTCTACAAAGAAAAACCACCAGCAATCTCCTTAACATGCTAGTACTCTTTTACCATTAAATTCCTTATTTTCTTAGTGATGGTGTGTATTTTAGGTCCTTTCAGGAAACATAGATGGTGTGTTCTCTTGTCTTACAAAATTAATCCATTATAACATTCCTACCTCCTGAGCCTCTTGAACTTTTTCTCAGTGCTATGGCAAGGCTCTTCTGGCATCTCCACCTCATTTACTGTAGACTTCTGTGTGTCCAGGTTTCCAGGAGACATCCCAGCTTCCAGTGTGCTTTCTGGGAAGTTAAACTCAGAGCCACATGAGCAGGCTCCCATGTCAAGAAATTCTTATCTGTTCATCCTTATATTTCACAATTCTCCATCCCATCTCAAGATCCACTCCCTCCTACTTGGTGGAACATATTAGCCATATTCTGCAATTATGTTAGGGCTTTGTTATTTCTTTGCAGAACAAGGATTATATTTTTCTATTTGGCCCAACTCTGGTTATTCAACTAGTGGTGAAACTGGACTTGAGGAAGTTGTGCACCTTTGTCTTGAGAAGTGCTCACCTCAGGGGACATGTTTATAGGGACTTCTGGCATGGGTATGCAGCTCTCCTCTCTCAAGCAGGTTTTGGTGGAATTTAGGAATCCAAGATTCTCAGGCTCTCCACCCCAAATGTTCCCATGCAGGTGTGAAGTGTTCTTTCTTCTCCTGGCACTTTCATATAGGAACCCCATTGAGACATTTAGTTTCCTTAGTAGCTTTGCTACCCTCATAATTAAATCTAAAGTCTGGTTCATAGCACAATCTGCCCTGCAGCTGCAGGAGATAAAGACCTTTTAAAACATGGAGACCTCTGGCTTTCACAGCACATCTGAAGTTGATGATTGTTTGATAAGAACCTGTTATTTCATTTTTACAAGGTTTCTAAAACAGTTAACAAAATACAACCAACCTATATATCCCATAGACTCTATATTGTTCAAGGTCAGTCAGGGTTAAATTCCACCTGCAACTCATCCTTATCTACCACTGGTGAGAGTCCTAGTAATTGTAATGCTGTTGAATGCCAAGGTTAATGACCACCTGGCTTACAGCCAGAAATGGCATCCTTATTGCCATAGAGCCAGTGAGTAGTTCAGTTCCAGAATCTTCTCTTTAAAGTCTGCTTTCTAGAATATTTCTACTACGAATTTCCTTAGCCTTGGTATACCCCTCACCAAAAACAGAGCCTGAGCTTGTGGGCAGGTGGTTTTTTGGGAAGTGATCACAGGGCACAGGGAGACTGAAATGCAAAGCAAACAAGAGCCGATATAATGTGCATGATTGATCTGATCTCTGTTGAGGGCAACTGAGACACAATCGCACAGGGACCCTCTGAGAAACTTTGCAGAATGATCCTCAGAGGTGTACTCCCAGGGGATAGAAGGGGGCGGGGGAGTTATCTATCTGATCCTTTCCCCAGTGCTCAGGATGGCTCCATGGGCCATTAACTCTCCATCACTTGCCTGGTGCACACCTAAGTTTAGCGAACTTCTACGTGACTCCACTGCCGCAACGTCAGGGGCACTTTGATGTAGAAAACAGGAAGTACAGCTGAGGTATGGTGCTAAAAAGCTGACAGTCATAGTAGTAACCAGAGTCAAAAGTAAGCCAAGAGGATGAGAGGCGATATCTGATCCATTAGCACAGTTCTGTTTTATATTAATATTTATTAAAATGATTCTCTGCTAATCAATAAAAAGCAGAATATCCTCTTTTAAGGCTCTTTCAAGGATCCACGTTTTTAATCCCTCCTTATGATCTGAAGTACTGCCAATTTGTATAAAGGAAGTTTGAGTGATTGGTATGTGTATATGTGTATATAGGTCAGATTATTATCTTCTAGATTGAAGTCAATAGAAATCATGAAATAGTAAATCCTGAACCTTGACAAATGAGGAAATTAGAGTTCATACAGGCTAAGTGGTTGCCGCATAATCACATATTAAATTAATGTCAGGTGCGGGAACATGACCCTGGCCATTTGACTCCCCACATGATCTTTACCCCACTATTCCGTGTCATCTTTTATACACAGAGTAGGATTATATGGTCACAGATAGTAAAATACTGACATTGCCTAACAGTGACTTGCAAATAATAAAATGAGGATCACTGATTTTCTCAATAATATAATTCTTATTGAATTCACTAAGACAATTTCTCTGGGGGACTGGCAAGGGGAATTTGGGGAATAGGCAAATATATATGAACAGCTGTTCTAACTAGAAAAAAAATTCAGAGAAGTTAAACTCATTCCATCTTAAAATTAAATCTTTTTCTTCGAGGCTGTATAAACTAAGTATTCATGATGAGATGAATAATTCCAATGAGAGTTCTACTACCAATCCAGATCTGTTAATATGTTAGGATAACAATCACTTGGACTTATTTGCCCATGAGCAAGACCGTATGTGAAATATGTCTAATGTGGTTTTCCTTTTTGATAATTACTCTTATATAATTTTCCTACTTGCATCTATCTTTTGCTATGCTGATGTGCACCCATTCCATGGCTATATTAACATCGAATGTTTATGTCTTTCCTATCTCTGCTATTCTAATTGTTCTTCCCTGAAACAAAGACTCTGTTCTTATAACCTGTGACAAAGTTTTATTAAGTACCTGTGAAATAGTAAAAAAATATTCCTGGTCTTTTTCCCCAGTTCCTGACACACAGCTGCAAAACCCTGGGAATTTCCTGAGTGATAGGAATATCTCTTGTTATTCATAATGATCCCTTTTCAACCACACCTGAATTTATACTAATGAGGTGACTCCTGTGAGTCCTTAGTTCCCACATAGTATCCAAGTGTATAGCTCTTTTATTCTGTTATTGCAATACACTTCACTAGAGGGTTGGAAATTTTAGCCTTATTCTCTGACCTCTGAGAAGGGGAGAAGCTAGAGATTAAGCTTAACCACATGGCCACTGAGTGAATCAATCATGCCTACGTAAAGAGAAACCTGACATAAAAACTCCAAACAGTGAGGCTTGGAGAGCGTCCTGGTTAGTGAACGTGTCGATGTACCGAGAGGGTGGTGCACGCCACAGAAGCTCCTGTGCTTGGGACCCTTCCAGGCCTCTTCTTAAATGTCTTCTCTATTTGGCTAGTCCTGAGTTGTGCCCTTCATTAGAAAACTGTAATTGTAAGTACAAGCGCTTTCAGTGAGTTCTGTGAGTCATTATCTAATCTGAAGGAGGGGTTCTGGAAACCCCTGAATTTGTAGCCATGCTGGGCACAGGTATGAGTGATGTATGTACTTGAGACTAATGGCTAGTGTATGAAGCAGGGACAGTCTTGTGAGACTGAGCCCTTAATGTGTGCGGTCTTTGCTAACTCTGATTAGTATCAGAATTGATTTGAATAGAAGGACCCCCAGTGAGTGTCATAGAGTTGGTGTTGGAATGTAGAATCATTTGTTCTATGAATGATCTAATCTAGCATCATGGTGCTAGTACCCAGAATATTTAAGTAATCTTATGGCTCTGAAATTCTTTGACTTTCTTAGATATAGTCAAAGCTAAGCTTTTCAGTATATCTCAAGATTGTTAGTTATGGGAAAACTTAGTTTTTATGAAAATCAGAAAGGGAATTGTGTTATTACCTGCTCTGAAACATTATTCCTGCATAGGCTTCAGTTGGATCTTTCTCATCCTGCAAACTAGGACTAGTCTTTTCATTAAGTGTGGGATTTTACCTGTTCATTCATTAGATAGTGTCTTAGTCCATTCATGGGCTATAACAAGATACCCGAGGCTGGGTAATTTGTAAAAAACAGAAACTTATTTTCTCACAGTTCTGGAGACTGGAAGTCCAAGCTCAAGGCATTGGCAGATTCAGCGTCTGGTAAAGGCTTCTCTCTGCTTCCAAGGTGGTGCCTTGTTGCTGTGTCCTCATGTGGCAGAATGCAGAAGGACAAAGGGCCTAGCTAGTTCCCTCCGGTCCTTTTTTAAGGGTACTAATCCCAATTATGAGGGCTCTGCCTCATGACTTAATCACCTCCTAAATGCCCTACTTCCTAATACTATCATGTTTGGTCTTAGGTTCCAACATGAATTTTTCAGGGACACAAACATTCAAACTGTAGCTGGTTGCCATGATTTCCTAGAGATAATCTACTGGATAGGATTTTGATTATTAGTAAAATAATCATTTACTAATCATCTTAGTAAAATTTACTACTTCTATGATAATCTATTTTAGGACAACACATAAGCTCTTCCATTGAAAATTGAATAATAATTAAGTTTAAATTTAAATCTTGGCAACATCACTGATATTCTCATATAGGAAAGATGTGAATAGATGTTATTTGTAATTATAAAGTAATGATGTCAAATTTGCTATCAGAAGTGGATAACTTGTTTGAATTTGAGGTTTTGGCCCCATCTTATGTGGTAATATTTAAACATTAAATGTTATAAAGGGGAAAAGATTTTTGTAAACCAGCCAATGACAACATAACCACACATACATCTTATAAAGTATATGTATCCCTTAGTATAGTTTTGGTTAAGGAAGAGAAGCTTACATAAAGAGTTTTTTGTTTTTTTTTTTTTGCGAGTGGGGGCAGGAGGTGCTTCCAATATCGTGCAGAGTAGGTTGATATGGAGAACTTTCTATCCAGATATAGCCACAGAACAAACAAAAAAAGAAAGAAATGGTTAAACCTCCTTGTTTATTTGTATAAATGTTGCATCTGAAACATTTATCTCAGAAACATGGAATGGAGGAATTGCCATGTGCTGGTGATGAAAAGAAAACTCAAAGTTGAATTAGAAAAGAGGAGGTACTGGAACCATAGTTGGTAATGAGGGTGAAGTATTTTAAATCCATATGGGAATAGGGACCTAATCTCAGGCCTTCATAAACTTAGAACTGTACCCACAGAATACAGCCTAGAGCCTCAAGAGGTTTGTACACATGTGAAATAGGCACTATAAATATTTTGTTCAGAGGCCTCTATTCACAGCAATGGCAGGCTGAGTAATTTGATACAATCCTTTCACTGAGGACAACTAAAAAGGTTGTATGCAATATTTTCTTCAAAACGTTTTTAAAAGCTTTAAAAATATTACAAGATAGTGAGAAATGACACGGCCAATATTCAGAAAGAAGGTGAGAATCCAGAAGGAAGACCAATACTCAGAGCTATTTTTGCTCTGAGGGAAATCGTTGATTCAGAAATGACATTTTTAAAAACTAAGATGTAAGGAAGCCTTTCCAATTTAGGGAGTCTTAACCTTGCTCATCCGAACTAATAATATGGGGACCAAAATGTCAACATACTCAAAAAAGATGACCCCAAATTAAAGCAATCACCACGGGGCTCTGCATGGAACCTCGAGTCTTGAACTTTGATTAAGCTAGTTCCACATTGTTTATACCAATGGAAATAAATAAAAGTCTTCTCAGAAAGAATATACTATCATTCTGGGCCTCAAATTATTACTAAAAATCATTATTCAATTGTAATGATTAGGCACTTAAGGAAACAACATACCATGAGTGAGAACTGTCATAAACAAGACATGACAGGAATAATCATAGTGACTTTCAGGTATTGCAATTATTGGGCACAGATCATAGAACATCTATTTGTGCTATGTGCAGAGAAATATTTTTTAAAATCTTGGAAGTGAAAGCAGGAAACTGGTTACTATAACATGTTTCAGAGCCAATTCAAAAACACCAGAACTTCTAGTTTGGAAATGAAAATTATGATGTGAAAAGAGGCATTCAGACCCTCAGTACTGTCCTGACAGGAAACAGGTTGACAAAACTACTCAGCTACAAACACATGCTACCTTTCATGTGACAGAGAGGGTGATGCAGAGGATAGAAACAAGAATTCAGAGGGCAGAGAGTGGAGCTGCAAGCAACAGAGGATCAGTCCTAGTCACTGAGACCCAAAGAAGGTTGATGCCTGTGCCTGGATTTCAAAACTACTTTGAGCTCATGACTCTTTTTTGCCTTCCGTTTTCCTCCTTTTTGAATTGCAATGTCTGTAATTATTATTCTATGCCTGTCCCACCTTTGCATGTAGGGAATATGGGGGACAGATAACGTATTCTTCAGTTTCTCTGGCCCACAGATGAATCAGCATTGTGACCGAGGGTGCATTACACGCACGAGCCTTCTGCACACCTGATTTAGACAATGAGATTTAGGACTTTTGAACTAATGATATTTAGATGAGATTTTGGACTTTCAACTCATACTGTAATGGGGATGAGACTTTTGTGGACTCTAGTGGACTGCAGCCCAATAGGGGGCAGATACTCCTTCTCCCACCTTTTGACAGCCATGGCATGACCATATGGCTAAGATTTGGCCAACTGAATGCTCCTACCTAGGCCCTGAATCTGAGGCCTGAGACAAAAGGTGGAGTGACAGCTGAGGACCCATCCCCGAGGCACAGAGTGGCAGCAGCAGCAGAAACCAGGTTTACCTTGGCAACGATAGTACTGGGTCAATGTCATCCAGCAATGGCAGCAGCCTTTCCTGGTTGTACCAATCAGCTGCCTGGCCTCAGAGTGCCACTGATTTTAGTCTACTCAATTCAGAGAGCTGCTCTGTCTTTCCTGTATAAAAGAGGTGGCTTTGGAGTCGAACATACCTGAGCTTACATTTCACCTCCTCCACTTCTAGAAATGTGGCCTTGGACAAATTGTTGACCTATGAAGTCTCAATTTCCTTACCTGCCAAAAAAAAAAGTCATTAAAATATCTCATGAGGATGATGACAGAAGTAGGGTATTTAGCACAGTAAATGGAACATCATGAGAGGTAGAACCTCAAGGTAGGTACTATTATTGCTCTTGTTACTGCTATTTAAAAAGAAGTTTACCAAGAGTCAGCTGTGACTTTACAAGAAAATGTGTTTCTTGGAGTGTTTGTAAATGCAAATGAAGATAAATAAGTATAAAGACAGTCTTTAGATAACTTTCTTCCTCATTACTTATTTTTTTGATTTTAGAGCTCAGAGGTTTCTTTCAGAGTCATGTGGTCTTTCTTTCCTGTCTTGGATAGAGCGAAAAAACAAACCTCCAAAGGATGCTTGAGCATTCTAGGGTCCTAGTGATGTGATATGCATTATTGCCTATTTCCTTCTGTGGCTGACTGTCCTCATGTTTCATGAACTCAGAGGGCAGCACTCTCATTTTGCTCAAATTGTCTTATAATGTGTGCACCAAATCCTTTTCAACTAATGTAGATTCTCAAACTTACAAAAGTTGAACTTGTGACCCATTACTCTGGCGCTTTCCATAAACAGATAATTCAAATAAGAATAAACAACACATAATCTGAAATTTTGCCATTTCATTCCAATGCTTTCAAATCTATTTGAATCAAATCTTTCCAAATGATGTCTCATACAACTTGGCTTAATTACTAATGTTTAATGAACCACCAAACTGAAAATAAATTTGTGTTTTTTTAATGAATATTTCATTGGTAATAGACTGTAGCCTACAGTGTCTAAATTTAGTTATCCAAGAGTACTACTGTAGGAGGTTTTCTGCAACTGCTATGTTCCGAGGCTTAAGGCTTAGAAGACCCCATGTTTAACTGGAAAGCCCCCATGAACTGAATGCATCTTTCCAGAGACTTTTGGAATATTCAACAAAGGGATTCAAAATCAACTTCAAAATAATCTAAAGTTATATTTAACAGTATACGTTGTGCACTCTAACGCAAGTTTAAAAATGAATTGACCTTCATTCACACTAATGAGTTAATATTCATAGCCATAAAAAAACAAACATAATCAGGAAATATGCAATGCTCTTTATTTATTTACACAAAATAGATTAGTTAATGGAATTGTAGGGTTTTTTTTTCTTTTTTTGAGGTGGCGTCTAAAATAAACCAAATAGTAAAAAAGGTAATAGATCATGAAATATTTGTCAATTTAAAAATTGACATATTTCACCCTAATATATGTGTGAGATCATTGGTTAGGGGTGAGGGATAGAGGAGAAAGTGTTGACAACACTTGCATGTGAGTGCCTATCTGGCCTCTTTCTAAGTACACCATATCCCTCTTCAAGCATTTATGAGATCCACTGGGAAACAAAGAAATACAATTCTGTTAGCTTATTTACTTTTTGACAGCCTTAAGAACTTTATTTGAAATTTCCATCATGGAACACCCATTATTTGATTAGGAATGCATTAGCTGAGCAAACATTTCTGTAAAAATAAATATAAATCTGATTATATTGGTGGGTTTAAAAAAGCACTCAAATTCTTAGACTAAAACCTAATGTTTGGTTTGCTTTTTGTTTCTTTTTCTAGTATCAGTCCCCTAAGAACACTTGACTTGTATCTAGGATTTATTTTGAAGGAGGAATTTCAATTCAATTCAGAAACCTCATAAATACTTCAGTGGAACAAGATATTTAATATTTCCACAAAATTTTATTTTTTCTTTATATAGAAAAATAAATTTGTTTCCCACTACCTGAAGGATACACTCTGGACATTTTTTTAAAGCAATGATGGATTTATACTGACCTAGAAGCATCAGATCATTTATATTTTTGTCTACTAAAAAAATTTTTTTTGTCCACAATATTCAGGCAGTATATTAATTGTTGGTGGCACAAGGAATAAGACACAGGTCTTACCCTAAAGAATGTCAAAGTCTAGAGGGAGAACAAGAAATGTTGAAACAAAAGAAAAAGAAAAAACAAACAAAAAAGCCTTTAAGATTTGGTATGATATGTGCAAGATTCAGTAGAAACATAGAGGGAAAACAATGATTACAATTGTCTGAGTGTAGTACAGAAAGTGTTACTTAATCTGAGTTTTGAATGATGAGTGCAAATTTACCAGAATCGTAGCCAGAAAGAACAGATGACAGAACATCCTGCATTCCAGGAAACTGAGCGGTTCATTCTTGTACATTGAGAAGAGAAATAAAGTCACAGGATAAACTCTTAAGATCATGTTATAGAAACTGGAACAGAACATTTTGGGCAATTGGGGTTACACTGAAGGACGTTAAACCCATTAGAATGAGCGTAAACCACAAAGAGATCAACTCAAGGAGGGTAGAGCCAAGGATGGGAGATTTTACTTATGTAGGAAAGAAGTCATGAAAACTTGAACCAAAGCAACAGCACTGAGTTAGATAAACAGGAAGAGATTAAGACGTTTAGATGATGTATTGGGTTAAATTTGGTGATCAACCAAATATAGGCAATATTATCAAAAAGAAGAAATCCAGGTGGCTAAATGTTCCTGCTGAGGAATTGAGTAAAGAAATGGCATAGATCAGAAATAATAAATCCTGGTAGTTAGCTGGAAATGAAGGACTCTTCTTGGAAATACATCTTTATTGAAGACCTTCTCTGAATGGATAATTCAGTTATTAGGAAGAAAAAAAATAAAATAACATGGGGACATTCTTTATAATGAAAAAGATCAGAAGAATGATATTTTTTCCAAAAAGGAAGGCAATATTATCACAAAGTAAATTAGGAAAATCATTCAAGAGAATTTTCAGTGTATTGTCATGACAGTTAAAAGTTGTCTTTTTCTAACATCCACTGAAATATATTAAAATATAATGTCCTGTTAAAATAAAAGGTTTTTATACCCTTGGAGGTATATAAAAATCAAAAAGGAGCAAAAACTCAATACAGAAAATTCAACAAAAAGTCATGTGCCTGTGTATAGCCAGAGCTGCTACTGTCCCCATAATAAGTGGAGATAAGCAGAGAAGTGGAAAACTTTTGGGAAAAACAGGTAGACTCAGCCAGGACAGATTGCCCTAAGTAGGCAGCAAAAGAGCCTTTAAGTTAGTCTCACTGTCTACTTAAATCCTAAATGCAGAGGTTGCATTGACAAGAAAAACTTAGGGCCATGAAATTTACCTCATAGGTTAGCCAGATGTGGAATTCTACCCATGAGTTGGGCCCTTAGTGTCTCTCCATTTATAGACGTTCCAATACAACACTTGCTGTGAAAACAGCAGAAAGTAGAGGAGCACAGGAGACATACAAACCCTGAGATCATTAGTTCCACAAGGAAAAGTTATAGACAAATGAAAAAACAGATAGACCACCAAAGGGAGTATTTCTTAGAGACTTGTCCAGTCCATTTAACACTTGCCACACTCCAAATATCCATTCCAGAGGGGTTCCTGTCCACAATTCCCTGCTTAAAAAAGAGGCCCCAGAAGACTCCATGAGCATGGATGGCATGGCTCCATCCCTGCCTTTCTGTATCAGTAGACCATGAGTGTTCATCAACACAAAAGCAGCAAAGTTACCTGCTAAGAGAAACCTGGAAAATGGACGTATGTGAAAGTGCTGTCTAGAAAGAGAGAATAAAGATCATCTAGATACATCATATTTTTATATCCAGAAATTGGAACTGTGAACCTCAGAGGCTATCTATCTGTACTCAACTGGTAGAAGAGGTGAGAAGATGTAAACAATTGGAGACTGAGGAGGGTGGTTTATTTATGTAAATGGTGAATCCCTGAGAATAAATAGTAACAAAATATGTCTGTGGGAGTTACCCAAGGTAGCCTGATTCTTACTGCTACATCAGATCTTTCCAGTTCCTAAAGCACCATTGAAGGGATGTTCCTGAAATCTCAGGAGATGCCGGTCTCCTTCATTGCCGTAGCTATCTCTATAATAAGCCCTTGTTTCTGGAGGCAGTCTGAGTGCATCTGCTTTTTGTCAAAACAATAACAAGAAAGAAACTACACAAATTGCCATTAATCATGTTATTAAGACATTGTCCTAGGAGTTATACAGATCGAACTGATAGTAAAGTTTAGAGCCAGAGAGACTGGCAGCCAGCTAGGAAGGGTGGGGGACAAACAATCCTCAAGATGTGCTTCCTGTTGACAGACATCGGTACTATATACGTCATTATTTTGCCATTCAAGGACTACTTATTTGGAAAAATGGTGGTGGAATGGGTTTCTGTAAAAAGATGCTAGAGTATAAAGAAAAATATATAGTATCTGAAAGATTCAAGGAAAGAGTACATTTTCAAGAATCAGAAAATAATTGTAATGTATCTGTTTGGTATCTACAAAGAGATGAAAAAGGTTTTTGCTTTTAAAAAATAGAAATAGAGAACCAGATAGAAAGGATAGGCTGAGACAATTCTAGAGAATTAAAATGATGAAAGTGAAGTAATAAATTATCTCAAGGAAATACAGAATGTAAGAATAAATCTACAAAAGAGGGAGTAAATATTTATAGAACAAATATTATAGTGTGTTAAATTAGGAATATGAAGGACAAATAAGTGAAAATCACAAAATGCAGAGGAATGAGATAAAAATGAGGTATAAAGTGATGGCAGATATTCAGGACTACTAAATTAGAATATTAAAGATAATAATAAAGCCTAAATGTCTAGAATGATTCCGTTTATGTAAAAAGAAATAGGAAAATGGTAGAGATAGGATATATTAATAATCATTCTTTTCTTTTTTCTTCTTCCTGATGTAGATATAATAAATAGGTCTAGAAAGAAAATAAAAATTTTAAATTGACAACATGAAATATGAATTAAACCTTATGTATGTATATGGTATCTTACCTATAATATATGACTTTGAGATGAGTACAGGAAAAAAGAACAAGGGATATTTATATATACCAAAAATATGGGAATGAAAAAAAATAAGGAAGCACACACTATATATATATATATTAAAAAAAATTCCAAATATAACAGAAATGGCAAAGAATATAAATGGCCCAGACTCCCCCACTTAAGAGACATAGACTTTCAAAGTGTAACTTTAAAACAAAGAGAGAGGGGGGCAGAGCAGTATGCCTGAATAGAAACCTCCAGTGATTGTCCTCTGCATGAACACCAAATTCAACAACTATCCATGCAAGAAAGCACCTTTAGAAGAACTAAAAATCAGGTGAGTGATCACAGTACCTGGTTTAAACATTATATCAAGGAAAGAGGCACTGAAGAGGGCAGACAGTCTTGCATTGCCTATGCCACCCCTCCCCCATTTTGCAGCAGTGCTGCACCAGTGTGCTGAATCGAGAGAGAATCTCTGTGCTCAGGAGAGGTACAGTGAAGTGACTATGGGACTTTGCATTGGAACTCAGGGCCATCCTGTCACAGGGGAACACAGCACAGGGCAGAAATCTGCCAGCAATCATGGAAGGAGCATTTAAACCAGCCTGGCCAGAGGAAAATCCTTTGTCCCAAAACCCAAGTTCCAGTTAGCTCTACCATCAGCTGACAAAAAGTGGCCTGGGGCCTGAAATAAGTTCATAAAGCAGTCAGGCCACAAGGCTGCAGTCCTAAGGTAATTCCTGCAGCTGTGCTGGCTTGGAGCCAATGAACTTGGGGTGCACATGACCCATGACCCAGTGAAACAACAGCAGCACTGGCCAAGCTATTGCCTCTGTCACCCCTCTGTCCCCCAACCTTAGGCAGTGCAGCTCAGAGAGAGTTTTCTTCCACCTGGGGAAAGGAAATGGAAGAGTTCAGAGGACTTTGTTTTGCAACTTGGGTACCAGCTTAGCCACAGTAAAATAAAGTACCAGGCAAATTCCTGAATCCCCAAATTCCAGACATTAGTTCCTGAACAGCATTCCTATACCCACCTGGGGCCAGAAGGAAACATGCTGCCATGAAGGGAAAGACCCAGTCCTGGTAGGATTCACCACCTGTTGATTAAAGAACCCTTGGGTTTTGAATAAACATCAGAAATAACCAGGCAACAGTTACCATGGGCTTTGAGTGAGACTGGGCTGGCTTCAAGTATAACCTAGCTGTGGCACAATCCTAGCTGTGGTGCCCATGAGGGAGTGTCCACGTCACTTCTTTCCAAACTCCAGCAGCCCAACACAAAGAGAGAGAGACTTCACCTGATAATCCAGGGAATTCTCCCATATCTTCCCAAGTCCACTAAGGCAGCACCACCAGCAGTGTGCAAGAGTCACAGCATTATTGGGCTTAGGGTGCCCCCAGTGCTGATATGGCTGTAGTGGCCAAAGACTTAGATCACAACACTCAATTTCCTTTGAGTATCTGGAAAGCCTTCTTAAGAAGGACAGGTTCAAACAAGCACAAACTGTGAAGGTTAAAATAAATACCTAGTTCTTCAATGGCCAGACATCGATGAAAATCCACAAGCATCAAAAATATCCAGGGAAACATGACCTTACCAAATGAACTAAATAAGGTACCAGTAACCAATCCTGGAATGATGGAGATATGTGACCTTTCAGACAAAGAATTCAAAATATCTGTCCCGAAGAAGCTCAGTGAACTTCAAGACAACACAGAAAAGAAATTCAGAAGCCTATCAGAGAAATTTAACAGAGACTGAAAAAATTTAAAAAAGAAAGCAGAAATTATGGAGCTGAAAAATTCAATTTGACAAACTGAGAAATGCATCAAAGTCTCCCAACAGCAGAATTGACCAAGCAGAAGAAAGAATTAGTGAGCTTGAAGACAGGATATTTGAAAATACACAGTCAAAAGAGAAAAAAAGAAAAAATAATAAAAAAGAATGAAGCACACTCCGAGAACTAGAAAATAGCCTCAAAAGGGTAAATCTAAGAGTTATTGGCCTTAAAGGGGAGGTAGAGAGCAAGATTGGGGTAGAAAGTTTATTCAAAATAATAATAACAGAGAACTTTCCAGACCTAGAGAAAGATATTGATATTCAGGTACAAGAAGGTCATAGAACAGCAAGGAGATTTAACCCAAATAAGACTACCTCAAAGCATTTAATAATCAAGCTCCCAAGGTCACGGAGAAAGAAAGGTCCTAAGGGAAGCAAGCAAAAAGAAAAAAATAACATATAAAGGGTCTCCCATATGTCTGGCAGCAGACTTCTCAGTGGAAACCTTACAAGCCAGGAAAAAGTGGCATGATGTATTCAAAGTACTGGAGGAAATAAAACCTCAACCCTAGAACATTATAGCCTGCAAAAATATTCTTCAAACATGAAGGAGAAATAAAGACTTTCCCATACAAACAAAAGATGAGGGATTTCATCAATACTAGACCTGTCCTAAAAGAAATGGTAAAGGAGTTCTTCAAAATGAAAGAAAAGGACATTAATGAATAAGAAGAAATCATCTGAAGGTATACAATTCACTGGTAACAGTAAGTACACAAATACAGAATACTCGATTGCTATAATTGTGGTATATAAACCACTTATATCTTGGGAAGAGTTGTAATTATCAAAAATAATTGCAACAACTTCTTAAGAGGTAGATGGTATAAAAAGATATAGATGGAAACAACAAAAAGTTGAAAAGTTGAGGGGGGAGGATGGAGTTAAAGGGTAGAATTTCTATTAGATTTCTCTGTTCTTGTTTATTTGTCTGTTCATAAGCAGAGTTGTCATATGTTTAAAATAACTTTATAAAATGGTTTTTGCAAGCCTCGTGGTAACCTCAAATCAAAAAATCTACAACATATACACAAAAAATAAAAAGAAGGTAATTAAAACACACTACCAGATAAAATTACTTTTAACAAAGGAAGACAGGAAGAAAGCAATCAAGAAAGAGAGGACCACAAAACAGTCAGAGATCAAATAACAACATGGCAGAAATAAGTCCTTACCTATCAATTACAACATTGAATGTGAATGGAAACTCTCCAATCAACAGACATAGAGTGGCTAAATGGATTAAAAAAAAAAAAGCCAACTACATGCTGTCTGCAAGAAACCCACCTCACCTATAAAGACACACATAGACTGAAATAAAGGGATGGAAAAAGATAGTCCATGCAAATGGAAAACAAAAAGAGTAGGAATAGCTATACTTCTATCAGGAAAAATAAATTTCAAGACAAAATTGTAAAAAGAGACCAAAAAAGTCATTATATCATGAAAAAGGGGTCAATCCAGCAAGAGGGTATAAAAATTCAAAATATATATGCACTCAACACTGGAGCACTCAGATATATAAAGCAAATTTTATCACAGCTAAAGAGAGAAAGACCCCAATACAATAATGATTGGAGATCTCAAAACCACACTTTCAGCATTGGACAGATCATCCAGACAGAAAATCAATAAGGAGACATCAGACTTAATCAGCACTATAGACCAAATGAACCCAATAGATATTTACAGACTGTTTCATCCAACAGCTGTGAAATACACGTTCTCCTCCTCACCTCATGGATCATTTTCAATGATAGACCATATTTTAGGCCACAAAACAAGTTGTAAAAAAATTAAAAAAATTGAAATTGTATCAAGTATTTCCTCTGACCACAATGGGATAAAACTAGAAATCAATAACCAGAGGAACACTGGAAATTATACAAACACATGGAAATTAAACAATATGCTCCTGAATGACCAGTGGGTCAATGAAGAGATTAAGAAGGAAATTTAAAAATTTCTTGAAACAAATGAAAATGAAAACACAACACAGCCAAACCTATGGGATATAGAAAAAGCAGTACTAAGAGGAACATTTATAGCAATAACTGCCTAATCAAAAGCAGTAAAGCTTTAAATAACCTAATGATGCATCTCAAAGAACTAGAAAAACAAGAGCAAACCAAGCCCATAATTACTAGTAGAAAAGAAATAATAAAGACAGAACAGAAATAAGTGAATTTGAAACAAAACAATACAAAAGATCAATAAAATGGAAGTGTTTTTGGAAAAGATAAACAAAATTGATATACCTTTAGCCAGACTAAGAGAGAGAAGACCCAAATAAATAAAATCAGAGATGAAAAACTAGATATTACAACTGATACTACAGAAATTCAGAAGATCATCAGAGACTACTATGAGCAGTTATATACCAATAAATTGGAAAAACTAGAAGAAATGGATAAATCTTAGGCACATAAAATTTACCAAGACTGAATCAGAAATAAATCCAATACCTCAATAAACCAGTAACAAGTAATGAGATAGAAGTAGTAATAAAAGTCTCCCATCATAGAAAAGCCCAGGTCCTGACGGCTTTACTGCTGAATTCTACCAAGCATTCAAAGAAATAATTTCAATCTTACTTAAACTATTCCAAAAAATTGAGGAGGAGGGAATACTCCCAAACTCATTCTGCAAGGACTGTTTCACCCTGATACCAAAACCAAAGACACAACAAAAAAAGAAATCTACCGGCCAATATCTCTGATGAACATAGATGCAAAAATCCTCAACAAAATGCTAGCAAACAGAATTCAACAACAGATTAAAAAGTCTGTTTATCATGATCAACTGGGATTCATCCCAGGGATGCAAAGATGGTTCAGCATATACAAATCTATCAATGTGATGCATCATATCAACAGAACAAAGGACAAAAACCATATGATCATTTCAATTGATGCGGAAAAAACATTTGATAAAATTCAACATCACTTTATGATAAAAACTCTCAAAAAATGCTTATAGATAGAACTTACCTCAACATGATATGTGACAGACCCATAGCCAGTATCATACTGAATCAGGAAAAACTGAAAGCCTTTCCTCTAAGATCTAGAACCAGACAAGATGCCCACTTTCACTGCTGTTATTCAACATAGTACTGGAAGTTTTAGCTAGAGTAATTAGAAAAGAGAAAGAAATAAAGAGCATCCAAACTGGAAAGGAAGAAGTCAAATTATCCTTGTTTGCAGATGATATTATCTTATATCTAGAGAAACCTCAAGATTCCACCAAAAAAAAATTAGAATTGATAAACAAATTCAGTAAAGTTACAGGATTAAAAATCAACATACAAAAATCAGTAGCATCTCTATATGCCAACAGTAAATAATCTGAAGAAGAAACCAAGAAAGTAATTCCATTTACAACAGTTACAAAAAAAATGAAATAACTAGGAATAAACTTAACCAAAGAAGTGAAAGCTCTCTATAATGAAAACTATAAAACACTGATGAAAGAAATTAAAGAGGACACAACAACATGAAAATATATTCCATGCTCATGGATTGGAAAAATCAACATTGTTAAAATGTCCAGACTACCCAAAGCAATCTACAGATTCAATGCAATCCCCATCAAAATACCAATGACATTCTTCACAGAAATAGAAAAAAGAATCCTAAAATTTATACAAAAGCACAAAAGACCCAGAATAGTCAAAGCCATCCTTAGAAAAAAGAACAAAGCTGGAGGAATCACATTACCTACTTCAAATTATGCTACAGAATTGTAGTAAACCAAACAGCATGGTACTGACATAAAAACAGACACACAGAGCAATGGAACAGAATACGGAACCCAAAAATAAATCCACACATCTATGCTGAACTTATCTTCGACAAAGTTGTCAACAATATACAGTGGGGAAAGGACAGTCTCTTCAATAAATGGTGCTGGGAAAAGTGGATCTCCATATTTATTAGAATGAAACTACACCCTTATCTCTTGCCATACACAACAATGAAATCAAAATGGATTAAAGACTTAAATCTAAGACCTGAAGCTATGAAACTACTAAAAGAAAACATGGGGGAGATCAATCAGGACATTGATATGGGCAGGGATTTCTTGAGTAACACCCTCAAACCATAGGCAACCAAAGCAAAATTGGAAAAATGGGATCACATCAAGCTAAAAAGCTTCTGTACAGCAAAGGAAACAATCAACAAAGTGAAGAAACAACCCACAGAATGCGACAAAATATTTGAAAACTACCCATTTGACAAGGGATTAAAAACTTGAATATGTAAGGAGCTCCAACAACTCAATACGAAAAAATTAAATAATCTGATTAAAAATGGGCAAAGGATCTGAATAGACATTTTTCAAAAGAAGACATACAAATGGCCAATAGGTATATGAAAAAATGCTCAACATTCTTAGTCATCAGAGAAATGCAAATCAAAACTACAATGAGCTATCATCTCACCCCAGTGAAAATGGCTTTTACAAAAAGACAGTCAATACAAATGCTGGTGAGGTAGTGGAGAAAGGTGAACCCTCATACACTGTTGGTGGGAATGTAAATTAGTGCAACTAGTACAGAGAATAGTATGCTTGTTTCTCAAAAAACTAAAAATAGAACACCATGTGACCCAACAATCCCACTGCTAGGTATATGTCCAAAAGAAGGGAATTCAGTATATCAGAAAGATATCTGCCCTCCTATGTTTATTGCAGCACTATTCACAATAGCCAAGATTTGGAATCACCCTAAGTGTCCATCAATGGATGAATGGATAAATAAATTGTGGTACATATACACAGTTGAATATTATATAGTCATAAAAAAGAATGAAATCCTGCCGTTTGCAATAATGAGGATGAAACTGGAGGACATTATGTTAAGTGAAATCAGCCAAGCACAGAAAGACAAATCTCGCATGTTCTCACTCATACGTGGGCACTAAATACTAAAAACAATTGATCTCATGGAGACAGAGAACAGAATGATGGTTACCAGAGGCTGGGAAGGGTAGTATGGGGCAGGAGATAAAGTGGGGATGGTTAATGGGTACAACTACTAGTTAGATAGAATGAACAATATTTGATAGCACAACTAAGTGACTATAATCAAAAATAAGTTAGGGTACAGTTTAAAATAACTAAAAGAGTGGAATTAGAATGTTATTAACGCAAAGAAGTAATAAATGCCTGAGGTGATGGATACCCCAATTACCCTGATTTGATTAATGCATACTGTATGCTTATATGAAAAAATCACATATACCCTATAAATAAATACATACAACTTTTATGTACCCATAATAATTAAAAATTAAAATTAAAAAATCCATCTATATTATGTCTGTTTTTTCCCCTAAAAGAAGCATTAAAAAGTCAAAATCTGTTAAATGTTAATGATAGGAAAATTTTTTAATGTGAAATGAAATCTGAAATAACCATAAGAATAAAGTAGAATTTAAAGCAAAAAGCAAAAACTAAAATAAACAGCCTCAAAATTAATGAAGCATAAAATTTAAGATTAGGACATGCCTGTATGGATGATCTATATACTTGCAATATATCTTAAAATCTGAAATAAATTTGGTTCATCTATATACTTGTGATATATCTTAAATATTGGAAATAATTTCAGAAATATGCTCATTTAAAGATTATTATAGTCAGAGATTTTATAATACCAGGTTTTGAAAGATTAATTAGGTTGAGAACAAATGTGTACAAAGTGAAATTCAACAACACAATTTAAAAATTTGACTCAGTAGTTAGAGTTATTGAACTTTTCTGCCTATAGAGAAGACACTACCTTTTCAAGGATCCACTGTACATTTACAAAAAATTGTCATGTCACCTAATAAAGACCACCTTAAAATTCCTAAAAGAGTGGAACTGTTAAAGTCAATATTAATTCATTGACCCTAATATAATATAATTAAAACAATTTTGTAAGGCAAGGTACAATATCTGTTCCATGTAAAAATAACTTGTCCTTTAGGAATTTTAAAATCTTAAATTATTTGAGTCAATGATAAAACTGTACATAAAATTACACATGATCCTTAACATAAAACTTATGTGATATAGCTAAAGCCAGACAGAGTAGACCATTTATAGATTTTAATGATCTCGTTGTTAAAAAAGGCAGATAATTAAACTAAATAACATTGGCTTTACCTTCAAATCATACCCCAAGTCCAACAAGTTCTCATCATGACTTACAACCCCTGAACCACCTTCGTTCAAACACCATAATACACAGGGGATTATTAAAATTAGCCCCGTAATTGGCGTGTCTGCTTCCATCTTTGCCACACTCGAAGTATTCACCACACAATAGGCTGGATAATCCTGGTAAATTGTAAGTCAGATTATATTACATATCTGCCTAAAAGTCTTCAATGGTTTTCCAACTTATTCAAATAAAAACCAAAGTTTTTATCACAGCTTTTTAAAAAATATTTTTATTATTTTTTATCTGTAACTGACAATAATTGTACATATTTATGGGGTACAGTGTGATGTTTCAATGGATGTATACATTGCATAATGATCAAATAGGGGTAATTACCATACCCCTCTCCTTAAACGTTTATTATTTCTTTGTGGTGACAACATTGAAAATCTTCTCTTCTAGCTATGTAGAAGATACAATACACTGCTATTTGCTATAGTCACCCTACTGTGCAATTGAACGCTAGAACTTATTCTTCCAGTCTAACTGTAACTTGGTGCCTGTTGTCCAACCTTTTGGGGTGCCCCTCTCCCTCTACCCCTCCCCAGCCTCTGGTAACTACTATTTGACTCCCTAATTCTACAAAGTCAACTTTTTTAGATTCTGTATGTGAGTGAGATTATGTGGTGTTTGTCTTTCTGTGCCTAACTTATTCCACTTAACATAATGTCCTCCAGGTTTATCCATGTTGCTGCAAATGACAGGATTTCATTCTGTTTTATGGCTGAAAAGTATTCCATTATATAGAGCAATGGAATGAATAGTAATTCATTCATATCTATATCTATAGATATAGAGATCACATTTTTTATCCATTCATCTGTAGATAGGCATTTAGGTTGATTCCGTATATTGGCTATTGTCAATAGTACTGCAATGAACATAGCAGTGCAGATGTCTCTTTGACATACTGATTTAATTTCATTTGGATAAATACCCAGTAATGGGATTGCTGGATTATATGATGGTTCTATTTTTAATTTTTTGAGGAACCTTTATACTATTTTCCATAGTGGCTGTACCAATTTACATTCCTACCAACAGTGTATAAGAGTATTCTTTTCTCTGCATCCTTGCCAATATCGGTTACTTTTTTGCCTTTCTATTAATTGCCATTCTAACTGGGATGAGATGATATTTCATTTTGGTTTTGATTGGCATTTCCCTGATGATTAGTGATACTGAGCATTTTTTCATATATCTGTTGACTATTTGTACGTTTCCTTTTGAGAAATGTCTATTCAAGTCTTTTGCCCATTTTAAAATCAGGTTATTATTATTATTGCTATTGAGTTTAGTTTATTATATAATCTGGATAGTAACCTCTTGTCAGATGCATAGTTTCCAAATACTTTCTCCCATTCTTTAGGTTGTCTCTTCACTTTATTGTTTCCTTTGATGTGCAGAAACTTTTTAGTTTGATGTGATCCCATTTGTCTACTTTTGCTTTTGTTGCCTGTGCTTTTGAGTCTTATTCAAAAAATTCCTGCCCAGTCCAATTTCATGAAGCATTTCCCCTATGTTTTCTTCTAGTAGTTTCATAGTTTGGGGTCTTATATTTAAGCATTTAAGCCATTTAGAGTTGATTTGTGTATATGGTGAGAGAGGTCTAGTTTTGTCCTTCTGCATGTAGATATTCAGTTTTCCCAGTTCTAGAAGAGACCAGCCTTTCCCCAAAGTCTGTTCTTGGCACCTTTGTTAAAAATCACTTGGCTGCAAATGCACGGATTTGTCTCTGGGTTCTCCATTCTATTCCAGTGGTCTATATATCTATTTTCATGCCAGTACCATGCTGTTTTGAAAGGTTCTACAAAGTCTGTCCTTAATATTCCCCTACTTTTTCTATCCTCCTCTCCAGTTTTCTCTTTGACTTCTGAGATTGTTCTCTCCTTCATTCACCTTGATTCATAAACGTGGGCATCCTTGATGTTCCTTGAATATGTCCAGGTCACTCCAGATTCAGGGTTCTCTAGAATGCCATTTCTCTAGAAATTCACATGGCTAAGTCCTTCGGTTCTGTGAAGTCTTGGGTCAAATGCCATTTTTTTCAGTTGTTCTTTATTCACTATCCACCTTATTTAAAAGTGCAATATTCCTTACTGCTACAAGACTCTGCACTAATTTTCTCTATAGCACATATCAAATTCTAACATATTATATAATACAATTGTTGATTGATTTTTTTTATTTTGCATTTCCTTACACTAAAATGTAAACTGTGTGAAGATAGAGAAATTTTTCTTTTCTCCACATCCTTGCCAATATCAGGTTTCTTCTGTTCATTTTGGACTTAAGATATTTCTAGGAAATAAAACAGTACTGGCACAGACTAGCTACTCAGTAATATCTGTTGATAGGTGAAATTAAGAATCCATTTTGTGGATTTTAACAGACAATTACATAAACCGAAAGATGGTAGCAGTGAACTGGAAGACAGGTCAACAGAAAATATCCAAACTGAAACAGAAAAGGAAAAAATTGTGAAAATCCATAAATAAGAATGAGAGGCGTTTAGGAAATGACAGATAACATACATGGTAAGTAGATTATCCTAAGGAGAGAAAGGCAAATGGTGTGCAAAAAATGCTTGAACAAATGATGGCCAAGAGTATTCCAAAAGTGATGAAAGATGTCAACCTACAAATTTAAGGTATACTGTGAAGCTTAAGTAGATAAATAAAAAGAAAATCACAACTAAGTTCCTCATCAGAAGACTGGTGAAAGCCAGACAAGAAACAATTTTTACAGCCAACAGAGGCACGAAGTATTACTGGAGATGAGGATGGATATTTTATGGTGATAGAGGAGTAAACTCACCAGGAAGATGTTCAAGTTCTAAATTTGTGTGCAATTAAAAACATAACTTCAGAATATATAAAATAAAAGATTTATAGAACTAAAAGAAGAAAGAGAGAAATCCACAAAAAGTGGATTCTCTATAGCTAATACAATAAGGACACAAAGTTTTAGTACAGATAGAGAAATTGTAAACAGAGCTATATCAGTTAGCTATTGCTGCATAACAGACAGATTTAGTGGCTTCAAACAACATAGTTTATTATCTCATAGTTTTTGTGGGTCAAGAGTCTGGCACTGCTTGTCTGGTCTCGGCTACCTCAGAATCTCTTGTGAAAGCATCAATCAAGATGTCAGATGGAGTTGCAGCCTCATCTCAGTGCTTGACTGGGGAAGGATCCACTTCCAAATCACACATTTCTTGGCATAATTCTCTTCCTCACAGGCTGTTGGAACAAGGGCCCTAGTTTCTCACTGCCTATTAGCTAGAGGTCAATCTCAGATTGCAGTTGGCTGTTAGCCTCAGTTTCTTGTCATGTGAGCCTCCCCAACAGGGCTGCTGCCTTCATCAAAACAAGGAAGAGAAAGTCTCCTAGCATCTTACATAATATAATCATATTCTATTGGTAAAAAGCAAGCCTCAGGACCCACCAACATTCAACGGGAAAGAATTCCAGAAGGGTTTCATTATCAGGAGACAAGAACAATTGAAGGCCATCTTTGAGTATGTCCTCCACAAATACAATTAACCATCTGATCTGATTGATATCAGAACATTTTATCCAATAGCAACTGAGTGCACATGGAAGGTTTACCAAAATTAACCACATGCTGGATCATAAAGCAAACCTCAACAAATTTCAGAGGTTTTAAGATTTTCAAAGTATTGCCTTTGACCACAGTGAAATTAAGTTAGAAATCAATAAGAAAAAGAAAACTAGAAAATCCCCCCAACTGCTTGGAAACAAAGCGCTTCTATGTAATGCATGGACTGAAAAAAAAAAAAAAAAAAAAAAAGAATAGACATTAGAAAATGTTTTGACTAAATGACAAGGAAAATATAAAATATCAAAACCTTGGGGGATGCAGCTAACAATGCTTAGAAGGAAATTTATAACCTTCAATTTGTATTTTATAAAAGAAGAATGGTTAAACATCAATGATCCAATGTCCCCCCTCAAGCAGGCAGAAAGAAAAAGAATAAATAACCAACCCAGAGACAGCAGAAATAAGATAATAAAATAATGAAATTTAAAATAGAATGTCCAATACAGTCCAAAAAAGTGACCAAACTCATTAGTCATCAGAAGAATACCACACACACACACACACACACACACACACAATAAGGGACCACTAACAGAATGGCTAACATTAAAATTACTGATAATACACTGTTGATGGGAATGGAAATTTTTACAACCACATTGGATCATTTGTTCATAGTACATACTAAAGTAGAGCATGTACATACCCTTTGACCCAATAATTTCACTTCTAAATACATATTCAGCACAGATATGTGCATATGTTCTCTAAAAGATGCAGACATGTTCTAGCAACATTCTTAAAGTAGTTAAAAAATGCATCAGCCTAAATGTCCTTCAAAAGTTTGTTAGTTAATAAATTATGATATATTAACACATTTGATACAGCATTGAGGATGAATAAACTAATGCCATATAATATACATATATAAAAAATATAATTAATATAGAGTGACATGGATAAATCTCAAAAACATAATTTGGGCAAAAGAAGCCAAACACAAAAATAATACATACTCTTTATATGACTTTTAAAAGTCAGATAATTTTATAATATATAATAAACAATAAATATTATGAATAAACATACAAACGTTAAAAGCAGGCATAACTGATGTGTGTTGGTGGCTTTACCTTTGGGGAGGGGGTGACAATAGGAATGTCATTGGGGAGGTGTCAATGGGGCACTGTTTCTTTCTCTGGGTGGTATTTAGAAAGGTGAATTTTAATCACTTAATAGAAATTAATTCATCTGTACACATGTAATGTTTGAAATTCCATACATTTATGTAATACTTAAATTAAAATTTATTTAAGCCTTTGAAATACATAAAAGTGTATTAAAAATCCTAATAATGAAATGTACTAAGAGAAACAGCAAACCCTGTAAAATATTTGCAACTCAGAAACACAATATATTTTATTTTTTTAATTATTATAGAACTAACTCTAATTTATCATAAAAATATCAATAAGACAATGGAAAATAGAAAAGATATGAACAACTTATTTACACAAAGAAAGTACAAGTGATTGTTAAACATTTTAATAGAAACTCCATTTCATTCATAATAAGAGAAAAGCAATATAATACCATTTGTCAACTCTCATTTTGTCAAAGTTCAAAAAGTTTGGTAATACATTTTGTCAAAGTTCAAAAAGTTCAAAAATATTGGGGATGGTTTGATGAAACAGAAACTCATACACGCTGACGGGAGTGTATATCTGTGCAACCACCATGAACCACTATGATATTAGCAGTTTGCTAATATCCATCAAAATAGCAAATGCACATAACAATTGATCCCATAATTATGTTTCTAGGAATGTATAGTAAAGAAGTTTTTTGCTTACGTATTGTACGTGTTATATACTTACATATATATGAAATGATTTTGTAAAGCTTAGTCTTTGCAGCAGTGTTTGTAATGGCAAACTGGAAATAATCTAAATTACCATCAGAAGGGGAGAATGGCTAAATGATGTGATGGTTAATTTTATGTGTCAACTTGGCTGGGCTATGGTGCCCAGTTGCTTGTTCAAACACCCATCTAGATGCATCTGTGAAGGTATATTTTAGATGTGATTAATTTTTAAACCAGTAGACTTTGAGTTAAGCAGATTATCCTTCATAATCTGGGTGGGCCTTATCCAATCAGTTGAAGGCCTTAAGAGAAAAAACTGAGTTCCCTTGAAGAGGAAGGAATTCTGCCTCCAGCCTACTTTTGAACTCAGGACATCAACCTCTTGCCAGTTAATAAATATATCTGTTTATTTGGAGAACCCTGACTAATACAAGTGATTTATGGATACATTTATTAAATGAAATACTCTTCTGCCATTAAAAATGGCATGAACGAGCTCAGGATGGGGAAATAGGAAGAACTGTTATATAATACAAGGCTTTATATACTGAGTGTGATATGATTGTCATAGGTAATTGGTAATTGGTTCTATGGCAATTTAGAAAAATGAGTGGCTGTGAACAGAGTTATCACAAAAGAAGATGAGACTTTAAATATATAATTCATCAAAAGTAAAAACTGGACACTAAAGGAGTGAGGAATGTAATTCTAGGTAGAGAAAACAACTAGAGAAGTGCAAGCCTGGGGATAGGAAACCTTATCCCAGGGCCATGGTGACCTATTGGTGTGCCCTAAAGAAAGTTTCTCTGAAAGGAGCAGTGGGGACTAACAGTGAAGAAGTCAGCCAAGACCAGATGACCGTGGCCTTGAGTCCAGGAATTCTGCCTGGGTACTTGGAAATGGGAGGTCACTGACGATGTATTAAATACAAATTGGAGCTGATTTAATGCAAGACTGCCAGGCTTTTTAACTCAGGGCAGGTGACAGCTCATGGATTAGTGTAACTGCTGGGGATTGTGCTATATTTTGTCCTCATAAATGCCTTGTTCAAACTTTCACTAGGCTCTTGATGAAGAGGTAAAGGTCCATAATCCTTTACCTGCTGTACCCAAACCTGAAAAAGTTTTCACTGTGTTTTTTGGTGATAAAATCTCATCTGACCTGACCTCATTGGTGCAAATTCTGAATGAACTGATGTGAGTCTATTTATTGGCTTTATTGATTCTGCTTAGTATAAAGATTCCAAGTTTTGCTGAAGGAATATTAAAGTATCTGCTTATATATAGGATGCTACCCTAGACACCACTGGCTTGTTGACAATGAGGTTTGTTCTGGTACAATGCATTTTCCTTTAATATAAATTACCTCATATTTGATTAGAAATAGGAGAATTATGCCAATGTAATATGGGAGTCCTTTCCCAGCATGTTCGTATTTTGAAGCAGTTGGGGCAATTTTTCTTAAGTAGAAATACACAATCTTAAGAAAACAAGCTGAAAAGCAAGAAAAATAACAGTGTAAGTAGTAGGTGGATTAGCGCTTTCTAGAACCACTATGTTTAGCTATGGGGAAAAGCTGAAAGTATAAATAAAAACTCTGCAAAGACAACTTCTCCTCCTATGTTGAAACAACAGATAAATGAAGAAGGCTACAGCTTAGATCAAAGGATTTTTTTAATGAAAATGCTCACCATTAAAATTAAACACCCTTTGTAACTTTTCTTACTACAAAGTAAGAGTTCTATGGTTTCACGTTGTAATACAATTGGGGTGCCATGTGCAAATACCAGTAGAGATTAGCTATGCTACATTTTTATTAAAACTGTTGTTTTGTTGTTTTTGTTGTTAATATTCTGATTACAAAACACCATAGGATTTGGGTGATCTGCCACAAACTTATTTTCCCCATAGGCCCTATTAAGTTTAGTATGCCACATTGCAGAACACAAGGTTTTTCAGTAACACACATATGGAATCATAGCAGTAACACCTATATATAGTATATCTACCATATTCTCTTTCTAAAATCTGAAAAAAAATAAATATGGAAATTGTCTTGCTCCTAGGATATCTTATAAAAATTGTGCTCGTAATTAAGGCATATATACAAAATTTCCAGATGCCACAAAACAGGGTAGTGCAGTGAATTTGTTTGATTATAAAATTGGGCTCTGACAACTTCTCTGCAGACTTGAGCAATGAACTAAATCTAACAAGATAAAGTTCAACCGAGGCACATACTATATTCTTTATTTGAGTGAGATAGTTCAGTCGATGAGTAGGTATTTAATAATAGCACATTTTTTATACTTTTACAAATTTATTGTAAGAAAATCATAAAGATGTGCATAAAACTATAACCACCAGGATTAATCCCCAGAGCACTCTTTACAACAGTGACAAACTAGAAATTACTTATGGGAAACAACTGGGCATTTGGTAAATATATTATGGTACAACCATACAATGGAATGCTCAGTGACTTTGAAAAATGTTGTAGAACATTTACTGAATAAAAAGGTGTTTAGGACATATTGATATGTGAACAAAGTAGATGGTAAAATAACATACAGTAATGATCCCATTTTTGTAAAAAAAAAAATTGAAAAGATCTGCAAGGATATACACTAAAGTGGTAAGAGTGCTTATCCTGAGAAGGGAGTTTATGGGTGTTTAAGTTGTTTTTTGTTTACTTGTATTTCCCACTTTTTCTATAAATCACATAATTTGCTTTTATAATAAGAAAAAGTTAATCTATTACAATCCTTCATTGATTCAAACAAATCCATTGTTCAAAGTCTTAGATTTTTTTAAGAAGCAGAAACGACTTTCAGGTTGCCACAGAGCTAGTGATTTTGTCCTTGCAGAAGCTGGTAGGAGCCTTCATAATCACAGTCCACGTCTGATTTGGGGAAGAATGGTGCTTCCTGCAGCTGCAGGGTTCTCAGCTCACCTCCCATGTCCTGAGACCAAGGCAGCCCAGCCCCAGCCCAGTCCATCCTATTCTTGGTGAGTCACCAGCCTCATCCTCTTCAGAGGCATGTCTCCTTAGTCAGGGACTTTATGTCTTTGGTGAGTACAGTTAAAATCTACAAGGTAAAAGATTGTTGATGACTTCCCAAGTCCCTATAAACTCTCTGATTCCATGTAGAATTTTTTGGTTGTTTTTGTTATGTTTTGTGTACCACTCACCCTCAAAGAGTTAGCAGTTGCTTCAGATATAAAAATACTTCCATAGAAAATGATTTCCTCAACAAATTCATTTCCCTAGAAAACGCTGTGAAGCTTTAGAGACTATATACTTGTTTAAAGTCTATTTAAGTATGTGTTCTGGGAGGAACATTAACCTAGTGATATCATCATGGTATATGCAAATATCATAGAAGTGTTTGGACTCATACTGGCAATTTGATTTTGTATTATGATTTTTTTTGAGGTTAAATGTACTTGAGATTATGGATTAATGTAAGTAAATGTGTGAGGTGAATAGAATGTGTGAAATATTTCTTCCAACTGTTCTTATCCACTCTTCTCACTATTCTTAAGTTTAGAGCAGTGCTTGACAAATGTTAGCAAGCATCAGACTCACCTCAAGAGCTTGTTAAAATGCAGATTCCTGGGCTTCACCCCCAAAGCATTCTGATGCAGTAGGCACAGGGTGGAACCTGATAATTTGCATTTCTGATAACTTTTCAGCTTCTCTTGATACTGTTGGTCAGCAGACCTCATTGTGGGTAGCAAAGATCTGCATCTAGACCTTAGATATCTTCCATTCATTGTCTCATTATGTTGTAGTTCTTCCATTATTTTTAACCCCCTTCTCCACTAATGTGATAACTAGTGATAATTAGCATAAATATATTCATGGGTTACTCATCCCGGGTAATACGTCGATATCTCACAAGGATCTTCTTGAGATGCTTTATTTCAAAGAAATCAAATTCATGGTGGACATTTCCTGTATCACAAGGACGTTTATTTGGGCACAGAAGACTTTCAGTGTCTCTCACAGTGTCCATTTCTATTAACAGATGTAGGTGGACCAGTGTGTGAGTTGACAGCATTTATTGGCATTTTAAAAGACTGATAAAGATGAAGTCATATCTATAGATAAACCAAGTGGTTTAAAAAATATATATATGTATTTATATGTACACACATACATATATTTTTCTAACCAACTGCAAATAAGATGCTCTTTTCTACAACTTCATGCATCAGGATGTGTAACAGATGTCAAGTGAAGTGACAGGGTTTAGGATGATGTTCGTGAATTAAAGGGCAGATGTCAGTTTCAAGTGATGTGTTTTTGTAATCTACTGTCTCTCTTTGTTTATCTTTCAGAAACAATCTGTAAAGCAACTGTTCATCTATTTAGTCTTGGGTAGGGCATAGAAATGCAAGCTAGATCTCAAATTTAGTTTGTCATTTGCCTTCTTGAAAGGGGATGTGATTTATGTTTATAATAAAGTATTTGAAATGTCATTTAATAGGAAAACAAATGGCAGTAGGAATCCCATGAGGAAAAAAAAAGAAAAGAAAAAAGGGGCTTTGGAACTTTGAATGAGACGTTTTTATCTCACCACACTTTAAGTTACATATTTTTATTCTAATTGTAAAAATTATCTCTCTTGATATATCTTTTCCATTATTTTTTTTCCAAAAAGAATTCATCAGCTGGGTTAATGATGACACAAAATTTTAATATATGCATTAAACATTTAAGTTTTAATATGTTAACATGTCATAAGATGTGAATAATAACAATGTTTTATATATGAAGTGAAAACATATTTTATGTTAGAAATAGTTATAATGCCTGGAAAGTGACTTATATCCATAACAATTTCATTTAAATATTGCTTTTGTTCCCCATCTATCTTAGATGCAATTTTATAGTCCTTTTAAAAAATTCATTTCAGTGTGACCTCTTCGAGACTGCAACTTAGTGCCTCTAGCCTACATATCCAATTGTACTTGTATTTGCTCCTATTCAATTACCTTTTAACATTCAGAGAGTAGCTAGCACCCGGGTTTGAACTGCATTCCTATTCCGAAACTCTCCAAGAATTACAACTTTGCTTCAGTTCCACTGCAGTAAGAGAGAAAGGCAAAGAGGAATCTATCAACCTACTCAGGTGTTAGGTCCCACGGGTAGTTTTAAATATCCTGTGTCTGGTCTCTTAAGTGGTTCTTGAATGGACCTCAGAAACTTTATTCTGAAAATCATAGCATTACATTCTTAAAGGAAACCTTGAAATATTTCTGGGGAACAATGAAGGAGGTGCCTGAGTAAGGGTAAAACTATAGTATAATAGAACTACCAGCACTTTCTCATTTTTCAAAGATTTGACTTTCGTAGCTACCCTAAGACTCAGTTATTACATTTGTAAAAATAGATGATATATATCTTCCTTTATGAGGACGCAATGATAAAATGAGGAAATATATGAGTACAATGTTTGAAAAGATCTCAAATTGAAGAAAAAATTCTGGCATTATTATTACTAGGCATCTATTATGAGCCAGATTTGGGGGTTACCACACATGCTTTCTATAGATTAGAATTTTACCTCTAGTATTTTGATGATAACTCTAAAACAGCCTACCCCAGTAGAACTAGGTCAACTTCTATCTGCTTCAGAGTACAATGGTGACTGCATGGGTTGTGTACATATATCAAAACACCACATTGTACCCCATAAATGTATATAATTATGATTTTTCTATTAAAATAATATTAATAATATATATGTATATTTTTTTAAAATCTAACTGCTGCCTGGATATTATGCCTTTTAACAGAAGGAAAAAAAAATCTTAAACTGGCATTATTCATGAAAACTCACACCAAAGGAACTGTACCCGAATGTATTGTCTGATCTTTATTAGATTATAAATAACTCAACCAACTACAGAATTCCTTTGACAGGTTGCTTTTGGAATTGACTTTGAGCATGGTAGAAAGTTTCTTTTTTACTATGTCTCTTTTAATCTATGTAGATGGGATCTTGGGCAAATTGAGTGCATCTTTTAGGACTTTTACAAATATATCTAGTCTATCAAAACTCCCCCTCCAAAAGCAAAATATGCTGTCCTCCATCAAAACTCATAAGTCCTAGAAAGAAGCTGATATACTTGACCACTAATATTCACTGACTAAAAAGTATTACTCTGTAGTGTGTGTGTGTGTGTGTGTGTGTGTGTGTGTGTGTGTTTTCTTTAATGGAATGATTTGAATTGTTATAGAGGACAAAGCTTCTAGCCAAAGAAACAAATCTCTAATCATAGAATGCCGTATTTCAATGAAAAGCTAGCTGTGTGGACAGAAGTACTCAGGATGAACCACATCCTGATTCCACTAGTAACTGCCTACTTCACCTGTATGTAATCCAGTCCATCTAGCTATTTACTTGTCACTTTACTTCTCTATGTCTGTGGCTACATTGGGCTGAGCAGTGATTAGATAATAAAGGCACGGTACTGATTCATAGATACATTCTGAAAACCCTGGTATTGCCTCTGGACTATGTCAGGGCTGGCTTTTCCTGACTAAGAATAGAAGAGTGTTACCCATCAATAGTCTCATCTAGTTCCATCACTCTTATACATTTACTAAATGGAGCTCTTTCCCTCCTTATAAGTATCTTGCATCTTGACATGATTTCATCACTAAATGCATCTCAAATAATTTTACTTGAGTCACGATAGTAAGAATATAGAACAAACCTAGTGATTATTCACACACCTGCTGGATTCAGTCATAAACCTGAATGTACTCTTTGTTAATAAATGGAAAGGGAAGCTATTCCAAAAATGCCTTGTACTGGTTTGAGTCCAACTCTCTTCTCTTTCCTACCTGAGGTGGCTGTACCTGGAGTCTTAATGCCTGTTGTAGCAATGCATCCAAGAAAAATGATATGCAAAGAGGCAAGACTTGAGATTTTTTTCTTCCAGATTGTTTTGTAATCCCCTGGTTAAAAAATAATCATTGTGTTTTACAATGGAAATAAAAATGTCATTGAAATAGCTCAAAAGACTTCTTTAGAACATAAAATATCCATTAAAAACAATAATGCACTTTAACAGTTTAAGAGTTGATGAATAAAAAAATGTGGATTAAATTTTTCTTAAAATTACTCTCTAATTTCAAAAATAAATAGAAAATAAGTCTGGGAAAAAAATAATTTTTGAGGTTACCAAACCAAAGTTTGATTAATAATTCAAGGTATTCAACAAATTCTAAAATAATGAGGCTTTTAAACTTGTACATTAATTACACATATTGAATAGAGACACCAACAAGCTAAAAGCATGAGTAGCCTCATCTCCCCTTGGCGTCAGAGGATAGTAGAATAGCCTAAAATAGTATCATTTCTGATGAATGCAAACAAAATTAAATTAATTTTATTATTTCAAGCTGTCAACATTTTTAACCATCCCAAATGGAAACATTCTCATCCATCTATGATTTATTAGTACTCTTCTACTTCCCATCCATTGCCCAGTATTTGTTGTTTTTGTCACAGATTCATTGAATTATCTTTTTTTATGTTACTTGAGTTCTTTCATTTTCATGAAACCTTATTCTGAATCTTATTTAGTATAGAAACTATAGTTATAATTCAAACCTTAACAACTAAGACTTATTTTCCATTTATTTCCCAGACTGATTTTCCATTTATTTTTGAAAGTGCAGCTTTAAGAAAAATTTAATCCACATTTTTTTCTTCATCAACTCTTAAAGTGTTAAATAATTCAAACCTTAACAACTATAGTAAGAAACTATAGTTATAATTCAAACCTTAACAACTAAAATATTCTCCAGCTTTTGTTCTGGGCACAACCAATGTCAAAATTTATGAATGTCTTGTCCTGAATACTGAACATTTTCACTCAGATATTTGTTTCGAGTCACCATCTTTATTTAAAGGATGAGGTATTTTATCTTGAAATATTGGCTTTTTATTTTCCTGAGGAGAGGGAAAGAGGGAGGGAGGAGGGAGGGACTGTGAGGGGGGGAGAAGGAGGAAGGAGAATTAGGAGGAGAAAGAAGAGGAGGGAGCGTAGGAAGGCAAGAAGGAGGGGAGAAAGGAAGGAAGGGAGGGAAGGGAGGGAAGGAGGAAAACAAGAAAGGAGAAAGGAGATGAAGAGGTATGACTATTGTCTTTCTACTCGCAGCTGAAAATCCTTGGGTTTAGGCTCTTTTTAACACAGAAGGATTATTTTTATTTGCTCACATTTTTTAGTGGTGGTATTTGGAGAGGAGGGCAACAGTGTTCTTTATTTTTCACTCATTTCTTTGTTTTACCAAATAAAATGGTAAAACAGCCCATCCCAGACACTTTACTGAGAGGTTTTGTTTTGTCTTTGTTTTTTAATGTCATGCACTCCTAATGTAAACAAAAATGAGCCAAAATGCGTCAGTCTGATTTTTTAAAATCAAAATGTGCCTTTGTGATATTTGATGTTCTACTACTATTTAAGTAGACTTTCTTTAATCTCCCTTGAGCTCCTGGGACTGAGATCCAATATCCAACATTAAGCTTGATGCAGGTGGAGACCCCAGTATATCCTGTTTGGATTAAATCATTCACTTCAAGCTTTTCTTCTGACAACAAATACATATATATATATTTCTTGGTAGAAATCAAAGAAAGTGTTTGACTGTTTAATTATGAAGATAATTTTTTATAACCACATCAAAATCTTTTCCCTTGGATATTTTCTAACAGCAAAACTATTTTTATCCAGAATTGTTTTGCAATAATATTTACTGCATAGTTTTGTATAGAACTATGTTTAGGTTAATCAAAAATTTTTCATTACAGAGCTCTCTCCCCACATTTAAATTATAAAGAGACATTTCCTTTTCCAGAAATTCTCAAAATATGAGTAGATTGGAGTTTTATCCTGAGGCTGCTCCACTTCCACTGACCCAGCTCCACTGGTGCAGGTCATGGAGGTTGGCTACCATATGCCTGGCTATAAAGGAAGACTCAATAAATTTAATGGAATTAAAATCATACAAGATATATTCCCCAACCACAAATAAATTAAATTAAAAATCAACAAGATGATAAAATTTGAGAAATCCACAAATATTTGAAAATTAAGCAACACACTTCTAAATGACCCATGTGTCAACAAAGATTACAAGGAAAATTAGAAGATAGCTTTAACTGAATAAAAACAAATACAAGACGTTAAAAACTTACAGGATGAAGCTAAAGGGAAATTTATATCTTTGAAAACCTACATTAGAAAACTAAACTTCCACCTCCAGAAAACAGAAAAAGAATAGCAAACTAAACCCAGAGAATGCAGAATTAAGAAAATAATAAAGACTAGAGCAAAAACCAGTAAGAGAGAAAGCAGAAAAATAGAGAAAATTAATTAAACAAAAAGTTGGTTCTTTGATAAGATCGTTAAAATTGACAACATTTTAGCTAGAATCATCAAGGAAAAACAGAGAATATACAAATTACCAAAATCTGGAATGAAAGGCAGGACATCCCTACTGACCTTAAAGAAATTTTAAAAATTTTAAGAGATTACTAAGAACAGCTTTCTGCCAACAAATTAGACAAATTGGAAGAAACTGAAAAATTCCTAGAAAGACACAAACTCCCAAAATTGACTCAAGAAAAAAAATCTGAATAGATACATTACAAAGGAAAGGTAGAATTAGTAATGAAAATGTCTCCTACAAGGAAAAACTTAAGCCCAGACAGTTTCACTGGTAAATTCTATCAAACATTTAAATACAAATTGACAATTCATTACAAACTATTTCAGAAAAATAGAAGAGGAGGAAACAATTTTAAAAAGTTATTCTATATGGTTAGCATATCCTGATACTATAGCCAAATAAATGCATTACAAATTTTGGACAAATATCCCTCATGAATATAGATATAGACACAAAATTTCTCAACAACAAAATACTGGCAAACAAAATCCAGCAATATATGAAAAGGATTATAAACCATGACCAAGTGAGATTCATACCAGACATATAAAGTTTGGTTTCACATCAAAACACTAATTAATGTCATACACCCTATTAATGAAATCAAAAAACACATGAAAACGTCCACAGACACAGAATGGCAAACCCAAAACCCATTTATAATAAAAATTTTCAACAGATGAGGAATAGAAAGGAATATTCTCAACCTGATAAAGGACATCTACAAAAACCATAAAGCTAACATTATACCTAGCTGTGAAATATTAAATGTATTCTCCCTAATATCAAAAACAAAGCAAGGATGTCCATTCTTACCATTTCTATTTAATCTTATGCTAGAGCTTGTGGTCAGCTCAATCATACAAGAAAAAATAAATAAATAAAAGTCATCCAGATTGGAAGGAAGAAGCAGAACTATTTGTAGATGACATGATCCTGTATGCAGAAAATTCTGAAGAACACCCTCCCCCAACCCATCCCACAAAAAACCACTAAAACTAATAAATGAGTTCAGCAAAGTTGCAGAACACAAGAACAATATACAAAAAATCAATTGTATTTCTATGTACTAGTAATGAAAAATATGAAAATTAAATTAAGATGATTTCATTTTTAAGGGTGTATAGTATTCCCTTGTGTATTTATACCACCATTTCTTTATCTTTTCATCTGTTGATGGATACTTAGGTTACTTGCATATCTTGGCTATTGTGAATAGCGCTGACATGAAAATGGAAGAGCACATATTTCTTTGACATACTGATTTCAATTCCTTTGGTCATATACCCAGAAGTGGGATTCCTAGATCATATGGTAATTCTATTTTTAGGTTTTTTGGAGCATTTATATTATTTTCCTGGCTGTACTAATTTACATTCCCACCAACAGTTCACAATAGCAATGAAAAGTTTATAATATGTAAGGATAAATTTAACCAAAGAACTTCAATACTATACAGCATTTATAAGAGAAATTAATCATCTAAATAAAGGAGATCTACTTCATGTTCATGAATTGAAATACTCAATATTAAGATAGTAATTCATCTGGAATTGATCTATAGCTTCTCTGCAATCCTTAATATCCCAACAGGATTTTGTAGAAATTTACAAACTGATCCTAACATTTATGTGGAAATGCAAAAGACCCAGTATAGCAAAAACAATTTTGAAAAAGAACAGAATTGGAAGATTTATACTTTCCCATTATAAAACATAAAGTATAGACTACAATAATTAAGACAATATGATACTGACATAACAATAGACATGTAGATAAACAGAGCAAAATTGAGAGCTCATAAATAAACCATTATATTTATGATCAATTAATATTCAACAAAAGTGGCAAAGCAATTCAATGGGATATAGGACAATCTTTTCAAAGAATCATGCTAAGATAACTGGATATCTAGTTATAAAAAGATATATTTATACTACTACATCACACCATACTAAAAAATTAACTCAAAATGGATTGTAGGCCTAAATGTAAGAGCTAAAACTGTAAAAATATTAGAAGAAAATATGGGAGTAAATCTTGTGACTTTGAGTTAGGCCAAGATTCCTTAATTATTAATATAACATTAAATTTACAAGTGAAAAAAGAAAAAAAATTGACAAATTAGAGTTTATGAAAGTGCAAACTTTTGCACTTCAAAAAATTTTGCACTTAAAAGTGAAAAGACAGGCAACAGATTGGGAAAAAATATTTATGAATCATATACCTGATAAAGACCTTTTACCCAGAATATATAAAGAACTCCTACAATTCAATGATAAGAAAAACAGCTCGATTTTAAAATGCACAAAAGATTTAAATAGACATTTACCAAAGATAACATATGATTGAAAAGATGTTTGACATCATTAGACATAAGGGGAAATATAAATTAAACTATAATGAGATGCCACTTTATAGACACTAGAATGGCTTTAATCTAAAAGCCAAATATCATTCAATATTGGTAAGAATATGAAGAAACTGGGATCTTCATACATTCCTGGTGGTAATGTAAAGCAGGCAACCTCTTCAGGGGTTTCTAAAAAGCTAAACATGAACTTATCATATGACCAAGAAATTTTCCTTTGCTATCCACAACCACCACCACCCCAAATGAAAATATACAACCACACAAAGACTTAGACACAAATGTTCACAGCAGTGTTATTCATAATAATCAAAAACTTGCCACAATAAAAATGTACTTCAACTGAATGGATAAACAAAATGTGCTATATCTATATAATGGAGTACTTATTCAGTACTAAAAAAGAATAAGCTACTAATACATGCTAAAATATGGCTGAACCTCAAAAACATTATTCTAGAAGCTGATGCAAAAGAGTGGATATTGCATCATTTCGTGTATATGAAATGTCCAGGAAAAGTAAACCTATAGAGGCATAGATCTGATCATTGGTTGTCTAGGGACGGAAGGTAGGAGCAGAGATTGATTGAAAATGGTTACTGGGATCTTTTTAGGTGATAGAAATATTCTAAAACTGGATTGTGGACTACAAAACTCTGTAAATTTACTAAAAATGATTGGATAGTTTGCTTAAAATAGATAGATTTATAGTATGCAAATTATACCTCAATAAAATTGTTTAAAAATATCTACTGGGAATAGTATAATCTCCATTATCAAAATATTTTATTGCACATACTATACCATAATTTTTAATTAAAATGAGACAAAATAATCATTTAATTTTATAATATAGCTGCAAAAATATCTTAAATAAGCTTTATGTATATAACTTATAAATTCTGAAAATCTATCTGAAAATATATTTCTATGTTATAAAGAATAAATTAATAATTATTAATAAAGTTGAATTTGTGTTTGCGTGAAACAATTGATTAAATCATACTATCCTGACTAGAGATTTAAATGTACTTGAGTGAAATAAAATTCAAGCTAACTGGGATATTTTGAATATAGATATATTCTCAAACTAAGTAGTTGAGTATTCTAGCTATGGCTTTTATATTTATTATTAAACTGGAGGCCTCAGTTGCATGGTATTTATAAAATTTGCGTGGTGAATGTTAGACAACTAAATTCCAAGAATTTTAGATTAAATCAAGTATATTGTTTAATATAAATTGAGTTCTGTTATGAGCGTTTTTCTGTTGCACGAGTTACAATATCATACACTTTAAAATAGAAACTCAATTTAGATGCAATACTGCCACTAACAAAGAAAACAAGAAAACAATCCTCAGATAAAAGAGAACTTAAGATGTATAATCTTGAAGGAAATATAACCCTAGGATTTTAGGTTGGCTCATAATTTTCGGTCCTTAATTTCTTCTATTTACCCTGCTCTATGGGAATAAAAAATGTAAGTATCCCTGAGTTATCCTGTGATATATTAGGCATTAATGAATGCCTAATGAAATGCATGAATGAAAAAAATGCATGAATGCCTAATGAAATGAATGCATGAATGAAAAAAAGTTTAGTAAATATTCAGGACATACATTTTTGTTAACAAAAGTTAAAAGAAGATTTCTAATTATATTCTCACTTCCTTTTTATATTCTGTTAAAAATAAAGTATGGAGGCAATTTCTATACCACAACAGTGGTTTGATATATGTTGAGAAGACTTAGAAAAACTGGGGATTAAAGAGATATTTTCAACTTTAAAACATCCCCTTGGTACTATAACAGTCTTCCATGTTTGCCCCAGGAGATGGGACCGGGATATGGCCTTGGCCAGCATTGTAGGCTGGACTTAAGATCTAAGGACATTATTTTTTAAAAAGCCACATCCAAGAAGAAGGTGAGATGAATAACTACAAAAATCAGGGTTATTTTCATTCCTAATTGGTCCTCCAATGCCATTTCTTATAACTTGATGCTGAGGCTAACCCCTGACATTCCTGTTTTACCAGCAAGTCCTGGTAGAACCCTCTGAGAATTTTCACATTCCAGGGTACTCAAAATATTCAACCACTGGCCTGAGGGCATAGGTAAACTGCATGAAAAAATGTTCCAAATGCCCATGACCTCTAGTCCTGCTACACTACCTTCTCTCTCCCAGCCTGCAGTTATGACCTCATTGGGAGTTCCCTATAACCAACTAAGGAAGAGAAAATACAGGCCTGGTTACAGATGGTTATGCGTGATATGCAGGCACCATCTAAACGTGGATAGCTACAGCAGTTCAACCTTGCCTTGGGCCATTCTTAAAGAACAGTGATGAAGGAAAATCCTCTCAGTGGGCAGAAATTTAAGCAGTGCCTCTGGACATTTGCCTGGAAGGAGAAATGGCCAGACTAAGGCCAAACTGGCAATAGTCATTGCTGAGTGCCCAAAACGCCAACACTGGAGACTAACACTGAGCCCCCCCCAAATCTGTCACAATTCACGGCTGGCTGGGTGATCAGCCAGCTAACTGATGGCAGCTCGATTCCATGGAGCTACTTCCATCGTGAAGTGGGTAACAATTTATTCTTATTGGAATAGATGTTTATCCTGGATATGGATTTCCCTGACCTCCACACTACGCTTCTGCCAAAACTACCATTGGTGGACTTACAGAATGCCTTATTCAATATCATTGCATTTCATCCAGCACCGCTTCTGATTAAGGAGCTCACTTTACAGCAAATGAAGGGTGGCAATGGGCCCATGCCCATGGAATTCACTGATCTTCTGAGGTTCTTCACCATCCTGAAGCAGCTGGCTTGATAGAATGGTGGAATGACCTTTTAAAGACTCAGTTACAGCACTGGCTGGGTGGAAGTGCCTTCCAGAACTGGGCCAATGTTCTCCAGGTGGCTGTATATGCTCTAAACCAGCATCTAAGATATGGTGCTAATTCTCCCACCGCCAGGATTCATGGGTCCAGGAATCCAGATGAGATCAGCAGCACTCACTATTGCTGCCAGGGATCCATTAGCAAAATATTTCCTTCTCGTCTTTGTGATCTTGGGCACTGCTGGTTTTAGTTCCAAAGGGAGAAACACTTCCATCAGGAGACATAACAATGATTCTATTGAGCTGGAGGTTAAGATTGTCAGCTAGCCACTTGGAGCTGTTTATGCCTCTAGATCAACAGACAAAGAAAGCGGTTGCAACCCTTGTTGGAGAGACAGATCCTGATTATCAAGGGAAAATTGAGATTGTGTGTCAACTTGGTGAGGCTGTAATCCTTAGTTACGCAACCACACATTGGTCTAGGTATGCTGTGAAGGTGTTTTGTAGAGGTGATTAAAGTCTACAATCAATTAACTTTAAGTGAGAGGAATATCCTAGGTAATCTGAGTGAGCCTTATTCAAATAGTTGAAAGGCCCTAAGAACAGTACTGAGGAGTCCCAGAAGAAGAAATTCTGCCTGTAGGCAGCAACTTCAGCTCATGCCCAAGTGTTCCAGCCTGTCCCTCCTGATAGCCTGCCCTTCAGATTTCAGACTTGCTTTGTCATCCCCCTCAATTGCATAAGCCCACGGTCCCCAAGCCCCAGGCCTGGGCCATGAACCAGTACCAGAAAATTGTCTTCCATGAAACTTAGGAACTGGAGTGGACACGGGGTGGCGGGGGGGCGGGTCCGGGGGGGCAGCAGGAGGTGAGCAGCAGGCAAGCGAGGGAAGTTTCATCTGGCTTTATCTGTATTTACAGCTGCTCCCCATTGCTTGCATCACCGCCCCCCCATCCCCATTTGTGGAAAAATTGTCTTCCATGCAACCAGTCCCTGGTGCCAAAAAGGTTGGGGACCACTGGTGTAAGCCAATTCCTTCTACTAAATCTCTTAATATAGATCTGGTCTGTCGCTCTGGTTGAACCCTGGCTAATACAGCCATTTAAAAAGCAGATACCTTTGGACAAGTAACATATTAAAGTTTCTGATGGACATTGTCACTGAAATACCACCATTTTGTCAGATCATTTTCCAAGGGATGGACTGCTGAATACAGAGCTGTGAGGGAAATGACAGGAAGAGACGAAGGAGCAACTGGGAATGGCCCGCCTCTTAGAATTGGAGTGGTAATGACAGGCTCTAGACAACCAAAAAGACTGCGGGGGGCAGGGGGGAGAGTTGTGTGATTAACGAAGGGATGATTAGGCATAAGGAAGACCTATGCACTGAAAGGTAGGGAGGGTAGCAAAGGCAGAATTTAGGCTTTCTCTTACAGCCAGTCCTGGCTATAAGTCCAAAGTAAAGTGGGATTCTGTGATTATAAGAGCAGAGCCTCAGGGACATATCAGTAAGGCCAAGCTGCCATTGTGACCCTGTCTTGCTTGCTTTCTGCTTTCTAATTTATTTTCTTCCTCCTCTCCTCTTTTTCTCCTCTTTATTGTCATTATCATTATTATTGTCAATAGCTATCATTTTTAGAAACTCAACAGGACTGGCAACTGAAGTTTGAGAGTTTTCTGTATTTTATCTCCTTTAATACACAATGATCTTGTGAGATAGGCATTATTCCTCTGGGGGCTACAGAGGAGAAACCCATTGCCCAAGGCACTTGTGTAAGCCAATTGCCTGAGAACACCTGTCTGTTGTTACCCTGTTCTCTCTACCTATAAAAACTGGGCTCTCAACCATTGCATTATCCTGCACTCCAAAGGGAAATAAGTTCCGTAGAGTCAGCACTAGTGGCCAGATAGAAGACAATTTACAGCCCATGAAGCCACAGTTTAAAAAGGACTTGGAGAGATGACAGGGCTTTGATTTTGAGTTTCTGGTCTGCAGAAACCAGGATGCCCATCTGACTTCCATTCTCTGCTGATTACTCTCTGCTACTGAAAAATTGATACACATCCTTCCTTTTTGTCTCATCTAGTGCCATTTTTTCAACTTTGGCCGGTTTGCTGGAGCAGATTCTTTTCAGCATACATTCAGCCATGTGCAATGAGAACAGGGAAGATGGGGGATGGGTTTTTGCACACGTGGCACGTAATAGACTCACTTTTCCTTGTGGGAATGCTAAAGTAAGGAGGAACACCTTTCCCTATATCACCTAATCAGATAGTCTTTTCAAAGCTTTCTCTAGCTTTGGGATAATGGATTTGCATATTCACACTCAAAGAGATTTACTGTTTCCCACCCTGCCCCGCCCCGTAATCAGGGAAACTCACAGGTAATATCATCTTCTGAGAAACCCGAATGGGGTAAAGTACACTAATTCAAGTAGATGATATGGGAGTCATGATAATATTAAGGAGCAAAAAGAGTATTATTTCTCGCTATTTAAATTTTAGTGTTTCTTTTTCCTGTAGTCTCATCCAGTCTAATTTTTTAAATATCTTAGGAAACTTTTCTGCATCCTCATTTGTTTTAACATCGTCAAATGAGTTTTATCAAAGTAGAAGTTCTGAAATTGCAGGTTCCTGTGTTCATCTCTTTTCTCTTTTCTCATTCTTGACTGTGTGTGCCAATTAATTTCCTGAGTGGGGAAATCACTGCCAGATTTTTGTTCCATTTTTAAAAAATATTTTCCATGGACTAGGGATGGAAATAGGAATACTGTTAGCTTCTTAGCAACTGAGATTTCCAAATTATTTCTAAAAATTGAGAAATCAGATGTTCTCCCAAACTATAAGGGCAACTAGTAACTTTGCCTAATCCCAGACATGTGCTTTCTATAAATATGAAAAATATTCAGTTATTCAACTTGAAAATTTTAATTTTGGCTAAGTTTATTACTTAAGACACTATGTTTTCTAGAAATAATTTGTTCTTATCATGGCTATTGGGGTTTCAGCAGTTTCTTAATTACAGTAGGTATATTGTCAGGAAAGACTTACATGGCTTGTGTGTGCATGTGTGTTTCACACCATTAATGTCTGCTTAAAATTAATTAACAATACTAAGAATATGAATCAATAATAGTAAAATTAGAGCAGAATGCTGATAATTATGATAAAAGCAAAGTTTATTTTTATTTCTGTTCTTTTAATCCTAAAGTTGTCACAAAATATGTAGCTCTTGAAAATAAGATATTGTTGAATTGGTAATACCTTCCTTTCCTTATTCAACCAGCAATTTAGCACTTTTCCTCTTAACTTTTAGGCATACTCAAACTTCCTAAAAAATTGTCTCCAACTAATATCCAATAAATCACAGACTTTTGAGGAAAAGTTTGTTCATGTTCTCTCTCTGTCCCTTACTGAGTAGTATTGGGCAGGTCAGTTAACGCGTCTCCACTTCAGTTTCCACATCTGCAAATTGGCTGTGATATTGCCTATTTTAATGGGTGATTGTGATAATAAATTGATATATTGAATGCAAAACAATTTATCAAGTAGAGGATTATAAATTCAAGCTATTAATAGTTATGTTGAAACTAAGAGAATGTGATGGAATTTCTTTTCCTAAACTACTTCAAAGTCTTATAACTATGGCTGCAAAAGTGGTATATCCTTCTTGTCTCCTTCTCCATAATCAGTCCTGACACTGTGAAATTAGAAACCCTATGGCTTGTGGGCAGACCAGCCCTAGCCTCCCTACTTACTAGTTGTATGACCTTGAATAAAATGTTAAGCCCTTTTGAGACTCAGTTCTCTCCTCTGTAAAATAAAAAAAAAAGGAATAATACCTTTATGGCAGGATGGTGTGAAGCTTAAGTGACTTGATGCACGTGAAGCATCTGGCGCAGAGTGACACATACAGTAGAGATTGGCACTGTCCTGCCTCACCTGAATATAACCACTGAATAAATTCAAATTATTATCACTTGGCTCTTACCTCTATCACTGCCTCTCTCTCTCATTTATTGTTTTAAAGTATAGGACTTCATGGCTTTTAAACTGAAGATTAACTTGAAAATATAAATTGCTTATTTTCTCATGAGGATACTAAATCAAAGTGTAGTATCCATTCCTATCCCTGACCATTCAAAATATGAAGTTATCGTTGGTAACTAACATGAATTGTTATTTTTAATCAATGCATTATTTTATAATAAAACATAGTTGTTTGATAGTTAACTTTGTTGTCTATTTTAACCAAATTTTTCCACTTGATGTAGTTAAAGATGCTGAGTTATTTTTATATATATATATTATTGGGAACACATGAGTTGCTTCTCAAAGGGTCTCAGGCATTCTGTGTTTCCCAAGATGTTTAATTCAGAAGTATAATCTTGGGCTTGAAAATGCTAAAGTAACCTACCTCACTCCATTCAGACAGACCTCAGTTTACCTCACAGCACCCGAACCCACCGTGATCCTGAACTTCCCTAGGCCCCAGTGTCTCATCTGTAAGATTGAGATGAAAGTATCTCAACCTTTGGATTTGTTTTAAGAGCAATACTTATAAAGGTCTAAACATGGTGCTAAGCACATACTAAATATTTAACACACGATTTTGGTTTTTTTTGTTTTTTTTTTTTTTGTTATTGCTGGTTTTGGTGTGTTTCTTTTAACCAAACAAGGATTTTTTAATCCTTCTCTTTCTCATTGTTCTTTTTCTTCTTTCTCTCCTCCCTTTCTTTCTTTCATAATTCCTTGGCTCCTTCTATTCTACAAGTCTTTCATTCCGAAATTGTTGTTTTTGTTCTTCTCCATTTCTTAGGCCATTATTTGCCAGGTACCTCCCAAATACCTCTCGTTGTGATAACCAATGGTCAGCAAAGCCAGACTCATTTCTAATTGCACGTAGATTGTATTCCGGTGGAGGAAGCATATATTCATCAAACAATCATGTAAACATGAGAAATTCCTACTTTGACACGAACTACAACAAAGAGGTACAACCCTGCTCTGAGAACACGTAATAGGGAAAACGGACGTAGTCAAAGAATCAAAGGAGGCTTCCTTGAGCAAGGGACACTTGATCTGAGTGCTGAAGGATCGGGTGGAGTTACCTAGGTGAAGATGCACGGTAGGAATGTCCCAGCGGAGGGAACAGTGTGTGCAAAGGAAGGAAAGAACATACATAGTATGAGGGATTGAAAGCAGAGCTGGAATGGCCAAAGCCAGGGCATGAGGAAGGACAAGGAGGGAGCATCTGGTGAGGGCACACTGGCCGTGTTGAGGAGTTGGATTTGTCATAAGGACAATGGGAGGCTGAAAGAGTGACATGGACAATTTTTTTGAACGGTCATATATGTTTAAAACTCTTGCTTTAGAATGGATTAAAAGGGAGCCAGAGTGGATGCAGACAGACTCCTGGGAAGCATACTATTGTATCGGCATCTTTGAAAATGATATTGAGAGTATGGTCGAGGAGGTGGACTGAAGATCATGAAAACTATCTAGGAGGGAAAAATCAATGGGATTTGCTGACGGATTTGGGAAAGGAAAGTATCAAAGATGACCCAAGATTTCTGATGTGGATGGGCTAGATGGTGTTTTTGGAGGAGAATGTGTGTAGGAAGGGTGAGGGAATATAAATGAGTTCTAATTGGACAATTTTAGTTTCAGAGGGTTTTGAGTTTCCAAAAGAAAATGTCAAGAAGGCAGCTGGATATATGGGTCTGGAAATCTGAAGACATTTGGGCTGAACCTGTACATTTGTAGATAGTCTATAAATATCATGCAATTCAAACCACAAGCATGCTTGAAATCGATAAAAGAGAAAATATATAGTGAGAATAAAACAATCCCTAAGATCACCATTTCATGTTCAAGTTAGATGAGGCTGGTTCTAAAAAGAAAACAGAGAATTAGCAGCAGAGAGGTAGAGGTAAAACCTGGCAAGGGAGGGATCTAAACGCCAAGGAAATTTATTAAAGTGTAGTCAAAATCTTTGAATGCAGCTGAGAGAACTTGTACAAAAATGACTGGAAATCTTTCTTGGATTCTATGATCTAGATGTTATTAACCTTAATGAAAACTGTTTCAATGGTATGAAGTAGACAAATCCATATTGGCATAAGGTAAGGAGGTGGAGACGATGACGAAGATAATTCTTTTGAGATGTTTGGCTATGTAGTAGAGAAGACAAAGAGGGAAGTTACTGGAAAGAGATGAGATGTCTAGGGAGTATTTGTTAATGCTGTTGTTTTATAGAGGAGACATGAGCACAGTGAAAAGCCAGTGGAAAGTTCCAGTTGAGAGAGAAAGTGAGAGATTTAGAGATAGAGAATGGGAAATTGGATGTAGAAGAGAGAGAAGACTTGATTACAATTTAAGACTCCTGAGGATGGAATGCATGGCACAGATGAAGAGATTAGCCTTAGGTAAAAGGAATGACATTTTTGAACTTTAGCAAAAAGAAAACAAGATAATAAAACTCATGCATAGATAATAATATATATTTATAGTCAATTGCATATGAGTACAGGGTGTCCCAAAAGTCACCATATGTGGAGAAAATGGGAAATTATAGTTAAGTATATCTTTACTTACAAAATATTCATTACAAAATTTTACAAAATTTTTCCTTTATATGGACACTTTTGGGACACCCTGTATAATAAACAATGCACATTATTATTGATGTTTTGTATGCAAGGCACCTCAAGGTCAAATGATTCATCCTACAAGCACCACATTCATGAGAAACCTGAGAGTTTAGGAATGGATAAAATCCGAGATAGAAAACTCTCTGCTTCCAAGAAGCAGATTAAAATAAGGAAACAACTATAAAAATGATAAAATATTAAAATTCATCCCTCTTGGCTGATCTTACTAAGTATAACACTACTGTGAAAAGGTTTTGCAAGATTGGCTTTGAAGAACTCAAAGTTGTCTGAGATTTATAGCATAGAAGTACAAGTTAGAGAGTGTGAATCTGTACTTTTCTCTGCCTTCAGCCAAGACATGGAGAATGAGACTCAAGACATTCATGTATTCATAGAAAATCAGGACATAAGTGGGGAAACAGAACAATTTAATTAGCATGATCCTCTAGGTAGGAGTAAATGGTCTATTTGTATCAGGTTAATGAACTCTTCCAGGGTGCTCAGTAGAAACATGGTGCCTTCAAAGGACTCATTGACCTCACAGGGATGAGCACTTTTTCTATCAGAGAGCCCCTTATTTACCAATCTTTACACTCTGCAGGAGAAGGCCACGTGTTTATGAGGTATCAGCTTCCCATAGGTAAAGGAAGTACTTTCCATGGTTTACGCCCTGACACACACAACAAACATAAAAACTTCTGGCAGAATTGTTTTCCTTCCTATAAGTGAAGTGATGCTGCATAGCATTTTAAAATTTCATCACTGTAAAATAGATATAAAATAACAGTAATTTTCTATACTATGTGAAATCTCTGGACTACAGCTGGGTGTTATTCAGTATTGAGAGATGTGTGGTCAAAGTCAGAGTAGGGATGGGCCAGTGGTTGGTGATTTTTTCATCTATACAGTTGCTGCCTCTTTTTCAGAGATGAGGCATAGCGACGTTTATTTTATACCTCTCTGAGCATTCATACAGAGAATAAGCATTTGTGTGTCCTTACTGTATACTAAGCAAATATTACTCTGGGCCATGATGAGGGAGGACAAAAGAAACAAAGATATAACTGAATATGTAATCATTTATATGGTTTTATTTGAAATATTCCCTGCTTTCTAGGTCTAAACTAAAACAGATATAAGAAAAACAGAAAAATGCAGTATTAAGTCTTTTCCCTTTAATTTAACAACTCTCCATGGTGCTCTCACTTTTCTGTATGTCTTATGAGCATAGGGGGTATTTTTTCAAGGATGGGTGTAGAACAAATAGTCTTGGAAATTAGAAATAGTGTTCCCTTCTGGCAAAAAAGGCCTAGATGCTTGCAGCCCCTTATAAGACTTTCAGGTTTCTCGGTTTCCTTAGCTGTAACACAAACCTACTGCACATGCAGGATTCACCAGAGCCCTTCAATATTCAAATTAGGATTTGGGAGGCCAGGGGATTCAGCACAAACATGGTGCTCATGCTGATTGTAGTGCTGTGAGTTGTAAATTTCTTTGTCTCTGAACCAGGAATTTCATGTCTTCTGCCAGGATCCATGAAATTATGGCAGGCTAACTTGTTCATTTGCAAGTTGGTTAAAAATCCCAGACATATTTCAGTTCTTTATAATCCTTCCCCCTTAATTTCTTTATATTGTTTCTTCTCTAGGAACAACTATGTAAGTCATTTGGGGTTTCTGCCTTACCTCTCAGAAGAAAAATACAAACAATTTGACTAAACAAGCTTATGGCTGAACCAGAGATGATGTTGACACCCTGCAGGTGTGGATTCTGTCTTTAAACTTCTATCATGTCTAAGATCACAACTGAGGAAATTCAGAAATAATTCCTAATCTTGAGAATTTTGAAATCTTGAGAAATTAAAACTTTAGATAAATGTTTTTTATTCTGTTAAATGTTTAACGTTAATCTTTTGGAGCTTTGTTTAACAATTGTTTAATTATTCTATTTTGTAAGTTTACATATATAAATAGCATATAAAAATAGAGATCTATCTAAATATTCACAGTAGTCTTGTTTTACCCTATTCTTATGTTATTTTGTTTTATGCCTGCTAGACCCTAAAACCTTAAAGAAGAAACTATGGCAATTTCTCTTCTACCACTCTTGACTAGCATAGTGTGTTGCCAAAAGAATTCAGGTCATAAATAAAAAACAAAAAATCCCAAATTAACTACATCTTTTCTCATTGCTCAACAACCGTCAAACAACAGAGAAATTTGTTTTGGATGAAGCACTAACATTCCTTCTTCCGTTCCCAGCCCCGCTCCACACAGTATGCAGTTCTTCACTGAGCACTGATTGATGTCAGTGTGAAAATTCTTAGACAGAAGACAAGAAATGTGTCATGGGTTTTCTGTTTCTTCAAGCTTCTGATTAGGCCCAGAGCCAGCAATGACACAGACTTAGCCCTATTCTCCCCATGAATACAGAGAAAGAAGAATTTCCTTGAGCTGCAAGAATACTCTATTTCTCACACATAATAACTAAGGCTCAGCAGCTTATAAAAAGGCACGGTACAGGGCATGTTAGGACAAGGAAGAGCAGTAAGTTATTTCTATGTCTTTCCTCTGTATTCTTTCATAATTGGGACAAGACCTTAGCTGACAAGGAGCTGGCAGAACACTGGGGACAGCTGGTGTTCAGGAACCAATGCAGTCCCGTCCCCTCAGTCATTTATTCAACCCATATTTATTGAGTATCTGCAATGTGGCTGCACAGTTGTAGTGTCTGCATTATTGTAGTTTCTGGGGATAAACTGGAAAGCAAAGCACATACAGACCTGTCCTCCTTAAATGTATAGTCAAGTGGAGATGGCAGATATAGAGGAACTAACACATGCTATTGAAATTTTAAAAAAAGAAAGCTGACTTAGTCTAAGGATAGGGATGGACTAATGTAGACTTCCTAGAAGAAGTGACACACAAACTGAGAACTGAAGGAGGCATAGACATTAAACTAGGAAACAAAATGGGAAGAAAATACATTTATGGTGCAAAGACACTGAGGCAAAAAGTCCAGTATGACTGGACTATAGAGAGAAAAGAGAATAGTTTATGATGAGACTGAGAAGGTATGCAGGGGATAGATAAAAAGCCTTTTAGGCTTAGCAAGGATTCTTTTAGGACAATAAAAATCCATTTTTATATACAGTGTTTGCAAAAAATAACTCTTGCTGTAGTGTGAATTGTAGACTGAGAGAGCAAGAGAAGGTGTGTAAGACCAGTTGAGAGCCTTGCTCTGGCCAAGGAAACAGTTGATGTTGGGTTAAACCAGGGAGAAGACAATGGAGATAATTACAGGTGGACAGACCCTAGAAATACTTAACAGATGCAATCAATATATTTGGGTAATTAATTGAGCATAGGAGAAGGGAGAGAGAAAGGGGACATAGGACTCCCAAGTGTCTAGAGCAATCAGCTGGGAAGATGTTATTTGCCATGTAGAGAACATGAGAAGAGGGTCAGCATTGGAAGGACAAATGAGGAGGTCTGTTTTTGACACACCGAGTCTGAAGTATGTGCTTTCACCTACATGGTTCTGGAGCTAAGGAGAGAAGTCGTGTGTTGGAGATGAAAATGTGGGTTCTGGCAACATTTAGGTAGTAAAGACTTGTCAATGGTTGGGAACCTGTTACAAGAAAAGAAGAAAAGAGCTTAGGTCAGAGTCCAGAGAAAAGCATAAATTTAATGGATGAGCAGAAAACATGAGAAATAACTGGCAAAGAAGATTGGGAAATGGGCAGAGAGGAAGAAAACCAAGAGAATACGGTGGTATGGAAACCAAGGGAGAGAGAGTTTCAAGAAGAATGTGGTTAACAGTAGGGAATTGTGCTGAGAGTCAACATGAAGATTAAGAAATGTGGATTTACCAATAAGGAGGATATTGATATTTCACAATGAAAACCAGAGAAGAAGTAAATTCATTAAGAAAGAAAAAAAGAAAAAAAGCCAAGAGGCAAGACCGGAACTTGGAAGAGAATACCAGGAAACCATTAAAGGGAAGATAGATTAGAAAGGAGTATGGCTGAAGGCCATGGTAGAGAAACCAGAGACAGACTTATCTGGAATCCAGGAAATATTTATGTAGAACACACCCCAAGCTGGTGACTTTTTATTATGAAAGTCTCTCGCTTTATATTTATCTATAACAACTTGTGAACATTACTGAAAACATTTATATTTTATCTTCATCAAATATTTCACGTTGAATACTAAAATCTATATAGCTACATATTGAAAAATATATTCCTACAATAAAAAAAATAACTATTGATTTATTACAAATTTTAGTTTGGATCATTACATAACACATAATTTAAGCTAGTTGAAATCAATTTTCTCACATTAATTTAACCATGATTTTATTATTTTTTAAAATGTTACTTCATGAAGTCCCTACATTCCAGAATTTTAAGAATCATGTGAATCAAATATTTGGATTTACACTAACCCATCCATTGTTTGTTATTACTTTCGTTATAGAAAAATACAAAAGCATTGCTGTTTTCTTCTGATCTATATTTTTCTCTGTAATGTGAAAACTTAAACACTTTTGTGACATATGGTGTATGGTAGGTCTTACCTGATTGAGTACAAAGTCTACTTCAATTATTTTTAACCAATTTAATTATAATTAGATACCTAATTTATGAAAAAATTTTAGTAATTAAGGGTTTATATGATTCATTATCAAGTGATTCCATATATCAAGTCATTTATTTTATATACTTCATACATAACAAACAGATACTGGACATAGCTAGCTCATTGGTTTAAATTGTTTGAACTTTCACCTCTCAGTATGAGCAACTGGGCTCGGACAGAACCGGCCTATTGCAAAACCCAAAATGACCTTAATGCTCTCCAAGAGAGTCCAGGGCATAAACTAGACTGGAATTGCTCACACAAAGAAAAACCAAAGGCATAGATTTATGTATGGACAGACTCAAAAACAGTAGAGGCAATCTAAAACGTCTACTCAAAAGATGAACAGAAAGTTAAGAACTTTGAATAATCAATGTCTCTGCAAATCAAATCAACATCAACAAAGTAAAAAATATATATTCTGGAGAATTAACAGGGGTTGGAGCCAGGGGAATCCTCTCAGGAGAGAAAGCCAAGCATCTGAAGCTCTAACTTAGTTATAAGGAAACTGGCTTAGACACCATATCCACAAACATTAGTGCTCCTAACCAAAGGATTTCTGTTGTTATTTGAGTTATGGCGGAAAAAATTCTTCAGGTTTCTCAATTACACTTTTTTTTGGGTTTTCTTTTATTTTACTTTTGTAGGTGTACTTTAATCAAAATAATCTTCAACTCAGAACTCAGAAAAACTGAATTTATATTCCAACACTGCCAATTACTTGTTCTGAACAAATTATTTCAACAAATCTAGAGTTTAATTTATTCATCTATAAAGTGGAATTGGCTGATGCCTGTAATCCCACACTTTGGGAGGCCAAGGCAGGAGGATCAGGTGGGGTCAGAAGTTTGAAACCAGCCTGAGCAACATAGTGAGACCCTGTCTCTACAATAAATATAAATTAAATAAATAAATAAATAAATAAATAAATAAAATGGAGCTCACACACACCCAATACACTGGACCATGTAAATGTTAACAAAATCTAATATTATAGCCCATCAATTATTTCTGTTGTGTTAAAAAAAAAAACTAATAAAACTGCATTTCTGCCAGCTGGGCATGTTGGCTCACGCCTATAATCCTAGCATGCTAGGAGGCTGAGGGGGAGGATTGTTTGAGCTCAGGAATTCAAGACCAGCCTGTGCAAGAGCGAGACCCCCATCTCTACTTAAAAAAAACAGAAAAAACTAGCTGGGCATGGTGGCATGCACCTGTGGTCCCAGCTACATGGGAGGCCGAGGCAGGAAGATCAGTTGAGCCCACTAGTTGGAGGTTGCAGTGAACTATGATGATGCCACTGCACTCTAGCCTGGGTGACAGAATGAGACCCTGTTTCAAAAAAAAGAAAAACTGCATTTCTTTAATTAAACTTTTTTTATTATGAAAAAAGAAACATTATTTCTATTGCTCATAATAATTAAGACAGCAAATATATATATGTACTAGTCACAGGAGGTCTATTACTCTGTTTAGGGAGACTGAATAAAGAAAATGTATGAGTTGATGTAACATTGCTTTTGAGTTTAGAATAGAGGGTTATAGATCACTCTCTTCACACAAATAGTTGTATCTTCAAACTTAGGACCATAAAAGTGAATAGTTAGGCAACTTAGTCTGGACCCATGTAGGAAAACCATGAATGTATCTGATGCCCTATCTCTGTGCATTAGTTTTCTATTGGTGGATGACAAATTACCACAAACTTAGAAGCTTAAAATAGCCCAAATTTATTATCTTAGTGTTTCCCTGGGTCAGGATTCCAAGTACAGGTTAGGTGGCTCCTCTGCTCAGGGTTTCATAAAGCTGAAATCAAGGGTCAGCAGGAGCTGTGGTCTCATCTGGACCTCAGGGCTCTTCCCAAGCTCACTGTTGGTCATACTGAATTCTATTGGCAGAATTCAGTGTAATCTCCTCACAACTTAACAGCTTATTTCATGGAAGCCAGCAGGAGAATCCCGCTCTAGTATGGTAAGAAGGAGTCTTACATGACATTATGCAATCATGGGAGTAACTACCTTATCATGTTCACCAGTCCCACTCAGACACTTAAGGAAAATGACTATACAGGTCATGTATACCAGAGAGTGGAAATCTTGGGAGCCACTTAAAAATTCTGCTTCCTTATCACATTATGGTAATTTATATGACGAATATGCCCCTGAGATTGTTCAACCTTTTCAAAATGGTAACAAACCAGATATGCCAGATAATCCAGATAAATCAACAGCCTTCAGTCCACTAGAAAAAACACTCAAAACATCACTAATGAAGGCCAATTATTAATATGAAGGATTATCCCTGCTGTGAGGCAATGGTTCTATTTCTGTAATCGTCTGACCAGGTTTTGGTGTAAATTAGAAAAGGACAGGCAGGACACTCAGCTTGGGGAGAGGAGTACTGCCTCCATTTCAGCCTCCATTGCCTGCCTCGCTGAGTGCAATCCAAACACCTGTGTGTGGAGGCCTTTTCCATTGCCAGAAGGTCTGGAGTTGGAGCCAGAGCATCAGCTCTGCTTCTTTAGAGTTATGTGACCCAGCACAGGAAGACCCATCTTTCTTCTAGAGGAAAGATTTCCCATCTCCTAGAAGGAAATAATTATAACTTCCCTACCACATGGATTATTTCAGGGAACAAATAAAATAATGTCTATGAAAGTGCTCTACTAACTATAAGGCTCCATAATCATGTAATCAGTCAGAGTGGTAGGCTGAACCATATGAAATGGCCATTCTATAGGTCAAAATAGTTGAGTATTAGCAATTTAATATAGTTCAACATAACAAAAGCATTTTTTTAAATGTTTCTCATTCTCAGGGAATATTGGTAAACATCCCTTTTGAAAACTTGTCCTCTGGGCCTCTTGCATCAGCAGAAGTCATCTAATAAATGTTTAGGGTCTTAAAATTCATAGCTCAGAAGGAAATCCTTCCCAGGCAGAAAGGAGGAAATCTTGTGCTCCCTAGAGTTTTTAATGATGATCATACAATCTTAAGTATTATTAAAAGAATATTCCCAAAAAAGTATTGAGAAAGTACCCTAATGAATAATTAAAATAATACTGAAAACCTTGTTTTTATACTTTTGTAAAAATTGAATTAAATTTTTATGCCAATAAACTATGCCAACTTGTTATTATACTGAGGCTTTCCTTTGCTAAGGGTGTGGTTTATGGAAACCAAACATCTGTTCTGATGTATAACTGGTGGAACTTTAGAACTATGTCCTTTGTGGGCCAGTAATGGCAGGATGGCCATTGGAAATACAAGTCCTGAGCTGAACTGGGGGATTTTAACTTTACAGATGACTTGCCGGTAAGGAGGGAGATTATTTTATAATTGTTCACTCTCAGGTCTGGAAATGATATCCGAATGTCATTACACTAATATCAAGCTTTTGACTTTTTGCATTTTTTAGGGTAAAATATTCACTATACAACTTTGAACATATTTTGACCCATTTTCATATCATTGTATGTGGTTCTGTTGGGATTATTTTGTTCTTTTGTACTTTTTGTAGGTGTTTATGCTTCCTAAAAATATATCCCAGTCCAGGCACTATGATAAAACTCTGAAACTCTGAGTAATAGAAGAATTTTGAAAATTAAAGACTGACATATAATGGCAATATATTTAAAAAATAATGGCAATATATAAACTAAAATTTTCTAGTAAGTTAAAATATAAAAGAAACTTATGGATAGATGTTTAAAAATATAGTCTCCTAATATTTTCAAAGAACTCCTTCAAATCTCACACAAAATGAAAATAAACAAGTAGATTCTTTACCCCCTGGTTAAAAAAAATGTTTTAAGTCACATCTGTCTAAGTACCATTCAGGAACTTTTAAATGATAGTCATCTGTTCAACTGAATCTTCTTATTTTTAAAGAAGGGCACGAAAAGTACAAAGATTAGTGTGTAATATTTCCTGAGTATGGGTGTAGAGTAGACTTCATAGTGGCAAGTAGACCAGAAGATATTCCTCCTGAATCAGAACCATATGGGAAGCATAAATTATCCCTGACTGGCTGGGAGTAGGTATTACAGGGCTATCAGCTGACATGCAAAAGTTATTTAGAAGATACTACAGGACAGAGAAAAGTCATTGTCAGAGTGTGATTCACCCTGGTCATGTCATCTTACCAATCAGAGTGTCCAGTAGATAGTAGATCTAGTATGCATAGGACAGTCAGGGTGCATACCTGCTTATATTGTACTGGGGAGAACTTAGTCACATGGTCTCATTTTTTTCCATTGTAAACATTTACAGTTGGCCCATAAACAACATGGGTTTGAACTGCAGGAGTCCACTTATACATGGATTTTTTTCCATAAATATATTGGAAAATTTTTTGGAAATTTGTAGCATTTGAAAAAACAGATGAACTGCATAGCCTAGAAATATAAAAAATATCAAGAAAAAATTAGTTATGTCATGAATGCATAAAATACATGTAGATACTAGTCTATGTTTTCATTTTCTACCATAAAATATACAAAAATCTTTATAAAAGTTAAAATATATCAAAATTTATGCACACACTTACAGACCATACATGGTGCCATTTGCAGTCAAGAGAAATGTAAACAAACATAAAGATGCAGTATTAAGTCATAACTGCATAAAATTGACTGCAGTACATACTTAAACTACTGTAATAATTTCATAGCCATCTCCTGTTGCTTTTGCAGTGAGCTCAAGTGTGGTGAGTATCCACTTGAAATGTTGTATGTGTGCATATCTCCACCTGAGCAGTCCATCTCTCCAGTAAATTTCATTATGCAGTAAAAAATGATCTCTTGTGGTCCTTGCATATTTTTCATTGTGTTGAGTGCAATACCATAAATCTTGAATAACACCATAGGACCCATTAGAAGTGCCACTAGTGATGCTAGAAGTGCTTCCAAGAAGCAAAGTCATGACATTACAAGAAAAAGTTGAATTGCTTGATATGTGTCCTAGACTGAGGTCTGCAGTTGTGGTTGGTCCCCATTTTATTTCATGAATCCAGTGTAAGAGTCACTGTGGAAAAAGAAAAGGAAATTTATGAAGCCACAGCTGCAGCTATGCTAGCAGGCATGAAAACTTTGCAATTTTTGCAAAATACCTTTATAGCTCATTATTGAAAATGCAGCTTTTTATCTGGATGCAGGATTGCTATAAGAAAGATACACCTATACATTATATTATGATTTAAGAAAAAGCAGTCATTATATGACAACTTAAAGCAAAAGGAAGGTGAAGGATATAAAGCTGGAGAAGTTAATGCCAGCAAAGGATGGTCTGATAATTTTAGAGAGAGGTTTGCTTAAATAATGTCAAGATTACAAGAGAAGCAGCTTCTGCCGACCAGGAGGCAGCAGACAAGTTCTCAGATGTCATTGAGAAAATCATTGAGGAGAAAAGTTATCTGCCCGAACAGGTTTGTAATGCAGATGAAAGTGCCCTATTCTCAGGAAAAAAAAAAAAAAAATCCCACAAAGGACACTTACTAGTAAGGAAGGGACTTGAGCACCAGGATTTAAGGAAGGAAGGGACAGGCTAACTCTATCGTTTTGTACGAATGCAGTCAGGTTTATGATCAGGACTGCCATTATCTATAAAGCTGCTAACCCCTGAGCCTTGAGTGAAAAAGATAAACACTAGCTGTGGTACTTTTAGTTGTACCACAAGAAGGACTGGACGATGAGAACTCTTTTTCTGGATTGATTCCATCCGTGCTTTGTCCCTGAAGTCAGAAAGTACCTTGTCAGTAAGGAACTGCCTTTCAAAGTTCTTTTGATATTGGATAATGCCCCTGGCCCCCCAAAACACCATTAGTTCAACATCAAAGGCATTGAAGTGAACTACTTGCCCCAAAACGCTCTATCTTGGGGCAGGAGTGTTCAGCCTTGAGAAAGATCATAGGATCTTTAAGGCTTATTACAGAGGAAACTATGTGGAGACGATTGTCAATGCTGTGGAAGAGAACCCTGGCAGAGAGGACATCATGAAAGTCTGGAAGGATTACACCATTGAAGATACCATCATTGTTATAGCAAAAGGTGTTAAAGCCATAATGCCAGAAAAAATAGATTTCTGCTGGAAAAAAAGTATTCAGATGTTGTGCGTGACTTCACAGGACTTCCAACAGAGCCAATCAAGGAAATCATGAAAGAAATTGTGGATACAGCAAAAAAGGTGGGGGGGGGTGAAGAGTTTCATGATATGGATCTTGAAGAAATTCTAGAGCTAATTGACACCACACCAGAGGCATTAACAGAAGGTGACTTGATGGAGATGAGGGCTTCCAAACCAGCGCCAGACAATGAGGAAGAAGATGTAGGAGAAGCAGTGCCAGAAAACAAATCGACATTAGACAATCCAGCAGAAGGGTTCCAATTATTCAAGACCACTTTTGATTTCTTTTGTAACATCAACCCTTCTATGATATGGGCACTGAAACTAAAGCAAATGGTAGAAGAAGGATTGGTATCTATAGAAACATTTTTAGAGAAATGAGAAAGCAGAAAATCAGTCGGAAATTACCATGTATTTCTAGAAAAGTACACCAAGTGTGCCTGCCTCTCCTGCCTCTCCTTCCACCTCCTCTGCCTCTGCCACCCTTGAGACAGCAAGACCAACCGCTCCTCTTCCAACTCCTCCTCAGCCTGCTCAATGTGAAGATGACAAGGATGAAGACCTTTATGATGATCCACTTCCACTTAATGAATAGTTGATATGTTTTCTCTTCCTTATGATTTTCTTATTAACATGTTCTTTTCTCTAGTTTACTTTATTGTAACAACACAGTACCTAATACATATAACATACAAAATATGTGTTAATCAACTATTTATGTTATCAACAAGGCTTCTGGTCAACAGTTAAGTTTTGGCGAGTCAGAAGTTTCACCTGGATTTTCAACTGCACATGGGGTCAGCATCCCTAACCCTTGTGTTGTTCAAGGGTCGACTGCATTGTAGTTTGTTCATTTCAAATATTCATTGACCTTATATCAGATTTAAGGCAGAGAGAAGACACACGTCCCAGGACTGCAAGCATGGCTGTTAACTGAACCAGAATTTAGATGATGTAATCTACCCACTGTTTTACCAGGAAGACCTCACCCAGGTGACAGGTCTTCCTCCTTAGCATTGGGAGGCACAGGAAAGGGGACGGGGCTTCCTAGATCAGTCTGGCTGTTAATAAACAGAATAGAAAGCTTGGAAGAGGGCAGAACTCCTATTGGCAACTGGTTGGACATAGCCTATTAACCCTTTGTGCAAGTGGGACTCTGAGGGAGAGCCACAGTGGGGTGCTGAAAACACCAGCATTCTGAGGACAGGGTCATACTCCTCTTTGCCTAGTCAGGTGGGGGCCTCAGAAGTTGGCTAACTCAGAGATCTGAGCAAGTGTCCACAGAATGTTCACCTTGACCTCACTCACTCTGTGGCTCGCTTAGACCCAGGGCTAGCAGCGCAAAACTGTGCTTAGGGAGGAGCTGGTGGAGAGGAAGGAGACCAAGGCTGCTTCATTGAGCAGTCAGCTGACCAAGAAGAAGGGGAAAGACATTGAGACATCTGAGTAACCAGACTCTCTCCCATGAGAACAATGTCCCCCATTGGACCACAGAACTTGTCTAATGAGATCTCCACTACCACTAGCACTGAGCACTAGATGCTGCAGTGACACCACTTCCTACCTGGGCACTAGACATTGTGTGGCACAACTAGCTTGCCGCAGTTGCAAGAAAAAATGGAAAAATATGTATCTGGAATTTCCAACATTTGCAGTTGAAGGTGTTTTCTACCACTCACAAAGGCACATAATATGAAAATTGCAACAAATACAGTCAAGTGTTGCTTAATGATGAGGATACATTCTGAGAAATGTGTTGTTAGGCAATCTTGTCATTGTGCAAACATCATAGAACGTACTTACACAAACCTACATGGAATAGCCTATTACACACCTAGGCTATATGGTATAGACTATTGATCCTAGGCTACAAACCTGTACAGCAGGTTATTGTACTGATACTGTAGGTAATTGTGACACAATGTTAAGTATTTGTTAAGTATTTAGATGTATCTAAACATGGAAAAGTTACAGTCAAAATATGGTCCTGTAATCTTATGAGACCATTGTTATATATGCTATCTGTTATTGACTGAAATGTGGTTATACGGCACGTACCTGTGTTAGACATCAAAAACTCTGTCTCTTGTCTTCTGGAGAAAGCATTAATAGGCTTAACTATAACCTATACAAAATCCTTAGCATCCAAGGTCATAAACTAGGAATTACTGTTTTGGAAGTATTTTGAGAATTGTAAAGTAGGATCCCAGACTAAGCACAGTGTTGCTCTCCCACCTTGGGGGATTAATTGTGCACTAACGAGTTTCTTCTCCGAGATACACTGTAGCATGCTTTTCTTAGTTGAGATAGGTTTAACAACTTGTATTTTGTAACTCAATTTGGTGTTACGTTTCTGATAATTTTTTGCTTTTGTTTTTCTCCCTTTGACTGAGTCATATTGTCTTGGAGACATGACTATTTTCTGAGTTGTTCTCTGATGTCCTGACTTCAGCTTTCCTTAAAGGACAAGAAGACATTACAGGAAATAGTTTTCTAAGAACAGTTTTTGAACTTATTTCTTCCTGATCATTTTACTTTTTTTTATTTTGTTTTTTTTTTTTGCTTTTGTTTTTGCTAGCCAGGAAGGCTCAAAACTAATTTTGAAACTCAGAGATAGAAATTATATTGCAATTTATTGCAGTTACTAAGTTAATCACCTCTCAGCCCCAAACCCACTCTCCTATTGGCTGCTCTGTGGGGGTGGGGGGAGGGCGTGGACTCTGCTCCCCATTTCTGCTTTGCCAGCTAGTTTCTCATTAGATCTGTAGTAGGGGACTCTGGAGGGAGATGGCAAGGCTGGAGGAGGGAGAGGGGCCTTGCTCTTTTCTCTTTCCTTCCTGTTGGCTCCCTGTCTCTGTTGGATCACTTGTTGTCTCTGTGAACCTTACCCTAGCAACATTCTGCAAGCAACTGAGCGCAGTTTGCAACTTTGCAACACTTGCAAAATCAGCTCTCTCCATAGAGGTCTGGGTCCCAGTCCACAATTTTGAATAATTTCCACCTCTTCCCTTTTTCCCCTTGTCCCTAAGTATGGTAACTCCTTCTAGAAATTACCCCTCTGTAATAACTTTGGTTTTTATCCATTTAGTTACCTAATTAACAACTTTCTACATAGCTATCAATTCTTCACACTAAATTTTCTCTAAGTGACTAGCGCAGTTTCTGCTTACTGATTGAACACTGTCCAATACAGACTTCAAATCTACATTCCTTCCTCTGATTTGTATTTTTCTCAGTCCTATTTTGGATGTGTGTGCTGTGTGCATGTGTATGTGTGCGTGTGCATCTTACATAAGTGAATTCAAATATTTTCTGAATTATAGTGACCTCAAAAAATAAATATATGCTAGCATTTAATAAAAATAATTTTTTGAAAATTTATCAGGTTTTAATCAAATATAGTAAGGAGAAATCAATCAAGGGTTTTGTTTGATATGATAACAGTTACCTAATATTTACCTTGTTTTTACCTAATGGACCAGGCTCTGGGCTAAGCATTTCATACGGGTTATCTAACTTGCTCCTCAAAACTCAGTGAAGTAGGCATTATGATTATTATCTCTGTTTTCCAGTAAGTAGTAGTCTTAACAAGATTAAGTAACATGCTCAAGGTCACAGAGATAGTAAGAGCAGAACTGCGATTTAAACAAAGGGTTGCTGATGCTCTAAATAATTTTGCCTCACCTGGATTCAGACCTCTACTGGGGGTAATGAGTGTCCCCTTGAGTCCAGTGTGATATTGGTAATTAAGCAAAGTTCAGGAGATCAGTGAAACTCAGAGGGTCAAGATTAGATAATTTGCTACAGTTGTATTTCTCTACTACAGCATTCCCTTTTGCTATGATGTTAGGTGAAGTTGTTCTCTTGCAATATTTAGCAAATAGTAATATATACACACTTTTATTGCTTAAAAACCTACAGGTAATTCCCTGGTATTGTTATTTCTTTTCATTTTTTCTTTTCCTATTTGTGTGTTCTAATATCTCAGAGGCAGTAACTACACAAAGTGTCCTTGGGCCCAAGTAGACTCAGCTCACTCACCAGAATGCAACTCAGGGGGACTCAAGCCAGATTCTACTATGCAGTTGACATTCTGAACAATCGCAAACAGTCTCTGGGCTTCAACCCACCATCGAAGTCTCCTCTCTAAAGCTTTATCTGTTGACTTTCAAAGACCAGGACAAGGTTAACTATCTTCTACACACTTGGAAGTAGGACTGGAACAGTGTTGCCTTCCCTGCTAAATGTTCACACTTTGATGCAGGGATGTCTTAATAAAGATGTATCACAAACGTTCGTATAGGTCTGGGACATTTAAAGTACACAACCAAAAGAAAAAAAAAGCCTTATTGAAAAGAAGGACTATCTGTATATGCATTATAAATTTCATCTGAAGGTACATTTTAGCATGCTGCTTTATTTAACCCTCTGCTGAGCACTGCATATGGGACATTTCAAATCAATATCACTTGAAATGTGTTAGAACTGTCACCTGGTAATTGTCATCCCTGGAAGAAAACATTTCATGGTAAATAAACAATGGGCTCTAGAGAGTAGTTATTTTTAGAAAGGATTGGGCGAGTGAAGAGTAAGTGCAGTGATTTTAGGATGAAAAGGTCCAGGAAATGAATACAATGTGTCAAAGTATTAACTAAAGTATTTTCTCTCTTCTGGGATGAGAGGAGTGGGGAAGAGGAGGGTTGTCATTGGCCTTTAGTTTTTTGTTGCTGAGTAAGTGAAAAGAAATGGAAAATGAGGTTCTTCCAATTTCAAACTGTTACAATATGGTTACTCACATGCCCTACAGAGAATTCCTGAAGGCACGAACCGAGTCACAAATCGGTACACATCAGCATTTTGCATAAAAGGAAAACATCCATATCTGACTCAAGCAACAATGAAATCAATACAGAAACATTTCCAGAGAAGTCCTGCAGGTTTTTTATGCATTTACAGCCAGTATATCATGCAAAAAAATCTTCTGACTGTTTAATAAATCAACTTTAGATCCACAATTCCTAGACTTCCATGATTTTCTTTATCATCGCCTAGAGAGCACCCTGAAGACACAAAGTCACATTTGTTTCCCCTACTGTTTCCATCCTTATTAGATGGTTTATCTCTCTGCTGGTTTTTTTGATGGCTTTGAATACACAGGTTAAATTCACATCTTACAGTCTTTCTATCACAGCCTCCTCCAAAGCTTGCAGAATGTCATGAAAAGAGCATCTGGCCAACTCCAGAGCCAAAATGCTGCCCTCAGCTCTCTGCCTTGGCCTAGACCTCTCTGTCAATAGGATTATGCCCTTTCACATTATTGCATTTGATTTTGTTTACCACTGAATGTCTGAGCTACCTGCATGAATTAAATTATTTTAGATACTCCACAAAGCATATTTGGAAGGATTTTACAAATCTATTAAAGATAATGTGTAAGTATCTTCAAGAAATTTTGAATATTAGTTAAAGTTTTATTGGTGCAGAAGTCTATTGCTCCAGATGGAACTTTTATATCAATGTGATTGGCACATCATAATAAAGATCTTAGTATTAGATTAGAAGAAGGAATGAATATTTTCCTCTTAATAACTTAGCTGTCATGATCAATAAGCAGAACAAAGAAACCAATTAATCAGCATGGCTTGGTTAGGTCAGATCTCCCAGATTTTAGGTCAGACCACCTTGCTATATGATACCAAACCTCTATTGTACTGCTGATCATATTCTGTTTGCATCAAGACATCTATGTAATTCTGCTTTGTGCCCCAGTTTCCTCATCTGTAAATTGGAAATCATACTGGCTCTTTTAAGGGCACATATGAATTAGCATTCAAAAACATGCTTAGATCAATACCTGGCATATAGTAAGTGCTCAATACATTTAGTTATTATTATTAGTATTGTCTCATTAGATTGTAAAACCCTTAAAGATGGAAACTCTGTTTTGTTTATATTTGTATTCCCTAAATTACTAATCACCTAATAGCCCCTTAACTAGTATTTGTTAGATTAATTGGCACCTTGAAACTTGAGAAGTGCATGCTGAATTATACAATGGGCAAACAGGCCAATTTTATATTTAGTTTAGATAATAATTAAATATATAAAACTGTATATTCTTTTTTAAAAATTACAGATATGATATAGCCACATGGAGCCATAAAAAAAACTCCCCCAATCACCACTAGCTGGCCACCCTATTTTCCAAGCCCAGTTTCAGCGCCAACTACTCCATCAAAATTTCTTTGATCAGCTCTCACCCATTTTCCACAAGAAGACTACAGGACTTTGTATGTTCATCTTTCATGTAATTTATCCCATCCTTCCTGGTCTTACAGTTATTTATATACAAGCATATTTTCCCTCAGAAGCAAGAACTGTGAAGAATTTATGTTTGTTTTCTCCAAGACTCTTAGTTGAATGCCTTTCCTCATAGTAGGTTCCAAGTAAATGTTTGCTGGATGAATAAATGACTCAATGAAAGCACGATCAGCACCAGGTTGAGCACCTTCACAGTACAAAGAAAGATAAGATATTCTCTATGCCATCAACTCTATTGCAAGCTCGTGTAACTGAAGTGTTTCCACGTACACGGGCCAAGGACAAGAGCCTGTGGTTGAGAGACTGTGTGTTTTCCAGGAATTGTAGGAGGCACATATCACTAAGTGCTGCAGAGCCAGGGACTCAGAGTGCACCGGTTAGTTTTGAATTCTGGGAAGGATTTGGGTAAAAGCAGAAACAGTCCTTGAGGAGTGCTAAATTATTAAAGTTTGAATGAGTAAAGTCTCCTGAAGATGTGATGAGTTTGTTTGGCTACAGGGAGCGTGGTGGGGTACAGGCAGGTGAGGTGAGTAGAGACACATGGTTGGGCCAGGGAGTGGGGGCTTTCACTGGCAATCTGACCCAAGGGCAGCTGGCCCTTGCACAAAGCAATGGAATGAGCATTTATGTTTAGCATCCTCAGTTTCCTATTTTCTGGTGCCCTAGGGAAGGAAAAGGAAAACTTAAGACTGGCCAGTGCCCCCTTTGGGCAAGCTTTCTAAGTCATGAGAAGCAACACTCTGGCACTTTTTGTGAAGAGAGAATCCATTTCTTTTCCAACTAGTCTTGGTGGCCTTTCAGTGTCAGGGAATGTTTCTGAGAGCCTCATGATGCAGTGGAAAGAGCAAATTGGGATTTGAATCCCCTACAGGCACTAACCAGCTATGATTCCTCCAGCAAGACAAGTGGCAGTTTGAGTGTTCACATTTGTAAGTGAGGACAGTGGTACCCACCTCACATGGTGTGAGGATCAGAGGTAAATGTATTTAGGTTATTAAGTTTGAAATGTCCGCTTTCCTTAAGCACTGTTTCACAGTTGATATCTCTGACATCTCACTTTGACACTTCTTGTTTTATTTTTATTGTGAAGGTACATCCTAATTCTTTCAAATGCGTGGTTTGGCTTGTGACTATATTTCAAATTTTTTTTTAGAGCAATTTTTGTGAAACCATGGATAAGTCAAAAATTTGTGTTATTTTCAAATGAGTTCCGTCGTGGAACCAATGCAGCGCAGACAGCTCAAAATATCAATGAAGTGTTTGGGAAGGATGTGGCTAATGAATGCACAGTATGTTGATGGTTTGAGAAGTTCTGTTCTGGTGATTTTCATCTTGAAAATGAGCCACATGGGCGACCTGAGACCAAGGTGGATAATGATGACCTGAAAGCTGTAGTGGAAGCGAATCCATCTCAACCTATGTGTGAATTAGCAGCAAGGTTTGACGTTACTATTCCAACAATATTGGACCATTTGAAACAAATGGGCAAGGTAAAGAAGCTGGATAGATGGGTCCTGCATGAATTAAATGAGCTTCAACAGAGAAATCTTCTCGAAGCTTGCCTTTCTTTCCTGTCATGACATAAAGGTGAACCATTTCTATACCATATTGTGATGTGTGATGAAAAATGGATTCTTTTTGACAACAGCAAGCATTCAGCACAATGGTTGGATAAAAATAAAGTGCCAAAACACAGTCCAAAACCAAATATTCATCAAAAAAAGCTACCGGTGTCAGTTTGGTGGTCCAGCGCTGGTATTATCCACTACAGCTTCATGAAACCTGGTCAATCGATTACAGTGGATGTCTACTGCAACCAATTGGATGAAATGATGAGGATACTTGCAATTAAGCAGCCGAGATTGGTCAACAGAGACAGGCCAATCCTCTTGCAAGACAATGCTCGACCACATGTTGCACAAACACAAAGCTGCTCAAATTACAGAGGCTGGCCTTGGAAACTCTCTGTCATCCACTGTATTCACCAGACATTGCACCAGCTGACTACCACTTCTTCCAGGCTTTGGACCACTGCTTGCAAGGAAATATACTCAATTCTCAACAAGCTGTGGAAAACGCCTTTCATGATTTCATCTCCACTTGCTCTCCAGGCTTCTTTGCTGCTGGCATAAAGAAGCCACCGTTAAGATGGCAAACCTGTTGACAGTTTAGGTGCATACTTTGATTAATTGTACTGCTTCTAGTTTGGGATATAATAAACTAAACTTTTGATTCAAAATTTGACATTTCATATTTAATGACCCAATATATGACCTGTCATAGTAGGCATTCAATATAAGGCAGCTACTATTATTGTTAACATCACTATTATTTTTATGTCTTGCATATATGTCATACAGTTCCCATATAGTCCAGAAGGAAAATAGGCCTGGGACTACTTTTTTTTTTAATTTAAAAGTATTTATTGATTGAATACTGTGTGCCAAGCATCTGTTAGGCATTGAGGATATTTCAGTGAACAAGACAGATTTGACCACTCCTATCATGGGTGTTTTTAATCAATTGACATTGGATGATTAAGCTAGCAAACAATTGGTATCGGTACAATCAGTACAATTCTACAGAATAAAAGTTCAGCATGAGCAAAAGCATGAGGCAGGAAAATTGGAGTGGAGTCAGTGAGAGCTGGCAGAAAATTAGGCGGCTTGTAGAGTGGAGTTGCCAGGAGCACCTGCCAGAGCTGTGCAGAGAGACTAGAAGGTTACATCTCTGTGCCTCATCTGTAAAATGGGATGGGAATGGTACCTACCGCATAGGTAGTATGTACCACAATGCTATGACAATCAAATACCACTAGAGGCCTCCTTATATGATGGAATGAGTAAACGTAAAGTGCTTAGAATCGTGCTTAGCACATGGAGAATGCTGTATAGGTTTTTGTACAACAATAGTGGTGGTGTGATTGTGGGACTATGGAAGACTGCATATAGCCAAATAGTGGAGGGCCCTTGTATATGGCATTAAAGTTAGTAAAATTTCTGTAGAGCAGCTGAGTGTTTTAAGATGAAAAAGCCTTTTCCAAGGCAAGTTGTGGTAGTGCAGAAGTGGAAAGAGGGTATTCAAGGCAGAGCAGTGTATTCAGGAAACTGCCCAAAGTTTAGCACACCTAGTCAACGTAGCTAGTCTAAAAGAAATTTTGATGCAAGCCACACATGTAATTTGAAATTTTCTTGTAGCCCCACTTTAAAAAGTCAAGAGAAAGAAAAAGAAAATGAAGTTAATTTTAATAATATATTTTACTTAACCCAATATATCCAAAATGTTATCATTTCAACATGTAATCAATATAAAATATTAAAGAGATACATTACATTCTGTTTTTTCAGGCTAAGTCTTTGAAATCTGGTACATGGTTTACACTTAGAGCACATTTCAATTTGGACTAGCTGCATTTTAAGTGCTCAATGTACATGTGGCTAAGGCTACCATATTTGGCAATGCAAAGCCAGACGGTGATTTATAGCCTTTTACTCCAGCCTGGGCAGTTTGTACTTTATCCTAGGCAAGTGGCAATGGGGGAGGAGTGAGGATGACGGCATTCTGGCAGAGAATTGGAATGAGTAAATATGTCTTTTAGAAAGTTCACCTACTGCTGCAGCTGTATGGAGGATGAACTGTGTACGGGTGAAGAAGGCTTGGAAACCAGCAGACCATCAGTAGACCCTAGCATTTGCCCGGGAGAGAACACGGGAGCTGGAATGAGGTTGCAGCAATGGGGAGGGAGAGGAGAATGGAGCTGAAGGATAGTAAGGAAGCCAAATGCACAGGTTTGGGTGACTGTTCCTGGGCTGGAGAAGAAAGAAGGGGTTAAGAAAAAGAGGTGGGTGCTGCAGTTCCTGCCTGAGCACCTGGGGGTGCTGGCAGCTCTGTGCAGCAGTGGTAGGGGAATAAGACGAGCTCTGGTTAGGCATGTTGACTAAAGGGCCTGTGGTTTTGCCAAGTTGAGGTGCTCAGCAGGTTTTTAACTGCCAATTCTAGCCATAAAAAGAGGCAGTATTTTATGGGAAAGTCAATCACTGTGGTAGGTTAGCACTCCTTGAAAGCACTGTTTGCTACAAAATAAGCTCCATTTTGATCATCTCTTCAATCAAAGTTTTAAACTCAGCCTGAGACGTTTCTTTTCCTAGGACATACTTTTCTCCTGTCTCTCAGTTGAGCTCATGGGCACACAGAGTCCTCATTTGTCATTACCTAATCATTGTGTGGCATGATGGCATGAACTTTGTAGACAGAATGTCTAGCTTCTAATTCCAACTCTACCACTGACTATGGAAGCTTGGACATCACTTAACTTCTATGTGCCTCTGTTTCCTCAGTTGTATTAATAACATAGAGTTAATAATATTGCTTAGCTCATAGATTGGTATAAGGCTCAGAATGATTCCTAACATATAGTAAGCCCATTGTAAACGTTTGCTAAATAAACATGCTTTAGGCAACCTTATGGAATGTGTCCTCTTTGTAAATAGGATAAGATGCCCTGTATCTTCATTGTCTAAAGCATTCAGATTTCATCTGCACACCAAGGGATAAGAAAACTGTTACTTTCTATTTCAAATTAATCCCAAATGTTTTCATTAAAGTGATTGGTCAGAGAGTGTCTATAATCCCATTTTTATCTTCTGAGTATGGGCTATTGCAATATCAAACAGCCTCTAGTAACTGGTAATTCTTTTATATACATATAACATATATATTATATATGTATATATTAGTAACAATGATAAAAACTAAAAGATAAAAGTGGGATTTCCACTTTAAAAATATTTTTCTATATATGTTCCTTTCTACTTTCTCTGGAGTTTAGCATGTTCATTTTTCTCCTTAGTTCTTGGGAGAATAAAAGCATTAATAAAAGAGTGAGCATGACTGAATTTGATTTTTGTTCAGTTTTATTAAATACCTATTCATCTCTAAAGGAAATACTGCAAGATAATTAAGTCAAGAGTTTAAAAATTTCTAGTAACCATCTCAGTATATTTTATTCTTAATTCTAGATTATGATGGTGTCTAGTATGTGCTAGGCTTTGTATTAAATAGTTTATGAAAATGCTGAATTATCACACAGAGCAGGTTGAAATGTGGTCCATTCTACTCAGAACACATTGGTCAGGGAACACAGGAACACACACACACCTGAGAGAGGAACTGGGTCTCTAATGATGAATGTGCATTCCCTGTGGAGGTTGGAAAAGGAGAAGGTAGGTGTTCCAGGTAGCCAGAGCCGGTAATCATAGAGAAAGATAAAAACATCACAGTCTCTGCCCTCAATGACCTGTCATCTGAGTGCAGTGTTGGGTGGGGGGGTGGGCAGACTTGTAAGTAACTAATTACAAGACAATGTGTTCAAGGCCTGATAGATGGGAACATCCTATTTTTTAGACAGAAAGAGGTGAGGGAAACATATTTCCTTGGGAAAACCAGAGAAGGCCTGATACAGGAGACATTCTCTAGCAATTGGGGACTTCCAATTTTCTCATGCCAAAGCAAAAAATTAACTCTAACTGAAGAAGAAATGCATTTAATACTGTCACACTGATTTTTCTCTCTGATAGGGTGTTAGGGATAAATTTATGAGGAAGTCTTTCCTTTTGTTTCCCCATGAATTCTCTGATGTTGAGGAGTGCGTGTGCTTTAGGTAAAGGAGTTAATTCCCCACATTTATTTCTATTTAAGGAATCCATGCACCTTTGGAGTGACACAAAAGTTCTTTTCTGTCCTTTTCAGAGTCTGAGAGAGGAAAGGCAGAAAGGAAGTAGGAGCAAACTGTTTCAGAATAGTAAGGGCCTAGGGACTGAAACAAACACCAAAGCAAGGGAAACATGTGGCACGCGGGGGGATTACATATCCATGTATTTGTGGGAATGGAGGGGTAAGGACAGTCTTCTCATTTGACTTTGGCTTCTTTCAAACGCCTTGGTTCTCTTGGTCTCTGGTATTTTCTTGAATCCCACGCATCTGATGCATCTCTTCCCAAGATCTCTTTGCACTTTCTCCTAGTCAAGACAACACCTTCGATGATCTAATTTGCCCAAGAGCATCTCCCTGTTAGGCACGTAATTTTTTTTTTATTTCCACAAATTTGGGGGGTGCAAGTGGTTTTTATTATGTGGATGTATTGTATGGTGAAGTCTGGGCTTTTAATGTATCCATCAACCGAATAGTTAGTGTACCCAACAGGTTATTTTTCATCCCTCACCCCTATCCCACCCTCTCCCCTTCTGAGTCTCCAAAGTCCATTATACCACTCTGTAGACCACCAGACCCATAGTTTAGTTCCCACTTATAAGTGAGAACATAGGCATGTAATTTTGATCTGAGCATAAAACTACTGGCAGTGCTGCTGTTTTCATCATAGCTAAATCGGTCCCCAACCTTTTTGGTACCAGGGACTGGTTTCATGGAAGACAATTTTTCCAAGGATGGGGAGGGGAGGGGGTCCCAGGGGTGGGGAAGGCGGAGCTCAGGCACTCAGGTGGTGATGCAAGCAATGGGGAGCAGCTGTAAATACAGATGAAGCTTCCCACACTTGCCCCTCACATGCCTCCTGTTTTGTGCCCCCCCCTTTTCCTAAGTTTCATGGAAGACAATTTTTCCATGGATGTGGGGGGCACGGAGCTCTGCAGCTCAGTCCATGGCCCAGGGGTTGGGGTCCACAGAGAGACAGAGGGTAGGCATAACCTCAAAGAGAATAGAGAGCTTCATTTAATTCACATAACCACTTTCAAAGCCCCAGCACTAAATCTGTAAACGCATATAGAAGTTACTTCTCCAATGGATTTACATCTAGATTTGAAAAGAGTTGAGTTTTAGTGTAAGTAGGTAAATGACTCTTGAATGTAGTTCAATTAGAGAACTCCACTCAAAGATAATATTATTATTTATTCAGAGCAGCAAGCCCTCTAGACCAGCAACCAGCAATCCTGGATGCTCCGTGTGACCTGGACCTTCTCAACCTCATATATAAAATGATAGGGTGAGCCTGCTGTTTCCGAAGCTTATCTTAAGTTCTATCATTGTATAAGTAAAATATTGAGATATCAGATAACTTGGGTGGTTGCCAATTTTTTGTGTGGCAAACCTAGTAGAATTATTATAAATACAAGGTTTCCTAATTCAAGAAAAAGAATCATTGGTATCATTTTTGATCCACTAATTTAGTAACATAATTTATAAACCTAACCAATTACTAATGATGACTTTAGGGTTTTTGTAGGATTATGATAAGAACTTGAATGAAACTCTACTAACTCCCAGTCTTAAAGTTTTATATAAACAGTTTTGGCATATCTTACCTACTTTATGATCTATAATAGACAAGTTAATCCAATTACAACAAGAAATATTTGGCTGCTTGAAATATGCATTTAGGAACCTAAATCAGGGGCTTGGCACTAAAAATTAGGTATGTGAAGAATCAAGTACTAATATGAGGTTCTAAATATAGAAATTTGTTCACTAATAAGGTCTAAAGCTTGAAAATTAGGCCAGCGTTGTGCTTTACAAGCTAAATAGCTACAGTTAAAACCAAAATTGGGAACTTTGGACAAACATTTAGATGTTGCTGCTTTGAAGTTTAGAAAGGTGATATGAATAACCACAAAAAATGTCATATTAGTTTTTATTTGGGTTAATTATCAACTTTTTAGTATGCTTTTCTTTTTATATATATAGCATTTTGAGTGAATAGTAGTCTTTGAGTGGTTATAGAACTTTCTTTCTTGTAAGTATAAAAGTTTCACTTTTTAATTAACCATATATTTTGTTATTTTATAAAGAAAAAAATTTACAAGTATTTAAGATGATAAGTGGTAGTATTTCTTAGTAAAATCTTATTGGTAGAGAACATAGGAAAAAATAGATACATAAAGAACAAGCTATTTGCTCTTGGAACAGAAGAGGTATTTATGATTTTATTATATGCAAATTTTCATAATTGAAAAATATAAGAATCAAATGATTTACATCAAAAATCTTCAAACAACAGAGTATAGAATAATTCAGATCATGTGCCATGCTTAAAGACCATGTAATACAGTTATGTATAGAAAATGGAATTTTTATTCTGAAATATCTGGATTTAAATATCTAAAAGAGCTCTACTACTTTCTAGTTATTAATTTTAAGTATACTTAATTTCTCTAAGCATCAATTTCCTCTTTTGTAAAATGGCTTAATATTTATAGAGGTGTTTAGAAAATTGAATGAAGCAATATATCAAAGGGCCTACCAAGATTCTGGCACCTAGAGGAGTTCAATCAAGAGAGGTGTATCTTCTGATTAGGATTCTACTATTAGCCAATATTTATAAATAGATCCCTAATAACAATTTCTTATAACAGCACCTGGGAGCCCTTATTTATGTTGTATATTGAAAATGTGTGCATATATACATATTTAGGTTTGATCTGTGCCATCTTACTATGTATCTTCCCTGAGTCCTTAAATGCTTAATCCTTGGGCCTCGTTTTACTATATGGACCTACACCCTGGCATTGTTTCACTGAGCTTAACAGGACCCTCTTACAGAGAAAACCGTGCAGTTCTGTCCAGTTAATGGGAATCGTAGTTTTCAAGGAAGTTAGCGACCGGTGTCGTTAGGGGGATGTTCACTGCCAAATACCATTTAGGATATAGTTTTCATTTGCCCTGAAAAAATCGCATTGCTTTGAAAGTCCTTCCAGATTTCTTTAAATGAAATCCAGAATACGTTAAATTAGAACCATTCCTTAGAGGTCCTGATTACATACTGATTTTTTAGCAAAGAACAAAAATTAAGCCAACTTTGAGATTTGTAAAGAAAGCGCGGTTATTTCAAATAATCAAATAATCTTCTAATGGTAAAAAGAACCCCCTAAACATGCCCCTGCTTATCTTCTAGATAGACTGGTTTAGGCATTTATTTTATTTCAGAATTGCATGTGTGTGGTGTATGGCCAGGTAGCACCAGCTACCTTGGATTACTAACGGTTTGCAGGCTGGAACCGGGAGCAATGGGGCAGGGTGCTCTCCACTTTGGAATTTGCTCTCCACTGAGCAAGCCAAGCTGGAGTGTGGTGACCCTGGAGCATGGGGCAAGGTCCATTTATTTACTCAGATTCCGCCTCTGGGCTGAACTCATGAACGAACGATATGTTGTTTGGGACACAGGACAAGATGATGAAGCCTAATCCGTTTTATCAATATGTTCATGATTCTATTTGGCTTCTGTGCTTTGTTATTTTAGAAGTTAGTTGTTATGACCTGAAACATGTGTGTATTTTGATCACTATGTTCTTTTGCAAGGGCAGATTTGAACAGCATATGCTTCCATAAAATGAGAGAAAGTTTCTTTTTATGTGGGATTCATTCTTTTCTGTTTGTTAGGTGAGATGGTCTGCTTTTCAGGACTGCAGGTGTTTAATGCCCTGATTTTCCTTTTCTCTTCTGGTAGACATTTGAAAACCTTTAAAATAAAATTCCATTGTAGAATGAAGACTTGCCTTTAACAAACCCTATCCTTAAATTTGCTTTTGAATAATGTGGAATGCTGACTCTGGCACCAGTTCTAAGTCAGTCATTTTCATAAAACTAGTAAAAGGATTGTTTTTGAGGCTGCCCTTCTTATAGAAGCACGTTAACATAGACATTGGTATATATTTCCAGATGTAACTTTAGATTAATTGAGCTTAAAATTAAATTTGCATTTTCAGCAAAGTTCTGAAATTTTGGTCTTAAAATAATGACTCTCTTTAAAAATCTTGATGCTTTAAGGATGTTATTTTTATAGCTTCCTTGAGAGAAAGAGTAGTTATTATAACCCTCATTTCATGGATAACAGGGAAAAGAATTCCCATTCTTTTTAAGTCAAATGAGTTAGTGGAGGCCACAGAAGAAAGCCCCAGTTCTTGCTAGGGTTATGACTCCCAAAGGTGAAACTTTTAATTCTAATTAAGAACAATGTCCTAAAAATAAATTAGAACAATACCTAAAATGTTACATGTGGATAAATATTTTGGATCTTTAAATTATAAGGTCTTTTTTACATTGAAAAAACAAAGCATAATAGTACAAATTATAGTTGAGGAAGAGGATTAAGCCATTTTCTAAAATTTGTTTTACTTTTTTGTGGTTTTAAACCAATCCTTTAATACGATTTAATTTTGACTTTGACAATTAAACTTCCTACTTAACGAAAAGGTGGTGGTTATTTTGGGAAGAGAGAATATGTGATATAAAATGTATTACCTCTGGAAGTTTATGAGTTTAAAAGTCAACATAATAAAACATTGCAGTCTTAAAGGGAGGTTATGTAAATGTGTTACTATAAGAGTTAAGTATATAAATGAGTTTTCTACTTATATAGACCTCTGTTCAGCCCCAACATATATCATGCAAATATATATTTACCAGAGAGACCTTTAAGAATATATCAGACCTGGGAACTTTTACTTTTTTTAAAATATGTTAAATAAATTATCTTGATTTAGAGAATTATTATTAGCACTGTCAGAATTAGCCTGTGGTATATTATTTAAATAGATAGTCTATACTTCCATGAAGAATGTATTTGCTGCTTGCGTAACTTTAAAAATTGAGTCAGAAGAAAAACAAAACAAAATAATCCCCTTCCCTAAATCACACAAACAGAAATCCACATGCTCTCACACCCTATGACTTTCCCCATCAAGGGCAAACCCACTTTGTAGAAGAAATGCTACATTATATATTTTTAAGGCATTGTTTCAGAAAGAAAACCATTTTATTTTGTCAATGTCTAAAATATGCAACATGGCATTCTGTTTAAAACCTTCTAAAAATATCTCAGCCAATCTCAAGATCAGTTACTGAAGCTTGTCCAGTTTGTCACGAGCTACTCGTACTGTTTGCAATGCGGCTGGATGACTTTCTTAGGCTTACTTATGAAGTGAGATAGAATATACAGTTCCTCCTGAACATGTTTTCCTTTTGGCTGCTTTAAATATGTGGGTAGAGAGTAGGTTGGAAGAAAAAAGGGAAGGTGTGCATGTAAGTCTATTTGAGTGTTAATTCAATCATCTTCATTAGAATGAATGTAGTTCGTTACAGCTTTGTGCATGTGCATGTGTGTGTGGGAGGTTGTACGATATTTTCACTCAGGTCTATTTCATTCCGAACAAAATCTTGAAACTGTGTAAATTGCATTGAACACTTCCCCATCCTCCTCTTTCCTCTCTTTGCTTTTCCTGTGCTCATAAATGACCCAATTTATGAACACGCAAGCTGGTATTCTTTTTGGTTTATATTCTTCCTTAGAAAAGAGAGATCACAAACGCCTCAGCATAGACAAACTGCTGTAATCAGTAAAGTTTGAAGCTGACACACTTATAGAGTCCTGCTTGCCAAAAATAGGATTTCATTTGTACTGGAATTTTTTTTCCCCTGAACCAGTTTTGCCAATGCTATAGTAAATGCCAACTTTGGGAATGCAGGATTTGGGAACACAATGTTTCGGTAGGTGGCGCTTCAACACAGCCCACCTGCTCGAGGGTTTATGTGTGTGCTCAACTTTCCAATACCTGTGGTGCATCAAAGAGGCTTGGCCCAGTTTGCTAACATTGCAGCTAGATTGTTGTCTCAGGCAATAACGACGTCACAAGCAACTGAAACATCTAGGCAGGAAGGACTGTTACTGTAGGTACTTGGTAATTATTTTAACAAACACATACATTTATACATACCTATACTAGCTTTGCTAAAATTAAAAGCCAGAGAAAAGTGATCTTAAAACGTCAATGATATTTCAGTAATTTCAGCTTCATATTTATTTTTTGATTGGTTTATTGGTATATATTTCCTTGTATGCATGTCTATTTTTCCCTTTAAGGAACAATTTTGCAATATTTTTGCACCATTAATTCTTAGTAAAAAAAAAAGAGAGAGAGAGATTTCCTCTTTCAAATACTTTTACTATTTAAGTAAATGAAAGAATTTATAAAAATACCAAAAGTTCTTTTTTTAATTCTGTAAAAGGAAGCTTCTGCAGCAATGCTCCCTAACATGTCTATAAATTGACATAAACCAGGATGATTAAGTGGACGATAAGACACATGTCTCTGACAAAAAGGAATAGAGATGCCTGGAGAGAAATATACTATAAGGGGCTTCACTGCACCAAGAAGGCTCCCTCTGGTTCATTGACCTAAAGATATCTGCAAACTTCATCCATGAGAGGATGAGGAAGGAGAACAGAATACTTTAGCAATAACTAAGCACTTATCTCTGAAAAGATGAGAAACTGACCACTATTCCATTTTTCCCTCTGATACGTTGACCAACATTCAGAGTTCAGAATATCACAGATATTTTAGATTGTTGTGTAATTTGCTAATGTTTTACTGAAATCTTCTAAATATACAATAAGTAGATTTTTCATTTGAAAATACAATGATATTAGAAAAGTTCCCCTTTCTTCTTTTTCATAAACTCTGCCTTTCAATCCACTGCCTTTGTATAAATTATATTGAAATACACATTTTCAGAAGTACAAGTGAATATAAAATAACTTGCATAGCTATTATTTACTATATCATATTGATATAAAACTTAATTTATATGTAGTAATGACATTTACAATTGATATGAAAATAAACTAATTAAATGAATGAACTAAAAGAGTAAGAATATGGTGTTTTGTTTCTCCTAGATCGTCTGTTGTTTGTTCTGTAATTCATAGAAACCTAACAAATTAACAGAAAGGTATATTTTGGGTTCTATTATATTTATGAAAAACTTTTAGATAATAAAGCTTGATAACATAATAAGGCATAATAACATAATATGATTTTTAAAGTAATCAGTGATTCAAATATTGAACACGATTTTTTCCTCCTTGAAAAAGCTAATAGAAAAAAAAATCAGCATGAGCTGTCTCCTTTCTTCGACTATAATTCTTGATAGAATTATTAGAGTTCAGAGAAATGAATGCAAATTCAATTTTAAAATTCTTTTTTCCTCAAAATCACAGCACGTATCACTGTATAAGTTTCAGTTTCTTTTTTGAAGAAACGTCTTTCCTCTGTGCGTCTATTAGACTTTAATACTTGTTCTCGATTTCTGTTTATTTTTTAATATAGCTTCCCTATGAAGAAGAAGAAAAAGGGCCCTCTAAAATTTCACATCTTTGTTATTAGAATATATCGACATCCCTTGCTTCGTTGACTTTTTATTACAGTCCTGAGGTTAAAAAAAAAAGATTGTTAGTGTCAGCTCAGCTCTTTGCTCCGATTCCAAGTGAAGATTTCTGGCATTTTCTCTTTGCTTTCAGCTTCATGGATTTTTTTTTCCCACTCCATCTTATTTTTAGTAGAAGTCAGGTTAAAAACAAACTTGAAAGGTTTAGCATTTTTTTTTTCCTTTTACATAGGTTTCGTGCCACAAAATGCCAACATAAAGGATAGTCTTGCATCAGGCCCCCTTGGCCACTGCTGCCTCCGCGGAGGCCCTGGCATCTGTCAGCGAGGAACACTCCAATCTGGGCTCCCTGCTGAGCTGAGATATGGCTGCCTCCCCCAATAAAGGGCCACACCGCTCCGGAGCCAAAACACGGGACCATCTGATGCGAGTCTGGCCTAATGAAAGTCCAGCATGGGGCTAAATGAGTTTCTACCACTGCTGGGTGAGGGGCTAATGATAAAACAGCTCCCTGGGCTCACTGCTGCTGTTGGTATCTTTGTCAGGGCATATGGCAGTTGGCTGAATGCCTTACTTGTGCGATTTCCTATCGGATTTATCCTGAGAATGTGTAATATCTTGCTTGCTCTCGTCCCTCCTCTGGCTTTCTTTGGCCTCCTCTTCCTCTGGCTGTCCTGTACTGTGATGGTCTTTCAAGATGATCGTGGGGCATAAATACTTTCTTGCAGGAGTATATTGTGAAGCTGTGCATATTTTTAAAATTTGGGATAGAAAAGCAGAAAAATGGAAGACAAAATAATATTGACTGTTACACCCAGTGGGTGGTTTTGTTTCCTTTGGAGCATTATAAGCTAAAAGCATCAATTTCACAGAACCAGGGAAACAGCTTGAAACTTGTTGAATACAGTAATGCTAATTAAAAACTTCCTTTATCACTTGCTCTTCCTTTTTTTCCTGGTTTACGTCCCATCACTTATGTGATGTATTTAGGAATTATGTAATTTTGGAATTTTTTTCATTACAATTTTTTTCAAGTCAAATTAATTAAATACTATACAAAATAAAAGTTACTTTGGTTTATTCACTATCCTTGTTCTTAGAATGTCTCAAAAGAAGACAAATTTTGGGAGATTCTAATTTATGGGTACATTGCATAGACAAGTTTTGTTTTTTTGGATATGCTTCGGTTTGGTATAAATTCACATCACAATTTGAATTACTCTGGGAAAATGCCTGCAATAAAAATTAAAGCAACCTCCCAAATCCTAGAAACATTTCAAAAATATATGTTCTACTCTTTTAACATTTGTAAGTTCATTAAACATAAATAAATATTTCCGTGCCAATTCTTATAATTTAATATCGCCTGCATATAATTGTATTGGAATTTTTTTTTTCACTTCTGTGATTTGTTCTTAGATGCATTCTTACTGCTTTTATTAGGTTACATATAGGTTAAAAGATTGAACATTAAAGGGCATAATCATGAGGGCCTAATATAATGGTGTATTTTATCCTTTACATTAAAAAGTCACACATCTAAGAGCAACAGTGTTAGGCAGAAGATCTTAAAGTTTATATATTTTGATATTTAAAGGTCATGTTTTTGGTTCTTTTTGCTAATGTGTTTTTTTGGTTGTTTTTTTTGTTTTGTGGTTTTTTTTGGTTTTTTTTTGGTCACTGTCATTCAACCTGCGTTTCTATCAGGAAACTCCAGGACTTAAATACAATGTGAAATTTGCACGGCTGCAAGGAAGAGTCCATTCTAATCTAAATATAAGTGATCCTTTCATAAACTTGTTCTGAAGAATTCTAAATGAAATCTCTTAAAAAATCACATGTTTCTTACTGAATGAACCTATTCGTGTTGAAAGGTTCCACATGGGCCCCAGGTGGTCCCCCGTGTCGGCCACGCGGTCAGTGATAGGATCTAAATGAGATTGTTTTCTTGTAAATCGCATGGTGCAGAAATACCATCACGTTCCACATGCCGTATGCCCCATTTTAATTTATTCCCATGACAAAAACTCCATTAATATAATTTGGGAACAAAGTAAAAATGATAGGAATTTTCTGTGTCACTGAAAAACTAAGCCTGCTTTCTTCTTAAGGAAATACTGCTTCAAAAACACAAGAAAATCCAGTTGCTAATTTATAAAATTTCTTCTGAGAGCAGACATTATTCACAAACTATTTTCAAGTCTGCAGGATTGAAGTAAATTAAAATATTTCCCTGTTTTTTATACATTACTCTGCAGGCTATCTAGAAATTTTTTAAACCTGCATCATTTTTTGGGTTTTCTCGAATACATTTATTAGAATTTTTTTAATGCCCTTATATTTTTGAGGCTATGAACCAAAGAAAACTGCATCTTTCACTTGGCAGTTAGGAGTGTATATCACTATGTGATTCCTTACCTCTAGACAAATGTGAGATAATGTAGAATAATAAAAAGAATAATGGACTTAAAAGTCAAAAAGACTGAATTATCATCACAATTCTGTCACATCATAGGCCCATGGCCCTTTCTATTAAAAATTATAATAGCCACAAATTCACTGATCCATTACACGTGTGTCTGACACGTTTTTCCCTTCAAGATCTCATTTTGTCATCACAGAGTCACTGAGGCTTAGAGAATTTTAGAAATATGTCCAGAGTGTCACAGGTAGTAAGGGACACAACAGAGCTTCAAACCTTCACAATTTCAGACCCTGAAATTGTCAAAGCATAGTCTCATTCCACCTTCGAACACGTTTACTCCCTCTGAACCGTGATTGTGGACTAGAAAAGTTTGAGATTTGGACAAGAAAGTTTCTGGGTTTTGTCTCAGCTATAAACTTCTGAGTATGTTGCAATTTGCCACTGCTACCTCCTCAACACAACACTGCAAGTGGTGCTTTTGGACGGAAGGGCTATCCAAGTCACAGGATGGAACCAAGGCTTACAGAGGGAGTCCAGGGGAGAGATTAGCAATGAGCCACTAAATCACTGGTATCTTGGTAGTGTAATCATTAGGATTGACTACATTTGGAATATTTGGGACCTCTTTAGGTACTGATGCACTTTACATTTTCCACCATTTAATTACTCAATTTGTCTAGGAGAAAAAAAAAAAAGAAAGAAAGAAAAATAAAAGAAAACAAAAAACCCAGTGTTTGATAATTTAGACCTGCTTCTCCTTATTTGACCATCTACTGCCAAAATATTTGTTGATAAATGAAAAAGCTTCTATTCTACAATTACATAAAAATGAGATTTCAATAGAGACATGGATTTTCTTTTTTTTTAATTAATTTATTTTTTATTTCAGAATATTGTGGGGTACAACACTTTAGCTATATATATTGCTCATGCACTGCCCGTGTCAGAGCTACAATTGTGGCCATCCCCCAAACTGTGCTCCCCGCATCCATTCAGTGACAGAGACATGGATTTTCTTTTAGTGAAATAATTTTTTTATGTCTTCCTACTAACTGTCTAGTTTCCCAAAGCATCTCTGTGGTAAAATTGCTAGACAGTAAATTACAGGGGTTATCTGTAGCTACCTTCTTTCCTCCTATCAAGCTACTTCTTGACAGCTTATGGATACATAATCACCTTGCTGGATATTTGGTGTGTTTTTAGTGTATTTTGGCTGTCAATATGGATGATTAAAATATGGGTTTATATTCTTTTAAACTGGAAGGGAAAAACCCCATATAAGTTCATAATGTCTACCACTTCTAATTCATAATTCATATAAATACATATATTTAGTAAAATATTGATTAAATATTTAAAATAAGTATTTAATAAAGTAAATATCTGAATAGCTTGGCAAAGTCTTTCATATATAAACCATATATCTAATATAAATATTTATTGATAATATAATATATAAAGTTATGTAACTTTAAGAATTGGGATTAATTTCATTTTTGATCTTCCAGTATCTGAAGAGAGAATTTTACCCTGAAGTAATTTTATAACCCATAATATTTACTGTATAAATAAATAAATGGACAAACAAAAGAGATTTTAAATGTATGTGTGCATATATGTACTTGGAATTCTAAAGAAACAATTTCTTGGTTGTTGGTATCCAGTAGATTGTGTACACATTAGATTTTAAGTTCTTAACTTTCCAACATTTATGCACTTAAGGAGGAAATTTTATAGGTATTGAAACCATAGTTTCAAGAACTTTAGATGTGATAACCAAGGAAATATGCGATTTACCATCTATCTATCTACCTACCTACCTACCTACCTATCTATCTATCCTATGTTTATATTTAATATTTCAACTCCCGTTTGGTTCAAGTTCTCCTGCTCAATCCAATGGTGGTGTTTTCTCCTCAATTAGAACATTTGGAGACTCCTAATTTGCATGAAAAATAAAGTACGTAGTTTGAAGGTCATGAGCATTTCTAAATGCAAGGAAATTATTGGTGAAACACATAAGACAAAAACATATAAAATAGTACCATTCTATATGAGGGAGGGAAATATGAATAAAATATTACTTTAGGCCATGTAGTTGCTGAAGAAACAAATTTATTTCACCCATGAAAAATGTACAGGAACTTACATAAAAATACATTTTTAACTGATAGCAATATAGAATCTTCTTAATCTACCAGACATGAACTTGGAGCAATTTATTTTGGATCAATAGCACGAAGTGATATTAATAAATCATATTGAAGTGATTTTAGAGTAGCTGTATGACCTGCTATTCAGACAGCACAAAACTTCTCTTGTCTGTCCATTGTACCAAGGCAAGTGGAAACAAGTAGAAACATGGATAGCAAGGCAAGTTTCAGAACCATAGACATCAGACAAAGGAGTTTTGGAACACGTCTTCATTACTCAGAATTGTATCCAATGATCATACCCTATAACTCTATATTTTGGATACAAGTGTCTTTAATAACTCCTATAGATTGCATTCTTATTATTATTTTTAACTATCATGTTGAAATTCAAGTTTGCCACTGCCTAGACAAGTTAAGACAATCTCGTTATTTGACAGATTGCAACATGCTAATTGCTAGTTATATTTTTTCTTTTCTTTAAGAATCTTTAAGTTCCAAATATGTTTTTTTCTTTTAAGGAAAATTATTTTCTGTTATTAACTAGTGTACACCAAAATTTATTTGAAGATCTCTTTTTAAATATTTTTTCACACATACCACAGTTTTTTATTTTAAAAATTCCACTTATTACTTTATGTATGGGACAATATATTTTGCTTTCAACCAAGAATTTTTAAGACATTTTACAAACATTAACAATTTTATACGCCCCAAAATAGTCATCACATCACTCTGGGACATGGAAATATTATATTTGCTATTTACAAGTTGAGTGACTTTATTATCATTTATGCTTATTACTTGGTGATATTTCAGGGTATAAAAACCTAAGACTTCATTACATCTTATTTGGAAATTCATCAAGTCTCCTCTTTGTAGTCAAAATAGTGGATTTATTCTAGGCATTAGGATTTATAGTTACAAAAAGAATGTAAATGTGTTTTAGTAGTGCTATAATCACAGTCTACGTGAGTAGTAGTGAAATCTCTTTCAAAACCAGGTTAGGATGGCCACCGTACACCTCCAGCCACCAAGCTCACAACTCCAACATACTTTCCGGAGGGGTAGTGGATGAACACTGTTATTCAAAACCATGAAAAAGACTTCTTCTTGGCAAGATGCAGGTATAACCACAAACCTTTAGCACTAACACAGGGCAATTAGCATTTATATAGTGTTTTACAGTCATCAGTTTATATATAAAACATCTTTACATGCTAGGTATTATATTATAGCCCCATTTCACAGCTGCAAAAACTAAGAAAGACATTTGCTCAGTGATATCTGAAGAGGCAGCATAATCTTGGTTCCTAGTTGTCTTTTCTTTTTTTAATTTCAAAAAATTTAGGGGCTAACGAGTGTTTTTTTGTTACATGGATGAATTGTATCATGCTGATGTTGGGGTTTTCAGTGTACCCATCACCATAATAGTGTACATTTTACTCGACAGGTAGATTGTTGTTGCTTACCCCCTCCCTCCGTCCCTCCTTCTTAGTTTCCAATGTTCATTACAGCTCTTTATGACCATATATATCCTTCGTTTAGCTCCCGCTTATAAGTGGGAACATGTGGTATTTGTTTTTCCATTCCTGAAATACTTCACTTAGGATAATGGTCTCCAGTTCCATCCAAGTTGCTGCAAAAGGCATTATTTTATTCGTTTCTATGGTTGAGTAGTACTCCATGGTGGGTGTGTGTGTGTGTGTGTGTGTATGTATACCACACTTTCTTTATCCACTCACCAGTTGATGGGCACTTAGTTTGGTTCCATATCTTTGCAGTTGTGAATTGTGCTGCAATAAACATTTGGGTACAGCTGTCTTTTTGATATAATGACTTCTTTTCCTTTGGGTGGATACCCAGTAGTGGGATTGCTGGAACAAATGGTAGGTCTACTTTTATTTCTTTAAAGAATTATCATACTGCTTTCCATAGCGATGGTACAAGTTTACATTCCCACCAACAGTGTATAAGCATTCCTTTTTCACTGCAACCACACCAAAAGCTATTGTTTTTTGACTTTTTAATAACGGACATTCTGACAGGGTAAGGTGGTATCTCATTATGGTTTTAATTTGCACTTCCCTGATGATTAGTGATGTTGAGCATTTTTTTCATATATTTATTGGCCATTTGTCTATCTTCTTTGGAGAAGAGTCTGTTCATGACTTTTGCCCAATTTTTGATGGGGTTATATTTTTCTTGCTGATTTGTTTGAGTTCTTTATAGATTCTGTATTTTAGCCCTTTGTCAGACATACAGTTTGCAAATATTTTCTCCCATTCTATACGTTGTCTATTTACTCTGTTGTTTATTTACTTTGCTGTGTGGAAACTTTTTAGTTTAATTAAGTCCCATTTATTTGTTTTTGTTGTTGCGGTATTAGCTTTTGGGGTCTTACTCATAAATTCTTTCCCTAGGCCAATGTCTAGAAGAGTTTTTCTTATGTTTTCTTCTGGAATTTTTATGGTTTCAGGCCTTACATTTAAGTCTTTACTTCATCTTGAATTGATTTTTATATATGGTGAGAGACAAGGATCCAGTTTCAGTCTTTTTCATGTGGCTATCTAGTTTTCTCAGCATGATTTATTGAATAGGGTGTCCTTTGCCTAGTGTATGTTTTTGTCCAATTTGTTGAAAACCTGATTATAGCTAAATGATTTTAGTTCTGGGTTCTCTTATCAGTTCCATTGGTCTATGTGTCTACCTTTATATCAGTACCATGCTGTTTTGTTTACTATATTCTTGTAGTATAATTTGAAGTCAGGTAATGTGCTGCTTCCAGATTTGTTCTTTTTGCTTAGGATTGCTTTGGTTATTTGTGGCCCTTTTTGGTTCCATGTGAAGTTTAGGATTGTTTTTTTCTACATCCATGAAATATGATGTTGGAATTTTTATTTTCTTGAGGCTAATAGTTGTTCTAAAGCTCAGATAAAGTGCTCAGTATTAGGGAATAGCTTCCAGAATTTAATGATAAAGAAACTGGACACAAAATATGTAGAAGTCTAAGTTTCAAGAATTAAAGTTCTTTTTTGTTCCTACACAGTTTCATTTTTAAATTCATTCTCTCTAGTAGAAGGGCCAGAGAGACGCTCTGTATATTCTATTTTCCTTCCATTTTTCTTATTGTTGCTGCTCATTCTTCTGCATCCTTCAAGGAGTTAACTCCCCCCCCCTTTTTTTTTTGTAAACAAATAGAAATAATTTTAAAAGTAACTTGTAAATCTAAAAAGATTTGAGTGGCAACCTCCAAGATTAAAATTATTTTTCTATTAATATTGTAGTTTATTTTATAAACTTTACACTGGAGGAGCTAACTTGGTTTCTTAGTTTTAAAAAAAAAACACAGACCTTATTTTTCTATTACCTGCTTTTAAGTTGCTAGGACTAACTGAGCTAATATATTATATAAGATATAATCTGTATCTGGTCATGAAGAAAACATACTCTAAATTAACTATGTTTTAGAGGGCAGAGTTATGGCAATACAGCATGCATAAAAGTCTTGAGTCAGTAATAGATCACACTCTCTCATGCTTTTCTGATATGTTTTATAAGTTTTGTCTGAATATTAAAGAGACAACCTGGCCTGGCTACCTAAGTTTTTGGCTACCCCTAAGAGGTTTTTCCTGTTATATTAATTAAAATGAATTTGGATTTCTTTATCAGCAACATAAAGTTTGATCATGATTTGTTTAAGATAAGCAGCCCCGTATCAGGGAATATGGCAGGCTGTCATCAGGAGTTTGAGAACCATCTCAAATTAGAAGTTGAGTTCTGATAGGACGAATCTTGAAGACTTCTTTAAGCTAATTTTACATTTTTCACTCAAAATAATAATAATAATAATAAAAGTCTTAACTCATCTATAAGATATATTTCTAAAAATCAGATTTTTAAAAATCTTGTAGAATTTTAATTCTACTTTATATTCATTCACACATTAATTGAGAGAGGCCACTAATTTTATATAATTTGTGGCATCTCTTTATCATTTCAATAAGGAAATAAATGCTCTAGGAAAGTTTATTTTTATTTAAAAGAAAACAAAAAAGAAAGATTTTATAGGCTGGGCATGGTGGCTCACACCTGTAATCCTAGCACTCTGGAATACTGAGGCAGGAGGATTGCTTGAGGTCAGGAGTTCAAGACCAGCCTGAGCAAGAGCGAGACCCCCATCTCTGCTAAAAATAGAAAAAATTAGCAGTCATGGTGGGGTGTGCCTGTAGTCCCAGCTACTCAGGAGGCTGAGGCAGGAGAATCGCTTGAGCCCAGGAGTTTGAAGTTGCAGTGAACCAGGCTGATGCCACTGCACTCTAGCCAGGGCAACAGAGGGAAACTTTGTCTAAAAAAAAAAGATTTATAATGTGAAAAAAAATTCCAGGTTAATATCTCTGATGAACATAGATGCAAAAGTTTTCAACAAAATGCCAGTAAAACAAACTCAATGACACATTAAAAGGATCATACACCATGATCAAGTAGAATTCATCTCTGGGATGCAAAGATGGTTTAACACATGTGAATCAATAGATCTGACAAACCCCATTAACAGAATAAAGGATAAATTCTTATGATCATCTCAAGAGATATAGAAAAAGCATTTAACAAAATTCAACATACTTTTATGATAAAAACTGTCAACATGTTAGGTATAGAAGGAATACCTCAACAAAATGCCATACATAATAATAGTAATCATAACAAAAATGACTGTATATGACAAGACCACAGCTACCATTGAACTTAACTGTGTACCCTCTAAGATCAGGACAAAGATGAAGATGCCCACTCTCATCATTTCTATTCAATATAGGAAGTCCTAGTCAGAGCAATTAAGCAAGAAAATAAATATATCCAAATCAGAAATAAAGAAGTTAAATTGTCCCTGTTTGCAGATCACATGATCTTATATATAGAATACCCTAAGAATTCCACAAAAAAAAAAAACCATCAGAACTAATAAACAGATTTAGTTTAGGATACACAATTAACATACAAAAATCAGTCATGTTTCTATATAGTGGCAATGAACTGTCTTAAACAGAAATTTTTAAAATCCCATTTATAATAGCATAAAAACAAGAAAATACTTAGGAATAAATTTAACCAAGGAGGTGAAAGATACAGACAATTAAAACTATAAAATACTGAAGAACAAAATTTTAAAAGAGCCAATTAAATGAAAAGATATCCCATGTACATGTATTAGAAGAATTACTATTATTAAAATGTCCCTACTACTCAAAGTAATCTACAGATTCAATACAATCCCTATCAAAGAAGTTTTTCATAGAAACAAAAAAAACAAACTTAAAATTCATATGGAACCAGAAAAGACCCCAAATAGCAAAGTAATCTTGAGCAAACTGAACAAAGCTGGAGGTATCAAACTACCCGATTTCCAACTATACAACAAAGCTGTAGTAAGCAAAAGAGCATGGTACTGGCATAATAACAGACATAGAGACCAGTGGAACAGAATAGAGAGCCCAGACATAAATCCACACACTTATGGTCAATTGATTTTTGACAAAGATGCCAAGAATACATAATGGGGAGAGGAAAATCTCTTTCTTTCCTTTGGAAGCATGTTGGGAAAACTAGATATACACATGCAGAAGAATAGAACTGGACCCTTATCTCATACCATATACAAAAATCAACTCAAAATGGATTAAAGACTTAAGTGTAATATCTGAAACTGTAAAATTACTAGCAGAAGACATTAACAAAAATCTTCTTGATATTGGTTTGAGCCACTTTTTGGATATGACCACAAAAGCACAGACAACAAAAGCAAAAAGAGACAAATAGGATTACATCAAACTAAAAGGCTTTTGCACAACAAAGGAAACAATCAACCAAGCGAAGAGGTAAACTATGAAATGGGAGAAAATATTTGCAAACCATACATTTGATAAAGGGTTAATATCCAAAATATATAAGGAGCTCCAACAACTCAATAGCAAAAAACAAATAACCCAATTTAAAAATGGGCAACAGATCTGAATAGACACTTCTCCAAACAAAACATACAAATGGCTGACAGGTATATGAAAAAATGCTCAACATCATTAAACATCAGATAAATTGAAATTAAAACCACCATGAGATATCACCTCACACATGTTAGAATGGCTATTTTCAAAAAGACAAAAGATAAGTTTTGGTAAGGATATAGAGAAAAAGGACATATGATCCAGTAACCCCACTTCTAGGTATACATCCAAAAGAATTTAAATCATCATATTGAAGAGAGATCTGCACTCCCATGTACCTTGCAGCATTATTCACAGTAGACAAGATATAGAATCAACCTAAGTGTCTATTAACAGATGAATATATAAAGGAAATGGCATATATACTCAATGGAATACTATTCAGCCTTAAAAAGAAGGAAATTCTGTCTTTTGAGACAACATGGGTGAACCTGGAGAACATTATGCTAAGTAACATAAGCCAGTCACAGAAAGAGAAATAATGCATGATTTTTAGATTCCATATATGGAATCTAAAAAAGTTGAACTCATAGCAGCAGAGAGTATAATGGTAATTACCAGGATGGGGGCAAGGACGGAAATGGTGAGATGTTGATCAGAGGTTACAAAGTTTCAGTCAGAGACTATGAAGAAGCTCTGTAGATCTACTGTACAGCATGATGACTATAGTCAATAATAAAGTATTATATACTTGAGAATTGCTAAGAAAGTAGATCTTAAATGTTCTCACCACACACATATAACACACACACACACACACACAACCATGGGAAGTGATGGATATGTTAACTAGCTTGCTTGTGGTAATCATTTCACAATGTATACATATATTAAAACATCACAATATATGCCACACATGTATACAATTTCTGTTTTTAATAATTCTACTTCAGTAAAGCTGGGGGGAAAAAGGAAAGATTTTGCAAAGGTAATATAATGTAAAGAAATTTTCATGGTTACATAGCATTTATCCTGTAGTTTATGTGTGTTATAACTTTGCTCTAAGTTTAAGTGGAGTACATTAACATTTGTAACATTTTAATACCTACATAGGTAAACAAAATATTTAGCATGGACTTTGCATGTATGATAGATTATACAGCACCATTCATGGAACCAACAGTATTTTCCACACATGGATCATGCTTTCTTCCAGCTTAATTTCTAGTTCTCCTGTTAGCTCATGCCCAGACTTCACCCCATCCTTCCTTGAAAATTCACTCAAACAAGTAATAAGGAGAGCTACTATTTGGGGAAACTTCTTATGTGCCAAGAACTGTGTTAAATACATTGCATACATTGTTGCATCAATACTCACAAGTCAAAGAAGTAAAAGTTATTATGTCCACTTTAGAGAGGCTGAGCTACAGAGAGATTAACTACCTTGCTTACGGTCAGGTGTAGAAAGTAGCAGATCCAGTTTGATATTAAGCAAGACTGATATCAAAGCCCACATTTTAACCACAGCATTATTCTTAGCTCAATTCCTCTTTGTAAATTTTAACTCTGAAAAGAACAGAGAAGGGGTTTGGTTGAAGACATAATAGTTATCTCTATGTTTTATAATAACTTATTTAATATTCTTCTCATCTTCTATTTCTTAAAAATAGAAATAACCTCAGAAGAGTTAGTGAATCTTAGCAAATCATTTAGGAGTGTGCCTAGAATCTATTCAGTCAGTAATTCTCAGACTTAATAAAAATTCCAATTAACTAAATCTTTCAGTCTTTTATGCAATAAACATATACCGAACACCTACCGATGCTCTGATATAGGTGTGTTTAAAATATACATGACTGAGACAGATGAGAACTCTGCTTCCATTCTGGAAAGGCACAGATAATAAACAAGTAATCCAAATATCATCAAGATAATTTCAAATTGTGAGAAGTTCCATGAAACACATAAAGACAATAATGTGATGGAGAAGAATTTCTACAGAGGCTGTTTTGATACAGGTAAGAATAAGCTTCTACCAGCAGTAGTTGTTAAGGTAGACAATTAAAAATAAGTAATATAAATTTTATATTTTATATTTAATATCCATGCAAAGTTGGCACCTGTATTTGCTTCAGTAGCAAAATGACATTTTGAATTTCTATAGAAATTACTAAAATTACCCCTCAAACATCTGAATAAAATCGGTAACCTGGGAAGCTGAGTGCTGCTCGTCCTGTAATGAACAAGTATGCCTCCTTACACCAGCAGAGAGAAAACCATTTGAGAAGGGACTAGTGAGAACCCATTTATTGTTAGGGGTACACCCTCCACTCTTTTGCAAAGACCTTTCCTAGAAAGACACAAAGTGTTAATAGAATAAGAATGGATTTAATGATTTACTTATGAGACATTCACAACTAAAGCTAATCAAGTCTTAAATAAATATAGTATTCTTATACTCCAAAGCAGTAGGGATATACTTGTAAGATTCATTCTCCTCTTGAATTTTGTGTGTGTACTGATGATCATGATGATGATCTTCTCTAAAGTTTGGCAGAAAATAAGCAATGTTTTAAAATATAATATATAAGATGATTAAGTCACACACTACTTGAGACACTGAGGAGTGAGTTCCCTTCTCCATTTTGGTACAAACACACTTAAAAGGCCTTTCATGTTAAATGATTCTTCTGATGATGGGCTGACCATACACGCAAGGTTGTTGTCTATGCCATCTTAATTTTTAAAAAAATTGTAAATAAACAAAGTGTGGAGCTGTAAACAATTTTTTTTATCATTTCAAATGTTTAGCATCAGTATATGAATTAATTTTCAGAGTCATAACACACTTATGTATTAATCACGGGACTATCTACTTTCCTCCAAGAAAAGCTGCATGGGCATTCGCCTCTCCATCAGGTCATCACTGTTGATTTCCATCCTCTGACTGTGATTACTTGCAGCTGGGGTCCATTTGCAACAACATTTTTATATCGTGTACAAGATTAGAGCAAACAAACTACTTTGACTACAGTATTCTCCAATTACATTAATTTTATCCACTGATGTCTTTATTTCCTTCCTTTCCAATTTAGCTGTGTAATGTGAAAATTGGCCCTATTTTTGTGCCTGTTATGATGTTCTAAATCCTCTTTTTCTTCCCCTGTGGTGTCAGTTGCATAAGAGGGTTTCACAAACAAACTCTTATAATGGGAACAAGAGGATTTTTGTTTTTGCAGAAGAATCCCAAAATGAGTTCTACAGTTAACTTTCCAAGCTTTGAGTTGGAGGGAGGATGTTTCAAACATCCATTAGGAAAACATGTAGCAGTTACATCACTTCTGTCACCTAAACTTGTAATCTGCGTTTCAGTACAGAATCACAATGGAGTCAACTATAGAGGGAATCATGGGATTGAGCACGGCAAATGTTGATGGAATGGTTAAAATAGAAAATAAAGAGACTGAAAAGATGGAAGAAACATAAAGATAAAGAATAGATAAAGGAAATAAACAAAGCACTGATGTTGCATATTCTATCAAGATATAGAGAATCAGTGTGGTATAGTCTATTACCTCTTGTATGGTGATACGTGGACAGAAAACTAAAGGGAATCACCTGAGATAGTGCTCTCTTAGGAGAAGAAATATGAGAAAATATCACATCAGATGAATGACTAAAAATTTTTTTTAAATAATTAAATTTGGACTTCTATTTTAAGATTCAAGAAATAAATATGAAATACATGTGTTAAGATACTTAGTGTGGCTTCTGTGATCATATACATTATATGTACTTTTTTAATTGGATAAATACTGTGGAGTCAGAATTCAAGTACTACTTGGGTTTCTTGAGTTTGGAACAATATTTTATAAATGATTGTCATATAATAGTTAGAAGAACTAGATAGATGGGCCAAATAGTTCCATGTCAATATGTTATGTCATTATACATAATAATTATTTTTTAAAAATAGATAATATTGGAATTTTTGTTTCCATTTGGGAAATGTTTGCAACAGAAGTTACTCTAAGCCTAGAGAGGACTCAGGCTCAGTCTAAGCTCCCCTAGCATTAGCTGTCTCACTTTGATGAGTGACTCTCAGATTTGAGTCTTGTTCATACAAAAGTCAGTCATTTTATTGGTTGATCTTCCTACTTTATAGGCAAGGATCTGTGACAACTCACATAGATAGTAAAAAAGTAGGCATTTGTATCTAGATTTGAGTGGTGCTGGTGTCAATGTGTTTATGGTTTAGTAATTATGTATCTTACTAAAAAATAAGGATAGTGACTCTAGTGATTGTGTATGTCTGGTAAAATTATGCACATTTTTTATAATTATGATTCTCAACATTGTAGTGATAGAATTATATAGACATTGATAATAAACCATTTTAAGAGAGTTCTTACACTCTGCTTCTCTGATTACTTCCCCTGCTCTACTGTGGCTAGAACACTCAGAGAGCTGGGCAATGGCTTCCAGGGAGCATGGGTTCAAGTTTTAGCTTTGCTACTTACCAACTCTATGAGCTTGAGAGAGAAACTTCATCTTCCTGATATTTACTTTTATTTGACTGTCTTATAGGGTTGCAGAAAGGATCTAAGGCAATAATATATGTAAGGATGCTTAGTAGTTATGCAAATCTTGGCAAAGTCTCTGCTACTTATAATAATCAGGATATATAAAAATATGCCACTTTAACATGACCATCTGGTTTTTAAAGTCATCTGAAAGCATCAATTGTGCTTCAGTTGCAACTACCTGTACTATGTCTGTAACAGCAAATCACATTATTATTATCACCGATGTTAAAACCTGTCATTAGCATTTTAGTAGAAAGAGGCAGCTCTGTGAAAAGAAAGAGCCCTAGAATCTGTGCTGTGGTCTAGATCAGGCCAATGACTTATCACAAAGGTTTAGGCATCAATAACTCTTCTAGAAAGCAGAAGAGTTCAAATTTATTTTAGAAGTTGGATTTCCCCCCAATTTATCTCTGTTTCTAATAATTTAGTTGCTAACTGAATAAAATATGATTATTTTAAAGGAAAGTCATTTTTTTCTTCTTTAATTCCTCTTCCTTTCTTCTTTTATTTCTTTTTGTTTTTCGTTGGATTCTAAATTCCTGAGAGATTTTGTATTTGAAGTTTTAAAGAAATGTAGGTCTTCACAATCTTCACACTTTAATTTCTTCCACAATTTTAAATTGTCTCTACATAACTTGCAACATGTTTAATATTATTATAAAAGGTAAGTTTTAAAAGTGAAAATATGCAAGTTGTAAGAAAAGAAAGATATAAAGAAGCAACTCTATGAGGTATTAACAATTTATACATAAAACTAATGCTCTACTTGACTTTATTGTTAAAGTAATATTTCTTAACTTTATCTTTCTTTATCCGTGGAAGAATAAAAACATATATCAGTTCTAAGATCCTGTGAGAACTTGCTCAACTTCCTGCCCCAAGTCACAAACCAGTTGTGATAGTTCTTATAACATCTTTTCCAAAGCTTTCAAGCGATGATTGATCCTTCTATATGTTTTTTAATGAGCTTTGGCAACCTGGTATCATAATTTAAAAGAATAGTAATTATAGTTTCACAAATAAGACTGCCTTTGATTTGGTTTAGGACTATATTATATACACAATCCATATTTAATACCCAAGATCAATAACATAATCATTGCCAAACTTTGTACTTACTCCACCCAGCTTCAGGTTTTTTCTTGCCTGGATCCCAAACTTGTCTGATCTACAGTCAAACATTTGGAGTCCCAGCTGAACTTTTCATTTGTTACACTGTGAATTTAGTTGTAAAATTTCATTTTGTGTTTTTCTTTTAAATAGAGACTTTTTACTGAATGGATGATGTATTACTTTCACATCCATGGATATATTTCTATTTCAAGAAGTTCACATATCTATTCAATGTATCATATAATTAGTACAGTGACTTGGAATTTACCAATGAATATGTTGTAATGTGAATCTTTAAAACCTCTGTAAACTCATAATGTTTGGATGAGATAATCTGTAAAGCACCTTCTACTCTACTGTTTTTGATTCTATAATTCCTGTTGACCTGCTTGATGTCAGTCTCTTGTAATATCTCAATACATATTCCTTGCCTAGAAAACATATCTACTTCCATACTATAATTTTTACTCGCCATACCAAAATGTTCTACTTCTACATTTTCCAAGCTATAGCCTATTCTTACTTAAAGTATAACTATTCCTGGTGTTCATAATGATCATTTCAATAATTGATCAAATCTACAGCTATAAGTATATTCCTTATGCATATATTGTGTTGGTGCTTGTTTTCTTTCATATTATTCAATTCTTCTCCCTAAAAATGGTTCTTCAGCATAAGATCACCTCAAAACTTCTATTGCAATGTCCTCCTGTTACTAATAATGTGAGTACTCAATAAATGTTGAGTGAGCGCTATGATTAAATTATGTTAAACATCAATATTTTAATAATTATAGCTAGTAATATGATGTCTTGTTTCTTACTTTTTGAATACTCTAGGACTTAGACATTTTGTTTGAAGACTTCATGGATGGAAAAGGATATTGTCTGTCTTAGGACAACACAAAGTTCTGATGATTGATCAGATAATTTTAGCAGTAAGATATACTTAATTTTGAAACTGAAATTCAGAGCTTATTTGTAACAAGAATGCTTTCTACCAGAGGGACTTCAATGGCAGTCACAAAAACATAAAATAAAAAAATTAAAAGAGATATTTTTTAAAGAAGCTGAGAGAAGTCACATTTTCAACTAGAAAACCATTGGATCACCTAAGGATTAAAAGAATTAAGAGAGAATTGAACAAAACAAAACAACAAAAAACACTCAGAAATAGAGCTAGGGAGTCAGGATTTGAATACTTGAGCCACAATAGGATCATTAAAAAAAGAGAATAACCTCTATGGGAAAACTAAAAACTCTTTGAAAAGGGAACAGTGACTTATTCGTCTTTGTATCCAAGGCCTAGACCTGGTGCTTGTCACATAGTTGGCTCTCAGTAAATAAAGTAAATTCAGAGGAGGAAGAATTCCAAAGCCTTTTATTACCTACATAATTTTCAGTTGGCTTTGATTACCTATTCAGTTAAGTACTCACACAGAGGTAAATGTCTGTTATTTCTTCTCTCCTAACTTTTTAAGAAACCATTTTTAATATGAGCAAGTTTGTTCATCTACTGAGCTTATGTATGCTATACCAGAAATTTTCTGCTATACAATTTAATGCAAACACGGAGGCAAGTATATCGATATTAAACATATAAAATTGCAGATATTAAACATTTTTGGCTGACAAAAATAGTACTTTCATGTGACTCAACCTAATACATAATTAGACAATTCTGAAGCAGTAACACATGTAAGTTTGTAAATCTCAGTTTGGTTTTTATACTTACTTCATGGAGACAAAGCCCTTACAAGAGAATTTTAATTGTGATTCAGTTCAATGTAGAAAATAAAGCCATGGCTTTGAATTCAAGACCTGGGTTTGAATACAAAAGGTACTAACCAGTCATATAACTTCATTAAAACTAATTAATTCACTGAAATTCAGTTCCCCCATCCATGAATGGGGAAAGTAATATTTTCTTATGAAGTGTTATCTAGATTAAGTGGAAATATTTATGCAAAATATATATCTATGTATATTACATATTTAAACCAAAAAATTTAATTAAGCTTTTCTAAGACAAATTAGTGTTTCGAACTTGAGCTAGCTTCTCTACATCAGGTAAATCCCCAAATTATCAAAATTAAAACAAGGTAGCAGTAGTGTACCAGGAAGCACTCTAGAAAGAGAAATAATTCATAATTCACACATTCATGATTTTATATCATGAATTCCAAATAATTGTAATGGGAGAAAGGAGAGAATGAGGCTTGATGGGATAAGATTTCTTCTAAAATAATGAGTTCTCTATCACTGCAAATGATCAAGAAGCAACCAAATTTTTTTTTCAGAATATTATTGGGGTCCAACACTTTGGCTGTATATATTGCCGATGCACTGCCCGTGTCAGAGCTACAATCGTGGACGTCCCCCAAACTGTCCTCTCCGCATCCATTCAGTGAGAGTTTTCCCATCCCCTCCACCCCGCTCCCACCTGCCCGCCCCCTGATGAATATTATTGCCCTGTGTGATGTAAGTGTTGATCAGTTAGTACCAATTTGATGGTGAGTACCAGTGGTGCTTGTTTTTCCATTCCTGTGACACTTCGCTTCGAAGAATGGGCTGTAGCTCCAACCAGGATAATACCAGATGTGTTAATTCACCATTGTTTTTTATTGCTGAGTAATACTCCATGGTATACATATACCACATTTTATTAATCCACTCATGTATTGATGGGCACCTGGGTTGTTTCTACATCTTTGCAATTGTGAATTTTGCTGCTATAAACATTCGTGTGCAGATGTCTTTATTATAGAATATGGTTTTTTTCCTTTGGGTAAACACCCAATAGTGGGATTGCTGGATCAAATGGTAGTTCTACTTTTAATTCTTTGAGGTATCTTCATATTACTTTCTATAGAGGTTGTACTAATTTGCAGTCCCACCAACAGTGTATGAGTGTTCCTATCTGTCCGCATCCCTGCCCACATTTGTTGTTCTGGGACTTTTTGATATGAGCCAATCTCACTGGAGTTAAGTGATATCTCATTGTGGTTTTGATTTGCATTTCCCTGATGATTAGAGAAGTTGAGCAATTTTTTATATGTTTGCTGGCCATTATTCTGTCTTCTTTTGAAAAGTTTCTGTTCATGTCCTTTGCCTATTTTTTAATGGGGTTGTTTGATTTTTTCTTGTTGATTTTCCTAAGTTCTGTATAGATTCTGGTTATCAGCCCTTTATCAGATGTGTAGCATGCAAATATTTTCTCCCATTCTGTAGGCTGACTGTTCACTCTATTGATATTTTCCTTGGCTGTGCAGAAGCTTTTTAATGTGATCAGGTCCCATTTATTTATTTTTGTTGCTGCAAGAAGCAACCAAATTTTTATCTGCCAAAGATTAATAAAAGATATTCTACTTTGGGTTGTATGTTGGGATAGATTACATTTAATATCTCTTCTAAAATCTAAGGTTCTATAATTGTACAAAAACTTAAAAGCTCGGTTTAAACACCAAGTCAAGTATTTTCAGTTTTGCAAAATTTACTTCAAAGAAAATGAGCAGACTTCTATAAAAGGCTCAAATGATTTCTTAGAAATCAAATAGCTCTTGCCCAAGAACTGTTTGATGACTTAAATATAAATGAATCAGAAACATATGGATTAAATTTCTCATGAAATACAATGAGAGGAAAGTAGTGCTTGGCAAAATCTTCTTTTTAGGCTTCTTGAAACAAAAATCTTTGGAAAAGTGTTCAAGATGTTTTAATGACCCCAAAATGCATTTGGATTTACTCTGGCCTGCTATAAGCAATTTGAAGCCTTTAATTTCCTTTTTCTATTGTCTCTGGACAAAGTTCAATTCAATTTTCTACCAGCTGTTGACTGTCTCTGTTTAGTACACTGACTTTTTACTGTTGCTGGATTGTTAAGTATGTTTACTTATTCTACACATTTGGAAAAAATGACTAAAAACTTTGAACTGTTAAATATTTCAAAATATTTGCCACCTCTATTTAAATCTTACCCCAAAATGTCTCTGTTTGCCAAATCATTTCACTTGAAGGTGAAATTCATGTAAGATCAAATTAGAATGGAGAGTTAATAAAATAGAAGAACCTATAAACAAATTTCCAGGGGAAGTGCAATATTTGATACAAATAACACTGGCTTGAGTATGAGAGAGAATGGGAATTTAGAATTTAGAATAGAGAGAATGGGAATTTAGAAATAAAGATGCCATTGGGAAATAACATCATATTAAGGCAGAAACTGTCAGTTAAAAATTATCCTAAATACTAGAATAAGATATAGAAGTTGAAAATTTTGAAAACTGTCAAACCTTTAATCCATATGTGAAAGTGGATGACTTTATTTACTTAATTTTTTAAAAATTTCATTCCCCTAGACATTTAGATTTCTTTCTTTCACACACTTAAGCTAGCATAAAATATATATAAAATATTGTTTTGGACTTTCTTTCCAAAATAGCAGCCAGCTGACTTACAAATGACCACCAATGAAAATTTCCCATAGACCACAGCTCATGATATGGATTATGCGTGGCATTTAAACACATTTGTATGGTTCAACTTAATACCAATTTAAATATCATTACATAAAGTTTTCTTAAGATGCTAATAAGTATGATAAAATGAGACTGTTTTAAATATTGGGCTTATAAAGGCATGTCTGCTGTAGTTTAGGTCATGAGATTTGGTGTGGACAGTATAGAAAACAACGTAGATTATACTGCTAGTGGAAACCAAGCCAGGGCAATGACAGCTTGTGCCCATTTGGTTGGAATAGATTCTGGAAACCAATGGGACCCTCTGGATTGGTAAAGTGTCTTAGTCTGCTTGGGAAACCATAACAAAATACCATTTACTGAGTGGCTTATGCAACAGAACGGCCTTTCTCACAGTTCTGGAGCCTGGAAACTGAGATATGTTTGCCAGCATTGTTAGGTTCTAGTAAGGGTGCTGTTCCTGGCTTGTGGATGGCTAGCTTCTCATTGCTCCTCACAGGGCAGAGAGAGAGCGAGCAAGTGCTCCCTGGTATTTCTTCTTATAAGGGCATTAATAATTTTTTTGTTGTTGATGATTTTTTTAAAAGTTCAGTAAATTGATGGGATGCAAGTGGAGTTTTGTTACATAGATATATTATACAGTGGTGAGATCTGGGCTTTTAGTGTACCCGTCATCTGAATAGCATACATTGTGCTCAATAGGTAATTTTCATTCCTTACTCCCCTCTCAATCCCCCCTTCTGAGTCTCCAATGTGTATAATTACATTCTGTATGACTATACGTACCCATAGCTTAGCTCTCACTTACAAGTGAGAACATGTGGTACTTGATTTTCCATTCTGTTTGAGTTACTTCACTTAGGATAATGACCTCCAGTTCTGTCCAAGTTGCTGCAAAAGACATTATTTCACTCCTTTTTATGGCTGAGTAGTGCTCCATGGTGTGTGTTCTTTATCCACTCATCAGTTGGTGGAGACTTGGGTTGATTCCATATCTTTGGTATTGTGAATTGTGCTACAATAAACATACAAGTGCAGGTACTTGTTTGATATAACGACTACTTTTCCTTTGGGTAGATAGCCAGTAGTGGGATTGCTGGGTTGAATAATAGATCTACTTTTAGTTCTTTGAGAAATCTCCATGCTGTTTTCCATAAAAGTTGTGCTAATTTACATTCCCACCAACAGTGTATAAGTGTTTCCTTTTCATCACATCTGCTCCAACATCTATTGTTTCTGACTTTTTAATAATGACCATTGTGACAGGGGTAAGGTGGTATCTCATTGTGGTTTTAATCTGCATTTCTCTGATGACCAGTGATACTGAGTATTTTTTCATATGTTTCTTGGCCATATGTATATCTTCTTTTGAAAAATGCCTGTTCCTGTCATTTGCCCACTTTTTAATGGCATTTTTTTTTGTTTTTTGTTTTTTCGTGCTGAGTTGTTTGAGTTCCTTGTATATTCTGGATATCAGTCCTTTGTTGGATGCATAGTTTGAGAATGTTTTCTCCTATTCTGTAGATTGTCTATTTATTCTGTTGATTATTTCATTTGCTGTGAAGAAGCTTTTTAGTTTAATCAAATCCCATTTGTTTATTTTTATGTTGTTGTTGCATTTGTTTTTGGGGTCTTAGTCATAAATTCTTTGCCTAGGCTAATGTCCAAGAAGTTTTTCTTCAAGAATTTTTATGGTTTTAGGTCTTACATCTAAGTCTTTAATCCATCTTGAGTTGATTTTTGCATATGGTGAGAGATAGGGATCCAGTTTGATTCTTCTACATATGGCTATCCAATTTTCCCAGCACCATTTATTGAATAGGTTGTCCTTTCCCCAGTGTATACTTTTGTCTGCTTTGTCGAAGATCAGGTGATTGTAGATATATGGCTTTGCTTCTGGGTTCTCTACTTTATTCCATTGATCCATGTGTCTATTTTTATACCAGTACTATAAAATAGTACCTTTGAGTATTCAGGCTCTATTTTGGTTCCATATGAATTTTAGGATTATTTTTTCTAATTCTGTGAAAAATAATGTTGGTATTTTGATAGGAATTACATTTAATCTGCAGATTGCTTTGGTCAGTATAGTCATTTTAATGGTATTGATTCTTCCAATCCATGAGCATGGGATATTTTTCTGTTTGTGTCATCTAGGATTTCTTCCATTGGTGTTTTGTAGTTTTTCTTGTAGAGATCTTTCACCTCTTTGGTTAAATATATTCCTAGGTATTTTATTTTATTTTTTTTTGCAGCTATTGTAAATGAGAGTGAGTTATTGATTTAGTTCTTGGCTTGGTTGTTATTGTTGTATAGAAATGCTACTGATTTGTGTACGTTGATTGTGTAACCTGAGAATTTAGTGAATTCATTTATCAAATCTAGAAGGCCTTTGGGGGAATCTTTAGGGTTTTCTAGGTATAAGACTATATCATTTGCAAACAGAGATAATTTTCCAATTTTCCTCTTTTCCAATTTTGATTCCCTTTATTTCTTTCTCTTGCCTGATTGCTCTGGCAAGGACTTTCAGTACTATGTTGAATAGAAGGGGTGACAGTGGGCATCCCTTGTCTTGTTCCAGTTTGTAGAGGGATTCTTTCAACTTTTCCCTAGTCGGTATAATGTCATCATACATGGCTTTTATTAATTTGAGGTATGCTCTTTCTATGCCATTGAAGGTTTTTATTATGAAGGAATGCTAGATTTTATCAAATGCTTTTTCTGTATCTATTGATATGATCATATGGTTTTTGCTTTTATTTCTGTTTATGTGATGGATCACATTTATTGACTTGTGTGTATTGAAACATCCTTGCATCCTTGGGATAATACCCACTTGATCATGGAGAATTACCTTTTTTGTGTGCTGTTGGATTTGGTTTGCTAGCATTTTATTGAAGATTTTTGCATTCATCAGGGTATTGTTGGCATCCTTTCCTGTCTTTGGTAAGAGGATGATACTGGCTTTGTTAAACAAATTAAGGAGGATTCCCTCCTTTTCAATCTTTTGGAAAATTTTCAGTAGAATTGGTATGAGGTCTTCCTTGTACATCTGATAGAATTCAGCTGTGAATCCATCCAGTCCCAGGCTTTTCTGTTGTTGTTTTTGGGAGATTTTTTATTACTGATTCAATCTTATTGCTCATTATTTGTCTGTTCAGGATTTCTATTTCTCCCTGATGCAAGCTTGGGAGGTTGTATGTTTCCAGGAATTTATCCATTTCCTCTAGGGTTTCTAGTTGGTGGATGTAGAGATGTTCATAGTAGTCTCAATGATCTTTTGCATTTATGAGGTATCAGTGGTAATGTCTCCTTTTTCATTTCTGTTTGAGCTTATTTGAGTTTTCTCTCTTCTCTTCTTGGTTAATCTAGCTAGTAGTCTACCAAGTTTGTTTATCTTTTCAAAGAATCAAATTTTTGTTTCATTGGTCTTTTTTTTTGTTTGTTTTCAATTTTGTTTAGTTCTGCTCTGATATTTGTTATTTCTTCTCTTATGCTAACTTTGGGTTTGGTTTATTTTAGTTTTTCTAGTTCCTTGAGTTGTGACATTAGGCTGTTAATTTGTGATCTTTCAACATTTTGGATATAGGTGTTTAAAGCTATAAACTTCTCTCTTGGCACTGCTTTTCCTGTGTCTCAGAGGTTTTGATATGTTGTGTCTCTGGTTTCATTCATTTGAAAAAAATTTTGATTTCCTTAATAATTTCATTGTTAACCAAAAGATCATTCAATAGCAGGTTGTTTAGTTTCCATGTATTTGTATACTTTTGAGGGTTCCTCTTATAATTGATTCTTACTTTTATTTCACTGTTGTCTGAGAAGATACTTGGTATGATTTCAATTTCTTAAAACTTATTGAGACTTATTTTTTGGCCTAACATATTGTCTATCTTGGAAAATGTTCTATGCAGTGATGAGAAGAATGTACATCTTGCAGTTGTTGGGTAGAATGTTCTGTAAATGTCTGTTAGCTCCATTTGTTGTAGAGTCCACTTTAAGGCCAGTATTTCTTTGATGATTTTCTATCTCACTGATCTGTCTAGTGCTCTCAGTGGGGTGTTGAAATACCAACTATTACTGTATTGTTTTTAATTTCTTTTCTTAGGTTTAGTAGTACTTGTTTTATGAATCTGGATGCCCCAGTGTTGGGTGCATATATCCTGAGGATTGTTATATCTTCTTGATGAATTGATCCGTTTATCAGTATATAATGACTATTTTTTTATTGTTGCTGATTTAAAGTCTGTTTTATCTGATATAAGTATGGCTATTCCTACTTGCTTTTGGTTTCTATTTGTATTAAATATCTGTTCCACCCCTTTACCTTGAGTCTATAAAATTCTTTATCACTTAAGTTACTCTATTGAAGGCAGCATAGTTTTGGGTTCTGTTTTTTTTTTTTTAATCCATTCTGCCAATCTATATTTTTAAGTGGGGCATTTACTCTGTTTACATTCAAAATCGATATTGATATGTGAGGTTCTGTTCCTGTCATAATGTTAATTGTTACCTAATTGCTTTGTATTCTCAATTGTGAAATTATTTTATAAAACCTGTGGATTTTATGGTTTCATGTGTTTTTATGATGGTGAGTATTGACTTTTTGTTTCCATGTTGAAAATTCCCTTGAGCTTTCCTTGTAGGGCCAATCTAGTGGTGACAAATTTCCTTAGCATTTGCTTGTCTGGGAAAGACAGTATTTCTTTTTAATTTATGCAACTTAGTTTAGCAGGATACACACTTCATGGCTGATAGTTCTTTTCTTTGAGAATATTGAAAATAGGACCCCATTCTCTCCTGGATTATGAGGTTTCTGATAAGAAATCTGTTAGTCAGATGGGCCTTCCATTATAGGTAATTAGACATTTTTGTCTTACTACTTTTAATTTTTTCCCCCCATATTGACGTTAGACAGCCTGATGACTACAAGCCATGGTGAAGTCCTTCCTGCAATGTATCTCCCTGGTGTTTGCTGAGCCTCTTGTATCTGGCTGTCTAAATCTCTTGCAAGACCACGGAAGTTTTCCTCAATTATTCCCTCAAATAGGTTTTCCACATTTTAAACGTTTTTCTTTATTTTTATCTGACTGATTAATTCAAAAGATCTGTGTTCAAGCTCTGAAATTCTTTCTTTTGCTTGGCCTATTCTATTTTTTGAGTTTTCAATTGTATTTTGTAATTCTTTCAATGAGTCTTTCATGAAGTTCTGTGGGTTTTTAAAATTATCTATCTCTTTAGTAAATTTTTCATTTGTGTCTTGAACTATTTTTCTGGTTTCTTTGTGTTGGTTTTCAACTTTCTTTTGGACATCATTCAGCTTCCTTACAACCCATGTTTTGAAATCTTTATCTGTCATTTCAGAATTATCATTTTAGTTGGAATCCATTGCTAGCAAGCAATTGTGAGGCATTAATTTTATTATGAAGGCCTTACCCTTATGAATTCATCTAAACCTAATTATCTCCAAAAGGCTCCATATTCAAATACTACCACATTGTGAGTTAGGGCTTCAGTATGTGAATTTGGTGGGAGGAGACACAATTCATCCATTTCATTTTTCCTTTATCCCCCTCCAAATTTATGTCCTCCTTGCATGCAAAATACATTCATTCCATTCCAACACTCCTAAAAGTCTTAACTCATCCCAACTCTGAAGTCTAAACTCCTAAGTCTCATCTAAATATTATCTAAATAAGATACGGGTAATACTCAAGGTACAATTCATCCTGAGGCAAAATTACTCTCTAGTTGTGATCCTGTGAAACCAGACAAGTTGTGTGCTTTCAAGTATAATGGTGGGACAGGCATAGGCTGTCTCATTCCAGGTTTCAGGATCCCATCACATTTCTTCCCACTTAATGCCTACATTTTAACAGTAGACACCCTTCAGGGCTCAGAGTTCAACTTCCACTGTGGATCAGCAAGTCACAAGATGAGACTCTGCATTTGATTTCTAGTAATCTCAGTCCTGCAGCTGTGGGGATGGGGTCTCTTTGAAGGCACACATAGATCTTTCAGGCCACATGTGTGGCACGTGAGCTGAGAATTCAAATCCCTGAGCTCATTTTTTTTCATTCCCCTCTTCATCCAGAGACAATAGGCTCAACAATCCAATCTCCTTATATTTGTCAGTGTGACAAAAATGTTCAAAAGTACCATATTGCACAGTACCCAGATCCTTGTTTTCTTTAAGTGGTTGATTAAGAGTATCCAATGGTGATATTTTGTGTATCTTTATTGTGAGATCATGCCATGGACTATCAGTGCTCTCTTCACTACTGGAAATAGAGTCATTAGCATCTTTAAACCTAATCAAATTAAAGAGCCAATTTTAGAAACCCCAGAACCAATTTAGAAAATGCTTGTAAAATTCTGTTCCTGTAGAATCATTCCTAGTATCAAAATGTGTATTAGTCAGGGTTATCCCAAGAAATAATAGTAGATAGGTAGATAGGTAGAGATAGATATATATATTATAAGGAATTACCCCACATGATTATGGATACTATGAAGTCCCATATATATGATATATATATATGATCTGAAGTTAGCAAGCTGAAGAACCAGGAGAGTCAATGGTATGTAAGTCCCAAGCTCAAGTTCCAAGAAAAGCTGATGTTTCAGTTCAAGTCTTTAGCTGAAGCATTGGAAAAGACCAATGTTCCACCTAAAGCAGTCAAGTGGGAGGAGGAGTTTCCCCCTACACCAGAGAGAGCCAACTTTTTTTGTTTTATTCAGGTCTTCAATTGATTGGATAAGGCCTAGCCACATTAGAGAGGACAATCTATTTTACTCAGTCCACTGATTAAAATGTTAATCTCATCCTAAAACATTTTCACTGACACATACAGAATAATGTTTTACCAAATATCTGGGCACCTAATAGCCCAGTCAAGTTGAAACATAAAATTAACCATCACATAAAGGAATAAGTCATTGAATTACTCACTGAATTTAAAGAGTGTAAGCAAGCTGTTGAATTCAAATGTGTATTGACTAAAACAAGAATAGTATAAGATCTCTGATTTTCTTACACATGGATAATAGTCAAGCTTACTCTTTGCTTCTTTTCTTCCTCTGTCAAACAAACCTAAAACTACCACTCCAATATCAATAATTCTTGTAGAATCTTCTTACACATCCAAATATAGACTACTGTATGCTTTAAAAAAAGAACCCCCCACTCATTAGCAAATTCATTTTTGAGATCCAACATTATTGCATTGGGGACATAATAAAAGAAATAATAACATAGTATAAAATACTTTATTAACTATGCTATCTTATCAGTATAATTTAACAAGACGTAGCTCAGTTGACTCTTTTTCTCTCAATCAATAAAAAAATCAATTTTATGTTAGAGAAAATTGCATGTATATAAACTTTTTACTAAATTGTGATTTGCTTATTGAATAGTAGTTTTATAAAATGGACACTCAGTTACATAGTTAAATATATTAATCAGGATACAGATTATTCTAATATGTACTAAGCTAACCCATGCAAAAAAAATAAATTGGTTTGAGATCAAACAAAATATTCAGTTAGACTTTACATTCCTCAAAGTTCCTTAGCTCCTAAATAGTCTTTTATAGTCAAGTAGAACTTGATAAAGCATCTATTAAGGAACAAAGAAATTTTTTCATCCTTGCAATTCATTAATAAAGTAGTTAAAATTTATCTCAATATCAGGGAGTGAAATATTGGAATGGTGGTGTAAACATTACAGTGCCAAGGTAGGACTCCAATAAATATTTATTCAGATTTACTGGGACCCTATCCATCATCCATCTGACCATTTAATCACTCATTAATCATTTAGGTACAGAATTACAAACCAGGCACTGTGATAGGTGCTATAGACATTGAAGTAAAGTAAACAAACCCTTGAGTTTACCATTTAGTAGAAGAGGGCAGACATGTTAACTACAATGGTGAAATGCTATGGTAGCTATATAGAGAAAGTACAGTAGAGGCAAAAAAAAAAGGATATATCTAATTCCAGCAGGAATAAGGATGGGTGTTAGAAAAGACATAAGAGTGGTGAATCTTAAAAGGTAAGTAGCTATATACCAAGTGAGCGGAGAAGAAAGGAGCATTTCAGACACAAGGGCAGCTTGGGCAAAGGCACAGAGGCAAGACACAGGGTAGTTTGGGAAACTACATATACTTCAGCATAGCAGGAACACAAGTTTATACAAGCATAAATTTTAGCACAATGATGCTAAGAGTACTGAGTGAGTAATGTTTCTGTTTGCTCTCTCATGTGTTCTCTGCCTTCCTCCTCCTCTGGCTCTGTCTCAGGGAAGAACATTTCCAGATCCCTTGATAGGTCACTTCCCACATATTTAGCTAAAGGAGGCAAGAGTGGAAGACTAGAGAGCAGGGAGAGAGGAGAAGCCACGGTATGTTGCCCTTTTTTGCCTGCTTCCAGTGTGGGATGTCTCTGACAGTACCAGTGTCTCTCTGCGTCTCCAGCTACCACCAGACTACCCTTGCTTCATAGTCCCAGTTAAGGCTGTATAGCCCCTACTCTGGTTCCTAATATAAAGCTCTGACTTCTGGGTTCTTTCAAGACCGCAACCTCCAATGTCCTTCCCTTGTCCTAATGACAGTCTCTTCTTCCTGCTGTGGTCAGTCCATGGATTGACTCACTATTCCCTCTTTGTGTCCTCAGCTGTCTCAGCATTTTTGCATTAAATTTCCTGCTTTTAAGACATGAAGTAGTTTCGGATTTCTTGAATAAGTCTTGACTGATTCAGGTACTTATAGCCATATCAAAAGTCCAATGTTTTCTCTTTCATAATATGGTACACAAGTGATTTTCTTTTGTAGTTGTTAAAGGATAAATTAAAATATTTCAATTATTTATATGTGCTATAGGAACAAAAGACAAGTGAAAGACAGAAGCCCAAGATTTTGGGCATTTTGTCAGTCTCATCCATGAAGATTTGAGCTTGTGGAAATATAAATGTAAAAGCCTGCATCCTTTTGGCACACTTTATGTTACACTGCCATAAGGAAAGTGAACGGAATGGTTGTAGGCTTGACTCGACAATAGTTCATGATTAAAAGCAGTTTGCCAATAACACATGTGCATAGTTCAGTTTATTCTGTCCTAGCTCACAGCATCTAAGGGTTGAAATAGTGCACAGTGTCCATACTTCAACACCTATTTCAGCCTGTTCAGCCAATGCTGCTCCAGGTTGATATCTCATCTAATATACCATTGTTACTTCACATCACAGTGAAATGCTAAGATTGGATAGATTTAGATGGTGTGAAGGGCATCAATCAAATAAACATATTGAAAGGTTTTTAAAATCAATAATACTGCCATCCAGCTGTCCCTGAAGTCTTACCAAGGGCTGCCTGATACCTCCTGGATTCTTTGCTTTTAGTATAAGGTTTGACTTGTTCCGTAATGGTTTGATAGGCTCTGTAATGCATTCTTTATCTATGCATGAAGGAATTTTAAATTAAGTTCATTTAATTTAAGTAAAATCCAATATCTCATCTGGTGTAGAACCATAACAGTTATCATTGGCCCTTGCAAATATTTATTTAGCATCTAATATCATTAAGGTACTGAGGTGGTGGAGTCTCTGAAGGAGCACCTGAGTTTTTAACACATTGAGAAGTAAAACAAATGCAGGGAACAGGCACTTCAAAAATAAACTTTATTATTGATAAAGACTAAGATGGTAAACACAGTTAAGTGTGAGAGTCAAATGGATTAGCTATACAACCTTTAGAATCTGATGTACTTACAGACCCAGTTATGGCAACACTGTCTAGTGCCAGAGGGGTAGAAACTTCCTTGAGGAAGAGAAAGCAAAATGCTTGTTTTCTGTGGCAACCTGAGTCCAGGTCATCCGTAGCTACTATATGTAGGTGTTGTGGCTTACAGCCCCAGCTGAAGTACCAGACATGTGAGTAAAGAAGCTTTCGAGGTAGCTTTAGCTCCAGCTCTTGTCAGTGCAAATGTATAAGAGAACGAGAACCACCTACTTGAGCCTGATCAACTACCCAAACTAGAAAATATAATAATAGAATAATGGTTGGTATTTTAACCACTGAGTTTGGAGATTATTTGTTATAAAGCAATAAAAAACTGGAACATCACAGTGGCTGGTTGTGTTTTGCAATTTATTATTATTATTTTTTTTTACTTTTTTGGCTATAGTTATGTGGGATATCTTCTTGTTGCCTTGTACAAAAAGTGTCCAGTTGTCTTAGATTTTTTTTAATTTCAGAATATCATGGGGGTGCAAACACTTTGATTACATATATTGTCTATGCACTGCCCAAGTCAGAGCTGCAATCATGAACGTCCCCCAAACAGTGTGCCCCACACCCATTAGGTGCGAGCTTTCCGATCCTCTCCACTCCCCTCCCACCTGCCCAACCCCTGATGAATATTATTTCCATGTGTGCACCTAAGTATTGATTAGTTAGTACTAATTTGGTGGTGAGTACCAGTGGTGCTTGTTTCTCCATTCTTGTGATACTTCGCTTCAAAGAATGGGCTCTAGCTCCATCCAGGATAATACCAGATGTGTTAATGCACTGTTGTTTTTTATTGCTGAGTAATACTCCATGGTATACACATACCACATTTTATTAATCCACTCATGGATTGATGAGCAGTTGGGTTGTTTCTACATCTTTGCAATTGTGAATTGTGCTGCTATAAACATTCGAGTACAGATGTCTTTATTTCCTTTGGGTAAATTCCCAGTAGTGGGATTGCTGGATCAAATGGTAGCTCTTAGATGTTTCCCATCAGATCCTCCCTTTATACTATCCTTAAAATTTGCTTTGTTCTACGATTTTCTTTTACATTACTATTTCTCATTTTTCTTCTCCTTCTTACCATTAATAATATTTTGAAACTGATACCAAGATGAAACCGCTAGCTAGGTGGTTCCTGATGATAACATTTCAAGATGTGATCAAGTAATTTGATTACGTCTTGTGAACATATCATAAAGTAAATAAGTATTTTAAGTGATGTTAACTGATTATAATAATAATCCTGTAGATTTGGGGCATTAGGTGGAATCATAGTATTAAAATTCCACTTCTCCACAAAAGTTTAACCTAGAGCCAAGGATATGAATTTGAGAAGGTTTGCACAACACATAGAAATATAATGAAAAATTGATTTAAAATAAGTTTTCTAAGTGGGAACCATGGAAAGGAGAGGTGGTGTTCGTTTTCAGCTTTGTCTCCTAAGTGCTATTTGTGAATAGATTCATCATCATTGGCATCTAACAAGATTAAAAGTAATTAAATTTTTAAAAAGGAGCTATAAGCCTTCTCCCCCAAAAGTTACAAGGCAGCATCAAATGGTAAAAGCGAATACGAAATTTAATGAAGTAAAAGAAAATAATATGATTTGTCAGTTTACAATATTTGCAGGTGATAATTTTGCTTTTTTTTTTTTTTGTCCTAATGGGAAGACATCACTCCCTTCCCTTTTTCTTTCTTTTAGGCTTTTTTCCTGTGGGTGTTACATATTTTTCTCTACTTCAACTAACCATGTCTGAGCAGGACAGCTGACCTTCAAAAGTAAATATGATTAAAGCTGAACAAATCAGGTAATTACAATAAAAACATTGTTTGACAAGCAACCTCTGGACAGAATTATAGTTCTGTATACACACTACACATTCAATTAAAATGATTAGAAATGTGGAAACTAATGCCTTTACCTAAGATTTTTTCAGGTGCCAACAATCTACCTTCTAAAGTGGATTAAAGAAGAGATCAGGAAAAAAAGAAAATCTCCAATCGTTTTATGTGGGTTTGCTTACCTCAAATGTGGAAGGGCATTCTTAGAGCCTCTACGTGTCTTGTAATTTTAAAGGATTTTTTATTGTGTCATATTCTAACTTCTTATTCGGATTCAAATATGATGTGTTAATGATCTATAATTATGTAAGATGTTCTATTATGCATCTATGACTTGTCTTATTATGTATATATTGTGCCATGTTTGTATAAATATAATCACATATTCTGCTATCTTGACCAATGGCAAAAAGATTCTTGACAGACATCAGAAAAAAATCTAACTCACCCTTATTTATTTATTTTTTGCCTTTGCCTTTCTTAAAAATTTCAGATAATTACAGGGGTACAAAGGTTTTGGGTACATGAATTACTTTTGTATAGATTGAGTCGAGGTTATAAGTATGTCCATCACCCAGATAGTGTACACTGTACTCATTAGGTGTGAATTCACCCATCCCCTCCTCCCCCTCCCACCTGCTAGATTTCTGTTCAGTTTTGCTACCGTATGTGTACATGAGTGTTGATCTATTAGTTCCAATTTAGTAGTGAGTTCATGTGGTTTTTGTTTTTCCATTCTTGCAATATTTCACTTAAAAGGATAGTCACTAGTTCCACCCAGGTTGTTACAAAAGGTATTAACTCACCATTTTTTTATGGCTGAGTAGTACTCCACGGTATATGTATACCACATTTTATTAATCCATTCATGTATTGATGGGCACTTGAGTTGTTTCCACATCTTTGCAATTGTGAATTGTGCTACTGTAAACATTCGAGTGCAAGTGTCTTTTTGATAAAATGGCTTTTTTCCTTTGGGTAAATCCCCGGTAGTGGAATTGCTGGATCAAATGGTAGTTCTACTTTCCGTTCTTTGAGGTATCTCCATATTACTTTCCATAGAGGTTGTACTAGTTTGCAGTCCCACCAATAGTGTATAAGTGTGCCTTTCTCTCCACATCCATGCCGCATCTACTTTTTTGGGATTTTTTGATAAAAGCCATTCTCACTGGAATTAGGTGATATCTCATTGTGGTTTTTATTTGCATTTCCCTGGTGATTAGAGACGTTGAGCATTTTTTCATATGCTTATTGGCCATTAGTCTATCTTCTTTTGAAAAGCTTCTGTTCATGTCTTTTGCCCACTTTTTAATGGGGTTGTTTGATTTTTTTCTTGCTGATTCATTTGAGTTCTTTATAGATTCTGGTTATTAGCCCTTTATCAGATGCAAATATTTTATCCCATTCTGTAGATTGTCTATTTGCTCTATTGATTGTCTCCTTGGCTGTGTAGAAGCTTTTTAATTTAATCACGTCCCATTTATTTATTTTTGTTGTTGCCGTGATTGCCTTTGGGGTCTTCTTCATAAATTCTTTGCCTAGGCCCATATCTAGAAGAGTTTTTCCAACATTTTTTTCTAGAATTCTTATAGTTTCATGCCTTAGGTTTAAGTCTGTTATCCATCTTGAGTTGATTTTTGTGAGAGGTGAGAGGTGTGGATCTAGTTTCAGTCTTCTACATGTGGCTATCCAATTTTCCCAGCACCATTTATTGAATAGGGATTCTTTTCCCCAGTATACACTTCTTTTTTTCTGCTTTGTCAAAGATCAGATGACAATATGACGATGGTTTTATATCTGGGTTCTCTGTTCTGTTCCATTGGTCTAGGCCTCTGTTCTTGTGCCAGTACCATGCTGTTTTGTTTACCATGGCCTTGTAGTATAGCTTGAAGTCTGGTAGAGTGATGCCTCCCAATTTGTTCCTTTTGCTTAAGGTTGATTTGGCTATTCAGGGTCTTTTCTGGTTCCATACGAAGTATAGAATTATTTTTTCTAGATTTGCAAAAATGACCTTGGTGCTAGCTTGATGATCTGTAAATCACTTTGGGTAGTATAGACATTTAAACAATGTTGATTCTGCCAATCCATGATATGTTTTTCCATTTATTTACACCCTCTGCCACTCACTCTCATTTTTTAAAAAAAGTGACAACAATAACGTCTTAATAAATGAGCCAGTTGAAATTGACCTTATAATTTTATTTTGCCACATTTAACATTTTAGTTTTATTATTTTTATATTTTTGCTCTTCTCCATGAAAGTTTGCAATGGAAAATATATATCTAATTGAAATTTTGTTTTGACAATTTGAGGTTGTATCAACACAGGAAAATAAAGTCAAACCATATAATTTAATTCCTTTAATCCCTGACCAGCATTTTTTTATTGCATTTGAAGAAAAAATTTCTTCATTTTCTCTGGATTCTGTTATTATAACTTGACATTGTTCAAAGTTGCTGTAAATTCCTAAAATATTCATGCTATGCTGGTGCAGACACAGATATAAGGATATTCCTTTCAAAAACAGGTTTCCCAGGTTGAGATGATGATGATGGGCAATATGGACTTTTATTAGATGGTCCTAAGTACAAAGAAGTGTATTATTCAGGTTTATATGTGAATTATCCCAGGATTTACTTTTTATAAGACTGAAGGATCGTTACTATACCACCAAATTTCCTAGAAAATTTGAGAAATACTGATAAAGAATGAAACTTTTTTTTTCTTCAAACTTTTCAGGATTGACACAAATGTCAAAAATTCTAAGATCAGTCATCTGGAAGTAATAGAAGTGTTTTCTCTAAACTTAAATATTTTTAGTAAGTAAGTTCCTGCATATATATTTTTTATATAATCAAGATAGTGTTTGCTAATGTTTTGAATTTATTTTCTGGTTACTTCACAAAACATATCTTACCAATTTGATTGCTAGTTGCTTGTAAGTGAAATCCATATCTTCTTTGTCTTTCATAACCACACATTTCTAATAGGACACAGATAATCAGGGTTCTGAGCCCAGATCTGTGCTTTATTGATTCTGTTACCCTGATCAAATCATGATATTTCTTTGGCTGGAGAGGCCTTATTGCTAATATACATGTAATATTTCCTGCTCCCCTATCACACGCTTTTGTTTTATTAATTGAGTGAGGCAACATATCTGAAACAACTTTGTAAACTGTAAAGTGCTATGAAACTGAATGTTGTCATTATTGTGGTGCTGTGCACATTTAACAAATGCCTAAAGTATGAATGACTACTTTGCATAAAAGATGTGTATATTAACTCTTAATTTGAAATTTAATTGTGACAATCAGGAGCTGTTCAAAAAATCTCCTGCTAACCAGTTGGGTGATCTTAAATAAGCCCTTTCCTTTTGCTCAGTTGTATCAATAAAATGGAGCTGAAAAAAAATTGAATTATGTTTCAATTCAATATGATGCATATATCAGTTTTTATATATCAGTACATAACTATAGAATATTATTAATCAAAATTACATTTTCCAACATTTCATCATAAAAATGTTTAAACATACAGTAAACCCCTACATACATTCCACCTAGTAAATATTTTATTATACTTCCTTTATCACATATACATCCATTCATCAATCCATCAAGACTTTTATCTAATAAAAATACAGAATTTTTATTTTTATGGACCTTAAATAGTATCTACTCCAGTCTCTTCTTCTTATAGATGCTGAAACTGAAGGATGTAGAGGGGAAGCAGCCCTCAAACTATGTTTCTCATAGTTGAAACTTGCATTTTCGGAATTTTGTTATTTTTTAACAGGTATTTAAGCTTCAGCTACATGACCAAAATCATTTTAAGTAAAAACAAGAAGAGAGGAGTTTTTCCATATTTACACTACATCTTGAATTTTCTATATAGAGAGAACTGTATGTGGAACATCAAAATTCATTCCTGCATCCCAGCAAACAATTTCTACAAGCGCATCTACGTTTCGGTGATAATCCATTTCTCCTAACCCTTCCCATCATTCAGCTAAGTGTTAGCATGTGAAAAATTGCATTTGTCAGAAATGTAAAAATAATTATGCCCACCTTGGTCTTTTCTATTTAATAATTTGGGCCATGGATTGGTAACCTTTGTTTTGCCTACTGTGCAGTCTCAAATTACTTTTATAGATCAAGAGAACTTGAACTTTCAAAAGTGCTGTTTTAGCTTAAAATGTTATGATTTAGATATTCTGTTTATATAAGAAGAAACTAGTGACAAATATAGTAAGCATTTTTCCATTCCTCATTAAAATTGTTGCCTCAGCATAGGGTTTCTTCTTTTAAATAGTAGGAAACTTACAGAAGACTGACTACCTGTGTAGGTACTGTGCAGTTAAATAATCATTAAAGAAATAATCCAGGACTTTCAAGGTAATGTAAATGGTCTACAACCTCATCAAATTACCCTTTGATCACTTGCTCTATGTGGATTTCAGGAGACTCATTTTGGGTCCTTTAAATAATATTCAATTCTATATTATAATATTTGAGAAGTTAAATAATCATGTTGTTTTCCATTAAACTAGAAAAAAAGCTAATGCATTTTCAAATATCAATTGAAAGGGGACCTGAGATAAACATTCTAGATTACTATTTTTTTTCCAGGTATTGACCTAAGAAGAAATAGAAAGTCCATACAAACATGAACACAATGCCTGCCAGTTAAACTATTATTCATATCTATAGTTTAATTATTTATTATTTAATAATTTCAAATATAACTTAGTGTTTTGACTTAGCTTTTTTGAGCCATGGCAGGCTTTAATATTTGATAACTGGTTCAGTGTCATGAAATAGTTTCTTCATACAAAAGCAACTTCATATGATAGACACATAAGTCATGCTTATATACTCTTCACTGTTCCAATTAAAATGTTTGACATACAAAGGATTTACTTGAAGATTTGTTGCTTCTATTTTCTCATCTGCTAAACGCAATAAAATCATTTGTCAGAACATTTTTTTAATTCTTCAAAACAGCTAAACTCATTTTCCTCATAACTCCCCCAAATAGTCCCACAAAGTAAGTGAATACTGTGCATTATTGATCTCATTTTGCTCGGGGGGAAATCAAGGTATTAACATAGGTCAAGGGATTATGCCAGGAATTATTTACAAAATGCATGGAAAATCATTTTAAAAAGCCAATCTCTGACACTCAGAGTATTGTTCCATTACGTTTCAACACACACATCATAAACGAATCAGTTTCATATCTTTTAGAAGCACCATTTGAGAAAAGCAGCATGATCCTGGATGACAACACTAAATCTGTTTTTCTCCTGGCTCACAGCATTGTGTTTATCTTTTTAAAAGAAAAAGCAGATGGAAAAATGGTTTTGGAATCACAAAGTGTGAGACGGTGAAGGAATAACAGAAGGAAGGAACAAATAAGGGAAAAGGCAACCTGAGGGCATCACTCATACTCAGTGCATTCAGACGTGGATTCCGAAAGGGTCCATTGTTTTGAACCTGTGATGGTTAATTTTACATGTCAACTTGATTGGGCAAAGGGATGCCCAGGTAGCAGGTAAAATGTTATTTCTAGGTGTGTCTGTGAGGGCGTCTCCAGAAGAGATTAGCGTTTGAATCCGCAAACTGAGTAAAGAAACAGCCCTCCCCAATGTGAGTGGGCCTCGCCCAGTCTATTAAGGGCCTGAGTATGGTAAAAAGGTGGAGGAAGGCTGAATTTGCTATCTCCTTGAGCTGGAACTTCCACTGGTGCTACTGCTTCTCCCGGCCTTTGGACTTGGAATGAGACACATACATTAGCCTCTCCCGACTTTCAGTCCTTCACACTCAGATGGGGACTGACACCATTGGCTCCCCTAGTTCTCGGACCTTTGGGTCTGGCCTGGAACTTCACCACTGACTTCCCTGGGTCTCCAGTTTGCAGATGGTAGATTGTGGGACTTTTCAGCCTTCATAATCATGTAAGCCAATTATTTATAATAAATTTCCTTTTAAGGGTTCTGTTTCTTTGTAGAACCCTGACTCATAGAGCATCTGTAACAGGGTTTTTTTCCCTCCCACTTTCTCTTATTTTATTTGCATTAACAGTAAAGAGAAAAGGCAAAATTGACTATCCTTTACTTTGTACCCTCTGGCCCTGCCTGTGGGAAACTCTCCACTAAGGCCATAGCAGGATCTGAAAGGAAATAGGTGATAGAAAATAGTCATGAAATTCCGTCAAGATGATGGCTGAACCCCATTTCTAACACTACCCTCTGCAAGTTGGAAAATCTGTATTCGTCATGATGCCACGTTGTTCAATAAGGTGAATGATGAGAAATGACATGCAGCGAAGGGAAATTCCCGGAGCAGAGTCTTTGATTAGCTATCTGATTGTCAGCCCCTCCATTCCAGAATCACGCGAGAGCTTTGTAGGACTGGAGTAGCACTTAGGAAATGAAGGGTAACTTCTCTTATATGTTGGTTTCTCTGTTCAGTACTACATAGTGGTTTTCTCTCTCTAACTTTGTGATGGAAGACATCTGGGCATTGGCCAGTGCAGCGTCTCTAACTAAGTTCTTGCAACACAATTTCCTTGGGAAATAATATTTGTTGATGTAGAGCCCACTTACTCTGTTTGGTTCAGTGCAATGGAAACAAAAACATTGTTAATTGAACTGTTTGCAATTCTATTCTGGTTCACAGCTCTACAAAGTACATCTCAGAAGTCTTTGAATGTAGTAGCTATTAATCAGCCTTAAGCTTTCATATTTATCCTAAATTCAAAGCACTTGTTCCACAAAATAATTTATGCCTGCCACACACCACTTATGATCAACTTAAGTTTCCAATTGTCATTCAAGTTTGTTTGCTTTTTGCTTTTTAGACTTATTATAATACATCACCTCTGGAAGTGTGACAAAATGCTTTTTATTTGTTTAGTGCCGGGGTGCCCTGGTGTCCTGCAGGGCTTGGTTGTTGAGGTGACATCATCAGCAGAGTGCATGCTGGGATGTCATAGATGGAAAAAGGGAATCTAGTCTTGACTGAGAGACTCTGAAAACAAAACATGTGAGCTAAGCTTCCCTCTTACAGCTTTTACCTGGGACATTCAGCATGAAATTAACTTATGACCTATATAGCTTGACTGTACTCTATCTCAAGATATAAACTTTGATCAAATATTTTTCTTTTGTATAATAAAGGGTAACTTTTTGCAATAAATTTTACCTACCTTTTGGAAGGTAGGAAAGTTTTTTTCTTACCTTTTCAAAATAATACTCACTTCCAGTGAGTGCAACATCTATTTGTACACATCACAAAATTAGGATATTCGAGAGGAGTAAAGGCTTCTTTTTTTCTGTTCTCTTTTTTCCCCCTCTTTGCTCAATACATTCAGCTGCTTACAAAACAGCTGCTTTTTATCTGATTAATTTTAGCTTATTCAAGTGAAGAAAAGAGAATATGATTCATTACTTTAGTGACCATAATAAATTAGAACATTTAAAACGCTATTTTGCATGAGATTTGTGCTCCAGTATTAAGCCCATTACAATGGTACAGAGCTCTCCCTTGAGAACGGGCGGGTGCCTCTTCAAGAGGTTGACCTGCTAAGTTCAAGGGATGTCCCCCCTCTCCCTTCTAGATCCTTTTTTTGTTTGTTTTTGGGGGTTAGGAGGAAGTCCAACTACTTCAATTCTCTCATTATACAATATCTTACAGGTGCTAAGTTTTCCTTATTTTACAACCTGTTGATTCTATATAAAATTCTGAGTCATAGGTGCTCTGAATATAAGGCAGATGATTTATCTAAATGCTGACCAATATGACCTCTCTTCTAATGCATACAGGTAATCTGGTAAGTAAGTACAGCCAGAGAATAGCAAACACCCAAGCAATGGAACAAAGGCTCTTTGCTTGGGAACTATGTAATAATGACCTTCACGGTCAATAAAATTTCTATGTCTAATGTGCTGCTGGTGGGATCAGCTCCGGTGCCAGAACACTGTAGAGAATCACTGTTCTGGTAGGACTAATTCTAAATGTCCAAGGAACCAACCTATCACGACCTGAAATAGAAAAGCAATAGGAATATATGAGTGGATGCTTATTTCACCAATATCTGAGAAATTTGTGCAATTCCCAGAACACCTATATTACGACAGCAATGTTTCTCAATGTTTTAAGCCCTGCCTGCTCTCTTTTAAATACCTAAAATTCTTACTTTCTTCTATTTCCCTGAGGCAGTCCAAACAGAAGACCCCCCCCCCACCAACCCCACCGACTTTAGAGTCCCGCCAGTTATGACTCACCAATATACATACTACAAAGTCTAGCTCCGACAATTCACCCCTGGTCAGGAAACTTTTCATAAGGAGTTATTTCTATAATTGTTCAAAAACTACATTTTGTTTTGTTTTGAAAAAAGTTATAATACTTAATATGCTTTTTCAAAGTACCTTTAAGCCAAGACTCCAATTAACCCCAGTCTTGCACTAATGGTTAAGAGCCCAAGAATTTAAATTTATATTGTCTTCTGAAGCCCTTATTTCTCCTTGCTAACGTGTGATTTGATGGTCAAGATGAAATGGATTCCCAGGTTCCAGGTGATTTTAAGAGGTTTTAAAAATATATTGCATTCAACCCACGCTACTTAGCTTTTCACAAGCGTATTGTAAAAATACCCATCTGGGCAAATAAACTGAAAATAGAAACTTTTGTACAGGTTAAGTCAGGTGAAAGTATCTTGCCAACAATGATATCTTCTCCTTTTCCCTCCTTTGTACATACTTATCCTTTCCCACAGACTCCCAATTCCACAGAATCCTTTTTACTGGAAGACTCTGGCTCTTCCCAAAGTGTGATGTGCTTAACACATTGACATTGCTGCCAAGAAAAAAAGATTCCATGGTGAACTAAGTAATAACATGGTCAACCAAGGAATAGCAATGAAGGAACAGCGTGGTAAATTACTGAATGACAGAAAAAAGAAGCAAGTTTATTTCCTGCAGGTTTTCTCCATGACTTTAGTCGGTTTTCCTTTATTGTGACTCTGCTAGGGGTGGGGATGTGGAGTGGATAATCCATGCAAAGTGTTCCAAATTTAACTGACCAAAGAATATTTTTTCAAGAAATACCTTAGCTATGCAGTGTTTTGCAGAATGATACTGAGAAAGACTTGACCACAACTCAGCACGGTATTTTATTTCCACTATTAACAGCTTACATATGTGCTATTTAATTTTTTCCCTTTCATGTCCAGTAGATTCTTGTAAGTGTACGTGATTACCCAGCACTCATTTCTACACACCTCTGGATGTAGTGATTGCTGTTTCAGAATTCTGAATGGTGTAAAAGAACAAGGTATGTCCTTTGCTGATGGTCTCTCAAGCCTGACTTATGCAAGCAGAGTACAGTGGATTACAAATATGAATACAGATTATTTACCACTTCCTCTTAGTCAAGATATAAAATTGATAATTTTTCATTCTATTAAGAAAACAGTCAACATGTATGCATGCATATACATAATTCACTTTTGCAGATCATCAGAATACCATTCACAATATTCCAACTGATAACTATTTCTGTTAAAAAAACCTGGCATATTGGTTGGATGTTGATAAATGAAAAATACTATTCTGCCTTTAAGCAAATTAGGAGGGAGTTGTTGTTGACTTTCTTTTGTTTAATATCTCAAGGAAATAGATTTCATTATGTCTGCAAAACTTGTGTTTCTCAACTATCAGTTTATTTTTATTTTTGTTTTTGTGACAGGATCTTGCTCTGATGCCCAGGCTGGAGTACAGTGATGCTGATCATGGCTCATAACAGCTTCCAACTCCTGGACTCAAATGATCCTCCTGCCCTAGCCTCCCTTGTAGCTAGGACTGCAGTTGTGTAGCACTCTGCCCAGCTACTTTATTTTTATTTTTTATAGAGATAAAGTCTTGCTATGTTGCCCAAGGTAATCTTGAACTCCTGGGCTCAAGCAATCCTCCAGCCTCAGCCTCCCAAAGTGCTGGGATTACTGGCATGAACCACTGCACCCAGCCTCAACTATTGGTTTAGATTAGATAAAGCCAAAATGCCTAGTCAAAAGCCATTCTTTTTTAAATTAAACTTGTGGTGTTTTTGTCTCATGAGATGGAAGTGTGGCGGGCCCTCCTTCCACTGAGGATAGCACATACCTTTACCATTTCTTTTCTTAAAAAAAATTAATAAGACTGTATGACATAATGTACTTCATCTAAATTGATTTAAAGGAAAGTCATACTAAAATATTGCACTAAAGGTAGCAGTTAGGGTTCTATATTGCTAAAGAAGACCCACAGGACCCCATATGGCAATGCTTACATATCTCTAGTTTATTTCACAATAAGGACACAGATTACTGCAGCATTAGTTAAGGACATGCATTACAGCCAAAGACTAGCTCACAGCCAGGCTGAGGAAGTCAAGCGAGAGCCATCTTTGCCCTCTCTCTGTTGGGGCCTTACTGGAGAAACTTTCTTTCAGATTCACCAACCGCTCACCTGCACATGGAATATTTTGGAACCAGGAATATTTGGCAATGAAGTTTTGGTAGAAATTTCTTACATCATTCTGGTTACATATTCATATTCTTCTTCCTACAAAATCAACCCCAACATTAGGGCTCTCTGGGGGGGGTCTCACCGAGACCAATGCTGACAAGCTCACTCAAACCCCCCTTTTGATCCATGCTTACAAAGTAGCATTACAAATCAGTACTCTCCTTGCTGAGGGGTCAGTGCCATGCAGGTACACGAACAAGACAACTCAAGCCAATTCTAGACCTGTGGGAATCACAGCACAAACATATTTTGAGAATTTCTCATTTACCAATGCGTTGTAGTGTGACAACGTCTGATTTGATACTTCTAAGTATTTTATTATTTATTTAATGAGTTCGTTTAAAAAAAAATCTTCATTTAGCTCATTTAGCACTTACTATATACCAAGCACTCTTTCAAGGGCTTTCCAGATATTAATATTATCTCATTTAATATTCCCAGAGAACAAACCTAAGCAACGTGATGGTGGAATGAAAAAATGAAAACTGTTTTTCAACAGTCAGTTGTGTTAGGAGGGTTTCAAACATACAACACGCTTGAAATCAAATACCCTTGTATTCATCACATAATTTCTACCACGGACACTTTTTAGAGCCATTTTGTTATGTATGTATTGCATCTCCCCAGCTCCCCACCCATTCACCATTGTATCTTATTTTTGGTTAATTTCAAAATAAATTCTGAACATTATTCCCATCCCCTTAAATATTCAGCATGAATATCATTAAGCATTATTTATCATTTTAATTTTTTGGGTAAAATTTACTACAGTAAAATGTTGAAATTTTAAGTATATATTCACTAACTTTTAATAAATGTATACATCTCTGTAATTCAAATCCTGTGAGTATATAGAATGTTAGGACACCCCAGTCCCTTCTAACTCAATCCTGTTCCCATACCCTCAGCAGCTACCCCCTGTTCTGACATTTCCCAGATACAGATTACTTTTGCCTGTTTTATAACTCTATATAAAAGTATTAGATAGTATGCACTATTTGTGTAAAGCTTATTTTGTTCAGCATGATGTTTTTAAGATTCCTACATGTTATGCATATTAGTGTTTGGCTTCTTTTTATTGATAAGTAGTATTTCATTGCATAAGTCTGTTTATTCATTCTCCTGTTGATGAAAATGTAAACTGTTTCCAGCCTTTGTCTATTATAAATAATGCGGCAATGAATATTCTTTTACGATATCTGTGAATGTATTATAATTTACATAATTATATATACCTAATTATTTAAGCATTCTTTTACAATCTCTTGAGTAAGTGGAATGGCTGTGTCACTGCATCATGTGGTGATAAGTTTATTTTAGCTTTTTAACTGCCAGACAGTTTAAAAACATAGTTGTACCATTTTACATTCCCACTAACAATGTGTTGGAGTACTTGTTGCTCCAAATCGTCACCAGCTTTTAGTGTTGGCAATCGTTTTAATTTTAGCCATGCTAATGGGTGTGCAGTGGTATGTCACTGTGATTTTAACTCAGATTTCCCAGATGATTAAATTTTCCCATTTTTCATATGCTTAATAGCCATTGATTTAAATGTCTGTGCAACTCATTTGCCCATTTTTATTGGGTTATTTCCTTTGATTATTGAATTAGACAAGTTCTTTTTATCTTAGATACCAGTCCTTTGTCAAACGTATGCTTTTCAAGTATTTTCTCCAAGTAAATGATTTACTCATTTCTCTTCTGATCAGTGTCTTTAAAAAGAAGAAGTTATTTTATTTTAATTTTAATGAAGTATAATTTATTAATTATTTTATTTTATCGTATTTTGCTTTCTGTGACTTGTCTAAGAAATATTTGCCGATTCCAAGGTTATAAAGATGTTTTCCTATGTTTTGCTGTAAAAAGTTTGATTTCAGCTTTTATGTTTGAGTTGATGATTCATATTGGATTAATATTTGTGTACAGTGTGAGGTAGGGATTGAGGTTTATTTTTTTAAAATATTTCTTAAAGTTATTCCCGCACAATTTGTGGAAAAGACTTATTTTTACTGATTAAATATTTTTGGTTCCTTTGTTGAAAATCAAATGATGGTATATACATGGATCTATTTCTGGGTTTCTAATTCTCACTTGTTAATTTTTTTTTTGTACTTATGCCATCGCCACACCATCTTGTGCAGTAGTCTTATAGTAGGTCTTGAAATCAAATAACGTAATTCTTCTAATTTTGTTCTTCATTTTCAGGTTTGGCTATTTTGCATTTCCATATCGGAATTAATTTGTCAGTTTCTACAAAATCACTTCCACAAGTGAAAAAAAAGAGTTATGATGAGGATTTCATTAAATCTATAGATCAATCTGGGTATCGATGTCTTAATATTATTGATAATTCTAGTCCAAGGACATAACACATTTTTCCATCTATCTTTTGGTGTTTTAAAATTTTTCTCTGCAATTTATTGTAGTTTTCATATACTTTGCATATGTTTTGTTATAGTTATTCCTAAGTGTTTTATGATTTTGATATTATTATAAATAGATTTTTAAAATTTTCATTTTCCAAATATTTTCTATTAGTATACATCAATGTAATGTATTTTTATTCATTACCCTCATGCCCTATGAATATGCTAAATACATTCATTAATTTTAAGGCCATTTTATAGATTTTTTTAGGATTTCTACACAAACAATTATGTTATCTGAAAACAGAGTTTTATTTCATCCTTCATCATCTTTATGCCTTTGGTTAATTAGTTATTACAGTGGTGAGGGCATTTAGTTAAATGTTGACTAAAAATAATGAATGTGTTCATCCTGTCTTTGTTCCCAAGCTTAGGGAAATTTGTGCAATGATTTACTATTAAGTAAAGTGTTATCTGTAGGTTTTTTATAGATACCCTTTATCCAGTTGAAGAGATTTCCTCTTATTGATAATTTTTCTGGAAAGTTTGTAATGTGACTGAGATTTGAGTTTTATTAAATATTTTATACATTTATTGAAATAGTCATATGATTATTCTTTTTTATTATGATAATATGGTGAATTATATTGATTAATTTTGAACTTTAAACGAACCCAGAATTTCTGAAGTAAACTCCACTTGGTCATGAAGTATCATCATGGAAGGATTCAATTTGATAATATTTTGTGAAGTGCTAGATTCCTCATAGTTATTGGCTTGTAATTTTCTTTTTTGTAATGCCTTTTCTGAGTTTTGGTATTGAGTATTATTCCAAGAATGAATGATCTCAATTTTTGAAAGTTTATCAGATTGTACTCTTTAAATGTTAAGAATTCGGTGAAAGTATCGGCCCTAGGGGGTTGTGTGTGTGCATCATTATGTTATACTATAATTATTTAATATCGTAGGTTGAGTGAAAACTTCATTCTGACAGGAATTGGCTTCTTGTTTTTATTGGAAGCTGTTAGGTTTTCGATTTGTCTTGAAATCACTTTGGCTTTGGTCTTCTGGTATGTTCTATTATGATCTACTCTTAACTAGATTACTTAGGATTTACTTTGCTGTCCTTTTTATAGCTATTTAAGATGAAACATAACTCCTGAATTTTAGGCTTTCTTCTTTTCCCTTATAAGAATTTAAAGTTATAAATTTTCTTCCAAACATTCCTTGAACTGTATCCTACATATTTTGATATGTCATATTTCAGTATCATTAAATTTAAAATGATTCTAATTTCTTTGTGATTTTGTCTTTGAACTGTTATTGAGAATTTTGCTGTTTAATTTCCAAACGTTTAATTTTTCTCTAGATATTTTATTGTTGTAGATTTTTAATGTCATTTCATTGTTGTCAGAAAACATACACTGTGTTATTTCAGTCATTTTGATCATGACCAGGCTTGTTTTATGATACAGCATATGATCTGTCTGAATGAATATACTATATGCATTTGAAAAGCCAAGGTTGTTGCTCTTGTTCAGATCATCTATGTCTTTAATGATTTTTCTTTGATCTAGTTATTCTATCAACTACTGAGAACGTGGTGCTAACATTTCCAACGACAATTGTAAAATTGTCTATATATCCTACATCTTTTAATGTTTATGTTTGCTTCATGTATTTAAAAGCTTTTATAGGCACATATGTATTTATGATTGTTATGTGTTTCTGATGAATTGACCCATTTATTATTATGAAATATTTCATTTTGTCTCTTGTAACACTTTTACTTCAGGTTGCTATTATCTGATAGTAATGTAATCACTCCAGCCTTCTTGTTCTTACCATTTTCCATCAATATGCTTTCAACCTATCTCTGTCTTTATTTTAAAGTGTAGACAGTGTAGACTGTGGGTGGTTGGAACATGTTTTTTTACCCATTCTAATAATTTCTATTTTTTAATTGGATTGTTTATTATATTAATATGTCATATAATTATTTGTATTTTGGATTTAGATCTAGCTGTTTCTGTATATCCCCTCTGGCTTTGTTCCTCTGTTTCTCTTTCCTGACTTCTTTTGGTTTATTTGAATACATTTTCAGAAATCCATTTTATATTAGCTAATGGGTTTTTAGATATGCTTCTTAGTGTTATATTTATTGTGGTTAATATAAGGATAGCAATGTGCATCCATAACTTATCATGGTCCAGTTACAGTTAACATTGTTCTACTTTATATGCTATGTAGAAAGCCTGCAGCTGCCCAGGTGCACTCCCTCCCCCTCCTTTATTTTGTGCTGCAATTTTCATGTGTGTACCTCTACCATCATTATGAGCTCTGAGATACAAGGTTAACATTTTTTATTTAAACAGTCACATATATCTCAAATTGAGAGGAAAAAAAATGTTTTGAATTTCTCCAGATATTCTGTCTGACACTTGCCTTTCCTTGATGTAGATTTGAGTTTCAATCTGATGCGATTTCTCTTCAGCTTAAAGAATTTTCTTTGGTATTTTTTATAGTGCAAGTGTGTTGGCACCTGACTCTTTTAGTTTTATTTATGTAAAAATGTCTTTAGTTCACTTTTACTTTTGAGGGATAATTTCAATATTTTGATACAGATACAGAATTCTGATTTTTTTTTCTTCCTTTGGTGCTTTAAGGACGTTTTTCTACTGTCTTCTGACCTCTGTAGTTTTTAATTAGGAGTTAATGAAGTTTAGAATTACTGTTTCCCTGGATATTATATCCCATTTTTCTCTGGCTTTATGTTTTCAAGATTTTTTCTCTTTATTTTTGGTTTTTCTGTATTTTATTTGTCATGTGCTTAGTGGTGGTTTTTTATTTTTATCCTGTTTGAGATTTGCTGACATTTTTGAATCCGTAAATTTATCTCTTTCTCCATAATTGAGGAAACTTGCCATCTAAATACTCTTGAGTCATCCTAGGTTTGTATTAATTGATTAATCTTTCTCTTGAGAATAGATTATGTTTTTCTACTTCTAGTTATCAGATAATTTGGGGTTGTATCTTGTTGTATCCTAGCCATTGTGAATGTTATGTTTTATAGAGTTTTGATTATTTTATATTTATCCAAAGAATGATATTTTTTAAGCAAGCATGTTACTTGGTTGTACTCACATTGAAAACTTACAGTTTTTTTTTCAGAGTTTTATCTGCCTCATGTTGGATTGACTGTAACCTGTCAATTTAAAGCTTTTATTAAAAATAGGAAACAGCCTGTACCTTTCCCTTTTTCCATGGGACTCTCCACTAGATTCTGCAAATTTTTTTTCTACTATCCCAAGCCTTTAGGTAATTGTTTTTTATATTTTTCCAGAATTTGTTGTTATGATCTTCAGGAGAGTATTTTATTTTAGGCATTCACTTGGCCATACTGTAAGCAAATCTTTGATAATAGCCCTTGAATTCAGAAATGTCTGAATGCAAATCTTACCCCTGCATTATAGCTGAATGCCTTGAGTAAGTTACTAAAAGTTACAGTTTTCTTGTAGGCAAAATGAAAATATCAGCGTTTATTCCAACAGTTGTGGTAAGCATAAAATAATGTACCTAAAGTGAAGCACGTAATGTCTGCTATATAATAGAGACCCAATAATCAGTAGCTTTATCATTAGTACTGTAATCTGATGGCTCTCTTGCAATAATTCTTCACCCTGAACATTATCTTCAAAGTGGATCTTTTTTGCCCAGTCCCAAATCTATTTTTTAAGATGTAAATTGTGAATACTTCGGGCTTAGCGTATTCACAGCTTACATTATTACTTGTGTTCAACTACTCCTTCCCTCTTGGAAGCATTTCACAAACAATAGTTTTCTGCTTTGTTAATTTTAATGAGTATTCCAAAAAGCACAGATACACATCTCTGCCATTCTCCATTCTTTCCTATTTTCCTATTTTGTGGGAGGAGAGAGAATGAGAGATGGAGGAATATCTTCAAAGTGTGACGAATAAACACAATGGAGGTCACAGCTTCAGGACAATTTACTCAGGAAATCACTTCTATCATATGTTTAACATGTTCTCCTTTTTCATAATGAGTGATACTGTTGATTTCTTCTAAGAGAAATTCATTTTTGTCTGTTTCATGAGCTCCCTACGTTTCTCAAGCGGAGAAATAGTACATTTAGGCACGTTGCTAGGCACGCCCTTCATTTATTTGCTAAGAGGAAATAAGTCTTCCATTAATCCTTAGATACATAAGTAGTTTATCTTTTTTCTTCTGGATTTTAGAGCATAGCATCAAAGTTGAAAAGATGATAAGAGCAGTCATTAGTTTATTCATTTGTTTGCTTAAAGAGAATTTATATTGAAACATATTTTGCAAATTTTGAGGTGTCTTTTGGGCACTCACACTGTTTTAGTCATTGTTAGAGTGATGAAAAGAAAAACATCAAAACTACCATGCTAATAACCATTCAATAAATGCCTTGCACTGTGCTTAGCACTCTCTCTTTCTCCACACACACTAACACACATGCTATCTTTCTCATCCTCACAACCCTCAAGGTAGTATTATTTTCACATAAATTTTAAAGGTAAGAAAACCATTATAAAGAAGCTCATAAACTAGCTGAAGACCACACAACTAGAAGTGGCAATAGAGATTTAAATCCATACCTGTTTGAACCTCTGATCTTAACTCTACAAGGGTCCTTTAACACAGGTGTGTGACAGAAACTTTTCTGTTCCATGCTTATGAGGAGTAAACATTGCTCTGGAATGTGCAAAGGAATAAAAAGAATATGGAAGTTACCTTGGGATGCCTGGAACTTCCTTAAACAAAGTGGTGGAGGTTCTGCTGTCCACCTTTTATGCTAACCATGTTATATGGCATTTGTGTGATAACGTTCCAGGGAAATTAATTGTATTGTAACACAATATGATTAAATACATAATAATGAAATATTTTATAGTAGGTTTTGTGGTGTGTGTGAAAAAGAGAGAGAGAGAGAAAAACAGAAAGAGAGAACAAATCCTGGAAATTCCTCTAAACATCAGCAAAGTTCCTAAATTTGATTTTTTTTTTTTGGACTCCTGTGATATTTTGTTTTAGGAATTCATATAGCTTCTCTTGTACCTAGACCATTGGTCATATCCTGTGTGTATAATGTACACAGCATCTATCTAGATTCCATTTTTTAATAAAACAAAGGAAGTTTCTATTAAAAAATATGTTAGAATAAGATATATACATTTTAAGTAGTTAATTCTTAAACTCACCTAAACATAGCAAACTGGTTATTTTATATGAAAATAACTGGTTTAGTGATAGATATAGGAAAAGTCAAATAATTATTAAATCTCTTTTATTCCCCCACATAATGTATCTGATGTTATTTTAATTATAGGACAATATATAAATCATTTAAAACTTTCCCTACTTGACACTTTCTTCACAATCAGGAAGGGGAAGGGAATTGGAGCAGTATAATCATTTGGAATAGACTTTAACATTTTGTTTGTTGCTATGTTAAGAACATAAAACTATCTCGAGTATTTAATGCAAAATAAATTCTTCAACTCTAGCTAAGCTTATGGTAGCATAAATTATAATTTAATGTATTCCTAGTCCTACTGGATTTTCTAGCAATTATATTAAAGAGAATGGTTGAAAAAAATATTTCTGCTCTCTTCTTTCAAATAGTAATTCAAAAACAAAATAAGAACCAATGTCAGAAACTTTAAGAGTATGCAAGTGAGTTTCTGATAGTTCTTAATAATAAATGTTAATCAAGAGCAATCATACAGAGTTTCTAGATTCTCTTCAGGATCTTGTAAACCTAAAACTAGAATAGGATTTGGGTGATGTGGACTAAAATCATTTTTAGTTCTAAAAGCCAATTATAACAGAGAATCATAAACTTTTCCACCCTGTTTTCTTTAGTTCCCTGTTCTTTGAATTTGTGTATCTTCCATGAAACATGTCCACTTTAATTAAAGAAACTTACGCTTGGGATTTTGAAGAGTTGTTTCAGGTGCTGTTAATTTTAATTGTATTGTTATTGAGAGATGACTAATGACTATCCATTTGAAATCATTTTTTTACTTGAAACTACAGAAGAGGTTTATTCAAAAATTCCATGAAGAAACGTGTACTTTGTTTTGGTTGTTTTTCTTTTTTTTCCCTTATTTCAGAATATTATGGGGGTATAACACTTTGGTTATGTACATTGCCCATGCACTGCCCAAGTCAGAGCCACAATCCTGTACATCCCCAAAACCATGCATCCCACACCCATTAGGTGAGAGTCTTCCCATCCCCTCCACACCCCTCCCACCTGCCCTTCCCCTGGTGAATATATTTCCATGTGTGACATAAGTATTGCTCAGTTAGTACCAATTTGATGGTGAGTACCAGTGGTGCTTGTTTCTCCATTCTTGTGATACTTTGCTTCAAAGAATGGGCTCTAGCTCCATCCAGGATAATACCAGATGTGTTAATTCACTGTTGTTTTTTATTGTTGAGTAATACTCCACTGTACACATATACCACATTTTATTAATCCACCCGTGTATTGATGGACACCTGGGTTGTTTCCACATCTTTGCAATTGTGAATTGTGCTGCTATAAACATTCGAGTGCAGATGTCTTTATTGTGGAATGTCTTTTTTTCCTTTGGGTAAATACCCAGTAGTGGGATTGCTGGATCAAATGGTAGTACTTTGAAAGAAAGTTGAAAGCATTCAGTGGCTGTGTTAGGTTAGGGGCCTACTATTCCTTGCAATTTATGCCACAAAATTAGTGTGCTTTTAGAAAGTCTATGCAATGTCTGAGACTTTTTACTTACTCTTAAGAGGTAATTTTAAATATTGGGGGCACTCTTCTCAAAATTATTTTAAAACTATGTAAATCAACTCCATAATAACACCTTTTCATGGTCAGTGTCAATTATTGATTTACTGCATCTTATCTGCAAATTGACCCCAGAGTACCACCTCTAGGACTATTTAAGCATCTTCCCTATGCAGTGACCACTATGGAAAGCTTGGTCAGAAGAGGGTACATGGGGACATTGTAGGAGGAAGAGGGATTTTCTTCTTGGTTCTGAAGGGCTTTATTTTGCTTTCTCATGCTCCTGTTACACAGTCAATAGGGTAAGTGGGTGGGGACATCAGGTAGCATATTACACCAGCTACGGTCCCAGAGGACACAGTTCCTCAGTGACTTGGCCTGGATTTGGAAAATCTTGCCTGCAGCTCTGCACATGCTCCAGGCCTCAAGCTTACAGTGGCTCACTCACTCTCTTGGCGAAATTCCCCACCAACTCTGACTTGCCAATGCCCCTGAAAGTTGTATCAGCCTCTGCTCACTTGCAAGCCAGAGGATTGTTTTCTATGTCTCTCCCAGAAGGGATATCCCATGCTCCTGGTCTCACACTTGCAACAGGACCCCGACTGCCTTTGCATGCCTGCCCATGAGCCTTGGCATCCTCATGTCCTGAAAGTTTTCTTCCTGCTTATGCAATGACTACAGACCAGCTCTGGGCTGGGCAAACCAGCAAGCCTCTGACCAGCAGACAGAAATCACACCTTCTCCAATGAAGTGGGAACCTCAGGCTTGGGAGGGGCCCCACTTCCAACTTTGTCCGCTGTTGGGCACTCTTGTTCATCCCTAGAGAACCCTTTAGAGTTATATTTACATATTTTTAGTGACTTCTATCATAATTCAATAATTCTTCATATTAAACTCCCTCTTTTAAACTGCTGTGTGATATCTCTCTCCTGATTGGATCCTTACAGATGCTCAAAAAACATATCTATCTCCTACTCCTTAGAGAGGCAACATATACCATAGATAACATATTAGCTAAAAGTATTCAAATATGAGTAAAATTACAAGAAAAAAATTTAAAGAGATTTTTGTATCATAAAGTTTATTATTAAAATGAATCTACAAGTAGCATATTTTCCTTAAACATTATAGCTACCACAGATACGAAATTTCTCTTAAATTACAAATCTACTGAATGTTTATTTAGGTATTTCACAGATGACAACACTGACTGAATTGAAAAACAATTGATTATGAGTTTTTTTTTTTTCATCCTCAGTAAGGGTACTAATAATAAGAAAGGAAGGTATGATGGTATCAATCAAAAAATAGGTAATTTTGGGATCTTCACACTTTCCCCTGAATGAAACTGGAAAATGATTTATGGATAACATTATAACTAATATAAACAAAAATATCCTGCAAACATAATTGACCAAACTTTGAAGAAGTCTCACAACTATCCATTGGCAGATCTGGAATTAGAATCCTGCTTTCCTAAATCTAGTTCAATTTGTTTTTAGACTAACTCACATATGAGAGTGGTTATGCAATAGTGTAGACTATTAAGGATGGTTTTAATGTGTTCATCCACTTGCCTACTCTTTGAATAAATTACATTACTGTTTTAAACAACCGGTTATAGCTGAAGTCCTTCTAGATAAAAGGACTGGAACACCAAGGTCCAAGAAAATGAGGAACCTCCATTTTTGTAACTTGCTATTGGGTATAACTGGAAATGAGTCCGTATAATGTAAAAATGCAGACTATCAACATATAACCAAGTTAAATTTCAATAATTAGCTAGCATATTAATTGAAGTGCACTTATTTATTCTATTGCCAACATTTTGGGTTTCAGAATCGATTAATTCCGAATAGAGTGGTAGTCTTATTGATTATCTGTGCTAAGTTCCTCACCCTACCTCCCAACTCTGCACAGCGACCCTGAAATAAAAAGAGCTATTATAGAATTTAAGTTTGTGATACAATATTTTTCCACATCCAGAAGCAGAGAGATGAAATGCCAAAAAGAAAAGTTCCTGACTACTAGAAAACTTTCAGTTCAGAAATACGTTATATGTCTAATTTGAGAAGAACATTTTATCTCATGTAAGGTTTTGAGCAAGACGGAACAAAATACCAAGAAAAAAATTACCAAGAACAAACACGCATGAGCAAGACAAACTAGATGACTCTCCTTTGACTGATTTCTCTAAAAGTAAAGTTGTGAGAATCAAGGAAGAAAACCATGAGATGGAGGCCAAGGACTCTTCACAGTCATTAATTCAACATATTAACTATTACATGGGTGGCAGTCTGAAATAGTGGAAAGAAGACAGACTTTAAAATATTCAGTCTCTATCCTGATGAATCAGTTTTTTCATTTGTGTGATGGGAGTAGTATAAGTTTTGTGAGATTTTTCTGAAGATTAAATAAAATAACATACGAAGGCTGTCCAGAAAGTATACAGCAATTGTTAACATAACAAGAATGGTACGTGGCTGGATACTTTCCAGACAGCCCTTGTGTATTAAAATTCTCTACCACTTCTACCACAGCTCCTGTGTCAGGTATTAAAGATACTAAATAAAGAATAAATAATTAATAAATGTACAGCAGAACATTAAATACCTATTACTTTTCACAGACTTCCAGATGAGAAGAAAATAGTACAATGAGTAACGATTAATGAAATTACCATTATTAGAAATATTCACTTCTACACTAAATAAATGTGAATATACTTTTTAAGTTGTAAAGTGCTAATAAAATGTTAATTCTCATTATAGTAATGGTATTTTATTATCTTGTAGAATATCATTGTCAGAAATCACCTGAAAAGTCAAAACCAAAATAATCCATGAAGTGTCCATTACTTTAATGCATCTGTTGCCTTAAAAATAATAGAATAACATGAACATAATTGTCATAAATGTCATTAGGTTGCATGACTAGATTTGCTATAGAAATAAGTAATAATGACATGACTATCACTTCTTTTCTTTTTGGTGTTTTGGATTCATTTGAATTTTGAACCGGTACGTACGTAGCAGAGACAAGGAATAGAACAGACTCAGTAGCTCTTCTTCCCCAAATCCTGAGCTCTTTCTAGTGTTCATTTGATAGAAATTCAAAATTGTGATTTAAATAGGGAATCTGTGGCTCATGAAAATTGTAGATTCATCCATTCATTCAACAAGTATTGATCTACTATCTACCATGCTCTGGATATTAGAGATATAGCAATGCCCCAAACCAAGTCCCTATCTGCATGGGGCTTGCATTCCAGTCGTGAGGGGCCGGGGTGATGGTGGGCAGAGGCCAAAGACAGTCCAAGATAAAACTTGCTCAGGCACAAGAACGTTAAGAGGAGAGGACATTGAGCAGCAGTTTTCAACTGATCAGAAGCAACTCAATGAAATAAAATCTCTTTGGACATCTAACAACAAAGAAAGCCTGTTGCACCTTCTCGTCTTACCTTGATAAATCCAAAGCATCCCCTTAGGGGTGAATCAGCCTCTTCACTGAAGAGTCCTTCTTCCTTTTCACCCCTGCCCAGTCAAGCTTGTCTCTTACAAATACATTACAGGATTGCAAGCACATGCATTTCCATTCTTATTTTCTTCCAACAATGTGATAAAACAAGAAAGAATTGCCTTGTGACAATATGCATTGTTCAATTTGGGGTGATAATGTTATTGGCACCAAGGAGTTCTTTTGTTCATCACTACAAGCCTCTTCCTACAATGCAACACCTGGATAAGGGCGGAAACTTTTAAGCAACTTCACAGAAAGATAAACCTCAATAAATCTACTCTAGAAATAGTTGCATATTTCATGCTGCTAATTTAATCACTGCTTGCAGAAGGTTTCAATTTTAATAACAGTTCAAATTTCATATAGGTGTGTCTTGCGTATAGTGAAAATTTGAAATATTTTAAAAGAGTATTCAGAATATTGGGAAGAACAATTTTCTCAAAAGATCAAGTTGATCACAGAACCAGGTTATTTATCACTTTTCTTTATTTTTAATCTTACAATAAAATTGATAGCCAGGTATTTATGTGAAAACTGAAGTCAGTTAATATAAAAGTTCTTTTCATGGACAAAATAGAATAAAAGATGACTATCCAAAGTAGTGTGAACACAAGAAAAGACACTTTAAAGGAGACAATTTACGTAAGCTAAAGATATTTTATTCCGAGAGTGTTACCAAAGCTCACCCTAATTAAGAATGATGGAAGTTTAATGTACAGAGACAAGGAAAATGGTAAAGCTAGTACAGACACAGTAGGGAGGCTCCTCAAAAAACTACCATATGATCCAACAATCCCACCATGGGGAATTTATCCAAAGGAAAGGAAATCATTTTATGGAAGGGACATCTGCACCGCACCCCCACCCTGTTTATTGCAGCACTATTCACAATAGCTAAGATACAGAATCAACCTCTGTGTACAACAACAGATGAATAGATAAAGAAAATGCGCTACATATGCACAATGGAATACTATTTGGCTGTAAAAAAGAATGAAATCCTGTAATTTGTGGCAACATGAGTGAAACTGAGGGACATGATAAGTGAAATAAACCAGGAACAGAAAGTTAAACACCGCATGTTCTCACTCATATATGGAAGCTAAAAAAAGTTGATCTCCTAGAAGTGAAAAGTAGAACAGAGGATCCTAGAAGCTGGGAAGGGAAGAAGTAGAGGAGTAGGAAGAGATTGTTAAAGGATACAAAATTACAGCCAGATAGGAGGAATAACTTCTGGTGTTCTATAGCACTGTAGGATGACTATGGTTAACAATAATATATTATGTAGTTTCAGATAGCTAGAAGGAGGATACTGAATGTTCCCAACAGAAAGGAATGATAAATGTTTGAGACGATGGATATGTTAATTACCCTGATCTGGTCACTACACGTTATATGTATCAAAACATCATTACGTACCCCATGAATATGTACAATTATTATTTGTTAATTTTTAAAAAATTTAAAAATTTCAATATGTAATATTGTGTCCCGATATGCTTGTCTACATAAAATCATATATACATGTGTGTAAAAAGAATTTTTAAATAAAATATAGACTTTCTTGTATTTTTCATGGATACGTTAAATAAAATCTTGATTATTGAAAAGCATACTATTCATGTTTATGCCAAAACTATTATAGCTTTGTGAATTAGATTATTCTCCAGATATTAAAGGCTCAAACAAAATACTGACAGGGCAATGATTTTATAAATAAAAACACTAAAATTTTAGCCTTCAGTATTTTTAAACATTGTTACTGTCAAGTGATTTGTGCGTTTGTGAGGAAATGTGGCTATCTTCTGGTTAAAGCTAACATTATTCCTAAATATTTAGGTGAAGCTTAAATAAAGCTATTGCCACAGTGGATGTGATAATCTTTGCTATATGCACTGTTTAATAACATGTTATTCACAAGATTAGATAACCTTTAGCCACCTTGTATTCAATTTCATGACTTAAGTAGAATACTATAAAACATTATGAATTGGTGTAACTTGCAAATTATATGTTTAGATTCATTCAAAATAGTGAAGCCTATTATTAGAGCTGCATATCTCTGTAAGAGTTTCCTCACTTTGTGCAATATGAAATTTACCTGACGTGGTTATTGCTAGATTTTTGGTTGAGCAACGGTTCATACACAGACATTTCCTTAACCCGAAGCATCTAAGTAATCACAAGCCATGTTCCTCTATTTTCACAATTTCTGTGAGATATTTTGTGAAAAAATTATTCACCACTTGCCTTATATTATATGTGTAGTCCTAGACACTATCAGAGGTCTTGACAACTAGGTTTGTGTTTCAAAATACTTGCTGATTTTGAAAAAAAAATGCTAAATTGTGTTTTAAATCATACAATAAATGGAACCTTAGAAAATCTTATGTTTTTCCTGACTCATGAAAATTTCTCATAAAAATTTGAGAATATTTTCTTAAAGGAAAAGAAAATCCTAAAATGAAGCATAATAAAAATAAAAAGCATAATAAACTTAAAATAATTCTTGTATTAAGACTTACTTTGTACTTTTTTGGGGAAAAAGTAATACATTTCTATATTTATCATTTTTCTGCTGTAATGCTGGGCTGCAGTCACAAATGAACCCTGAAATCTCAGTAGAACAAAACAACGATCGCTCACCCCCATTGTTGTCAGATGGTGGGTCTGGTGGCTTGCCTGGGCGGCTCTCCACCACACAGTGACTAGGGTTTTCCACCATTCCAGTGTGTGCCTCGGCCATCCCAGAATCCTTTTCATCCAGGGTTTCTTCTAGAACTTTCTTTATATTGCACCCACTTAGTCTTCCACAGAGCCAAATTCTATTAACAGGTTATGTATGCTTCAAGTAAGTTTCAAAGCATATAGAAGAATGTGTGTGTATGAGTGTGCATGTGTGTTTGTTTGTGTTTCTTATCACATTAGATCACAGGTGGATCTACCTTATACTTATAAAATAACTGTAAGTTATTCCATGATATCAGCCTATCATTATTTTAGTCTTTTCAAATCCCAAACTATGCTTATATGAACATCCTTGAACACATTTCTTCATGTATATTTTCAAATATATTTTTAAGTTAACTTTCTTGGCCTAATGATATGTGCATGTTAAAATTTTGTAGATATTGCTAACTTTCCCTACAATCAAGTTGCACCAATTAACATTCCCACCAATAATTCATGATGTGTCTATTTCCTCAAACTAGTCTAGATAACAGTTTGCTCTGTCAAATTTCTTCCTTTATCTGTTAGATAGGACAGATAAAAAACTGTTCATTTATACTTTATATTTTAATTAACATTATAAAATTGTAGCTGATTTTAGCATAATTTCATGTATTCATTAATGATGGATCTGTTCTTAAAAATTAATTCATGTGGTTTGCTTATTTTTCCATTAAGTTATTGGGCATTTTGTTATTTTGCCTACCTAATACCTGTGTGTTCTTGCTGTCATTCTACACACTCACACACACACATACACACATATATAATTGAATAATTTTATTCAGTTGTTGATTGATTGATGATTTATAAATGACCTTTATTACAGATCACTGTTAACCTTTTTTGTGCCCTTTGCATAACAATTTTTCCCATTTGTTGTTTTAGATATTATTTTGCTTATGGTTTCTTGACCTATAGAACTATTTAATTGTTATAAGAATTTATCAGTATTTTCACTATATTTGATTAGAATGTTGTTACCTAGTGAAAAAATATTTCCTTATACCAAATTTATTTTCTGAGTAATGTGTTTTCTTCTAGTACCTTTATGATTTGATGTTTTATTTTTAAATCAACTACAGAGACATCAGAACCGTACTATACAACAAGGAAATTTTGGTTTCATCATTTCACAATTGATTTTAAGGCAACTTTTATTATATTAAAAATATGTCCATTTGCACCTGGGTGTACCTGGGACCTTCTATTCTCCCTACTGAGCCGTGTACTTACTGGCACTAAACTGTTATTGTAGCTCTGCGATACCAGAATATTTGGAAAATAAGCTTACTAATCTAACTGTTTTAAGTTTTTGTTGAGTATTCTTTAACATTTTTTGCTACAATTTGTATTTTAGACTGTTGATGTAGCCAAGAGCAAAACACTAAGGATCATTTTATTTACCATATTCAATTTACACATTAAATCAGGAGTATTATCGTTAGAATCAGAGATTGTTAAATTACACTTTTATGTTAAAACTAGAGGTTATTTTAAAATACACCATATTTCATGCAATCTGAATTTTAACATTATAAAAGACTTGTATGTATGCAAATGTTATTGCATTTTCTGTTCCAATATCCTATAAATATCAAATATACATTTATTTTTAAAGTCCAACTTCTTTTCTATTTCTTCAAAGTAGTTATATATTTTATGATCTAATAACGATCTATATTTTTTAAAATCTCATAAATATATCAAATAATTCTTCCTGTTTTCATTCTGCTGTGATAACATATAAAATTTTCTTTCCTTAAGATAGATCATTGCTTTCCTTTTCAGAATTTAAACCTTTGTATTCCTCTAAATTACATCTTCAGTTTGGTATTTCATGAACAAATGCATTTTCAATGGCCTTTATTGAAGGTTTTTTAGCAAATCATGTCTTGTCTTTGATAAGGGTCCTACTGCATAAAAAGACACCTCATTCCTATACTGCAGGAACCCTTCTGGCTCCCCCTCGCTCTCCACATCTTTGTAGAATCTTCCTCCTTATTCTCATCTTTTTCTTCTTTCTCAACTTCTTTTATTCATTCTCATCATCCAGTAAGAGAATTATGGGCTGAGTATTTGATGTTACAAAATAATTTCCTCACTTAAATTAGGATATTCTTCCCAAAAATAAGTAAAGAAAAATTAACATGCTATAGTATTTTCTGCTTCTCTTGTATAGATTTCTTATGAGTAGAGAGGAGGAAAAAAATAATTACTGTTATGATAAATATAAAAATGCTCTTTAATATACTAGTACAGAGAAAAAAATTTAAAATACTCTTTAATATGATCAGGGAAGGGGAAATATCTTTATGATAAAAGGCTTGGGTTCATGGGAATGCTTTCCCATGGTTAGGGATCCGGTCCTTCGTTTCTTAGGTTCTGAGAGTCAAGACAGAATCAATGACAATTTTATAATGAGGACTATTCCATGATACGTGTGGAGTCAAGATTGCTGGGATCAATATTTCCAGGAATAGGACAGCAAAGTTTTACGGGTGAGCATTTGTAGTTGATGCTATACGTGCTTCCCGACCCAGCTATCATGAGGGTTGACTGATAATTTACAGCCATCCCATTCTTTGGAGAATTGCCCTGAACTGTAGTAAAGGGGTAGTAAGGCTATGCCCCCTAGGGCTATGCCTCTTCCTAGAGCTGAAAATTTACTGGCTTGGTTATAAGAGTCCTGTGGCCCCCTTGCCTTAAGGTTGGACTAACTTTGGGTAAAATTCAACTTCAAAACTTACCGTGGGATCAATCTGCAGCTACTCTCCAGATGAGGTCATATTCTCACTAGCCTTTTCCCCCCACCCAATCCTGCTAACCTGAATCCACTTCTCTTGAAACCATGGCCCTATTAAATCACACGCATACAACTATGTTACTTTTGAGTCCCCCAGTGAACCCATGCCTACTTGTATTCATACCCTGTGTGGTCCTCTCCTGCATTTGTTTTGAGTTTGCCGTATGCTTAGCTTCGGCCCATGGGATATTAGCAAGCATGATGCAGAGGCTTGATGTGTCCTCATGCATGGGAATGTGTCTTCTTTGAATGCTCCTTCTTGGAATCTAATTGCTCTCTGTGAGACGCCCAAACCACATGGAGGGGTCATGTGTAAGAGAGATGAAGTTTTCGCAAAAGCTTCAAGTGAGCTGGCTGCAGATAGCCAGCACCAACTGCCAACCACATTCAGGAGCTGTCTTAAATTTCCAGTCCAGTTGGGTGACATCACAGGAAAAAAAAATTCAGCCAGCCCAACCCAGGCAGTGCAAGGTACTAAAATGGCTCTTGTTTTAAGCTACTGAGCTTATGAGTGATTTAGCAATAAACAACAGAAAAAGAACCCAATTAAGAAATCACAAAATTAGAACAAATGGATTAATAAAGTGGAATATTTTCTTCATGGTGTGGTAGAACCTGGACAATGTTTCCTGCTTTACCCTATGTTAAATCCTCCTACTCACCAGAGTTCATGTGTTTTCCAGTTTCTCTTTCACAGAGGGCTGGTTAGCTGTGTCAATCCCCCCTCGTTGCTACAGGTTACCAGTCAATGAAGCACGTCATGGCAGATTCTGTCAGCACATTTTCACATTTAGTTTCTAAAATTTTAAATGACTTTAGTTTAGTTTTATTTTACGCATTTCTGCCTGACCCTTGAAAGTGAGCAGTAAGTCATACACTGTTGTCAATGTAAAGCAGTTATCCAATGAAAGTTTCTGATAGGTGGCGATTAGTTTACCATAGTTAGGTTTGTTCACTTCTGAAATGGCACTTGCTGTCCACATCTTTATATCTGGTTAAACAACAAAAGTTTACTTGGACCCATCTATATTTTTGTTACATTAATCTTAAATGTTTTTTTTCTGGATTATGCAACCATTTTTATCCCTAAGCACTTTTCAGATAGGGGAATTGTGAGTCAGTCATATTTCTTAAGGAAATAGCTAGAAAAAATCCATTCCAGTACATTAACAATTCTAATAAGTTTGTGCATCTGTATAAAAACACATTTTAATATACCAATATATCTATAACTATATACTTATCTATATTTCATGTGTGTGTACATATACATGCATATGTATATATAAAATTAAATAAATATTAAAAGGCATATAGTTATACTTTTTCTATTTCATACAGCCTTTTTTAATTTTCTGAAATCAACCCTAATATAGGTAAATATATGTAATATGTTATCCACATTTGGGGGATGAATATAGCCTGAAAATCTCCAATAACTGCAACATATTTCTAACCCACATATCTGAATGATGAACAACAAATAATCACAGTAAGACTGTTCTACAAGCATTAACTTGTACTAAAAGCACAACCCTACTTAGGAACAAAGACTGCACTGTGAGATTCTTTTTTAAACAGGAGTTGAAGTAGTAAACAAGTCTTTAGACATATTTTTTCCCTCAGACAAAGCTTCTGTTGCCACATTATCTTGTCAACTTGTATGAGGTTTAGATAGATCAATACTTATATAGGTAACTTCTAAGGAACACCTGGCCTTCCAGGAGGTGACATGTTAATTAAATAGATAGCATTCTTTTTCTTAATGTATGATTGCTTAAATTTAGGTGCTTTTTTCAGATTCTTTAGTCTCTGTTTTAAATACTTTTGTGAGCTTGAGGGTTAGAGCCAGCCAAGAAACTGGTAAAATGTAATAATTTTGGAAGTATTACTAGTGACATTTTAGTTGAAGAAAAAGAGAAAATGCAAATTTTTCCTTTGATCTCATTTGGTCTTTCTGCATTCCTAGCTTACCGCATAAGTAGGATGTGTGTTTCTAAGTGCTAAAACAGATATTTCGTAACTTAATTTGTTTTTGGAAAATACAATGAAAGACCTTATCTAATAACTATAGTTGCACTATAGTGATTTCCTAAGCCAGGATGTCAGATCTGGCTAGTTTATAGATCTTCAGCGTAGGAACGGCCTGGAATTAGTAACCACAGCTCCACTGTGAGAAAATCACCCTTAATCCAACCAGGAAAAGGTTATTGTCCCTGTCTGCAGAACCAGGCAAAGAGAAGGGACCTGACCTTTAATAAATTATTCATTAAAATAAGTTTTGTGGTAGGCATAATTACTAAAAATTTTATAAATAGAGCACACATCGTGGGTCTTTGTCCACTTATTTTCATATTTATTTGTAATCTTTTTTTAACTCAAAGCTAATTTTATTTCAAATACAATGTAAACACTTATTTTTAAGGGTGAAAGCAACTTATTTGCTTTCCTTCACATGCTTTATCTTTGGTTTTTGAAGATTTTCCCCACTATTCATAGACAACAAATGATAAAAATATAGAAATAGAAAAGAAAAGGTAGCTGTCTATATGTTCTTCAGCATGAAGCATATTGGCCTTTTTTATTAACTTGTTCCTGTATTTATACTTCATTACTTTTAAAAATTTGCATGTACAACCTAAATTTTATGAGTACATATTGGGTCCTTATCCATTTATTTTCTTATTTATTTAATGTTCTTTTTAAAAGAAGTTCAGTGCTAATATTATTCCAAATAAAATGGGTAACTTATTATTTTTAAGGAGAAAAATAACATTTACTTTAATCACATGCAAAGAATACATGTTATGCATGATGTGTGTATTGCTTATACAGCATAGAGAGATTCTGTAAATAAGTATATATGTAATAGATAATATATTTCTTTTATTTATGTATTTGCAAGGGTATATAGGAATATTTTTCCATTTTTATGTGTAGAAATATATTACATTTGTAAACATAGAGACAACATAGCTCAATCTGTCACTAAACACATATATATACACATACATACATATTCCTGATATCAAAAGATGCATCTTTACATATTAAACAAAGTATAGTTTCTATTATTATTCTCAAAAGTAAATTTATTCTCACAAACACTTTAAAGAAATTATATTTGAAGAAAAAGCTCTTTTTCTTCTTAAACTGGTAATATTTGACTCAGTACTCAAGTTCAGCTTTATCATTTTTATTACTTCAAAACTTAAATAACAATTCTATACCCTTGAATATAGCAATATCATTCACTTTTATTGCGATTTATGAACATCAAACATCAAAGCTTTATATGATATAAGTAGGGAGTCTGTGATGTGGCATCGTATATCTTATATTTTAAGAAGAAATGAGCCTAGAAATAAAATCTCTTGGTTTGAGATAAAAGCAATGTTTCAGTTGAGTGACTGCCTTCAACTACTTTTAAATTATTTGTGGTTCAATAAAATTTAAAACATATTCAGTTTTGCCCTGTCACCTTTTGTAATATTTATATTTTTTAGGCAAACTTTTTTTAATTCACTAAATGAATTCATTATAAATTATTATATTTCACTGCTTAATTTTTAAGAAAGTAGCTCTTTGAGAAGACAATGCCCTTGGTGTATCCCATATTTTTTTTTTACCATGGAAATAAAAATAAAACTATTGCTTATTTATAATTATATAATCAAAAGAACATAAAATTTGGAGTCAAAACTGATGTTGAATCACATTGATGCTACATAGCAAATTAAAAATTCTGAAAACCTTTCTTAAACTTTCGGAAATTCAATTTCATCATCTACAATAACAACAAAATCCCCAAATAGTTCTAAGAGTATACAGTACCTGTTCAAAAATGTTACTTTCCTTCATCCTTGAGAACTGCTATCACCATTCTGTTTCATAGGACAGAAAAGGCTTTCATTTGCATTTTTTAATTGGCAAGTTTTTATTCTAGTCCTTGAAATCCAAAGAAGTAATAAAATAGATAGTTGTCACCTTTCTCTTTTAAATATGCAAGAAGTTATAAATCAGTTTTACCTATGATTAATCACTAATAATTGATGATGGTGAATTGAAAGTGTGTAGTAAGATTAACAAAGATTTAAAACAATAATATTCAATGTTAGAATGGGTAGAGTGAGACATACACTCATGAAGTACTAGTGAAGGCTTTTATTTGTACTACTTTTCTGGAAAACGGTGTGTCAGTCAGAATCATGGACCTTCAAAGAGTTTATATTCTTTATCTTCCCTACTGTATCCAGCACAATTCTACTTCTAGGAATCTCTGCTAATGAAATGATTAAAGATACAGTACAGACAAAGGGTTCTGTGCAAAGATATTTATTACAATATTGTTTATCATGACCAAAACATGGAAATAAAAGTTATCTAAGATTATCAGATTTTTAAAATAAATGACAGTCCATCTCTTTGTTGGACATTTAGATAGTTTTCAAAAAGTTTTCCAAAAAGGACAAAACAAAATGAAAATCAAATGTACATAGTATAGTGTAAAGTTAAAAAAGAAAGAAGTTTGCAAAACTACTTATATAAAAATAACTCATTTATATTTGTTCTGCCTTCCAAAAAAGGAAAATAATCAAAACAGCCATAGTCACTGATATTTTTCCCTCCATTAATACATACTAATTCTAATTAGCATTTGATATAAAAATCTTCCTTCTCTTAAAGTCCATATGCTACTGAGGAAATATAACTTTCTGTTTGTTTGTTTATTTTTAAATTGTGAATCATTTCCAGGCAATTCTAGACATATCAAACTCTAGGAAGGTCTAACTTCATCACAGAGGCACACAAAAATAATCTTGTTAATACTTTTCTAAAAAGGCTAGTGGTAGCTACTCATCTTCCAAACCAGGGCATCCTCTTCCTAAGATCAGATATCAGTTTAGTTCTCTTAATAACAAATAGCTCAAAGTCTTTTCACAATTGCTTCTTCATATAAGGTAATATATGAGGTTGAGATTTTAATGGTTCCACATGAATTTGAGATCCTTGATTCCAGATATCATGCCTTTTCATTATTTTTTGCCTTTTTATTATTGTTTTCCTAGCGCTTGAGACAATATTCTTCACATGTATTAGGCATTCAATGTTATATAAGAGTTATCCCAAAATGTTATGTCTTCTCTATTCCAATCTATTGAGAAAAAAGAAACTCAGCTAATCACCTGCATATTTAACATTAAATAAAGAAATACACTAATGAGCATAATCATTTTTTCATGACCATAAAATTAGTTTCTTAATCTGGTTCTTATCATTTCAAGATAGAAGTCCTCTGATTTTAGGAACACAGATTATTGAGGGGCCTTCAGAAATTTTGACTCTTGGTAGGCCTTGAGTTAAGGGGAAAAAACCCTACAATTTTAGCAATTTACCTGATTATGATGTAGGTACTTGGAGTTCCATTCTTTAATAATAATCACCTTTTAATCAATCACACAGATTGATTAAAAAATGTACAAAAAGGCTGTGAAAACTCAAGACACAGAATGTCCCTGTAAATGGTGTTTTGCTGAGCAAAACCAGAAAAGGCTGACCAAGTTTTCAGTCAGTGAAATATACTTTTCCCAGCTTCCTCTAGACCAGATCCTGGCTTACCATTGTATTTGACATAGAGACCAGAAAGTAAAAAAAAATGGTCACATTCATTAATGAGCACAAAAATATTCTAAATCCATCCATAATCATTTTCAAGTTATCTACCATTTTGTATTTACCATTGTGTGTTATGCAGAAAATCAAGAACTAATTGTCTCTTTTTTCAACTCTAAAGAGATGTCTGCATCTTTATGAAAGATATAGATTAATTTTAAATTATTCTAGATCTTATATCAAAATGTGTTTTCTGTAATTACTAACAGCAGGTCAGTGTAAAAATATTCTACTGAACATTAATTACTGGAGAAGACAAAGGAAATCACTTAGTTTAATTGCCTGTGCAGCCTGTGTGCCTTCCAGGAACTTTCTCTGGTCTCTCAACATTCAGGTTGATCATCAACGGAATGGGAACAATGTCTAACTGTCAGGGTACTTTAAAGTTTTACCTATGTAAACCTTGGACATAGTGCTTAAGAGGTTTATCAAAACACCAACATTTCCTTCTCTTTCCAACTCCTAAATATGGATGTTTTCCCAGGGATTTGTCCTTAACCACCTTTTTTCCAGTTATTCTGTCTTCATTGACAACCTGACTTAAGATTATGGCTTCACTGAAACCTTGAAACAGATGACACCTCCAGGCCACCACCGCCCAGTTCCAATCCCACACTATCCTCTGCGTGTGGCACATCTCCACGTGTAAAAGTCTTTCATGGCTGATGTTTCCCGTGTGAGCTCTTTTCATCCCATCTAACCCTAGTCTTCTTTCTGCGATTTCTATTTCTGATCATGATATCGCCACCTTTCCATTGACTCAGTTTTAAAATATTGGCCTCTCTGGGGGCTTCTCTTTCTTTGCTTACTTCTAAAATCTGTCTGCTTCTTTCCAGCTCTTCTTCCCTGTGGGTTCTGTCATTTCCCTGGTGTTTGCGCAACTGGGCCACATGTGGGATTCACATCAAACCAATGTGGGAAGGAGTTGTCACTGGCTTAGAAAAAGCATCTAACAAAATTATGACTAATGAAAGCAGTACTAATTGAATTCCTTCTGGCAGGTAAAAGTGACTAACACATGTCTGTGTTTTGGGGGAGAAAATAAGAAACAGAGGGACATAAATAAAGATAAAAATAGTAATAAAATTAACAATAGAAGAAGAAAAACAGGCCTGTGCGTGCATTATCTCCTTTAATCTTTATGACAACCCTGGGCGGTAAGAATGGTGAAATTAAGGCTTAGGGAATTTGAGTAATCTGCTGAAGTTCATGAGGCTAAGTGTCAAAGTGGCAATTGAAATAACAAGTTCTGTTGCTTGGTACAGAAACATCTATGCGTGAGGCAAACCCATGTACATATTTATTGAGCACACATTATATGAAAACTCTCTGCCATATTTGGCTGATATTGTGTCTATAACGAATAATTCAAAATAAGTGTGTGAGTAATGAAATGAAAGAATGAAGATGTTTCTAATTATTCTTCACAGATTATAGAAGGGTCATTTGGGTGGTGAAGGATGGATGCCATTTCCTGGAGAAAGAGAGAGAGATTTTTTACACCTATTATTCTGGATCCAGTCTACTTCCAGAAGTATTTGAGTGTGTAACTAAGTGTAGTCCATCTTTTTTTTTTAATTTTGTTTTTATGTGCCAGCAATGGTTGCAAGGGTTGAATCCTATTCATAGTTGGCATTTCCTGACAAAAGACTTTTCTTAAATAAATACATATTTACTTCAGAGCACTGATTAGGAAGTTAAGGGTCCCAGTTTCCTTTCTCTAGTCTGTCGCTAAGTTGGTGCATGGCTTAACATGATTCATGCACTTGGAGGGTCTTTATTCCATTTCCTTTAAAACAAACAAAACTGGCTGACCTATTCCATGGCGTGCCTTCTCAGCTCATTTGTGAAGATAACTTGAACAAAAAATAATGCAAGAATTATGATAATATTATAGAATATGACATGGTGCCAAAAATTAAAATGTAATTCACCTGATGATAGAATATTAATCTTAAAATTGACTTTAGAAATCTAATCCATTCCTTTCCCCTCATTTTAACAATGGCAAATCATGTTCACAGAAATGAACCAGCTAGTTTATGTCACAACACTTGGACCTGCTGAGGCTCAAATCAGCATTTTTTTCCAGTTTATTCTTCTCCTGCTACTAAATTCATAACCATTTCCATGAACCTCATAAATTGAGTAGTGGGAGATTAAAAAAGTAGGCAGGATTCTGGGATCCGTGTTGGCATCATGCCTGGAAAAATGAACTATTTCCTGAAAGACAAATGGGGTGCAAAAAATGAAAAGGAATCCGTCCAAAGATCACATTTGCAGCCATGAGCTTGTACTCAGATTATTACCGAAACCTCTAGGATGCTTTTGCTTGCACATGACAGAAATCACAAGTTTAATTTATGTAAAACATTAGTAAATGTATTAGAGAAAGTTTCTCCCAGGTATCAAAAATGCACAGTTTAATTTGAGTAGAGAAGAAATTCTGTTTCTATAAAAAGTATGATAATGACACCAAATGTCTTAATAGACATCATATATTTATTTCTGTTTTCTACTCCATGTAATAAGGAAGATAAAATCCAAGTGAATATGATTTACGAGGCATTTTGAGGCTTTATTTCATCTTATGCAACAAGCCTTCATTTCTGTTGTTTTTTTTTTCACAACTGTTTCACTTTTTTACAGAATTCTTTCCAGTAGTTACACGTAGTTAGATAGTGATCAATTAGTATGAGATTAAAATCTAAAAATATAAGACAAATCTGACATTTCCCTAACATTCCAGCTAGGCGTAGTATATATTTTTTCTTCCTTTCCATTGATTTCAATAACTGGGATGTTATTTTAAGAATGCAAAAAAGAACTCAATCCCTAAATCACTTCAATTTCTGTAGTTAGATTCACAAAATGTGATGTTTAAAAGACTAATGAAATATTTTGCTAGTTCATCATGTATATATATATACATGCATATACATATGAATATATGTACCCAGGTATACGTGAACACCAGTATAGGGAGTATTGTTATCCTTTTAATAATTAACCATTTAATAACAGTTACATTTAGTTCTTACATGTGTCAAAATGCTTTTATGTGCATTATCCTGTAATTTAGTGTCTCCTGTCAGCTCTTCAGAGTCATTTTTCTGAGCCTCCAATCTGCCTTTCTAGTAATCTGCTCTCATCTACTTTCTAAATTCTTTTGTGAGATTTCACTGTAAGTTAAGAAATATTGTGGTATATATGTTATGCTCTGTTTGTCAACATTTTTACGTGAACCAATTAATTAAAATTCTGGGCTATGATGAAAAGGATGACCATCAGTAGTTCTTGTTTTAAGGTTTTCAGCATTTAAAAATGAATGGGAAATGCTGTATACTAAAAAGGAATCAATCAATCCCTGCTACTGCTTTTGGAAGTTTGTAAAAGTTTCTCAGGCAAAAATCTGGTAATATTTTGTTTGAAATATAAGTAGGTCCCTAAGCAAATTTGGTCCTTAAATTTTGTTTTATGATTAAAAATGGCAGTTTTAGAACTTCTGATGAAAATATTCTACTTTTTCTTCATTTTCGAAATTACATAAATCTTTGCTCCCTGTCATATCTCTACTCCCATAATTATTTTCCTCTGGTACCTGTGGGTGGGAGGATGGGCAGTTGGTACACATTTTAGAAAACCCTGTGTTTTCTTAGCTCTACTTTACGCTTATGGTCTTTGAAGCTATTTTTAGTGATCTCTTACTAGTGTAAAAGTTTGGTCTCCTGTTAAATTGCCCCCTGTGCTAAAGAAAGCTAATCCATTAGGGTCGAACAGCTCTAAGAAGGTGCCATGGTGCCTGGGGCAACCTCTTGAGTTTCAGTTATAGCAGCTGCTGGAAGATGAGTTTGGGATGGTCCTTGTTACAGAAATTAGACAGATCAGGAAGTAAACAGAGGTGTCTTTCATCTGACCCAGCTCTGAGACAAGAGGGTGGGGCCTGGGGGAATTCCTCTTCTAATTACTTTACGGGTCATTTCTCTGAGACTTGTGTCAATGTCTGACACTCTTAATCTTTAGGGGAAATTTTTGAAAAAGAAAAAGAAAAAAAATTATAAGCCATTGAAGCTGTCAAATTTTTCCTTCTGAAAATGTCCTGCCCTCTTTCATTTGCAGTGTTGCTGCCCTCTATGTGGGTCGTGTCGTTTTTCCAAGGAGGAGTGACCAGAAGAGTAAAACCAGAAGTACAACTCTCCTTACCTGAAAACTTTCCCTTAAATTTTAAGAGTGCCCTCTCTTTTATACCACTTTATCTATTTTAGATTTTTTTATACTGGATTTCATCACTCTGTATGACTTGGGGCAAGCTCCAACTGCTGGGTTCCTCTCGGTCTCATCATCTTTGTGTGTTAACCGCTCAAAATTTCAGCCGTGCTGAGCCGCTGCCTGAGTCTCTCCTGAGCAGAACACGAATGACATGCAATCAAGTGTCTGTTGCTAATTTGGGACGACAAGGTTTGAGAAGGGGTAACTAGAGACATGGAAAGATGTGAGGACTTGCTTGAGATAAAAGAAAAATTTCAAGAGTCAGTTCAGGCAGAGAATCTCCAGCTTATAATTTCTCATTTGCTCTAATATCGAGTGTATGTTTACATCTCTGTGATGGATTATCCTTTTCTTTTTTTTTCAGGACAGAGTCACTAATTTTAAATGGAAAAAAGACAACTTTTGTATTGTAAAAAAAGTCAAAATTTCCTCTTTCTTTATAGCACAAAGTTTCCTTTAAAAATGGTAACAAATTCAGATAAGCTAAAAAAAGTCAAATTTTAATATTTTGATATACAGTTTTATAGTCAAATTTTAGAGAGATATAAATATCTTTCTGAAGTGAGGTCGTAAGTACTTGCTATAGTAAAACCACATTTTTACTTAGCGATAACATGAACATTTTAATGGTCAATGATATTCCATGGTATAGATGGCTGTTCCACAACATTTTGGACATTTTGCTGTTAATTTACTCAAGGAGAAGCATAAGTTATTTTCCATGCTTTGCTTTGAAATAGCAAAAATTAGAGTATCAGGATGACGATGATTAAATTAGCTTTTATAGTGTTGTGTTGTGTTTTGATTTTCATATACATTTTTAGGTCAAAGATACAAAAACATCTTTTGAAATTTGATATTAATGAGATTGATTAAGAAGGGGAAAACACTCTGAACTAAAATAACTGTCTACTTTCAATAGCAAAATGACTCAGAGATTGTCTGAATCAATGTGATAGAAGATCCCCTGCTGGAGGGAACAGGATTGGTTACAATTTTATTTTGTATGGAATTAAAATCTTATTTGTTAGGCAAGTTAGCTTTTGAAAATTAAAATAAAAGTTTTTAAAGGCTGCAAAATATTCTTTTCAAAAGACAAGTGGACAATTTCAGAAACTACAGATGTTTTTAGTCCAAAATCCCTTGAAAGACTAAAGGCACTTTAAGAAATTGATCTCTGTGATTTTTTAAAGATCCTTATCGACTTCTTCCTCAGTAACTTAAACTTGCCAAATAAATGAAACTCCATTTCTTCCAGTTTGGAGCAAATAATCAATTTCAAGGTCCAGCTTTCTATAAGCAACACTCAAACACTCTCCCTTCACCTGGCTCCTTCCCTGGGAATACTTGAAATTTAGGCGTATCCACAGCCATCCAGGAAGGAGCCTGTCCTCTGGATTATTGATGTCCTTGTTCCACTAGGTCATGGTTGTCCCCTTCCATGTTCGGTGAGGTGTGGCTGGCCCACGTGGAATTCTGGGATCTCATTCTGACACCTAATGATGAGGGTCAGGATTCCTGCCATCCTATCTCATTCACGGAATCTTCTCTCAAGCTCGGGCATCTTCTGACACCCTGTGTCTCTCAGCACATCCATATCTCATGACCAGATCACACAGAATTCCTGCACACATAAAGGGTGATTTCAGGTCCAACTGCTAGACAAATTCTCTCCTCTCTGATGCTCTACAGCTTCCATTTGATGTTGAGTACAGGACTTCTCTGAAAGGCTTGCAGATATCCCAGGATAAACTTCGGAAATGGGTAACTAGAACTAGCGTTCTTGTATTTCTCCATGCGCATCATCTTGCCTCTCCACACTTCAGGCAAAGGTTGTGTCTCCTCCATTTGGGGTGAGAGCTTGCTTAGATTAGGGCTCTTCCCCTAGACTTTTCTCCTCCAAATCCCTTCTCCTAGTACAAGGAGCTATTTTCCCTTTTGTATGTGTAAGGGACTTCCCTTACTTCATGCCCTTCCTCCTCTTAACACCAAGGCTCAGAGTAAAGCTCTGTGCTCAGATCATCATGTTTTTCTCTGTACATATATAGGTAGGAGACCTGGAAAAAGGAAAACACCTTTTTCTCTTTCAAGAATTTCAGGCTTTAAAGACTAACATCTCATTAAGGATTTTATATTTTTAGTTCTAAGCTTAAAGCTGAGCGTGAATGTTTTGTTGTAGGTGGTGCCTGGCCTCCCACTGAAGCAATAAACATCATTAATTCAGTTAGAGGAAAATGTCATGACCCAAGGCATCGAGCAGTGAGTCCCAACACAGTGCCCCGAGCAGGCAAACGCAGGTCCTGGTGAGAGAACTGGGACCACTCCCACTACCACCCGAAGCTCCGGAAATTTGCCATTCATCCTAAATGCTATCACGGGGAAGGTCAGGGAAGAGGACTGTCATAGGGCGAGAAACGGGACTACTAAAGAATTTGAAATTTAAATTGCCTTAATATTACCTATGAAAGACTTCTTTATGCCAGAGCCGGCATAAGGCTAATTGGCAAAAGTAAGTGTCCTCCCTCTCAAATAGTCCTTTCCTCCTTCCCAAGACGACACTTGGGGGCAAGGTATATATATAAAAAAAAAGACGTTTCTACTCTTGCATAATAGAGTCTGTGTGTGTAATAAATTTCGATTTAGGAACACACTTAATGTATGTCAAAGGCTTAACATGTTTTTAGGCATAGGATATGTGCTCAAAACTGATTACCATTATTGTTATCATCTTGGTATGATCTTTATTAAATACCTGTCTTTAAACCATAATACCAATCTTTTAAGGCTTGTTACATCTGCATCATGATTTTTCAGGAGAAAAAAAATTATATGTGCATTATGATTATTTTTTTATATTTATATCATCATGGACATTTTCATCTTTCAACAAATATTTAATAATGTAATTATTTGTGACAGGTGGATAATAAGTCTTGGAAGGAATATGCTCTAATTCAGCATTAATGCTGTGGAGCCTGTTAACTGTCCCCTAATACTTGCAGTGGAAGCCTACAAGTTTTAGCTGAGTTACAGAAGCACCCAGCTATAGACTACACACACATACACACACACACACACACACAGGGATACTCACACACACACAGAGATTCATACAGACACAAATGCACAGACATACACACAGATGCACACAAACACACACACAGAGTCACAGAAAACAGGACTAGAAGACCTAAACCAAGAATTTTGCTGTGGTTATCTCTTGGTAGAAGAGGTATTGAAGCTTTTATATTTATTCTTTTCTTTTATTTTGCTTACTTGTATTTGATATTTCTTTGAAAGCTCAATTTAAGAGTGCAACAAAAAGCATTATATCTTAAATACATTACTAATGCACATTTTAAAGTCACCATTAGGAAAATGTCACTATTTTCTATTTTAATTTCCATCAGTATAATGGAAATAATTGATGGAATCAGATAGAGAAAATAGACGATTACTTAATGGTGTAAATTGCACTTCTTACATCATATTTGTGTAGGGTTGCTCTAGGAGGGTGTAGGGGATAATAAGGAAAACATGGTAATCTTCTAATGAAACCTCAGGATTCACAAAAAGTCTTCCTTGTCATATGCCATTAACTTCTGTTACAAGTCATGCATGTGGCGCCTTTGACATTTCCTAAATCTGGGTTTAAAAGGCAACCAATGTATCTATAAAAAAAAATGAGCGCTTATTCTGTTACAAATGGATTCCAAAAATATTCACCCAATGGCAAGAGAGAAAAGACTAGATTTTAGGTGGTGAGGGGAGAGGGATACCCTATATATGTATATATAGGTTAGCAACACCAAGTTCAAACAGTTTTCTTCTATATTGCTAATTTCCTATACTGGCTGAAATGAGATTTGGTGTCAGCATTATCGGAATTTAATAATGAATGAATATTGTTATTTTATTCCTGGAAAGATTATGCATTCACTTTAACAGAGAAACATTTATTCTCTTTGATTATGACGGTGCTCATCAATTTTTCATTTCTCTCATAAGTGCTCATGATAAGGATAATGAAGTTGAGATGGGCAATTCGTCAGTTCCTGATGAAGATTTGTTGAGGACTTCCATTATTCCAGAAACTCACCCTCATTTATCCAGCACAACGCTGATATTAATCCCTTTCCCTGCCTTACATTTTGCTTCCTCTTTTAGAGATTGATAAATGAGAAAAGGTAGGTAGGAGTGCTTCGTAAACTCTGAAGTGCTACACAAATGTAAGGTATTATTATTCGAAATTATGATGTATGCTTGGCGTTTAGGATGGTGCTTTTTGTTTAATAATAATGTCTAGTTCTCTGCAATTGCTTGGAGGATCAACCTAAATGGCTCATTGATTGATAAATTAATGCTACAGTCTTCCTTTTGTATAGGTTTCTGAGATGATCATTATTTCTGTCTTGAGGATTTCACACAATTCAGAAAGGATAGAAACATGGCTTTTTAACATTTCATGACTCTACTCTGCCAGATAAACAGCATTACTTGCAGATGTGCTTTTTCTATTCTATCCCTTTTTTAATCCTTTTGACACTTATGAACATTGAAATGTTCTGCACAATCTTATCACCGAAAGAAACTTTATCTCATGGGGCCCACATCCCTAACAGGGTCTTGAATTTCACTTTATCTATTTTTTTCCTTAACAAACCATGTTTTAGTATGAGAGTAAACAGAATCTTCTCTGGACTTGAATTTTTTCCGTGCTCTGAAATTTCTTTCTCTTTGATGCCTTGGATAGTATAAATTAATTCGCCTTCTGAAAATCTTCAGTTGGATCCCATGGAATCGTCACTAAACAAAGCTTATTTCCACTCTTTTTTTAAGTTAAATTACCCATTCCAATTTCCCTGCCAGAGAAATTCTCAGCCAGACTGTTATAATCCATATATATACTCTGAGCCCTTGACAAATGGGCTTGTAATGGGAAATGACTTGGGAAAGATACTTAAACTAAGTATTTATTTTGTTATAGTAATGTTTTTAAGACAGAAAACCTAATGGAATGATTTGGGCAAAGTAAACAGCAGAATTCAACCTGTTGTCTTTTGTAAGCAAGAGGTAAGAGCCCTACTTTTAGTCTAAAGAAGAGCTGGTAGCAAAGAAAGAGCCTAATGTTTACCATAAATTGTCAGAATGTTCCTTGTGAGTATAACAGAACAAGTTCAAGACAGAAATTCTTCTATGCAAAACCAATATAGTTCTGAAAGAGTGAAGAATTAAATAACTATAGACCTTTTTTGGACCTTTTTTGTTATATCAGGGTATGATAGTGCTATAATTTTTGCTTATTAAGTGTTGTTCTGAGGTTTTGTATCACTTCAGGTATGCTAAAATTCCAGCATTTGAAAGTAAGCCATAAATCCTAAAAAGTTGAGAGCCACTGCTTTACAAATTTAGCAAACCTTAATCCTGTTCGAGAGGATAGTTACTAAAGCAGGAAGATCTTGTTATGTTATCATCTTACTTAGTAGCCTCAGAAAAACACTCTAATGACATGTTCATTATAACTGGTTTTTGTCCGTGCCTTATGACTTACAATCCTACGAGCAGTTTTTTTCTAAACTTGAAAGTCAAAGCCAATACCCAGCAGTGCTTGAAAGACTTTATTTTCTTCGTGTGTTTAAACACTTGTCAAAGAATGTTTGATTCATTCTGAGCCACTATAAAATGTGGCACATTTTATATTTTCTTGGCACATGTGTTTCAGAAAGAAGAAAGGAATTTTACTTTTTGTGAAAAGGAACCAAGTTTATCTTCTGAATGATTGGAGCTCCGGGAGAGGGAATAGTTGGAGAAGCGAGGACAGAAGAAACAGCCTAGGACAGTTGCTGAAAGGAACAGTAGGACACTGACAGGAACATGGCTCGGGATTGCAGAGCCATATTATAAGCCAGTGGTCCCCAACCTTTTTGGCACCAGGGACTGGTTTCATGGAAGAAAATTTTTGCATGGACTGGGGATGGGGGGGAGATGTTTTCGGGATGATTCAAGCACATTACATTTCTTGTGCACTTTATTTCTATTGTTATTACATTGTAATATATAATGAAATAATTAGACAACTCACCATCATGCAGAATCAGTGGGAGCCCTGAGCTTGTTTTCCTGCAACTAGACGGTCCCATCTGCTAGTGATGGGAGATGGTGACACCCGAAGTGTGTTGCTTATGTCCAGTCTACTCCATAATCTCGTTTCGGTTGCTGTCACAGCAGAAAACCTGCTTCACAAAGATAGGATGTTGGAAATGGAAGCAGGCTTTTCAGTGCTTTTGTGGCAGTCTCAGGATATTCCGCCTTGACTTTAATCCAGAACGTATGGAGATTTGAAGTTGTCTCAAACATACTTTTAAGGCCACCGTCATTTGTGATCTCAAGCAGTTGATCCTCTTCTAGCACGGTCCAAGTCGATTCACCTGGCTTATTCACAAATGGGTCACAGATCCACCCCTTCCCACTTCGGGCGTCTTTTTGGTTGGAGAGTAATGCTCAAACTCTTTTGAAAGCTGTGATAGGTGATCAAGCACCAGCTGGGAGAAAGAAGGACCTGGCTCAGTCTCTTTCAAAATCTCTGCTAATGTTTGAAATATGTCGAATATCCCAATGTTCACTCGTCGCCCCCATAATTCCAGTTTGGCTTTGAATGAAGCCACTTTATCTGCCGACTTGAACACAGTCGTCATTCTCCCCTGAAGTGACAGATTGAGTTTGTCAAGCAGGTTAAATACAAGTAAGAAAGTTTGGCGACCCATTCTGTGTCACTGAAATATGCTGCCAGTGGTGCCTGTTTTTCTAAAAGAAATCTCTATTGTAACTCAAAAACTCTGGCTGGTGATCTACCTTTAGAAAGCCATCCCACTTCTGTCTATAAGAGGAGACATGTGTGCTCTGCGTCCATCTCGTCACAGAGCTGTGAGAACAGACGTGAGTTAAGGGTATATACTTTAATGTGGTTGATAATTTTAATTAGATCCTGCAAAACATTGTTTAGTCCAAGTGACATTTTTTCAGTTAGCCAGCATTTCTCTATGGATGACACAGTGTGTAGATGCACATTCAGAAGCGACCTCCTTGACCCGAGTAGTGAAGTCAGAAAGCTATCCAGTCATGGCAGCTGCTCCATCTGTGCATATACCAACACAAAATGACCCATTCAGTTTTCCTGGTATATCTAATCATCAAAGACTTGATTAGTTCTGCAGCTGTGGTGTTCGTTGACAACAAAAGTACACATAACATATCCTTGTGCACATCCTTCTGAAAAATATATTGCACAAAAACAAGTATTCTTGCCTTGTTGTCAACATTAGTAGACTCGTCAAACTGGATTGTGTACCACGGTGACTCACTAATCCTCTCTAACAATTGTGCCTCAATATCCTCTGCTATTTCATCAATTTGTCTAGTTATGGTGCTAGCCGAAAGAGGAACACGTGCCACCTTTCGAACTGCAGCCTCTCCTACAAGTTCACGGCAAATGTCCTTAGCAGCAGGCAGGATCAACTTTTCACCAATAGTAAAGGGCTTCTTAGCTTTAGCAATGTGGTTAGCCACTAAGAATAATGCTCTCAGTGCAGACACATTTGATGAAGTGGTGGCCTTCAATAATTGCTTCTGTTCTTCATGTTCACGGTTTTTTTTTTTTCTTTTGAAAAACTCCAAAGGCTTGTCTTTTAATGCAGGGTGCCATATGGCGAAGCAGTTTTGAAGGTTTCATGGCTTCATTGGATAACCGGTCGCCACATATTATACAAAGCAGGCTTGGAGAATGTGAATCACCTGTTGCAATGAACCCATAATTTAAGTAGACTCTTGGTATTTTCTTTTAAATGCAGCTTTCATTTTGTTGGCAGTCTTAGATTCTGCTCTCTCATCATAGGGTCTTTTCCCCTTTTCAAAGAAGCTGTCCAGTGACACTTGTTTTTTACTCATTTTTGCTAGGGTTAGCTTGTGGGCTACCAACACCGTGACTGAGACAAGTGTGCAGTGCAGAAAAGAGGCTCAGATGGAAGTGGAAAATAAAATAAAATAATTAATAAAATAATAATAATAATAATAAAATAATGGGCCGATCGTGAACTAAAATAAGTCCTGACTTAAAGCCTGCCACCAGATGCAGCTTAATTGTCACTTGCCACTCACCGACAGGGTTTTGATATGAGTCTGCAAGCAATTGGTTTATTATTGTCTCTATGCAGCCAAACATCTCTACTAATGAGAGTCTGTATTTGCAGCCACTCCCCAGTGCTAGCATCACCGCCTCAGCTCCATCTCAGATCATCCGGCATTAGATTCTCATAAGGAGCACACAACCCAGATCCCTCGCATGCACAGTTTACAGTAGGGTTTGCACTCCTATGAGAATCTAATGCTGCTGCTGATCTGACAGGAGGTGAAGCTCAGGCAGTGATGTAAGCAATGGGGAGCAGCTGTGAATACAGATGAAGCTTCGCTCACTCGCCTGCTGCTCAACTCCTGCTGTGTGGCCCGGTTCCTAACAGCCACAGACAGGTACCAGTCCACGGCCCGGAGGCTGGGGACCACAGTTATAAGCTACAATGAAATTGCAGACCACAGACCTTGTGGCATTAATAAATATCAGTTATTTAAGTATTGTAGTACATGTTGCTGAAGATGTCTACCTTAAAATTTCAGTGGCCTAACATAATAACCAAGTATGCCCAGTTCATATTGATTCTGATATCATTGTTCCTGGTTGTTAGGTGATTTTCCTCAGGTTCTTTCAGCCTTTCTACCTTGGGGCTCTATCATCCTTGGGACCCCACACTCTTCTGCTGGATACTCTGCAGCCAGCTGGCAAGTAGAGAAACAGTGAACCTGGAGAATCACAGAAGACATTCCTAGTGGGCCCATCTAGAAATGGCCTAATACCATTCCACTGGACAACCTCAGTGATATGGTCTCATACAGATGCAAGGAGGGGTGCTGGAAAATGTGGAAAGATGTCCAGGAAGCTGGCTCACAGCAACCAATTGACCCTATGAAAAGGCAGCATAAATCTTTTACAGATAGCCAGCCACCTCGGCCTCAGCAAAGTTCAGTGGTTTTTCCCCAGCAGCACTAAACAAACCAGGTGTAAGCATGGAAAATATGGCTAGTTGATTTTATTTGTGTTTAAAGTTTTTCTGAGGGAGTATGAAGGAAGAGCAATAGTAACAAGGAAAAGGTTCAACCAATAATAACTGAGTCCCAACGTACTGAAGAAAGAAATGAATCCATGGATGGTCAATATTACCTGGAGAACAGGGAAGAAAGATTCAGTGAAAGGGCATTGGGGACGAGGACATCGAAGTTGGAAAAGTGGAGACAGGGAGAAAGAGAGCTGGACAGACACAATGATTTATTCATAAAGTGTGTTTTGCGAGTTCACATTGACAGCTGGAGCAACAGCTGAGGGTGAGGCCATGGGAGTTGGTAGTGAAAGGAGAGGGGGAAGGATACTAGTAGCTGAGGAGGAAAGGGACTGTAAGTTTTGGGTGTTAGGAAGGTGATGCACATGAATTTTGTCCCCAGGATAGTACCATGTGACAGATTGATTTATAAAATGTCCTTGATTCTTCATTCCCCAAACCTTGCCCTTTGCTCTGTAATTTTGACGTGCTTTCCCCATTATGGGTGGGGCATTCTGACCTACAACTCTGCTCTGGGCTCGGCTACTAGCTCTTGAGAAATAGCTTTGCTTTATGGTTTTTCTTTCTTGATCCTCTGCCTTTGCCTGGAAAAAATGCTCACACTAACTTGCTAGTGGATGAGACACAGACAGCAGAGCTGAGCTGCCCTGCTTGAACCAGCGAGGGGCATTGGAGACCAGTCAACAGCGTGAAGAACTCAGTCAACGTCAGCAGAGCAGTCTAGCCTACCCTCACCAGCTCCAGACCAGTGAGAAGTACAGGCTTGTTTGTACATGGCATTGAAGTTTTGCATTTGTTGTGCAGCTTCATCGTAGCAATATAAAACTGATACAAGAGCTGGAAAGGAGCTCCACAGAGCATATGGGAGAGCAAATAGCCTGCAACACCTTTTGCAAATGCTTGCTACAAAACCATATCTATGTAACTTATTGGCCAGATTAATAAAAACCCATACACTTTGGCTTCCACCAGCTCGATTCCGTGTTTAGCTCACCTTTTTATTTCTATATCCTTTTATATCAGTGGCTTTTGTTATTATAATTATAAACTTTAATTAAGTAGTATGTACATAGAAAAAACATGAGCACGACAAGATGGACCAGATGCTAAGAAGATACTTATTTAAAAACACAATTGACTGTTTTTTTAAAACTCTAGAAAATTATGAGTTCCCTTTTTTTTTTTTTGCTGTCCTATATAAGGAAAATTAAGAAAAATCTGAAAGGATTAGTTTCTGAAATTAATGCACAAGTTCATGCTGTACCTTAATAAAACCAAAGCACAAACTTGAAAAAAATTTCATTATGTCTGTGACTATTCGAGGAAAATAATAGGGACATCCAATAAGTGGACTTGAACACAAATAGCTGATGTAACATCGAAATGATTGCAGAATAATTTTTGCAGAATTATTTAATGTTTAAACATTTTAAATTAAAGCAAAAATATGTAAAGGACATATGATCCAATTTTATGTCCACTTCAAAAAATTCTTTTAAGATGTCAGTCAATTGATGGTCCTAAATTAATCATCTTCTACCTATCCATGTACATAGAAACACCCAAAAGCTAGCCACCCATTCTGAATTCTTGGAATGCCATAGCTATCCTGTGTTTTTCTCTATGAAGAATGGGGTTTTGTAATTTAGCACATTACAGTCTAGGACTTTGTTTTCAATTCAAAGATTTATGGGGATTATTTCTTGGAGATAAACAAAAGTATGGCAATTTATTATAAAACAAATTTTCCAGCTTTTGGCCATATTAAATTTTTTTCAATAAATTTCTTGGTTTAGTAGCTCTATTGAGGCATAATTCACACACCATCAGATGGGCCCATTGTGTACAGTTGAATGATTCTTAGCAAATTTAGAGAGTTGTGCAACCATCACCACAATCTAGTTTTAGCATATTTCCATTACCCCAAGAAGTTCCCTTATGCCTTTTTGAAATCAATCTCTGCACCCACCTACCCCCCAGCCCCAGGAACACCTAAGCTGATTTCGGTCCCTTTAGATGTGAGTTTTCCAGATATTTCATATAAATAGAATCACATAATATGCAATGTTTTACATCTGCTTCTTTAACTTAGTATAATGTTTTTAAGGTTCATCCATTTTGTAGCATGTATTAATAACATAAATTTTGATGTATTGAGTTTTCATTCAGCTCAAAATACATTCTAATTTCCCTTGTGACGTCTTTAATCTATGGGTTATTTGGAATTGCATTGTCTAATTTGTAAATATTCAGGGATTTTCCAAAATTCTCTATGTTGTTCAGTTCTAATTTTATTGTGAGTAAGGAACAGACTTTGAATTAAATTTATTGATAGTTGTTTTAAACCTAGTATTTGGTATATCTTAGAGATTTCTATGTGTGTTCAAAAAGAAAGTGCATTCTGCTATTGTTGGGTGGAGTGGTCTACATTTATTAGTTAAAATAAAGTGGCTGGCAGTGTCATTCAAAGGTACTATTTTCTGACTAGTACTATCACATATTGAGAACGGAATATTGAAACTCTGATTCTAATTGTTGAATTGTCTTTTTTACACTTCATTTCTGTCAGTTTTTGCTTCATGTATTTTGCACGCTCTTCTTTTAGGTGTGTATACATTTACAATTATTACATACTTCTGATGTATTGACCCTTTTATACTACGAAATGTCTCACTTTGTCTCTAATAATATTTCTGCTTTTAGACACTATTTTTTCTGATATTAATATAGATACTCCTACTCTTTTATACCTATTTTTTCATGGTACATATTTTTCTATGCTTTTACATTCATTTGTGTCTGTGGTCCTATCATGTTTCTCTAGTAGACAGATGGATCCTACTTTTTGTTATTCAGTCTTAGGATCTATGCTTTTTTTATTAGAGTGATTTTTCCATTCACATTTAATGTGATTATTGACATGGATGGATTATAACTGCCAATTTCCATTTGTTTTCTATATGTCTAATTTTTGTTCTACTTTATTCCTTTTTTAATGTAAAAAATGTGCATTTTTGCTCTAGGGATTACCCTATGCCTCTTAACTTTGCACAGTCTATCTTAGGTTAATATTGATTTAGTTCCAGTAAAGTACAGCAACTTTGCTCCAGTGAGGTTCCTTTTCCTCCTGTCCCCTACTGCTCTGATTCTCATAAAAATTACATGTGTATATGTTATGAAACCATAAATACAATGTTATAATTATTGCCCATGACTTTTAAAGAAGTTAAGAAAAAGAGTTTTAAAAGGTAACTATATATTCTTTTATATTTACTCACATATTTTCCATTTCCAGTTCTCCTCGTTTCTTCCTCTAGATGTGAGTTACCATTTGGTGTGGGTTTTTTTTCAGTCCATAGGACTCTCTTTAGCATCTCTTGTAAAGCAATTCTGCTAGCAATCAATTCTCTCAGGCAAGGTTTATCTAGGGACGCCTTATTTGTCTTTTATTTTTTAAGGATGGTTTTGTTGAATTCTTGGTGCACGATGTGCTTTGGATGTTTGGCACCTCCAAATCTCATGTTGAAATTAAATCCCCAGCGTTGAAGGTCGTGTCTGGTGGGAGGTGTGTGGGTTGTGGGGCAGAACAAATGACTTAGTGCCCTCCCTGCAATAATGAGTGAGTTCTCACTGAGTTAGTTTACAAAAGTGCTGGTTGTTTGAAAGAGCCTGGCCTTTCCTCCTCTCTCTCTTGCTCCTGCTCTCGTCATGAGACACACCTGCTCCCCCTTTACCTTCTGCCTTGATCAAAAGCTCCCTGAAGCCCGCACCAGAAGCAGACAGTGGCACAACACTTCTTGTACAATCTTTAGAACCATGAGCCAAATAAAACTCTTTTCTTTATAAATTACCCAGACTCAGGTATTTCCTTGATAGCAGTGCAAAATGGACTCATATAGTGGACAAGTTTGTTTTTGTTTTGTTTTGCTTTTTCCAGAACTTTAATTTTGCCACTGCACTACCTTCAGATCTCTATTGTTTTTGATAAAAATTCAATTTTTAATCATATTGCTACTCTCCTATGTGCAATGAGTCAGTTTTCTCTTGATGCTTTTGAGATTTTTCTCTTTGCCTTTGGCTTTCAACAGTTTGTAATGTGGTAGGTGTGGATCTCTTTGTATTTGTCCTACTTGATTTCATTGAGCTTCTTGAATCTGTATACTAATATTTTTCATCTCATTTGGGAAACTATAAGAATTTACTCTTCAAATATTTTATCCTGCCCCTTTTTTCTCTCCTTTTTTTCTAGAACTCCCATTATACCTATATGTTGGTAGGCTTGTACTTGTCCTACAAGTCTCTGTTCAATTTTCTTTAATCTTTTTCCTCTCTGATTTTTCATTTGGATAATTTCTAGTGTTCTATCTTTAGTTCACAGATTCTCACTTCTGTCATCTCCAATCTGATGTTGAGCCTATGTAATAGATTTTTTATTTCCATTACTATATTTTTCAACTTCAGAGTTTCCATTTTGTTCCTTTTTATGGTTTCTATTGTTATGGTGACCCATATTTGTTGATTCATCATCGTGATATTTTCCTTTAATTCTTTGAGCATGCGTATATATGACAGCTGCTTTGAAGACCTTGTCTGCTAAAGAAAACATCTTTGCCCACTCACAGATAGTTTCTTCCACTACTTTTTTCTGTGTGTGTCACATTTTCATATTGTTTGCATGTTCTATAATTTTTTACTAAAAACATTAAAATTTTATATTATTATAGCAATTCTGGATTCTTCTTATTTTCTCTTCAGGGTTGTTATTGTTTCTGTTTTATTTTCTTTTTTAGTAACTTCTCTGCACTGAATCTATAGGTTTTTTTCCCCTCCATGGAGTGTGGCTACCATGTCTCTGTTCAGGGTTCTTTTTTTTTCCATTCTTATTCTTATTTTTATTTCTTAGCCTGACATCCTAAGGATCACACCTTAGTCTTCATAGCTTAGTGGTTAGGTAATCATTTGGCCAGAGGTTTTGCTCAAACACCTCATGCCAGTAAGACTTCTGTCCTCTCCCGACAGGTCTGAGTGTGGTTGGGGCATGCATTTAAATGTCATGCAGATTTCACATCTGTGCTAGCATTTACTTCTGCTGGCCCATCCTAGAACTTCCTTGACAGCCTCCTAGTCAGCCAAGCATGTGTAGAGAGTCTACTAAGTTCCTCTGTGGCTCTCTTGTTCCCAGGATCTCCTGTTCAAATTTCTGGCTAGTCCACCATCCCACTGCTCATCCAAGCAGGACTCCACCTTCATGTTTTCCTTTTTTGTTTCCTTCTGAATTTGCTGTTTTCTTTGACAAAGCTGCTGGGTATAGGATTTTGCCCTGTGCCAAATAAAAGTAGCCCCCTCCAGCAACAAAGCTGCTCATTTCTGCAGCCAACCCTGCTCTAATAGTGCAACCATCTCAACTAAATTGGGGGAAGGGTAAAATGGGACATTCCAAGGCAAGAATGCAAGAGATTCTACTGTTTTTACTTTCAGCCCAAGAGTTTTTCATGAATAGATACTTCTCTATTTGTTGTTTACTTGTGGTTATTTTCCAGAGCTGCAAAGTGGTAGCTTTTGACAATTTCGTCCAGTTTCAGAGTTGTTTTGGGTGGAAGGGAATTGTTGACCTTTCTTCACAGTGGAAGTTCTCAGTTTTATCCACATTTTAAGAAATACTGACCAAGAAATTTCTGTTGCCTCTCATACTTTCTTGTTACATCATTCAGTGTGAAGCCCACCCCCATATACCACTTTATACTCTATCTCTGCTTGCAAGCAAATGGTAGGACATCATGCCACATAGCTTGCCTGACCAATAACTAAGTGCTAATTTGAGTGGAAGCCTTCTGGTGCTGCAAAGAATATGAAATGATTCCCTGCCCACCACAGTGGTTAGAGTGATAGTGATCTGGATACTATATAGACATATAAGTCAGCTAACCATTAATTTAAATATGACTTCTTGGCTTTTTTGTATTTTTTACACTTTCTGGGTAAGAGACATCGGGACATCACCATCTGCCCAGCAATGACAAGAGAAGGGAGATATGTCTCAGCGCACTGGAAGTTGACTGCTAAAGATCTTCTTCATGATTGGAATCCATCTTTCCAAACTCCTGTAGTGTTCCTGCTATAAAAATACTCCTCTGATTAAAGGTAATGGATCTCCTCTTAGGTAATGGCAGATGATCGGCACTATTATTTCAGAATCTATAAGGTTTGTAAGGAGGGAACTGTCTCTCACTCTGAATTCTGGACTAAATTTCTTAGCAGTCCTGTCAGAGTGTGAAGAAGCTTTTGCTTCTCAAAGAGGATGAGAATGGACAGAAGAAAGAGACGACTGAGTTTGGTGAAATTATTGCATAGCACAGGCTTAATAAGAGCAGAGGTTGTTGCAGGAGGATGTAGGCGGTATTATCTTTTGGCCTTATGGTAAGTAGGGGCAGGGCCTGTGACAACCAGAAACCTCTCAGTAAAAGGCCCAACTACAAGGGAAACTGGTGTCCTCTGAATTCCTTTAAGACGGAGGAGGAGGGAGTATGATGTGGAGAAACAGAAGGACAGAGGTGCTTGCTGACAGATGGAGGCTCCAGAGGACATTGTGGGACGTGATAAAGCTGGGAGAAATTGGCAGAAAAATCAGATGAGGGGTGAGAATTCTGCAAACAAAAATAGAACCCGAGGGCCTGATATTTGGGAATGAGGGTAAAAGCAAAAATTTTTTCCTGTCCAAAATAGGCACGCAATCACAAGAAAAAAAAAACCCCAGTGTTTTCTTAAATATTTTGCATACCTTAAAGGGAATCAGTGGATGACCACAAGTTAGTAACTAACCTCACCATCATTATCAATATCACCATATCCTTATTATATTAAGTAAATCATTGGTTGGGACTATTAAAATACTCAGTGTGACTAATAAAGTTTCTTTCACATTTGAATGTATATTGTTAATGTGAAAACCCGAATGTATACCTGGAGAGGCTTCCTTCTCAGGTGATGTCTCTCCACCACCTGTCTGACAATTCACTGTAGCCCAAGGGCACTTTTGGAGTCAGCTACTTGTACTAAAAGGGGACTAATGAATAGTGCAAATGCCACTAAAAAAAAAATAGAGCTTTTATCAGAAGGCACAGATGTTAACTTATCAGATGCAAGGAAGGGAAGCTCTTGCTAATTGGATCCTATTCTCCCTCTGTCAGTTTCATTTAAGGAGACATTTAAACAGTACACAGCTGGAATTTGGAAATTTTCTTTAAACAAGACTACATAAAACCAAGCTGGTTTAGAGTATTTCTGTGTCTACTTCCTGTTTCTTTTTTTTTTTTTCCTAGCTTAGTTCGCCTACTGACATGAAGCTGTTAGTAGCATTGGAATAAATAATTAAGCAAACAGAAAAAATTTCCAAAAGGTAGGAAGGCTTAGGGAACTGACACAGCAAACAAGAGTGATTGAGTCCTATTTTCAACCCAATCTCACTGTGCAGCTGATTTTAAAAGAACCATAACATGTTAGAGTTGAAAGTGACTTTAGATATTCTTTGGTCAAACTCCTTCATTTCATAAGCTAGAAAGTCGATGCTCAGAGGGACGACACGGCCTGATGAAAATCACAAAGTGATATTCATGAAAGGCCCTCTCAAGTATCAAGATTTGGTACTGCTTGCAACATCTTATCAGGCCTCCCTCCCTCTGAAATCATAAGAGATTAAGATGTATTCACCTTTCATTTGTTTGTTTCACTCTCCTGTATTACCTCCATTTCTTTTTATTTTTTAATTTTTCTATTATTTTTTCTTTTTTTCCTTTTATTTCAGAATATTATGGGGGTACAATTTGAGACCTCCATTTCTTTACAAGCACATAGGGAAACAAAATTTGAAATTTCTCTCTTATCCACATTTTTGATAGTGTCTAAAATAGTAACAAAACTCCACAAGGCCTATGATGACTTTTAAATAGAAGTGTGATAAAATTCTGTATGTGGTTCAAATGCATTGTTTATACTTCTCTGTCCTTACTTCTTTCTGGTGAAGAAAAAAAGCAATTGAATGAGACAATTTTTTTCTGGTGAAAATAAAGAAATGTTAGAACTCTTCTCTCCATGGAGCCACAGGCAGATTATGTTAAGTGGCTTTGCTGCGCTATATTTCCCTAAAGCAAATAATTTACGGTGACCCCAGCCCGTAAATTCTTATTGCATAGTCAATATGCCACATATCATGTCGGTTTACTCAATGACTCAGCTAATTGTGGATGGATAGTTTTTCAAAAGTGTTTTGCGGTCCTTCTACAATTTATTTCACATTTTCCTTGGCAAACTCTGATTTCCCTGACCTGGCCACATGTATAGAATATATTAATCAATTTCATGAGAGGGATTTAACCTCAGTGCCTGGCAGAGTAAGTGACACATGTAAGTTGCTGCTTCCTTCCTTGGATTCTGGCTTTCACGTTTATTTTGTGGGCTTAAAAACATCGTGTTCACCATGTGTAATATTTCACATGTTCATATTTTAGTCAATACTCCTATCCCCTTTATTCTTGTTATTTTTTTAGTTTAATGTTTAAACATTTTATTTTTGTGTAAAACCAGGACTTCATCACAAAAGTGTATGTTGGAAAGAATTTTAAAATAAAAAGATAATACTTCTAGTTTAGGAAATATTTACTCCACCAATAAAAAACATTGAGAACTCTACTCCCATCACTTTTAAGAGCTAGTGAATCAATAAATACTAAATAGCTAGAACTCTGACAGAATCCTCAGAAGTGACAGTCATCTTTTATAACCTCAGCGATAAGCCACAGACCAGGAAGAGAAATAACTACACTCATGCTTCTCCAGATACCTCAATGCTACCTGGCCTACCAGGTGGGCAAATAAATCTTGGGAAGTAAAAAAATGGGTTCTCAGGGCCAGTTACAGTCCTAAGAACAGTGGCCACAGGAGCTGATGGCTTCTGTATTAAACAAATGTGGAGAAATTGGCCTTCCTGCCTAGCTTTCAGACTAGAAGCTTCCAGCAGTCCTGCATAACAGTATACTCCCGGGATTCGAGAGAAGCTGGAAACTGTGCATTAGCTGGAATCTTCCCTAAACTGCACTGTTTAAAGCTTTTAAGCAATTTCGGGTGGGGGTGTTGGGTATGAAATTGGCTGCTTCCTTGGATGGATGGTACAACCAAAAGTATACAGCTCAGCTTTTTTATTTTTAATGCTGTTCGATAGATTAATATTTCTTGAGTGTTATTTCTGAGTAATAACATTTGTCTATAATAAGAGTATTTTCAAAGTACTATTATTATCTAAATTATATTCTCTATATAATAATATTTCTAAAGTTCTAAATATTTCATTTATCCTATAGATATTTTTGAAATATCTTGGTTCCCCTCAAACCAGAAAACTCGCTGAGAATTCGGAATCACATTTCCATGGCCATTGTAGCTCTCCTGCAAGGAGACCCAGTTTGCACCCCAGTCAGGACAATCTCTCTGCAGGGGAACACAAAGTCATCCCCCCTTCAGTATCAGAAGGGTAAGAGTGTAGACGGAATAGGCACAGTCCAGAGCTAGTTTCCATTAAAAAACATTTAACACCAGTAAGCGTGCATTTCAGATAAATACTATGGCTTTATATGCGATAAAAAAATACATAAAGCTGAGTGTCAAGAAAAGTATTTCTATTCAACAATAATCAGTAGAGGCCTCCAAGTTGTCCATTGAAGGGGGCCATGTATGGGGTGGGTTTTGGGCAAGCTTTGCACTTCTCAAATGAGGTCTCTGCAGAAGGGAGATTAGGAGGGATCCGAGATGAGATCACTGAAGCGAATGATCTATCTTATAAATTAGACTTCAACTAGTGTAAAAGCCGCTGAAGTGAGGGCCCGATTGCTTTGGTAGCTTGTCGGAAATAATTTCAAACCTGACAGGACACAGAGCTGCGTGTGGTGTGATCTCCCAGCCTCCAGCCCCCACGCTGGGAGAGACACGGAGGGGACCAGAGCAAGTTGTCCCCACGGAAGCACAGCTGCCAGGCCGCAGCGCCCGTGTGGCCGCCACTGCACAGCCCCTTCCCCTGTGCCCCTGCACCCCCGCCGCCCACTTCCCTGCACTCCCTCCCTCTCCCTCAGTGGGGATAGAATTCAGTCTTTTATGGAATCACAATGAGTTGATATAAGCAAGAGCAACAAAAACAGCATCAAAAGAAATTACACCACCATCAAACTATCTCATAATATCATTAGTGACCTAAATTAAAGCAAGATAATTGCCCCAGCAGACAACAAACAGTCATGAAGAATACTAATAATGCTGCAAGCCGGTTCCAGCACTCTGCCAGGAGCCTGGCTTCACAAAGATCCTGAAATTTGCCTACAGATTAACTGACAAAGCTTTTGTGCAAGTTTAGAAAAACAAACAAACGAACACAACAAAAAAACAATGCAAGTCACCTGTACCTTTTATTTTCATCCTTCAAGAGCCTTCTTGTTAAAGTAATAAAAGCAGAAACGGGACCCTTAAAGCTCTGCTGAATTCTGAGTAAGTCATTGTCAGACAAAATCTGGGAAGTGTTAAATAAGCCATGGCTTTTATAAGGGACAAAAATGATGTGATTTCTAATGAATGACGTACAGGTCAATGGCATATCAACCGTGATTCACTTAATTTTCTGTAATGAATTGGACCAAAAAAGTTGCTTCACCTCAATTTTTTTATTGTCTAATAATACCTATACTAACAATTACGTTTCACAACAAATTGTGAGTACAACTGACATTAAACCTAGAGCTCTTAAATGATGATCCTACTCTTCTCCCCTTCTATCTTTCCTGGGGTCAGGTTTAACAGGAATGAACTTGAATAAAATAATTAGCTATGATCTCACGGATCGGGATAAACTGGTTCTCACAGTAACATTTGGGGAAAGTAGCTGGGTTAGGCCACTCTAGACAACTTGCTCTGAAGTTCTCTGTACCTCCTGTGGTTACAGTTGGAAGCCAAGGAGGCCTCCTAAACAAACCCACAAACCCAGCAAGATCCCCAGCCACTATTTAAGTGTTGTGCAGATAAAGGGAAAGTTCTACCTCTGGAAGAAATGAGGACAGGGTGTGAATAAAGGTCTGTTAACAAACCGAAGAATTTTTATTTCTTATTATTTGCATCTGAAAGGAGTTAAGAAATGCAAGGGAGCCTATGGCAAAGGTCCTCCTGGTTGTCTTCACTTACCGCAATAACATTTTCCATCTTGTTCCTCAGGAGTGCTAAAGAAAGACGGCCTGTCCAGGAGGCCACTGGCTATGTTGTTCTCACTGAGGCTTGATGGAAAACCAGCCAGGGCTTCCTTCCAGGAGATGTGCACTGTGCAGACTCCTGAACTTCTTGAGGGCAGTCAAGATCTAGAAACGTCCATCTCCTGGAGCACTAGCATAATACTTCACAAGTCAAAAGTGCTTCTTAAACGCTAAAAACTAGTAACTGCCCCATACCTACACCTGTGTTCTGTTGTCTTTGTTTTGATTAATTTTATTGAAAATAAAACCTGATGTTATTTTGAGATAGTCTGTGGTGTCTCCTCTCATATCTTTTTGTGGTAATCATTTTAGGTACTCCCAGTGACCAGCTTTGATACAAGTAAGACAAATATGAAATAGTGGGTGGGGCCCTGGTCCTTGTTAGGATGCGTAGACACTATTGCGTGGCCTTGGGACATTATTACAATGTGATTGGGTCTCAATATCTGTATTTTGAAAGTTTTTAAAATATCAGTGATGACTCCACATAGAGTTGATGGGAATATTAAAGAGATAATATATGTGCTTAGTGTGGTTCTTAATAACTGGTAGTTAAATATCAATTACACTTGGATATGACTGATACATATTATTGACAGAAATATAAAAAGCAGAGGTCATCATAGAGATCATATAGCCCATCAGCTTCAGTTTACATATTAGCAAATTAGATCCAAAAGTTTCAGTGAATTTTCTAAGACCATACAACAAATTAGTAATAGAGATAAAACAAGAAGCCATGTTGCCTAAGTCCCAATCGCTGCCTTTTCCAGGACACCACAGTGCCTCATTACCTATCTTTCTTAGGGTCAAGTTTGACACAAATAAACTTGAATAAAATGATTAGCTGTGATTTCATGGATCGGGATAAACTGGTTACCTCAGTAACATTTGAGAAATGTGGCTGACTAAGGCTGTAACAGAACTTGCTCTCAAGTTCAGAACTCATTTTTATGTCCCAAAATTTCTACACTATGGTAGAATATGTACTTTAAATGCAATGCACAATCCCTTGCTTATAGTAGGTGCCCAATAGATGTTGCTTCTTTTAATGTCAATGGACAAATAAATCTTTCTAAATGATCAACTAAATCATGGTTCTCAACATGAGGGCAATTTGCCTTCTGGGGAACATTTGGAAAATTCAAGTTTTCACAACTGTGGGAAAAGGGTACTTCTGGCCTCTAGTGGGTAAAGACCAAGGATGCTGTTAACACCCCATAACGTGCAGAACAACCTCCACAACAAAGAATCATTCAACACATATTATCAATATTGTTGAAGTAGAGAAATCCTGAGATAGATCCACCTTCAAGATTCCCAAGGTATTTATCTTTTAGTTATGACAATAACTTCTTCTTATTAATTTCACCTAATTATTTTGAAATCACTTGATAGAATAAAACCAGTTGTTCAAGGAATAAATAAATAAAAATTAGTAACATTAGTTTGGTATATTTGCTTCCTCTTGATTACTTGAAATTACTTTGTTCAAATTTAGGAAAATTGGGCATTAAAAAGAACCTCTTTACTTGAAAACTGGGGGATATCTTAATCCAGTGGTTCTCAAACTTTAGTGTGCATTAGAAACACCTGGGAGGCTAGTTAATCAGAATTTCTGATTCAGGCTGTTAGGTTCATCTGTGTGGGTGTTCCCTGGTCCCCCAGTTCCCGGTGTCAAAAATCAGCACTGGTACCGAGTGGAGCCATTGACGGAGTGATCACAAACACAGAGCAACTTAATGCAAAAAGTTTATTACATAAAAGAAAGGATGAAAGGAAAGAAAGCTACACAAAAGGAAAATACATTCCAGCGACAGTGGGACGGGTCAGTCCCCACGAATGGAGAAAGATGCTAGAGGCTGAGCACACGTTGCCTTTGATAAGCTCACTAGTTTGTCCCACATTTCCCCTGGCAGGATTGGTTGCTGTTTCCCACCTTTGGAGGTGATTGACAGGTTGTGGTTATATAACAGATCACATGACAGGTCACCTAACAGGGTGGGTTACATAACAATTTCCCTTCCTGCGCATGTGTCTTTTCCAGAATTTTCCACAAAGCTCCACCCATGTTATGTTAATTAAATTGTAATGAGCTCTAAGTCAATTGAAGGTTACTAGGAACTTTTTCTTTTTTTTTTTTTTTTTTAGAGACAGGGTCTCACTCTTGCTCAGGCTGGTCTCGAACTCCTGAGCTCAAGTGATCCTCCTGCCTCGGCCTCCCAGAGTGCTAGGATTACAGGCGTGAGCCACCGCGCCCGGCCTACTAGGAACTTTTTACCATGAGTGTTCCCACCAGGGAACAGTTCCTAGCCACAGTTTGGTTCCTAGCAACAATTTGGTTCCCGCTCTCCACCCCTAGCCACCTCTTTGCCACCTGTTTACCCTCCACCAGACCTAACAAGGCTGTCTGGTATAGAGCCTGAGAATTTGCATTTCCAGCAAATACCCAGATGATGCTGCTGGTCTGTGACCACCCTTTGAGAATCACTGTGATAATGAACATTCTAATTTAACCATTAAGTAGGTTTTATGTTTGTTTCTTTTTTTTTAATTCTTCCTGCTTTTTTGCACGCCACTTTTCCATGGAGCATACGTTAATAAAGTCTTCTGAGCATGCTGTGGGAATCTGGAAATGGCATTCTTCCATCTCTTTCTCTGCATCCTCTTACCCTGTCTTCTGTCTAAAATGTGTTACTATTGATTCAATGAGAGATTAGACATTTAGACAACTTCCAGTCTGACGTTAACAGGGTTAACTACGAGAAACATCCATGTAGTTCCTGTTTATTACTTTTGCAATTAGATTTGCATACCATTGACGCCTGCTCCCAGGGGTGCATTTGTGATATAGAGAAGGTAAGACAAAAATGAGGCCAGATCTCTGGCAAGTTCCTCCTTAGCCTACTTTTCCCTCTCTTGCTGACAACATTTGTTTTCCTACCCTGGAAATCAGATGAAAACCAGGAAAAACACGAGTAGGCAATAATAGTGCTTACTCTGGCTGGAAAATTCTAGTCCAAAACAGAAGGCCTGGTTTTGATTACATCTAGTCATCAAGCTGTGTACAGTACAACTTGACTTAATGTCTCAGGAAATGTTAATCTGCACATTGGAAAGCTTGATTTTAAAGATTGTACAATCCATTGACTTGGACAAGAAGTCACAGTTCATCACTTTTTTTTTCAAGATTTTTGTCACTGCTTCTAAGATAGGAAAGACTCCTTAGGATAATTGGGTATTTGGTTAATAACTGGATTATATTCATTTTCTAGACATAATGGGGGAACAGAATAAAAAAGGAAAGACAATATCTTAGTACTGCTGAATTGAGCTAGGTCACAGAAGAGTTTTGTTATATATCAACTCCCAAGTCCAGTAGAAATTTACCTTGCACTTCCAAAGACAGTAAATTAAATGTCCTTGGACTTCACTCAGTTTGTACCATACATATATATATATATGTTTATATATATATATATATTCATAGAATATAGGAACATTTTAGTCTGTTAGAGGAAAAGATATAGAGTTTATCACTTTGCTATTATTTTGGGGTCTAGAGAAATGGCTATTTTGTGCTAAGCACTTTCGAACCTGTATTGATATTATTCCTAATTGCTATGCCCTGGAGAAATCACATAGCAGCTGTTTAAGAAGGTAGGGAACACTTGACTGGTATTAAGCCACTACACACACTCCCAACCATTATCTGCTGAATTATATGACCAGGAATATAAACAGTCACTTATTCCAAGTACTTCATTCTGCAGTTGTCAATTCAGTGTCAAGTAAAGTCGTAATCTGGAGCATGTGTTAAATTCATGTATTCCTTCATGCATTTGTTCATTTCTTCTTTTACTCACGCAGCATATATTTATTGAATGACATGCCAGATGCTAGTTACTATTCTAGTTGTGGCTACACAGATTCTTACTAGAAAATTTGTCCTCCTACGGTAATATATCAACTGGAATTCATTGTTTCAAACACTAAATTTTCATGTGAAGTGAGTGAAATAATACAAGATATAACTACAAAGTAATGACAGTGACTCTTAAAGTAGCATGTTAGAACTCAGTACCCTAGATGAGTTCACTGACAATTGGTGACAATGGAAGACCATGCACTCATGTTGCAGGAGCAGTTTATCAGCATTCTTATTTCACACATCATGATCTGCTGGGACATATGTTCTGTGAAAAAATTTACTGTTTTTCAAAATTGTGTGGCTCTCCCAGAATAGTCAAACAAAAATCCCAGACCATTAAAAGATTTCAGCAATATTTTCCCATTCTAAAGGGATCATGTAAAATCATAGTCTTTAACATTAAAAGTGAATTAAAAAATCACTTTGTTATGAGACAATTTTGAGATCATGGTATTCTTTCAGGTAATTGGAAACCTTCTGAGTTTTATAAAACCCAGGTTGAAAACACTTCACTAGGATAAGACTTTAACACAAGTTTGAAAATAGAAATAAAATTAAAACTTTTCTTTAGTAATAGCTCTGTGCCAAACTCTATAATAGACTTTGCAAAAAATGGAAAGGAGTAAAAGTCCCTACTCCTAATCGTTTAGAGAATAATGGGTAGACTCTCTTAATTGGCTTTTATCACATTTACTTAGATGCCTTACTGGTGTTAATGTGTCATCTGCAAAAAAAAAAAAAAGAAAAAAGAAAAGTAAGACCAGAAAGATACACCTTATTTTAGAATGCAGGTTTTGAGGAAACGAAATAGAGACAAGTCGTCTCTGATCACCCACTGACTAACTGCAGAAACTCCTTGACTTCTAGTATTACACTCTGTCTCACTAAGTGAGAAAAATGTTTATGTTTTAGGAATAACTAGTGCAATGAAAATGAACTCCCGTTTTCATATAATAATTTTGACAAACAGGAGTAAATGAGGGAGTGAGGCTGGGACCGATGAGGAGCTGTCCCTTTCTGACAGCACCACCTTGGGTGAGGTTAGAAGGGAGGAGGACAGGGTGCGGCGAAGCAGGCTGCCCCTGGCCTCCCTGGTCTGTTCAGATGATTTGGGGGGATGTCATTCAACAGTGGCTGCCTCTGGTTGAACAAATAATTGGTATTTTTAAGAAAGGCTGCTAACGTCCCAGTTTAATTAATCTGATTTAGGAACGATAATTAAGTTTCAGGATGGAAGAAGTTTTGGTCGATAGTTTGCTTTCTCCTAAATAGATAGTCTTTACATGGAGACACAGTCTTAGCAGATACAGGTAAGACACAAACCAGCTTTGATGTTACCTCTCCTCTCCAGACCAGCAGGTGAGAAAGAGGAGTGTCCTAGATAAAGGGAAGATGAAGGTTACAGATCCTCCTTCCTCCAGGCAGCTACTACTCTTGCAGAAAATGGGAGTTAGGTGTTTTGACAGTGAATAGGTACAAACATGGAAGAAAGGCTTTCTGCCAGCAGGTCTCAGAGGAGATGTGTTCTGTTGCTTGGAGACCGCCAGCAGCCTTTGCTCTTAGTGGATAGTTGGGTGCAGTCCTGTCTCTTGTGTATTGTGGCCAGGAATTTAGGGATGGGGCTGCTTGGCCACAATTAACCTACCACAAAAAAAAAATATTATAGCTAAAAGTCATACCTACTCTTATTCAGATGTAACACTGCCGCTTCCATGTAAACCTCCATCTTGTAATTGAGTTTCATCAGCTAGTTTATAGCTAAACCTACAGACTAGAAAGGGCACAGAAAACAGAAAGGCTGGCTTCAGTCTCTAGGCACATTGAACCCGAGGAGAACACACTTCAATCAATGCTGAATGTGCCATGGATTGGAGGTGACAAAAACCCTCAGAATGATTGAACATCCATGATAGGATGCTTCCTGAAAGAGTGGAAAGACACATCAGGCTTTACCTCATATCGAGGTAGAAGCTGATTTCCTTTAAAATGCCTTAGGTTGGCATTTCAGAAATCTTTGTGTGACCTGTGACAGATAAATATGTTTCTAGGTTTTTGGAACCAAGCCTGTTGCCCTCTTGATTCTACTTTCTTTGGCCCATCCTCTTCCCCACCACTTTCTGCACTGAGATTTTCTGGATTGATACAGAGGGTCTTTTCACAGGATGTGTTTAAAGAACACAGTCTCTCAGTGAAGAGCTACAATGAGACATTTTGAATCTGCATCACATTGTGTGTGTGTGCATGTGTGTGTGTGTGCCCGTGCGTGCATACATTCCTTTTTGTTCCCAGTCCTCCTCTGAAACCAAACAAAAGATACAGGAATGTTTATTTCACTCTTTGTTTGTAATTCACTCTCTGTCTACGAAAGAATTAAGGAATAACCCTATATGCAACACTGCCCACAGTGGACCAGATGGTTTGGGGAAGGGATTTCCATTGAGATGAGGACTATCCAGTTATTTTAAGAGCAAGCGTGACAGGTCAGTTGAAGTTGTATTTATCTACAAACTTTAGTAAAGTTATAAGCTGAACTCTTGATACTCTCTTTGGTACAAATTGTTATTTTCTTCTACATACACATTCTGTTTTTTCCACTCTCAGAAATTCCTTTGAGATGAACAAATGATCCATATGCTGAAAAGGTAAATGGATTGTGCACATGAATGATACTATGGTTGTTAATTTACCGCAGGATAGCAACATAAAATGAGGATTTCTATTTGCAGGGGAAACATCATGATTTTTTTAATGTGAGGGGAATTTTCCTCATCTCTGAAAAAGAATTCTTTATTCAGAAAACAATGGCTAAGAGTATAAAACCAAATGTTTCCAACCTTCTTTACTTCTGACCCTACACTTATGCAAATTTTGTCTTTGGTTTTTAAAAGAGGCCACTTAATCCTATACCCCTTTTCCTGACTATTTGAGCTGAATTTAAACAAATCGATGTCCAAAATGTGTACAAACTAAGCTCAATGGAGACCTGAAACATCTCAGTAGCCCTTTATTCAAGTCAACTTTGCTACTCAAAAAAATTAGTGAAACACAAATTATTGCACTTGGAAAATTACACACATTTTGTTTAATTGTGTATAAATGAACCTAGAGGGAGCATAATTCTGTAATTTTCAAGTCAGGAATGGAGGTGAACAGGTTTCCAGGCGTTTGACTAATACGGTACTTACGCAAGTGGCACACATTATCCCCACAATTATGGTGCCATAACACAGCCCCAATCTCACGGATTCATTAATTGCTATATTGGAAACATTTTATCTAAGAAAATTTCTAAACGTGGACTATAGTTAATCTTTCAATACAAGTCAAACTAGCCATAAACATATAAGAAATAAGAAACCACTATTTTATGTTTCATGTTAAAAGAGAGATGATATTCCGTTTGCAGTTTCTTGCCAACTATTCTAAATGAAATACATGGTTTTTTTTAAGTGAAAACTTATTTTCCTCAGAGATACAGCACTGAATTTGGTTGAGCTACATAAAACTGCATAGACCACGTAAAAATTCTGCACACATAGTAGGCATTTAATACATGGTTGATTGAAAAAGGAAATTATATCCTCTAGATATACCGAAACAAATTTTATTTTTCTATCCAACTTCATAAATTTTTTATTCTAAGCAGTTTAAGCCAATCAATGAGACTCAGGGAGAATTTATAAAATAGCCTCTTTTATTTTAACTGAAAAGGAAGGATCCTACTCTTGCACGTGGATTGACTGGCTTCCTTAATAGAAGCTGCCTCTAAATAGCTTCAACATAGAAATAATATACTGAGTAACTTATGTGTTCAAGTGGCCAATGATTGTTAGGAGGAAAATAAGAACTTGAAAATCAGTATTTTCAGCACTGGATATGATGGCAACTTTTTTCTATTGTATTGACAGGCATGAAAGTAGACTCCAGAATTTGTACCAGAATTGTAAATGTCTTATCCATCCATTACTTAGCAAGTGTCAAGCAGCGTAGCAGAATACTTCTAGAGGAGAATACACGAAGAGCCCTAATATGGCATGTCCTGAAATAAATCTATCAGTATAGGTGGAAAGAATGTGGATTATCCTGTACCCCATCACACTGTAAATGGGGAAAAGTAAACAGAGGTACTATTGAATGTGAAATTTGTGCAAAAGCAAATATGGATTTACTGGTCTATAAAATGGATGGATTTTATTATTGTGGTCTATATGATCATGCGTACATAAGTATCTGTATACTGTATGTATCCACATATACAAGGGATGATAGTAGATAATGCTTTGCTTTTTTGTTCTTTCTTAGCAACTGTTTTCTATTATTTCAATTCAATAAGCCCTTATTACATGCCTTCTATGTGCCAGGCACCTGTTTTAAAATAGGGTTTTATTATTATTATATTATTATTCAGGTATGTTAAAGTTAACAGATCAGGAGATGATTGTCCTTGAAAAGACAGTGTGTTATGCTCAGAGGTCCCAAGAGAAGGGGGCACACTACACCATGGGGTGGGGGGCACACAGAAAGGCCCCAGTGTTGATGGAAGGGAATGTGGGCACAAGCCTTTCTTGCAGTTTCTGCAGGAAGGATAGGGCAAGACAGGGTAAGCAGGTTTAGGATTGGCTAGTTTTAATAATTTCAGTGAGCTATGGGGTATAGGTTCTGTCCCTAGTTGTCTGGTACCTGGCCCTGGGGTGATTAGGGCAGGAAAATAGTGGCCTGGAGTGTGAGTCTGATAAAGGATATAGTTGGGGCAAGGACTCTGGATTGGTTGGCTTGCATGTGAAAGGCATGCTCATAGGATCATTTTTTGCTATCTCCAGGAATTAGCTAGCACTGGCAAGGGCACTCCCTTGGGGCCAGCAAAGCCCCAAGTTATCAAAGCATCAAAAAAACTAGACTAAAGAGTCATGATTAATAAGAAAATGAAAATCAGTATTTAGTCACTCAAGCTATAAGAGTTAATAATGGTATAGTGGAAAGAGCAGTATGCAGGGAGTTTAAATCTCAGCACTGCACTTACTTATGATGTGAATTTATACATTATAGTCTCCTCAAAACTATTTTTTCTTATTTATAAAAGAAGACGATTATATCTATTCCCAGGGTTGTTACAGGGGTTAAACAAACATAGTTTAGACATATATTTATTAATATATAGGTATGTAAAAATGCCTAGCATGGTGCTTGGCACATAGTAGATGTTTAATAAATGTACATTTTGTTTCTTCCTTGAAGCCATAGGAATCCAGAGAGATTCAACACAATGGGAAGCTAAACACAGTGACATGTGACAGAAATGGGGCTGTGTTTGTGGCGCTAGGGACTGCAAGTAAGAAATGGGTTGAGTCTCCAGGCATACTCATCTCATCATGGGCGGGAATGGCATAGAGCATGACAGAAATACTTTACCTCTTAGAAATAATACAGAGCCATTGAAAGTTTGTGCAATTGGTTACACGCATTATTAAAAATAAGTTGCAATTCCGTTTGTTCTGTAAGAGTTTTAAAATCACAAAATTTCCACCAGGATAGGAAATTTTTAAAATATAGATGAGCTCTTGCTATAACAAATAAAATTAATCCTAAGCATGCCTTCTCATCTATCCATCTATACCCAAGAATATGTATGTACAGGCCCACACTTAACAGCCTTGCCTACCTTTGAATGCAAATTTCTAATAAATATTAATAGTCTTAGGCAGAGTGATAACTATCTGAATTGGGACACATTTATACATCTCTTCAGATCTTCTCAACTCATCTTTTATCACAATCACTGCTGTAGTAAAAAGTTCCAAATAGGAACGTGTCCTGTCCAGGGGCTTCTCTAGTCTCGCAGCATGAAACAACCCTGTGACCTCCCTCTGCACTCACACAATGCACAATCTGAACAAGCGGAGGAGTGAACACCTGCACCGCTAAATTGACCAAGAGGGAGCTGATGCATAAATGCTTTGCCCTTATGTCCTCAGAATGAACAGTTTTGAGAAACCTTTCAGAACGCACCTCAGAGGAGCCCACAGAAAGGAGAATCGATTATCCTTAGTGGTAGTAAATTCAGGGACACACCCTTGTATTACCTGCCCTTCCTTCCCTGTTCACACTCCTGTCTTTCATTCCTCCTTCTCCAAGTCTCTTCTCAAATAAAGCATCCAATCCCAAGCCTTTGTCTTAGGCTGTGCTTTTTGGGGAAACAAGGTTAAAACAATTGTACCAGACGTGTGCTCAGAAAACAGAGCCCCATGATGAAATGCTGGTGCTGGATTTGTGTGCTGGTCACACAGCAATAGGGATCCCAGTGGAGGTAAGTGGGGAGTGGTGATCACCTCTGGCAGGCAGTACCAGCAACATCACCAAGACTCACACCTGAGGTGGATCAGGATGAGGTACAAGGGGAAAGTGAAGCGTTGAGTTATGCAACAGCTATGGCACCCAACAGTAATATTTTTGTCTTTGTTAGTGTCTTCAATTGTTTGCCTGTTTTCTGTCTTATTGGTTTTTACCCTTTTATTTTGTTCATCCTTGTATTTGATTGAGGGTTAATCTGTTCTTTTTCTAGCTTTTCAAAGCAGAACCTGATTTTAGACCTTTCTTCTTTCTGATACATTTCTAAACCTAGAAATTTTCTTCTAAGCACTGTTTTAGCCACATTCCCCAAATATTAATGCACATTTTTATTTTCATTCAGTTTGAAATATTTTCTAATTTTTCTTTTGATTTCTTCTTTGACCCATGGGTTATGCAGACATGTATATATATTTTTTAATTTCCAAAGTAGTTGTGGTCTTTCTAGATATCCAGTGTTATACATATTTCCCTGAAGAACTGACCCTTGTATCATTTTGAAAAGTTTCTTATGTCATTTAATACACTTTCTTTTGAAGTCTATTTTACCTTATAGTAATATAGCCACTCCAGCCTTATTATACCTAGAGTTTACCTGCTATACTTTTTCTACCCATTTACTTTCAATATCCCACCATTACTCCTGGTGAACTGCTATGGAATATGTGCTTCTTGTCGTCACATTCTTGATATCTACCAGAACAGAAATCCTGGTTCCACATAAGGGAAATGCTTCCACCAGCAGGCACAGTAAGTTTCCCACTGAACTTGTAGCTATGATTACCAGTTGGTCACTTTGGATAAGGGAAGGGATTACTATACTGCTGGACAATCCATTTTGATAACCATAACAAGCTAATACTGCTATTACACCCTGAAGACAGTGAGAGATGTAACTAGAACCCATAGGATTCACTCAAGTGTCTTTTGGTGCTTCTGTGCCTGGTGATAACAGCAAATGGATAATTGTAGCAACTATGGTCCAACAAAGGCAAGATGCAATGGTCTTAGACTACTCAGGAATGAAGGTTTGCAGTTCCCTATCAATCAAGCTACCAAGACCAACCTAAATGCTGGTGGAAGGTGAAGAAATTCTAGAATAGGTAATAGAAGAGAGAGATAATGAATATCAATTACGTCCACAAGACCAGCTGAAGCAACAAGGACTGCAACTTGTTACATTAACTCATTAAAAAATATCCTTGCATTTGATCCAGCAATCCCACTATTGGGTATTTACCCAAAGGAAAAAAAGACGTTCTATAATAAAGACATCTGCACTCAAATGTTTATAGCAGCACAATTCACAATTGCAAAGATGTGGAAATAACCCAAGTGCCCGTCAATCCATGAGTGGATTAATAAAATGTGGTATATGTATACCACGGAGTACTACTCAGCCACAAAAAACAATGGTGAACTAACACCTGTTGTATTATCCTGGATGGAGCTGGAGCCCATTCTCCTAAGTGAAGTATCATAAGAATGGAAAAACAAGCACCACATATACTCACCATCAAATTGGTACTAATTGATCAACACTTATGTGCACATATAAAAGTAACATTCATTGGGTGTTGGGCAGGTGGAGGGGAGGGGATGGGTAAATTCACACCTAATGAGTGTGGTACGCACTGTCTGGGGAGGGCACGCTTGTAGCTCTGACTCAGGTGGTACAAAGGCAATATATGTAACCTAAACATTTGTATCCTTGTAATATTTTGGAAATAATATATATCCTTGCAGAGGTTGCAGCTGGTCACCATTCTGAATGGCATTTGGTTGTAAATGGATTATATTTAATGGAGAACTGGGCAGATATGAGTCATGCAGCATGGGGAGGGGACTGTACTGGATCTTTTTCGTGTGCCATTCCACCTACTTCTGTCCTGCTCTTGGAGGTCACCTCTCAATAAAGATCCTGCAGGGGGAAAAGGTAGAACGTAGGTTATGTCGGTGGTTCACAAACATTATTTCATTTATTTCCCTGTAATAAACTTATGAGTTAGATACTAATATAGTCTTTATAGAAAAGGAGCAGTAGTTTAGTTTGCTCCCGCAGAATTCTTGCCTTAACTGAAACAAAGCTTTGTTCTAAAGACACCACTTTCCCTTCATCCTAAATATTTAATGTGTTGCCAGTAAGTGCCAGGCACTGTTCTAGGTATGGGAACACAAAAGTGAACAAAACTAAAATAATCTTTGCCTTCTTGGAGCTTATGTCCTATCTGTAGGAGACAGACAAGAATAAATCAGAAATCAACATAATGTCAGATAGTGATAAGTGCTGTGGATTGGTTTGTTCAATATCTGTTCCAATGACTTTCTAGTGTGTCTTCCTATACTACAAAAGCTAAAAATTTTAGCTGAAAAGCTAAAATTTATTTTCTATACTCACTTCAGGTAATGCTGCCAATGTGATTTGTTTATAAGAAGTGAAATCAGAGTGGAGTAAGTTGAAGAAAGAGCGTGAGGCACCCATTTTGCTGGTACAAATCACACCAGAGCAGCACAGCCCAGGGTCCTAGGACGTTGGTCCTTGGGCTGGCAGCTTTAGTGCACTTTCTGTATTTATCAGGGAGCTGGCAGCTTCCTCAATTTGAATTTAATTTAAATCACTATAAAAGTTGAGTTCCTATGCAAGGTGACAGGTCCTGGGTGAAGAAGTGAATGTCAGAAAGGTAGATGGGGCTTCAAGATAAAGGTTTCACAAACCCTGCCTTTGCAGAGGTTACAGGCTAACTCTAGCAATTCAAGATTATGTTCGTGGTAAATAGAATGGAAGCATCCAGGGAGGAATGACAGGTTTGCTTCTACAGACACCTAGACATCTCCATCATCCCTCCTGAAGCATCCTTCACTATGGTCTTCCTCTTCAAAACAACTAGAAAGTAGGTTGTGACACATGATTGGCGCATTAGAGCATGACCCTTTCCCTTTCATATGTCAGGCCTGATCCTGTATGCCAATCTTCCAAACACCATTGCTAGTAAGCCCTGGAGAAGATCAGGCCATTGCCTGGACTCAAGTCTTAGGGATACATTGTTTAGCCTTCATGCCTTAATATGTGTCGTGATGTCCTACTTTCCTCCCTGCCAGTCAGTGCTCCCTGGACATCAGATATGACTGAGACTGTGGAAAGTTCTGGTTAGATTACTCTTCCTTCTGCTTGTCCTGTGCTGCCTGACAGCCTCCTTCCAAGAGGGTTCTGGTGTCATGAGCTCTCCGTAGCCTTGGGATTTGATAGCCTGGAGCCCCTCCTACAGTGATTGTCAAAGGCTACAGAAGTTTCTCCCCACTCACACTATGGAGAGAATTTGCTTTCATGACCTGTTAGTCTCCAGAGATCACCTAATGCCATCTCAGTTATGACATGGATCCACAAATGACAACTCTGGGGCAGCCGCTGAATGGGCTCTGTCTGCTCCTAAAGGACTTTGAGAAGTGGCTCCTGCTCTCACTGTGGCTGTTTATGTCCAGAGACATCAATCACATATTATTTAAGATAAAGAAGCAATTGTTAAAATTATATCTTCCTCATATCATTTTGGTGATAACTCAGTGGCTTGAAATATTTTCTTAAGTAATGAGATGAACTTAGGTGATTGTTTTTTTTCTAATAAGGAGGAAGACTGTTTGAAAGAAATGGGGAAGAAGATGAAAAATATTTTTTTTCAAAATATGTTTCTTAGAAGTTTACATTGATGATCCATGTGATCTGTGCATTATGTCAATTTGATTAACTAAATAACCTATGATGTAATTATTATCACCATTAAAATAAAAAGAGAGAGCAGAAGTTCTGAGAAGTGATTTGCCTAAGATTGTGTGGCTCATATCTATAGGTTCTCAGGTTCTATCAGTCTGCTGGGATCATTGAACTTCACAAATTCAGAACTATGTGGTAATTTTCGGTGTCTATGACAGGAAACTGAGCTTCATATGATTGGTTCCTTTTAAAAATGTGACTTTATATTCTGGAGACTTTTATTAAAATCATGCTAAATTTGCACATCAATTTTAGAATGCTATTCATGCAAATTTTTGGCTTAATAATGCTTGTTAAAATGAAGTATTTGATATTTTATATACAAATTTTTTAATTTTAATTATGGTTTTAAAAACTCTGATTTCTTCAAACCTCCTTTTACTCAGGCTGGGGGTGGTGGGAGGTATACCCCAATGGTGTCATAAAGGAAAGGAAAAAATCCTTCTTCATCCAGTTCCTTTAGGGTTGATGTGGTAGGTGCCTAATTGATCTTTGCTGAACAAGTCAAAACATGGACAGATGAATGGATAAATGAGTAAATCTCCGATTTCTGCAGATTACATTCTTAGAAGCATCTTTTATTTTTAATTTTTTCCAGATTTATTGAAATATAATTGAAAAACAAAAATTTTGTATATTCAAGATGTGAAACGTGATGATTTGGTATACATATACATTCTGCAGTGAATACCACCATCAAATTAATTAACAAATCTGTCCCTACACTTAGTTATCATTTCGTGTGTAGGTATGTGGGGGGTAAGGACACTTAAGATCTCTTATCTTTGCAAATTTCAAGTAAACAATACAGTATTAATTATAGTCAGCATGATGTACATCAGATCCCAGAACTTATTCATCTTACAAATGAAAATTGACACCCTTTATCCACATCTCCCCATTTCCCCCACCCTTCAGCCTCTGGCAACACTTTGCTTCTGTGAGCTTGACTTTTTTTTAGATTTCACATGTAAGTGAGACTCATATGCTTCTTGAACAGGCTGTGAAGCCAGTTTAACCTCTCATCTCTGTGCGGTTTCAGAAATGAGGCCCCAGGGCTTACTGAAGTTTCTATGGAAGTAGTCCAACATATATAGACAATGGCCCTACATCTCTTGAGAATATCTGAGAAGAGAACGGTAAATGCTTGAAAGTAGCTAAATACCCTAAAAATTTGTAGAGTAAAATGTTTTTAAAAGTCTATGTGTTATAAATGCCACTGTGAAATAAAATGGATTCAGATCTGCACTTTCCAAAAAAAATGATATATTACAAAAAGTAAGTGGATTCTATGTTAATAAGACCATGCTCTAGTTGTTTTGATGTGTCCATATACAACTGGATTATCTAGGCAGATAAATTCAGTTTCCTTAATTCTTCATTTTGGTTGTAGTGTTGAATGGGTTGTACAATAGAAACCAGATATCCTGAACTAAATAAATAATTAATGTGCTTGTACAGAATTGGATGTGATATATTTCATTCTCTTGTCTAAATAATCTTGTTCTTTATATATTCATGAGTACAGAAGGATTTTTGTTTCACATGTTTTTTACATTTCACCTATATATTTACTAATTGTTAATGATCCCATGGGATTATGGGTATTATTCATGTGATTATCTTGTTGCTAACATAGCACATTGAATTCCATTACACTTATGAAAGATGAAATTGTACAGTTTGAGACATATTTTTCATGTTAAAAGCAAACAAAGTTATATGTTGGAATAAATTCCCTCACTAATTATAAGTCAAAAAAGTGCCTGTAACTTTCCTGATGCCATTCTATAACATTTATTATGTTATAATAAGTTAGTAAGTGAGCTGTTTTATTGGAATTTCCATGATATGATTTTATTGAAATTTTCATTGTTAAAGCAATTTTGGGTTTGTACTACACTTATATTTATATTTTATGTAATGGTCATGAAAATATACCAGTTATGGAAATAGTAAAGGAAAAAAATCTTTCCACTACCTTGTGGAAGGTGACAATAAAACTTTGGACCTACCACAGGGAAACATAAAGAGTTGACCTTGGACATGAGGAGAACATAAGGAAACAGTGTGAGAACTGATGGATGGAACAGTGAAATGAGAAAAATGGGAACTGGAAGATTTGTTTCTGTATTAACCTCCCTAAGAAACCCTTTCCTTATATCTAAAATGATAAGGTTATGCCTGATGTCCCTCAAGGTCTGTTAGAGCTCTAAGACTGTGGTCCTAAAAATAGTAGCAGAGGCTGTTTGATCAGGTGATCACTGCCACCTGGAAGCCATGGGACAAGGGAGGTACAGAAATGGGATCACCACGTTCAGGACTTTGTCACTTCCATGTCTCTTACATTTTCAAAATAGAAGATGCCATGTCCTTAAAATATTTTATAGACAGACACATGTTAGAACATGAATTTTAGACTTTTTCCTGGGTTAACAATGTTGTTTCCTTATAAATATGTATGTTGTTTATGCTAACTTTTGGTTAAAAACATTTTTATCAAAACGTGTTTTGAATATATATTTGGCTTCAAGTATTTCTGCTTTAACAAGTACTTGTTTTAGTATCAATGTCATGTGAATACATGTGGGAATACTTCTACACATTACTACTAAAAAGAAAATATTTTTAATATTATTAATTATATTTAATATTATTAATTGTTATGATATTAATGTTTAATATTAATTATACTCTGATATCAATGTTTTCAAAGAAATGCATAAATGAATAGAATAATTCTTTTTTGGTGAAATAGCTTCCAGTTTCAATGCAGCAACTTAAAATTTTATACAGTTTTTAGTTCCAAGATTTTTATTCAAAACTTGTTGGTACAAAAGATTGTGTCAAATTTAATATTCTAGTAACCCTGGAGAAATAAAGTTTAGTTAAGGTTGTATTTAAAGTTTTCTTAACCTTGAAGTTGAATTGGTAATTTCACATATTCAAAGTGAGGTTGAACTCACTCAAAATACATACTGATATTGATTTCTTGAGAAAAATTTTAATCTAACATTTATTTGAATAATCTATCAAAGAGAAATAAAAAGATTAAAAAATAAGAAATAATAATGGTTGAAAATGGCCAAAAGTAGCAATGCAACTGCTTTACCAATTTTCTTACCAATATCAAACAAATAATTTAAAACATTGTTCCCTCTCAAAAATTTGTAACTGTAAGAGATTAGCAACTTCTGAAAACACTTTGAAAATATTTTGAATAAGTATTAAATGCTAAGCATGCTCCTGTTTATTTGAGTGGACTCAATAACTGCTTAAATCCTGCACAATATAATAATAAATCATCTTATTCTTTGTTGAAAACATATTTATTGTGATAGGGTAGGGGACCAGGACGGGAGACTGGGAGAGGAGATATGGTGGCATCAATTAAGTTAGGGACTTCATCTATTTTAGAAATTCTTCACGTTAAAAGTCTTAAACTAAGCCTCCCCTATTGGAGTTTGATTTTCCAAATACTCCCTGCACGTGTGCTCTTGCTTAGGATCCAAGCATTGGCCTTTAACAACCTCTTCCCTCCTGTGTCATCCACCGGTCTATGATAGGGTATGAATATATGTTGGTTTATGTTAGATGCACAGAAATTTGAATGCTCAAGATTTTCATGAAGTATATCACTAGTGTGTGTCTTGTATTCTGCTTTTATGATCTTATTGTGACACACTTGACCTTCACTAAAAACGTGAAAATATGGTATACTGTAAGATGAATTTAAAGAAGAATTGTAGAATTGTAGAAGGGGCTTGACTTTTAATTTACACACATTATTTCTGCATTCTAAAATTGTAGATATCTGTAAACTATTTATCATTTCAAAAAATAACACATAAGGGGAGTGTGGTTATATTTTGCAGGTTGCTATGACTAATAGGAACCCAAAGATTATATCATAGCATTTAAATATGTCTTAAATCCATCTGACACCTGTCTGAAATATTCAGCTTTATTATACCCACTTACAGCTGAGGAAACCAAGGCATGAAAAGGTTAAAAGAACTGGAGGTGTTACTGCAAGTCAGGGGAGCCAATAAAGCCAAAATGCCAAATTATAGCCTTTGTGATGTCTGTTTAATAGTCCAGGCCAGAAGTATTATAACACAGATATAAACTGAGAAATAAGCAACAAATAAGTTTGAATAAGGACAAAAGCACAGGTTGAATCACACTTTTGCAATAAGTTATCTGCCCTACTCTACCCATATCTAAGTGAGAAGAAAATATTCAAGGCTTCAGCCCTAGACAATATATTCATTTTGATTTTTAACCATGTTATGAAGACATCTGATTTAAAAAAAACTGATCAGAGTTTTAATCACAAGAAAAAAAAAATCAATGTATGAGATGTTATGTCTACCTTGATGTTCCCTGGTCCTCATTTCCCGGTGTCAAGAATGAGTACTGCTACCGAGTTGAGCTGATGATGGAGTGGTCACAAATACAAAGCGATCCCACACAGTTTATTACAGAAAAGAAAGAAGTGAAAGTAAAGCAGGAAGCTACCCAAAGTGAAAATACATTCCAGAGAGAGGAACGCATCAGTCTCCAGGAGTGGAGAAAGACGTTGAAGACTCCCAGGTGGTTTCCTTTGGTTGGCCTGGTTCGGGGGAGGGCTTATGGGAGGTGTGGGATAGTACCAAGTGATTGCCAGGTGTTCTGTGTTTCCCTGCAGTCCCTTCCTCTGATTGGCCCCTGGCTTCTCCGCCCCTAGGAACCGCCCCCCTAGCCTACACCCACCACCTGCAGACTTGATCCCTGCTTAACATAAGATAACTGCATTTCTTAAAATAAGATAAAAATCGTTTGAGCAGGATATTAACATTGGGGTACTCTTCCCTCAGTTTTGATGTAGGGGACTTTGTGATAGCTGTCAGATGCCAAAATGAGTGTGGGATGAATGCACATGTCTTTTATTTCTTAAAGTTCTATTTGGTTTTCTTTGCACACTGGAGGTCATGTTTGATATTCACTTCCTCCTTATTTGAGTCTCTTTTTTTAATTCCCTCTTTAATTTCTTCAAATACATTGATCTAACTTATATTATAGTCAACATTTTATAATTGTACTATCTGAAATCTTCATGTATCTAGTTCTATTATCTGTTATTTCTGTGGTCTCTTTTTTATAGTGGCTTTTATCCTTGAATGTTTTGCAACTTATTTTTTCTAGTAGAGTTTATATTTGTTGGAACACTTTGTAGGAAGCCTGGGTTGAAGTATTGCTTGTCCAGAAAGGGATTGCACTTGTCACTGGCAGTCACCTGGAGGCACTGGAGGCCCTAGTCCACATTATAAAAAATTCTCTATAAGGTTCTTGGGGCCCTTCAAGAAATATAGTTTCTGGTCCCACTAGGGACCCTATGTATGGGCTAGCTTAGTTTTAAGAATTTTTAGAGAGCCTGGTGTTTTATTTTCCCCCTCAATTTAGAGCCACGGCAAGCTAGAATCTTGGTTATCCACCATTGAGAGGTAGTTTTAGTTTCTTTTAATTCATTTTGTTTCTCACAATTTGTGCTCCTTGCATCTCACATTTCATGCTGGATGGTCTCTGGGGTGACTTCACATCAGAATCAAGTCCCCCTCACCTTCCTTGTCTCTTTGGCCCCAGGAGATTTTCCTAACCCTTTTGGAGACCAGTGCATGCATTTAAAAGGGCTATGTACTTTGAGATCATAAATTAAACTATTTTCTAAAAATCATTCATTTAATTAGAGCAGAGATAAGATTCAAATCTAGAACAACTGAGTAACCAGAGAGTTTTCAAATCTCTCAGATCTGTTTTTGAATTCTATCTCTGCTATTTTTTAAATGCATGGCCATTAGCAAAGCATTTAATCTCTACAGTCTCAGTTTTCTCATCAATATTTATTAAATATTATTTGTTATAATATGTTTTCTGATAACACAATATGTTATAATAATGTTTACTAATATTATACTAATATGTTAACATAACTTAGTTATTTACTAGTAATTATAATATTAATGGACAAAATATGTGATAATTTAAAGTTAAATAATATTATTAAAGTATTAACTCCAAGTTATAGAAAGTATTAGCAAATTAAAATATAAGAAAATGTCTAGCCTAGTGCATAGAAGAAAATTGGAACAAAAATAGACGTTAATATTAGGGACAAAAATGGCAAGTGTTACATATAAAGCAAAAATTTAGATTATAGAAAACTAGGAATTTTTTTACTAGTATCTAGTAAACTTTCTAATGATAATAAAGCTTTAAACATGAAAAACCAATTGACTATCAAGAGCGTAAAATTTCCTTTCTCAGTCTACTTCTCTTTCTTTGAGAAGACAGAATTTAAAGGATTTTGAACTTTGACGTGCATTTCTAATTCAAAAGCATCTACAGGATTTCCTGGCAATTGTTCCAAACATGGAAATATAATGAGGTATCAGTATGTCTGCTACAAAACCAGCCTTACATACCCATCTTACTCAACCCAAATATTTTGAAGGCTTTTGTTTTGTATATTCCATTGCAAGTCTTTCAGATCTTTAAGTCCACGTTCTCTTAAGTGAATTATATGAGCTCTGGGATAAATTTGCTGTTAAGACATTCTTTGGTCTATGTAGTCCTGATCCTTCATGCTTCGATTTTATCTTAATTCCTTTTATTTTTTCCTTAGTTGAGATCAAGATACAATGGCACCTGGTTACCACCTTGAAAGAAGGGGAAAAAAAAGAGAGAGAGAGAGAGAATACTTCGTAGATGTAAATACTGTTATTAAATCATCCATTCAGTTTTCTTTACTGCTAAAACTTTCCAGTTCTACTTTTCATCAAAGGGGTTATTTTCCAGTTCTTTCATCATTTTTACAGCACATTTGTATTTTCTCCAAGTTTTCTATATACCTCTGAAGTAAAATTCTGTATACATTGCTTAATACATGGGTTTAGTCGTGTGTAATATACTAACAGTGCTTTTTAAATTGTAGGGTATAACCAGACCAGTATGATAATATTAATATTGAGAGCTAATTTTACCATCTATGTTGTTATATTATTGCTATTTAATGTGTCACTGATACAGAAAGAGAGTAAAACTTAAAAAAAAGTGTATTATTTAAAACTAAAAACAAGTTTAAGGCGGGAAAATATTCTTGAAGAACAGAAATACACTTCAGGAGGTTAATTGCCTTAATGCTCGGATTTTGATAATACAGACAGTAACTCGAAATTTGCCATTCAAGTTGAGGACAAAGCATTTCTTATAAAAATAAATAGACATGTATTTGTTTTTCCATAAGCAAGGTAAACTAGATATTCGGGATTTATCATTTTTTAGCTGTGTTGTAACAGAGATAGTGGATCATCCCCAAATTTGTAGTTTCACATTCTTCCTTTGGTAATGAAGCCCTGTGTTTATTTGGGCACTTAGACAATCAGAGCAAAGATTACATTTGCCAGAAGCAGTAGCAGCAGCAGGAAATAGCCACGTGACTAAGTTCTATACTACGGAACAAGATTAGCACGTGTGCCCTGCCCTTCTCACCTTTAGACGATGTAATGCAGAGACAGAGTCTGGAGCTGCCATTTGGGATAAGGAGCTGGAAATCATGCATTGGGGATGGCAGAATGCAAAATAAAAACAGCCTGGATTCCCAACACAGGGAACAACCAGGTCAGTTATAAGTTATTTAATACTGACTTTTGGACTATTACATTTAAGAGGGGTAAATTTCTATTTTGTTTAAGCCACGTAGGATCTTCATTAGTGCAGCCGAAGATCCCTCCTAACTAATACACTGTGTAACAAAGCTGCAAAACTGCTTTTTTCTTTACATGTAAAAATTTTTATTTTAGAACTAGAATCAGTAAAGAGAGTACTAATAATTATTCATCACTTTGTGGAATTTGGTACAGAGGTTTCACACTATACTTTAAATCTAGGATAATTTGAATCAAAGCATAAAGAATTACTAAGTTTATTTTGTGGTCTTCAAATTTTCATGTAAATAGGCAGTGTTCAAGATGAGACACACTCTGTTAAGATGTTGAAAGCAGATTTATTTCAAACTTCCACAAAAGGAGTGAAAATGGAAAATAATTTCTAACAGCTTTAAAAAGTAACAATTTGAAGTCTTGAATCAGCCTCTTTGTGAATAAAGAATAAACAGTCATAACTGCTTTACTGAAGCGATAAAGAGAAGCATTTAATTTGCTATTCAAATGTACTTTTTGTCAACTTTATAAGAATAAAGGTGCTAAATTCTATTGTGCCTTCATAGGATTAAAAACTGGTAAAAATTATTTATTCCAAGAAAATTGAAGGTGCCGAAAGCACTTGTGATCATAGGTGTCTTATTGCGATTTTTTTTTTGATATATGAAAAATATTTACTAAATAGAAGCAATGCACTCTGACTTTGGCTGAAGGAATCTAACACTTTGCTTGTGTCAGGGGTTGAGAGGCAGATCAGCAATGGTCCAGGGTACTTTATTGGTTCAAGGTTTCATTAAAATTATAAAAGGTGGTATTTTATTTTTAAAAAATTCTTCAAAATATTCACAGTGAAATGTGTGCATATAATTTCCTTACTATTTCACATTTCCCTGGTTATCAATCTTATTAATTTCTATACTTTGGAGAGCAACACTACAAAAGAACCTTCAAACTCCATGTACTCCCCATAAAACATCCAACTCTCACTTCTAAGGCAATTTGGTTATTTTCTTATGTTTAATGCACTTAGTCACAGTTTATAGAGTAAACGTGTGATACTACTGATTTTTTTGATGAAAATTGGTATACATATAATCTACCTTGAAATATGGCAAGAATGCTTAAATTTTCATTTCTTAGACTTAGAAAGTGTTATGCAATTTTTAAAGTGTGCATCTTAATTAAAATAATAACCCATAATTTCATGTAAATAACTTTATAATGTTTTTGAATACTTTTAAAGCGATTGCCTGCAATATATAATTCAAGGCATTTCCTGTAAATTAAGTGGGAAAAGAGCTAATTCTTTTTCAGTAATTTTCATGCCAAAAAAAAAAAACAGCACATAGGCATTAATAGAGGCCATTTTTGGATCAAACAAGTAGTAAATAGGCCACCAAACAGAATGAGGTCATAAAGAATGGGTTCTAGCCAATAAGTTGGCTGACATAGCTAAATGAATGAATTCTCACTGGAGTCTACATGGCACAGCTGTGATCATTGCTCACTTTCTCTCTCTCTCTCTCACACACACACACACACAAACACACACATTCACACACACTTACTGAGTTCCAGATATATGCCAGCCTTGATGTTAAGAACTAGGCGTATAAAGCAAACAAGGAGCCTACTTGCAAAGATTTAACATGTAATAATGGTAAAAGAATGATCAATTACAATATGTGGTAAAACACATATATGCATCCTTTCTTCACTCTCTCAGCTTGCTTGTGTGTCTGCTAGAATCCTGGTATCACCAGAAAATGCTTATAGCAGTATTTGGTTCTGATGTTATTCTCCATAATAACTAATAATTATACTTATCATTTATGGAGTGCTTATTCTGTGACAGGCACTGTTCTAAGCAGTTTACAGGCACTAATTCATTAAATCATTATAACAACCTTAGGAGATAGCCACTATTATAACCCCTATTTTTCAGATGCAATAATTAAGGCACACAAAGGTGAGGTAAACTGCCCAGTATCACGCAGGCAGTAAGTGGAGAAGCCAGGATTTGAATTCAGTCAGGCTGGTCCAGAACTTCCTCTGCACACCGCTGTTCTGTCCTCCTCTACCAGGGTCTTTCATTTGGATCATGGACAGAACCCACTGCTCATTTGTTGTTTTTTTATGATGTTGATCCTGAGTGCTGATGTTACACACTGCTAAATTGAGTGCCATAGTAACAAACAAAACAAAAAAAGCTTCAGATGTTGATGAAGTAGCTAAGCAGTATTTGCATATTTTTAAACATTATTTTTGCTACAAAAAGATAGAAAAAGCAAAGCCTAGAAACTGTATATTGCATTAAACATTTGATACATAAATTGTAACAGACTTAAATACTATAATTTGATATTCTTCTCTTCCTCATTTATCATTGATGACTAGGGTGCTTCCAGCTCAGCAAGAATAAGTTAAGCCAAATGAAAAAAAAAAAAAAAACACCTGGCACCCATGAGATTTGTTCCCAGTCACATTCGCAGAGATCTGCATTCCTGTGACTGAAGGAGGTGTTGTGAATGCCCACTGCACATCTCTGGACCACTGGCTGCCTGGACCCAACCTGGTCAGTGGATCTTCTTATTTCATATCCATTGCTTCATTTCACCCTTCACTGTATTATTTCCTTCTTCCTCAAATGCTATCTTTTCTCTTTCCTAATTCCTAAGAGCCTCTGGCAAATGAGAACTTGATCAATGGTATTTTTGAAGGTATATTCAATGACATTGCAGCTTCATTTCTGTTCCTTTTAAAATGGTGACTTAGATAGTCTTAAAAACTCCAACTATAGAACACATAGAAATATAGGATATTATGTAACATGTTTCTCTTTTCATGCATATTTGAGCTTCCAAGATGTAAAGGGGTATAACATCAAGAGTGGACCCTAATGTAAACTATGGTCTCTGAGTGATAATGATGTGTTTAGTGCAGGTTCGTCAGTCATAACAAATGGACAACTCTGGTGGGGGATGTTGATCGTGGGGAGCCTGTGCAGGTGTGAGGGGCAGAAGGTATATGGGAAATATCTGTACCTTCCTCTCAATTTTGCTGTGAACCTAAAACTGCTTTAAAAAATAAAGTCTATTAAAAAAAAAAAAGGTGTAGAGGAAATACTTGGAGACTGCATAGGGGAAAAAAAAATACCAAACTGCTTTTTCTCTATGCTCACACTTAAAACAGAATACTTCTATGACCAGATGTGTAGGGGGTTTTCCCACACTGACCAGTTCTCTGACACCAGTTTAATTCAGTCCGATACCATCTACCTGGAGATAGTGTCAGATTCCACACATTAGGGGCTCAATCCCACAAAACTGCTCCTCTGCTTCAGAAGCCAATGGCAAGCACTAGGTCTCAGGATACCCATCACTTCTGTCCAACTTGGCTATAGATCAAAAGTTCTCACAACCCCATCCTGAGAGTCAAATTTGTGGCAGACAGAACTCAGGGCAACACTCACTTACATTTTCCTATTTATTATAAAAGAATATAATTCAGGAACAGCAAGATGGAAGAGATGCATAGGCCAAGGTATGGGGGAAGGGGGGGTGGAGCTTCCATGGCCTCTCCTAGGACGCCACTCTCCACATGTTCTGCAACCCTGAAGATCTCTAAATCCTGTTCTTTTGGATTTTCATGGAGGCTTCATTACACAGACATGATTGATTAAATCATTGGCCATTGGTAATCAACTCCACCTTCAGCTCCTTTCCCCTCCCTGGAGGTTGGTGGTTGAGGCTGAAAGTTCCTACCCTTTAGTCACGTTTTTGGTTCCCTTGACAACCAGCTCCTCTATCCTTAGGGCCCTTCCAAAAGTCACATCATTAATATAAACTCAGGTGTGGTTAAAAGGAGCTCGTTATGAATAACAAAAGACTTTCCTTTCACCTTTATTGCTCTTATCACTTAGAAAATTCTAAGGGTTTTAGGAGCCTTGTGCCAGGAATGGATATGAAGACCAATTATACATTTCTTATTATAAATCACAGTATTACAGGGACTATATATAACAAAGGAACTAGAAACCATACCAGGACGTTCATGCTAATTATATTGCTCTACTGAGAGGATTTGTCAATAAAGTAGGAAAAAAGACCTTAGGCCTGCCAAGATGGAAAATTAGAATGGATACACACCTCACACACATAATTCCAAATTCTCTAAAGACTATTCGTCCCTCAAGGAGATAACATAAGGAAAGTTAAATTTTAAGCTGGGCTCTGGGCAGGAAAAAAACGTCCCCTAGGAATTTGGATGTGTGGGTGTACCCTTACAGGCGTCTGGGTTTGAAATGTATGCTGCCTCAAGATTGAAGAAAACCCAAACAAAAACACTAAATTAAAGTGGTACTTATGTTGAGGTTTAGTGCCTTAAGCACATATGATAATTGTGGGATGACTGGCAAAAGAAAATGCCAGTTCTCTCTGAATATAGCAACACATGCTTCAAGGATTCTCACAGATAAGCCTCTTCCAAGAATGAGCTCACAACTCAAAATTACAAAGAAAAAGGGAAATGAATCATCACGAAGAAAAGTCAGTAGAATTCGACATCAAAGAACTTGTGATAATGCAATTTTAGTTCTAGGTTCAGAAAATGCAAATGCATAATGCATAAATCAAAATGGAACCTTGAGAATACCTAGAACTGAATAATATCAATATATTATCTCTGAAAATATGAGGGTTACTACTAGAGTTATACTTAGCTGGAAATGTTATCATTACATATGTCATTATGTAATGTAAGAAGGGCTAACAATTAATTAGCTAATTGTCAAAAGTAACAAACCAGTAAAACAAAACAAACAGAATAAATCCAAAAGAAAGAAGAAAGAAAATATTGAAGTTTAGAGCAGAATGCAAATGTAAGTTGAAAAGAACTAACAAAGTCAAAGATTGATTCTTCATACACATTAAGGAAATGAACAAACCTATGATTAAGAAAAAAAGAGACATGTCACAAATATATAGAATATTAATATTGAAAAAGGTGATACAAATACAGAGAAAGTAGAAATTATAAAAATACAAAGACAAATACAATGCTAAACTTGATAAAAATAATTTGAAAATTTACATGAAATAAAAGATCTCTTAAAAATATAACTTATTAAAACTGTCTCAAAAAGAAAAGAAAACCTGGGCTCTCATAACCAGATATTAAATTAGTTATAAAACATACACGCAAAAATGGACTAACACAACTTACCAAATGAGATGGTTTTAGAGTTCTAATGCTTTCAAGAGATGGTGAACTCCAATTTAACCTAAACTTTAATAGAAAATAAAAAATGAGCATTGGATAATTCATTTTATAAAGATTAATGGCTTTGATATCAAAATTACATAAGGACAGTATAAGAAAAAAAATCATTAGAGGTCAGTCTCTTTATTAAATGTACCTGTGCCCAAATATTTTAAAATATTAGCCAGCTGAATTCAACTAATATATAAACATATAAATTCATCTAGACCAATTTATGTTTAGCACAAAAATCCAATAATATATTTACATTAGAAAAACTTTTGTTGTAACTTACCACATTAACAGATAAAAGGAGGAAAAGCAGCTGCTCTCCTCAAAAATGCAAAACACTCTTTCAATAAAATTCAAATTCCACTCTTGGAATAAAATAGTGAATAAGGAATAGAAGGGTAGAAGAGAATATCCCCAACCTGATAACAAGTATCTACCAAATCTCTTTCTTGGTGATGAAAGGAAACAAGGATACTCCTTAAAGCAGGAACAAGACAAAAATGTTCACGATCACCACAACTATTTCACACAGGATCAACAGTTTTATCCGAGTAGTTAGACAATTACTCAGGTCAGCGGCAAAAAATATGATTGAAAAGAAATATCACAATTATTTGCAGATAACATAATTATCTACACAGAAAACTTGAACGAATCTGCAAGCACTCATAATGATGTAGCACGTTTTTAAATATATACCAGTAAACTTTCGTATAATTTTTCTGTTACCATCCATGGTCAGACTTCTTGAAAGAACTACTGACACACAATACTTGTATTTCTTAATCTTCTATTCACTTAATGTACTTCAGTATGACTCTGCCCTATTTCTTATCAAATTATTAATCCTCATTTCGCTTGACTTCTTAATAGCATTTGATATTATTGACTGTTGCTTCTTTGAAACATTCTGCTGATTTGCCATGTGATACCGTGATCTTGTGCTTTCCCTCCTAAATGACAGTCACACTTTTCCTGTAACTGACCTCTAGGTGTAAGAGTCTCTCTTGCTCTGCTGTCTGTGCTCTCACCTGAAGGGATGCCAATCCCAAGTATTTAAGCAATTCATCTATATTATAACTCCAAAATTTAGGTCTCATTCCTTTAGCAAGATTTATGAATAAAATGAATATCAAAAAATTATTTGATTTTTATAACCCAGTAAGTTAATAAAAAATTTTAGAAATTACTCAATTTACAAATAAAAATAAAGAAATATGTCCAAAAAATATGCACAAGACTTTTGTGTTGAAAATTATAAAACCTTATTAAGAGATATTAAAGAAGACCTGAATAAATGAAAAAAATCATGAATAAGAATACTCACTAGTATAAAGATGCCAGTTTTACCTAAATTAATTTGTAAGATCAATGTAATTTCAGTCTAAACCCCAACCTTTTTTGTGGGTCAGAAGTGTAAACTTTTCCTACACAAGAGCAATGAGGTCACAGTAGTCAAAATAAGAAGGTGAAGGACTATGCTTTACTAGATATCAAGGCTTCCAATAAATGTATATAATAAATAGGCATATAGAACCCTGGAACTGAACAGAGAGCCTAGGAGCAGAATCACACATACATGCAAAAGGTGATTTGTGACAAGCTCCCATTGCAAATCAGTGGGGAGTGGATGGACTATCCAACACATATTGCTACACCATACATTCTGGAGAAAGCATCAAATCACTACATATGCAACACGACCGTCCATCAGTAGAGGTGCAGATACTAAAGTGGACTGTATTTATAAGATAGAATGATACATGGCAGTAAAAATAGCAAACTAATACTAAATATATAAACACGGACAAATCTTAAAGCCAAGAAAGCAAATGTCAGGAGGTCACACGTATTATGATATAATAGCACGAAGTTTAATTTGCAAAACAACACAGTATGTGTTTAGGAAGTGTAAAGAAGCTTACAGATGCAGTAAAAATGTAAAGCAAAGTGTGGGGTGATTGGCATTTACACACACACACACACACACACAATGACAAAAGTCTCCTTAACATCAAATTGGAAGGAATGCAAAGGAAATTTCATCTCTTTATTTGTTTAATATTGAATTTCATAAGTAGATTGTTAGGAACATGGATTTTTAAAAAATTCATCATTGTTGTGATTCTAAAATATTTAAGCATTTTAAAAATATCCTTTTAGAAGAGGGAGAAGGGAGGGAATAAGCACACCTAGCACTGAACCTAAGTATGAGAACAAATGCATTGGTCTAAAACCATTCATTCAAAAAAAATCAATGCAATGACAGGAAATGGTGAAAAACAGGGAGACTCTGATGTCCGGAAACCTACGTTCAAAATTTAGCTGTTTCTAAGTAGTTTTGTGATTAGTGCAAATCATTTCTTGTCTAGGGGTAAGTTTATTAGTTTTCTGGAAGTTTGCTATGTGTTGCGGGGTTTGTGAGCCAGAGATGGGCATTTCCTATTCTATTTATTTTTGAGCATTTTTCCATCCTCATAGGTTATCTTTCTAAGCATTTTTTATGCACTCTGTTCTTATCTTTTTATAAGGTACTATAATGGATACAGTAAAAGCTCAATATCAATGAAATTCTATAGCCTGCTAAGGAAGAAAAAAGTTCCAACTTTGTTCTCAAGCCCTATGCTGTCATCTCTTATTATCACATGTTGGTAGACACATTATAAATATACCTTTTGTATAGTAAATTTAAGCAAGACATCATCCTGAAAATCTGAAAACTACCATTAAAGCTATGAAAAAATATGGCTGCGATGTTTTTTTTTTTTTTCTGACCAGAAGACTGACTTGTAAGAATTATTTCTTCTCACCTGTGTAATGTCATCATTCCACATATTTATATTTTTCCCACCGGTTCTTTTATCCCTCAGAAACAATCAGGGATTGAACCTATCTAACTGTATAAACACATGCACCAGCATCCCTGAGGCTGAGAGCATTCTGGAAAGAAAATTGCCCTCTCAATAGCTCTTTCAAGCCACTTTCCACCTGTTGGGTAGCAAGTGCCTACGGCATGTTATTGAACAAAAGGACTTATGCAGGAAATTTCCAGATTCTAAGTGGACGTTGAATCCTATTTCAGTGTGGGAGTGTTTTCCACGCATTGATAACTTAGGCAGATGGCTTTCTCAGAGCTGTTGCACACTCGGTTGAAACACATTATTTTTTCATAACAGGCTACTGAAACTAGCAAAAATTCTAAGAAAGAGAAATAAAACCCACAAATCAACACAGTCACACCTCAGAGTCACTATAATTAAGAAATAGTTCTTGTGATTTACCCTACCATGGAACCAGTAGATCATACAAGCAGAGGCAAGGGCAGTGAAATGCAAGGCAAACTATTTGAATGAGCTACACATTTCCCCTCAAGAACAGAGTGAGTTCTATGCCACAGGTGTTTCAGTAATTGCAGTACATTAGGAATATATCACGTTTAACAGGCCTTGTACACACATTTCCACCTGTGTGAGGTGGTGGTCCAGTCTCAATACTTCAGTCTGAGTATCAGATATACATAAGTCTGTGTGGTTTAATAAGGCTCGGCACACTGAACAAGTCCTGGAACTCTGGCCCCTCCTTGCTCTCTGGTATTGATTAGTTGCATGATGGAGGTAAATCACTCGACCTTAGCATGTCTACATTTCCTCATGTAAAATAGTTCAATATTACTGAAGAGTTTTGCAGACCTTTTATGAGAAGTAAAATTTTAATTCTCCCCCAACCAGAAGATAATAAAAAATGTAAATGTACGTTCTAGATTCCACAAAAAAAAAAAAAGTCTGGTTGGTTGGGATTTGGAGCAACATTTTGATAAAAGGGAAGTAAATTATAAAAGCACAAAGGAGTTTGATTATAATGTTGTTATATCAATTGAATTCCTATAGAAACTCTCAAATCTAGTTATTCCAGTAGAAATCAAATGCCAAGGACAAACTCAGGACATGGCCTTAAACGTTGCCATATCATATGATAGTGCATTATCTATTCACAAAATACAATCTGTCTGCTTTATTAAATGATTTAAAATTGACTTACATAAAATAAAAGGGATAAGATTACATGATTAAAAATACAAGCCCAAAGTCACATCAAAGGAAGAAAAGAAGAATATCAAAAATATACTTTTGTAAAATACCTTATATTTAATTTTGAGTATCTTAGCACCTAAGGCACTAGGGAACTAAAAGTGATTATATTAATACTATTCTCACTACCAAACAAGGGGAAGAATAGTGTTTTTACAAGTAAAGCAAATGAATTATCCTGGTATTTGAGGGTTATCACTTTCTTGTATACTTACCCAAGGAATGTTAAAAAGATTTTTTTGTGAAACTTTGATTTACAATGTAATTTAAAGCCATATTTTGTGGTAGATTGCAAAGCTGGCTCCAATTTCCCACCCCTTCTTAATCCCTGCCCTTTGCCATGTAGGTTTGAGGTCCCCAGCTATTCTAACTCTGGCTTCAGCCATGGGGCTGCTTGAACCACAAGGCTCAGCAAATGCAATACACACAGAGGGTTGACAAGTGCTTGCACAATTAAGCTTGCTGCTTCTTCAGTCTCTGCCATGACCAAGAGAGTACGCCCTGGCCAGCCTGCTGGAAGTTGAGAGGTATGACGAGTGCAACAATTTATCCCAGTCTCCACTGGCCAGGCTCTCAGAAATAAGCCAGCAGCCACCCAAATCCTGGACGTATGTAAGACACAGCCAAGGTCAGTAGAGCTGTCTAGACAACCACCACAGATGGCTAAGCTAACTTTTGTATGCCACTTAGGTTTTGTGGTGGCTCATTTTGCAGCAAGATCTTATATACTGGTATGTACGTATCTGATGTATTCTCTTCCCATAATTATGAGCACAGGACTTAATTTTAAAATTTATAAAAGTAGCCTGAATACATTTGTGCTTCCCTTTATAATCAAAATGAGCCACCATCAAGAGAGTTTGCCCTTTGAGTTATCTTTCCAGGCTGTGATGATGTTTGTGCCCTTGTGTCCAAACCATGTCAGCCAAGGGTCACTGAACAAAAACCTGGGAGACTGCGATGCAACAGGCAAGGATTTTGTTTCTCTAAAGTAGTACCTTCCAATATGCTGACTGATGTGGCTTTTTCACTCCAGGCTGAGGTTTACTTTAAGGAGCTGGGGCTAGATTTAGGGCTATCTCTCAGGTAAGCTAAATTCACGCAAGGTCTGTTAAAGAGACCTAGAAACAATTTGCACATTCATATGCCACAGTCTTCCTCACAAGGAGAAGATGTGGAGGGACTTTGGTCAAAGGCAGGAACCTGGAGAAAATGTCGGTGTTAACTCTGCGTCTTTCAGGTCATTCTCCTGTTTAATAGGCATGTCTGGTGGAATAAATGGTCACCAGACAGAGACAACATAAAGAGGATTCCATTTGGGGGGGAATGTTGAAATAGATTAATGCATGGTACATACAGAAAATGATAATATTTGTCCAATGTAGTACAGTTAACAGAGTAAATCTGTTGGCATTTGTAGGTCACTTGTGCATGGGAAATAGTGATCCCAGGCTCCACATTGTGCACCTTGAGGTGAAGAGACATACATTTATTCAATGTTACCTGTTTGCTTCATTTTGGTTGAGAACCTCTGGAACAGATGACTCCAAGATGCTCTTGACTTTCAAGTTCTATGACCCGAGACCTGCTGTAGTTAACGGGAGGTACAGAGAAAAAATTATGGTACTGAAACATTTGACTCTCCATAAAACAACCAAAAGATTCTTTAGAAAATTGTTTAACATTTTGAATTTCAGATTTTCATCTGAACAATGAAAGAGCTAGAAAAGAAGTGGTCCTTAAGTTGTTTTTTTGTTACGTTAAATGTTACAATATCAGTATGCATGTTAATGCATCAAAATTGCTGACTAGGTTTGTATGTTTTGGGAGTAGGGAGAAGGAAGATAATTTTATAACAATCTAATAAATGATTTTATAATAACCATCTTGACTCACTGGACTTCCACTGTTTTTAGTTCATTGATAATAAGCCTTTGATTAGATGCTAGGTGTCCACAGCTTGCTAAATGTGAGAATAAACTAATTTTTGAGTAACTAAACAAATGATCATCTCCTAAGTATAACTTCTCCAAGACCAAAATGCATTTATCTCATCATCACTTGAATTCAGAAACATAGATGACTGAAATAAAACATGTATTTAAGATATTTAAATTCACTACTTCAGATTGTATTAGGTTTCAAATATGCAAAAATATAGTTATGCCACAACTCACCATCCTTCTCATTAATAAATATATATTAAGTCATGTGATGCTTTTTAAAAGCAGTCACCACAGAGACTGGGGAAAACATAAGATGAGAATTTTATTAATACAAAATGCCTACAATCGTAGTAAATTTTCAGAAGACAAAAAAGATGTTGAATTTTAAAACATAAGGAATCAATATTTATTAATACGTTATAGGTTTTGTTCTATGCTTTAATAAATAATACTAAGCTTTCTATTGATCATCTAAGGCATTTACAGAAATAGTCATTGAAATATGAAAAAAATAAAAGGAAATACTGATGTCAGACTTTTTTTCCCTTGAGCCAGTATATGGTATAAGAAAAAGAAGGGGCCAGAAAATTAGTAAGAAGCTATTGCTAAAAGCACACAGTGACTTAGAAAGAAATGAGTTTCAAAAATAAATAAAATTAATATCATCTTTTTATATTATTGCTAGATTTGCTGAAAGAGGTACAGACTTAAAATTTTATAAGTCTACCCCTCAAAGTCACCCCAAAACAACTTACAAGTAGGGTTTTCCTACGTTTAATTCTGCACATATGTGTTTTTATGACATGAACATTTTTGTTAGGAACTCAAAATCCCATTCTCTTTTAGTTTCTTTAATTGTCTTCAAGCATCTGCTTTGACCTTGAACTTTAAATTTAGATTACTACAAGACCGTGTGTGTGTGCTGGGTTTAGAAGAGCATTCACTTTTCTAAAGTTCATTTTGTAAAACAAGCACTCAGAGCCTACTTTGATCCATGCGCATGGATCAAATAGAAGAGTTACAAACAGTAATAATATCCCCTCCTCTCAAGAACAGCCAATTTATTGATTCATTCATCCACTTCTCCAGCTTTCCTTTTCTTCCTCTGACTTACCTTTCCCAAAGACAGCGTGCTGGCAGATGCAAATGCAAAGAACAAGGACACAGTCTCATCCCTTGCGGTGGACACTGCTGTTTGCCTACTCTCTGCCCATTCTTCCTTCCTCTATTATTTACAGAACCTTGACTTTATCCTGTTAGAAATGCTTACCTTTCCAGACTCCCTGCTGTCTAGTGATGAAAACTGGACTCAATTCTAGCCAATGAGATGTACATGGGATGTGTAGAACTCAAATGTGTACAGCTTCTGGAAAACTATTATTTCCTTTCTAGCAAAAGAAACAAAATCATTTTTTTTTTTTTTACCATTACCATATTTCCTTCCTGCCTGGAATGCTGCCATGATGCCTGGAGGTGGGGCAGCTCTATTGTGAGCATGAGGACAAAATTCACAAGCTGAAGATGGTGGATGAGGAAGCTAGAAAGGGCTTGGGACTTTGAAAAATTTCCCAGCAGCTCTGAGCAATTGGCTGACCATGTCTGGAGTTCTTGCAATGTCAAAAATATCACAGTATTACATTCCTTGTGTATTCTGTGTTTTCTCAGGACACTCTTTAGATTTCCTGTCTGTATCTCTCCCTTTCTTTTAGTTTATATGACTATTTTTCCCAAAGATTTAAGAGCAATAAGGAGGGTGGGGCATTTTCTAATAAATAGAACAAGATGGAAAGAAAAAATTGAGATGAGGAACTATAATGTCATGATTTGCCTCTGTAATGTACAGACCAGTGGCAGGACTGGGATGAAAAATAAAGTCCTAAAAGTCAGCTATGCTAGCAACTTGGCCATACCATTTGCTTTACAAATGATGTAAATGAATACATTGTGGGACCAAAATGGAATATAATTTCCCAAATTAGGTCAAATTTATATTTCTCTTAATGTCACCATGTATGCCACCTTTACTGTCACCATTATCAACAGGGAAGAGTGGATTGTTTCCTGGGCCTTTTTCCCCTCCATAACCCCATCCTAGTCACAGTGAAAAGGAGGAATAAAAACACAAAGCAAAATGTACCCTCATACAAAACTCTCAGAAACTAAATGAGAACTTCACACATGGTATTTGTTGTGTCTTTAAAATGACTGTGTCACATTTCCTTTGAGTAATTAAATAATTTTATATCTGGAAACCTGCTCCTGATTTGTTTATTGAATATTACAAATCTTAATGGAGTGCTATTATCTGTATCTTTAGAAGGACAATATGCATTTTGGTAAAATTGATATTTTGGACCCAGAGGGTTCTTGGCTCAAATTCCATCAAGGAATGCTTGTGCTGTGCACCTTCATATGTTATTAGTTAACATGCTGTAATTTTCTTTTATAAAAACTGATCTTATTGGTGACCCAAAGGCCTTTCCTTGTTTTTGTAGTAACATAAGGGGAAGTGAGTGGAAAAGGTTTGCGCGGGAGGGATAAGTTGCAGGCCTTCTGCATTTCCATAAAATAGACCCTTTTCTAGGGTTTCCTTTTTTTTTTTTTTTGCCCTCATTATAATTATTCTAGAGTCACAATTGTGTATGGAGAGTTTAGGGAGAGATTCTTAAAAAAAAACAGAAAAGAAAAAAATTATCAGCATGAATAAACATGCAAAGAAACTTAACAATTTAATTCCTTTCAGGATATATTTACAAACTAGGCGAAAAATGTTTACTTTAAAAAAATGAGTCAAAATATTTACCATAGGTTTCCCTTTAATTATTTTAATAATTCTTGTTGTGGGTTGTATGCGTGTGTGTGTGGAAGCAATTATCATGTTAACACATGATTCATAGCATATATGTTTGCAAATACCCTCAATACTAATATGTTATTTCTTCCGTATGAGGTTTAACATTCCAGACTAAGTGTTTAAAAATATATAAAAGAAGTAATAGGGAAAACATATGTTCACACACCTTGCTTTGCATAAGGATTCATTAAAGAATAAGAAATACAACCAAATAAGGTCAATCTGGCTGGTGTTAAATATTATTTGCTGTGTAACAATCAACCACAGGAGAAAAATACTTGCATATTTAGACTGGCAGTTTTAAGGCTGCAAGATAGATATGTTGTAAGAAAAACACCTGTTGCTAATGTTTCCAATTAATGTAACTTTACAGTAGATCTTTATGAGTCCAAACCTAACACCTTTACATTGCCGTATGTGTACTTAATACCATAAAACCAAAGATAGGCAATGTTAACTCTGATTTGCAAGTTCTTCTCTAATGCTTCAAATGGACATTCTTCTAACTGTTCCTTCCTTTTCTCCCTCTATCCCTTCTCTTCCCTTCTTTTCCTCCTTTCTCTTTCTTACCTTCCTCCTTTCTTTACTTTTTTTTAAAAAATTTTAAATAAATCAGCCAAGCCAAGTTAAAGTTTTTAGATGCCAATCGTAAAGATAAAATAATGCTTTGTGTCACTTACTGCCTCATAAAAAATAAACTGCATTTCACTTTTTATATCAAAAGGAGCCTGTATTTTGCTTTCATAGATATATATATATATATTTCCTTGTATAAAAATAACATAAAATTGGCCACACCGAAGGATGGTTTAATGAAGATGCAATTTTACAACTTAAATTGCATATTGATTTCTTTCACTTGCTTCCATCCTTATCATTCATTCCTTTGTACTCCGAATCTTAGGAGAAAAAAAAAAATCTGCTGGATAAAAATTCCAAGACTGAAATATATCACCAGATACTTGGAATTTTTGTATAAGTAAAAAGAAAAAAAAAACCGAAAATGGATTGAATACAACGTTAAGCAAAATTTTTGGTGCTTGCGGGGTTCAGCCTCCGTGGCCAAGAGTGTACTGGCGATTAGAAGTAATTACCAGCTGAACTGTGACTTCTGTTTGTCTTCAATTGTCTTCAGTTTGGTTATTTCAAGCCAAACAATTCCATTTTGCTTTGCTTAGGCTCTAGCACGGATATAGTTACCGTACTTGTCCGGGGACCAAAACTTCTGTTCCCTGACATATTGTTTCTTTTTTTTTTTTTTTTTTCTGTTTAACTCATCTGTACTTGTTACAACCTTTTTAAGCAGAATGTGACTCAGGCATTACATTTCTATACACAAGCCTTGCTGAGAGTTACTTTTTGAACAGCTTTACAACAGCGTGTTGTAAAAGTAGCTTCTAATTTTGTCCCTCTTCCTCCCATCAAGTTGTTTCAGTTTAACATACTTATTTCTAGAGGATTAGCACATGCTGAATTGGTAACTACAGGGGATGGAAAGTTTGAAAAATAGATCCCAGAAGATGAAACTCAAGTCATTGTAACATAATGCTTTTCTTAACTACGTAAAGGAAAGATAAGATTTCTCTCTACTTCTAAGTGTGACACTGTGATACTTTAGGCACTAAAGCAGAGCTAGGAATACTTTTCTAATTTCACACTGGCTTATTTTAACAGATTGAGGTAACGTTTGTTAGTAAGATGTATGTAACTTCATGTTAACTTTGTGGTCTAAAGGAATTAAGCCAGCTTCCTTAGTAGGCCAGATCTTTTGTCATTGAAGTATTCCGAGATACACCTTAATGTTTATAAGAAAAGTATTTGTTAAAATGACTTTTTTCTTCTTTTGGTTTTACTTATATAACAGCACTGAGAATGTGAGGCTGGTGATTAATTGCTGGTCTTGTCATGCAAGCTCTGTGGGATAAGCTTCCTGGAAATCTGCTGTAGGGTAGAAAGCCCAGTCCCATGACTGGACATGCCACACATCTCCAGGTCAGTTCCAAAGAGCAAACCACAACAGGAGAATGGCACTACCCAGCAGAACACAGAAGTTCCAGGCCCAGGAGGAATGTTCTTGGAGAAGGTGATTGAGTAAAATATTGAAAGCAAAAAGGAAGAAAATGAACAGACTTGGATGATAGCAGTAATGAAAGATAAGAAATCTAAAGAGTCTCATTATCACTGAAAATCCGAGGCTGAGCTTTGTATATGCTCACTCGCTGGCAAGAATCCAAATATTTAAATTCTTATGTACAAGTAAATTATCTGCTCCACTTAATAGAGGGTGCACTTAAAGCAATTCACAGAAATAACCAAAGTATAACCTCTCTGGTTTAGAAATTTGGTTAGACTTTCCATGAGAACAGAGCAGAATGGCTTCATGATATTCCCTTACTTCCTAGTTCTAAATATTTAGAACACCTTAAGAAAGCATGGGCTTGTTGTTTAATTTGTCAAATAGTAAATACTGCCAGCTGCAAAGTGAAAAGGAAAAATGTAGTTGTGCACAGGAAAAAAAATATAAGCTAACTGTTTTAATTATGATTTTGTATGTGGTAGGGACTTTATTTAAAAAATAAATTGTTGCTTTGTAATATTCATAAGAAATATAAGCAGATAAGTTTTAATCTTTCTCTGTGTTCACATGGGTCCTATCCATTGAGATATCATAACCCAATGTGGCCTATAGAAGTAGTGCCACCTTAATGAATCACTGAGGACAAATAGGCCCCACACTTGGTCCGTGATTATCATACAATTGTGGTGTCAGAAAGATCTGGAAAATCTTCTAGTCTAACGCCCCTTCTTTATGTCATCTGGTTTGACATAAAGCTACTGTAATTAAAAATTCAACACAATAGTTTATTCTAATTTCAGAAAACTCTAATTCTTTCAAAAACAAGTTCATTTAAAAGTACTAAATCTGCTGATTGAGACCATGTAAGACAAATCTCTCACAAGAAGTTAATAAGTGACTAGTTAAGCCAGCTCTCTCCCCCTCTGGCTTTCTCTTTCTCTCCTTCACACATCATACACACACACACACACACACACACACGCACACACACACAGCATGTACTTTGTATCTATTAACCCTTTCATTAGAGTCAACCTTAATTGCCACGAGAAGTCTTTTCTGCCTTCCTCTAAATTCAGTTAGATAATTCTTCTTTATGTTCCTATAAGATCTTGTTTTTCTTCTATTATAGCACTCAGATTTGTTAAATATAATTAACTAATGTTATGTCCTCCCGACTGGATGGTAAAGACTGCAAGAGGGGAAAACTTATATATGTTGCTTCAAAATATATTACTGTCACCTAGCACAATGTTCCGTACCAAGTAAGAAACCAGCAAATATTAGTGAAATGAATGACTGTAGAGTGTGGAGTGAAGGGAATGTCCAGGTAAAGGATAGTGGGATTGGATAACAAAACGCCTTATATGCCATTGTGTTGCCTCCGAATGCCAGTCTGCAGTTCATGGGGAATAATGCAGGGTGTCTGAGGAGGGGGTCCAACGTCACCAAGTGAGACTGCTAAGAATCGGCATGGCTGCCAAGGCTCTCTCGATGGCCCCACTTCCTTGACTCCATGCCAAAAACGTTCTTTTTAAATACACACGTAGAAAAGATCTAAATCAAAATTGTGCATCTCAGAGGATTTTTGCCAAGTGAACACATCCATTTACACCACTACATAGATAAGAAACAGAACATTACCAGCCCTCAGAAATTCTCCTTCTACCCATCCTAATCAGTACGAGCCCCTCCTTCCAACGGGTGACTGCTATCCTGACTTCTCACACCAGTGAGCACTTTTGTCCAGTTTAACTTTATGGAAATGGAATCAGGCAGTGTGTGACTGACTTTCTTTGCTCAATATTTTTTTAAAGTGATTCATCCACGTTGTCACTTTTTCAGTAGTGCCTTCAATTCAAATTGCCATAATGTATTCTACTGTATGAACATAGCTCCATGTAACTATTCTGCTGTTAGTAGGCATTTGGGTTGTTCCCATAGGTTTATAGTCAAGACGTTGAATAGTTCCAACACTGCAAGGATCCCTAGTATTGTCCTATTTTAGCTACAACCTCCTGAATGTTCTCCCTCACTCCCCTCAAAGACCCTATCTCCTATCTCCTGGCAACCACTACTATGTCTTCCAGTTACAAAATTTTGTCATTTAAAAAATGTTATATAAATGAATTCATATAGTATGTAAACTTTTAGGACTGGCTTTTTTTGTTCAGCATAACTTCCTGGAGATTCATCCAAATTTTAGTGTTTATAAATGGTTAGTTCCTAGTAGTAGTCCATGGAAAGTATGTACCATAGTTCCTTTAACCATCTTGAAGGGCATCTGGGCTGCTTCCAGTTTTTGGCTATTACAAATAAAGCTGCTATGAACATTCACATACAGGCTTTTGTGTAAACATAAGTTTTTATTCCTCTGGGATAAATGCTCAAGAGTGAAATTACTGACTCATATGGTAGTTGCATGGTTAGTTTTTACAGAAAATGCCAAACTTTTCCAGACTGGCTGTAACATTTTACATTCCTACTGGCACTATGTGTGGGAACCACTTTCTCCACATCTTCACCAGCATTTCATATTGTCAATATTTTTTATTTTAGCCATTTTGTTAGGTGTGATAGATATAGAATTAGATATCACTGTGGCTTTGATTTGCATTTCTCTAATGGCTAATCATGTTGAAGCTTTTTTCATGTGATTATTTGCCATCTCTATATTCTCTTTGGTTAAATGTCACTTCATGTTTTTGGCACACTTTCTAATTGGAGCTTTTCCCCCCACCAAACTGTTGAGCTTAAGAGATCTTGATATATTCTAGCTACTAGTCCTGTATTGGATATGTGCTTTATGAATATTTTCTCCCAATCTGGAGCTTGTTTTTTTTCATCCTTTTCACATGGGCTTTCATAGAGCAAAAGGTTTTAATTTTTATGCAGTCCAAATTAACAACTTTTCTTTTTATGAATCCTGTTTTTGGTGTCAAGTTTAAGAACTCTTTACCTAGACTTAGTTACCTAGGTCTATTTTTTTATTTTTAAAAAAAATTTATAGTTTCACATTTTGCATTGAACGCTACGATCCATTCAATATAATTTTTGTATATGTGAACTTTGGGTAAAGTTTTTTTTCCTGGTTTTGTTCTGTTTGGTTGGTTGGTTTTGGCCTATTGATGTCTAACTGCTACCTCACCATTTTCAATAATAGCCTTCCTCCTTTGAATCTATGTCAAAATCAGTTGAGCATAATTGTGTGGCTCTATTCCTGGTTTCTCTGTTTGGTTTTATTGATCTCTGTGTCTTTTCTTCACCAATAGTACACTGTCTTGATTATTGTTGCTACATATTAAGTCTTAATATTGGTATAGTAATTTTTCCCACTTTATTCTTATTTGTCAATATTGTTTTAGCTATTCTTAGGGTCTGTGCCTTTCCGGATAAATTTGAGACTAATCTTGCTTTTATCTACAAAATGCCTTCTTGGTATTTTGATTGGAATTTCCTTAAACCTATAGATAAATTTGGGAAGGATTAACATGTTTACTATGTAGAGTTTTCCAATCTGTGAACACAGTAAGTGTCTCCATTTATTTAGGTTTTCTTTGGTTTATTTCATCAGCATTTTGTAATTTTCATCATATAGGTCTGGTACATGTATTGTTAGATTTATACCTAAATATTTTTTTCCTTTGGAGCAATTTTAAAAGGGGCTGCATTTTTTATTTTGGTCTCTGCATGTTTATTATTCATATAAATAAATGAAATTGATTTTTATGTGGGGGACTTGTATCTTACAACCTTCTGAGCTCACTAATTAGTTCTAAGAGGTGTATGTGTGTGAGTGTGTGTTTTTATTACTTCAAATTTTCTATGTTGTACTATCATATCATCTACAAATACCAGTAACTTTACTTCTTCCTTTCCAGTCTGTATGCATTTCTTTCTTTGTCTTGCCTTATTCCAGTGAATAGAATTTCTAGTACTATGTCGAATAAAAGAGGTGAGAGTGGGCATCCTTGCCTTATTCCTGATGTTAGGGGGAAGGCATTCGGTTGTTTGTGATTAAGTGTGGTATTAACGATGTAGGGATTTTTTGTGTATGTTCTTTATCAAGTTAAGGTAATTCTCCTCTACTCCTAACTTACTGGAAGTTTTTATCATGATTGGGTGTTGGATTTTGTCAAATGCTTTCTCTGTGTCAATTGATATAATAATACGATTTTTCTTCTATAGCGTGTTGTTATGATAGATTACATTGGTAAATTAGCAAGAATTTCTAGGAAATAAAGATTGTTAAAGTGAAAATACAACGTTTCTGAGCTGGTAGTTCTATTTTAAATGAGTCATCTGTCAATGACTGGAAAAATAAAAGAACATGGAAGATGGAAAGAGATTGGGAAGGATAATAATGATATCAGCAATATCAACCACATACACCTCAACAGTGACCAGCAATTGGGCACACATTACATACTAGAAACTGTACTAGTTGTTGCTGTATCTCAATCTTCACTATATACACTATGTATAATAAATATATCTAATCTAATCTACATAAAATTTAATACTCATAACAAAGTAGGTATTATTGTTCCATTTTAATAGTGAGAATATTAAGGCTCAAAAAAGTTAGTCAATTTGCCCAAAGTCTCTTAGTTACAATATTTTAGAGCAAGGATTGTAAACCCAAACCCTTAGTCAATAAATCAGGAGGTGACTCAATGTTGGAGAAGGACTCCAATTCCAGAGGTGAATATGGAGCACCAAGCAGGGAATCAATCTGGAAGTCCTATCCTACACAGATTGCACCAAATTATTGAGCTTTAGCTGGAAGTATTGAAGTTTTGTTAACACATATTAGTTTTTCCCAGGCCTTGCTTCAGTAGGTGTATCTGATATATTTTGAGGTAGCAACACTAATTGCACACCCCATTCCCTGGTGAGTATGGACATCTTTCAATGGAGCAAAGCCAGAGTTGTTCTGGACTGGCTCTAGAACATGACAAGAACAGACAGATTTGGCTGGTAGAACTCATAACAATTAGTAGCATGGAATTATTTAAATTTAACCTTTAATTCTCATTTTTTCAATGATACTGCTCTGTAAAATATGACCCTGAACAATACCAGTAGCTCACTTTAGAATGGTGAACTTTCAGATTGTTGGTTTATGGAAAACACAAGCTCAGCCAATGTTCTGAAGGAAAAAAAAACACCTTGATTTCAGGGCTTTCTTTCTTTTCATCTTGATTCATGAAGTTAAGGCTCATAGGTAAGATATTGTTCATATCAGCTAAAGAGAAAACATTGGAAGTGATATAAGAAAAGAACTAAAAAGTGCATTTGGAACTAGCTAGCCCAAGACTATGCATTTCTGTCTTGAAATTCTATTAGGACTCCACAATTGTACAAATATCACAGTTCTTTTTATTTTATAAAATAGAAAATGATTACAATTTCGTGTAATGTATTGTACAGGTTTAATAGGATTGCACTCTTGCCAAGTACTGTAGTAACAAATAAAAGCAATAGAAAATTGCTGACACAATAGGAAACTGCTAGTTCAACATAAATGGTTTCTGTAAATAAATCTAGTGTAATTTCCCTATATATCTTGACTACTGCTTTCAACCCTGCTCACAGGAGAGCAGTTGCATGGTGCTGGCAAGTGTTTATACTTTTGCCTTTTCTGTGCATTTGCAGCACAGCAGTTCAGACTTGTTGGCTACAAGTATGGTAAAACTCACCACAAATACCAACAAACTGAGACACAACACTGACTCTGGATTTGGGTGTCTTCCTAAAAATCCTATTGCCAGGAATCTACAGGTGCACCACACATGAAAAATGAAAACAGCCCCAGAAAGGGACAATGGTTTCTGAGTCCACTTCCTATCCCAGTTGTGGTGTGGTTGTGCAGTTTCCAATTCAGCATTTCTTTTCTTTATTAACAGTACTTATGTGTTCAAACAGGTAAGTGATATATTTTCCTAAAATTCATAAAGCATGAAAAAGCAAGGAAGGATAGTATTTAACTTAAAGTGGTGATAAAGAACAATATTTTAAATATATTTTTTACAGCCTTATCATTTAATCATTGATACCAACTGGACTGAAAAAAAGTTTAGACAACAGAAATAAAATATAAAAAATATAATATACATTTTTTATTGAAACATACATATTTTGGACAGTTACAATGGACATCTTCTTGGCAACTTTGCAAAAATCTCTCTCAGGAATTGAATATAAAAAAAGCAATTGAAGAGTTTAAAAGAAATTCTCTCAGGCAAAAAGCATCATTACATGGAAATCAAGTAGAGAACTAAAAATAATACCAAAAATGTATTTATTGAATCTCAATCATTAAACATCTACTGAGTCGTCATTGCGTGTTTGCTGTTGTGCTGGTTGCTGGCATACAAAAGTGAATATATCTGGTTCCTGATTTGAAGAACCTCCTTGCATAAAAGAGGAGGGCTTAATGGGAGAGGTGAGAAGTCATTAACAAATAATTACCATGTAATGGATTCGGGGTAGTTATACAAGTAGATGGAATATACAGTGGGAACATGTAAGCTGGGCCACCTAATTCTGCTGGGAGGTGAGGAAGCAGAAAGAGAGTTGTTCCTGGGAGAGGAAACCACACAAAGGAGGGCAACAGGCAAGGAACACATGGGAATGTGTGTGTTCTAGAAAGAATACACTGTCTGCAGGGTAAAGATTGGGCTGGAGGGGGTGAAATAGGAGGCACGAAATGGTCTGGTGCCTATTGCAGTAATCTGGGCAGACCATGTTGAGGGGTTGAAAAAGGAAAATGTCCCCGAGCATGAGGAGAAGATGGCACCAAGAGGAAGACAAAGCGTGAGGACTGTGCCATCCTCATGAGGGCAGTAAAGAAGAGGGGTAACCACCCTCACCCCAGATTCTGGCTGAGTGACTAGCTGAATGTAGGTGACGTTCATTGGGAGAGAGGATATTGAATGAGTGATACAAGGGCAGAAGTTGATGAACTCAGCTGTGGATGAGGTGCCTTCAAGGGTCACCAAAGTAGAGATTTTTCAGAAGTCTCGGGCCATACTTGAAATTCCACCAACAATACTTGCATGGAAAACTGGCTTCAGAAGACTTGCTGGAGTATCCTCAGAAGTTGAACTCTTTTTCCAGGTTGTCTACTTCCACTATGAAAGCCCTGTTCTAATCCCATCTTCCCATCCTCCCCGCAGCCTGTTCTCTATCACTTGCTAGATCACCAGAGGCACAATTTAAAAAAGCTTAAAATAAAATTTTCCCACTGGAAGAGCTCTTCCTTCAAAAACATTCTCAAAAGTCCAAGAAGTAAAAAAGTACAAGTGAAGCCACTATGGTAGAAACAAGCAAGACATGCACAAGCCCAGATATGTTTGTCTTTGGCTTTTTTCTTACTACCTCTCACCCACCAATGGCAGTTGTTTGGTATATGTGTCAGAGCACAGGGTGAAGGCCATTAACACTTCCACTAAATTTACCATGAATCAAATTGGTGAAGTAATGACTATTGTTAGTACCAAGGGTCTGTACAGAAGTATACCCCCAAGACTTTGGAAATAGGGGAAATGAGAAACCTAAAATCTATTTCAGGTAAGTTGTTAATTTCAAAATTATCAGCCTAAGAACCTTGGTAAATGGTAGTGGAAGCCATTTCCTTTTAAGTAGATCTGGCCTTTGATATTAGCCCTATTTGTTCATTAAAACTATAGTGATGAGAATGATATTAACATATCTAAAGGGTGAAAAAGCAGCATCAGTGTAAGAAAGAATAACATGAAAAACAGAGAGCAAACATATAACCGCATTTGTGGGCAGCCCTTACTGTGCTGATTGAGTCCCAGTGTTCTTGTCCCATTGTTGAGTATTCTAGGCCCTAGAAATAGGCAATCATTTAAGCTGTTATATTTTAGCTAAGGAGTTTTTCAACTCCTCATCCATGCTTTGTCTCTAAATCCACCAAAGAAATCTTCTGAATTTGATTTAGCCTTCCCAGCAGCAAGGCCATGGGCTGTTGTGGTTTATATATCTTCTCTTTGTCTGCATCACTCTTGGATTAGAATAACAGATTGGTTGGTTAGAATATTTCATTTAGGGTCTACTTTTCTGATTTTACAGAAAAAATAACAGAGTGCATTGCTCAAAAATGACATCTTGAGATTTTGTTTACAAGTTTCTGTTGTATTAAGATTCTGCAACTGAGTCATATCGAGAGGTGGCTGTTGGTTTCTCTGTTCATTTATTCAACAAACACTTATTAAATCCTGCCCTGGCAATTGTGGGGATTATTGATACTAAGATACAGCTTCTGTGTTCAAGAAGTTCTCAGCCTAAGATCAAGACAAATATGTAAAGAATTCATGCTAAAATATAGAAATACTTTTCCTGAGAGACCATGCAAACACCGTGAAGAAACTTAATCAATGCGTGTGAGAGATTTCAGTGAAATCTTCACAGAGTAACATACATTTGCTATCAGACTCCAATCTTAGATTTTCCAGCCTCCAAAATTGTGAGCCAAATAAGCTTCTTCTTTTTAAATAAATTACCTAGTCTCAGGTACTCTGTTACAGCAACACAAAACAGACTAAGACACCTAGCATCCTCTAAAACCAGCCATTACTGTTTTTTTTTGTCTATTTGTTGTATGTGTATATGTGTGTTCCTGTGCATGTATGTGTGATTATAAATTCATATATTTCACATATATGATGTGTTTCTACCTGCTGCTCTTATTATTCTTACTGGTAGTTAAGTTGTCCAACTTTGGGCCAATAAGACCCTTCCCAAGTAGGTTCCCACATCCTTTTCATAATCTCTGGTGACTTTCTTTTATTTAGTATAACAACATTTCCCAGGCTCCTCAACTTGTGAATTTCCTGTCCCAGGCTTGCAATCAGTCATTTCTCCAAGAAGCCCATGTGAAATGGGAGCTGAGGATGTGATATTTATTGTTCCTGTGTTGGTCTGTCATTGAAAGTTCTTTTCAGTGAGGTGAGCATCTTATAATTCTGAACTTAAATTTCAATTTGAAAACATGTGTATGTAAATATACCAACACATTTATACTTAGAATTCTAAATTATAACTTTCTGTGTTACTTGTAAGAGAAAGCATATCACACTTTATATGGATACTTCCACTTAGAATTCAGAACCATTGCATGTTTAACCTCTTCTATCTTACAACTGTAGCTCTTTATTTTTTCACCATATCTATTATTAATATTCCAAAGATGATAGAATTATGTTATTACATAAAACATCACCAAAATAAGATGCCAGCGCTATAACCAACAATATGATTACTGAAAATAGTTAAAATATTTTTGTATACAACCCTGTCATTGTCTCCGTATACTTTGTAGTTGTACTGTATGTACATAGTTCTTTGTTACTATAAATTATAAATCTCATTTAGTTTCAATTCTATAGGTAAACATATATTTAATGCTTATAACCAATTTTATGTTGATGTTTCTGTAGTCATATCGGTTGTCTGAAGTTTATTTCCTAATTGATTCCTAAGGAAGGCATCGCATCTTCCTCTAATTCAGTCTTGAGGTCTCTCTCCGGCTATAAACTCTGGCCCTGTCCCGATGTGTCTCCAGGAGAGGCAGTTGTGATATTTGCCATGTGCCTTTCATGAGATATTTCTTTATCCTGGCAGGAAGCCTAATGCCTAAATGTCCAACCTGTGACTAGGTGTCCCTCTCAAAGGAAACTTGTTTATACTGGAAGATGCCCTTGTGGCTCTTGTCTGACCTGTGTCCAGTTTATTCCTACCAAGATAGCCACTCTCTACGAGAGAACTGACCAGGAGGGCAGTTAGGTCCAGGTGTGTTGGTCAGGTGAGACACAGAGAGGCAGCTCAGTAGAACATGTGAAATACCAGAAGCAGTATATTACTTACAGATCTCAGAACAAAGAGGGCAGAATGGGAAGAGGGGAGCTGACTGAGACATATATGCTTAACTAACAGGTGGAGGGAGAGAGAGAGAGAGAGAGAGAGAGAAAACAAGGGACCTGTGGGCCAAAGCTTTATTGGGGTCCAGGGCATTATCCAAGCAGACTTCCCTTGGGGAATCCTAACTGGTGGGTTTAGAGCAAGCAGGCAAGTTTGTGGTGTCACACTGTGATTAAGAGGTGGTCACTGTGGCACATCTGCACAGTCCATGTGGGGTAAGGGGTCAGTAGGGCAAGTCAAGTAGGTTGTGTCCGGCTATCCCATATAGAATTGGTCACCAGGAGGAGATTGTACAAAGCGGATACCTGGGTTTACCATCTTGAGGAACTGGGAAGGAGCTGAGAATTGGAAAATATTGAGGGTGATTAAGCCCTGCTTCTGGTATGAGAAAGTCCAACTTATATTCAAAATGGGTGCCGAGGCAATATAATAAGGATTCACTATAGAAAGGGTATGAGAGCAATATTGTGTGAGGTCTTGCATGTACTGTCAATATGTCTATTGTCTTTTTATGTAAAAACCAATTTGCCTGGATATTAACTCTTTTATTCACATTTTCTTTCTTTCTGGCTGTCTTATGATTAATATTCTGTTGTCTTCTGGCATAAACTGATGCTGAAATTCTGACGACAATCTGATTTTCTTTATCTTACAAGTGGCTGGAACTCAAATAATTTTCTTTTTCTTTAATGCCCAATGGCTTTACCAATACAATAATTTTACTAGAATACATATCAATTTTGGTAAGTCTGGGTTTATTTTCCAGGTAAGCAGTATGTCTTTTAATATGCAGTTTGGAATCTTTTTCTTTCAGGAAATTGTCTAGAATTGTGATTTTATAATTGTTCTGCTTCCTAGTTTTGGTTTTCTTCTTTTAGGGACTTCCATTACATGTATGTTGGAATCTTGATTGACTGGTTTAGGTGTGTCACTTTCTCTCTAACATTTGTAACTACTCTCATTCTTTTTGGTTTTAAATATTTTTCTTTTTTTATCTTCTACAATTTTTAAGGCATTATCTGCTGAGTTCATTCACTCTTGTATACGTCCTAGTTTAGTGTTCATATCTGAAAGGACTTTTTAAAAAAATTTCCTATTCTTCCTGGAGTTTCATCACCTCATTTCTGAGTTTTTTCTAGTTCTGCTTTGTGCTATTATTTCATACCTTGTATCACTTTCTTAAGAATTTTTAGTTTTTAGTTTGTTTTGTTTTTTGTTTTTGAAAATATTTGCTAATAGCTTTCCTCTGTTTTGTGAGCATGGAGTTGTGTATAAGAGTGGTATTCTGCTACTTAATCCTTTTTTTAAAGAGATAATATTGTATGGGATTGATCTTAATTGTTTTATGTTGCTCATTTTATAGAAATCAATTTTTCTTAATTTTTTAGAGATAAGTTTAGTTTAGGATAGCTTTCCTAACTTCTAGAGAACTTCCAAGTAGCTCTGGAACTCTCTTCTGTTATCTTTGTGCAGTATTTAAAGATATGACACTTTGCTTTTTGAGATCTTCTTTGTTGCTCCCCTACCCCACACACACAGCGGCAGTTTTATTTGAATATTCTTTTTCCTTTATTTCTTTTGTCCTTGTCCTGTCACATTTTAATTTTATTTTCACCAATTTCTTCTCAGTGTGGGACTTTTTTACCAGAAGGGAGTTTTGGTTGGTTAGCCATGAGGGTCCCCAGGGCCCCATCTGCTCACCTGTTCAGGCCATTTCAGAGTCACTGTACTCACCCACCACTGGAGTATACCCTTCCCCACACCAGCAGCTGCTCTCAGATTGGTTCACCGAGATTTTCATGAGTATCTTTTGGTTATTTTTGAATTCTGTTTTTTTTTTTTTGGAGACAGCATCTCCCTCTGTCACCTGGGCTAGAGTGCCATGGCATCAGCCTTGCTCGCAGCAACCTCAAACTCCTGGGCTCAAGCAATCCTCCTGCCTCAGCCTCCCAAATAGCTGGGACTACAGGCTCATACCACCATGCTGGCTAATTTTTTTTTCTATTTTTAGTGAAGACGGGGTCTCACTCTTGCTCAGGCTGGTCTCCAATGCCTGACCTCAAGCGATCCTCCTGCCTTGGCCTCCCAGAGCGCTGGGATTACAGGCAGCTGGCCTATTTTTGAATTCTTAAGTCCTAGAGACATTATATCAGCTTCCTTAGCATCTCTTGCATAGGTACTGAAAACACAGATTTTATAGCTGCCTGTAGTTTCACCAACACCCACCCGTATGTGGGTGTTGGTGGGAAATGAACACCACAGCACAAAAAGCAACTGAGATAGCAATCGATGGGACTCCGAAATGTCAGGAAATCATTAACAGTGTCACACCATAAGACTATATTGGACTTAAGGTCGCCCCAAAATCCATGAAGCCATTTTTTAATTATGCACTTTATTTTTATTTTAAAATCAAATTCTTATTTTCAGATCACATTGGAACCAAATTTATAATAGAGTCCTCAAAAATTTTTCTTAGATTATTAAACATCCTACATTTAGCAGTTTCACTAAATGATAGCTGATCTCTTTTTCAGGATTGTTTCCACAATAACTCACAAAGGGCACGACCATTCGCTGTTCTGTGTATCAATGTATGTTCTGACAAAATCTATTCAATCATTAATTATTTTGTATTCTCAACACAAATAATTGCTTTTTGTATTAGAAACGTATCTTTAAGTGAGCTTTTCCCTTTTTTGCACGAATGACACTGTTTCCCAAATTTAAAGCTTGCTAACACTGGGAGGGAGAGGGGGAAGTTGCCATGTAATTGATTTCTACATTTATACCAGTGTTATCCTAATTAAAAAATGTATCATTTTAGTCTTATTTAAAAGAGTTTAGGAATACTGGGAATTCATGGCAAAACCTACCACACCATGCTCTTGTTTATGAGCACCTGATAAGGATTATTAAATTGGATTTTAATTTGAGTCCCTTTCAACCATATACATATACAGGCATTTGCACTATCATGTTGAAACTACAGCATACACAAATCTAGCTCTCACGGGCATATAAGGAGGGTGGAGAACAAAATGAAGAGATGACAACTATGTAGAAATCACACCCCACTGCTCCCTGCTGCTTCCATGGCTGGCAGTCCTATTTAATCAGTTTTCCACCAAACTGGGATATGGCCTCAGAATCTTTCTTAACACCATACTCTAGGCAGTTACTATGAAGCAGAGTTAGCTCAGGAATTCCAATCTATTTGGGGACAGAAAATATACCATTTTGGAGGCTTAGTCTTAGGCTGGCTGTAGCTGGTGGGCGAGGCGTGCCCTGTGGAAGCCTTTTTCAGCTGCAGCGTCTGTGCCCTGGCACCTGCAGGCTTGTTAAAGCAGGCTGGCCTGACATCTCCACTCACTACTCGGAGAGAACACTTGAATGACAGGCACCGAGCCAGCGTTTACCCTGTGGGGCTCGTGACACACACAATGTCTGTCAACACTTCCTATCACTCTCCTGCTTATGCAGACTTTTTATTTTATTTTTCGCCTGATGTATTCATCACCAGACTGCAGACACCTCGTTAATCCATTTAGAACCTATCACCTCTGTTCATCGGCTCATAAACCTATTACCTTGGAGGCGCAGTTCTGAGGGACACAGGTGCCAGACCAGTGCACAAAACCCAATTGAGTTATGTAGCAGGCAGTGAGGGGTTCCTAATCACGATGCTGACTGCATGGGGAATTGCCCGTGTTATGTGGTAGCAGCCACTTTATTAAATATCGATTTAAATCACGGCCTTTAATCAAATCTGATAGAAGACCTTTTTCACCTTCGCCCCTCTTCGGCTCCTCCTCGCCCCCCTCCTTTTCCAATCAGCCGGTCTGGTGACATCCGAGCTGAGGAATGAATAGTTAGTAAGTGGTTCACCAGCAAACCCTTCTCGACAGTAATGAGGCATTTGTGATAATCAAGTGATGAAATGTAAATGGGCAGTAATGAGCACAATTACATCCACTAGGGAACCATCAGCGTGGCTTCTTTCCTCACAGATAGATGAGCTCTTCCCTGTCACTGCCCACTGCTGACTTCACCGGGAGGCAGGGAGGCAGCGTGCCCAGTGCGCAGGGAGGGGCGCGCCCCGGGCTGGGTGGCGAAGCTGAGCACTGGCAGCCAGCAGGGCCTCACAGCCGTCAGCGGGGGAGCAAGGCCGCTTGGCCTTGGCCTTGGGCTAAGGCCACACCCTGGCCTTGATGCTTATCTGCCCCTCCCCCATCCCCGCCCTCCTCTCCCCTTTCCGGGGGGCGGGGGATGCTGGGACTCCCTTCACTGCGCCGCTGGAAAGCCGCCTTCTTGTGCCCATGAGCTCAAGGTGAGCCTGGCCTGTGGGTCACAACGCAAAAACCGTGCGGTGGGACTGGGACCGGCTGGATGGGAGCAGAGACGAAAGCCCCGAAATAGGACACTTGCCAGGAAACACGGACGCCGCCGCTGCTTGTGTCATCTTTGTAGTCAAGCAACGAAGAGCGGAGAAAGACGCGGGCGTTTCCAGGAAACCGGGCGGCTCAGCACATCTGTGACCGCTCGCCCCAGAGTTAACACAATCTGGCCTTGCACCGCAGGACGTATTTACAGCAAACCCGGAATGGTCTACCAGTTGCAGGCCAACTCAGGGTGTGGAAAATGTTTTCTGATTTTAAACATTTTAAAATAACTGAAGAGAAAAATAGTCTGCCCTCGATACGGGAAATATGTCATTAAGGTGTTTTAAGAAGACGTATAAATGAACTACTGGTTCACTAATGTGATTATAATCGTGCATATATAGTCATATTGCAAATTATATATATTCCTTACAAATAACTTTACTAAGTAAGTGAATTAAGTGTGGATGTATAGATGCAAGGAATCAGAGTTAACAATATGAAAACTGACTTTAATGACTTTGCATCAACTAAGAGTCCACTTTACCATTTTATGTTAGAAGTTTCCAAACCTACAAGAAGTTAATATTTTTTAAGATTATATTTGCACTTTTGTGGTAGAAACTGCCATTTCTCTTCTATTTTGTTCTTTGAATTTTCCATCATTAAATGGAAAGCCAGAATTGGTAAATTATAATAAAATATTAGGCCAAATTCTGTTAATAGAACAGTCTATTAAGTTTATATGGCTATTGGTCAATATTAAGAAATACATCTGTGGTTTAATAATATTCACTTGCCAAAAGACAATTTGACAAGTTTTGAACTGTTTTTTTTCAATTTTCCAAATGATTATTTTCAGTATTACTTTTTCTTGGATTATTCATTTCAAACAATGTTCAATTTGTGGAACTCTAAGGTTCACGGGTGGTGTCTTCTTCATATTCTTGAATGTAATTTAGAAAGTTCAACAAAATGACTCATGCAGAGAAATTGACAAATTGACTTTTGGTGAATTGATGATCATTTGGCTTATCACTTATTCAGTAAATAACTTTTGGGCAAGCTGACTTTTGTTCAATTGGCTTTCAAAAATTCGAATGCACTTAGCCAGAGTGATTGTTGATAAATGCCAATCCGACCTAATTAAAAAAAATGCTATCTACTAGTTTAGTATAAGAAGGTGATATCTCAAATCATGACCCTGTGTCACTGTAAGAACCTCAATCTCTCAACTCAGGTGTATATCTGAAATTTACCGAGGCAGTTATATATGTAAGAAATAAAAATTCAAAAATTTAGTATGGTTGAAAACATCCTTTATATGACTGGCCTCGCCTATTCTAGCAACCTTGCTTCTTTCAACTCTACAACTTGTTGTTTGTCCTCTGAGTGATGAAATGTAGTAGTTCCCTGCAGACACCACGCAATTTCACACCGTCATCATGCCTTTGTTTAAGCAGGTCTTTCTGTCCTAAGGATTTGTTTTATGCCCTTATTTGCCTTCTTTTTCTTCATTAATGTTCCACGTACACATCCCTTCCTCTTTGAGAAGGCTTACCAAGTTCCCAAGACTGCATTATTAATATTTTTGTTTTCTCAGCTTCAATTGCTTTATTAGTTTCTTAGTCTTAGATAGCATATTTTATTCATAGTAAAATCCTCAGGGTCAAACGGCCAAAGATCAATTTTTAGGTTTGTATCTGTCCCATGTAGTTTATTGCCTGGGGCATAGTAGTTTCTCAATAAATGTTTATTAACTAGAAATGGAAAGGTTTTAATCCACCTCCCTGACTTAATGAGTACTCAAAGTTAAAGCCTAATTGCATCTTAGCTTTGTCTTTTTATTTCTTATGTTCTACCTCTTTCTCCTAAAAAAAAGCAGGGCCAGAAAATATCCAGTAAATCAAAAGTTCCATGAGGATGTGTGGTCGTGAAGCCTTAAAAACAATTCTCTCTCCTTTTCTCTGGTAGAATAAAACCCAATCTTCCCAGTATGATTGTTTTCCTGAGCATCTGACATAAGCAAGTTCTGGCTCTATCAGTTAAACAATGCTTTATTTATAGCTTTTTTTTTTCTTTCAAAAACTGTTTGCATTTATACAGGACATAAAACTTGCATGAAATGACAACACAAGGATAGCTGACCTACTTAGGAGAACAAGCTGTTTTAAACAATATGAAACTACGCACTTGAATTTAAAAGTGCATGATTATAAATCCTTTTAGATATATTAATGGAAATAGATAGTCCATTTAGCAAAAAAGGGTGACTACTTGGTAACATTTTTAGCTTAGTTTAAAATCCAATAATAGGTGTTATTCTAATTCAGATTGCCTTTGCCCACAATTCATTCTGATCAAGAGGGCTAGAAGATGCCAGTGTTAAGCTATTGCTTTTGTTCATTTTTCGTGACTTTCCTTCACACTGACTTTTTAGTATTATTCACTAGTGCTTAGCAGCTGAACTATAAGAAGAAAAAATTGAAACAATCCATTCAATTCCATTAATTTGGGGCTGGGAGGAAAAGACATATAGTAAGAAAAAGTTGGCAGAATTAGATGAAAATTTGAAAATTATAATTTTCAGGCACACCTTTATTTTGAGCTGCCTGTATTATATGTAATTCTGAAGTATGTCTAATTTTAAATGTACACATATCATTTTATCATTTTTTTCATTTATTATTTTGTAAAAAGCTGTTAATAGTTAGCCTAAAGGCCACACTTAAGCTATCACCCTAAAAAAATATAAAGAAGCTCATTTGAGTTTTTTAGAAATAACATCGGTCTATTACATAGGGCACCTATCAACAATACATTTCACTTTTAACCTATCACATAACCCATCCTGCAGTTATTCATGGATGCGTTTAGAGGAGGTTATTTTCCCCCAACAAAAATGGGCCATTTTTCCCTGTTTAGCAAAATCTGGAACACAGATCATTATAGTGCTTTTGGCAGCTAATTTGAACATCAGTGACTCAACTTTGAGAAGAATCTTTTTTCTGCCCTAAAGAATCTCCGAGTTTTCAGACTCCAGTAATTGAAAAATCCCCAAACACTCTCTCACAGAGGAGATACACATTACTGCAGGAACAGTCTACAAATTGTAAAGTATTCAATTTACATCCCCAGCACCTCAGGGCAGTTCTGAAGAATTTATATCTTTGGGAACCTTTGAACTAACAAAAGATAACATTTCACAGTAAAGTCTACTTGCATAAAAGTTTCTAACTCCCTTCTTTCCTTTTACAAAGGAACTACTTCCTTCACTTGCAATTCTGCCTAGAAAGAGGAAATATTCACTAAGATGCAACCTTAAAAAAGGTTGGACAGAAACTAAAAGAAAGAAAAGAAATAATAATAATATTAAAATTCAGAAACATCTTTTCTGTCAAAAGATGATGCCTGAATTCGTTAATCATTCCTGAGCCACTGTCATAACTCTTAGTTTTAAAATGACAAGACATAGAAGAGTTTTATTTTTATGATTGCACTTCCAATTTGAGAAGAAAATAATAAAGGGGTGGGTTTTTATTGGATTCTTATTGCTTTTATAGGTGTATTAAAAGAAGTCAACCACTTGTCAAAACATTCAGATTAACAAATAAAAACTCTTCTCCTTGTTAATTACCACATACATTTCCACAGCCAATGAACCTCAAATGATTCATTTAATTAAAAAAATATGGCTGTATAGTATTTGCTTCTCCTTATTTTCTGGCTTTTGTAAATGAAGCACTAAGAAATTTGCAATGTATTAAATTGGATCTATATTTTCTAGGTAGGAAATGATCTTTCTCTGCCCCTTCCTCTGGCTTTTTGATCAAAGATGATTTCTGGTGGAGTAATTACTAATCTTCTGACATCTGTGTCTCAGGCCAATTTTAGCATTTGGATTGAACATAGTAAAAGCCAAGAAAAACTCTATGAGACCCTTTCTCAAATCTTTAATTAGCATATTCATCACCAGTACTATGGTAATAATAATGAAACATTTTAAATGAAATAATTTGGGAAGCTTTTTTTTTTTAGGTTAAAACTAGATCAATGTTTCTGTTAACTAATAACCTAGGAATCAACAGTCTCATAAAACTGGTTTATTCAGCCTAGAAAATTAGGCAATCCATCATGACTGATTTGCTCACATTTCCCCCTGCAAATAAGTGAGATGGAAACTTTAAAACCAATAAGATAATGCACTTTACCAATTCAGCTGAGAGAGATGGATAAACTAAGATGCCACTGGCATCAGTTACGAAAAATCTGTCATGTTTCCAATTATTTGAGCAGATTTTTGTATCCCAATTTGCTGCCAGCCTGGCTGTATCTAGCCCCCTCCTCCTGTTTTCTCAAACCAAATCATCAGGTCTTAAATCAGAACAAGCTCATCATATCATCCTATGAAAGGCCATCAGGGGATAAAGGACACCAGATGTTATATGAGTTTTCTTTTAGGCTTTCATTTCAGCCTTCCTGCAGTCCCCATGCTGCTTTTTACTTGTCAGAAACTAAAATGTGCTTTGATAGATAACAACCCTATTTTCTTCACTGGCTGAGCTTAGAGAATACCATTAAGTATTGATATCTAGGGTGCTTAACTAGGGAATGCAATCACAGCAGTCCCAAAATTGGGGTTCTGTTGCATTATTTTACATGCCAAGATTTTTGAAAAACTCCAAATTAATTTTGTTTTCCTGAGGAAAAAAAAAATCATAGTTTTAGTTGTGAGAGTTGAAAGAAAGGAGAACCAAGGCAGGCCCTTGTCTGTCTCTCTGCTTCTTCCTGCAGATCTTAGCACACATCCAGGAGTCCAAATAACCCTGGGAATCTGTGCAGAGGTGAATTTTTGAAATGGAAGTATGGCCCCAGCCTGCCAAAGCAAATTATTAAACTGCTCTGTATTTAAAGAGCTTAGCATTTGTATACCTTTGGTTTTATTAACAAAGAAGGACAGAAACAAAAGAGGTCTTCCATAATCTATAGAATCTTAAAGGCAGTCTCATTGTGTTTACTGATGATAACAGTTCATTGACACATGGCAAACTGGAACATCTTGATTCACCTATGAGGGTGATTCAAAGTCAGCCACTGGTGACGTCTGACTTACAAGAATATAGCCACATTATGTGATTTGATTCCAGAGACAAATTCACTCTCCCCTGGCTTCCAATAAAACTCTTTTTTAAAAAAGACTTTCATAGCCATTGCAGTATATGTGCTGCAAAGGGATTATGCACCCATCCTACTTGTGGCTGGCATATGCTCTGCCTGAGAGGCAGACAGCTAAAAGTTACAGTGAGTGAGAAGAGGTGTTTACCTACAGTGGCCTTAGGTCATCCAGGTGGAGAAAAACATTGAATCATGTTTTATGGGAAATATCACCATCCTCAACTAGAGGTGGTTCCTTCCTCTCCCCCAGGGAATATTTGGCAACGTCTGGAGTCATTTTTGATTGTCATAATTGGGAGATCAAGGGAGAGGAGTGTATTTCTGGCAATTAGTGGGTAGAGGCCAGGGATGCTGCTAAGCATCCTACAAAACACAGGACAGCCCTCCACAAAAATTATTCAGCCCCAAATGCCAAAATTGAGAAACCCTGGTATAAACAATGAAAATGGTAAAATGAGCACTGATGTCAAATGCTGGGAGAGTGAGAGTGGGGAGGAGGCGCCCGGATCTGCGGCACCATCTGTTCAGAGAAAACCGGAAGGTGAGCAAATGTGGGAGTCCACTCGTGTGATTCACGAAGGTGCAACAGGATTGAACCTAAAGAAACTTCCAGGGCTCGTCTACACCGTTTATAACCTTCTGTGCCTAGTGGCCAGAAATTATTAAAAATTATCCAGTACTATTAAGCTGTATGATAAAAAGATACCCTGCTGCTCAGATTAAACTCTGCAATGGCCCGTGACCCAGATACCACCAAATGGCACTTGGTGGCTAGATAAATGTTCGTTTAATGAAGAAAAGAATAATTGATTTTTAATTGAATGAATAAACAAATGAGCTATTTCTGGATGTCCACACTTGGAGAGGTTTACGGACTCTTCCCTAGTCACTAAGCCCAGCAGGACTGGTTTAATGACTCATACCTTAGAGATTTTACAGGGTGGATGTAGACCTCAGAGCTTCCAATAGGCACAGAAGCAGCTGGTTCACCTGTCTTGTCTTGACTCCATTAAATTAATTCTCCACATTGCAGCCAGAGCTTCGTATCTACAGTATAAATCTCATCATGCCATATCTCTGCCTAAAAGTATTCATCACAGCCACATTCCTAGATGCTAAAATTCAGTTATTTAATATCCTCTTTCATGGTTCTCTACTTCCCATCACCTGTTTTATGCTCTGATAACTTCCAGCTCACATGTGTTGTTTCATCCCTCCATATATTTCCCCATACTATTCTGCTGGCCTTCAATAATAATTTAATAACCACCATTTACTCTTCTGGTCAACTCCCACTGATCCTCCCGTGAGATATCATCTCCTCCAGGGAGCATCCATGGAAACCTTCGTGTTTAGACCAATACAGTCTTTTCCTGATCTCTTATAGCATCCTGGACCATTGTTAACTTGTTGACATTATGGCCATTCCATTTCACTAACGTTGGGTGACGATGAAGGAGAGAAGTAAATGGGATGTTGAGCCTAGCCTCACCTCAAATACAGAAACTTTGCTTTTACCTGTTTTAAAATTGATTACCCAAGTGAACATTTCATTTAAAGAAAGTTCTCTGTAGCAACATCAACAAGAACACCAAAAACCGTTGCAAACCCATTGTCATCTGATACTGAAATTATCTGCCTGTGACACTTTTATAAAGTCTTTGAAGCCATGCGCCAAACATAATGCTTAGAAACAAAAGGTAGTTGTTGAACTGAATAGATTTCAGCCACAATAAACATTGAACAAATGGTAGGCAATGGTAATAATAATATTTTTCATGATAAATATTTATAATTCAATGTTTTTATATTTGGCACCTTCACTAAATAACACTCATCTATGTATATGTGTGTGTTAACTTTTTCTAAATGTAGATTTAATATTTATATATGTACACATATTTATACTGATATGTACACATATAATCTTCCTATGAAAAACTTCTTTATCTGAAATTGTAAAAAGTAAGATGCTGTATCTTCAAATCCTATGTTCCTTATTTGCATTTACTTAAGGAATTTCATAATTTACTACAAAGCCACATTCTGAAAAGTGGTTTGTAAGAGTGTTGCACATGAGAATTCAGCGTAATTATCCATTGTCATCAGAATAGACGTGAAGGGTTATAAGAAGTTCTTTTTGTCATGAAGCCCATGCTGATCCTATATCACATGGGGATCAATCTGCAAATCAGTCATAGTCAGGGGAGAGGAGACTTATTGATTGTACAACCTGAGCAGCTCTAAATATGCAAGTATCACCACTAGAAATGAAGACCATGGCTTGAAGGCAACCTGGGACCATCATTCAAACAATTTGAGTGGATTTTCATAAAGGGAATCTGAGACTACAGCAGGTTAATACATGGCAAAGTAGGCTACGGCTCAAATTATGAAAGACTGACAAGCAATTTATAAGTTAAATCATAAATATACAAAATCCAGGACCTTGTGTTTTAAAAAACAAAAATGTATGACTGTCTAAGCAAGAGAGCCTGGACAAGAATTTCTGAGAGATCAGAACTCATCATCCTAAAATAGAATTCAGGGAAAAATTAAATGGATTTTTAAAAATCAGTTAACATAATGTATTACTTATTAAATTCTTTCATGGAGCAAATAGAAGACTAATTTCTCTGGAGCCATTCATGCCCCCAAAAGTTATAATTAAAGACACAAATTGAATGATTTTAATAATGATGAACGTTCACCTTTTTAGTGCTTAGGTATGGTAATATGATAGTCACAGAAGGACTCCATCTTCCGTTTTCATTTAACTTTCTGTCCTGGGATTTATAAGGGCACTTTTCCTCATTTATTTATTTATGGACATTAAAGTACCAGGAGCTGAGTGGCTGTTTTTTAAAGATACAACTAGTCTCAACTACTCAGAAAAGCATAGCAGGGTTTCGAGACTGTGGGATTGCTGAATTTCCCAGTGCGCACATCTATGAGTGTTTACCTCTTCATATCTTTCCAGTTGTACAGGGTCTTGCCAAGAACAAGGATTTGCACGTATGTTGGCGCACTGCCTCTGTTGTTTCCTTTTTCGCGGAACACAATTAGTGATCATTGATGCCTTCAACACTCATAATGTAAAAGTGAAATAAAAAATATTCTTAAAAGATGGAGGAAAAACACAATATTAAAACTTGATGGAAAATAAGCAACCTCTGCAAGCTGGTTGGTCAGAATATTTGTATTTTTGTATCATTTAGGAAAATCCTATTATGGCTTTAGCTACAGACACATCCCTGGTGTGCAAGATAGAGGCAGTTCATAAAACACGCAGCATTTTCAGCCAGAAAATAGGGCAACCTATTGCTTTCTGTCGATGGCTGTCACACCCCAGTCTCCATCAATAGAACATAATCTCATTGCAGCAGCAATACTTGGTATCGATGAAACACCAGTTTTCCAGGTTTGTGTGACCACTCTTACCTAAAAGACAAAAAGATTTTGTGTTTTTGCAATGACCAGTGTCTTCAGAGCAGCTTTATGAAGCAAGGGAGTAAAACAAAGAGGTATGGTAGTTAAACACAGGTACTTGGAGAATTTGGAGAATTCTACCTCCTTTTTTTCCTTTCTGTTCAATCCCTCTCTTTCTTGCAGAAACTGTCAAATCTCCAAATGCCATTACAAAACAATTTGAGTCACAGTGTCAGCTATATAATGAATCCCCCCATCATTGGATGCCAAATTAGATGACTGTTTCCAGAATGCCTTCTCGCTACTAGAGTAGGGAGATCTATGTGCATTTGACAATTGATCAGAATAATGCCCCAGAAGAATGGGCCAGATGCCAAGTTCCAAAGGCCTGCATGCATCTAATACTAGGTAGGCCACACACCCTATTTAGCCAGTCTTTTGCCATGCAAAATAAAATAAATTTTGCAGTGCTGATATCACAATGATTAAAATATAATCAGCTAATGAGATTACAATAGCTGATTGTGAACAAGACCAATTGTGTTAATTGGAAGCTCCTGAATGGCAATTTTAGCTGCTGCTGAGTTTTGAAATATAATCAGTTTTACTATTTTTATCTGATTTCTTAATGAAGCTTGCTCTGAGCAATTGTTCTATGTGTTCTTTAGCAAACAGTGTGTGTCATAGCTGCTGACATTAATCTTGATTACTTTAGTTAAAATAAATAGTTATACTTGGGTGGCTTTCAGAAAATACATCATAGTAGATGTAATGCTGGAAAGCAAAGGACTTTTTGGGTTTTGTTGCTGTTGTTGTTGTTCTTGTTGTTTGACTACATTTTATTTGCTGCCTTCCAACCATGAAAATTTTCTTTGGTGTTACCAGATCTTTCCCAGAGTCTTGTTGCATGAATCAAGCAGAGCTACTATTTGCTGTTTTGTAATATTCCTCCATCAGTGAGGAATAAAGATAAGATTTGCACTGAGGAGAAGGTAACTGATATGAAATGTATCTTATGCACCAGACCAGGAGACAATAAAAAAAAAGAAAGAAAAGAAATGTTGAAATATTTAGGGAGAGTCCCTGTCCACAGGCTTTTGTGTTGGCAGCACACAGATGATACCATCAATACCAACTACCAACATTAATGGCTGAGGCTGCAAGAGAGTGAGCACTCAAGTTATTTGTTTTCACAGTGGATTAATATACATTGGATGGCTCCTCCAAGCTTTTTAAGTGCATTGGGAGACTGCCATGCCACATAGTGGGTTATAAAAGACTGGAAATGCTAAGGGAAAATAAAGTTTGGGGAAACCAAAAATGCCATTTACACAAGCTAAAGCAACATCTTTCATGCTGTTGATTTTTTTATTCACAATCTTTCAACATACGCAATTAGGATTGTATATTTAGATTATTTAATGCTTGTGAGCAAAGATTAAATGGAGTTTTACAGGAACGTGTGAGGGTAAAAGCTTTTAGAATCCCATTGAACATCTAAAATGAGATAATATATATTAAAACATCACGAAACAGAGTTTTTTAAATTAAGTGATTACACAAGCAGAAGTGTTGTACCAGTTCCCTCATCCACATGAACACTTAAAAACTTTTTTATCGAGTTACAACACTCTGTGCAGGTAGATACATAAATTGCACAAATCTTAAGTGTACAACTCAATGCATTTTCACATATATATATACATACATATAATTACTACCAAGATTGAGATCAAGAGCTAGAATGTTTCTAGTATTCTGGGTTCATTTTATAATTATTTTATCTAGGTTGGTGTTTATTTTTGTCTGTATATCTATGCTTATAAAATAAATTAATAAATGATGCCATTTCTTGTGTGGTCCTTAGCTCGTTTAATATTGAGGCTCTGCGAGGCTCATACATTAGAGGTTTCTAAGCTCTTCTTTCCTACTGTTTGGAAACAGTGTGCATAAGTTATGGACTATCTCTTTCTTGAAAGTTTGATAAATAGTCTCCAGGAATGCCATCTGGGCCCATCTATTCTGTTGTTCTATATTTCCATGGTCATTTATAGTTATTGATTTTACTAAAAAATTGTCAATTTCATCTAATTTTCAAATTACTGTATATATTTATAGTTCAAAGAATTCTCATATTTATTTGCTTTTATAAAGCTTCCTGTTTTGATATAACTTCAAACTTATGGAGAAGTTGCAAAAATCAGAAAAGGAACTCTCCTGTACCTTTCACTATTCACTGTTTATTTGCACTTTGCCTTACCATTCTCTCTCACTCTCTCTAATGTCTCTAAATAAAAACATAAATAGATAGATAGACAGACAGATAGTTTTACTTAACTGATTAAAAGTAAGTTAAAGATATCATATCCCTTTATTCCTAAATACTTCAGTCTGCATTTCCTGAGACTAAAGAATGGTCTTTGACATTACCACATTACAGTTATCAATATCAGTAAATTTAGCAATCATAAAATACTATTGTTTAATTTACAGTCCATTTTCAAATTTTATCAGTGATCCCAATAGTGTCCTTTATATAACTTTTTTTTTTTTTACTAGTTCAAGATCAAGGCCACAATTATGCATTTAGCTTAGCAATGTCTCTTTAATCAACTTTAACCTGGAATAGTTCCTCTGTCTTTGTGTTTCTTGTTTATTTTGTAGAATGCAGCTCAGTTTGGGTTCGTCTGATGTTTCCTCATAATTCAATTCAGATTATGCTTTCTTAGAAGAAATATCACAAAAATGATGTTCCTTTTCGGTTTATTTTATTAGAAAGTACAAGCTGTCAGTTAGCCCAAATATTAGCGATGTAATATTTGGAAACTGAATTAATGTGGAGTCCACTAGTTCTCTATTTTGTAGAGTTAACAGTCCCTCTGTGATTAATAAGTAAGTTATTGTGAGATACTATGAGGCTATGCAAGCATCTTGTTTCTTATTAAATTTTCACCATGAGTTTTATTTTTGATTGCTAATTTTATAACCACACGTTGTATATTTATTAGTGAGAATTCCACTAGAGGAAAGAGATTTTCCTTCTCTACTGATTATTTATTTACTTATATTCATATGGGTTTATAGGTTTTTATATAATTAGTTATAATGTATTACTATCATAATTTATTTTGATGTTCAAATTATCCCAGGTTTGACTAGTTGGGACTTGCTGTGCTCCAAATGTATTCCCCCAAAATTCATGTGTTAGAAACATAATCTCTGATGCAACAGTGTTGAGAAATGGGGCCTTTTGGGAAATGTTTGGGCCAAGACCCTCATGAACTCATTAGTGCTATTATAAAAGGGCTTGACAGAGGGGGTTTGGTCCTTTTCACTCTTCCATCCTCTCCACCATGTGAGGACACAGCTTCCCTCTTATCTGGAGGACGCCATCCTTGAGGCAGAGACTGGTTGTCTCATAAGATGTCGAAACCTGCCAGTGCCTTGATCTTGGACTTCCCAGCTTCCAGAACTGTGAGAAATAATTTTCTGGTCTTTATAAATTACCTAGTCTGTGGTATTCTGTTGTAGCAACACAAAGAGACTAAGACAGGACTCTTTCATGTCCGCTTCTTTGTCCTTTGAGCACTCTCTGTAGCATAGTTCTTTGAGCACTATCTTACTTTCTGGTAAGACAATAATTTCTAGCCTTCTCTTACATTTATTATTCCCAACACTTCCCCTTTTAAAAAAAATAAGCCTTTGAAGCATTCGTATACAGTTGCTATTACCAAGAGGAGAGGAGTGGTTATGTGCTGTGATTTTTGTAATAATAGGAAAGGTGTTAATCTCTGAATTCTTTCTCCTCTTGTAGACTGAACTTTCACACAGAAACTACAATCCCTGAATGAACACAATCTCCAAAAGCACGGGAACCATGTCTGTTATATTTACCAACATACACCTCCAACTAGCACAACAAAGAAATCTGTATTGAACGAATGAATGAGAAGCCATAGAAGAAGAAAAAGTGAGGAACAGTGGACTCAATTATTGCCCCAATCACTCCTCTATTACTGGTAAAGTCCTTCTGTCTCATTGCCAAAGATTTGTTCATTAACTTCAGTGATCCTATTTATTAATATATTTTCTCTCTTGGATCCCGTATTTTGAAAGAGTTGTCTAACAAGGTAACTGCGTGTGCAATGATCTTATGAAGTTTACCAACTATCACAAGTTGATGGCTACAAATAGATCCTCCACAATACCGTTCATTCAAATGTCAATGCCGCCGCTTACTGCGAGAATTAAGAATATGTCAGAATTTCATTTTAAAATAGTATTAGAAAGAGACAATGGGAAAGTAATAGGAGCACATGGATGTTGCATGTGCAGTAGTTTCTAAATGCATGTGGTTTCCCTCCTTTGATTTAGGGATTTATAAGGATAATTTGAAGTGTGAAATGTTACTGGTAAGTTTGTTATCCTAAAACTGTGTTATTGCATTTGACACTCTATCAATGTACACGGTTGCCTTTCTTGCCATTAGTCTCCCCTCAGCCTGTGTTCTTGAAATTTCCTCCGATAGAAGACTTCATCGTTCATGGAGGCCCTTAGAATTTACAGAGGGGTTTAAAAAATAAAGGAATATAGAAAAAATTTCATAAATATTGGGCAGAAAAATCTAACTAATGCTCCATTCTTTCTGAAATACTTTATTTTTTTTTTCTACACCTCCTCCCACCCCTGCGTATGCATTGTCTTTAGACTCCTTGAGGACTCAATGCAATCCCCCATCAGCCCACTCAGCTGCCCTCAGTGTTCCAGTCAGAACTTAATGGGTTAAGCACTACCAACCAATCCTTTCCTCTTTTATTTATTTGCATGTTTTAAGATCATTGACTCTATATTTATGTTGTTCCAAAAATATAGCTACATAGTGAAACGATCTGAATTATGTTCTCCTCCAAAGCAAGTATCAAATTATAAAATACTATATTGAAGGTGAAGTTGTTTTCCTTCCCACAAAATGCCAGGAGTTTAATGAGAATTCACAAATGTCCTTAGCATTTCTCAAGTAGAAATAATACAAAATTGCAGCTCTGATTTCAGTTGGTGGGAGAACAGTATTAGTAGCTCCTTGCAATGAGAGAGTGTCATGTTTCATGTGTCAAAATGCATTTTAAAATGCAGCTATCTGTTTAGGAGTTGTTACAGTTATGGAAAATATAGTTTTTCTATTCTCCAATAAAGAAAAAATTGTTTAAAAAAATCAGAGACCCGATCAATTATTTATTTAAGTAAAATTATTATCCAGGGATGATGCATTGTTCAATTGCATTTTGTAAGATCTCTTCACATAACTTTATTTATTTATTTATTTATTTATTTATTTATTTATTTATTTATTTATTTCAGAGTATTACAGGGGTACAGACGTTTAGGTTACATGTATTGCCTTTACTCTGCCCGAGTCAGAGCTTCAAGCATGCCCATCTCCCAGAGAATGTGCTATGCACCCCTTAGGTGTGAATTCACCCATCCCCTCCTCCCCCCTCCCACCTGCCCGACACCTAATGAATGTTACTTCCATTCAGCTTGATACACATATCTTTTTATTTTAATAATGATACCTAAGTATGAGCTGTTCTTACTTATGTAGTAAAATGTCTCTAGTTTAAGAACTACAATAAAATAATGTAAGTTGTATTTCTGCATTTAGATATGAACTTTGTATTACTCATTGATCAGAATAAAGAGGTTGTTAGGTCTACCTGTTGATATTTTTCATGTTTTGTAGAAAGTCATGTATTTCTGAATTTAGCCTCCTGGAATATGCTGTCTTTGTGTGTACTTACACACACATGCATAATACTTGAATATTTAGAGTTATTTGCATTTATATATAAATGAACACATATACAGAAACCAAAATATTTTTTCAATGGAAGTAACGAGGTTTTTTCAATTGGATGTTAACAATGTATTTTGAAAAAAAAAGGCTAAAGTTAGCTCAAGGATGAGTTGAGTTGCTATGTGAGGGCAAGACAAAAAATAGTCTGCTGCTGCGTTATTGCTGCACTCAGTGGCAGCCATGAAAGACAGATAGGGGAAATGCTCTACAGAAGGAAAACTTCACGCACTACATTTTGGCATCTTTCTTGCATGGAAAGGGAGCTGACCTATTGTACAGTCATATATGGACTCATCGGACATTGCCAATGATTTGATTGATTGGTCAGGGACCTTTAAGGATCAATATTAGACAATTTAAGATAAGAGGTTCTGGGCTAGGGGAATGTGGATAAACCTATAGGCATAGGCTAAAAGTGTGATGACTTTTATATTGCATGTTGACATTTACCAGTAGACAGTCACCAAGGAAGAGGCAGTAAACAACTAGTAGACAGAGTGGCTCAGCCAGTTGACAACAGTCATCCTCTGTCACTGGCTACCTCAGTGCTGGCCCTTTGGGTGCACGAACAGAGTAACCATGGTGGCAGAAATGGAAGCCACGCATAAATCCAATAGCATCATCTCCCATTCATCAAAGCTGATCTTGTTATTGCTGCTTCCAAATGCCCAACCTTCCTACCGAACCCCCAATATAGCATCATACCTCCAGGAGATTAATTAGCCACTTGGTTGTGAGTTGATTAGTTTGACCATTTCCTCCCTGGAAGGAGCAGCAATTTATCTTGATGGAAATTTATATATATTACAGACATGAGTTTGCCTGTCCAGCCTGCAGAGATTCAGCCAGCCCCCCTATCTTATGGATTACAGAGTATTTGGTCCACTGACATGGATCCTGTGCAACATAATATCAGACCAAGGGACACACTTCAGCAAAGCAGATGCAGCAATGGGCACATCACACACCACCCCTTCCAGAAGCTGCCAGCATGGTAGACTTAATGGAATAGCTTTTAGAGGTAATCCTAAGGTACAGCTTAGAGATGACAACTAGAAAGGATGAGGTGTCATCCTCCAGTTCAGTATGCTTCCCAAATCAACAGCCATGATATGATATTATGTCCTGATTTGTTAAAATACAGTCTAAAAAATTGAGTATGGAAGTAGGGGTAGCTTCACTTCCAATGACCCACTTAGGCAATTTGTGCTTCTCTTTTCCACAGTCTTGGGCTCTGTGAGGTTAAAAGTCTTGGTTCCTGGAGAAGAAATGCTCTTGCTAGGGGAAGCATCAAGAATCTCATAAACTTTAAACTGTGATTGTCACCCACTCACTTCAGAATCCCTCAGCCAACAGATCAGGAGGCAAGGCAAGGAGTCTTCACCCCCCCAGGGGAGATTTACTCTTATCATCAGGGCGCAGTAGGTCTGCTGCTTCAAGATGATGGCAAGGAAGAATATGTCAGTCCCCAGATAATCCACTGGTTTGACTCTTGATATGCCCTTGCTCGATTTAGACAGAAAATGGGCATGTGTACCAGCCACAGCCTAAACACATGGTGACCAATGGCTCAGAGCCCTCAAGGATGAGGATGTGGGTAACCCCAGCAGGTAAATCTGTACATTAGCACGAGTCCTCTCCAAAACTGGGAGGAATCTAAAATAGATAGTAGAGATTGGAGACAATGAATATCAATTATAATCTGTGGACCTGATGTAGAGCCAGAGCTAAAGTTTTCCCATTTACTTTACCCATGTTAGTTTCCTCAAGAAAGGGAACAGTTAGAATCCTGAAAGAACAGTTGTCACATGTGGTGATCTTATCAAGTGAAGCAAGTGATCTTCTCCGTAGGAAGCTTGCTTAACAGAAAGGCCTTTTTTTCTGCCATTCTGGGTTGTTTTGAACATGCATGTGGACAGCTGAATGGTAGCCCTTGTCCTATCCCTTGGAACCTGTGAACATTACTGTGATGGTAAATTTTATGTGTTCACTTGGAGAGTGTTTTTGGATGAGATTTACATTTAAATCCGTGAACTCAGAGTAAAGCAGAGTGCCCTCCATAATGTGGGTGGGCCTCACTCTAACTAGTTGAAGGCTTGACTAGAACGAAAGATTGATCTTCCCCAAGAAAGAGGGAATTCTCCAGCAGACTGCCTTCAGACTTTATCTGCAGCTTTGGCTCTTCTACAGCAGATTGCCTTCAGACTGGGACTAGAACATTGGCTTTCCTATGTATAAATACATCCTGTTGGTTCTGTTTCTCTGGAGAACCTGACCAATACAATTACATGATATGGCAAAGGAATGAACATCATCAACTTCTATGGCAAATGGTATGATTAAGTTAAAGATTTTGAGCAGATGCATTTATCCTGGATTATCTCAGTGGGTCCTAAATCCAATGGCAAGTGTCCTAATAAGGGTGACACAGAGGGAGATTTAACAGAAGAGGAGGAAGCAAGATGACCACAAATTAGAGTGATGCAGCCACACGTCAAGGAATGCCGACAGACATCAGAAACTGCAAGAGGCAACAGAACTGGGAGAGAATAAATTTCTGTCTCATTAAGCCACCCTAAGCTGTCACAGAAATGTGGCTTACACTTCAAAATGTAGTAGTATTTATTCTTAGAAATCTTTAATTATCAAATGCAGCATCTTTCTTCCAGAGAGCACACAAGCCCTGGGTCGCTGGTTTGGGATAAATTGTAATAACAGTAGCCACACTGCTCCTGAAACCACCACACCTCTAAAAAACCAAGGCTCACTCTCCTAGACTTCTTCCTCCACTGCAGTGACACAGGGAATTCTCTTTCAGGGCTCCCACTGACCCTCTTTGAAAGTGGACCTCTGGCAAGGCTACTCAAATGCATTCCACATGTTTAGGTCTCAAAACTGTAGTAACTGATGGGATCTAGTTCTTTCTCTTGACATCAAATTAAGAAGTGGTTGGAGCTACCCTGCTTAGAACCACTTGCCAAAAATATTACAGTGCAAGGGCTTGACCAGCTGAAACAACTTTATACTTACCGCATAGTCGTTCTTACGTTGTGATCTCTGGGCTAGCAGCATTAGTATCACTTGGCAACTTGTTAGAGATGCAAAAATTCCAGGCACCACCCCAGAGCTGCTAAGTCCGAAACTCCAGAGTTGGGAGTCCAGCACGTTGTGTTTTAACAAGTTTCCAGGTGATTTTCTGATAATATTTTCTCATGATATTCTGGCTTAGGTGGTTTTTGAATAGTTCTCATAACAAATTCACATTTGGATGCTAACTTCCTCAGCTTCTTATAAACTGAACTATCACAACAGAAAATGTTCCTTCTTTGGTAGGAATAGTTTTAAGCAGAAAAAGAAAAGCTAGGGGCATCAGAGATACATGGTAAATAAGTAACTGCAATTTACCTGTTTTAATACAGGTGACTGCATTATCTATTTTACAGATTTGGCTAGAATTCATTTTTACATTCTAAGTAGATACTGAGAAAAGCCTAGCTAGCTGAGTATCTGTTTCTATAACACTCTCCTTCAACATGTCTTTCTCTAAACTTTGTTATTCAAAATTCAAGAAAAATAATTACTTTTATAATGTAAAAAACATTTATATACCAGTGTAGTCATTTGGACTTAGGTAGTCCTGCTTCAGATCAGAGTTCAACAACTCACTAGTCTACTAATCTCAGGCAAGCTACTTACTATGATTCAGTCTCTGGAAATATTAAAATGGAGCTAATATCTACCTTATTGGGTTGCTGTGATTCTGAAAGAAAATCATGAATACAAAGAATATGACAGGGTATGTGGCACATAATAAGCATGCACTAAATAGTAGGTATTGTTTATTTTATTCATCAAACAGCCTCTCTTTTTCTTTCTGCATGGTCTGTATTTCCTCTTAAAGATTGAAATACCTTCTACTTTCTCCCTCGTTATTGCCAAATGCAGAGAATGTAAATATATGAGATTGCTGGGGAGACTTGGCAGTCTTTTCATATTTACTTGGTCTGTTAGATGTAAATCCAATTTGGGTATATCTCACTAAGAATATGATTTGTTATCTAAGTCTGTGCCAATGGATCAGATCTGCTTAAAGTGCTTCTATTACATCTGGGTGTATTACAGATGATTTACTTAATTTACCTTTGCTTTGGATCTCATTTTTGTCTGTTTATTTGTTTGGTGTTGTGACTGTGGTTGTTAAAATTTTCCTCATTACATGTCTATCAGAGTGGTTCCTTTTGTGAACCTTGGATGTACAAAACTCCATGTACTAAGCTCAAGAATTTACTGAGGTGATCAAAGTTAAACTATTAATACCCTAGAAAAAGCCAAATGAACAGAGTAACATAACATAAATATAATCTGTGATTAATATATTAGGAAAGGATTGCAAAAAAGACAATAAATATATGCATTAAAATACTTGGAAACAGAGAATGGAAATTAGCTCTTCATTGATGACACATAAGAGGAAGTGGATTTATAGTATAGCCTCAAAGCAATAGGCTGAATTCCCTGGTAGATTGGCTTATTGAAAGATTAATATTTTAGTGAATGAAATTAATGTAAGGAAAATTATACAGTAAGTGGGAGAGTTTTGAATTCAGTTCTACTTCCTGGTAAAGTCCCTGACTACATCCAGGGACATCATATGATACAATTTTATAAGAGAGAAAAGATACCATTGTCACTTGCAGACCTTTGAAAAATAGAATAAATTCATCTTTCTGAGGTCTTTGTGTAAAAAATGAATGTAGAGAATTTTGTTTATATTAATTATAATTATAGATGTGGCTAAAGCATGCAAACTTTATTTAAACCATCCTATTAGTGACATGGCAGTCCAACTTGAACATGTCATTGCCAAGATCTAAGGCAGTTTAAGCATAATCATTTCTGGGAAAATGGAGATCACTCAATACACCTTATTCAAGAACCTTTGATCACTTCCTATTTACTGCAGAATGAACAATGAAGTCCAAGTACACTGATTTAGTACTCTAGTGCTTTCACAACCTGTCACCATCCATTCATTCACTGTATATGTCCTAAGTGCCTACTATGTGCCAGACACTAGTCTAATTAGAGAATATAGCAGCAATTTTTTAAAAAGACAAAAATTCACGCCGTTGAGGAATTACTTTTTACTAACCCTTCTTCCCCTAAAGATCGCTGGCTCCTAGAGGACCATACTAACTTTAATTCTTCTTTGTGTCCATCTATAGCTTCCAATATGGTGGTCCATACAGAGTGGACCCTCAGCAGTTTTTTTAAATAAATGAATTAAATAGATATTATAAAAGTATAGAATCTTGGAGCTAGAAAGAACCTCAGAGCCCTGGTCCCATATGTCATTGTACAAGGCCTCCACTGTAAAATACCTTTGGGAAATAGAGCATAAGATTCCTCTTCTCCTGGAGATTCATTAATGCATACTCACTTATCAAAGATCCTTAGAATTCCTACCATCAAGAAATTCCTAGTATATCATAAACTAATTTTATCACAGAACTATTTTGGGGGATAACACTTATCCTTTAATGTCTTATCATATATTTTATTAAATATTGATATAAATGCGTTTTACATTTAATCCTAAAACAAATACTTCCCATTAAATAGTCATTAGAGTTTTAATAGTAACACCTTGTCAAATTCCTTGGTACATTTGAAATTTGTATAAAAATGGTAATATGTTATTTGGTGATTTTTATGGATGAGAAATGGACTACATATCACTCCTTTTCTGCTTCCATTACTAACTGACGATTCTGCTTGACTTAAGACTACGCAAGGAAGTAGTCACGGGGCGGTGTCATAGCGCCACCTTTTTTTCATTTGTTCTTTGGTTCAAGAGTTTGATCAGCTTCTTCTTGACAAGTCTGTTTTATATAGGAAGAACTCAGTCTTCTCTTTGTGGAACCATGTTATGTGGTATTTCATCACCTCCCCAACGTAACCTTTAACTTATGATGGATCAAGTGCTTATAAAGCAAAGCAGATTTAACACTTCTCGGATTACAAATGCAGAACTATAAATGTAAAACAGCAAGTATGCAGAAACTTTATGTCATAATTAGGAACGGAAAGCAAAGCCTTTATAAGCCAATTCTCAATCATCTACAATTCCTTCAAAGCAGATATCTGGAGCCTGGCTTGGCAAAGCATTTTTCTAGCCAAATGATTATCAATATACACCTGCACTGTTAAAAGATAGCTTCCCTAAATAGCCCATTTTCTTCTCCCTTTCCATTTGGTACACCAGATGTTTTGGCTTTTTATTTGTTGAAGAGTGCATGGAGTTCCCATATGTCCTTTTAAAAAAATCATAGCTTTTAAAAATAAAACTGTCTTCCTAAATAGCAGTGGGCCATAGATAAAGACCAACATGTGTTGTAACTCAGAATATCTGTTGCTGTGGTTACATTTTATGATTTATTTGTAAAGTACCTAACAATAGACACTATTTTTGATTTTCTCTTTAACTTTAAAGGAAAGGTGGGTTATTTCAGTTTTCTTAATTTTGTAAAAAAATGGGGTACTTGTGGAAGTTAAAAAAGTTGACTTTGTTCAATCAACTGGTCAATGATAAAGCTGAAGTTAGAACTCCAAAATCTCTTGTCTTCTACTACATCCATTTCACTCCACCGTAGACAGTACAGGTCTCAACTCACTACACCTCCCGTTTCTTAGCCTCACCCGTCTGTTACATCTGAATATACAATTACTTTAAGCATGTTTATATCACTCAATAAACTAATCTCCTTTTATTCAGCTGAAGGGTTTCTTGTATGAGAAGGGTTTTTTGTTCAGGTTTCAACAGGTCCCCTCTTCCAAAATTTAGTTCCTCCTCCAGGAGTAATATGGATCTTTAGGGACTTTGGTTAATTCTAGTTCCATATAGTTCCCTTATCAGGAAAATAAAGACAGCTAACAAAAAAATGAATAAATATTTCTAATCATGATAAACCTCGTTAAGAACCATCTGGTTATAAGTCAAGGAATAAAACCTGGGCACACAGAGGAATCATGGTCCCTAGTATGTAACTATTATGAGTGCATGTGTGCGCATGCTGAACGCCAAAGCTGGAGCTAACCAGTTCCTTTATCGCCATGGAACTGCTGTGCCTACTATGGGTATGAGCAATTCTACTTCCAACTCTTTGATTAATATTACTCCATGACCTCAAATGCTATCTGTAGGAAAACAGCCTGTTGCATGGCCAAAGTGATGCCATCTTGAAGCAAAGCCACCCTGACGACCAATGTTTGACTCCTGCATACCAAGGGGTCCCACAGCATAGATAACCCCTTACAAAGAAACAATGCCAATAACATAGATAACCACTCATAAGGATGTTTATCTAACTTCCTTAGTGATCACAAGTTTTACAAGAAAATCTGAGGTGTGACCAGCTACACAGGTTTTACCAAAACAGCTTGCTATATAAAGGATATTTTCTGGAGAGCAGGTGTGGAGATCCACCGTCTTGTGGCCACCCAACACATGGCTTCTGTTCCTAAGTCCCTATTAAGTATTTCTTCCTGAGAAACTGGATTTTTCAGCCTCTTTCTTCAGCCTCTCAGCTTCCTCAGCCTTTAGGGGTATGTTTGCACAGACCTGCTCATCACAGAACACACCTTTAAGGCCTCAGTATCACTGCCACTGGTACCATGTGAACTTCACAAATCTAGCAAGAAGAACATATTTCTATTTCACCTAAACTTCCACGGTATTTTATCTTTACCTCACCCAGAGCTTTTATATCAAATTAGAATTATTCATTTATAACTCCCCTCTTATGCAAGTATGCGATTAATTTCCTAGAAACACAATCCAAATATCATAAGGCATCCTTTGACTCTCAAAGTATCTAACACTGTGCTTTACATGTGGTTGAAGTTTAATATTTAATTGTTAGAAAAGAAGGATGTCCACTGTTACCATCCTACCATTTTTAAAAAATTAATATTTGGATGTACTAGCTAATGCAATTAGATAAGGGGAAGAAAAATGGGAAAGTAGAGGCAAAACTATTGTTATTATCATTCAGATAATTTTATCTACATAGAATACCCAATGGAAGTATCCGAAAAATTGGGAAAAAAAGAGAGACAATCCAATAAGGTTAATAAAAAGTTAATTTGAAAAATCAATAGCCTTCCTATAACAAAACCAACAGTTAGAAATATTATGGAGGAAAAAGTTCAATTTATAATAGCAGTGAAAATATCAAGTTCCTTGATATAAGTTCAACACAATGTGCAATTTCTATGAAGCTTTATAATTTTACTAGAGAACACTTAAAAATTGGAATAACTAAAATGACGATCTCATTTTAGGAAGTAAGACTAGATTATAACACAAATGATTCTCTCTAAATTAATCTATGCATGTAACTAAACTGTCATTGAAAATAATGAAATCATTATTCTGGGACTATGTTAGCTAATTCTAAAATAAATATAAAAAATGAACATAGGAAATGTTCAGGGAGATTCTGTGAGAAAAAGATATAATGATGGTCATTGTCAATCTGATAGAAGAAAATTTATGTCTCTTCGTGATTTCTGTATTTTAATCTTGAAGTGGTTGGGTGAGGACCTCCTGAGATCCCCTTAAGAGAAACCTAGAAAGAGACCATGTATGTCTCTGTCATATGACTCTACAGAGTAGGAAAGGATTCTGACCCTTTGAAAAAATGTCCTCTTTCCTTTTCTCTTTTATTAGAAATATAACAGATTATCTTCAAAGCCATATTCACTAACTTTGACAGGGTTCACTATAGAGTGGGGTGAGCTCATTCATCCACTTCTGGGAACATATAGGCTTAGGGCACAGAGGGCTGTAGTGTAGGGTTGCCTAGCCTAGTGCTGATAACAATTCATGCTCTCCTAGCCTTTATAATTGATCAAGCACTAAACAAAACATTAAGCATTAAAACAAACAACCACTTCTTATTAATAAGGGAAGTAATTGTCCCTTTTTGCACTTAGAATAAATGTTCACTCCTCTGACATTCACCTTCTACCACCCAGTATTCATGTATCAGTGCGAGCAAATGTGGGGGGTGTATGTGTATGATAATATTTTTCTGTAATCACATTCATGCAATCATATTCATGCAACTAACTCACTGATTTTTGCTATCATAAATCTTTCCACTTATTCCAAACTTCAAAAAAATAAAAAAGAGATCCTTTCCTGCCTTTGAAGTTTTTACTGTGACATTGTTCAACTATAATTATGTCATGCTACAGTATACCGTATCATCTTGTGCTATATGATACCAATCTGGGACTTGGCTGATGAGTTGAATTATTTCCCTTGTTCAATTAGTTTGAAATTTTCTAATCCAAGATTAGTTAATTAATCTTTTCAGACTTTCATTCTAATCACAACTCCACTCTAGGAATCAAGATATCATACGATCATAAGCAGACTTTAAAACATTCTCAACATGACATGTATACAGTTAAATCCTCATCCATAAATGGATTTTCAGCAAGCCCAAATTTTTCAGGGTTGTTTATGAATTTTGCCACTCTAAATAAATATAATCAATGGCATTCTCAATTATTAAGTTCATTTTGTTATTAAATAAAAAGATTTGCCTTCACTCCTGAGTTGATTTTTATTAATTCATAGTTTACTATTTTTATAATTACCACTGGCTTTTAAAAGAATTAGAGTTCATGATGACTGGGAAAAGCTATAATATAAAACATGCTGGGAAAAAAAAAAGAACAAGTACTTTGGATTTACTTAAGTAATTCAAACAATGTCATGTATTAATTTGAATTGATTTTAATCATTTTTCATCATAAGAAATTTGTTCACTATACTTTGTGTGTGGGTAAGGACAACTTCAAGCTTGTATGAACAAGTGCATAGTGTTTCTAATGACCTTGAATTTCACCTTTTAAATGTGTTCTTAAATACTATTTATTTCTGTTCATATTTTACCCCTGTATGATTAAAATGTGTCCTTAAATATCATTTTTTTCTGTCCATATTTTACCCCCATATGGTTAAAAGTGCCCCAATAAAAAATTCCTGTGAGTTAGTTTGAACAAAGAATAGGAACATTTTTCTCTCACTGACTCATTATTTTTAAAGCCTGCTATTAGTTTCACGCGTTGCATACCGCTTCCTATGTGCTGAGGTAAAAGTACCATTTCATACCACCTGTGGTGTGGGCATCTCACAAGTTGCTCCCCTCAAGTGCTAATTCAACACAAAGAGCTTCCCTTTATTTATTTCTCATTTTTAAGCACCTCTATGAGTGAGCCCTGTGTGCATTACATATTTTATTATTACAGTCTTCCCAACAATCCTATGAATTTAGGAGCATTTATCCCATTTTACTGATGAAGAAACTGAGGTCCAGAGAAGTGTATGTGTTCCCCCAAGGTCAAGCAGGTGATTAAACCAAAGTCTGTCTCATTCTAAAATCAAGAATTTGTTCTTCCCAGTACACTACTTGCCAAGAATTGCAATCCTGATTGAATTGCATTTCCACAAGCATGGTATATGAGGAGTTGTCTAGTTTTGAGTATGGATTAATATTTAGACTTCTTACAGACCACAGTTCTAATCAGTACAAAACAAATTTTCCCTGACACTTCTAACCACCACAAGACGAGACCTAAGACGGTAGTTCAAAAACAAAACCTTTGTCTCCACGGAATTGCAGTCAGATGAGCTGTGCTCTGATTTCCTCAGTTCATATAGCAGATTCCAATTCCTACTCTGAATGGAGGGGCTGAAGTTTTTTCAAGGTTGCTGTCATTTGGAATTCTAGGTCGTACAGCACTACAAACTTGCACCACTTAGCAGCCACCTTCTAGCCAGTACCTCTGGCATACTGTATATTAATAGAATATTGATATAGCAAAAATACTGTTGTGGGATTCATCATTTGGTAAATCCTCCACCGTCTGCAGTTTTACAGAGCCATTTAATTAGCAATTTTACGACCTCCTCTCCCCTCATTAAATTAATTAATAATTAAGTTCAAATATAGGCATCTTTAATGTCATAATTATATTTCAGTTTTATGGTCACTGGAGTTTAGCTCATTAGGGGAGACACTCATAAACCATAACCCTGTTTAGTGGCTGAAGCACGTCTAAGTCACTGGGCTGATTCCAGTTGATATTTTAATTTCTTTATTTCTTTAGTAGCAACTGCCATTTTGTGGAGAGAAATTTCAGTCCTTGTCCTCTGTGAGCATAAAATAACAATCATAGTAACAACATCAACAAATGCAATACAAAACATGTATCATGTGATTCTGAGAGTCTCATTGACTTTTATGATGTCTCCCTGGAATATTTTTGAAACATTAGCCCTCACTAGGCTTTCTGATTGGATCAAATTCTCCCACCTTAACACTTGGCATTAAGCACAAAGTAACCATGTCAAAGACTGGTGAGTGATGTAGTCTCATTGACTGTATGATTTACTAAGTCAGTAATGGCATTTCACACAATATGGTAAGCTCTACATTACTTTAGATGGAGTGGATTTATTTCAGTCATTATCACTGATTAAACCAGCTCAGTTGAAGAGGCAAAACAAAACTTGCCTTTGAAATTGTTCTTATTTAATTTTGTTCGCCTTCACATAACCCAGGACAGTGCTAATTATTCCTTGATGGAGCTCATATTTCTAATGTAATTCATATGTAAATTCTAATTTAATTCATATGGGAATGTTTGTGTTCCCTGCTTCCTCTCAGGCAAGAACACAAACACAGAATTAAAACTGCTTGGAAATGAAAACTTTATGTTGCCTTTTCTGACCTGGCTTTGATTTGCTTTGCTTTGTTGTTCCTATAATAGAGCTTAATCACTTTTGAAGGTTAAGATTCTAAACTGTAGTTTAGGGGATAAAAACTATCTTTGCACCTTTAAAGAATGTGGAGATATTTTGAAGGTGCAAATTGCATTCTTGCACGCTAACAAAAGTTTTACCATTTAAGCCTTTACTCAAGTTTTCTCTGGAAGAAGATATTGTTAAGAATCTTTAAGAATGCTAAAATCACAGTTTTTGTAAATTATGTTAAAGAAAAATATACTAATCATTCTGCTATATTGCTGACAACCGTTTGTCATGAAGATGAAATAAGAATGAAGCAGATCTCAAATTAAAGATCCTTTTTTAAAAATAGTGGAGGGTTATTATGAGTTTGAATACTCTGTAGCATTGTAACTGGCATCTTTGAAGATTCATAATCTAAGCCATGTTATGTTAAAAAATGCAGCAGGCTAAAGAAGTTATGCATGTAAAAAATATTAGATTGCTCCAAGGTCAAGAGCAGGTTGCAAAACTATAGGGTGTTCTATTTAAAATCCACAGTAAACTGCCAGTGTCAGATAAGGCAAACAGAAAACGCCCAGGTAACAGGCACTTCTTAAGGAACTGAGTGAGAAAATAAAGTAGCTAAGAATTGGAAATGGTTTTGTGGTAGGGAGCAGGGCTTGTGAGGATCTGACAATTATTTCACCTGTCCTTGAGGGATGCTCCAAGGCCAGAGACTTACAAAGGCTCTTTGCACTTTGCCAATCTGGCTTTTTTTAATTCTGCTCGATGTGTGTGTGTGCATAAGTGTGCTATTATCACTCTTGGTGAGATTGAGCCATGCTGTCATGCCTGAGAAATATTTCTATCTTCTATTTCAGACAGTATTTACAAACATAAGGTTAGGTCACCAATACAACTAAGTAAAAACAGGTAAATATCTAAGATGAAGGACCTAAGATTAAAAGGAAAACTTAAGTCACACCTAGATCTATTCTCCAACCTAATCAGGGCATCTTGGACTCTTTTTTAAAGTGAAAAAAGTTGATTCTTTTTTCTTTGCTCTCTCTTATGACTCATCCACTAGAGGTTGCTTTTTAAGATATAAGCCCAAGGAAGCTGTGATATCTCAGCTAAGTAACACTTACAAGCTGTGCAATGGCCGTAGACAAATACTAGGACTTGTTTGCATGTTGGTAACTGATCATATTTGCACTGCAGTCAGAAAGGACCTTTCCAGTCTACCATCCTCACATAGACTGACTTTGTAATATCTAGGACATAATTACACTTGCATTAAATATGCACACACACATACACACACATCATGCCAACATTAGAGCTGTCCGAAACTATTTTCAATAATTGATTTGCCGTTTAATTGAACAGCATGACTGACTAACATAGCTCATTACTTTACTCATTAGTTAATTATCGAAGAAAGTAGGACAAGTCAATAAAATGGAAGGCTGTAAATTCCAATACTAATTAGCACCATTTCCTTAGAGACATATTTAAGGGCAGATTGGCTACCTGAATGTCCTAGGACCTTGTAGATGGAGAAGAAGGAGAGATGCACCATAAATCTAGATTACTGGAAAGGAAGAGGAGTAGACAGTAAGTAGACATATACACTTGTACTTAGCTACTACTAACTCCGCTATCTGAAATGAAACACATAACTGGCTAGGAAATTAGGAGGATCTTTCATTTAGTATCCTTTGAAAGCAACTTGCAAAACAAACCTGCATGTCTTTCTCTTTTAAAGTAATGTTTCCCACTGTGGTTTGCACATTCAACTTGTGGATGTTATCAAAGTAAATGGCATTTATATGTAGATTTCTTATAGGCAGATTCCATCATTAATATAACCTATTAGAAGGAGAAGTGCATTTCCAAGCTAGCAAATCATTCTTTTTGACTTACAAGAAAAAATGTAGCCTTTTATGCTTATTCAATCCACATTAACCTCATGTGAACAAGAGCTGTTACTATGTATCTATCATCCAATGAGACACACACACACACACACACACACACACTCTCTTAGATTTTTATCTAACTTTCTCATTACATAGAACTGGATTCAAAGCCCCCTTGCATCAGTGCTAGTTACATGCCCTCAGAAAAATCTTGCATCTGTTGGAACTCAGTCTTGTCTTTTCTGTATAGTGGAAACAATAGCACCTACTTTTCACAGCTGCTGAGAAGCTAGAGAGAAATAATACATGGTTTTTATTGCACAGTATCTGCCACAGTGCCTAGCACAGTTCTTACTCCTTTCTAGAAAAAATTCCCCTAGCCAGCCTAGATGAGGTTATCAGATGGCCTAGAAAAATGGACGACTCATTCACAACAGAAAAGTCTTTGAAAAACAAGGGATTCTGGCCACGGAAATATTTTTTTAAATGGTTGCAGCTTATGGGCCTGCTTATGCCTACTTTTGAGGTGTAAAGATGATGTGCTATGGACTATGGCCGCAGTGAGCTCAGTAAGTGGGGAAGGGCTGTCCTCTACCGGGCCACTATGAAGATAATTTTTGGCAGAGCATTTCCAGTAAGAGATGACCAATTAATCTCGCATTGACCTTGATCACTTTTGCCTTCAGCCTCCCAAAACTCGCTCATTTTGTTTGTGCTGTGGTGAGACCAAACCTAATAGGGTACTCACTTTCACACTGATTTTATATTTATTTCAATGAAGCTATAAATAAAGAAACTTCAGCACTTGTATAGTCTGAAATTCTCCCCAAGTATGGTCAAATACACATGCACAGCATAGATACAGCTATTATAAACCATTTTAAAAACATAAATAATTAAATGAAGTGGCGATACTCAAAGATATATAGTGAAAGGCAAAACTATGATTGAATTTTACCTTTCCCAATGTTCATTGTTCTTTTCATAATCGTACATGTCATAGTCATAGAATATTATACCTAGAAGGCTATCCAAGATTGTCAGATCCAACTCTCTTGGTTCAGAAAAGAAAATGAAGTATCTAAGAGATGAAGGAAGTATTGCAACCCTTATGACTAGATGTTTTCGCCGTTTGGTCTGGATCCTGGGTCTCTTTATCTCATGTTCCAGTGGCGAGGTCCTAGTCCACCTCCTCCTGTCCTAGGAACTTGCCTCTTCGTAGTTATCTCGGTCTAGTCTTCTTTCTCATTTGCTTTACCCTGCTTTTTCCACGTCACAGCTTTATAGAAGGCTCGGACTCCATTTTTCAGGGCAGTGCTGGATCCAAGAGTGGGGAGGAGAAGTCTTTGTCTCTTAAGTAAAGAGCTGCAGGTCCTTAGAACTTGCCTCTGTGGGTTGATAACAGCTTACTTTGGGGTGAATATTGGTGTTCATAAATCAGACTTTCTAGTTTGTGCAAGGATATATGGTGGGTGGGAAAAGCTGAAAGACAGCTCTCAAGCCTCCTCTCTACTTGTAAACCTACACGTTGTGCTCTTCTCGAATTATCTGTGCGTTAGGTTTCCAGCCTTATATGGCGCCCCCACCTTGTCCCTATAGCTTCTTGTGGTCTTACCCTGTCAAATTCCTCACATTCACAAATGCTCCGTGTGCCTTCACTTCTCAGTGCCTGTGTTCACGCCGGGTCTTCTACCCTGAAATGCTCTTTCCTTCCGTCTCTGCTGGTCAAAAACCCTGTTCAGCTGGATAAGGCACATCCAGCCACAATAAAGCATTTCATGATCCTCTAGGAGGAATCAGCTAATCAACTCTTGATCTTAGAAAGCATTTTGTTCATTTTGAAGTCTACATTCCATATTAGTTCACTTGGCCTTCTTCCCTACTAGATCTTGTAATCCCGGTAGGCATTTTATTCTTTGTTTACATGGACACCTAGAACAGAATCTGGTATAGAATTTGGCACAACTTGACAAATATTAATTGAATGAGTGAATAAATAAATAATAAAAATGAGTGAAATGGAATAGGTATTTTGAAGCTTTTTGGTTTTTAAAAAAAACTATTTAATTTTTTCAAACTATAATAATAATACTCTATAGTAAGATAGCTATGGATTTTGTCATATTTAGAGGCATTTTTCCCCAGGATTACATTATCATATTTTGAAATATAATTCTTTAGTATGTACATTAAAATATCTTGATTTCAATTTCCTAAGATTTATTATTAAAAACAAATTAGAGAAAGAGCACTTTAAATAAATTTAGTAATAAACCTAAAGTTAAATATAAAGGAAAATTGCATCTTGTTTTTCTTCGACGTATTATAGTTATGTTTGGCATTATTCTCAAACCACAAGCAATGATTTCTTTTTTCAAACACGTTTTATAAGTACAGTATTAAGCCAACCTCTTCTAAGGATTATGCAGGGAGTTTTTATCAGCATTTTTGAGAATCAGGCCTCAGGTGCTAATAAATGAGGGCTGAAATTTAAAGGGGAAAATGTGGTGGGACAGTATAATGAAAAGCTCCTGGTTAAAATAGTAAAAAAATAAAACAAAACTCCAGTGGTTTTAGTAAAAGCATTTGAAAATAATTACACACCCTTGTATGCACATTTGGAAATTATGTGCATTTCAGAAAAAAATGATTAAATGACCCATACCAAATAAAATCAGCCTGGGAGAAGCTAAAGTGAACTGCATTTCTACTCTTAAATGCTCTTTTTAATGCATGAATGCAACAGCAAGGTACCTTAGTATTTATTTGAAAAACAACCACCAATTGAAGAAGCAAGACATTCCAAAATTTAAATTCTCCGCCCACGTGAATTGGCACTGTAAAATCTGTCCAGAATCCCAGAGAGGAAAAAGAAAAGAAAAGTGACAAAATGTTCCACAGTCATTGAAAATCTCTTTACGTGGAAGAAATTATGTAATGGCACATCACATAGGGAGCTACAAACAAAATGATTACTATAATAATATAAATGTTGCTTGAAATATAAATCTAAAATTAAAGGCTTTTATTAAAATTATTTTCTAAGTTACATAAAGCGACTGATTTAAAAGTGAAAAATAGATTAATAAATTGATGTCATGAAACAATTATTTGCCTGTTTACTTCCACCAAATTAACTAAACTTAAGCATTTTAGCAGATAAGTTATGGATTTAATAGGACAAATATTTCAACCCAAATAAGAGAATTTATAAAAAGAGTAACATTTGAAGACATATAGTGAAGAAGGTCCGTTAGTTGAGTATGTAGATATTTGCTTTACTTGAGAATGTTTCTAGAGTAGAAAAATTGAAAACTCACTATAAAGACAAAAGGGAGGTCTACATAGAATTCAGCAAATAATTGCCTAAAATTTTCAAATAATTTGTGTTAATTGGATAGCTTTCCTACTTGCATAAATTTGGCTTTGTGAATTTTAACCTTATTTAAGAAAATAAAAAAACATTTTGTTTCCATAAGGTCTTTCACTAAAAATTCTAATTCTTATTATGTTGCATTATTTTTATTAAAAATATGGAAGTCTACTCAGTGAGCATAAAAATTGTATTTGGAACATATTTTCAGAGCTTCACATGCAATAAAATACACTTATTAAGTCTAAACCCCTTATCACCTTCCATTTTTTCCCTAAATTCTTTAAGTTTCTGAACAAACTTCTCTTTATTACTTTTTGGGGAAAGGTCAAAGAAGGATAGGTTGAAGGAGCTAAATTAAGACAAATCTCTAAGGAAAAGAGGAATTAGTTTTATTCTTCCATTTGATTATCATAACTAACATTTTCAGAGCAAAGATGAGGTTACAAGTATGATAACATATCACTTTGATTTTTGTTTTCATTTTTTATTGTGGGAAAATATATGTAACATAAAATTTCCCATTTTGACCATTTTAAGTGTACAGTTCAATGGCATAAATTAAATTCACATTGTTGTGCAACCATCACCACTATCCAGTCCCAGAACTTTTTAATCAAAATTCTCTGCCTATTAACCAGTAACTAGCCATTTTTTTTCTTCTCCCAGCCACTGGGAACCTCAAATCTACTTTCAGTCTCTATGAATTTGCATATTCTAGATATTTCCTTTAAGTAGAATCATACAATATTTGTTCTTTTGTGTCTGGCTTATTTTACTTAGCATAATTTTTTCAAGGTTTATCCATGTTGTAACATGAATCAGAATTTCATTCCTTTTTAAGGCTGAATATTCCATTGTATGCATACAGTACTTTTTTTTTTCATTTGACAAGATGATTTTTAATTTTGTGACTGCACAAAGTGGCTTGAAAGACAGCTAAAATAAAAGTGATTCCATGTCATTTAAATGTCTAAAATATTTAATAAAATCACCAAATATTCTTTAACACACAAATATACAAACACAAGGACTAGTTAACCAAAGTAAATCAACATTGATTTTTAGATATAGCTATGACATTCAAGTTGTAATTTTAAGGGAGCAAACCCTTTCCTCTTTTCTAAATCACTGTAAAGGCTTTTTCGTATTTCCCATGATTAATGTACCCCCGTAATATTCTGAAATAAAAAAAAATTGTTGAATAATGAAGAATATATCTGGTCTTTGTCCCTGGTTTCTGGCACAGAGTTTCAAAAACCGTAGAATTTCCTGAGTTTGTGTGCTAAATTTTGTCCCCCCAAAATTCATACGTTGAAGTCCTAACCCCAAGACCTCAGAATGTGACTGCCTTCGGATATAGGATCTTTCAAAAGGTAATTAAGTTAAATTAGGTCATTAGGGTGGGCCCTAATCCAATATGACTTGTGTCCTTGTAACAAGAGGAGATTAGGACACAGACACACAGAGAGGGAAGACCAAATAAAGCCACAGGGAGAAAATAGACATCTGAAGCCAGGGAGAGAGGACTCAGAAGAAACCAACCTTGCCAAAGTCTTGTTCTTGGACTTCTAGCCAACAGAACTGTGAGAAAATAAATTTCTGTTAAGTAAAAATAAAAAAAAAAATCATATAGTACATTTTGTTTATCCATGCATCTGTTGATGTACACTTGGGTTGTTTCCACCTTTTGGCTATTGTGAATAATGCTGCAATGAACATGGAGTATGAGTATCTGTTTGAATCTTTGCTTTCAGTTCTTTAGAATCTATACCTAAGAGTGGAATTTCTAGGTTATGTGATACTTGTATGTCTAGCTTTTGAAGAAATCGCCAAATTGTTTTCCACACTGGCTGCACCTCTTTACATTCCCAACAGCAATGTAAGAGGGTTCTAATTCCCCTACCTCTGCCCTAACACTTATTATTTTCTCATTTTTGTTTTGTTTTGTTTTTTATTTTAACTATCCTATCACATATGAAATCGTATCATGTTGTGGTTTTCATTTGTACTTCCCTAATAACTAATGACGTTGAGCATGCTTTCATAAGCTTATTGGCCATTTTGTGTATTTGGAGAAATGTCAGTTCAAGTCCTTTGTCCATTTTTAATGGAGTTTTTTGTCTTTTTGTTTATAAATAGTAGGAGTCCTGTATGTATTCTGCATATTAAACTCTTATCATATATAGATTTGCAAATATTTTCCATCATTCCATAGGTTGTCTTTTCACTTTCTTGATAATGTCCTCTTATTTTGTAGCAAAATACCTTGTTCATCCAAGTTATTTAATCCTCTCCTTTTGCAAAGTAGTGTTTGATATAATTACTTACTTTTTAAGGAATCCTTCATTTCAGTTCAATTGAACAGGTAGTTATTAAATGCATTTGTACTACGAGGTGCGAATACAAAGATTTTTTAAGAAGGACGTAGTCCCTGCCCTCAAGGAACTTAGAATCTTGAAATGTCATAGATTGATAAACAGATAATTTGTTTGACATAAACAATAATAAGCAAAGTGGTTTCTGTAGTGCAGTTAATGTTTGCAGAAAGTGGCCTAAACCTGTAAGTATCAAATATTGGCACTAGATTCACAGAAAGAGCGTGAGTGGGAAATTGAAATAAGTAAATACCACCTTTGCCATGTAATGGTTCTTTAAACTTGGTCAAGTTCACCAAAACTTGAGGTACTCTAATTTCCTCACATGTAAAATTGGGGTACTGATTCCTATTTTTACCTTCTGCGATTATTGTGTAAGATCAAAAGAGATGACAGATGTGAAAACACTTTGGGATTTAAAGGTGCTATGCAAATCAAAGGCCTATTATTACTATGTATTCTTGTGCACCAATTATTCTGCATCATAATAGTTGGTAATAATCATTAAGGGTTATCATTAGAAATATAGACATGTCTGTGAGCTTATGTGCCATCTTTGTGTTTGTGTACATAGTGCACCTGTATACTTGGGTACATTAGAATGTGCATTTACTTTATTTTCCAGACAAACTATGCACTTCTCTTCTAGTAAATGCTATTAAACTGCTGGCTTTCATTCTCCACAGGCTTTTTCACCAGTGTAGGACTCAGACATTTCCACAGCAGCTGGCATAAAAGATGCAGGCTGGAATTGTTCTGGTCGAGTCTGAGCGGTCCTCTTTTAGAAACTGGGCCCTCAGGCCTCAATAGCCCTTAATCAGCTGTAACTGGAGTGAAGCTGTCAGCCCCTGCTTGTTCTCTGTCAGCTTTAGTACCATTTAGAGCATCCATGATAAATGTACAGTACAAATTTAACAGTCGACCTGTGAGAAAGAAAAACCAAACGTCTCTCAAGCACTGGAAGAAAGTTCTTTAGACATGTCATGAAAAATCCATGGGCTAAAAGCTCTATGATTGACAAAGCAGAAGTTGGTGACATGGAAACAGATACATTGGAAAATACAGTCATCTTGGTACACTGAGGGGCTTTAGAAAATGTACAAATATATAGAAAAAAGGAAAGAGAAGGAAAGAAAAAGGCATGGTTGGGATAGGCATAGGTGACAAAGAGAAAAGATGAAACACCAAGAGCAGGTCCCTCTCATTTTCTCCTTGAGTTGGAAGAAGAAGAAAATTCCAGGGCATGTTCTCCAGCCATTCCCAAAGGTGGAAAGTGTGTGGTCTGAGTGAAGAGAACCCTGACGATGATTTGGAAGTGCTGAATTGCACCTGAGTTACCACTTCATTACTTACTGCCCATGTGAAACCAAGAGAAGTTGAGAAGGCAAAACAATGTTTTTAAACCTCAACTTTGTCATCTATAAAACAAAGACAAGAATAATTGTGACCTTCACGGTTCTTGTGAAAATGAAATAAAATAACATACGGACTTCATAAACTGTAAAGCATTCTATAAAATTTGACTAAGTTAATGTCATGCCAAATAATTTGCTAGTATCCTGAAAGGCTCATCATAAATCCACTGAAAAGGAAGAATTCATTATTCTAAGCACACTAATACTAAGCATGGGCTTAAGTTGGCTTGCTTAAAGAGAATGTTCCATTCACACTTATATTCTCTTCCAGAAAGCGTAGTCAAATGCAGTCAGCCATGTTTTTGCTATCACAATTACTCTCAGTCTATGCTTTATAATCAGTTGGTTGCATCTTGGAATGAAAAGAGTGGACATTTTTAAACCTCTAAAGCAGGTTTTCCAAAAGTATATTCCATGGAATACTATTCATGTGAAATAAAAGTTTCCATGGTCAAATAAATAAATTTGATAAATGTAACACATTGTCTCCCTAATGAAAATTTACAATACATTTTAGCATATCAAAGGCCCCAAGAAGTCCAGCAGTAAAAAAGCCCACTTAACATTTTAGTTATTCCCCAGTTTGATTTGTGCATCTTAAAATCACTGGTAACAGGTCTGGAACTTGCAGTTTGTGAGGTAGAAGTGGCCAAGTCAAATAGATCTCAGTTCCAATCCTGGCTTGTTTGCTTATTAGCTCTGTGACTTTAGCAAGTTGCTAAACATCTCTGTTTCCGCTTCCTCATTTTTCAAATATGGATAACAATAGCTATTTCAAAGGCTATCTCTTAATAAGATAATACATGTAATACGATTAACACAAGTGCTCAATATATGTCAAATACCATAATTAATATTGTTGTTAAATCCTACATTTTATTCACTAAAGAGTTGCTTCCTGCTAACGACTCTTTGTTTTTTTTAGTTTTGATGGAAGAAATACCTTTTTTGGGATAGAGTGTGACATACCCTTTCCCTTACTTTATGTATTGAAAAATGAAAATCTGGGCCTGTGATAATATGCCTGATGAGAATAATTAGAAGATGGGAATGACAGTAGCAGTATAAATGTTTAACTTTAAACTTCTTTAGACAATAGTTTCACAGAGAATACATCAATATATGCTTCCTATCCATTCATTTGTTCATTTGTTGTCCACTTATTCAGAAATATGTATTAAAAGCTTAATTACGTGCCATTATGTGCTAGACTGTTGATACACAGCAGTTAAAAGAAAAGGAAAAAAGACAAATAGGTTACCTACCCTCAGATGTCCAATAGTTTATTGAATCCTCTATTAACTACAAATATGATCCTTCTTGAAATCCCACAAATGTATATAAGGCCCTTAGAAAATCCTACTTTTGAATATTGAATATAAATGGAAATACTGGAAATGAACAGAAATATCATAGGGAAGAAATAAGAAGTAATAGGAAGATAATCGAACCCACACATGAATCAGATGATCTGGGCATGAATCTCCACTTCCACTTTCTAGCTACGTGATTCTAACAAGAGACTTAACTATTTGAAGGATCCATTTCTTCAAATGTAATCATATGAAAGCAAATGGTCAAAATATTCATTCAGCATGTACCATGTGTTGACTACTCAACAGGCATCGAATATTTCCATTGTGTCAGGCTCTGTGCAAGGCACTGCAGATGGAGAGATGAAGAGAACAAACACAAGCTTTGAAAGACTTCACAGACAGGTAAGGAGATAGACAAGCATGCAAGGAATTACCATATAGTCATATTAAAGAATATAACACATAGAGGTTGATACAAATTATGAGAGTTACACTGAAGAGGATATAATCAAATCTCATGGCAGAATCAAGAACGATTTCACAGACATGGTGTCATTTAACCTCAATATTTGAGGATGAACATGAGTTCACTAGACATACAAGACAGTGGAAAGAGTGTTCAAAGAGGCAAGTTCTAGGATGTTGTAAGAAAAGATATTGAAACCAAAGGAACCACTCTAAGGAATTGAGTATTAACCTCTAGATCAGCAATGGCAACTATCTTTTATTTTGAGAGTAAATATGTATTGACGTCAGGGGAAATGTCTTGATATATATTAATTTTATGGTTTTCTGTTCCATACTTCCTTGAGGTCAAACTTTTCTTTATTCTGTTAGAGAACTGAGCATGTCTGTATTAAAATTAACATTTTTATAGCGCAAATTTTTTAAAAAGAGTCAACGTTCACCTTTTTTTCACTTCCAAAATTTAAAAGAAAGGATTTTTTTGCTATCATAATTAAAAGAGGAATTAAGGGGAATATTACGTTTCACTCCAGCCAATTACTGGAGAGAGGACATAAAGGTCAACTTGGAGGAAGTTAGGAACCCAGAGAAAAGAGCTCCTGAGCTTGGGAGAATATATGAGAAGCTTGGGAAATTCCAAAATATAGAGATATCAAGCCACTGATAATATGGCAACAATTAAGGAATATTGAAGGCTGGCCCTTACCATCTGAGTATACTTATGTTGCCTATGTTTAGAAGCCACATCATTATCTATAACCATCTGCATAACCAACTCGCAAAAGAAAAAAATAAACAAGGAAGACCTTTCAGAGGGTTAGATATGGTAGGGAACAGAAAGCTCCAGCAACAAAATTTGGGTAGGACTAAGGGGGTGAAACCCATTAGTGTTAACAGGAATGATGAGCTGGAAATAATTCAAGAACTTGCATCTGAGCTCTGGGAATAAAACACCTAAGCTCATTTAGTAACGTCTATAGTGAGTCCAGGATGGAGAGCATTTGCATACATGTTTGTATCTGCAAATGCTGTTCTGGTTGAGAAGAGTTTCTGAAATAGCAATTTGTGGGATTTTTATGCCTAGTTAGAATCTAGGGATTACATATTAGTCATCTGTAAGACTAAATAAAGGGAAGACCGCTAGTGAGAGAGACCACTGAATGGTGTACCTCTGCCTGCCATTAAAGGGAAACTCGTCTTTGTGATGATTGCATAGGAAGGCAGGTGAGGAGGGATTCTTCCTCTTATTTTATGCCTGGGGAATTGAAGGCTGGCAGTGCTTCAACACTCTCCAAAATCATAGAAGTAGGAATAGCAGGGAAGATACTCAGTCCTGCCAACTCACACCAAATTTGCCAGACCACAGCATAGTATAAATTTTTATTAAAAATATCATTTACTTTTTCTTTTGGCAGTATTGAAATGGTTTAGGGATTATTTTTTTATAACCACTACATTAAACATTTATATTTCTGTATCTATTCCAGCTGTGAAAATATCCTCAACCTAATTTTTCCCCACTTGTCCCATTTAAACATCAATCTTAGTAAAAAAAAAAAAAAAAAAAAAAAAAGCCTTTTATTTCTTTGCGTCTTGCTTTTAAGAAAGAACGTTTCCATGCTTTTATTAAATGTCTTTAAAATGCCAAATTTTTTAAAGGCTTTTTGCAAATTTAACTAAGTTAAGTTTTTAAAAGACATGGTTTACGATAAAGAACATTGGTGCTTTGGTACTGAAAGAAAAGGAAATTATAATATTTTCCTAAACACATTCAAAAATTCCTATTTCCTATTGTGAGTGGTGGATTAGGGCACTTGAAAACATAATAAGACATTGTTCTATTCAAAGAGAGTTGTTTGTACGTAATAAACTTGTGAGAATTCAAAAGAATTAAATTTGACTGAGTGACAATCCACCAATAACAAAAGGATATTACCAGACATATAAAGATTAGGTTGGGTACAAGTTTTATTTGGAAAGAGAAGAAAAATGCCCTTTGTAATTTTTCCTCTATTTATTATCTTGTTATGTTAAAATTAGAATATACCTGTTTAGGTAAGACAATCCCATATGATTACATATATACATTTTTTGCTTTAGGATGTCTCTCTGTATGACTGTGCCCTAACTACTATTGAAGAACTCAACTGTTTGGGTTTTTTCCCTATGGCTTGGTACCTGGCCCAGTGAGAATTATTGTCACAGAAATATGGGTGCCATCACAACTCTTATAGCCACAATAGCCACAACTATCTACATGAAAAATTTTAGGGCGTGGGGGGGGAGTGGTTTCTGGAGGGATAGGTGGTATATAGGATTATCTTTCCTTTTTAAGTAAACTTTTTACTGAAATAAAACATAAGTGTAAATCTTAAGTGTACAGCTCAGTGAATTTTAATACGGTGAACAAATGCATTATACTCGATTAAGTTATTTAAATTCCAAATGCACCCTCTTTCTGTGTTCTGCTTTTGGATTCTGGGGCTAGGATCTGCAATCTACATTTTTTCTTTGCCAGTTGACTCTCTGTTAAACCTGCAGTAGGGTTCTAAAGGGAGACAGGAAGGTTGGTGAAAGAATAAAGGTTGTGCTTCTTCCTGTGTGCTTCTAGTTTTTATTATTGTCAACTCAGCCATGGTCTCTCAGCTTGGTAACAATGGTTGGTTCCTGCTTTCAGTTTTTCCATACTACCAGGGCCTAATTCATCATGCACCCTTAGATATAGCAACGCGTCTGAGGCTGTGATCCTCCTCAAAAGCTTGAGTTACAGATTTAGGGGTTTCTCCTCCTTCAAGATTTTAAAATTTAGTAACCCCAACCTATCCCTTTGTTCCCTCAGCCAGCCCTAGAGGAAACTCCAGATACTTTCATCATTTACTATAGGGTATATCAGAGATCCCTTCGTATCTTTTCAGTTCTCTGATACTTGATTAAAAATTCTTCATATTGTACCAGTTTCTCTTTGTTAAAATAATGGCAGTGAAAGTTCCAGACTGTTTATCCTTAAATCTCTCCATATGTCCTGCACAAACAAACCTGTACAGAGCAACAGGAAGGACAAATAAAACCACATGCCTTCAACCTAAGTAAAAGATCCAGAATACTAAATAATTCATACTGGCAAGTTTTAAAAATGAACCCAATTTTAATCAGAACTATATTATGAGATCCTGCTATAAATCCTGTCAGAGAGCATAAGCAGGGACCCACAAAGTCTTTATGGAAGAAGCAAATTGGGGAAGACAGATTGTTGTAAAATCCCACCCTTTACAAAAAGAAGGTCCACCCTAAGTGCAATAATACTGAGAAAGTAGCCTAGTAAATCAGCACTTATTACAGGTGTGGTACTTAAAAGTGCACAGAGCTTCAGGTGGTAGAACAGTAAGGCAAGGCATTTTTTCTGAAAAAAAGACAATGAAAAGAAAAAAAAAGGCAAAGAATGAGCAGTGAAAGGGTAAAAATTAAGAGAAATTTAGAAATCTTTAAGGCATAAGAGAACTACAATTGATTAAAGGAAACATACCCTTCCCTCCACAACATCGTCTTGAAAGATAACCACTAAAGAAACTTCATTTTGCTACACTGATAGGTGAGAATGCTCCTGAAGTAGGAATTGTGTACACTACCGACCTCTGCACTAAATGCATAGACTTAAAGCTATTTTAATACAATAAGGAAAAAGCAGAAAATCAGGATCAAAGTATTCAGCTGATAAGAATTCCCAGGGAAAACCCACAAAAACCAAAGAAAACACCCAAAAGACATAACCATGTAGCAGGAAAAACTGTATCACAACATTCCAAACTACATCAGATATCCTCAACAAGTACTTGGAGATATTTTTAAAAACATAAAAATTTTGAAAAAGTGAACAAAGAGGAAGGAATGAAACAGGAGAAGATTTTATTCGATAAACAAAACAAAAAGATAAAATCATGTCAAAAATTATAGAATTCCCTAGAGAGGACAAATTGACATAAAATTTAATAAGATGCACTAAAGAAAGAAGGAAGACAATTGGGTGAATACAAATGAGATCATAAAAAAGTAAAAAGAGTCAGAGAAAAATTAGTTGAATTAGAAGCCAGGCAAAGAAGATCTAATGAATGTATAATCGTAGCTTCTGAAGAAAGGTAGCAAAGCAGAAGGGAAAAAAACTAATATCTAAAATCATAATGCAAAATTATGCAATGGATAATAAAAAATTATGAAAATTAAATTTCTGTTGATTGAAAGCACCCTCTAAGAGTATAGTAAATTTGATCTATTTAATACAGTAACTCAGTGAAGGCTCTAGTCTGAAAACATTCTTGCCATGTTTACTAGACCACAAGCTTCGTCCAATCAAGAGATGATGGGGAAAATTTTGACAAACTACTTTTGGGAATTTACTCTAAAAGTTCACCTTCAATGATATAAAAATACATATGAACAAAGTTAATCTTTGAAGCATTGCTTATAACTGTAGTGTATTGGTAGCCATACAAATTTTCATAAATTCATGTTTGGTCAAATAAATTCTAGTGCATACACAAAATGGATTACTATGCTACTTCTACTGGATTAATAGAAGAAGAAGGATAAGGAACAACAGAAGGAGAAGAAGGAGGAGAGGGTGGGGGAGAGGAATTTGATCTATATGAATAAATAAAGAATATTTCTAAAGTGTATTTCAAAGATAAAACGGAAAAATATAAATACCTATATGTAGTATACTCATAGTATGTGTTTTGTGTAAGAAAACAAGGAAAATGAACTAATCAAATTTGTTATCTCAAGGAGTAGTTGGGAATAGACACCTCTGTGTGTATACTTTTTCTATCGTCTTGACTTTTGGAGCAATTTTTATATTTCATATTTTCAGAAAAATAAAATAAAATAAACAAGAATGGGGGAAAACCTTAATGTGAAATACAAATATAAGCAACTGAATGCATTTTAAATGATTAGCATACCACACTGAACAGGAAGAATAAAAAAAAAATCCAAATAGCTTTTGAACATAGGATTTTGATTATGTATTCTAGAATAAAAGAACAGTAAATATATATTGAACTTTAGCTAGTAGGTTTATTTTTTGGTTGGTATGGGTTAACAATTATGAAACTACTTTCAATGCATACTGGGATTGAGCAATTGAGTAAATATGATGGATTAGAATTAGAGGTATCTATGTGAATTCATGATTTTTCATCTCTCAGTAGATAGATAGATTTCTATCAGTAAATAGGCAGCACTGTGAAAATAACAAACCTAACAAAATCCTCACTTTGAGACATTTTGGTTTTTGTTTGTTTGGTTTTTGGTCTGGTTTCTGCTTAGATTCCTAACCTCTTGCCCTGCAGAACTTGTAGATTTGGGAAATGCTGTTCTTCTCTATACCTCTTTTCCCACAGGGATCATGGCCCTTCACATCTTGATGGCCTTGGCAGCTTCAAAATTTCACTGCTGCTCTTGAGAGTCCCCAGAGTCTGCTCTCTGATCATTCACTCCTGTCTAACTTCGCAGTCTTTCCTCTCCTGGGACCCCATGCCAACAAGTGCAGACTATTCTGAAGTGATTGATAAGTGTCATGCAGAGTACTGGTCACCTGGAGAAATGTCCCTTTTCTCTGGGATCTTGTTCCCATAAGTCCTAACTGCTTTGGCAGCTGTTCAATATCTTCTAACAGACGATTTTTGTATGCTATCTAGCTTCTGTAGTTCTTCTTGATGGGAGCATTGGCCTGTCACAAAGTTTTCCATTATAGCCTGAAGCAAAATCTTGAAGACAAACTTATTTCACCACTGACTTGAGATTAAATTATTGCATTACTAGTGTATGATAATGTTGAAGTATATGCACCCCTGAGCTAAATCTATCTGGGTCCACACCCTAGGTCTGTCACTTACTGTGTGACCTTGGGCAAATATTTTCATCTTTCTAGGATTTTTTTTTTTATTTGTGAAATGGTAATAGTAATAGTGACTATTTCATAGGATTATTGTGATGCATAACTGTAATAATGTGCATATATATATCAAATATAAACTATTTTTGTAGCTCTTAAAGTTTAAATAGTAAAATGTACCTGAGTTTATTGCAGGTGACATAATTCTGCCTTCACCATATACCCAATCCAAATAAGGGTTAACATTAATGTATGCTACTAGGACCTTGAGAGAAATGGATTTATGAGTGCACAAATGAGAGATATATTTTTAACATACTCATTTATGAAAACTTCTTGTAATTTTACTTTGAACTGAATGCTATTTTACTTTTGAAATCACTCACTGAATAGCTAAGTTTAAAATTGTGTATTTACAAGGCATCTATTTCCAGAACTATAGAACTGTGTATATTTTATATCATTGTATCATCACAGCATAGCTCTTTTAAAGGTCATTCATAAAATGTACTTAGGGAAAAACTTTGAGGAAAAGGGAACATTGGAAAAATGTGTTCTGGAGGATTCTGTCCCAGGCCTGTTATTATTTCATATTTTTATTTGACTAGGATAACAAGAAAATATTGAACAAAATAAAGTTCAAAGTGGCCTTGAAGAAGTAACCAAAGTTGTTAAAGACACTAGTGTGGCATTTTTTCTCTTACAGGGTGTCTTGAGTGGAATTTATAGAAAGTTGGAAGAGAATTTAAAATACCAGTAAAGGGTTTGCAAAATAACACAAAATTCTAGCATGGCACATAAAATTAGTGTTTAATGAAAGATGTAAAACTAAGGGTCTCCTTATAGTTTCCAGGGAAGAATTTGATTCTTCTAAATACACAGCAGTTCTTTCCCTGAGAATTTTCTGGAAAAATAATTCCTCAGAAAGAAAATGCTGTTTTTACAAGATATTTACAGATGATTATTACAATATTGGAAACAGCAAATTGGAAAAAACCTCAATGTCTAGCCATTGGAAACTAGGCAAATAACATTTGTACTAGAATATTAAATAAAATCTAAAACATTAATTAAAAGTCTATGTAACAACACGTAAAATATTTATTTATATTCTGTGAACAGAAACAATATAATATTGTATACATTCAATAATCAAAATGTATACAATTGTGTATTCAATTTGTCATGAAGTGTCAGAAGTTTTATTTTTTAAAGCATAAAAATAAGAATAACTCTTAGTTTGGAATCTGGGTATTTTTTATTTTGTTTTGATTTCTGTTATTGTGATGTTATTATTGTGGATTAATAGCTTAAAATATTATAATTCTGGGGATAACTAAATATTATGGAAAAACGATAGAATAAAACCTAACTCTAGTAAAAATGTCCTTGGGTTATAGCCAGTTAAATTCTAACACCAGAGGGGTAGGTCCAAGATGGCTGACTACAGACATCGCCTGTTGGACCATCCCAGAGGGAAGACAGGATATCAGATAGAGGAGAGGGGAGAAGAGTCACAGCTCAGATGTGGATCACAGAGAGAGATGACAGAGATGACTAGAGACCACATACAGAAAAATAGCAAAGCTGAGAAGGAAGAAGATAAAGAGGAGAAGATACCAGAGAGGACCGGAGCCCAGTGAAGGGGTAGGGGGGATTCCCTCCCCATCCTATGTGCCTTCAGTGAGCAGCAGGACACTAAGTTCACTTAAGGCTTTTCCACCCTTCAAAAGTCCAGGCATGGTGGCAAATAAGGAATGGTGGGGTGAACTAGCAAGTCCCACAAGTTTGGACAGTCTGGGAGAGGATCCCCCAGGGAGAATGCCATGAGAGGTCAGAGTGCCAGCTTTCTCCCACCCAGGCACTTCCTCTACTGTACCTCCTCTATCCACTGCAACTGAGAAAAAAGTTTGAGTTGGGGCTGAGCCCAAGTTGTTGCCCCTCCCCCACCCATTACAACCACAAGCATATCTTGAGCCAAAAAGTTCCCTCTGACAGGTGCACATCCCATGCTGAGGTCTCCACAGAGTGGGGCCCACCCCTCTTTCCTTGAGGACTTATGGTGGAACAGGGGTGTACAATTTGGGAACTTCCTGCCTGCCAGCATTTCACAGCATCGCATGCCAGTGGCTCAGATAAGCAAGCAAGTCCAGGTGCCTCCCAGACACGAGAGGGGTGCAGAGGGATGCAGGGGAGAAGTCTGGGAGCTTGACTTGGGTGGCAAGGAAGCCCATGTGGATATATGCAATGGGAGAGTGTGGTAGGGAGCTGAGGAATGGGGATTTGGGAGCACACCCATCCCCCCCACTGGAGAACCAACATATTGAATAAAGGTGTGGCATTCCAAAAGAAATAGTCTAGCCCCTGGTTCCATGGCAACCAAATGCCTCACACTCAGGCATGCCAGCTGACCGGGTGCTGTGGCCACTCCCCCCACTCATTACAGCAGGGAGAACAATTTGAACCAAAAAGTTCATGAGCAGCCATTTCTCTCCAGCAAGAGCATGTTCCAGGATGAGGTCCCCACAGACAGTGGGGCCCACTCCTCTTCTTTTGAGGACTGGTAGTGAAACAGGAGTGTATAATCTTGGAACTCCCTGCCTGCTGGTGTTTTGCGGAGATGCATGCTACAGGGTCAGACACTCAGACCAGGGAGAGGTTTGAGAGTTGGAGTCGGGTGGTGAGGGAGCACACGTGGACTGAACTTACAGGAGTGTGCTGTGGATTCAAGGAGTGGAGATTTGGGGGAGTGCTCACCCCTCCCCACAGAAAAACTGCATTACTGGATAAGGGCAGAAAGATCCCAGCCTTAGCACTCAAGCATTTAGGCTCCTAACCCACAAACAACCCTTCCGATTTAGAGAGCTTGTCTTGAACCTCCTCCCAGCAACTCCCCCTAGTGGCCAGAAAAGCAAATACTGCACTCCCCTGAGGCTTTGCAAAGCCTTTCAGGCTCCCACAACCTAGCAACGAACTGCCTTGCTCCTCCCCCCACCTCAGTGGTGGCAGAAAACAAGCAACCCCCTGGGAGCTACAGGGTCCCTCCTAAGGCTTGGGGCACTCAAGGATTCCACCAGGGGGACCAGAGTCTACCATGGGCACAAAAGAACATCTTGGCAGCTAACTCTTTAACACAAACATCAACCAATGACAGGGAGAACAACGCTATAGTTCATCATAGCATCTTCCAACTCAAGCAAACAGTGTGTAGCTGATTCATACTCACAAGTGCCACCAGCCATATCAGAGATTAAACTAGGGGTCCCGATACAATTCACACTGCTGGGAAGAGGTGAAGACAGCAGGACAGAGGCAATCCAAGAGGATCATCAAACCTCCTTGAAAACCCCATAGGCAACTCAGACCAGCACTCTTCTCCCTGGCACAGTCAGAGATTGATATTCGGGGTCCTGAGGACAGGCCCACAAGCCACACCCAGTATCCCCAGGACTTGATCGAGAGGCCAGATGAGAAGGAATCAACAAAAGAACTCCAGAAATATGAAAAATCAGAGTGAAATTACACCCCCAAAAGGAAGCAACAACTCATTACCAATGGACACCAACCAAAATGAAAATATCTAAATGACAGATAAAGAATTCCAAATTTGGGTTATAAGGAAGCTCAATGAAATACAAGAGAAAATGGAAAACTAACATAAAGAAACCACAAAAACAATACAGGAAATGAATGAAAAATTCTCTAAAGAAATTGAATTATTAAAAAAATCTAATACAACTTCTGGAAACAAAAAATTCATTGAGTAAATACAAAGCACAGTGGAAAGTTTTAAGAATAAATTAGACCAGGCAGAAGAAAGAATCTCAGAGCTTAAAACAACATCTTCAAATTAAACAAGTCAGTCAAAGATAAAGAACAGAAAAATAAGAGGAATGAACAAAGCCTATAATAAATATGGGATTATGTAAAAAGGCCAAACATAAGAATCATAGGCATCCCTGAGGGTGAAGAAGAAAAGACACAAGGGTTGGAAAACCTATTTGAGGGAATAATTGAGGAAAACTTCCCTGGTCTTGCTAAAGTTTTAGACATACAGGCACAAGAAGCTCAACGATCACTGGGATCAATGGGAGGTCCATTGCAAAGAGGCAATCACCATGACACACAATCATCAGACTGGCCAAAGTTAACATGAAGGAGGAACTCCTGTGAGCCATAAGGTGAAAACTTCAGGTAACTTAGAAAGGAAAACCCATCATGCTAACTGCAGACTTCTCAACTGAGACCTTATAAGCCAGAAGGGACTGGGCCCCATCCTCAGTCTTCTTAACCAGAAAAATGGCCAGCCTAGAATTTTGTATCCTGCAAAACTAAGTTTCTTATATGAGGGAGGAATAAAGACTTTTTCAGACAAGCAAACACTGAGGGAATTTGTCAAGACCAGACTGGCACTGCAGGAAGTACACAGATTGGCATTATACATCAATCATTACAACAGACACCCACCAGTGTAAAATCACCCAAAAGCTAAAGCTCAGAGCCCATATAAAATAACCACTCAAGAGATAAAACAAAGCAATAAGGTTCAACCCAACAGGATGAACAGAAATGCATCCCACTTATCAATTCTTTCAATAAGCAAGAACTGCTTGAATTCCCCACTCAAGAGATATAGTCTGGCTGAATGTATAAAAAAATACAAGCCAAATATCTGCTGTTTCCAGGAAACACGTCTAACCCACAAGTACTCATTCAGACTCAAGATGAAGGGATGGAAAAAAATATTCCATGCAAATGGAAATCAAAAGAAAGCAGGTGTAGCCATTCTCATATCAGATAACATAGGCTTCAAATCAACAATAGTAAAGAAAGACAAAGATAGTCTTTATATATTGGCAAAGGGAGTAATTCAACAAGAAGACATAATAATCCTAAATATTTATGCGCCTATACCAGGTGCACATAGATTCATAAAGCAAACCCTACTAGATCTAAACAAAGTGATAAATAACAGCATCGTAATAGCTGGGGGCTTCAACATCCCACTGGCAGAACTGGACAGATCCTCCAAGCAAAAAATACACAAAGAAACACTGGACATAAATGGGACTCTAGAGCAAATGGGCCTAACAGACATTTACAGAACGTTCTACCAAAAAATTACTGAATATACATTCTTCTCATCAGGACACGGAACATTTTCTAAGATTGATCACATCTTAGGCCACAAAACAAGTCTCCACAAATTCAAAAAATAGAAATTATACCATGTATCTTCTCAGACCACAGTGGAATAAAATTAGAAATCAACTTCCACAAATGAATTAATATCTTTTGTAAAAATCTGGATGGAACTGGAGACCATTCTCCTAAGTGAAGTATCGCAAGAATGGAAAAACAAACACCACATGTACTCACTATTAAATTGGAACTAACCGAACAGCACTCATGTGCACAGTAGGAAGTGAAACTCAAGGGAAATCAAGCACGTGGGAGCAGGGAGGAGGGGATGGGTGAAATCATACCTAACAGGTACAATGTACACTATCTGGGTGATGGGCACACTTATAACTTTGTCTCAAGCAGTATGAAAGCAATCCATGTAACCAAAACATTTGTACTGCTGGAATACTCTGGAAAAAAAAATGGTAGGAATACAAAAATCAGTATTAAAAAAAATATTTTTAATACCAGCATGTCAGCTAGTACCAAGGTCTTTCAAAGAAAAGAAATATTGAGTTAAGTACTCCCTGATGGTATTTTTATACTTACAGTTTTCATCACTTAATTTAAGTATTAAAATCTAACCAATGAAACAAGTCTAAGGCTTAAGTGGAGTTAAATGACTTAAGTTATTAAAATAAAATACTCCTGAAGAATTGACCAGAACTAAATTTTCTATTAAATTCCTTCATTGTCCTACTTGAAGATTTTACCTATCACAATATTGGAAAAATATACACTGAATTTGAACATTGCTACAAAGAAAGGAATTACTGTTAAGCCCCTGATTCTATTATAAATTTTGCTATTATAAATTTCACACCAAGTCCCCATGAACATAGTGAGGTACTGTTAATCTTTCACCATAGTGTATAATCTGAGATGTGCCATTATTCTTATCTTCAGAAACCAAGGTTCAAATAGGAATTTTCTGCATTAACCACCTGAAAAGAGTCCTATATACAAAATACACAATTGTCATGCTCTCATTGCAGAGAAAATCCGGTTCATCAATCTGCATTGACTAGCCTTGCAGAGTTGAAGCCAAATAATCCAAAAAGCTAAGTACATTATGCTTAACTTCAGGTCTTTAACATAATTTGCTTAATGAAAACTTGTTTGCCAGTGTTTACTAAGAAGAAATTAAGGTAATTTTAATGCAGAATTCCCTACCTGATAAATGTCTTGAATCCTAGCTATAAATAAATAAAACAAGTGCTCAGAACCTCAGAGAATGAAAGGTTCCATAAGGACTGACAAATGTTTTAATAACACATGAATTTTTATGCCATTGGTGATATAAGTGGAAATCAAAAAGTGTATTAAATATGAACAACATATAGAAATATCATAGTTTATCATTTCATTTTTTTATTTCTGCATATCTAAATGAACATATGAAATTTGAGATTGAAAACATCTCATTCATTATTCAAACCTTATTTAAAATAGCTGCACAAACCAAGAAAGAGGAATTTTCATCTCTTTCTCATATAGTGATAGAGAAATGATAACTAGAACCATTTATCATTTAGGTTGCTTTCCAGGAACAACAGAACTCAAAGGCAAGAGCTGAGGTAACAAGCATCTCAAATTTCAAGATACTCACTGACAACCAAGTCATTTGATGTTCTATTTTTTCCCCTCATTCTAAAAAAGCATTCCTTTTCTGGAAACCAACATTCCAGAATTCCTCAAATTTCAGATTATTTTCAAGCCAGAGTTTGTATAAAAAACAAAGATCATTGGGTAGCCTCATATGTTGAGAAAATCAGCAAGAATCACAAAAATGCTAATGTCACAGTTGGGATTAGTTGGCTCACTAACTAGCTGAAAAAGAGATTCAGATACCCATCATAAAATGTCTGTTAATGTGAAAAATTTTAAAAGATGAGAAAGAAACAACACAAGGGAAAGAAGATGAGAAAGAAGAATATAAAGGAGAATAATAGCAAAAGCAGAGCTCTACAAGGTGTATTTTAGAAGGGAAGGGACAACCATTTAGAGTTCAAGACCATAACCAGTTCAGATTCCTGTCTCAAAGGAAATCAGTGCATCATGTTAAAGAGATACTCACCAGTATGGTTGAGGAATCTAGGTAAGTTGGTGGAGAAAAAGGGGAACAAAAATCCTTCAGGTCTAGGACCACAATATCTACCACAAGCAGGCACTGGCCTAACGGAACAGGCTAATGGTTCAGCATGGTCTAGAACCAAAAACAATTTAAATTGTGCCTGCTTTACTTTGACAAGGAAAAATGAATTGTTTACAAATGTTACCATCAAAAATAGTTAAATAATGGTTTTTCATGAAAAGAAGTTAAATCCTAAATAACCCAGGAAAATCTCGCATCTAATATGGTCTTTGTCCTTAGACTGAGACCCCCCCTCAAAACAGAATCTGTATTTCTTGAGTCATTGAGATCCCCCACTCCTAGCATAGGAAATTCAGGGAGAGAGGGAAAAAACACACAAAAACTTCTTGAATCAATGAATTAATCAATTAATAACAGAACACTATTATTTAATTTAATTGTTAAATTTCTTTCTTATTTTCCTTATTTGACATTTGCCTGAATTGTTAGAACATTAGAAATTTTTTCTCAAAGTGGAATTTTGCTGTCATCATTTGGGACAACTTTCTCTTTACACCATAATTTTATGATGAGAAAAAAAGGCATGGTAGAAGATGAGTGATTATGTCTTACAATTAAGATCAGTGTATCTATTTTAAAAATACTCCAAAGGGTCCTTCAAATTATTTGTATATTTTGTGTTACTCTCAAAGGGAGCTTGGAAATCATTTTTCAGTTTTTATGTTATGTGGACTCACGTCTTGTATAGTTATAAACTTTTCAGAGAGGGGTCAACTCTAATAAACAAGTTTTAAAATAACTAATTATTTTCATATCTTCAGTGATAAAACAACTCTGAGGCAGACAAAAATTATATTTAAAAAATGAATGGCTATGTTTAAGAGGTTTTGCCAATGGATTTATGCTTCTTGGGATATAACACCTAGTCTCGCTACTTATTTAAACTAGGCTTTAATTTTAAATTTCTAAAGTTTGCTGAAATAAACTGTCTTTATTTTTTATTAATTTATACTTTACCAAAATATTCAGGTGTTCAGCCACTATGTCTATGAAGTTTTTTTCAGACGTAGCAACTCCTTGTTTTTTTTCCACTGACAGACAACCAGGCTTTTATTAATATTTGTCTTTATGTAATTACTAGTCTCCAGAAAGATATCACTTTAAATATAAGACCCATGAAAAGTTTTTCACTTTTATGTTACATTGATAAGCTAAAACATATTTCACAAGGCATTTTACACATCAGATACTTGAATTCCCAGGTCAGAATTCAGATAATACACGGTTCTCTCATCGGTACAATTTGAAGTGGTTCCTGTTTGCTCTCACTTTCTCAGAGCTCAAGCTGCTATGAGAATTGTAACTTTGGTGCAATTTCCATAAACCAATTAACTACGGGCATTTATCTGTTCACAAGAATGAGCAGGAGTGCAGAAGTGGAGGGAAGAGACACTCACACGTGGAGGAAGATGGAAGCGGGTTATCAGGCAGGCAGATTTGTAGGCACAGGATGAGTCCCTCCCACCCCTAATGAGCAGAGTCAGGCAGCTTTAATTCATGTTTTGTGGGGGGTTTTGTCTCTCAGACCACAAAAGGGAATACAGGAGCCTGTTTAGGGGAGGGTTACATTAGTCCTATCTGGTCAAAGGGAACAATACTGACATGTTAGTTGATCAGAAAGATGTTTTCACACTGTTTCTCATAGATGGCCCCTGGAGACAACTTTCTTTCTCTCTCTGTCTGTCTCTCTCTCTTTTTTTAATTACCAAGCATGACATTCATGGTTATTTCTTCTTTCCACCCAGTTGACTACAAAGGGGCCAGCTCTTCGGCCCCTTGTTGGCCAGGCCCGGGGGAGGAAGTGACAGAAGGCTGGCCTTATTTACCTTAGCGGCTTCCCGTGTAATCTGGTTAATCATGTGGCTAATGGGAGGACACCACGGGTCCCCACACACTGTGCTCCACAATGAGGACTCATTCATATTTAATACAATAGAGTGTTTAAGTCATTCCATGCTTTGTGGAGAAGATTGGCTTTCTTTGTGTGCCTTCTCCTGAGAAGCCTCCCCGGCTTGTCCTCTTTCAGACAGGCATATGTTCCCGCTCCTGCCTGCCGCAGCTGGGCAAGGGAAGAGCAGCCTGCTTTTTCTCTTTTTCTTTTTTTTTCTTAAGCCAATGAATTGATGACTGCACTGTGTGAAATGTGCGCTGAAACGGTGCCCCCCGCCCCGCGGATGCATAGATTAGCCTTTTGCTATTCTAATATTTCACAAGAAGACATCTTAAGAGGAAGCAGGCTTGCTCGTGTTCCTCAAGTGTGCCATTGTGAGGACAACAATCTGTTGAGCACAAAAGAAAAATAAATAAATAAAAGCAGGTGAAACGTTGACCTTGTTCTTTTAACATCATCCATCGGTGCTCCTTGAGCAGGGTTCTGGAGAAAAGAATAAAGGGGGTGCTTGGGTGGTGGGAAATATTCCCACTCCGTGCAGAGTTTTTAAACAATCAAATTGAAAAGAGGATCCCATCAAAACACTACCACTTGGCCCTTGGATTTGATTTTAGAGAGGAAAAAAAAATGAGGTCTCATTAGTCCTAATGGGATAGATAATGGATACACAGATTCTCTCACAGCCCGCTGGGTAAACTGACATTTTTGAGAATAATGGCAATTAATGACTTTTGATTTCTGAAGTACGGATTGTAATGTTTTTAATTCTTTTAATTTTTTTTCAAATTTTGTTCGAATTTAAAAACAACCGGAATACTGTGTCTATCAATCTCTGCCTTCAATCTATTTCAGTCACTTCAGTGAGAAGCTGAATCAGAAAAATAAGGCTGCACCCCTGTTTATGTAGTAAAAGAATAGTTTAATCTCTATTTGGATAATAAGGATGGACTTTGAAAGGAAAAAGATGAATTTTAGCATCTTTACTCCCCAATATTACGAGGTTACCAAAGTCTTAGAGTTTTAAAATCTTTCATAAGCTGTTATGTATCTCAAGTCCTCTAGTTACAAGATTTTGTATAGCAAAGTTTTAAAAAGTAGGGCCATGACGAAGGGTGTTTCTGTTTAGAACAACAAACAAAAAATATCCTGAGTTCATGAGCTTACATTTGCAGCTACAGTGGTTTAGACCCAAACAAATAAGTATTCTGCTGAGATGCCGATATATAGTAATAATAACTATATACGTGTGAATAAGCCCCACTCTCAGATTAATGAAAGGTGGGGAATTATTGATAGTGGACTATGTAACCAAAGGAAATGATGACATTAATTTTTAAAACAATGTAGAGTTTCCCTGGTTTTACATGATGCAGCCCAAAGCAAAGGATTAGACTGGCTGGTTGGTCCCATTCCTTGTAGCCTGGTTTAATAATAATACATTCTGCCACATTAGCAAGGAAAAATGGTATAAGTGATCCACATAGCTTTATGTGTACCTGGGCAGAAGACACTTAGCTCCCATCATATTAAAAAAATAATTCATTTTTTTAACTTGCCAGTGTTGGGCAATGAATTGCTTAAAACATTAAAGGTGCATTTATATTGGTCATTAAAAGGATAACCTTTACAAACTAGCAAATGCTGCAAAAGAACTTAACAGTTGCTTTGGCTGAGCCTATAAACCACATGTGAAAATTGCTTGTATTTTCTTCTACTTATATAAGGCCCCGTTGCCTGTTAGAGTCAGCAAATGACGTAATGTAGAAATTACGACTGCTTTTATTATTGTTTAATGTTCATACACAGCACTAGGCTAAGTGGTGCAAAAGAAAAGCTTGACATTTATTCTATATTAACTTACAATTTTTATTTAAACGATTGGGAGAAAACAAATATTTACAAAGCAAATGAGAAAAGGAGAAGTTAAAATGAAGAAAAATCTGCTTCTCAATGAAATTTTAAAAAGAGAAAAAAAGCTTGTGGTAGGGATTGACCAAAAAGATTTTTCTATGAATATCAGAAAAGGAAATATGGAGAAAGAGAGGAAACTCTATTGGAAGAATAGTCTTAAATTATGTTTATTTACTCAAAAATAAGAAACCAAAGTCAGTGAAGCAAAGCCTTAATTAATGTTTACTCCTGCAAGCTCTCCACCCCTCCAACCCCCTACCTCCTCAGCTGGGAGGTTTTAGCTCCTGACCCTCTACTTCATTAGAGCCTTAACAATCCATTATCCGTTTCCTAATCCTGCACTGCTCCAAGGAGCTGGGTTATTAGAGTACTCCAAGGGTCCTGTCATTGTGATGGAGGTGTGAATTGATCACTAAGATGACAACTGGTGACAAGTGCTGTTTATTAGACTGCTACTTTGCCTCTTAATTACAACTGATTAGGCTGCAGTTAGAGGTGGGAAACTGAAGAATTAACTGCTTTTGTTCTTGTCATCTACTATATTACCTTATTGCTTTGGTTTCATTTTCAATGTGACCTTTTTCTTTCCCTTTAACAAGAGTCCCAGGCATTTCCCAAAGACCACAATAAGGATTCTTATTTTTCCAAATGAAAATTTTTATTAAAATTTATTTCAAGAAAATCTAATTTTAACTGTGAAATTCTCACATGCCCCCAATTTAGTTATTAATTTAGATTTATTTGCATATTTGTTTTTCTCAGTCTTAGTTCAAAAAGGGCAAGTAAAGTTTTGGGAAGGGCAATCATATTATTGGTACTTTGGTTATTTTCTACTAAAAGAAGGGGAATATTGTAGCTTCCGTGTTCTTTTATTTTCTCAGAAATATTTTAAGGACTAATAGCTTACCCATGAAATAATTACAGTTTATTATTTCATTTATAACTAAGGTTGGCATGAGACAAGCGAGTTACTTAATCTGTTCCCTGAATCTTCTATTTGTACCAGAAGGACTTTAAAATATTTAAAGTTTTTGTTTGCAAAACAAAATCTATCCTAATTAAATGATTTTCATTTGTCTCTTTTCTCACTGAACTTACTGATTTTTACTTGCTGGGTTTTGCTCGGCATGCCGTTTTGGCCAACCTCACATCGATTCAGCATTTCTTTGAGTTCAGAAAAGTAACACTAGACTTTGTCATGGCCAGTTGGAGTCATTAGTTGGTTTAAAACAGAGCACGACAATAGCCAGATTCTGGTTTAGTTGTTAAAAATTACGTTTTTGTTGAGAACGGAAATGTCTTGATTTTTCACTTATAATGAATATTAACAGTACTGATTTTTAAATTTACATATTTAAAATATGCATTAACATATAGTAGGCATATAAGTGGGATCTCAAACACTCCATGTGATTTTTTTCCTTTATTTTAGATTCAAGCCATAGTATGTAAAAAAAGTCTAGATTCCCCTTCCTTTCTATTCAAGTACTGCTGTTTTAAGTTCAAATCAAAGAAATAAAAAAGAAGGATCGTGGCCTAGCAGAGAATGGGAAAGCTGGTCTCATGCCCAGAACCCAGGAGGAAAGCTGGCTGGGTTACGCTCAGTGCACCAACAGACCCTTGAAATAGTACAATCTCATTTGATTACGAAATATTTATCCTGCACAGATCAAAATGGTCAGAGGAGCTGATATATCACAGCAAATGAAATTTTTAAAAATCATGATAATTTTTCACTAACTGGAATAATTTTTTATAACAAATTTTACAGAATTGTAAGATATTAAATCTAGAGGAGGCAGTGGTACCTGATGAATCCCCCAGAGGGAAAGGAGTCTAAAACAATTAAGAAATATATGTATAAAATTACACAGAGAGCCAGTGTTAGTCTCAAACAAGGGATTTTGATCTTTAACCTAGGTTTCCTTTATCATCATTTTATTGTTTTATTCATTATCATAACATTTTAAAGTTTTTGAAACCCAGGAAGAGCAATTAGCTGCTTATAGTTTCCAATCAATAAATTGTTATATTATATGATTTATGCGCAATTTAGTAGAATTTATAAATCAGTTTTAAAAATATTAAACTTGAATGCATTGTCTTCAAGCTCTGAGATTCTTTCTTCTGCCTGGTCTGGTCTATTCTTAAGACTTTCCAAGGTGTTTTGTATTTCCTTGAATGAATTTTTCATTTCCAGAAGTTCTATTTGATTTTTTTTTAAATAATTTTATTTCTTTGGTGAATTTTTCATTTATTTCCTGAATTTTTTTTGTGATTTCTTTGTGTTGGTTTTCCATTTTCTCTTGCATTTCATTGAGCTTACTTATAATCCATATTTGGAATTCTTTATCTGTCATTTAAATATTCTGATTTTGGTTGGTTTCCATTGCTAGACAGCTGGTGTTCCTTTTTGGGGGTGACCTTCTGCTCTGATTCTTCATACTTCTGGAGTTCCTTTCCTGATTCTCTCTCATCTGAAGCACTTGTTACTTCTTATTTTTGGATTTTCATTTGTTTAGATTGGGCTTTTCCCCCTTATCTCACTCATGAGGCTGTGTTTGTAGCAAATGTTGAATGAGCACCTTTGGCTTTGCTGTGGGTGCTTTGATGGTGATCTAGGTTCTGGATGGATGCCTTGGTTATAGATATCCTTGGTGTAGTGGTTTTCTCAGTTGCTAGTTTTTTGTAGGCTGTAGAAGTGGTGAGCTATGTGAGTGGGCAGATTCCCTGTCTCTCTTTGATGAGGAAGGATGGAGGTCTTTGACATCCTTTCTCTTTGCCTAGCCCTGCTGTCTGCTTAGTTGTAATGGCTTGCCCAGTTTAATCTGAGGCAGTAGGTGGTGCTTCTGGGTGAGAATCAACCACACCCTGTATGATTGAGTCAGGAAATGCTGTAAAGGGCGTGCAAATTGACCTCCCTGTCAGTAGATGGTGCTTGTCCGAAGGAACAAATGTCCTCTCTCATCACCTCTATTTCAGCATTGTCCTGGAGGTTCTCAGGGCAATTAGGGAAGAAAAAGATATAAAAAGCATCTATATTAGAGAGAAAGATGTAAAACTATTTGTACAACACATGATCTTCTATATAAAAGATCCTAAAGAATCCTTTTAAAAAGTGCTAGAAATAATAACTGAGTTCAACAAGGTTAGGAAACAAGATCAGCATCCAAAAATCAAATTCATTTTTTATGCACTGGAAATAAGTAATTCAAAAATGAAAGTAAGAAAATGATTCCATTTACAATAGCATCAAAGAATAAAATACTGAGGATTCAATTTAATTAAAGAAACACAAGATATGTATGCTAAAAACCACAAAACATTGTTGAGAGAAACTAAAGAAAATATAAATAAAAATGGAAAGACATTCTGTGTTCATGGATTGGAAAACTTGATATTGTTAACATAGCAATACTCCCAAAATTATTTTACAAATTCAACACAATCCCTACCACCAATAGTTGCTTATTTTGAATAAAATGAAAAACTGGTTCTAAATTTATATATTAATAGAAATGCAAAGGACTCAGAGTAGCCAAAACAGTCTTGGAAAAGAGTAACAAAGTTGAAGAACTCACACTTCCCAATTTCAAAATTTACTACAAACTACAAAGCTATAGTAATCAAGACAATGTGGTATTGGCATAAGGATGGAAAAATATTCCAATGGAATAGAACTGAGAGTCCAGAAATTATCCCTTACAATTATGGTCAATTCATTTTCAACAAGATGCCAAGACCATTCAATGTGAGAGTAGTCTTTTCAACAAATAGTACTAGGACGACTGGATATCCATATGCAAAGAGATAAACTTTGATTCTTAACTCACACCATACAAAAGTTTAAGTCTGGATGAATAATAGATCAGAGCTTCAACTGTAAGACTTCTAGAAGAAAGCATGAAAAAGTGTTCATAATCTTGGGTTAGGCAAAGTGTAATTAGATATGACACCAAAATATGAACAATTAAAAAAGGTTACTTGGACTTTATTAAAATTCAAACCTATTGTGCCACAAAGGTCAAAATTAAGGAAATTAAAATACAAGCTACAGATTAGGAGAAAATATTTGCAAAACATTTATACAATAAGGAACCTGTATCCAAAATGTATAAAGATTCTTTACACTAACAAGAAGACAGATGATCCAATTTTTAAAATGGGAAAATGATTCGAATAGACATTTAACCAAAGAAGATATTAATATATAAATGGCCAATAAGCACATGAAAAGATGATAAACATCATTAGTCATTGGGGAAATGTAGACCAAAACTACAATGAGATACCACCTCACCCCACTAGGACAACTATAATCAAAAAGACAGTAATAAATGTTGGCAAAGATGAAGTGAAATTAGACATCTCATACATTCCTGGTGGGAATGGAAAATGATGCAGCCATTTTCGAAAACAGTTTGGTGGTTTCTCAAAATGTTAAAATAGCTTTACCTCATGACCCAGCAATTTGATGCCTCTTAGTTATCTGCCCAAGAATGATGGAAAAAAACATCTACACAAAGATTTGTATATGAGTGTTCAGGGCAGCATTGTTTATAATATCCAAAAGGTGAACACAATCCAAATATGCATCAACTGATGAACGGATAAGCAAATGTAGTACATCCATGCAAAGAATGAAGTACTAAAATACGCTAGGACATTGGATAAGCCTGAAAAACATTGTGCTGAGTGAAAGAAGCCAGAATTTAAAATGTCAAAGGGGAGGAAACTAGTAGAGAACTAAGTCATTTTTTCACCATTCTTGGCCAGGACTGTCCCAAGAGACCTACAGAAATTGTCCCATCCACTTATTCAATGACTCTGAGTCAAGAAGAAGGAGACTTCCAGGAACTCAGCCAGGTGACACTTTGATATGGTTATATAATTTTCTCTTTGGATTTTATACCCACCTAGCAAACTGCTGCTTATGACAACCCAATGCAATTGATTACAGGAAGAGAATGTGCTATTGAAGAAAAACATTATCTACTGTTCTGTTAGTCTGATCTCTTTTTCATTTTATTAAGATCTTGGATTATACTTACGGCTTTTATGACGTTCAGCTAATGTATATCTGGCCACTTGTGTCTGGGGTATTTAAAAAAAAAAAGGTCTCTGATTCTGCAAAGCTGAGGTTTAGGTTTTGGACTGTGATGAATTCACAAAAGCACATGCCACTTTGTGAGATCTGAGTGAAAACTTAGTTTCCCTCACATGTGACTATGCATTCTGTCCACTTGATGTCTTTGGAATCAAAACATTTGAAAAAGTTTGTCCTCAAATAATTTCCAGATGATTCTCTTGCCAAATAAAAAGACTTTTTGATTGTTTCTGTTTCCTAAATTCCTCTTTATTCTTATTTGAGTCTCGTCTTCATTTTTTTCCCTCCCCCTTTGTCTCTTTTTGATTCATGGTATAGGAAAAAGAATGCTGAACTGAGAATCAGGAGACTTAGATCTCCTTGTCATAGCTCAGAAAATGAGTGTAGCACAATCTTCATGAACCTTAGTTATTTTATAATTAATATGAAAAATCAGATTAATCAATGATCCCCAAACCTGATGATATATCAATTTTCCAGGAGAGCTTTAAGATGTAGATAGGTAGATAGATAAGAGATAGATGTATGATAGATAGATAGGTAGGTAGATGGTAAAGATAGCAATAAATTTAGATGGATAGATTTACATGTACCTATATAGATATGTACAGATACATGCAGATGATAGACATAGATATATAGACACAGACATAGATATCTCTTACCATTATCCAGGCACACTAAATAAAATCTCTGAGAATAGGGCCCCTGGGTCTATTTTTAAAAGAGCACCCCAGTTGCTTCTTATACTCAAGACAAGTCTCAGAAACCCTGGACTTGGTGATTTCTTAGATCCCTTCAGTTCTTAAACTCTGTCTTTTTGTTTTATTGCTTTTATCTAACAACAACTGTTTTTAGATTGAACTTGTAAAGGACTTGGCCTCTTATTGAATTCTTTTCCTTTTATCAACCTGCTTCCTGCAGATTCGCATCATCAGCATGGAATATAAAGCAAATTCACTAGGTGACCCTCCCGTTCGAAATCCCACACCTTCCCCTTTTGCTGATGTAGGGGTCCTTATCTAAGCGTTTCTCCCCATTTAAATGACAGTAATGACCCTTTGGGTTGTCTTCCTGCTTGCGCAATTAACAGACTACAGCTGTACGAAGTGCTGACACTGGGATTCTGGCGTAGTATCACATAGAACACACACATAACTCCACTTTTGCTTTATTAAACTGCTTGCCAATCAGATTACAAATTTTGCTTCAAGGCCTTTGAAGCCTGCCAAGCTCTTCTGAATCTATTTTTCTCTGATGTGCAAGCACCTATCACAGCTCAGGTGGCTGGACAGCCAGTGGTTGCTGATTTTTATTCAAAGACTTGTAGACCAAGTCTATATTCTTGATTGTATATGTTCATCAATAGGGGGTGCACAACAGTGAAAATTCAAAGGTAAGCCCAACGTCTCTTGTTAATCAAGAATTGCAAACTACCTGCCGACCAAACCAGTATGGCTAATTTGCATATTATCCCTTATAATCACTCTATTAACTCCTGTCTTCCCTCTGGTGTGGTAGAGGTGCTAATAAGCAGAGAAATGAGTTAGACTTAGGAAATACAAGGCATCAAGAAACAAGATAATTAGTCCCTAAATAATAGCAATTAGGAAAGGGTGGCACTTCCATACTCTTCTTATTGCCTCTGCTTTACTTCTCATTGAAGAAGGCAAAGATACTCAAGGACATTCAACAAATATTCATTCAGCACCTACCGTTGATCAGAACTGTGCTCAGTGCTGACCAGTTACACAGGGAAATAAAGCATATTGCATATTCTAGGGCTAGTCAATCTAGCAAGGAGAATAAGACACAAAAACTGATGTTTATAGTCTAAGATATGATATGAACATTCCTCAGTTTCTTACTGCCTAAATTTCTTTGCTAGAGTTTAACAAAGCAAATTATATAAGCACATCTTTTCTATAAGTGTTTGCAATCTAAGAATGTCAATACAAACTAATGTACTCGGCAGTAGAGCCAATATAGGATGGTTCCATTTATAACTTTTGTTCAAAGTACGGACTTCTCAGCTGTATTGGCAGAGACTGGAAAATCAGGCATAATAATTCTGCCTTCAGAAACTTGGACAAACTTGGGGGCTCTGAAAATGATGGTCAGTAGTTTTCCCTTAAATCTGTGAACATATGTAGAACCAGAATTGCCAAACTCCGAGGTTTGCCTCTAAGTTTTGAGCAAGTTGTAAAATGTATTTCTACTATAATGAATGTGCATACTGTTATTATGAACATCATATGGTAGAGACTAAAATGTAAAGGTTCTAGCTCTACCTAAACAGTAATAATAACAAGCAAAAAGATTGTGAGATTTCATGTGGGCATTTTACAGCTTGAATATATCAAAAAATGAAAAGAACACAGCCAGTGGTTCTACTCAAACAGCAATACAGTATTCATAGAAAAACAAGTAAATTGTTTATTAAACATGCATGCTTTTAAAATCTCCCATAAGACATCTTTATAACACAGTAGTGATTGAACTTTAATTATTATTAAACCATATAGTGTTGTTTTAAATTCATCTCCTCAAACTTGCCACCAAAAATCCTAATATTCAAAAGTGTGCAACAACACCAAATAAATTGCCAACTCATGGTGGGAACACACATTAAAGATATATACATTAATGACTGTGTTAAACCAATTTTTAAAATAAAACAAATACAATGATAAATGTCCCCATCCTAAAGCTGGCCTATGAAGACCCTTGATCATGCTAAACCTTGACTTCAAAAAATACATCAGTAAATCCATGAGTGTCTTTCTCAGTGCCCTGGATTGATAAGGGTGGCCTTCCACTGATAATGTTCTTAGATTCCTCACTGAAATAGAAAATCAGATCTTCACCCACATCAGGAGTTTTGATGCAGCTTCAGCAAGTCCATGGAGTCCATTAACAAATTTTTGTTACCATTCAATGCTATTTGCTCTTAATTGTGGGAACCCCACTGCACTCCTACTTTTACTATTCAAGGGTATGTACCTCTGCTTATTTCTCACACCAGGAGTGATATATCAAAATTTATAATGGCTCCTTCATTCTTATCAGATTCCACTAACTGGTATAGCTATGTCCCCTTGGTTAGCATAACCTTTGTCAAAAATTAAGAGAAAACCACTATTACATAATTTTTTCTCCAAGTTATAGAAACAGATCAAATATGTTCTCCTGAGTAGACTTGGAGACATCACCATTGAAGACTTCATTAGTTCATTCAACAAGCATGTGTTGTATGTCTGCTCTGTGCGAGGTGATACCTCAGGTGATTGGGATGCCAAGACAGAGAGAAGAGACAGGCCTCTTGGTCTAATGGATGAAGCCATCCATGTGGTGCCAAAGCATCTCTATTCTTAGAGTCTTCAGATTTGGATGCCCATGCATTTCTACTGGGCTCTCATGACTTCCTTAGCAAGTTCTTTCCCCTGGCCCCCTCCAAAGCCACTTTAGTGCCAAACCTTCTCCTAGCAGCTTCAGTGCAAAATAACTCTTTCAGGTCTCCACCTCTAGTACTATCCCAACTCTTTAGTGCCCACAAAGCTGAAATCCACACGGTATACCAACAAAAAAATAAAGGAAAGCATTGAAAAAGAAATGCTTGTTTACATGTTAGAGGCAAGTTATATACATTCCCACACACCCACTAAAAAGAAAACTGCCCCTTTGCTGACTAATTCAAAACAGCCAGAGAAAGCAGATTTTAGAATATTTGTTAAATTTTTTTAATATTCAATTGAAACAGTTTCCTTAATGTCTTCCCTGAGTTTCGTGAAAAGGAATCACTATCCTGTAAACAGTTCTTTCATATAATATACCTGAAGATTAAGGCTTACTTTTTTCCAAATTTAATAGTCTCTATTTAAATAGCTTTTTCATACATCCATGCTTGCAGGACTTTTTTTCACTATAGATATATATGCCAAGGAAAAGTTGCTCAGCATATACATTTAAAAAAATTCTTTGTAAGAATCCCTCACCCAGGAAGAGAGTCCATGTTCCCAGAGGTGTCTGTTCCAGTGGCACTTATCCATTGAGTTCTGAACCTTTAGCCATTTCCCTCGCTCTCTGCAGCCACCTGAGCTGCATATTCTGCTCTGGGACTGAATGATTTAGTGTGTAGGCTGAGGATTACCTCCTAGGTCTCTGGGCATCAAAATACTGCAAAACACTTCCGCTGTTAACTTGGGCTTGCGGATCACATAAAAAATAAAATTTATGGGGCTATTTTATTCAGATCTTTCTTTGTTTATTTGGTCCGTTAGTTATCTTTTTTCATTTCTTTGTTTATTCAGCTCTCCCACATGTTTATTTTCTGGTCCCTGTGGGTTGGAGGTGGAGAGCTTTGCTTTGCTGTGCATATAAGAACTAGAGTCCTGCATGCCCTTTGGGTGACACAGTGAACTCCAGGGGGACATTTAAAGTGTAAAAAGCAAACCTTGGTCACTTTACCTTGGCAGACGTAAATGGCTTTATGGAGAAGAGCAAAGAACTTTGTTCTATATCGAGGAAAGAGGTGGTAGGAAAATAAGTAAGAAAGAGATAAAAGTTCCTGAAATAAGGATTATCTTTCGGTTCTAGAAGGAAATGCTCTTAATTTGATTAGCCACTCTCATGATAAGGTTAGACTATTGTTTAACCACTCCTGAGTGGTCAAATCTACACAAAACATATCCTGCTGCTTGATGGATGCATTTTTTAAGGCATCATGTAAATTGAGTATTGGGTGTTCCCCGAAATTGAGATTTCTCTCTTAAAGGACAGCAGCTTGGATGCGTGAAGCTTGGAAAGTTCTGGTGAGATTGATGGTTCAGCTCAGAACTCTGACATTTGGATTAAAGCAGTACAGAAATGAATCTTGTATTTGACATTTAAAAGGGAGGCTTTTCTACTGCCTGTAGTTTCCTAAATCATATCAAAAGGAACTGCCATGACAGAATGGCTTGAGAAATCACTTTCCATTCGCTTCTGTATTTTCCCACATTATGGCCAATGAATTGAGACTCGGAGTCATTACATACTTGGTGTCACAGCAACATACAAACTGGTGAAGCAATTCAAGAATACTAACGATCATTCCCTTTTCATAGATATAACAGCAAAATTTGATTTGCCAACCACATCCACTGGGATCTTTAAGAAAGCATAACATTAGAAATGGCTTTCTTCCTTCTTCCTGACTATATGTTCTTCTTTGGTTCTTTTTGAGAAACAGGGCAAGTAGTAGATAGATATGAACAACTACAATTTGAATGTTTAAAAAAGAGAGTTTCAATAGTTTAATGGAATGTTTCATATAAATAAAACCTTTAGAGTATTTATTCTGAAATCTAGCAACATATCAGCTTCAAAGTTATATTTATAAATTCCACAAATTCAAGATCAATTAATATTTCAGTCCACCATTTTTATGAAATCTAAGATGATTTTCTCTCAATTTTATAACAGAAAAATTTTAAATTTTCTACCAAAAATTTATATAATTGAATGCACAAAATATGCTTTCAAATGTCATGGATTTGAGTCTCCAATAATGATGTGTAGATTAGAGAATATCTTTAAAGCACAATCATTTATCTCTGACACAGTTATCCAAGAAGATTCTTGTATTTATAAATGCTTCATTTCATATCTGTCCTTCTAGGAAGTCACAGATACAATTAAGTCATTAATAAAATTGTCAGTAAAATACGATATCCTTTACCAAAGACTATGGGAAATATAAATGTTATAGCATGTGTGTGTATACACATATATATCCATATATGTGTTCATATATATATCCATACACATACACTTAAAGAATCTAAAATAAATGATCACATTTTCCAAACCTAAAAATATTGATTTAAAAAAATACTTGAATTTGGAATTATACCTGGAAAGACTGATTATATGTTTAACATAGGTTTGCAGCAACAAGATTAAAATAACTGGGTAAAAATATACTCACCTAGTGGCTTTCTCTTGGGTTCACCTATGCTTTATGAATTGAAACCTCTTTGCCACTTCCTTCAATATATGCACCAGCTCCCAACTCCAGACCATTTTCCCTGTGTCCTCTTGTCATTCCTAAATTACTCATTTACCACATGAATAGGAAAAAAAACCCTATTGTCCTAAAGCACTTTTTTGTTTTAAATAAAACTCCTTTCTGTCCTTCTAAATAAACATTTTATTATCTCCTTAAGATATGTAGCTCTCTTCTATGAAAAAGAGCGTACCTTTAGTGGAATATGTATTAAGCAATCAGTAGGTACTAGTCACTATGTTTCTGGATATTCACAGAAGAAAAGTCACACAGTCCCTATTCTACAGAGCTCATAGCCTCAAGAGAAGTCAGGCAATTAAACCATCCTGAGAGAGGGGCAGGCACTAGAAGAGAAGTAGGCAGAATGTGCTGGAGGAGCATGTAGCCAGAGTTGCCGACTCTGTCTGGAGATTAGGGAAAGATCCCTGGAAGAGATCAGATATGAGCTGATTTTGAAGGATTGATAGGAAGTGGGTTATATGGCAATGGTGGTTAGGAAAGAGGAGTTCCAAATAAAAGGAAGAGAGAGAATATAATTTCAGCACTGCAGCACCATATGGCATGTCTCGGGAAATAAGAGTGGAACAGTGGGTCTGTATCCCTGCTGGGGAACAACACTGAGAAGGAGTGACAGAATTTGATGCTGAATATGGAGGCAGGGCTCAGGTCATAAAAGGTCTTGCATCTCAAACTAAGATTTTAGGGATTCCTTAAAAAAAAAAAATGAAAGAAAGAAAGAAAAAGAAAAGGGGCCACCATTTAAAAGTTTTAAGTAGCAAAATTGAAAAGAAAAATCATTTTACACCCATCATGCTGGCAGTGTGGAGAAGGAATTGGAGGAAGACGGGGACTGAATTGAAGAAGAACAGTTAGGAGGCTGTTGTATAATCCAGTGGCCATCACCATGATGAAGGGGGAGATGGATCTGAGAAATATCAGGGAGGTTGAAGCCACATAAACTCAACATAGATTTAATTTGGACTTTAAGGGAGGGGAAGTCAAGAATTATGCTTACCAGTACTCTTCCTTGGACATATTAATGTATATTTATGCCATTCAATGAGATAGCAGGAAAGGGTTTGAATGGTACAGCATGAGGTCGGGGTGGAGGTAAATGAAATTTGAGATATCTAGTACCTTCACATGGAGATATCCAGTAAGCTGAATTTATGAGTTTGGGGCTCAGAAAAAAGATTGAGAGGCTTAGAATTAAGAGGCACTGTTTTAAGTTATAGAAAAAATAAGATGTCCCAGGGAACATGTGTAGTTAGAAGGTAAGAAGGCTGGGTTTAGAACTCTGTGGAACATGTATTTATAAGGTGATGGTGAAAGCCCATAGAGGAGTAGCTGGAAGTATAAGAACAACCAGAAGAAAACTCAGTCAGCAAAAGCAAGAGTGACCAGGATGTTCCAGTACTCTGTCTCTAGCAAGTCCCAGAGAGAAGTTGTGTGTGTTAAAGTCACATTAATTAAGTTGCATATGTAATGTGAATACAGAATTAAATATAGGCATTAAAAAAATTAATGAAATAAACACATCACCACAAAATTCACTTTGTATGAGAAGCAAAGTACTCTCCATATCATTATTGATTTCCCATCACACATGTATGGTACATTCTACTGAACTCCAGCTCTGTAATCTGCTAAAGCCTCTCTTTGCTTGTATTTCATTACTGGGAGCTCTCATTTGCAAACTTCTGTGTTCATTTCCCCACAATAAAAGAGAGGCAGTTATTTAACCATACTCCCAGCTTTGGGAGAAAAAAATCTATTTGAGTGTGCTGAAATTTTGAAAAAGGAAGTAACATAGGAGCCTTAGCTTTACTATATTCACATTCTACTTATTTCAAATTATCTTTTCCCCTTTGTTCTCTGCCCTTGTCCTTTAATTATTCAAGAGGCACTATTTTCCAAGGAAAAGCGAGATCCAAAAATACTAGGATTGACTATTTTACCTTAAGCCTTCATTATACTATTCAGAAGAGAGTAAAGGTGTCAACCATTAAACTCTTGTTCTCTAGAGAACCTGAGTGAGGATTTTACTTTTCTTTACTATCAACCTCAGTGATACTGACATTGCAGCTTCAGTGAAACCATCAAATGCATACATAAAGGCCTTTTCTTATGAAAATCATCGGTTACAAGTTGATACCAGCATCAATAAACTTGTATAAAAAATGAAATAAGAAAAATATATAAAGGGATCAGCTTTTATTCTTTCTAAAACAGTATAAACAGTGGAATGCAATTACTATTAATAAATGATAAGAAACTGTAACACATTGAAATATACCGTAGAGATAGTAACTGTCTATCTTAGGAATTCCATGGGTCTAAAATAATTTTGTATTTAATGGAAATCTTAACTATCAAAGGTGGATTTTGTTTGTTTTTTAACAATGAAACAAATATATAATTATTATCATGCCTTAACGATTTTTTTCTCCATAGCCATGGGTACTTATTTTATTGACCCAAGGAAGTAACAAGAGGCTTGTTTGCATGTTAAAGTGCCCTAGGATCATTAACTTTCATCTTGACAACCATCAAAAATGGGTCCTTGTTTAAAATGATTACACACTTAGGATCCAGCACAATTAGTGGAGTATCTCTTTAAATATTATAGCACCCAGTGATTATATTGATAATGAGCAGGTGAGCTCATAGAAGACTGAGTAAATCAATATTTTGACACATATATTCTCTGGACTGAATACTATTCACTTCCTGTACAATTTTCTGTTTATTATCTACTCCTCATAAACTGTTAAATCTAGGGAATACTCCTACTGTGCCCAACATTTCTACTCTGATAAAGAAGAAAGAGCCCCTAATATATATTTCAGAAACATATTTCATAAAGCTAATAAGACATTTTCACAGAGGCCACTAGTTGAAGAAAAAGAGAGAGAAGAGGGGACATCCCTTCTCTAAAAATATCTGTGAAATAGTATGAGAAAGTCTTGGTTGATCTTTGCATAGAAAAGAAACCTCAGCAACTATGGTATCTACTAAGAGACTACTGTTACTGTGTGTTCCCCTGGCTACATAATGAAAGTGGAAGTATTGGAAGAACATATAAAAAATAAAGTAGGCAGAACACCCTCTTAAAATATCTATTCTTGTTTTATTTTTACTTTATCATTATTCTCAAACTGTAGGATTAGACTTTGAGGAAACACATGGAGGAGATTCACAATGCATTAAGGGGAATATAACCATAGAATCTAGACTAGCTTAGTATAAAATCCATTTTTAAAACCTTAATAAAACCCACCAATGCATTGTAGAACTCCTGGGGCATCTTGCCCCAACTTTCCTCCTATTACTTGTTTTATTGTTTGCTGGAGTCCTTATCATGTATATATACCCCATTATTAACCTTGGTTAAAGTCTATCCTTTTCTTTCAATTACTAAATTTAACCTATACTTATTTGAACACTTAAACACTGAAGTTTGAAAAATAAATTATCAATTTATAAAGCTAATAATTCCATTGCATTTCCAATGTCTAAATTTCAGATAAGATTCTATTAATTTTTGAAATAGAGAAAACATAAGTTTACCTAATCCTTGGCATTTCTTGATTTCTTAGAGCATTATGGAAATCTTCAGAAAGACATTTTAAAAAAAGTGTTATTTAGTGCATAAACAATAATATAACTTCAGAAAATCATCTGCCAGCTTGACACAGCTATTTTTCTTCATTTATATTGCCTTCTTGCTTCTATCCTTAACTCAGTCACAACTGCAAGTCTATATGCTCATTTTTAATGTAGAAGTTTATCCTGTTTGTTCTATGTTACAACACAGACTTTGTATTTAGTGGACATCTACTCATCATTGCAGGGTGGTTCCTCTGGAGGCAGATACTGAGAGTTTGGAGTGCTAGAAGTTTATTAGGGATTATCATCTGTAAAGGGAACAGGGAGAGAGCAGGTCTGCATGCAGGGAAAGCTGAACAGTGAAAGAGGCAGAATGATATGTCTACCAACTGGGCAGGGAGCTCTGAGTGAATACTAACTGTCCAAATGCTCCATATTGGGCCCAAATGGCTAATCTCTTCTACTTCCACTCTGTGTAGTCATCTGATTTGGGCTGCTCTGGGCAAGGCATGACCTCAGGAAAGGCAGTTCTTTGAAGCTGAAGCAGACCGTGAATGAGCTGTCATCTGGAGGCTGCCTGCTGTCCACATTCCCTGAAGGTGGGCAATAGATGTTCACCACATTCATCCATCTTTGATTGCTAGTGACAGAAACCAAAGTCAAATTCGCTGAAATTCTACTGTAGGTCCAGGCATGGCTAGACCCACATGATCAATGGACACTGGGAGGAATTGATTTTTCCTTTTCATTTCTGTGTTGGCTTTGTTCTTGGATAGGATCTTCCCTCCTGCTGAAAAATTTGGCTACCAATAGCCACAGTTGACAGAGAACACCGCTATTTTAAGATTTCCAGCAAATTTCCTGGGATTGACATTGATTCAGCAAATGTCCACTGTAGGAATTTGGGGTCGTGAACTGAAAGCTGTGAAAGCTGATTAATTGTTGAAAAATAGAGATGTTATTACCAAAAGAAGACAGAAGGGATGTCAGGCACAAAGTGTAATATTTTATTTTCCTTGACACAATTATAGGTCTAAGGGGTGAGTATCTGAGCCAAGCTAGACCAATCAGGTCTTACTTCCTGAAATTAGAAACTAAGAAGAGATATTGACACTGAAGGTTGTTAGAGCTGAATTAGTTGAAGGTAGTGTTTTAAAGGAATTATATCTCTGTAATTGTTTTCAAATCAATTTTACTATCCTGGCTTTACATTTTTAGAACCTTGGTCGTGTTCTTCATGTGAAAAATGGGTCAACAGGATAATAATGGTACCAAGAAATGGAAATGTTTTTCAACTTGAAAGAATTAATATGTGTAAATCACTTAGCACAAATCTTGACATTTTGTAAGAGATCAATAATGTAAATTATTATTATCATTATAATTAGTAGTAATACTAATAGTATTATAGAACATGTGTTAATCAAACAGCTACCATGGTCTAAGTAGCATGCTAGACACTATGGAAGTTACAAACACAAATCAAACATGAACCCTAAACTTAAGGAGATTCTAGTCTGGTGGAAGGGATAATTAATATATGCTACTTATATATACTATATTTTATAGTCAGTTTGGACAAATAGACTTTGAATATTCTAGTCCCTATAGCTGTAATTTTGCATAGTATCATTGCATATTAATAAAGCAGATGGTTTATTTGTAAATATGTACATATATAAATATGTACATGCACATATATGTATATAATGTATGTATGTTTATCACAGATCAAGATAAAAAGAAGAGGAGAAATTATTTTAAGTAATTTGAGTAGTTACTAAAATGTACATATATTTATTTAATGTAAACCATTACTGAATTTTGTATGACAATTTCCTAAACAAAAAAAATATCAAAATATGGTCATCACTACAGGAAGCTATATGCCTGCTACAAGTAATTATTTTAGCCATTGGTTAATATCTGTTCTTAATTTAATTCAAAGCATCAACATTTTAATTCATAAGATGAAAAAGAAGACAAGTCTTCATTTTGAAATAAAATGTCTATTTTTAACTAACTGGCACCAAACCCCTCCCTGACTTTAAATATATTGGTTTGTTTTCCTTTATTATGAATAGGGTGGTTTATCGCCAAGATCTGAACAGGTTATAACTTAATTGAAATTTCTCCAGGGCAAGGATTATATCTTATTCATCTGTGTATGCTGACAGTGCCTAGTATATAAAAGGTCTTTGAATGTCCATAGAATAAATAAATAAACAAAAAAACTATACATCTTTTTTTTTAAGTGGAGCAACAGGTGCCTGTCAAGGTCATTAGGAACATCAGGTGTGGTCTTTAACCCAGTACTTTTCTATAAACTCTTTGCTAGTAGTCTTCAATAAGAGTTTATGCTAGAATATAAATTGACTATATCATAAACATACCGTTTTGTTCATCTAATTTTTTTAGCAATACCTTCTTAATGAAGAAAGCAATACAATAATTTATAATCTTAGCTCATCACAGACCAAACTGTTTACTGACTTACTATTTTAGATAGCATTGGTATAGTGTCTATGGTCCAAGGAGCTAAAATGTGATCTTACAAGCAAATCTTAACACAGAATTTTCTATCTTCAAACATTTGCGTGACAAGATGAGTAGCTGTAGGTCATTAAAAAAATATTTAAAAGTGAATTTTTTTCATTGCCTTCACTTTTAAAGGGTATATATTTTGCTGGTTGCTGTATAAAACTTTCATTAATTGTTGTAAATTACTTGGTATAAATTTGTCTTATCCACTACTTGTACTCTATGAAAACAAGCAAGGAAAATGTTGCAAGTTCTTGTCCAAAATTAGTGCTTTATTTTCCCAGTGTTATATATCACCAGGGGGCCTTGATCCTGAAGCCAGTTGAAACCTCAGCAGTAGGGACATGGAGTCAGGAGAAGCAGTCAAGATAGGATGGGATGGGAGAAACTGATCAACCTCTAGGGTCTACCACCCAGGAAGGAACATTCAGTTCGACATATTATATCCAAAATTGTAACGCAGGGAATGGCCTGAAAAAATGGCAAAAATATTTTCTGTCTCTTTAAAATTTCCCCCACTCTTTGTGGGACTTGTGGCCTGGCCTTCATCCTGAGGCAGGTTAAGTCTTTTGTTCTTTGTGTAACCTGAGATAACTCAGTCATCCCAGGCTAGTGGCCAGCTCCCCAGGTGGGGCTTTGTCTTTGGCAGAGATGGGACAATTAGAATAGTTAACCACAATAGCCTAGAACTAGGGGGCCCTCCCTTTAAAAGCTCCGAATTTCTGCTTATGTTCAGGAAATTCAGATTTTGAGATGAGAAGATCTGCCATTTTTCCTCCTTTCCTGGCAAAGTAACAAACTTCTCTTTCCTTCTCCTCAAACCACTTGTTCTAGTTCTTCTGATGCTGCTTTGAGGACAGGTGCTGAGCTTTCAGTAACAAAATGACATGGAAAAAATGGTTGAACAACAGAGAAAAATCTAGACTGACTACGGATATAATGGTGCCTCCTATAATTGTGCAGGGCACAGCCTGTGTAACTCTATGCAGCAAACTTGCATTCTTTGGGCCAGTGTAAATACCTAAGGACTTCCAATCAAATGTTTGAGCCTGATAGCAAAAGCACAGATGCTTGCAAATGTCAAGCATCAAGATGAACAGCAATGCTTTTCCTCTGGTTGACAAACCTGTGCAGAGTAAGGTCATAACTAATGGCTACTAGTGTAAAAGGTGGGATCAAACTATCAGGGGATATTGGGGCTTATAAAAGAAAGACAGTTTTCCAGAGTTCTAGACAAATTGGCTGAAATTCATGATAAAACTCCTGTCTTTAAAGAACAAGTGGCCCAACAGTAAGAACCAGGGAAATCTCTCTCTCTATGGCCTTCAGATTGGCCAAAGATCCTTGCACATACACTATACAGCTATGGGAATTATAGCAGGGATGATATTGAAAATATATTTAATAAACAGTATGGCATGGTTATCAGCCAATCAGAATAAATGTTGACTGTAGCTATGAAAACATGTCTGAGAGGATCTTGCTGTGCCAATAGTTAATTCTCTAGTGGCTAGAACATGGTGAGGCATTAGGGTACTGGTTCACAAACAGGGCTGTATATTGGAATTAACTGTGCATATTTTTGAATGCTAATACCATTCTCAGAGACCCTGATTAATTGACCTTGGGGGGTGGCCTGGCTATGGAGATTTAAAAGCTCCCCCCCAGATGATTCTAGAATGTAGCAAAGTGTGAGAATCGCTGATCTAGCATTCAAAAAATGAGAAGACCAAGAATCAGAGAGTACATCCCCCTACAAGCACACATATTTGTGTATGAAACCTTTGTTATCAATAACTTGAAAATAGCTCACTTCAGTTTCAATTGTTTGTTTTAAAATTTCTGGGAAAGTGGATCATTACTATGATTTCATATTCTCTTATTATCAAAATCTCCTTATCACGCTCCAATTTCCAGTTCTAGCCAATGTCAAATATTTGTCACCTGGCTCTGTTTTGTCATAGAGATTATATGCATTGCCTATGGTTGACTCTTTATTTCTCAAACTAGTGTGAAAAGGTTTAATTGCTATAAAGTATTGACACCATTTATGAAGCAATTTTTCTGTCTTTCTTAAAGATTTTTAGTCCATGGAAAATCCTTTCAACCCAGCTCTCCTCTCCTGGAAGAAATTATGCATGGAAATTCCTTTTTCACATGCTTTCATTGAAACCCCAAATCAGTATCTGAAATGTGTTGAAATGTTCTACACCAGAGCAAGTTGTGCTTCAAGCTTTGTCTTGGCTTGATACAGGAATTAAAGGCATGGGCCAATTTTTGAATTAACATGAAAATTCTTTTTTATATGCATACAAAAACATGCCTTTGAAACATCTTGCCAAAGGCTTCTCCATCTTCTGGTTGTTATATGAAAACACGGTCATCCCAAAAGGGTGAAAAAACCCAACTGTGTTCCACCTTAATCAGATTCACAATCATGTCCTAATGTAATTTGTCCTAATCCATTTCAGAGGAAGACAACCATTTGTGATTCTCAGAGACATGTGGGAGTAAATGTGGCTATATGGAAATCCCCTGGGTGTTCTATATACTATATTTACCAGTTCATAAAAAAGCTAATTACATTTCTGAAAAGAAGGCTTTATGGATGCAATGTATATTCTAATGCAAAACCCTACCCTGTCACCCTACAGTCATATGGCCACACAATCCTATCTATTTGTCTTACACAGACTATATTTTGGATTGCAGTAACTTACTTTAGAATAAAGAACCCACACATTACTATATTAGCCTGATCATATATGTTAATGTTTGAGAGACAGTCTTATTTTTAGTTGTTTAACTGGAAAAAATAGGTAACACTTAATGTAATAATAAATCACACCATAGTAAAATAGAAAATGATTGGCCCCTGATTTTTTTTCCCCGATGCCTTGGAAGATAAATACATTAAGTGGCTTGTTGAAAGACCCAGCACAATTTTGTCTCTGAGAAACACAAAGCTATTGTAGAGAACACCTCCAAGGGTAATGAATCTACATGTTTATTTCACAATGAGATCCTCTTTTGTGGATTTTATTTTTCATTACAAGCATGTTTTTACAAAAGCAATGTTTTCTATAAACAGAACTGGTAATAGATGACACACTACTGAAGCAAGCCAGAAATGTAAATAATCAAATGATTTCTATTTACTTTTCTGCAATAATTACAAAATCATACTGACCTAACATCTCATCATTTATTTATTTATTTATTTTTCATGCGATGTATTTTTTTTCCTTAATCTCTGGTGCACTTTGATGGCCCTTTGTTACTAACTTAACTCCGCTTTGCTCTCCTCAGCCATAGAAGCTTTATCTTTCCCTTTAATCAATGATGTGTTCTCCTAGGCCAAGCAGTACTCCTTACACATATTTTAAGGGTAGTATAATTGTTCACTGTTGTCAGGGAAAGTGATCTTTGAGGACATTTGGAAGTCAGATCTTCGTTCAAAAATATGACAAATAGCGAGTTAACTGATTGACAAACATGACTATAATTGAACTAAAACAAAGCAATATCTGAATTTAAATAAAAAAGCTTCTCTATGCAATTAATAGAGATTAAATATAATCTATTTAACATTTTAATGCTTGGCCATATCTCTGGTCAACATCAGAGCTTAAACATCAGGTCCCTGACTTTCTAGATACTCGGCAAATGAGCATCCTCTATTTCCTCTCCCACTACTTGCACCAACAAAGAAATACCTTAATCCTTCATCTAGTATTCTTCTCTCCCTCTTCCTCCTTCCTCTCAAGAGTCCCCAGTGATTTCTTGGGAGATATTAATAATTATGCCTGTAGCTCAGGGATCTAAAGTAATCACCAGGCTTGGCATGAAAGGATGCTGGAATGCAAACTCAAGTGTAAAGCAACAAAGATTCAGTACAGATATTATGAAAAGGGAATGCATTATAGCAATTACCCAGTTGGCCTGATTTCTGCCAGCCTACAGGATACAGCAAAGAGGCCAAAGCATAAACACCACCTCGTATTACTCATAATGACTCATTGACATTTGGTGTTCAGCACCCAGTGGAAGTCTTTGCTCAAAGATCTGTTCTGTGGTAACAAAACTTCCAGAAAAGAAAAACAAAGCTCATAGACTTTTTGGCTCTTATTCAGTACATAATCAACTTCTCCTTGTGTCTCCTTTTAAAGTTTGAAGCTACAATAAGGAGCTATGTTGAGAGAAACTTAATCATAAAATACCACGGAAAGTCGTGAAGTGCTGTTAGAATGAGCAGTGAGCTCAGTTGATAAGAGTCGGTTGCAACTGACAGTGAGGTTGAGTGTGATTCCTGGATGGGATGCTGGCATGCACACTGTCACAGGCTATAGCCCAAATCCCCACCAGCCACCTATCAATGCTTCATTTTTATCACAGGGGCCAAATGAAATAGCACAGAATCATCAACATAATTGTAAGTGTGTGTTGTAATAAGAGTAGTGCTGTCACATCAGAAATGTAGCATGCATCACCAAAAAGATACAACTAAGGGTTTGAAAAGGGGAAAACTATAAATTCTTTGGAAAAAATTTCCAGTTTTCCTGGGACTTTCCCCATTTGCCTTGAAAAGTCCTAGCTTATGCATTTTTCCTGGAGTAATTATTATTATAATCTCACTCTATAATAAAACCAATTTGGACAAAGAATTATATAGTCATCCTTGCTTTAACCCGTTTGTTATGACTCAGAAATATTAGAAAGCAGATTTATTTTGAGCATCCTTGATTCCTTTTGTGTGCCACATGTGCTACATATAGTATCTGTATTAGCTGTATTATTTAAACAAAGGAATGCAACATGTTCTATTGGATGATGTCAATACACAGCAATGAAAATGCTTGATTGCACAAAGGATCAGTAATTTTTAAAAAATCATGCAACTATTTTAGTTCTGATTTTAGTACTTCTCTACTGTTTCACTTGCTCTGACCCCTAACATCCACACAATTGAATGGAGATAACCAAAATTATCAGATGATCTGTCCCATGTCCCAGATGCCGGCCTAAGGCACTGAATAATGGGATACATTGAGTGCTAAATACATTAATTATCTATTTAATTTAGGACATTCATGGCCTGTTATAATTGTTATGAATACTGGAAACTTTTAATTCAGGAAAAAAGTTGTAGTATTAGTTGATGTTATGAGTTAAAAGATAATTGTTTCTGGTTTTCTTTTCAATAGTTGTGTGTGTGTGTGTGTGTGTGTGTGTGTGTGCGCGCGCACGTGCGTGCACTTTACTCTAGATGGTTTCCTTGAACAACGAATTTAAAGCCAGGCTTATTCATAGTAGCCAAATGTGACGTCTCACTTGTTACCAGTTGTGGCAGCAGAGTAGATTGTGAAACAATCTGCATTGATTATTTGACTAGATAAAATGTTCATCTTAAGTGAAATTAGGGACACATTTTCCGGGAAGCTTTAGGGGACAGAAACTGAAGCCCTAAATAATTTTGTAATCAACACCGCTGCTTGTCACAGCAGCTAATAAACCATTTGCAGCAACAGTGTGAACATTTTTTCTTTTCTTTCTAACAATTTGGTTTGAGTCCCACATATCTAGATTACAGCAACAACTATCTTGGAACTAGCTTTGTTGGTTTAATCACTCCCTAAACAACCAAATGTATTTGTACTTTACATCTTCTCTGTGTTAAGGTTATTTATTGTTGAATGATACTGGCATGATCTGGGGCCATAAACCATACAATTTAATTGCATGTATTTCTTGAAATTTGCAATTCTGTCGGTAACCTGTTCCCACTTTTTCCTTTAATTTAAGGCATAAAATCACTAGAGAACAGCTGAAGTAGCTGGCTTTGATTTGATTTAGGGTTTTAGTTCCTAACATATAAGGGAAGTGACTGAGACTCAAACAGTTTTTTTCAATTAATTTGATTTTGAAACTTTCAGGAAGCTGTCACAATGATTTCAAAACTGTTTTCTCTAAAACAGTACACGTAATCTTTGATACAACTGGGCCAATTAGACACATTGTAAAATAAGTGCAGGAATAGAAAATTAGGTCACCTGAATGGTTCAGCAGTGACAATAAAATGCTGTATATGAATATTTTCAAACACTTACTGTAGTAATTGCCACAAAAATGAGTCCTGTGAAACGAACCTGCGAGTTTCCTGAGTACTAACTCATTTCATTGGGGACATAAGGGGATGGACTACAGCAGCTTCGTTTTACACTTCCAAGGAAGAGGAGACATCCAGAACTGATTCCAAAACACTTTTGATACAAATTTGGCCAATGAAGTAAATTGGGAATTCAATTAGACCATAAACAATTACTCAAATTTAGAAATAAACGTACTGATGAGGCCAAGTAAAATGATTGACCTCACGGCCCCACAAATATACATGTCAAAGCCAAATTAAAATGAATATTTTTCAAATAACTTTGTAACTTGATTATATATCCACACACACACATCAATTTTGATCATTCAGCCCTGAAACTTTGTTAAATATTAATTTCATTTTCCTTGTACACAGTAATCATCCTATTCTGTAATATATGCTGTGTGGGCTAAGGATACTTCTATCACTAGAACAATATAGCTATTCATCTCTATATTTCATAATTTACATATGATTTCCTTATTCATCAAGTGTTTATTAAGCATCTACTATATGCCAGCCTCATTCTAAGGACAGAGGATAAAATGATGGGAGAGATAAACAAAGGCCCTGCATACTGAATTCTTGGTCAAGCCAGGAAGATGAACAGCGAAGCAAATAGTAACAATAACTTTAGGAAGGATTTTGATAATGGAAGTCAAAGTCACATTGGGAGCACAAAGGAGCATATCACCCAGTCTGGGGGTGGGGACATGTGCAGGGGGAGATTGGTTAGAAGAGGCTTCTTGGAGAAAATGACATTAGAGAGGGACTTGAAGGAGTTACCTAGGGAATGTGAAGTGGCACAGCATGGCCCCTGGATGCAGCTCCTCAGTTAATTGGGCTTCCTGTACACAGTGCTCCCTCATCCCAGAGTTTCCTATATTCCAGTGACAACTTGAGAAAGTAGTCAACACCTGGTATCTCCAGGCCGGATCCCACTTTGGTATACGTATGTTAGCCTACAGTGTTCATGTTGTTATTTATAACTGTATTAATCAACAACATTTAAAAGTTAAGACATTTCCCATAGAAATCTTCACTTTTGGCTCTGTTGAAAAACTGGAAGCTTTGGCGATAGTGGACTTGCCTTTCTGAATAGCAGTTAACCCCTCTGACCAAATAGGAGCTCTCCAGTACACCGCAGCTTCTGTCATTGATTACTAATCCTCAGTACGAATGAGTGTCACTAATATTTCACGTTTTACTTGATCAACTTCACTCATTTAGGTCACTTTCCTAATATCCATGGGCATTTCAGCTTGAGACCTAGGCTTAAAGCTATTCCAGGTTTTAAATGAAGGAAACACCTGATATTTTATGGCCTTTTGGGTGTTTGGTTAAGCTGATCCTTTTTCACTGGAGGGTATACGTGTGTGGATATAGCTCATAGATATTTAATTCAAATTGTTAATACGTAGGAAACATCACCCTGGACTTTTCTTTTAGCAGTTCTGTTTTTCTCGTTCATACATTTCCCACATATTTACATGCCATTTTGTTATTGTTCTCAGTTGAACTGCACATAATTTGCTTAAACAAGATACACACTCAAATATACAAAGTGTTTTTTTTAAGTAAAAGGATATGCATGAACTATAAAGAAAATAAGATTTAAAAAAGAAGTTTAAACATACTCAACCTTCAAATATTTGTACTTTGTGAATGATTCTTGAAGCCTGTCTAGACAGGCAGCAAGTTCATTGAGGAATTTTTTGAGGCAGATAGCACAAACACTCATCCTTGGTTGTTCAAATGAGCAATATGAAGGACATTGCAAAATGAACAATGTGGTAAAGGCACCTGGACAACACCTAGGGTACGTGCATATACAACTGAGAAAGTAATAATATGCCAGGCTTAATGGACTCATTTGCCATGCAGTACACTCTTTAGTGTCTTCTTGGGCACCCTTAAACTATGTATCAAACATTTGGAATTAAATTGAGAATCATGAGAAAAGAGGGACATTTCAAGTTTGTATTTTTTCTTGATTATTTGTTTAATAAAAGAAGAACAAGTAAGTGTTATCTGAGGGAGAAAAACACTTTCTTATTGGCTAGGAACTCTGACTTCCTGACACAAAACCAGTCCTGCTTAAACGATTATGGAAGGCATTTGACTTGACTTGGTACGAAGCATGATGCATCACTAGGAAACGGTGTGAGAGCAGCAAAGAGGAGTGACTTGGGAAAGGGTGCGGGGATTGTCCTTCCAGCAGAGTATTGCTCAGGGGAGCTCACTTAGGAGGGTGAGGGCGGAGAAGTGCAGAAGGCAGGAGGCCAAGTCTGTGGTCCTTGGGCTGGATCAGGTTGCTTGGGACTCAGCATCCACTTCTACCTCTGTCCTGTGTTCCTCCCTGTACTACAGAGCTGGAAAGTTAAAATCTGCATTTCCTAGACTATCTTACAGGTAGGGTTCTAGATAGGAATTAAGTCTTTCTAATCTGATGTGCTTTAAGAAAATCTGGAAGGTAAAGACACAACAAAGGATAACTTATTGATGTTGATGCTGACACAAAGAAAGGCCATGGAAGGTGAGTGCTGAGAGACTTTTGCAAAGACCAGACCCAGCTCTGTGGTAGTTCCCTGATCCCTGAATTGCACCTGTTTCCTTTTAACTTCATAGTTCTAGGGTTTCCTTCTTGTCTCCTGCTCCCCCATTCTCCCTAATTATTTTAAGCCTTTTTTTCTTTAAAATACCTAGAGTGATCTCTATTTTTTTGCATTGAACTTTGACTAAAATATTCCTATTTAAAGAATTTGAAAATAACTGATGGAACCCATCCCATTGCATAGTTGACTATAGAGGAGCTAGGACAGCTTTGTTCATTGTTTGGAAAGATCTATCTGAAAACAGTATAGTCCAGGCTTTTGGGTTAAAGGAGAAGGTTTTACGGGAAAAGGCAGACAGACCTTGGGTGCAGCCTCAAATAAACAGTCAAATATTGCAGGTTATGTCAGGGCAACATATAGGAAGTAATAAAAAATTAAAGAAATGTTAGGCTAAAGCACTATTCCATTGGTTGGATAAATAATGGGTTGACAAGAGAGTAAAGAAAATTCTATAACAGAGGAGCTTTATAAAAACAAACCCCAGGCCCTAGATTATAGCTGGCAGAAGAAAATAGAGAAGTAAAAAATCAATTTGTCATGGCTAGACTCTAGATCCCCTATCTAGGCATGACTTAACCGTAGAGAAGTGAGTGATACAGACCTTGACAATAATAGGATTGGCTCAAGAACTAGCACAGTACTCATATTACGGGTAGGAAAAGCAATTCAAGGGATCTGACTCCTGGGCATTTACACCCTTGCCTATCACAGTGATGTCTGCAGAGACAGTGTGCAAGCCTGACGCTGTAGGAACAGGCAGAGCGGGAGTGGACAAAGGAAGAGGTGAGGGGAATTGAAAAGGACAGAAAAGCATCGGGGAAGAAGCCTATCACTTTTATTTTAAGAAAATTATTCAAATGTATGCCCAGGAGTTGAGTAAAAGACTACAAAATTGAGTGATCCTACCCCTTGTGACAAGAGAGAAGGCCCTCTTAGTCATCTGTATAGAACTGCAGAAAATATTTTTAAAGGATAAGTGTCAGCAGAAACAATTTTTGCCCCAAATCTTTATTCAAATATTATTCTCATATTACTTTCAACTTTGGTAATTTATTATTTTGGAAAATACACCAAAAAATTTTTGAGCACCAGGGATAGGCAAATTTTAAATTGAGGTAGCATGATGCAAATAAAAGTTCTGGATAGGAAAACTAACCTTCAGACATTGTCATTAACCAGCTGAGTGTATTTGGACAATCAGTTAAGTTTTTCTGGCCTCCAACATTTCTGATGGACGAAGAAGAGAGTTGGGTTATGTCATCTTTATGAGCAAATAAAGACTGATGTAAAATTATAGGCTCCAAGTTTCTACATGGGGAAAAAAAAATTCAGTGATAATACCCTTTTCTGGTAATGATGCTGAGAAACTCACTCATATGTCAGGCTTGGTAATATAAATTTGTTCAAACATTTTGGAAATAATTTCTAGTATGTTCCAGGAGCCTTCAAAATGTATAATTTGAATGAATGGTGCTATATTTTAGGATTTACTCTAAGAAAATTATTTTTGAAACATGGGAACACCACATGACAAAAGTGTCCATCACATTATTTTAGTATTAGAGAATCACACATATTTAGGTTAATATAATAAATTGAAAGGAGTGTTATTCAGAAACTAGAATCATCTTTAAAGATAGTGTAGACATATAAAGGTGTATACTGCAATATTACATAAAAAAGCAAATGCAAAATTAAATATAAGTGCTGTGTGGAATATAACGAGAAGAGTTACATGGCTGGTTACTTTCCAGACAACCCTCTTATATACAACAATGTAAAAATGGCCAAAAAGAAGTTTCCTAGTGAAAAAATGCTCCACAATCTTATCTTCTTATTAAACTCAGGGATTTGAGCTCCAAAGCATCATTGCCACCATCACCCGTGCTTACCCTCCTCACCGTGCAGCTTTTATCACGTAATGGAGGGAGTGTCTACGGGGCTCTTCCCTGTGAATATAGCTGGCTGGTGGGTTCACCAACCTTGTGTGGTGGATCCAATCCACCATGCCCAGCTCTCTGAGCTTTATATCCCCTTATCCCTGGCAGGCACTTTCAGCTTGTCCACCTCATTTATCTTAGGCCAGTGTCATCGCCAAGCCTCCAAGCAGCCATCCCATTGATGAATTAAGACAGACTCAGATATCCTTGCCAGAATGTTAAATCCTATGCCACTAAAACGTGCCCAATAATAATCATCACTCCTCTACCTAGCCTTATATTCTGGACCTCCTGTGTTAGTACCCTCGTTCATTCTCATACATACTCTTCCTTTCCCTGCTGGTTCATGTTACCCAGGACCTGTGGTGAACTTGGGGAATACTCCATTTCTTCCCATCCCATGCAAGAACAGTACTTTCCAACTGAAGCCATGCTGACAACTGATTCTAGTTATTGGACTACAAAGAATAAAGGGAGAAGAGGCAGGTCTTAAAGAAAAAGAGCAGTATTTTGTGAGGCCTCTGCCTGTGTGAGTTCTTTGTAGAGCCTCCAGGCAAAGGGAGGCTGTTTTGGGGTTTTTGTTTTGTTTTGTTTTGTTTTTGTAGGTTGGCAGGTGCCATTTCTATTAGCTCAAAGGATTCCAGTGATTCTGGGGATACAGGGTTGTCAAGTGCACACCCAAATGGCTTTATCTCAGGTCTTCCAGCCCATTTTCTTCCCTATTAGACCTGACTTTAACAAGGAAACCTTGCTTGAGCTGTAAATTGAGTACCCTTGTTAACGCCACCTATCGTTATTATTTGTCAAAATTTTTATAGCAACTAGCAAAACTCAACTAACTCCATAATTCCTACATGACCATTTATCACCATATTGTTCAGGTACTGATGCTTCCCTTTCCCCTGTGTCCTATCATATTCCAGCACAGGTGAGAGTTAGTAATTGTGACCCAAGGGTTATCACTACCCTATTTATCACCATTATTTATCACCAGAACTTGCTGCCATCCTATCAGTGGATGATCCAATTCCAGAATGCCATCACGATGGTCTGCTTTCTAGGGTACTGTCATAGCTTAGGTTCCCCCAAAGGCAGATGCTAAGACAGTATTTTGGTCCATGTAGTTTATTTGGGAGATCACAGGAGGTGTGGTGATATGGTGAAGAAAGGTGGAAGGGAATCATGTCAGAATAAAGGGCTCCCACTATGGGGAATTAAACTCAGTCCCACCAAAGACTGTCTCAGAGACTCAGTGGAACATATTTCAGATTCATCCCACTGAAATACAAGGAAGCTGGCATATTTATCTACCAACTCCCGTCTCTCATTTATTGAGGACCATTCCTGGGACATTAACTTTTGGCTGTTTCCACAGCCAGAGAATGCTCTGGGGCAGAAGAATGTAGGAAGCCACTGACCGTGAATCTAACTGTCTGCAAGTTCTTTTGGGGGTGAACTAAAGGGATGTGGGTGGAGTACTAATCATGTCTGCTATAGTTAGGAAACATCTCCAGTGAAGAAAAAATTACATTCTCGGTTAACTCATATTTATGAGCACTCTGGTGTGCTTCACAATATTTGACACCATAAAAGTCGCTTAGCTGATGGACTAAAAATATTTGACATAATCCTAGGAATCCCTGCAAGGTCGTTCTTCAGGAAATGAACAATATTAAGAAGGCATCTGAATCGGAGCTCTGAATCACTGTCAGGATGTCAAGATAGACTCTTGCTTAGACACCACAGAATCACTGAGAAATGGATAAACTGGAGAAAAGGAGTACGTAAGCCCTTACAGCAATGTGAATGAATGAAAATAGAGAAAACGAAGCATTTTAATGTACTGTTTAAATTCCTATCCTTTCTTTAATATACACTATCTTATATCATGTGCACGTATACTTCATGCCAAACATATAAAATATATTAAACCTGCATAGATGATGCACTCTTCCATTATAAAATCATTTATATATGTGCATTTGTGCAGTTGTTATAAAAATTGATTTTGTATCTTTCTCACCAGACCCAAAACATCTTGTTTAAGACTCAAAGCAAAAACGTAGTGATCTCAACTTTTCCTCCTGAAGATTTATGATCTACCAAAAGAAATTATTAAAATAAATGAATGGATGGGTAGATAGATAGATCCAGAGAATATAAGTTATATAGCTATGTATTATTAAAATATGGAAAGGTCTTACGGCAGAGTAGAAGACAGAGTACGTGGATTCTAGAGGGTCACATAAGTCTTTATGAAGATTGCATTTAAGCTGAGCCTTAAACAACAGTTAGAATGTGGGCATGCAGACATGGGTGGGAATCGGGGGCTGTTCATGAAATAACGTAAGCACTGAGTCCAAAGAATATACCAACTAAAACAATAATAATAACAAGAAGCTTTATATTTCAGAATTCATTGTCCTAGAAATTATTGCAGAAGATTGCAGCTGAAATATGTCCCATGGTCAAATACCTACTTATAGTGTTTCTTTGAGTCTAAGATGAGGTAATGGATAATGTGTATAATTGTGTATAATTACAGTAAAAGGCTAGTGCTGGTGAAATGGCCACAAGGGGTGTTAACATACGGCAGAGTGATGCTTCTTTGCTTCTTCCTCCTGGTCCACCTTGTTAACTGAGGGGGTAAAAATTCAGGAGCAAAGTCTTGTCTGTTGCTGGTTGTTGTCCCCTTCTTGCCTGATTTCCATTTTGACCTTTTTGGGTTCAGGCTGTTTCCAGACTTCATTTGCACACCCTTTTCTCCTCTCTCCCTGCCTTAGCACTCAGTGTTTCCACAGCAGATTAATGACAGCTAATAATATCTGATATATCTGGACATTGCCACATAATGAGTTGCAGTCCCACTGGGTCCCAGAAGTGTCACCACTAACAAATTCACCAGACCTGCACATAATTAGCATGTAAAGGGAGTGATTGTGCAGTAAATCGTAGGGGAAGATGGATAGCCCAGGAGAGAAAATATAAGAGGGGAAAAATCCCTCCTTATCATGCCTTACTAAATATATGTTTCTTGGCAAGAATATTTTCTTGATAACAAACTGTGGACAGGTTACCTTAACAGTAACATTATTCCTTCCGTGGCTGATAGGCAGAATTTCATTATGTCACTGCTAATGTTTCAATATTTCTGCAAAATGTCACCATATGTAAATTAGGAGAGGTTAGAGTTTCCCTTGCCGTTTTCTTTAAAGATGCACGACCCCGTTCTCACAGGGGCCTGGTGCTCACTTCCCCACTCTGACAGGCTTGGATTTAGTGAGGAAACCCGCAGAAACTTTGCCCTTACCTTGCCAAAGGTAAATGAAATGGCATATCTATTCACAGACATTGCCCTGCAAGCTACAAATGGAATTTATACTAAGAGGGAAAAATAATAAGAGAGAAAGAATCCAGAAACCACAGTGTGCCAACATGCTTACCAACTTGGAGACATATTTGTCACATGATACTGAGCATTTAAACCCACATGGTAATTTTAGGATTTGTCTCACACCATCAGAACAAAAATGGAAATATTTCTGATTGTGTTCAGTAGAGCATGAGAGCTTTTCCCTGATCCTTCAAACCTAGCACGCAAGTCCATGCCAGAGTAAGGTGTGCTACTTGAAAGAAAAGAGAACAAAAAAGTATGACTATGAAAATAAACCTGTTGAGAGAGACACTTCTGAAATTTGGGTCAACCCTTTTCCTGTGAGAGTGTTATTAGGACGCTGAGCTCGAGGGCCAAGGTAAAAGTATGAAGAAGTTTGAACAACCAAGTCACAGAAAGGACATCCATTCACTGGGCCTTGGAAAAATATGTTGATGGAGGCTCTTTCTCCCTCTTTGACCTTTGACTTGAGATGAGTGGCTAGTGTCAGCCCCCTATTTCACACCTCACAATTCTTCCAGCAGCCATAGGCATGGGAGGAGAATCATTTCTAGAAGCAGTATTCTGAGAAGACAGTCCCAGATGCTCAGGGCAATATAGTAGCAATCAGCACTTGCAGCCTGATAATTACCCTATGAGGTGATCAATAATGACCCTGAAGGCAGAGACTCTTCTTCACCCCTCAATGCACTGTGTTCAGGCTTCTGCCCTTCAATGCCCCTGCAATGTGACGCTGGTGACCAGTCCCTTGTAGGCCTTTTAAAAAATTATTTTTGTGTTCTGTATCTTCAGTGGGCAATTCCATTCACACACGTGGCTTTAACTATCCTTACACCTGCTGATTCCCAAATGCACGCTCCCGAGTCAGATCCTCCTCCTGAACTCCAGACCCGTTTAACCAATGGTCTACAGACATCTATTCCTGAATGGCCCAAAGGCTTTCCAATCTTAATACGTCTAAAATTCAACTTCTGCATTAGCCAACTGAGCCCCAATCCAAACTCTCTCTTACTACACTGAAAAATGGGATGGTATCAGAACTCATGCAGTCTCCAAAGCCGTTCTAGGCATGATGTTCCTTCGCCCTAGCAGTGGTGCAATTCTCTTAAATGCCTCTCATATCCATCCTCTTTTCTTCAGCTGTTTACTCCGTTACCCCAGGTTTCTCTCCTAGATTACAGAACATGTGAGATGGGTCCCCGATCCAAGTCTTATCTTTACCCAACCTTCATGATCTTTCTGAAACCCAAATGCAACTATATCATTCATTTACTATAAGCCCTTCAGGAGCTCCATATTTTCAAAATTATGAAGCTCAAATGCCTAAAGTCCTCAAACTAGCAGACCTAATTCTTCGTCTGGCTTCTGACTGCCTGCCTTACTTGCTTTTTGTTTCTTTGTTTGTTTGTTTGTTTTTGTTGTTAGACATGTAGAATCTCAGGTCCTACTGCATCTGGGTCTGCATTTTAAGAAAATCCCCAGGTGATTTGAATTCACATTTGAAGCCTGAGAGGTGCAAACCTAGCACACTAGTTCTCAAACTTGGCTATACACTGGAATCACCCAGGAGGCTTTTAAAACTTATGATGCCTGGGTCCTATTCCCAGAGGTTCTAATTTAATGATTTCTTAGATAGGACACCAAAAGCATAATTACCAAGGAAAAGAAAAAATAATTGGTAAAATCAGACTTCACCAACACTAAAAACTTTTGCTCCTTGAAAGACACTATTAAGAGAATGAAAACAAGCCACAGACTGGGAGAAAATATTTGTAGATCATATATCTGATATATAACTTGAATACAGGGTATATAAAAAAGGTTTGAAACTCAAAAACAAGAAGACAGCCTAATTTTTAAAAATGGGTGAAATATTTGAGCAGGCAGTTCACCAAAGTTGATATATGAATAGCCAACAATTATGTGAAATATGAATAAGCACATAAAAAGGTGAGCAACATCATTAATCATCAGAGAAATGCAAGTTAAAACCACAATAAGATACCACTATATGATTAATAGAATGATTGAAAATAAAAAAAAACAGTCTTTCCTACTGTTGGCAAGGATGTAGAAGAATTGAAACTGTCATACATTGCTGTTGGGAATATAAAATGGTACCACTGCTGTGGCACACAGTTTGGCAATTTTTTTAAATGCTACGCATGCACTTATCATGAGACCCAGCCTTGCACTTCTGGGTATTTACACAAGAGAAAAGGAAACACATGTACATACAAAGAATTGTATACAGAGGATTACAATAGCTTTATTTGTAATAGTCCAAATCTGGAAAAAAACAAAACAAAATTTCAATCAGATGAAAGAATAAACAAGTTGTGGTGTACATGGAGCACTATTCAGCACTATAAAATTGCTGTCCCCAACTATAAAACTGTTATATGTTCTTATTGAATTGATCCCTTTATCATTATATGATGACCATCTTTGTCTTTTTTACTGTTGTTGATTTAAAGTCTGTTTTATCTGATATGAGAATAGCTATTCCTGCTAGCTTTTGGTTTCCATTTGTGTGGAATATTTTATCCGCCTCTTCACTTTTAGTCTATGTGACTCTTTATGAGTTAAATGGGTTTCTTGAATGCAGCAGATATTTGGGTTTTGTTTTTGTATCCATTCCATCAATCTATACCTGGGCCGCACAGCAGGAGCTGAGTGGCAGGTGAGCAAGTGAAGCTTCATCTCTATCTGCAGCCGCTCCCCATTGCTCACATCACCACATAAGCTCTGCCTCCTGTTGGATCAGCAGCGGCATTAGATTCTCATAGGAGCCTGAACCCTACTGTAAACTACACATGCGAAGGATCTAGGTTAGGTGCTCCTTATGAGAATCTAATGCCTGATGATCTGAGGTGGAGTTGAGGCAGTGATACTAGTGCTGGGGAGCAGCTGCAAATACAGATTATCATCAGCAAAGAGGTTTGACTGCACAATAAATGTAATGCATTTGAATCATCCGAGAACCACCCCCCACCCTCCCTGGTCTGTAGAAAAATTGTCTTCCATGAAACTGGTCCCTGATGCCAGAAAGGTTGGGGATTGCTGCTATAACAGAATGGACCATTGGTACATATTACATAGATGGATCTCAAAATAATTACACTGAATTGAAATAAGCCCAAACAAAATACCACATGACATCACTTGCATAATACTCCAGAAAATAAAAACCAATCCATTATTTTATAAGGCAAGTCAGCAGTTGCTCGGTGATGGGGTAAGGAGAGCTGGGAGAGCCTGCAGAGAGACTAGATGGAATGTCTGGGGGTAATAGATGTGTTCACTAGTTTGACGGTGGGAATGGTATACATGTGTATACATGTGTCAAAACTTAGTAAATTGTAAATATGTGCAGTGTCTGTTATGTTAATTATATCTCAATGAAGCTGTTAAAAGAAATCACAATGCCCATACACACTGTGTGTGTGTGTGTGTGTGTGTATCCTATAAAAATTAAATCAGTTTTTTCTTTTGCTTTAAGAATACATTATATTCCAGCAATTCAAAAATATTAAATTACTTTCCTACTGTATCACATGTCTTCTTGAATTTTCCTATGCCCTCCCCACATGCTTTCTGTCTAGAAAACTGTCCATACCTAATGATTCCAATCAAGGCAGAGGAGGTGGCGTGGGCCTGTAGTCCCAGCAACTCTGGAGGCTGAGGTGGGAGGATTCCTTGAGCCCAGAAGTTCAAGGGCAGCCTGGGCAACATAGTGAGACCCCTATCTCTAAAACAAACAAACAAAAATTCTCATCAGTAGTCATTTCCTATGTGACATCTCCCTAGGTTCTTCTTGAGTAGCTTGGGTGGTTTTGTTCTTTATATCTTCCCATATTTATAACAGCTAAGCCACTTTATTAAGACTTTTATACATCTGCCTCCTGTATTAAATTACATGATGATCTTTTTATGGGAAGGGACTTAGCATGATTCATGTAGGATTTAATATATGCCAAGTGCTAAAAAATATCAGTGCACAGAAAAAAGTGGGTGGTGTTGGCCTGAGCCACAGCATTTGTGAGCAAATACACTCTGGCAATGGTAAAGGACATAGGGTTGATGGGTAGGTTTCAGGATACCATAGAGTCCCCTAAGTATTGGTGATCATTAAGAAGAAATTTTTTTGTGTGTTTTTTAGGAAGGTTTCTTGCCTCAAACCACCAACATAAGTAATTAGTTAGAGATTACTTATAGAGTAGTAGAGATTATAAGCATTTTTATTTTCAGCATCCTTCCTCAATTACTATTTTCCTTGAATATGTAAATACTAGCACAGGCAGCCTTTATAACAGAAAGAGTCCCCTATGTACCATAATGCTTGTTTCTTCTGTTTATGACGCTGAATGTCCTCCTCAGTTTTCGCTGCATATTTAATTCTTAGACATCTTTCCAGGCACAAATCAAAGTATACCCAGTCCATAAAACCTCTCTCTACTGCTACCCACAGTGATTGATTTCTTCCTTCTCTTGATTCTTTAGAGTAATAATTAATGTATAGCTTGATACTTACATAAGCAAAATTTTTTTTTTAAAAAAGGATAACCAGTAACACAGGGGAATAAATCGTTCCTTTAGCAAGAAGATTGAAACCAATTTGAGATGAGGTAATAAGTACCACATCTTCTATCAAACCACAACTGCATGAACTGTAATGCCCTGCACATAGCATTTTTGAGGGAATTTAAAAACAATAACTCTGAAAACATGTTGGTCTCTTAGTGAGATGGTCAAATAAATATGCTGCTTAAAATCTTTCAAAAGAGACAAAGTCTTAGGACAAAGTCTAGATTTAAAAGCAATTTTTTATAGTAAATAGTCAAGAGATAAACAATTTAGTAAATGAATCAATTATAGGGTAAAATACCCCTTCTATGAGTCTGAATTCAAGAAAATAGACAAGTATCCATCATATTCTTTCTGGCGGGGAAGAGAAACATTCACAGGAACTTGATGAACTAGATAAATTCTCAGATCTTGAGATTATTTTGAATTATTTGTAAATTATTACCTGTTATCTATTATTGTGATTATTTTATACTAATAATAGCCACTATTTATTGAATAATTGCTTGTGCCAAACACTGTAATAACCACTCCACATTTTTAAGCATATTTATTCCTCCCTCAGTCCTATGAGGAGGGTTCTATTAATATTCCCATTTTTCGGGAGGTTGAATTTGAATCAGTTTACCTATACTGATTTTTTTTCAGTATCTCCTATTCAGCCAGATTTCCAGGTAAGCAATGTGGGATTGAACTTGACATTCCCCTCTACCTCATACCCTACCCAAGTTAACCCATTGCAAAATCCTGTCACCTTTATTTCCTATTTCCAGTATCTCTCAAGAACATCGATGCCTCCCCACACCTCCAACCCCCACCCCAGCCTGGGCTGTCTCTGGTCTCATCTGGATTGCCTCGCCCTCTGTGTATTCACATGCCCTCTTCACCACTGTCCCATCAGTTCTCAAAGCTGCATCCAAAGTGGTCTTTTATACTCCCAATCACAAATATGACCATGTAACCCTTCTGTAACTGAGAGATGAAAGTTTGGAATTGGGAAACTATCCAGCAGCTTGTTTGAAGGTTATCGTCTTATCATGCTCTTGGCCATGGCCTCAAGAAGGCTACACTGTTGCGGTCATTTTGAAGCATAAATAAATAAATAAACAAAAAGATAAAGTAAAATAGAACAGTGCAATTCATCTTAGCAGCTTCCCGTGATGGAGGACAATTTATAGTTAGTGCTTTTTGAACGTATAGGACATATCGGATCTTAATTCATGTAATCTTCCCCAAAATCATCTAAAGCAGGTTCTTGATCTTATTTTGCAGGTGAGACTATTGCACCTCTGACTTGTTAAGGAACTTGTCTATGGTCACATAGCTAGTAAGTGGCAGAACTGAATTAGAACCCAGGAATGCTACCCATTCTTGAGTCTGCATTCTAGACTGCTGTATGAGTAGTTCTCAGCCCCACCTGACTCAGTGCTCCATTTCATAATAGATGTTGTGTAATTCCTGCTTTACCTTATTGAAACAAAATTTGTGGATAATATAAGCTATCAAAAATGTAATTAAAAACATTAGTATAAAGCTCTAAGTGTAGTGTAAAGAAACAATAAAAAGAAAATATTGCACAATAAATAATGTCCATTTTTCACATAAATGTTCAGGCACAACAGTAGTAGAAGACATAACAAAGAAATCGAATGTTTATAGCTGAAATGCCTGGAATGTGCCAGCTTTAAGTGAGAATGATAGGCTATACTGGGGACTGAATGATGTCTTCAGTGATGTGATTTCCTAAAATGGTGAGCAAATCTTGGTAATTTTCCACAGGAAGAAAAGTGACTTCTTTTCTCAATTTATGTGGCAGTTGTGTTCCTAGAAAATTCAACGTTAATTAACACTGAGCAAAAGCAACAGCAATAACAACAGCAACAACTTTTGGTTCATACGTTACTTGAGTCAGGATCTAAGTTCAGATAAACAGATTTTGATATACATGAATTTCCAGCAAGACAAGCAGAAGTCATGTGACACACAGGAAAGTCCTTGTAGGGCAAGACTGAACCACACAGTGTCTTGATAACTAGGTCCTCTGGTTTCTGCCTACTAAATGCTACAGGTTGAGTATCCCTGATTGGAAATGCTTGGGACCAGAAGTGTTTCGAATTTCAGATGTTTTTGGATTTGGGGTACTCAACTGTATCAACACCCCTTTAATCATTGTGACAACCAATGATACCCCACCCAACGTATCCTAAATGTCCCTACAGGTAGTGCCTCCTCCATGGTCACTCTTCTATAAACTTAAGAAGCATATGACCCTCTTGATAAAAAAGAGCCCAGTTTCTTACTTTAACTCAGAATCGCAGGCTTATCATTCACATAAACACAGTATTGTATTATTTAAAATAATGAACATCTATTATACCAATGGGACTAACAAAGGATTCAAGTTTACCCAGAAATTGATACTACAAAGAAAATGTACCCCTTACTCAGAGACCACCATTACATTTGGGGTCTGAGAAGCTTCTTTGGAATAGAGTTGAGAAAGTCTAATAATCAACAGAAATGCACAACTAGTAGAGATGGACAGGTTACTTAGAACTTTTTAAATGTTTCATGTTTTCTATTATATAATTTTTGAATAAATGTGTAGCTTTGCAAGGTTAATTATTTGAGGGTGCTCTGCCGTGCTTGACTGAATCAGTATTGTTTGGTTTGATCAACAGAAAATTTCTTTTAGCAAAGTCATTCTTTCCCAGATCACCCTTCATATTTCCTAGCATGAAATGCCATGTATCCATTGCTTTGAAAAGCAATGTCTACTGTTTCTGTATTACATTTATAAATTCTTATGTTTACGTATATATACATCTATATGCATGTATAACAAAAAACCTTTATAAATAGTTCTGATTTTAGTTTACAGTGAAGAAATGTCAAAAACTAATAAATGTCAAAATTTTACATAATTACTTTATTTGATCCTTACAATAACCTGAAATGTAGATATTAGTAATTTCATTCTGTAGATGAGGACACTGATACTTAGAGAAGGTAAGTAGTTCCTCCCAAGTCCATCAATCAGGAAACAGGCAAACCACAGTTTCAAGCCATCTCTGACTTTAGAGATGGCTTCCTACTGTGCCCTTCCTACTAGACCATGCTTTGCAAATAAATTCAATAATGCTCAGTTGAACTTGGGACACTAATTCATTTCATCAAAGAGAAATTGAAATAATACCTTTACAGTGAACCCCAAAACTCATAAAAGCAAACCTGATTGGATAATGTCCAACCACCCACGCCCAACTGCCTATAGGGCACTTCTGAAGAAGCAGGATGATCTAAGGAAAACAAATTTTAAACCAGTATTCTAGAGCTCAAAATCAAATCTGTGATGAATGGCCTTATCTTTGGAAGTAAAAAAATATAAGATCTTCACTTTTTAAGACTTTAAAAGACTTTAAAAACTATGCTTATAAAGACTTTAGAAATATGGAAAAAAAATTTAATAGAAAATGGCAAAAACATTAAAATTACAAATTATATATACTTACTGATTTAAAAAATATGTACCCATAGAAAAAAGTGGGGGGGGGAACCCCAAAAGGCCAGCATTTATATTTCAATAGCAAGAAGGGTAGCTTCGGTGAGCATACTGTGTTCCAGCCTCTGCCCACTCTTTAAAACTAACTTACATCTCAGAGTAATGCCCAGAAGTTTGTGCTGTTTTATTCATTTTGAAGATCCAAAATCAAGGCTTCATGAGGTTAATTATTTGTCCAATGTTACACAATGTAACAGACTAAGGCATAAATCCAACTCTGCCACCCTAAAGTCTATGCTCAAAATAAGTTTAATTGTGGCTAGTTGTCTCTCCCTTCACTATTGTCTTATTTTTAAAAGGAGTTATATTCATTTCTAATCAGAAATACTTATAACTAACAGTTTATGTTATATAAAATAAAAATAAACTCTACATCCCATAACTGATTTATGACAGTCAATTACTTAGGCTTTATGTGAAATGCAAAATAGAAGAGTTTATACTTATCCATTGAATTTGTTTCTTAGAGAAAACTTAGTCTCTAATTCTTGATATAAAGTGGAATTGAAACCCCAGTTTATAGGTTGGCTAATAAGAGAACCAAATTTGTTTTACAAGTGCTAATTAATCAATGCAAGGTACTTAGAATAGTGCTTTGGACATCATAAGTACTCACAACTGTTAGCTATGACTGTTACGATAATTACATAATGGGAGCTCAATCTGTGGTTCTTCTTGTTTTGAAGGATGACTTTCCTGTAGTTGAACAGTCATTGCCTATTTCTTCCAATTTGAAGAAACCCTCTGTGTCCTAAATAAAACAATGATCCTTTAACAAATCCTAAATAGTCACACACTTTTACGCTCGAGAGACAAACTCATGGGAAAATTATACGTCAAAAAGTTTAATTTGTATTCTATAGACAAAATGACTGACTGATTGGCAGGATGTTTCACAGAATTTTGGTGAGTAGCAAATTCTTTGAAAAGAATTTCAAGATGGCTAAGCCATCACATGGTTCTAAAAATATAAATGCACACAAAGTGGGTCTTTCTTCTGGTCAAATCTACACATAAGAGACAGACATATGATAATATGCTTGGAATGTGGCCTCACAGTAAAAGTGCCTTCTTTTTATCTCCAGTTTGTAATTTTGAAAACAAAATGCATCATTTCACAACAGGAAACCACTGGGGATGATGAAGGGCATAAAATATGTTCAAACAAATTAAGCTTGTTTAATATGTTTTGACTCTTCCATTTTTGTTTTCTCCTCGTGAACTACATGTTCTTTGTTTATAGCTGTTGCGCAGGAGAAAACCAGTGCCTCATGTGCATGAGAGATCCGTCATATGATTACCTGGAGGAAATTAAAATGATACACAAAGTAATAAGGCAAATGGAATGTTGAGCAATTTTTCAGGAAATCTGATTGGCCAACGTACAGGGCAGTAATTCCTTAGACATTCCATTCTCAAAGAGATCTTGTACTACCCATGGAGATGTGAAAAATCCCCCTGCTTCTAGAATCCCCATAGGAAGTCAATGCAAATCAATGTACTTCTTCTTGTTCTTGTTCTGCATAAAGGAACCTGAAGGGCAAAGAACATGTGTCACAAAAGCACCACGGGAGCCTATCGTTATTACTACTAATAAGAATAAATGGAACCTTTGTATATACAAACAAATCACAGGACGTATATATTTTTTATCAGCTTTTAAAATCTATAATAAGCATCAGGGCATTTTCTTGGGATTAATTTACTGGCGTTTTTGCTACTTTGATAGGAACAAAGTTCAGCCAGTCATTAATCCTGAAGAAATTCTCTGCCTCTCAGTCCCTGGACTAACGTGTGTGTGGATTGTTGCTCCCCCTTGGACTCAAGAGGAGGTGCTACAAACACACTGGTCTGGTCACAGAATTAAAACAAAACAAAACAAAAATAAAACAAAACAAGAAAGGAACTCCTAGCCTCCTGGGTTATTTATTGGAGTCAGAATTGAAATAAAATTTACCAAGTAAATTTTTGATTAGGAACCTTACAGTGCTAATAGTAGCTGCAATTCCAACATTTTGTGAAGAGTAGATTTGTAGCTGCCAACCTGTGCAAGCACCTTTTGCTTCAGTAATTAGTTGTATAATTGCCAAAGGATCAAAAGCAAACAGCATCACAAGGCTCCCTGTCCAATGTGTAGCCACTGCCAGGTATCAATCCTCACGTGGGGTAGGGGGTGGGGGAATCTTTACTACAGAACCGTTTATCAGCAGTACCAACCATTTTCACAGGGGTGGACATACATGTGTGTGAGCATCTACTCATCAGAATACAGGTGTAGTGAAAGAACAGTGATGATTTTAGGTAATAGTTAAATATGAATTTTAATGAGGATACTCAGTAGTCACTAAATATGACATTAGACATGGGGATTAAAGGATGTTGTTTCTATATGAAATTGCCCTAGTTATTTTACTTCTAACAAGATATGTCTACACTAGTAAAATCATTGAGATATTTTTGACAATTCTTCAGATACATTTCTTAATGATTAATGAATTTGCATTTGTACTTTTTTCCGTTCCATAGTTGGAATAAATGAGTTGGTTCTTGAGAGTATCTAACTATAAAATGAAGGGGTAATATGAAGGAACACACTGTGGAATCTGTGATTCTTCTCCCCAAACCCCACGAAACTTTCTCTCGTGGTACTTCTCCCTTGTCCAGACACAAGTCCATAGAAGAGGTCAAACACTAATCATGAGAATGGATGCAAAAGATGAAATTATAGATTGATTATTTTTTACATATCTTTACTGGAAATGACAGTTTTGAAAGAGTTCCATCTGTTGCCTGCTTTATTGTTCAGGGTGTACCTACTAAAGGCAAGAAAAATTAAAAATCCTCTTGTTACCTCAGGGACAGTGTGGCAAAGAAGAAAGTAGATTTTCTGTGAAAGCAAGTGACCCAGCCCACACCCCAACCATTTCTCACCTGTGAAAATTTCTCTTGGTTTTAGTTATGTGCTCAAAAAAGTGGCCGATAGTACTAGCTTGGACTTGGATGGCATTTTATGGTTTTCAAACCCCTTTCTCATGTAATCTCAGATACCCCCATCCCCATTTTTCTGATGAGAAAACTAAAACTAGAAAAAACTAAAGGACTCTGTACCCTCTGAGAAAGTGATAGACAGCTGAGTAGGTGTAGGGCGTAAATCAGCTGAGCGCTTTCCCCAGAATCTTCTCACTAGACCAAGCTCCTTGAGGAAGATAATAGTGCAGGACACAGGCTTTCCAAAACTCTCTTGAGATATCAAATCCTGTGATGGAGGTAGAAAAAGGGCATAGGTTCATGAAAGGTTAAGGAAGAGAAAATTGTTCAACTTTTTATACCTTTTCAAAGACAATTGGAAGCCGACAATTGGAAGCCAACCATTGGAAGGGTTATATAAGACAAAAACAATAAGCTCATAATTGACCTACAAGTTGAAAAGAACTTAATAATTGTTCTAAAACCACAGCTACGACTAAGGAAGCTTGAATAGGTGTTTCCCCTGTTTTTGTCCTTGTTTTCCCCTTGTATTAATCAATGACATCAAAATCTGCCTGACTCCCAGGATAGAGATACTCATATCTAATGACTTCCTCCCCTTCAGCCCTTGTTCTGCTTAGTCAGTTGCCAGTGTCTTAGCCCATTCCAGCTGCTGTAACAAAATACCATGGACTGGGTGGCTTATAAACAACAGAAATTTATTGCTTACAGTTCTGGAGGTTGAAAAGTGCAAGATCAAGGTACTGGCAGATTTGGTGTCTGCTGAGGGCCTGTTTTCTGGTTCATAGATGGTGCCCTGTGCCCTGTCCTCACATTGTGGGGGGGGGGTGCGAGGCAGCTCTCTCTATTCTCTTTTATAGGGGCACTAATCCCATTCATGAGGGCTCCACCCTCATGACCTAATCACCTCCTGACAGCCCTACCTCCTAATATTACATTGTGGATTAGGTTTCAACATAGGAATTTGGGGGGAAACAAACATTCATACCATAGCACCATGTTGTTATTCTTATTGTCACTTACTGTCTGTCTTTGGAAACCCACTGGTAATACCCAAGATTAAGCCTTTTCTATTTCTCATCTGAACAGTTGATGTAGTCCTCCTAATGCTTTCCCTGCCTCGAGTCTGTCACAAGTCATCTTCCTAGAATACAAGTTGAACCGTGCCTTGATGGTTCTCACGTCACGTACAGCAGTGGTTTCCAAACTTGAGAGTGCATCAGAAGCAACAGGAGATCTTGTTAACACGGATTGCTTGGCCTGATTCTAGAGTTTCTGATATAATAGGTCTGAGTAGCAGCCTGGGAATGTACATTTCTAACAAGTTCCCAGGTGATGCTAATGGTACTGCTCCCAAGATTGCACCTGGAGAACCATTCATCTAGAAAAATATCTCCTAATCCCTAGCCCCAATTTACATTCCAAGCTAAGTCAATTCATAATTAAAATAATTGAGCCTAGTAGGGTACTTTCCATTTATGTGATATGTTATACATTTTAATGCTATAACATCCCTTGTTTAGATAGCTTCAGAGTCAGATGTCTGGATTTGACTACAGACATGCCTCTAGATCCTAAGAACAGTTTGACCTTGAACATTTTACTCAATATTTTGCATCTGAGCTTTCCCCACTGTACAGATGAGATAATAGTACATACCTACCCAAAAAGAGAATAAGGATTCAGAGCCTTGCAAGTATTCAATTGGTGTTAGCTCCTGTGTTATAATATTTATATTTGAGTTGCCTTTTAGGTGCTAAGACTTGGGCTATTCTCCTTGAGATGTCTTAGTTCTAATTCTGCAATGTAGCTCTTTTTGTACCCATTTTAATAGGGGCCACTCAGAGAAGTTAAAATTTTATCTGATTTATCTGATTCTAAAGATCTGTCTTTTCCACTGATCATGCTGATCCCATCTTTGATCACGCCATTCCCCCATTTCTCCATTCCTCATAATTCTGTACATTATAGGACCAGTAAGTAGAATTCTTCAATTTGGGCCTCCCTGGGTATTCCTCTGCTTCACTTCTGCCTTCATTTGCCTTGGTGTCCTGTCTAGCCAAACAAGAATATAAGGAACTTTCTGGCAGTCACTATTCTTGGAAAACCTTCTACCTCCCACAGTAACTAAATCTGGGCTCTGCTTAGCATTAATTCTCAAATGTTTGATGAATTTAAAATCCAAATTATAACAAAGCAGTAAATTAAAATTATGTTTTCGGTGGACTGTCCATTCACTATTTTGATTCTGATAACCTGGGATGAAATTTACATTGCCATAAAAAATGGCTGAATTATGCTAAATCATTTAACTTAAACACATCTAGTGGAATTCAGTCAATTCTAAATCAGCCATTGTGTCAATGATGGTTTACAATCCCTCTCCTCAATTTAAGTGTGTGGCTAGCTAAAGTGAAATGAAAGTGAAATTAATTTCCAGCAACAATGATCTCTACTTCAGTTCTTGACATTGAAAAGTAATACTCATGTAAAAGTAAAATTTGTTGCCCATAATTTTTTCGATGTGACTGTTGAAAGTGTTTCTTGGACTGTTTACTATACTAAGGGTTACCTCAGTCCTCTGTCTTACTTTTTATAAAAAATCTTCTAAAGTAGTAAACATTTCCATTGCTTTTAAGTAGCAAAAGATATATAACATCATATTTACTGCTTTAGGATGCATGCCTTTAAAAAGCAGTTTTTAATTTTTTTTTACTTTCAAATTGTCTTATCTAAAGAACAACATCAGGGTTCATGTTTCTCGTAACACTTTGGGTTTTTTTCTTTTTTTAAAAAATCTACTTCTGATGCCCTACCCTAAAACTCTAATTTGAGTTTTTGAGGAAACACAAATGTCTTTACCATGAAGTTTATTTATTTTTGATTTTTAAGTTGTACAATATAAATGTTATCTTGGACTTTATTTTCCTTCAGTTTTTGCTTACTTTCTACTTACTAGATTCTGAGTCAACATTTTCTACATCCTTAATAGTAAGGAGCTCATATGATAAAGTCAATGAATAGCACACATAGAACTTTTGCATCCTGAAAAGAATAATATATAGTATCTTATATCCCAATTAGGTGAAACAAATATGCTACAATTTGTAATTATTATAGCTATTACCATTACCTTTAATGAATCCATTTTTGAATTAAGGTTCTCTTTGGTTTATTCACAGTATTGTAAGGACTGTTATAAAAAATGAGCAAGGCTTTCAGCCATTTATAATAAAAGCTGAATGACTAAACAGACCTACATTTTTTTATTTGCATTAATGAGTTCATCCCCAAATATATATGCAATAATATATAAAATTAAGTTACAAATGTAGGGATGTGCTCCAAGTCACCAAAAAAATCTGCATGCAAATGCATAATAATCACAAATCTACAATATTACAATATTAAAAAATACCCACAATTAAATTATCATGTGGAAATAATCATAATGTTATTGGAAACTCAATTATTGTGGCAACTCTTGTCGGGAAATTAGCAGAGGATGGCAAAGGCAAGTCAGCCCTGAATTCATCAAATATATATTATCACAATATTACATGTTCACTTCGATTCCATGCAAAGACAAACATCCTCTCTCACTAGTATCTGCTCAATGCATTTGTATTATTCATGAACAACTCTGTGATCTATTATACATACAAAACTGATTGTACGCTTCTTGCCGCAGGCTATGATGCAGAGACACAGAATTAATTTTATTATATACACATGCATGATAATTGTGAAGGATTTGGTCAAATACCAAACTCTGGCCCTGTGCTCCATTATTCCACTTTCCAAAAAAAAAAAAGAAAAGGTCTAAGGTCAGCAGCAATTTCTCTGTGTGACAGTGAAACAGTGAAACTCTTTGTCATTTAGAGTGGAAAGTTCCTGGATACTAATGAGCCCCAAACTGTGAAGAAGAGTCCATACACTGCTTTCTACCAAAGCAAATAAATAAATTCATTTTACCGATACTCTAAAAACTTTAGTCAAAGAGATATCACTATTAGGAATATTTGGGAATTGCTGGTTGTAGTTACCCTGTTTCTGGCCAGTTCATCTGCAGGGATGACTGGGTTCTGATTGTGACCAAGACAAAGCAGGATTTAAAGGTAACATCAATTTGCAACTTAAGGCTGGCTACTCCTTCCCTGTTCCACCACTTCCTCCCTTATGCTAATTATAAACATTTCTGTTTCCTTCCCCAAATTGTAAATTCCTTGAAGTTCTTATTTATTTTTTATTTTTTTATCTTTCTGTCCCCAATGCCTTGCAAAGTGCTATAGACAGAGAAGAAAACAAGTGTGTATTTCACAAGTTTGAGATATTATTCCAGTACTGTCTAATAGAAATATAAGGCCAACCCACAAATGCAGTTTTTAATTTTCTGCTGCCTAGGCTAATAACAAAAGGTCAAAAGAAATAGGTGAAATTAATTTTAATAATATTTTATTTGACCCAATATATCCAAATTATTACCCTTTCAACACTTACTCAATAGGAAAAATTATAAATGAGATAATTTAATTTTTTGGATGAAACCTTTAAAATTTGCTGTGTACTTTACACTCACAAGCACATCTCACTGGTGCATCTCACTAGCACAACCTTTAAAATTAAGTTATAAATGTAAGGATGTGCTCCAAGTCACCAAAAAAATTTGCTGTGTACTTTATATGCACAAGCACATCTTGATTAGGACTGGCCACACTTAATTGCTCAGTATCCTCATGTGGCTAGTGACTACTGCATTGGGCTATGCAGGACTGTCCTCTGGTTAAGTGAAGCCAGTTTAGGTGTGTGTAGTGAAGATGAGCTGATTAGCAACTGCTTTCATCTTTTGGTCGAATTTCTAAATGTCATGAAGGTGCAGCCTCAGATTCAGGAAACTTTTTTCCCCTAATTAAAGCGGATAAAAATAGCTAAAAAATAATACAAAATGTTGGGAAAAGCCCTACTTTGTTTTCGTCACAGATGATTCTTGTAGAAGTGGTAGATGGGAATATCAGTCTTACACACTGTCCCCCATTTGCATTATTTGAGTAAAAGGTGTATATGGGAGAAAGTGTGGTGTAATAATAAAAGTGAACACAATTTGTAGTCAGAAAAATGTAAGACTACATCACATTTCTGCCTATTGGGCCATTTACTACAGATTTCTGAGCTCCAGGGTCTTAATCTATAACACCAGGTAACAATATCTAGCTCTTGGGCATGCTGTGAGAATTAAATGAGATACAGTGTGCTTATCTGGTACTGAGTATAATTGGCACTCAATAAATGTTAAACATTGTTATTTTTCATCAATATTTTTATGATTATTTAAAGACCCTTACAATGTCACCTAACTCTTTCAATGTAGGTCTTCACAAAAATGAGAATTTTAAAACCAGTCCTTCTGGATTTGAGCTGGAAAGATGAACCATGGCAAATTGGGGAAACTTTACATCAAAAATCCCTAAAGCACCACATGCAGAGTCTCACTTAAATGTGTTCTTTTTTTCCTGATGATATTTCTTTCTTTACAAATAGACAAGGCAATGCAATATTTTTTAAGGGAACCTTTTCAAGATCTTTATTGATCAGGACCATCATTTAGAAAGATCTGTTTGAGGTTAAAGAATGAAAAGTTGTCTGCTTCATTGCAGATGATTTGGTCACCCAGGGAGGCTTTGCACAAAAACTTAGAAGCACTCCATTTAAAATGTATATGCCCTGTTTTCTTGTTGAATTTAAATTCCCATACATACTTGAGCAGTCCTTTTTTTTTTTTTAAGTATAGAAGCAACAGTTACATGCCCTGCACATTTCTAATGCAGTAATAATGAGTATGTTTTCTGCCTCTTCACCTAGTGCCACATAGAGAGAATAGATAAGTATTGACTGAATTGAGAAATCTAGCTTTCAAGAGCAGATGACTGCATATTTCTTGGAAATATTAAGAGGAAATTTAAAGACTTATAAAAATGTCTTTAAAATACTTTTTCTTCAAATTAGACACCTTTATAATTTTTTTTCATGTCCTTTAAAGTGAACCTGTCACCTTGTCCTTCCTGCCCTTAAACTTTTGGCTCTCCTATTCCCTAAGAAAGTGGGCATTTGAGAAACAATTGTGCAGGAGTAGGGAGTGGGAAGGGCATAGGGAAATGTTCAAATCTGTTTAAAAGCATAAATTCGGTGTTGTAAATTCAAAACTATTTTTTCCTGCGTTTCTTACTTAGGCACATGCTTCACGAGCTTAATCATGCTTTGTTGTAGAGCATTTATAACAACATGCTCTAAAGCACTGCTGATATAATGAAGCTTTTTCAACAAGTGGTAACATGGTGGCAGCAAAGGTAAGACTCAGGGAGGAGGTTTTAGGAGTTCTTCCCTGGAATTTGTTAGTTCCATAGCTTCTGACAAGCTTAGTTGCTCCTTCTCTAACTTTCTATAACTTTCCATGTATCACAAGCCCCTGCAAATTTATTTTTTTCTGTTTTCTTTCACCATTGGTTCTACCTATTAATGGAATTTAGAAGCTTCCATGGCTTCCCAATTGATTATTTCTGTGTGCTCCCTCTTCAGTCTCTTTTTAAATCCCTTGATTCTATGGTCAAGTTCATTTTAAGTCGGCCTTGAATAACCTAATGTTCTTTATTAGCTCCAGACACTTAGATGTTCAGGGATAGGACACACCTGAAGGTGCATGGTGGACTCCTCTCAGAGAAGGGATATATTTGCATCTGTTGAAAGATATTTGTAAACCCTGTGCCTTGAATGGCGTTATGTTTTGAGTAATGGGCCATAATACTCAGAGAAAAGTTTGTTTGGGTTTGTTTGTTATGTTTCCCAGTTTTCCTACATGAAATTAACTTTCTTTGTCATCCCATAACGCTTTCTCTCCCCCTTTTAATTTAATCTTTACTGTCTCTTCCATATACTATATACGATGCTAACTGTCTTCATATAGGTATGGTAAATATCTTATATATAGTCTCATATATGGATCTCATATATACATATCTTATATATAAGAGACTAAAAGTCTCCTAACATATAGCTGATGGTAATAAACAAGAAAGTTAAAATGCACTTTTATTTTTGGCCAGAGTTTTCTCTTCTCTCCTGGAAGTCTAGCCCAGCACTGTCCCTAAAAAATGCAATGTGAGTCACAAATGTGAGCCACCTATGTAATTTGAAATTATCTAGTAGCTACACTAAAAAAAAAAAGTCAGATGAAATTAATTTTAATCCTGTCTTTTATTTAACCAAATGTATCTAAAACATTATTATTGCAAGATGTAACCAATATGAAAAAAATTAATGAGATATTTTACACCTTCTTTTTTTGGTACTAAGTCTTTGAAATCCTGTGTGTGTTTTCTACTGTCAGCACACCTCAATGTGGGGTAGTCACATTCAAGTGCCTGTTAGCTCGTGTGCCTGGCCAGTGGCTACCACATTAGACAGGTAATTCTAACCCAACTCTTTGGCCTTTCTTAGCCAGAAGTACAGAATACTGCTATCAATAAACTAAACAAAAGCTTTCCTTCCACAAAGACCCACTGCCCAACGCTGATTGACATTTGAACAAAGAAAATGTCCTTATATTTAAGCATCAGAACTATTACTTTTCTAATATTGCACAACCCTTGGGTCATTTCAGGCCATTTCTCATGATTTGCATTAGGTGTACTTTGAGACACAACATTAATCCAGTAATAATTAAAATGATATACTGTACTATTAACATTCTCAAATCTTTAAAGCAAAGTGATCTATGCCTGCAGCACTGCCCAGGCTGGCTAATTAAACAGCATACAGTTGTAAATGGCTATTGTAAGCATTTCCCTATTTAAAAATACAGCTCTGGGAAGTGCAGTTTATAGTGACAGGAGCACTACCAGGATTGATCAGCTTTAAATAGAGGCCGATGCAGCACAAATAGCAAGTTTTACTTGAGAGACTGGTATCTTGCTTTGCTGCCAATATGGGGCTTTGGCCTCAACCTGAGCTCCCGTTGAGTGACAAGCCCTTGGCCTGTGTAAGCCAGACATGCCGTGGGGCTGAGGTTGCAGGATGGCCTGGGATCCTCCCCTTGTTCTTTCTCATGTGAGTCAGCATTCCTGGGGGACACAGCCAACTGTCCCAACAGGAGGAACACTGGCTCCATTCCACCCAGCAACCTCTAATCTGCTGTGATCGGCCCCTGAGCCAAGGGATTTGGGTGTGTAAACTCAAAGAAGACTTGGCTCCATTCTCTCTCTTTCTGCTAGAATTAGAACTGAATTATTTGCTTCTTGTTTTCCCTTCCCTTACTTCTTCCACCACTTATAATCTGTTGGTAACTTCTCAGATTTTTTACACTAACCTTTCCTTGTTCTCAAAAGCAAGTGATGATTGAGTGGCCTCAAACCCTTGAAATGGAGCTAAAAATGTGGAGGCAGTTACACTAACTGAGATGGAGTGGCAACCTCTTTGGTGCATTTTACTTCCTTTCAGGACCTCCCAGAGAAGACTTCAGATAAACATTTTTAGCCTCTTGGTAAAGCCTGAAAGTGAACTGAAGGCAGCTGCCATTTTGTTTCACCTTCTTCATTTCCAAATGCCAGTCACCCAGTAGTGATCTTCATGTCATCAAATAACACTGTCCCTGCATCAGGGGTGTGTCAAATGGCCTGGCTACAACCACAGTGCCTGGCACAGTTATTACCCAATGAATGAATGAATGAACTAATGAGTGAGTAAATGAATGAAGGAGCTCACATTACTGTCAACTCAAAGTCAGAATTTCTGGCTATCTCCCTTGAGTCTTAAATTTTAATTTTGATATTTCAAATATTATATAGAAGAATGTAAGTAAACTATTAGGTTATAGAAGCTAGGTTGACGTATGTTACTACTTCTGCTCTTCCTCCAGGTTCCCAAGTTAGAGGTCAAGTAAAAATGATTCCCTGGATCAACTATTAGTTGGAATTAAGAAAAAAAGTACTGCTATACCAGAAAAGGAATCAGATCTGTGGTCCAAAATGAAATTTTTGGAGATGAAATCTGAGTATTTGCTCAGAATAATTCCTCTAGGTATTCAGGTATTCAGAAATTCTATTTTTAAACATATATCTGAATAAGTAAGGAGTTATTTGTCCCTGTGCTTTCAATCCATAAAATTTACACTTACCTAAAGTTTCTATTTAATCTGAATAATACATACCAAAGTATGTATTATTAATCTCTATCTCCAGAGTATGACTCAGAAGACAATATACTACACCTTGGGTGTGTTCAAACACAGCCTCAACTTGCCCAGAGGAAGAATGAGCTGATCACCAAGCAGATGCCCTCCAGTAATTAGATTAATTAGATGACTAGTACAGGCTCAAACTCCAACCATATTTTATAAGTACCTTTTAGATGATCCCTTTTGATCAGAGTGGGTCTAGTTGCAACAGTTCACACTGTCAGAACTCTCAGGGTGGCCACATTCAAATACTGGAGGAGATGGTCCAATCTAGAAATGACATCGATTGTAGTATGTCCCCCTAGAGTAGGTGGCTTTCCCTGCCAGCTGCTTTGTATAGTTTAGAAAACAGGAATTGGGAAGTTCCACTTGTCAGCATTATACAACTTGAGGTTTCTGTGTAAAATATGACTTAGGATAGTAGTAAAAAGTTGAGGATGATCTCGCTTATATGTAGAATCAAACAAAGTCGAACTCATGGAAGCAGAGGGTAGAAAGGTGGCTGCCAGGGGCTGGGCTGTGGGGGCAATGGGGAGATCTTGGTCAAAGGGTGCAGAATTTCAGTCAGGAGGAGTAAGTTCAGGAGATCTATTGTACAACATGGTCACTACAGTTAATAACCATGTATTGGGTACCTGAAAATTGCTAAGAGAGTAGATTTGAAATGTTTTTGCCACAAAAAAATGGTAAGTATGTGAAGTTATGAATATGTTCATTAGCTTGAATTAGTGATGACTCCACAATATATACATATATCAAAACAGCTTGTTATATATCATAAATACTACAATTTTATTTGTCCATTAAAAAATAAAAATTTTAATTTAAAAAAGTGCTGAGGAATCAGGAGGCAAAGAAATAACATTTAGAGAGTGAGGCAGAGCAACACTGAGCAATCCAGTTTCTATTAGAATCTTCTCTGAGATATTCTGTTTGTGGAGTTAATCAACTTTGCAGGCTACATAACACCATTACATATGTAATAGTATCAAAATATATACACAAAATGGGGTTAAAACAATACCCAAATATTCAGATGACAAGCATATAGTTTCTTTTTGGCATTAGACAAACTACTTTCATATAAATCGTTTAGCACAGTGACTCAATAAATAGATCGTTTTTCAAAGAAAATATTTTGACATCATATAAGCATAGGAAATCCAAAATGAAGCAGAAAGTACTCATCACAGTGTTCTAGCCTAAGGTATTTCCTTGTTGGAACCATATTAAATAACTATGTAAGTAAAACAGTTAGTTGTATTCTAAGTATCACCTCCTCTAATTTATAAGTAATAGCATTTATTTCGACTGCTTCTAAATTGTTATCTTCTTTGTGCAATTAGTTTTTACACAAGACATAAATAAAATTTGTATCCATACCATGAAATATCCTAAGGGAAATGCTCAACTGCAATTTCCTTGGGGATCCAATGAAACAAAGTAATCAAAGTGTATATATACTGTGATTGGTGTCATTAGTTATGTACACAGTCACAGGAATAAGGGATTTTATTTTACAATTATTCAATTATCTGCACTTCTGATGATATTCATTGATCTATCTGTATCAACTCTTACTTTGCTTCAGCCCTTTTAAATATCATCAGGTATCACTCTGAGTTCTGACAGAGATGACTGTTTTCTCCTGTGTGAGAATTTGAAAATCTAAACATTGACTAAACCCACTTGGACATATATTTCAAACCGTGACTAAATGTAGTGATATATTTTATCTAAAAAGAATTCAAAATAATCTCAATATCTCATAGCCCTTCCCATCAGTCTCAGTAAAAACAGATCAATGGGAAACAATATAACAGAACAGCAAACATAAATTCTGAAACCTTATTTGTAGATGTTTGGTATAAATGTTAACACCTACCATATATAGAGAGAGATACTAAAAATAGCTTTCTTTTGTAATAAGTACCCTGCTTCTTGGTAGAAAGGTAAACTGCATTATCAGATTAAAATAAACACAATGAAGTTACTTTCTAAGAGTCTCATACATCCAAGTTTATGCTTAAGAGGAATATGTCCTTTTTGGTAACGGAACTAAAAATCTCAAGGACATCATGGATGCTTGATTACACCGAAATGGGATCAAAGCACCTTATCAACTCAATACAGAATTCAGTTAACTAAATATTTTATGAAAATGAGAAAAAAAATAGAAATGTAAAGGAAATTGATCAGGTATTTTGGGAAAATGTAGATCGGAACATTATCATGATTGGGTTGTAACATTTTGGCTCTAATATAAATCATGGGTTGCATCAAAGTCATAGAAATATTGCCATATAAACAGAAGTCCCATCACGATTTCATGGACCTTTTTCTGCTGTAGTAGCCCATTATTGTTTTGTATGTATCCCAACTCTTTTGTCTTCATGTGACAAATCTGCAATATTGCCAAGAATATGAGTCATATCCTTAAATACCACATATTCATGAAAGAAACTTCAGAAAGTGAGCCATTTAATGGAAGATTAGGGGAAATTTTTAAACTTGATATTGAATAATTTTGAACAGGATTATTTGTCTCTCTTCTTATGACTTCTGTGATTCTCTCTCAGAGACTTGCATAGAAAACGTCAAAGATTTTTAGCTGAATAAATAAAAGACAAGTTAAATGAATGAACTAACTTCCCAGGCCCAAGATGGTGCCCTATCTGATATTTCGGTCTTGGAGGCCTAATGAGAAGATCTCTTGCTGCCTCTGGGTAACGGTGACTTCATTCCCTCTTTCCTACAGCCACTCTTAGCCTCTGCCCATTGTGTGGGTCTTCCCTATGTAATGTACATAATTAGCAGATCAGTGGGATTTTCCATTCCTGTCTCTTTGTTGTAACTTGTTTCTCCCCTTTACTAACCTATTCAGGTCTCCATCCCAGTCTTACAATTTTACATGAATAACGTAAGACAGGAAGACTACCAAAATAATTCAACAACAAGTACTTCCTTTAACCCAGATGTGTGCCATGTTTTGACACATATTGTCTCTCTTAATTTGCACAACAACCATACAAGGTAACTATTATTATTCATCCCATTTTATATTTATAAATGTTACATCAAAGACACATAACTTACAGGGTATAATCTTAAAGGAATTTTATTCTGATTTCCCACATCCTTTCACATGTATTCTATGGGGCTTGTTTTTCTCCTGTCACTGGATGAAACTTTTTTTTTTAATTTTTTTTTTTATTTCAGAATATTATGGGGGTACAACACTTTGGCTATATATATTGCACATGCACTGCCCGTGTCAGAGCTACAATCGTGGTCATCCCCCAAACTGTGCTCCCCGCATCCATTCAGTGAGAGTTTTTCCCATCCCCTCCACCCCCCTCCTACCTGCCCACCTGCTGATGAATATTATTGCCCTGTGTGATGTAAGTGTTGATCAGTTAGTACCAGTTTGATGGTGAGTACCAGTGGTGCTTGTTTTTCCATTCCTGTGACACTTCACTTCAAAGAATGGGTTATAGCTCCAACCAGGATAATACCAGATGTGTTAATTCACTATTGTTTTTTATTGCTGAGTAATACTCCATGGTATACATATACCACATTTCATTAATCCACTCGTGTATTGATGGGCACCTGGGTTGTTTCCACATCTTTGCAATTGAGAATTGTGCTACTATAAACATTCGTGAGCAGATGTCTTTATTATAAAATGTCTTTTTTTTTTTCCTTAGGGTAAATACGCAGTAGTGGGATTGCTGGGTCAAATGGTAATTCTACTTTTAATTCTTTGAGGTATCTCCATATTACTTTCCATAGAGGTTGTACTAATTTGCAGTCCCACCAGCAGTGTATTAGTGTTCCTATCTGTCCACATCCCCATCAACATTTGTTGTTTTGGGCCTTTTTGATATAAGCCAATCTCACTGGAATTAAGCGATACCTCATTGTGGTTTTGATTTGCATTTCCCTGATGATTAGACAAGTTGAGCAATTTTTTATGTTTGCTGGCCATTATTCTGTCTTCTTTTGAAAAGTTTCTGTTCATGTCCTTTGCCCATTTTTTAATAGGGTTGTTTGATTTTTTCTTGTTGATTTTCCTAGATTCTGTATAGATTCTGGTTATCAGCCCTTTATCAGAGGTGTAGCATGCAAATATTTTCTCCCATTCTGTAGGTTGACTGTTCACTCTAGTGATAGTTTCCTTGGCTGTGCAGAAGCTTTTTAATTTGATCAGGTCCCATGTATTTATTTTGGTTGCTGCTGTGATTGCTTTGGGGGTCTTCTTCATAAAATCTTTGCCTAGGCCAATGTCCATAAGAGTTTTTCCAACGTTTTCTTAGAGAATTCTTATGGTTTCATGTCTTAGGTTTAGATCTGTTATCCATTGTGAGCTGATTTTTGTGAGAGGTGAGAGGTGTGGGTCCAGTTTCAGTCTTCTACATATGGCCATCCAGTTTTCCCAGCACCATTTGTTGAGTAGGAAATCTTTTCACCAGTGTACATTTTTCTGGAATTTGTCAAAGATCAGGTGACTGTATGAGGTTGGTTTTATATTTGGGTTCTCAGTCCTGTTCCATTGGTCTACGTGTCTGTTCTTGTGCCAATACCATGCAGTTTTGGTTACTATAGCCTTGTAGTATAGTTTTAAGTCTAGTAGACAGATGCCTCCCAATTTGTTCTTATGCCTTAAGATTGCTTTGGCTAGACGGGGTCTTCTCTGGTTCCACACAAAGAGTAGAATTATTTTTTCTAGATTGGCAAAAAATGATGTTGATATTTTGATAGGGACTGCATTGATTCTGTAAATCAATTTAGGCAGCAAAGCCATTTTTACTACGTTGATTCTGCCTATCCAAGAGCATAGTAGGGTTTTCCATCTGTTTACATCCTCAGCAATTTCCTTTCTCAGCATTTCATAATTCTCTCTATATAGGTCTTTGACCTCCTTAGTTAGATATGTTCCTAAATATTTAATTTTCTTTGGTGCTATTGCAAAAGGTATTGCATCTCTAATTTGTTTCTCAGCTTGATTGTTATTAGCATATATGAAGGCTATGGATTTGTGTGTATTAATTTTATATCCTGAGACTTTGCTGAATTCATTTATCAATTCCAGTAATCTCTTGGTTGAATCTTTGGGGTTTTCTATGTATAATATCATATCGTCTGCGAATAGTGAAAGTTTGACCTCTTCTGCCCCCATCTGGACACCCCTGATTCCTCTGTCTTGTCTAATTGCTGTGGCCAGGACTTCCAGCACTATGTTGAAAAGAAGTGGAGATAGTGGGCACCCTTGTCTAGTTCCTGTTTTAAGGGGGAATGCTTTCAATTTTTCCCCATTCAGTATGATATTGGCTGTGGGTTTATCGTATATGGCTTTAATAGTTTCAAGGTATGAGCCATCTATGCTTATATTGTTAAGAGTTCTTATCAAAAAGTATGCTGGATTTTGTCAAAAGCCTTTTCTGCATCTGTTGAAAGGATCATATAATCTTTGTTCTTGCTTTTATTTATATGGTGAATTACATTTATAGATTTGCGTATGTTGAACCATCCCTGCATCTCAGGAATGAAGCCCACCTGATCGTGATGAATTATTTTTTTGATGTACATTTGAATTCAGTTTGCAAGGATTTTATTGAGAATTTTTGCATCTATATTTATAAGGGATATTGGTCTGTAGTTTTCTTTTCTTGTTGTGTCCTTTCCTGGCTTTGGTATCAAGGTGATATTGGCTTCGTAGAATGAGTTTGGGAGGATTCCATCCTTCTGGATATTTTCAAATAATTTCTGCAGTATAGGCACCAGTTCTTCTTTGTAGGCTTGGTAGAATTCAGGTGTGAACCCATCTGGTCCAGGACTTTTTTTTGTGGGTAGATTTTTTATTACTGCTTCAATTTCGGTGCTTGATATTTGTCTGTTTAGAAATTCTGTTTCTTCCTGGTTGAGCCTAGGGAGGTAGTATGTTTCTAAGAATTTGTCTATTTCCTCCACGTTTTCGTGTTTGTGGGCATAGAGATTTTTGTAGTATTCGAAGATGATGATTTGTATTTCCATGGTATCAGTTGTGACTTCTCCTTTTTCATTTCTAATTGAGCTTATTAGAGTCCTTTCCTTTCTGCTTCTGGTCAACCTGGCAAGTGGCCTGTCTATTTTGTTTATCTTTTCAAAGAACCAACTTTTCATTTCATTGATCTTCTGTATTGTTCTTTTGTTCTCAATTTCATTTAATTCTGCTCTGATCTTGGTTATTTCTTTTCTTATGCTGGGTTTAGGATTGCTTTGCTCTTCCTTTTCCATTTCCTTAAGATGATTCATTAGTTTACTGATTTGTGACCTTTCTGTCTTTTGGATGTGGGCATTTAAGGCGATAAGTTATCCTTTCAGGACTGCTTTTGCTGTATCCCACAGATTTTGATAACTTGTGTCCCCATTATCGTTTAGTTCGAAGAATCTTTTGATTTCCATTTGAATCTCCTCCCAATAGTTGTTCAGCAACAGTTTGTTTAGTTTCCAAGTTTTTGGATGAAGATGTGAGTTTCTGTTGGAATTGATTTCTAATTTTATTCTGCTGTGGTCTGAAAAAATACATGTTATGATTTCTATTTTTTTGAATTTGTTTAGATCTGTTTTGTGGCCTAGGATGTTGTCAATTTTAGAGAAAGTTCCGTGAGCTGATGAGAAGAATGTATATTCAGCATTATTTGGATGGAGTGTTCTGTAGATATCTGTAAGGCCCAAATGATCTAGAGTCCTGTTTAGGTCTTTTGTTTCTTTGTTTATTTTTTGTTTGGAGGATCTGTCCAGTTCTGTCAGTGGGGTGTTGAAGTCCCCTGCTATTATGGCATTGCTGTTTATTATGTTGTCTAGATCTAGCAGTATTTGCTTTATGTACCTGGACGCTCCTGTGTTGGGTGCATAAATGTTTAGGATTTTTAAATCCTCTTGTAAGATTTTGCCCTTCACCACTATATAGTGTCCATTTTTGTCCTTCTTTACTTTTGTTGCTTTAAAGTTTACATCTGAAATAAGGATGGCTACTCCGGATTTCTTTTGGTTACCATTGGCCTGGAAAATTGTATTCCATCCTTTCGCCTTGAGTCTGATTGCATCTTTGTGTGTAAGGTGTGTTTCCTGAAGACAACAGATACTTGGCTTGTGTTTTTTAATCCATTCAGCCAGCCTATGTCTCTTCAAAGGGCAATTCAAGCCATTTACATTTATTGAGAGAATTGATATTTGGGGTAAATTTCTGATTATTCTATTAGATGGTGTCTTTTGTTTTACCTCTTGCATCATTGTGGAATCTGGTTTCTGGGGTTTTAGCTTTTGCGTAGTTTTACATAGGTGGGTGTCTGTTGCTCTGTTTAGTGTACAATGCAGGTCTAAGCACTTCTTGCAAGGCCGGTCTGGATTTTGCAAATTCTATCAGTGATTGCTTATCTGGAAAAGTCTTTATTTCTCCCTCATATAAGAAGCTTAGTTTGGCAGATACAGAATTCTGGGTTGGCCTTTGTTTTATTTTAGGAGATTGATGATGGCTCCCCATTCCCTTCTGGCTTGTAAGGTTTCAGCTGAGAAATCTGCAGTTAATCTGATCAGTTTCCCTTTATAGGTTACCTGCTCTTTTCGTCTTACAGCTCTGAGGAGTGCCTCTTTTGTGTTTACTTTGGTCAGTCTATTAATTATGTGGCGTGGTGAATGCCTTTTCACGTTGAGTCTCCCAGGAGTCCTGTGTGCTTCTTGTACTTGGATATCGAGATTTCCGGTTAAGCCATGGAAATTTTCCTCTATTATTCCTTCAAATAGATTTTCCAGTCCACACAAATTTTCTTCCTCTCCCTCAGGGATGACTATGATCCTTATGTTTGGCCTCTTTACATAATCCTACATTTCTTGTATGCTTTTTTCATGCCTCTTGTTTTTGTGTGCTTTCTCTTCGACTGATTTATTTAGTGCATAGGAGTTGTCTTCTAGCTCTGAAATTCTTTCCTCTGCATGGTCCAGCCTATTCTTAAGGCTTTCCACTGTGTTTTGTTGATCCTTGAATGCTTCTTTCATTTCTAGGATTTCTATCTGATTTTTCCATAATATTTCTATTTCTTTGGAGAATTTTTCATTCATTTTTTGCATTTTTCTTGTGGTTTCTTTGTGCTGGGGTTCTATTTTCTCTTGAATTTCATTGAGCTTTCTTATAATCCATAAACGAAATTCCTCTTCTGTCATTCTACCCATTTCATTTGGGTTGGTATCCATTGCTGAGGAACTGATGGTTTCTTTTGGGGGTGACTTTTCACTCTCATTTTTCATGTTCCCTGAGTTCTTTCACTGGTGTTTTCTCATCTGGGCTCTTGGTCGAGAGCTGGGGGTGTTAGGGCTGGTTTATCGCCCTGTCTCCAGGCCCACAATTTTCGTTCCTTGGCAGAGCCAGGGAGAGAAATAGTGGCCTGTATTGCCTTAGGTGTATTTTAGCAAGTTTGGTGGATCTTGAGTTATCTCTGGCCTGTTGTCTTCTCCTCTTCCCAGTGGAGTGTGGTGAGAATGACCTCCCAGCTTGGGCTCTAAGCTAATGAATTGTACTTGAGGATATGAGTCCTCCGCTCCCTATTAGCTACGTATTCTGTTATGTCCGTGGCAGACTCTGATTCTCCAGTTGGGGTATGTGAAAGCCCCGTGCTTTGGGAGGGGCCTTGTAGCTCCTAGGGGTTCCTTTGACCCTGCTCCTCCTGAGGTACATGTAGAAACACAATTTCTTTTGGCTGCAGTGTGAGAGCTGAATTGGGAAAATTCTACACAGCTCAGAGGTTGCTTATCTAGCCATGTGTGTCTGCCCTTCTGATGTGCGTCTCTGCGTGATACTGACTGATAGGGGGATCTCCAATTGTGCACTCCTTTTCCACCATTAGACCCCAAGGCGAGGCAGGTGGCCATCTCTATCCCCAGCAGTCTCCACCAGGGGGATGTTCCCACGGGGAGGGGGGAGTAGTGACCACTGGAAGTACTCTTGGATGGCACAAAATTCCCTAATGAAGTGGGCAGGGTTATGGGGAGCTGCTCTGGTTCAGCCGGTGGCTCTTGAGGTATTTGGTTGTCATGAGAACCAGCAGTTATACAAAATGAGTCACTATAACCAGCAACCTTCAAAATGAGCGATCTCTGGGGTACAGGAGGGCTGGGACCTGAAGGGCGGGCACTAGGACCAGCACGTAGCGGATTTGTCGGAGGCCAGAGCCGGGGTAGCGGAACCAGATGGACGAGCTGCAAACTGTTTCCAATACACAAAGGGCCTTCCGCTACAGTTCCTGGATCTTGTCCCACCTGGAACCCACGGATGCAGCTGTCCCTGGCCACCACAGGCAAAGCCTGTCTCGCCCCAGCGGAATAGCCCCGGGCCGGGGCGGGGGGAGCTAGAGACGCGGCTCACAGCTCCGTGCGGGCGGCTGTAAAGATGGCGGCCGCCGCCAGCCTGGCGCACAGCCGGGCTCCGATCGCGCCGGGAGCGCAGCTCTTCTCCGCGGTGGCGGCAGCTGCTAGCAACCTCTAAGGGCGTGTCCCGCTCCCCGTTAAACTCCTGGGCCCAGTCCCGCTGCCTTCCAGTGGCGCAGTGCCGGCCTGCGGGTTCCCGCGCACTGTCCCGGGAAGCTGTATCTCCGCTCGTCCCTGCCCGGTCCCTCCCCAGCCCTCAGCAGTCTCTGTATATTGCAGCTGCGAGTTGTGTCTGGCTCTGGCTACTTCCTCCTCTCCACAGGGCTCACCGTCCTGAGCAACCGCTCTGTCCCAACTCTGGGCTTGTCCCTGACTGAGCAGATGGGGAAGCGCATAACCGCTTGGGGGGCAGGTCGTGCTGCGCGGACCTGGTGAGTGCATCCTCCCCGTGCTCTGGGCTCTATTCTGCTCCGTGCGCCCTCCGATCTTTGTGAAAATTTTGTACCTGTTTTCTTGGGCTGGGCGTTCGGCGTTGTTTCTCTGTCATTCGCAATGCTGTTTTCGGAGTGAGCGGTCCGTGCTCGCAGGCAGCCGCTGGCGTTCTTCACCCCCTTCCCTGGGAGCGGTGCAGTGGGAGGACCCTATCACACCGCCATTTTTTTCCCTATCTGGGTGAAACTTTTTGACAAATTTGCTGTTGTTTCTGGTTACAGGCAAGTAATAAAATCAGTTTCTGTTCAGTGATTTAAAAGATCATCTCCATATAATGGTACAAACTGCAAATTCAATAAGTAAAGCCATCTTGCATGTGTCTAGCTCAGGCCTGTGGAATAAGAGGGATGTTTACTCCCCGCTACACCTTACACTTTTACTTCTCTTCCTTCCCCCACTGAGCTTGGTATTGGACCCTGCAGGATGAGAGAGAGAGAGAGAAGTTTGGGCAGAGGAGAAAAGAGCAAAAGGTCTTCTTAGGCGAGTACTGTTGGGAGATGGTGTTGGTTCTTATTGAATTTGACAGATATTTCATCGAACTCCTTTGTGGATCATTTTGAGTGCCTCCTTCTACATGGTGGGGGTTCCTCTTCAGCAATTACCGTGATTTAGGCAAATGCATCCCTTCCTGCAGGTCAGGTGGTACTTCCCCAGCAGGTGGAAAGAGCTTCCCTTCTCACAATGGACCTTGGTCTGTCCTCCCGCTTTAGACTCCTTCTACCCATTACTTTCAAGATTGAATTTGAATCACCATACACATTAAGGTGACTCACAGTGTCCCTAACAGTATAGATTAGTGGCCTCTTCTGTGTACACAGCCCCATAGAATCTCATGCCTAATGCCCTTGTAATATTTATCACACGGCTTTTAAATTTATTATGATTTGTTCTTTCGGAGGCTCTCTCTAAGGTAATCTAAGGTAATCCCAGGCCAGCTCTCCCATGTAAACAGCCGCATCTGGGAGAAGAGGTAGGATGCACAGGACCCAAGACACAATCCAAAAATTATCTTCAACGTCTTTTTTTGACAAAGCTTGATGGTTAGAACAGTGCTGCGAAACTGGTTTTCCCCACATTTTTGCTTACGTATGTGCCACTTATGGACTGGAATCACTAAAATGGTTCCCATTTAACATTCTGTCATTGTATAAAAGATCTTGAAAAAATTAATAAAGATTAAGCAGTTTTGGAAGTGACAATGTGTTTTCTAGCTTTTGTTGACAAAACAGAGCCATGGTTTTGAAATATGATCCAACCTTGATAGTCATTGTTTTGCCACTCTTGTTTTCCTCTTTTAAAAAAGACAAAACAAAACCTTGTAACATGTTATGTCTTTAAAGCATTAGAAACATGATATTTCATATCAGTAACAAACTGGACTGAACAGCAGCAGGTCCTGGCATTCATAAAATGAAGAGACATGGCCTACTAGAGGCTAAGATATGGCCTTATCCTCTTTTGTCTCCTCAAGGATGAGCATCTCCATCAACCAGTCAACCATAATCCCAAATAGGATTTTTTTTTTTGCAAATCCATGTTTTTTCATTTTTAATTTTATTATTATTATTTTTTTTTACACTTGGAACACATTAGTACATTTCCAAGAACACTATTGAAAAAGTGACAGAACTCTAAGTGGTTTCTAACACCGTGGGAAACTATAGGCATTGGTTTGTTAGTGTTGCATATGTACTGCATGAGATCTTCAATATTCTAAGCCTGGGGGAATGATCTACGCTTGCATGTGTGTGTGCGTGTGTATGTGTGCATGTAAAAAAGTCAACATATCCACTGGCAATTTGTGTCATTTTAAAGTGGAGAACAAAATCAAGTACAGTGAAGGGAAACATAACTATCTAGAAATTTCGTAGGCAGGTCAAGCTTGAAATCTCTCCCCTGCTCTAAACACATGCAAATGGCAGATAAAAAAATATAAAATGAGAAAAACAAAGAGGACATAGACATGACCAAAAATACAATAGATATCTTTGTGGCAAGAAACAGAGCAGAAACATAAAGTGGTGGTGGTGGGGGGTGGGAGGTATAGGGAATGAAAAGCTATGTCACTAAGCTATATCTACAGCCATGACTTTTAGAAAATCGTAAGTCGAGGGACCCAGTGCAATTTTTCTACCAGGAGCTAAGTCAAACTACCCTATGAGCTTGGCAATTAGATGTGTGATACCCCCAGCATCACTTTGAATCAGGAAAACTGTTTCTGTGACTTGATCTTCTTCTGGCACAGGACCATAGATACAAACAGAAAAATTTGTTGGACAGGGAGGGGTTAGCACAAGAGGGAGAGTAAAGGCTGTGGGATAGTCCCACTCAGCACCAGCATATAAACCAAATTTCTAAGGAATGCAAATAACATAAGAAAGTGAAAACAGAAAGTTAAAATCAGTTAGAATAAAAATTGATTACAGGTTAAATTAATTGTATAGACGAGTCTGAAAAGGCTTTTGATATATGTATTAGATATTCAAAAGGAAAACATGGATTCAATTTCTTTTAAAAATTATGAAACAAAAACAGGTATAAATGAATCAAGAACAGGTGAATAAAATAATAACATAGTTTGAAATATGGAGAAGTAAAATTTTTAATAATAAAAGAATTATAATAAGGGCTAATGGTGAGAGCATATTTTATGTTATGACTGTTCTAAATGCTTTGGATGCATGAATTTATTACTACAACCCGATGAGGCAGGTACTTTTATTAACTTCATTTAAAAATAAGAAAACTAAGGTACATTGATGAAGTTACTTATCCAAAATCACACAGCTAGTACGTGAAAAAGTAGTCTGCCTCTAGAATTCATAGAATGCTATATTTTAAAAAAGAAAGAGCTTTCAATAAAATAGTTGAGCTAGACTATACATGGCAGAAGTAAGAATTATTGAATTGCAAAATAGTGCTAAGGAATCCATCAAGAACCCAAGACAGAACTAAAGAAACATAATTAAAAAGAAAAACAGTGAAGAGAAAATGGAAGATCAATTGAGAGCTTCCAACAATTGTCTTATAAGAGAACTAGAAGAAGAGGATGTGCAGAATGGTGGAAAAGCAATATTTTAAAAAATAACTATTTTTTCAGTATTTAATAAATACATAAGGTCTTCAGAACAGAAAATAAGTGTAAGTACCCAACAGAAAACAAATAAATCAATCCATATATAGATATTTTATAGCAAAACTGCAGAACATAAGGGAAAGAAAAATTAATATTCTAAAACAATCAAAGAGAAATATATTACATACAGTAGGAGGACAATTAGAATCAGCATCACTCTTCTTATCAGCAGCCAAAGAAGCCATGAATTAAGAGAGAAAATAAACAATCTCTTAACTTAGAAAGCTATTTTAAAATCAAATGAATTGCAATTACCCTATTGAAAAACTTAGTATTTTAAGATGTTTGCTCAGAGGTTAGTTATGCCAGGCTGGGCCTGAGACCTGAGGATTTAAAGTTTCAGTGTGATTCTACCCAAATTGTAAATACCAGATAGCCTGGGATCATTCTTACAATTACCGAGCATGGGGGCCCAGAAGTCTATACTCTTATCTGGGGTTTAGTCCTGCAGCTAGCTCCTTACCCAGTTCTTTAGTACTTGTTTTCATGTTTTATCTTATGATTTGGGTAGATGGAAATCTAACCTCACCTGGGTTGCCCCTAATTTTCTTCATCCTCACTTGAAATGTTCAACGTATGTTTTTATACTTTTTTTTTTTTTTAGTTTTTCAATGTTGGTTACTTTCTTTATATGTAGGGTCATTTAGGTTATAGTAAGAAATATTTTGTGTAAGGTTATTAGTCATCCCTTTGATTTTTTTTTTAACCATTCACCATTGTATGATGGAGAAATGTGACCTTATAATTATTTTCTTGTGGTATGAACACATAACATGAGATTTACCCTCTTAACAAATTTTTGAGTGTGCAATACATTGTTGTTAACTATAGGTAAAGTGTTGTACAGAAGCTCTCTGGAGCTTATTCATCTTGCTTAACTGAAACTTTATCCCCATTGTTTATTAACTCCCCAACTCTCCCCCCCACCCCCCCCATGCCCCAGACCCTAGCAACCATCTTCCATTTTTTTTTATTCTGTAACGTTGACTGTTTTAGATATCTCATATATGTGGAATCATGAAGTATTTGTCTTTCTGTCACTGGCTTATTTCACTTAGCATAATGTCCTCCAGGTTTATCCATGTTTTGTATATCATAGAACTGCTTCTTTTTTAAGGCTGAATAGTATTCCAGTGTATGTATATATCATATTTTCTTTATCCACTCATCTGTTGATGGACATTCAGGCTGTTTCCATGTCTCAGCTATTGTAAGTAGGACTGCAATGAACATGGAGTATTAATATCAATTTGGGATCCTGATTTTGATCTGTCTGATTTTAAAATGTGTTCTTTTAAACTTAGCTAAGTAACTTTATAACTCTGGGACTCTTCAGAATTAAACACAGAAGTCATAGAGTATGACAAACTCATATTATTATAATATTTTTATATTCACTTTGAGATAATCTGTGTGTTTATTATTTAAAATGTTTGTAATATCTAAGAAAACCTGGCTTAATAATTCTTGTGACTTTAAGGTCTCAGGTATAGGAGAATTTCGCAAGTTTATAAACAATATTGGAGTGCTTGAGATAATACATTTTCCTGCATTTCTAAGTTTAGTTTATTAGGTTTATATGAGTTGCTAAACTCAGAAAGTTTTGTTCATTTGGGTTATAAATCTAGCCTCTTGGACATTTGGAGAGCTAAAGTATCAAATGTGTTAAATTTATGAATGAAGCCTTTGTGTTTAAGGCAATTTAACAACCTGCTCCTTAATGGAACAAATTGATTAGAGGAATTTAATCTATTTAAAGTGAATTATTTGAATTTTAATCCAAAGGAGTAAAAGAAAATGTTACTTTTATAAGAAAAATATTTAACTTTAGAAGAAAATAGCTAAGTATATAAGCTGAACTTAAAAGGCTTAAAGAAACCAAGTTTTATAATGTACAACTTTAATAAATCAAATACTAGTTTTTAAAAAAGAGAGCCACTCAAGATGAACTATCATATAAACATAATAGCAAGCTTTCTTCCTCTTAGTCTTCCTTATCTTTCTTGAAAAATTCTGTCTTAAAGCCATTAGATGGGACCAAACAACACAGATATCTCACATCAGGTATGCGGTAAGAGATGGAAAATGAACGTGGGCACACAGGGTATCAACGTCTGAGCAGAATGAGGAGAGAGTGGACACGGGGATTGGGGAGGAGTCCAGGAATAGGTAGCAGCATCCTAGCAGGGTGAGAAGACTCAGGTGACACGGAATGTCAGGGGCCAAGCAGAGTAAGGAGGACACCTGTGTGGAGCTGTAAGCTGGCTTGGGGTTAAGGAGGACATCTGCATTGGGGAGAGGACAGTGATACCTATAAGAGATTGGATATATTCAGGGGGATTCATTAAGTAAGTAAATCTATTGATTCCAATGGAACCTGTGAGAGTTATAAAGGTGGTAAAGAGAAAGCAAGGATGAACTTCATGGTTTTGGCTTGAAATGGGAGCTATACTCATGGTTTTCTAAATGGATTCAAAAATATAAATATTTTTATATTTCTGACAGTCAGAGTTTGATCAGACAAACAGAAGTACTAGGAGCAATACAGAATCAAGAATTTACTGTGGAGATTATGCAATCATGGGTTCTGGTTATGCAGTTTAAGTATGGCTTTTACTTCTGCCTCTGATGCTGGCCAGAAGTCAGCAGCACAGGCAGTAAGGAGAGAAACATGGTGGTGAAGTGGGGACAGCAAGGAAAATTTGGAACCCAGGAGTCTGAACCCATGTCAGTCCCTCACTGCCTCCAATGTTGATAAGGAGGTAATACATAGGAGAAACTGAGGCCCTTTGTCACAAAACTAAACATGCTCCTGGCACAGTTCTAGTAGGAACTGGAGAAGCTGTAGACTCTGGCGCTGGCTCATGTTAACCAGATGAGAAAGCAGATTCATGAGAATGTTCAGGAACTGCAAAGCATTGGACATGACACTGACCTTGCAAGCGTAAACACTGCTGCCACTTCACTTCTGCTTTCCAGATCTCGCTCAGATTTCCCTGGAGGCCAATCTTAGCTCAGAACCACATAGGGAGAGGAATCTGAGGAACCAAAGTTCAAACTTACCTAAGGTGAAACAGTACAAAACCACCACAATCAAAAAAGGAAAATGAGTCATTTTATATGAAGAAGACCAGCAGATATCACTTTAATCAAGTGATCATTGTGATTACCTGAAAGGGGATAAATGGTGACTGTGTGCCCCCTGATAAGATGCAGCGAGGATTCAGCGTCTCTACTGTAATAGTCCTGCCAAGATTTATAATCTGAATCTGCTCTTGAGGATACATCAGACAAACCCAAATTAAGGGGATGCTCTTCAAAATAACTAGTCTATAAGATTAAAAAGTGTGAAGAACATAAAAATCAAGAAAAGCATCAGGAACTACTCCAAATTGAAGGAGACTTAAAAGACATGAAAACTGAATGCAACGCATGATTCTAAACTGGATTTTTTCCTATAAAGAACATTTTTGTAACAATTAGGAAAACTTGAATGGGGTCTGAGGTTTAGAGTGATAATGTATCTGTTAATTTTCTTATTTTGATGATTTGTTGTGGTAATGTAGGAAAAGATCTATTTATAAAAATAAACACTAAATTTTTGAAGCATCAGGTTGGCAACATACTCCCCCCAAATCCTTGATGCTCCACTTTTGCAACTTTTTGGTAAACTTAAGATTATTTCTAAATTACATATATGAATAAAAGGGACAAAAGCAGAGTAGAAACAAAACTAGCAAACATTTATTGCATGTTTGTCATATACCAAAAAATGTCCTAAGCTCCTTGTGTTATCTTATTTAATTTTCATTTTCCTCTATGACCTAAAAATGATTATTACATGTTTATTCTGAGATGCGGAATTGTTAAGTAATTTCCCAATATCATATCTCTAATTACGGAGACAGATCTGAGCCCAATTTGTCACCAGAGCCTGAGCTTTTAACCATTACATAATAATGGTATTTTTCATATAAAATGAGTAAGAGGTATTACCACAATCATGTCCTCAAAAAAATGTGAGGAGACAAAAGGGAACATAAGAGTGGGATAAAAGAAACAGTGATGAACATAGAAACTGATAGAATAAATTGACAGGTGTGAAGAAAATTAATTTTTTTAAAGAAAAAATTTAAAGAACAAGATTGATTGCTATTTGGAGGCTTTCCAATGTATGATTAAAGAGTACTGAGGTCCTTCTGATTTCAAGAAGGGGATAAAAATACTGAAATCCCAAAGGTTTTATAGAAAAATTAATGGTTAAGTATGAATATTAAAATAAGTGAACCCTTAAAATAAAGGAAACACAATCTACAGGTTTGGAAATGGCAAATAAAAAATAATAAAAATCTATTAATCTAAAAGATGGCAGAGGATGAGAAAGAAGAAAAAGAAATGTTAATGAGAAAACTAATAAAAATAAGTCCAAGCCTATTTATCATATAATAAAAGCAAATGGATTAAATTCATTTACTAAAAGACAAAGGCTTTATAATAGATTTTAAAAATTTAGGTCACTATGCCTTTTACAAAAGATATAACTAAAATAGACCCACATAAAGTGTGAAAATAAAAGGGTAAAAAGAGAAAAAACAGTTAAATTCCAAACAAAAGATATGTGGTATAACAAAATTATTACAGGAAAATGGAATTCAGGGAAATAGCTTCACTAGTCATAGAAAAGCTATATAATAATTAAAGAACCAATCTATCCAGAAGTTATAATAGTTATAATCTAGAGATAGTCTAGTAACAGAAAAACATGGCTTTAAAATATAAAGAAATAGTGACAAAATGACTAATTCCCAATCATAATAACAAATTTTAACACACAGCTCTCAGAAATTATAGTTCAAGTAGATTAAAAAATGGAAAGCAAAACAAAAAATTTGAACAATGTAATCAATACATTTAATTGTATGTATGTATGTATACATATCAAACAAATACAAAATATTTATTCTTTCAAGTACATATGAAATATTTATGAAATTAATTATATATTAGGCCACAATGAAATCTTAATACATTTCAAATAATCATCATACAAGGATAATAATGTGATTAATTTTAAAAGCAAAAGTTTAAAAATAATTTAAAGTTGATGATATTTGGAAATTTTCTAAAGAACTTCTAATTAACTTGTGGGTTAAAGTGGAAATCTCAGAAAATACAATGTATTTCGAGCTGAACAATAATGAAAATGAAATATGGCCAAGCTTAAGGATACAGTGAAAGTGCAACTTAGTGTTTATTTTATATCTTGAACATCTTTATTTTTAATAAAAGAAGAGAGATACTGAAAATAGTGGAGTGATGTATTCAAAAAGCTATGAAAGTAAAAAGACCTAAAGCAAGTAGGAAGAATAAAATAAAAAATTAAAAGTGCTAAAATTAATAAAAATGAAAAACACAACAAGATCCACAAAAGTAATTGCCTGTATTTTTAGAAAAAAAGTAATAAAACAGACAAATTTCAAGCAAGACTAATAAACAAAATAAAAAGGAAAAGTTATAAAGTACAACAAAAAAGGAAAATGGTAACATTAGATTCAGTAGATAGTTTTTAAAAGTATGCCAATAAATATAACTTTAATACCAAAATACAGGATGTCCCAAAAGTCACCATATGTAGGGAAAATGGGAAATTGTAGCTAAATGTACCTTTATTTACAAAATATTCATTACAAAATTTCACAAAATTTTTCCTTTGTATGGAGACTTTGGAGATACCCTGTAGATAAGGACAAAGAAAAATGTATAGACCATTCTTTTATATGAAGCCAGATACAGAAATCCTAAGTAAAATATTAGCAAGTCAAAGTCTCCAGTGCTGTAAAATAAAAATATTGCAATTAAATAAGGTTTATTCCAATATGAAAAAATGACAGAGTCTATTATATTAATATAGCATATTTACAGAATTAAGAAGGAAAAAATATAATCACCTCAAAGGTTCAGAAACACTTATTCATAAGAATGCATTAAATTTATTAAGAAAAGGGAATTATTTAATAATAAAAATTATTTACAAATAATCTACAACAAGCAAAATACTTACTGAAGACATCTTGAAAGCATGCCCACTATAGGTAAGAGTCAAGTCAGAGGCTACTTTTTTTAAATCTCATTTTGGGGGTGCTAATCAATGCAATCAACGAGGGGCAAAAAGGAGATACAGGAATTGGAAAAGAGGAGACAAAATTATTTATCAGAAAATAGGTATGTTTTGTTATATAAATCCAAGGGAACATACATGCAGACATTTAGAACTAATAAGAAAGTTAAAAAAGTGGCCAAAAACAACCTAAAAATAAGAGCATTTCTAAGCATCTTAATGAATTATTGTAAAAAAAAAATAGCTCATTCGCCATAGGAAAAGAAAAACAAAACAACTGTAAGATTCACAATAATAAACCTAACAAAATATACACTAGACTTCTATGGAGAAAATCATAGAAATATGAAGGACAAGAAAACTGTCTTTATAAATGAAGAAATATACCGTACAAAGGAATGGGAAGACTGACTGTCAGCAAAGATATCATAATTTCCAAGTTAGTCTCTAAATTAAACTAAAGCCAATAAAATACCAAGAAAGTTTTCATGAACTTTAACAAGCTGCAATTTATTTTTCATTTTTTAAAAGCCAATATCTCTTTTTTTTTTTATTTCAGAATATTATGGGGGTACAACACTTTGTTTATATATATTGCCCATGCTCTGCCCATGTCAGAGCCACAATCGTGGTCATCCCCCAAACTGTGCTCCCCACATCCATCCAGTGAGAGTTTTCCCAACCCCTCCACCCCCCTCCCGCCTGCCCGCCCCCTGATGACTATTATTGCCATGTGGGACATAAGTATTGATCAGTTAGTACCAATGTGATGGTGAGTACCCGTGGTGCTTGTTTTTCCATTCTTGTGATACTTCGCTTCCAAGAATGGGTTCTAGCTCCATCCAGGATAATACCAGATGTGTTAATTCACTGTTGTTTTTTATCGCTGAGTAATACTCCATGGTATACATATACCACATTTTATTAATCCACTCGTGTATTGACGGGCATCTGGGTTATTTCCACATCTTTGCAATTTTGAATTGTAACAAGCTGCAATTTAAATTAAAGTGGTGACAGAAAATGAAAACGGCTCCAAAAATTCAAGAGCGCTGAAGAATAGTAAATTGGAAGGAATTTATGAAGACAAGCGAGACATACTTTGAAGGTATAATATTTAAAGCACTATACCATTAGCTCAATTATTAAACAAAAGAGGTCAGTAAAATAGAAGAGAAATTGCAAAAGCAGACACCTGTACCTATGTATTTATATACACTATATATACTCTATATACCTCCATATGCATGCATAGATACATACACACAGTATATACATACCCATACAATATGTATGCATATAATATATAATTATAAACCAATATGGAGAAAATGGCTGATGCACTTAATAGTGATGCAAATATTTTTTAATCTCTAGGAAAAAAAAGTATATTTTGACCTCATATCCTGCACAAAAAAGTGTTAACTTTTGACTTACACAAAGCTTTACATTTCTAGAAGGAAATACAGAAGGATATTTTAATAAATTAGAGATTAAGGAACAATTTCTTAAGGCCCCAATACACAAGCCATGAAGAAGAAACCTGAAAACTTTTATTGCATTAAAATTAAGAACTTTTGTATATTGAAATATCACAAATACATAAAATATCACAAAATATCACATACACATATGTACGGTATATGTATAAACACACCTATGCATATTAATAAATATGGTAAAATATTAACAACAAATGAATCTGAGTAAAATGTGCAGAGGTGTTCTTTGTGCTATTGTTATTCTTAAAATGTTTCTATATGTTTGAGATCACTTTCAAATAAAAGCATTTTAAAAGACTCTGTAAGGAGACACAAAAAAAAAGTAGCTACAGACTGGAGAAGAAAAACAATCTAGGGAACCAAGAAAAGATTGGCTAGAATATATAAAGGAATCTAATAAATCCTAAGAGGAAGAAACAATCCAATATAAAAATGAGCAAAGTATATGAATAGTCAATTCATAGGACAGGAAAACTGAATGATTATTAAACATAGGAAAAGATGATTAATCTCACTAATCAAAGAGAAATCGCAACTTAAATTGAGCTACCTTGTGTTTTTACCCAAGTGATAAAAGTTACACATTAAGAACAGAAGGCCAAGAGTGCTGACAAAATGGGAGGCTCATGCACTACTGGTGAAAGAATAAATCGGAACAAGCAAGTTGGGGAACAATTTGTAGTACACATATGTAGAACGAGAATTCTACTTATCATTAACAGCAGAATGTTCCAGATATTGTAGAATGAAGGGAATACTTTCTTCAAAAATGACATGCTGGCTACCTGGTTTGCACCACTGGAGCTAGTTTCAGATGCTGGCTGTTCTCTGCACCCTTTCTTGCAATATGGTCCTGGCAGTACAGGTGCTCTGAACCACAGGCTCAGTCACTGGATTGACACATCAGCTAGAGCTGCATCAGATAACGAAGTGGAAGCCAATGACTCAGCATGGCAGTTGTTTGTTTCCAAATATACAGACCTTTGTTTGCCAGGGTGAAGTTTTATCTCAAACTGTTTCAACACACATGGTGGCAGAATATCAAAACCACTCCTGCAGTGATATTTGGCCGGGTGATGAGAGGCAGGCAGGATTTTAATGTGGAAGCTTGATTAAAATGATAAGTTTCATCACTGTTATTTGTTTTGATATTGTAAGTGAAAAACGGCAGAGGGTATTATTCCTTTGGAAGCAGCTCTCATGACTCAATACCTTAAGTGCTCTCTGAAACCTTGATGCTTTCCGTTTGTGACAATTTCTCTCTCTGTAACAGCCAAGGTACTTTCTGAGCTCTTGCAACAGCGCTCAGACAGAAACTTGCCCCCATTAAAAAATGTTTGCTGTGGAATATTACAATTCTCATGTATGTCCGTATGTCCATTTCATTTCCACTAATGTCTGAGTTTGCTTTTAGGTATGCCTCTCTGGGAGTAATTTTATTAAAATGAACTTAAATGGAGCATGATGTCATTATTTGCTACTCATTTGAGTCAATCATTCCTTTCAACTACAAATTTTATTGAGTGCCAACAAGGTGACTCGTCGTGACCCGGTGCTGGATACAATAATAGTCAACATTTATTGAACATTTATTATGTGCCAGGCATTGTTCTGACAGTTTTATGTGAATTACCTCATCTATTCTTTCCAAGAACTCTATGAGGTAGATGCTGTTATCCCATTTTACAGGTGAGGAAACAATTTCAAAGGGAAATTCAATCATTTGTTCAAGGTCACTCAGCTAGCAAACTTTAAACCTGGACAGGCTGGCTTTGGAGAATATACTTCTAGTTATTATTTTATTTTGCCTTTTCTAAAAAAGCAATTTTATTTTATGCCACTGATATCAAAATATAAAAGTAGACAGATTTAAAAGTAGATTTTTAGCCTGGCACCACAATATGTAATAATTTTTAACAAGTATACCATTTTCATAGTTACAGTTTAGCAAAATTATTGAACCCATTGCTTCCCTTTAACCTCTCAAGTTCAGTTTGGGAAAAAAATGGCATTGGAGACAATGCTTAAATGTCAGACTTGTGGGTCTTGACGATAACCAAGTTGTAGAGGTTTCAAAATGTTGGGGAAGCAGAGTCAAGATATTTCAAGGAAAGGAACTGACTGAGGTTTAGACAGTTGGGCCTTGAACCAGGCATGGATAGTGGGGTCCTGGCATATTGTAACATCCTGAGCTTCAGCGAGTCTGTCCTCTTTCTCCGTCCTTGCTTGCTTTGTCTGTTGCTTTATGACTAGGGTCTTGTTTCTGTTCCCAGTTCTCGCAGGGACTGAGGTATAATTTTTGAAGGGTCATTTACCTCTCTTGTATTACCTCCTCCTGTCCTCATAGTTTTGAATGGGAAGAAGCAAAGATGATGTTCATTTTTCTGAGGAGCACACCGGCTTCCAGAGGTGTTATGAAACTTACCCAGCTCTCCGCTAAGTAAAGGCAGAGGTAAGAGCATAACCCTGTAACTCAGGTCTTTGGACTCTGGCTAGAAGGCCCATCTGATCCTTCCACCTTGAAAGGAAAACAACATAAAACCTATCTTGGAAAAGGTCCCTTCTTACCTCTGGACATTGGTCTATTCTGTGCTCAGACCCTAACTTCCAACTGTTACTCTCAAGATTTGAGCTTAAATCACCATACCCAATAAGGTGATCCCACTGGGTCCCTAACAGTCTAGATTAGAGGCCACTCCTGTGCACACAGCCCCATAGAATCTCATGCCTACTGCCATCATAACATATCACAAGGCATTTTAATTAATTGTTCTTTTTTACATGCCTTTGCCCTGAACTATGGCTCCTTGAGGGACAGATGATGGTGATGATAATTCATTTTTTAATTATTATTTTTATCCCTAGTGCATAGTAGAGAAGACCTAGCACAGAGAAGTTGCTCACTAAATATTGGGGTGAGGAGATCCATAATTCTTAGTTTGAAAGTGACTCACACAGTATTATTACATTTGACCTTCAGCATGTTGTGATGAATAGCTCTCATCCCTCCTTACTGGCAGTGCTATACAAGGTGGGGCAGTTCATGGCAGAACACACTTGAATATCTTTGGCAAGATTGTCCCAGTGCCTGGGTAACACCGAATTGTTGAAAGACGGAGAACTAAAACATGTTTTAGTACTAGTAGGTTAAAACAATCCTCTTCAAATACTGTGTAAAGTGCAATATTGTGTGATGTAGTGTTGCTACATTTGCAATTTTTCATACGGATTCAGAAAAAAATTACTTCATGTAGAGAAATGTTTAAATTATTACTGTAATATCTCTATACTTTTTCACCAACAGCTGGCAGCTTTAACATTTAAATAAAGTAATTGAAATGCATAATAAATAAAATGAAACATAGAGAAAGCATATTGCTGTTGCCTAATAAAGAATATTGTGAATAAAAAGCAATATTATTTTTTAAAAAGGACAAAATAATGTAGACCAAGAGTTTAACACAATAATAGAGACACGCAAATAATAGTGACTCCTCTGGTTTAATGACTGGTTAACACACACTTTTAAATTGAAAATTAATCACAATGTTTATTTAGTAGTTAATTAAATAATAACCTAAAATAACTAATAAATAACAATTATTTAAATATATGAGAATTAAATATTAAAAAGGAGTACTTTTATAGAAAACATTTTGTTAGATTTTGTAAATGTTATTGAAGGAAGAGCTGTCTTCCACCCACCCACACCTGCCCCTCAAAATAAAATTGTTTTTAAAGGTGTGTTCAAGAAAATCAAGACTTTAAACGTTTAGAATTGGACAGAGAATTCTATGTACAGTGTGTGTATACCACTCCGAGCTACTCAGTGTGTGTGTGTGTGTGTGTGTGTGTGCGCGCGCGCGCATGTGTATGTGTGTGGGAGCATGTATTTATTTTACTGTGTCTGTGCTAGGAATTTCCCACCAGTGCAGGTCCACAGTAAAAGGCCATTGGAAATGGTGGAAAGTGCTTATTTGAAACCTAACTCAGTCATTTGGTAATTTGTGCCCATTATAAATTATTCAATTTCTCTGAACCTCAATTTCTCCAAACCTCAATTTCTCCATACATAAAATGGAAAAAGGTGAGGTTTAGTAATAGTTCATATATTAGCACCTGGTATAATATATAGAATATCATGCAGACCCAATAAATGATAGCTATGAATATTATCATTGCTATCATTATTCAGTTATATTTGGCTAATCAATCAGTAAGACTTGAAGACAGAAGACCTAAATATTAGGGATTAGATTGGATAGTGTACTTCCTTCCATTCCTGAGATCTATGACTTTCCATATTGCCTATATCACAGTCGCCAACTACAATTATTTACTAGAATGGTTATATAGTGGTTCATTTTTGCAAATTTTGCAAATTTCTTTCCAGCATTTGAAACCCTTTGGTTTTACAGCAACTCTATGGTGTTCGTATCACCCTGACCATTTTGCAGATTAGGAAGTTAAAGCCTGGGGAGGTTAAGGGATTAACCTGCAATTATTTGGCCAGTGCTGGAGCAGGCATCAAACACAGGTTTTAGACTATAAAGCTCTACCTTTCCTGCTATTCTGTTTTTGGTCTCTAAGCCAACAAAAGGCCAGGCACTATTTTGTGAAGAGAAAATTTATCATTCAAACTGGAGCATATTGGTGGGGAAAAGGAGTGATATTATTAATTATTCTGTGACAAGAAGAATAAGTCACCTCAAGCAGGATATAGGTTCACACTGGTCAGAATATAAAGAACAAGGTATGCCTTCAAACTCCAGCTTCCTTATAAAATAGCTTAGGAGCTAGAATAGAGTTTTAAAAAATTCTAAGTAGCATAGGAGAGACAGGTAAGTGATAACAGTTATAGCTATCCAGACAAATGAAATATATTCCTTAGGCAGAGGGATAAGCTTTATTCATTTCTAAGATCCCAGCCCTTAGTACAGTGCCTAGAATATAGTCGAAGCTCAATAAATGTTTTTTAAATTGAAGTGGATTTCTTTGAGTTGAAATGTTCACTGGAAATGAGGGAGGGGAAGATGTAGACAAGGTTTACACAAAGTTCTTTCCTTTGGTCCCTGGTGGTAGTAAGTTTGTGATTATTTATGTAACCTTCTCTAAGTGAGTCAGTAGTGTGAGTCCCGAAATACTATTGTGAATTAAGGCACAAAGCACAGTGCATACTAAGCTACGATTAATCTCATTGTGGGGGATGGTTCGGGGCAAAAAAGTCAGAGATAAGGAAATCCATTTCCTGTTTAAGCAAGAAATAATCCTTGTAAATATTAACCTAAAAATAATTGGTTGATTTCATTAATACTGGTAGAATAGGTTCTATGATCGAAATAATAGATTCCGTTCAATCAAAAGGCCCTATACTGCATCAAAAGGATAAGCATAGTTATGTTTTAGAGGTGCTAATCAATAGAATGCCTTTCCTTTCATATATTACTCACTCCTGATGCCATCACTAAGTAGATACATCATGGTGTGCTCAATAAGAGAATACGGTTCTGTATTTCTGGTGAGCACATCTTGAATTTATTTTGAGGTAGGAGTTGTCATATTTAATAAAATGTCCCTGAATGAATTGAAAGTGATATCATGTGTAGAATCTGTGGGTGTGACAGTTTGGTGGATAAAGAAATCTGGGTGACAGACGTGGCTTCATGTTGACTAGACACACGTCCTTCAATTTACTGGGCTTTATGGGTTGGGTCTGGGAATACATAGGGGAATGTCCATAAGGTAGTCAGACTGGTTGATGAGCAACTAACCATGGCATCTGGGACTAGTGTCAACTACCTCTCATTAAACCTTCCCAGGCCACACTGCTTCGTTTGTAGTCTGCAGTGATGCTCAGGAGAAGAGCTTTTGGTGTGAGAAGGAAAGTATGATGTAGATGCTGGCTTCTGGGTCTGTGCCACTGACTAAATGGAAGTCCCTGGTTGAGTCACAGATATTTTCTGGGCTTCTGGCCCTCATCTTCAAAATCAGTACTTGGCATAAAGTATGCCTAAGGCTCTTGTTGTCCCCAATACATTCTCTGGTCCATATTTACCATCTTTCCCTGATCCAGATGGTATCAGAAGCTGCATGAGAACACTCATCTTCACAGTTAGTGAAATCAGGAGAATCCATCATCACCAGAAAATTTTTTAAAACAAAGGCTGCTTTGGAGGTTTTTCTAATCCCTCCTTCCAAACTTTACTGTATGAAACTTTGCCCCAGTTCTTTTATTTTTAACCAACTTCATTTGTTCTGAAAACCAAGATGAGTGTAGTTTTCAAAGGTCTAAAGGCTCAGAGAATTGTTAAGAAAAAAGTTTAATTTCTTTAACTTCAACTTTACTTAAGAAAGTGCCTGTGTTAATTGGCTAGAATGGTTTCACATGCGCATTCAAATGTATTAAGAAATGGCTGGATGGTTGTTAAGTGACCACAAGGGTTCCAAAGGCTGAGGTGGAAAGTTTTCTCCATTGCACCCTCCAGTAGGAATGAAGAATTATAACATTTTACTGACTAGTCTGTACAATGAACCATGACTGGAAGATCAGGCACATAAATGAAAACACCTTGCTCAGGAGGAGAGAAAGCAGTGAAGACAATGTGTTGCAACTGAACCAAAACACATTCAGACGTAGAATGACCCATTCAACTGACGATAAGAGGGAAACATCTCAAACACCAACACGATTACAGAAAAGGGCACCCGGCCATGCTTTGGCTATGGCCAATAGATTTCCTGTTAATGATTAAGTAGAAGGAATCCATACAGTGCACAGCCTCAGTGATTTCTCAAATCCCTGAATGAAGCATTTGCAGGTGACTCGAAGGTCTGTTAATGATCACTGAAGGTAAAACCTGCTTGTTGACAGCTCCCTACTTTTTCTTGAGAAATTATTTAGCTCCTCTGGGATAACTATATAGAGTTTTAGATAAAAATATTAAAATTCTATTTAGATGTACAATGTTTTAATGCAAATTTTTAACCATAAAACCAAACGCTCCATTCAGTTAAATTAATAGAATTACAAAAAGATGTAATGATAGCAATTAAGTCTTGAAAATGCAAATTTTATAGTCAAGGACAATTACCTCATTTATAGTATATTGGAATGGTGCCAGATGAAGGTAATTTAGATCCCCCCAGCACACAGTTACATCATGATGGATATCTTCATTTCATTAGTTCAACAAAGATGGGTGAGAAGTTAGACAATACATAAAAAAAGAACTAAAGAGTATTTGACCTTTATAGTATAACTAGAACCTGAATTCAATCACTAATTTATCAAGTATTTAATGAGTACCAATTATCTAAAATATTAGTGATATATTTTTTCTGCCTTAGAGGAAAAAAAAGTCTTTATTTTCAACAACCACAAAACACCGGTTTATAGAGAGATCAGATTTCTTCAAAACCAGGCCAGGTTTTTGGTGCTTGGTGAGTATCTTTAAGCACTATGCAAATGACCTAATTTCATGTTGACTGGAGTGATACCAAGTCTCCCTGTAAAAGAACAATGTGTTTTTCATTAATTATCTTCTCTTTTATTTGAGCATGCTTAAAGTAATTTTTTGTGTCTTCAAATCATGCATCTGTGAAAGTTGGACTACCTAAATGATTACTTTTGACATTTTAATATTTTACTATGTACTACCTAATGCTCCATGTTTTAACATTATCATCTTGACTGCAGTTCATTTGCACAACATCCAGAACTTTATCCTTTACACATTACAGGAATAGGAGTAACTTTACTAAAATTTAAAAGATAGCGAGACTTAATAACAAGCGTATAGATTTTTCAAGCACCCATGTGTATATTTTCTTAATGCAATTTTTCTGCTTGTGTCCATGAAAAAATCGACATCTCTCCTGATCTCCTCTTTTGCCCTCTAGAGGGCACTAAATCACACTCCTGCACAGAAAAGGAGCCAACTCTAAGCCCTACTTGCTCTGGTGAGAAAATTACTCCCGTTTCAAGAACCAATGACTATGAGGAACAGATGGTTTACTCCTTGCTACATTGTTCCTGAACAGAGGGAAAGAAAACTTAGAGGGTTTTAAAGCCTGACTGCCCAGGTTCAAACATGGCTCAGGCACTTCCTGGATAAGTAATGTTGGCCAAATTATTTAGTGTTTCTGTGCCCCAGTTTCCTCATCTGTAATATGGGGATAATAGTAATATCTATTCCATAGTGTGGTTGTGAGGATTAAAAATAATGATAATAGGTATAAAGGAGTTAGAACAGAGGCTGCCTACAGCAAGCACTCGATGAATATTAGTTATTATTTTCAATATCTTTTTTGGAGCATAATTCCAAATAATGATTCTGCACTCCTGTTCCTGGGATTTCTTCCTTAATCCCATGACTAAAATGGGCAACTCTTTATTAGACTGTCTGAGAGAGATATGCAACTCCCTTACAGGAGTTGATATTGACACAAAGTACTTTTAAAGAAGCTGATGCCATTGATGTAATAGATGTCAGAACAGAAAGTAAACCTCTTCAAAGTCAGAGTGACAGAACTTCGTCGTTTTGCTTTCTTGGTCACTCTTAGGCAATAAGCCCCAAACTAAAACATCTAGAGTTCATTGTAATGAAAGGTTGTAGAAACATATACTAAAAAAAAAAAAAAAAAAAAAAGACTATACAGGTTAGACTTACAGTCTTTCTTCAGTATATAGAAAAGTTCTTGTTTGTTTATTTTGTCTGGTTTATGCTGTATATAGTAAGCATCATTAGGGATTTTTTCCCCCCTAAAATTTATTTAGTGGCTAGAAAGGCCAGTAGTGCTTTTGAAGTTCAACCTTTGTGTCTAGTGATGATGTTCTGTCTTTGTATGTTCATTTTCTTGGTTTACTTAGCTAATAGCATGAGAGTTTTTCCAAAAATTCACCTTGTTGATGGCGATGGTTGTGGTAATCCTCTATCTTCTTTCTCTTCCTGACATTTATATTTATTTATTGAGGTAAAGGTATCAAATATTAATTTCTAATGTTAAAAAATAACTGCTTTAGCAATATTCTGAAACATATATTTTGACAGTGAATTCCCAAAACATGCCTTATCCAAGAATCAATGGAAGTAATCCTATAAATCTTTGGTTATATACATGTTCAGATGAATATTTAAAATTAATTGTCCCCGATCCTCTCAACAAAAATTGAAATTCACCAAAAAGCCAACTGATAGTCTGCCCTGTAACTTCTATTAGATCTACTTTGCCCTGGAAGCCCATTCAGGCTAAAATCAATAGCCAACCCTTTGCCTAGATTGTACTTCTAAAATGGTCATATTTTCAAGTGCCTTGTAAGCATTTCAAATATATTTGTGTTGATGTACAGAACTGGTTTGATCATTATTAATGAACTAATTGACTATCTTAATAACAGGTTAGATAGTTAGCGCAGCCTTATGATCAAATCAACTCTATGTGTGAGTGTCTCTTGGCATCCCTGTGGTCTGATCCATGAATGGTATGATCACACACGTCAGTCTTTTCACACCATATGTACAAGATAGAGGGAGATTCATATATGTATTTTCACTCTTTGTAATGGATAAGTCTGTATGAGGTAATGTCTGTATGATGGCTAATGCACCCTATTCTCATAACATTATGATAGAATCTAAAACGTCATTGTCCTGTTTAAAAAGAGAAATAATTTGATGTCCTTACTTAAAATGGTTTCCTATGCAAAGCCACCAATTTCTAGCATTAGAGAAAATAAAAGTGCGTCTGATACTCTAGCTGCTGTGTCTCAGTTGTGAAAATCTCGTCTGTGATCATAATAGGATATTGATTAGCTTGGATGCCATACAAAGCTGAATTGCATTTCTTGGTGGAGCACAAAAGGTCACTGTTTGATTACTCAATAACTTTTCAAATACAAGAAATGCTATTTAAAAGTATGCTTGAATGATTGGGCTGTGCTATAAGAGAGAAATGGGGGGAAATGGTACTTCTTTCATAAAGGTAGTTAGATGTTAAATTCTTATATCATCTTTTATTTATTTATGTTTAATATTCTGTAATATTTTATATACTAGAACATAAACCATGAAATCAAATTATAAGTGCAATTTTTACATGTTATCCATGAGATATCTAAATTATGAAACATACAATTCACTTGTTTTTTTAGGCATTAATTGAGTTTGTCACTGGAGCCATCTTATATTTAATAGCATTTATTTTCTGTCATCATAAATGTAAGGCATTTTGTATTATATTATGGAAACTAAGAAAAATACAGAACTATATAAAGAAGATAATTACTCATAATTCTGATATTCTTGTTAATTTCTATTCTTCTTTTTATTTATAAAAACAATACCATATCTTCTTATGGTGACCTGTCTCCATAAGACTTGTAGTATTATATTTACTATAAGTTATAAAATTAGGATCTTCTTATAATAATTTTTATAATAGTTTTTAATGATTCTTTTCTTCTTTTATATTAACTGGGAATATACTTTTATAAATATTAAATATTATTGAAAAAGTAAATTTTAATGGCTGCATATTATTCTAAATTATGGATACATCATAATGTATTTAACTTGTTAGTTTGTGCCTCATAAAAACCCCCCAAATTCTCCTTTCCACGTGACCTATTGTTTGATTGTTAAGAACCTTGTATGATGAACACCGGCATACTGGATTGTACTTCCAAAACGGTCATATTTTCACATCACCACTATGTTCCTTCACTCACATCTCTGTTAGGCATTCCAGGTTCTTCTTTAATCACTGGAACCCTCGCCTCCTCCCGACTCTCACTATTTGCCCAAACAAGTATTCACCTTTGATGGGTTGAGTAACTTCAATCTCATTTGGCAAAATAAAGACATCTTACTGAGTCTATCACAAAGACTGGCTAACTGTATCCCAGCACATTACTGGAACTCAAAATGTATTTGCTGAACACATAGGTGATAGAATAGTGAGAGACAAATCAGAGAAGGTAGAAAGCAGTGCATGTAAAGACAGTGGAGAGTTTGAAGAGTAGATCATGAATAAAGAAGAAAAATGGGTGATGCTGAAATAAGGAGAACACCACAGAAGTGGCCAGAGGTAGCAAAAATAGGGCAGAACACATGAAAATGGGGTAGAAGAGTTAGGTGTCAGCAGAGAAGCAGCATGGGGATGAACTGGTACCCTCTGCAGCACAGCCATGTTCTACATCATAGGCAGCACAGCAAGAGCATCATGAATGATGTCCTCCCTGGCCTGTGAACCCACCGATTGAGACAAAAGAGACTGCCTTCATATTAGTTGTTTTATTTAGGGTATCGGTAACATGTTGTACCTGCTAATATGGATCAAATGCAACTTTGAGACATTGATATTATAGATGTGTATGTAGCATGTACGATGGGGGAGGAAATGGACTTGCTCTTCTGTGTGCCAGTCAGAGCCTCCCGGAGCACTGGATTCAGGACTAGAGTCAGATTTTTTAAGAAGGAAATAGGCACTGGAAGAAATGTACCCTGGAGGATGATAGTACAGTGAAGGAAACGTAAAACACAATCACCCACAAAACGGTGAAAATGAAGCTTGGAGAAGACATAGTGGGTGACGCCTTTTGAAGTAGTACTGAGTAGAAGAATAGCAGACTGGCTCTGTTTGATCTTCAGGGAAGAGACATGGGACAGTGATCAGGCTTTTCAGGAATATGCATTTTGATTTGTTCAAGGAAAACGTACTAAGCAGTGAAAGTGTTTCAACTTGTGATTGGCTAATCTTTGGGGAAGTGAGTCCTTCAACACTGAAGGTGTTTAAGCACATGTTAGTGAACAGTTGGTGGGTATTTTGTTCTAGAGAGTCAAACGTCTGCTATTTAGTGGAGATAGACTACCTTCAAGGTCAACCTCATGATACTATAATTTTATGCAGATCTCTATCTAGATTGAGCAGAGAAAGCAAATACAAATTTGTACTTATGTGGCTGAAAACACTTTAACGAAAGTTTGTATATTCAAACCATTTCAGTTTTTATGCTATCAAAAATTTTACTTTGATCGCTCATAAGAAAACACTTATAACAACTGTAATACAGTTTCTAAAAACTGTATGGCTTTACCTTTGAGTCACTCGTACACATAATGCATGTAAGCTGTGAAAAGGACCTACAATGGCTGCTTTGGAAGCACATAGAGGTAGACCTAATGGAGCCCAGAGGAGGGAGGGAAAGTTTATGGTGGAACTGTCCCAGAGTTGGGTCATAAAAACATAAGTAAGAACTAGCTAAGTGAAAAACAATGAAGATGTAGAGAAAGATGTTCTAGGTAGGAAGAAGAGCATGCTAAAGAGAAACAGAGAGTTTGCAGGTATCTACAAATAGGTTTAGCAAAGCTAAAACTTGAGTTTGAGGTGACGCATGTGAGAGGATGGGGCCAGTGGTAGGCACAGTTAGGCAGAGGAAGGCCTTTATGCTATGCTAAGAAACTTGAATTTTGTACCATATGTACCAGGAAGCCATTGACATGAGTAAGGGAGATATGACTTCAGCTCAAGCACTGATGTTGTGTAAGGACCATGATATATACATTTAAATGGACCAAGAATGAAGGCAAAGATACCCATGAGGAGGATATTGCAATAGCTCCAAGAAAGATCTTAAGAGCCCAAGGTGGGCAGTGGTAATCTGTATGGCGAAAAAGTGAAAGAATTAAAAATTATTTTAAAGTGTAAAATCATTAATTACTAATATTGATTATAAGATTAGTGAATATTCAGATTCTAATGATTCCAAATTTCCCTTAAGGTTGCATCGTTAGGGCGGCATAGATTAGAGTGGGATGAAGGATTAAGAATCAGTTTTGGAAGTAATTGATTTATCGCTTTGACTTATTAACTTTAGCATGCTTGGAGCCTTTCAGATTTATGTCAGGCAGACAGCTGGATATGAAGTTATATCCAGGGTTTCTGCTGAAGGTAAAATCAGTTATCTACATATAATAATCTAAAGACGAGATCCAGGAAGGAAAATGAGTAAAAAGAAACCAAAGAAAAACAAAAGGAATCCCAGTTTAAAAGGGAGCCAAGGAGAAGAAAACAGATGGGAAAAGCAGGGTGGCAAAAGTCATGAAATCAAGAACGTTCAAAAATTAATGGAATAGCCAAAAGGAATAATCAACCCAGTAAGTAAACTAAAGCGCTGCAATTAAAACTAAAAGCGTCTATTAGGAATTCAGTGGTGCTTAAGGAGATTGGATTCATGTGATGTAGGAAAGATTGCTGTGTTGCTTATGGATGAACAAGATTAAGCCCTTAAGTTGAATTCCTCCTCTGTTCAGTATGAAAGTTAGGTGCAGAAGGAACAAGAACGGGCATGCTAGAAGGTGAATCCAAGTCGTTGACATGTGTTTGTGTTTTTTTTTTTTTATTTTTTATTCTTTATTTTTACTTTAATTTATTTTAATTTTTTAGTACTAATAGTGTGTATTTTATAAGGTACATGATGTTTGATATCATAATGTGGTATCCATCTCAACTTTATCATTCTCTTATTAGGAGCCAACACCCTGGTTATTAAGTATACTGTACTTTGTGACTAGTCACTTTGTGTGCTGTTCATTTAAATTTAAATAGCCACAGTGGTTTGTGGCTGCTATATTAGATGGCACATGCTCAAAAAGCTTAGGGAAAACCAGCCATGATTTTTTGTTGTAGTTGTTTTTTGTTTTGTTTTGTTGCCCAAATAGTGTTCATTGTACCCATTAGGTAGGTTTTTGCCCCTCTCCCCCTCTCCCCTCCTTCCTGCTTGATTTCCATGGAGTTTTACATTCCTCAGTGCACACGTGTGCTCACCAGTTAGTTCCAGTTTAATAGCAAGTACATACGGTGTTTGTTTTTCCATTCTTGTGATACTTAAGACAATGGTCTCTCATTCCATCCAAATTGCTGCAAAAGGTATTAATTCATCCTTTTTAACGGCTGAGTAGTACTCCATGGCATACATATACCACATTTTATTAATCCACTCATGAATTGATGGGTGCTTGGGTTGATTCCACATCTTTGCCATTATGAATTGTGCTGCAACAAACATTCAAGTGCAGGTGTGTTTTTGATAAAATTACTTTTTTCCCTTTGGGTGGATACCCAGTACTGGGATTGCTGGATCGAATCTCCATACTGTTTTCCATAGAGGTTGTACTAATTTGCAGTCTCACCAACAGCATATAAATGGTCCTTTTTCTCTGCATCCATACCGACATCTGTTGTTTTTAGACTTTAATAAAAGCCTTTTTAACAGGGGTAAGGTGATATCTCATTGTAGTTTTAATTTGCATTTCCCTGATGATTAGTGATGTTGAGTGTTTCTTCTTTTTTTTTTTTTGGCCATTGTCTATCTTCTTTTGAAAAGCTTCTGTTCATGTCTTTTGCCCACTTTTTAATGGGGTTGTTTGTTTTTTTCTTGCTGATTTGCTGGAGTTCTTTGTAGATTCTAGATATTAGCTCTTTATCAGATGTGTAGGTTGTGAATATTTTCTCCCTTTCTGTAGGTTATCTATTTGCTCTGTTGATTATTTCCTTAGCTGTTCAGAAGCTTTTTAGTTTAATCAAATCCCATTTATTTATTTTTGTTGTTGCTGTGATTGCCATTGGGGTCTTAGTCATAAATTCTTTGCCTAGGCCCATATCTAGAAGAGTTTTTCCTACATTTCCTCTAGAATCCTTATGGTTTCATGCCTTATATTCAAATCTTTTATACATCTTGAATTAATTTACCACAGAAATACAAAACATCATTCATGAATACTATGAAAATCTCTATGTACATAAACAAGAAAATGTAGAGGAAATGGACAAATTCCTGGAAATATTCAACCTCCCAAGACTCAATCAGGAAGAAACAGAACTCCTGAACAGACCAATAATGAACAACAAAATTGAAGCAGTAATAAAAAACCTTCCAACAACAAAAAAAAGCCCCAGACCAGATGGATGCACAGCCGAATTCTACCAGACCTACAAAGAGCTGCTAGCCATACTACAGAAATTATTCTATAACATAGAGAAGGAGGGAATTCTCCCCAACTCATTTGATGAAGGCAGTATCACCTTGATACCAAAGCCAGGAAAGGACACAACAAAAAAAGAAAACTACAGACCAATATCCCTTATGAATATAGATGCAAAAATCCTCAATAAAATACTAGCACATCAAAAAAATAATCCACCATGACCAAGTGGGCTTCAGCCCAGGGATGCAAGGATGGTTCAACATATGTAAATCAATAAATGTGATTTATTTACATTTAAAGCCACATATGACAGACCCATAGCCGATATCATGCTGAATAGGGAAAAGTAGAAAACATTCCCCCTAAGAACTGGAACAAGACAAGGATACCCATTGTCACCACTTCTATTCAACATGGTGCTGGAAGTCCTAGCCAGAGCAATCAGGCAAGAAAAAGAAAGAAAGTGTATCAGAAAAGGGGAGGTCAAACTATTGCTGTTTGCTAATGACATGATCTTGTTATCTAGAAAACCCCAAAGACTCCACCAAGAGACTCCTGGAATTGATAAATTCAGCAAAGTCTCAGATTACAAAATGAATGTACACAAATCAGTAGCATTTCTATATACCAATAACAGTCAAGCTGAGAGTCAAAGCAAAGATTCAATACCATTCACAATAGCTACAAAGAAAATAAAATACCTAAGAATATACTTAACCAAGGAAGTGAAAGATCTCTACAAGGAGAACTATGAAACACTGAGGAAAGAAATTGCAGATGATACAAACAAATGGAAAAACATATCTTGTTCATGGATCAGTAGAATCAACATTGCTAAAATGTCCATACTACCCAGAGTGATTTACAGATTCAGTGCAATCCCCATCAACATACCAATGTCATATTTCACAGATCTAGAAAAGTTAATTCTATGCTTCATTTGGAACCAGAAAAGAGCCCGAGTAGCCAAAGCAGTCCTAAGCAAAAAGAACAAGTCTGGATGTATCACATTATCAGACTTCAAAATATACTACAATGCTATATAACCAAAATTGCATGGTATTGGTACAAAAATAGAGACATAGACCAATGGAGCACAATAGAGAACCCAGATGTAAAACCATCCACCTACAGCCAACTGATCTTCGACAAAGCAGACAACAATGCACGCTGGGGAAATGAAGCTCTATTCAATAAATGGTGCTGGGAAAACTGGACAGCCACATGCAGAAGAATGAAACAGGACCCCTGTCTGCTTTTTGTTTTAGAATAGGAAGTATTTCAGCCTATCTCTAGATCCTAAAGAGTGAGATCTAGCAGAGCAGGAAGATTAAAAGCAATGAAGAGATATGTGACCTAGCATATAGAAGGTGACATTGGCTTTGAGGAGGAGGAGGGAGACCATACCTTTTCCAACTCCTGAGCTCTACACTTTAACCCAACTTACTTCCTCACTACAGGTAGATTTGTATATGTGTGTTTGTGTGTGTTGACAAAGTACTTATTTTTTCCCTTGCCAATTATCTGGTACTGAATAGAGTTTAGTTTCATTACTTAGCTAAATTCTTAGTTATAAATGTTCAGATTCAGATTTTTTTTAAATGTTATTTTTTTCTTTAAAGTGAAACATTAAAAAAAAACCCTAAAGATAAGTTCTATCTTTTCTTTAGTCTAATTTTTTTTTAATCTCCCATATCAAATCCCTGGGCTTTGTCCCTTTTACTTCTAGAGAGGTGAAACTGCAAAAACAGATTGCTTCCAGGATTAATTATACAACAAATGTGAGTGGTTCATATACAATAAACATGTACAGTGGCAAGAATAGCAAAGAAAATTAACCAGAAAAACCTATTGCAGTTGAGGGGCTCTGTACCATTTTTACTAAAAGCATCTATAATGTAAGAACAGAATGCTGAGTTTATAATCACAAATTTGAGAATATTCTCCAAAATGGGCATCAAAATAGAAGTTTTATGAGACTCAAGAGTAAAAGGCTCTATGTAGAAATCTGCATGAGGAATGGATGGATCCTGGACTTTTCCAATAAGGACTCCTTCATTATGTCTTTTTAATAATATTTTTAATTATGCAAGTAATATGTGAATTTGTTTTCATAATAGCTTTCAATTTACAAACAGCCCCATGAATTCACATGTATACTCAAACTTATTACAAACCAATGAATTTCATCCCCTATTTAGTTTTTATTAAGTCCTTTCAGGTCATATCATTAGACTGATGTAATGATTTTCTCTGTATAATGATACAGTGGCCTATGGTTTTCTATTATTGCCATTGCTCCCCCCTTCATATTTGTATATAACTCTCTTTTTCTTAATATCTTTTGGCTAGAGGAATCCAGTAGTTTAGCAGCATTTCTTTTTAAGTAGTTGCAAATATTTTAAACCATTTATGTCATTAGATAACCCCACAAAATGGCATTTTTTAAATTTCTTGTACGTATGTGGGATTCAGATTGCCTTAGAAGAAAATATGGGTACCTATGAAGGAAGAATCCAACCAATATGAGATGAAAATATCCAACTGAATCCTCATATCTTAAGGTGCTCTGCTGTCTTCCTGACTGACATAAACTTGTCACCAGATATTTTCCTCTAAATTGACTTTAAAGGTTGATCCTTTTTGTCAGAACAAAGACACTATCCTACTGACATCTGAATAAAGATGTTGTGCAAACAAATTGATGAGAAAGAGACTGCACAATATATGACAAATATGTTATAGTAGAAATTGTGAGTTTCATTTTATACATTTATGTAATTGAGATAATGCTTCAGTTAGGATAATGTCTTTTCCTTTTAGTTTAATTAAATATTTTCAAAATATTCTTTACTAAAACACTACTAACTTCTCCTGAGCAGCCACAGCAACTGCACATACTTTTGTTGCTGCATTATCATATTATATAATTAATCATGTTCACAAATTTATCTTTTCATCTGGACCATGAATTCTTCAGGAACAGGAGTTGTGTTTTATTCATAGCTGACTATTCAACTAACTAAGTGGATAATGTTTAACTACTGCCTCTCCACCTCTTTAGGATTCCAAGACAAGACTAGACAACATGGAATTCCAAGAGCTGAGAACAGATAAGATTATGGAATGACCAGCAACATCCAGAGGGAAACTGAGCCAGAGTGCAAGGGTCAGCCATGCTCAGGGAGAAATGAGAGTTAAATTCAGAGAGAAACCCCATCCATTTGTCTATGGTGAAGGGCAAGTATGGAGCCAACGACAGGAGCCACAATAAGAGGCCAAAAATCAGGTAAGTGCAACAAGACAAATGGTGATATGCAGAGGGCAGATGAAGGAAGAGAGTCAAGAAATTTGAATGTCTGTAGTGTTGGGGGACTTGGGGGTTAATTTGCATGTGATTATTAATAAATTGAGTGAAAACAAGGAGAATCATACACACACACACACACACACACATCACAAACATGGGGGAAAATACTGTCACCAAGGAAGCTGTAATTCCCTGCTTATATTAAGATACATAAGACCAATTGGCACAACTTATGGGGCCTTTGATGATGCTATCCTTTGTCAGATCCAAGTCTAGGACACCTCTAGCTTTATCAATGATGATGTTGGCAATAATGGCAGTACCCACGACATAAGGCTGTTTGCCCAAGATGTCGTGGAAAATTATGTATACACCTGGTAGTGATAAAACATTTGGAAGCTTGTCAATAATAAGGCACTAATACATAGTTACTGATTTGACTTGAAAAATAGGAAAGCATTAACAAATACATCCATTATATGAGTAAGCATAATACTTCCAAAGGTGCATGTAGAGGCATTACCTTTATTGGTCTGAGGCACGAGGAGGCAGCCAGGGAACTGCTATTACTCTCCCAGTCACTTGCTCAGGAAGGCTAAACAGCGTTCTGTGAGCTGTTCTGGGTTGATTTATTAAAAGTTTTATGGAGAAAGCGGTGGGAACTCAGGAACCGTTTGAATCATGGGTAGGAGAGTTTGCAGAACAGGGGGCATCCCACACGTAGAAACACAGAAAGCAGAGGTAAGAGTGGGGGAAGCAGACAAAAGAGCTCACCTGACAGGAGTGAAGAGGATGCACGGGGGAATAGGCTATTCCATACAAAGTTTAAAAGCCATAAGATGTTTTTGTTATAACAAGGAAATAGATAACGTATTACGAACAGCTGACTACAGATGTTTATGATTAGCACAGTACTCGGCTCCCATTGTCCTGGATTCTGTCCTGTTCTAAGTAAACCTGGATTGTTTTAGTTCTCATTAGCATGATACAACTTATTCACACTGAGGAGCTTATTAGGCTACGCAGATAGATGTTACTTCTAGATCTTTTATCTTCTGAGCCATTTGCACAGTGTGAGGATTTGATGTTCCCTAACTAGGTAATGGGATTACTACATTTTGAAATGGTCCCTTTGGGACAATCCTTGTGCAGTTTCCTGTTTCCTGTCAGGATGGTTTAACCTACATGATGAAGAGAAGGGTTGCAGCAGGCTTAAATATTTAAAAGTAAAGCTAGTTTGAGCTGCATAAAGTAATTGCTACCTGCAGCAGAGAAAGCATCAGACATGTTCAGTTTTTTACCTGAGAAACCCTGCAAAGCTGGCTTTTGTCACTTGTTTGTATCATTTTAAATGCTTTCCAAATGGATGTAGTTTATAAAGTCTTGGGAAACACAGTGTTCGTGTATGATGAGGACTCAACTAGGCTTCCCATCCTCCTCTTGTTTGCCGGGCCTGGCTTTGCCATCTTTTTGCAGGACTTTAATGAGCAGGGAATTATTCACAATTAATGATAGCCAATCGCTACAGTGGGGAATATACACTTATAAAATTATGACAAATAGCCACACATCGTGTGATCAGAGTGTACAAATTACACCATAAGCAGAAAGTAGTTATGCTTGATTGGAGCAATTAAATGTTTTCTTTAAAAAAAAAAAACTCCAGTGAGAATATTTTAGAAAATGGCTTTTTAATCATCTGTAGAACTGTTAAAATTATTGTCTCATAATAGTTTTAAAGTACGCCATGTTTAGAATTAACTGTAATCCCTTCGCACAGTCATGGGATTCTTCCCCCAGAAACCTGTTTACTTGAAACTTATTTTTAATCACAGACTTAACATCAAATCATTCTTATTCTGAATGAAATGACAATAATTTTCTAGGACCATAAAATGAGATATTTGGCTTCCACGAATGAGCAAGAACTGCCCACTCTACACAGTCAGATTAGGGAAAAGAGAATCCTAAACACATATGCCTTGTCACCTTGCAGTTGGACTGTCCCCACCAGATTGGAAGTTGGCTGGAGTTTGGGGGAAAATTCTAAGGCGCTCCTAAAGAGAAACTTGATTACCGTGTAGGGCCACTGTAGATAGGAAGCTGAGGAAGCCAACTTGGGCCCATCTGAGAAGGGACAGTGGAGCCTGTCTCATAATAGTTTTAAAGTACACCATGTTTAGTACACAGGGCACTCTGTGAGGAAAGGGGGCTAGTGAGCAGATGATGTTCAAATTGGCTTCTGGTTTTTTTCTTTCTTTCTTTCTTTGAGGGGGCATGGGGAGAAGAAGGAAGGAAGAACTAAGGCCATTAACAGGTGGGGGCAATGGAGCACCTGCTGTCCCACCAGGACCCAGGAACAAAGTCTAACTTCTTCTGAGATCGGGCCACCTCTTCTTTTCTGCACAGCTTTACAACTTGGCAAAGCATCGGGGAATCTGCCTGAATGGATTCGACGGCCCTTCAGGAATGTCAGGGGACACGGAGAAGCAGAATATGTTTAGGCAAGAGTGCGTGCCCGGGGAAGTACCCAGTAAGAGAGAGAGGGAATGCACCCACAGGGAGCAGACTTGATTCTGACCATGGATGTGCTGGTCCCCCTGGACTTCCATGCAACGATCAGGACTGAGTACCTTCATCAAGAGCTAGAGGCAGACAACCAGCAACATTCAGCTAAACAATGTCAGCCACATCTTATTCACAGCCACAGGCTTATGATAATATTTGCTCTTTGTCAGTTTTATAAATTAAAATTTGGAAACTTTTAATAACAATACATTTTTTCTTCTTGTAGACCCTTGAGGTCTCCCCGAAGACACTGAATGCAGAAAGTTGCCTTGTGAATTCATACATGCGCCAGAGGCATATTTAAGAACTTTGGCCACGATGGCCAAATGCCTTCTGAAATACCCAGTTTAGACAATTATCTAATGAGAGCTGTATTCTTTTTGAGGATTTACTGAGTGAAAGGCACTGTGTTTTACACGTACTAACACATTTAATCTCTGCAACAACAGTTTGCACAATAGCTTTCAAAATAAGAAAACTAAGGTTCAGAGAGATAAAATAAGTTGGTGATAATAAACAAAATCAAATTTGAATGGCACCTAGACTGAAACTAGTTCTATCTGATTTTAAATACCAAATTTGTAATAAGAAGGTATTTTTTTCTGTTTGGGTATAATAATGTCATTTTTTATTGGGGGGGAAAGTATTACCACAGACATAAAATGTAATGGGAAAAAAGACGCCTATCCTAATTTCACATTGACTATGCATTCAACCAAAATTAAAAAATGTTTTCACTGTCTTATATTCACAATAATTTTTGAAAATTTTAACTATTATTATTTAAACTATGGGAGTATGCTTTTCTAGATCTTTCATATACACCAATACCAAGTTGATTCAACTTTATAGTCTCCTTTTTTCATGTGCTATTAAATGAATTTTCCTAATTTGACTTACCTTTCGTGGTAAACTATGAACTCACCTTAGTGGTTGCATGATTTATTTAATTAGTTAAAGTCGTACTGAGAGAGAAATGTATCTTACCTCAGCCTAAAAACATGTCTTACCCCAATTATTTGGAAATTTACACACCTTCCCCAGATTCCATTTCTTGAATTTTGTCTATATGTTCACATGAAAATCAGGCTTCTCAGATGCCCTTGGGTACACAGCTACCCCTACCCCCAATCCAAGTCCTCACCCGGGGTTACACAGCTTCTGGGGAGAATCGACAGTGGGTTCAGCATGAGTGATTCTTCTTCCTGACTTTTCGGATACTCCTTACCTTTCCTAGGCAATGTGGCTTGAAGAGATGTGTCTGTTGCAGAGTTGTCAACCTTATTCAGATGCATGAAAGGAGGTTGTTTTTCTCACCAAAAAGATATCTATGTATAAGCACTTTAGGAAAGCTGATTTACCTGATGGAATGAAAATCAAGTTTCATGGTATTAAACTCACATAGTGCTGTCTCCAGAGTCTATGAGGTAAGGAGTCTAGCCAACTACTATAGATTACGAAAATTTGTTCCTTTTGTTCTCTGTAATGGTTCCTTCACTTTCAGCATCCTTACAGTGTGTAGGTTTCCAAATTGAGCCTGGGTCTTCATAGTGTGTATAAATAGTAAGGCATCCATTTAGCCAGATTCAAGTGGGTTTATGACTTTAAGCAGAACTAGGGAAAGTTCCACAACAGATAACTTCTGAATAAAGATATTTGATCAAATTAAGTAACGGTAGTCCTGTTATCCACTGAAAACGTGGGGATGTAAACCCAGGGTAGATCCTGCTGTTAAGAAGCAAAAACTTGGAATTTGTAAAATAGCAAATGGCTAAATATTCTGTAAATTCCCAGCTCTACTTCACAGTTCTCATTTACATATTTAATTGTTTCCAATAAGACCTCCTTGCAGCAGAAATAGAAAGACAATGTGTATGAGTACACTGAGGTGTGGCAGCAACTGAAATCTACACAGGCTCTCGGTCTACTTGCTGGGCTTAATTTCAGTATACATTTCTAGGATTAATTTTGTTGTTCTTCACTGTATCAGACTGTTCTAAGTCATTTGTATTTCACATCTTATGCTGTAGGTTAAAGTGGACTTAGGATTCCTAAGAACCAAGCTGTTTTTTAATTTGAATTCTAAAGACTCTTTATCACAGAAGATTATAGACCCTGGTTCTTTACCTGAGATTCACAAACCACACACACATACACACCCAGAATCCCTCAAGAGAATTCAGGGAATCTGTTAGCCTGGATGGGAAAAATTACTTTTTTGTTTTTACTAGTAACTAACAGAAATTTTTAGCATTTCCTTTCATTTTTAATATAGTCTAAAAACCATGGTAATATTAGCAGGACTTACAATTTTGTCACCAGTAGAAATCACAGGTATTTTCATATCACATTGTTGCAAATATACTGGAATATGATTTATGTTCCTCTGACACTGTGGTAGTTATTAGATCTACTGATTGATCCTATTACTTAATAAATTAATAAGGAAGTATGTGCATTACTATATCAAAATCCTCTATATTTTGATAACTTTATTTTAATATAATCAGTTGTCTTTGTACCTTTAAGTATTTCATTTTGTACATTTAAAAATGTCATTCTGAGAGTGGATCCATAGATTTTCATCAGATTGCCAAAGAAGTCCACGACTCAGGAAGAGTTTCCATCACTATGAAGTTTTACATCACTATGAAGTTTTAGTATCAAAATGGAAAAAATATTTTCACTTTCTATTCTGCATAGCTTCTAGCCCATCAGGGATTAATTAAAGCTTGTTATTACGCCTATATTTTTCCATAAGATATCTTCATGTTTCTATAAACTGTTTCTATAAACAGCATTTTATGAGAACTGGTTGAGCACCCAATATATGTTTGCTCCTTCACAAGGGGCTGAGAAATACAAATGTAATATAACTCACATTCCTTGCTTTCAAAGATATTGCAATCAAGCTGAGTCGACCAGGCTATGACTTACAAAACAACTGGAGAGTAATTATGTTCTAAATACTCTGATGCTAATAATAAGTGCAAAAGAAGAGTTCAGAAAAATAAAAAGACACGCATATGGACGCCAGACGCTGGGGAAGCTTGCATGGGGTGCTGAGGCTTGGGCTGGTTAGAATTCTAGTAGCCAGAGAAGAGAGAGCCCTTGGGGTAGCGTAAAGACATAGAGCAGAACAAAGACAAGGACAAGAACTGTCACCCTCTGTGTCCTCATCCTGCTTTATTTTTCTTCATAGCATTTAAAACAACCCAGTATGTCTGTATTTATCTAATTATAATAGGTCTCCAATTAAGACATAAGATCGGGCTCTTTGTTTCCCTCTTTGATAGAGCCATAGCATAAATGAAGAGTGCCTGGTGCATAGTAGATGCTTGATAAATATTTGTTGAAGGAAGAAAGAACAGGAAAAAATGAGGGAAGAAGGGATGGAGAGAAGGGGAAAAGATAAGACGAAGAGAAGGAAGTGCTGAATGTGTGCACTGAGAAAACTGAAGCGAACAGTCTGAAGAGAGCAAAGCATGTGTGCCCGGAGAAGGTGCAAGTACATATGGGGTGGTTAATACTAACAACACCCGTAAGAGAAGTAATCTTTACAACCAGTAACTGGGAGCCAATCTGGGTAGAGAAGCTACAAAGCATTCTATGTAATGAGCTCATTTACTTCAAAGTACCTAATTTAGGGCTGAGAACGTAACAGGGACTCAAGAAATGTTAGCTCTTCCTTCTTGATATTTACACGTTTAAGTTTTAAAGCTCAGTAGCTCGAACCTCACTTTAATTGCAAGAAGTGTTTCATTACAGATATTTATAAATTTTAGAAAAATTGAAATAAAAATCTTTTACTCTAGAAAATCTTTACCAGGTAGAATCTTCATAACCGGCTTATGCTGTTATGCTGCATACTGGTTTATGGAGTTTCTTAGGTTTCTGTAGTGACTCATTCAATACTTCATTGACCACTTAGGAAGACATTAAGACCCAGGCGTAATATTTAGCTCTTCTTAAGGCCCAACTTGTGCAGAGAAATTCAAGTTAGAAAAATGATAGAATTGTAGAACTTTTAGCTCTTATCCACTCGAATCCCTTCACTTCTCAAGTTAAAAACAAACAAACAAAAAACTCAGGGAGATGTGCCACTTGTCCAACTAGAACATAACTTCCTTTATTCACAGAACTGCTTTTTCCACCACATTCTCTGCTGGTATCGTCAGTAAACCTTGACCAGTGTTACCTCAAAGCGTCATATTTTAGCTATCCCTTTAAGTGGCAGTGCCTGGCACATATATTGTAAGTGTTCAATTTTTAAATGGAAGGATGGAAGAAATAAAAGAAAGAAGAAAGAAAGAAAAGAAAAAAAAAGAATGTTTTTTTCCTTCTCAGTGTATAGAGAAGGAAAAATGAATGAATGTGTGGGTTACCTCTACAAATTTTTATGTGAGGATCGTAGGGTCCACTCTGCTGTAGAATTTATCATCTCTCGTCTAAATGTTTGCAATCATGGGGGCTAGCAATAACTCTTCTTCTTACATTACTTTATAAGGAGGAGGATTATATTTCACTTTTGAGGTTTAAGAGGTTAAAGTTTAAAATTTATAAATAACTATAATGAAACGCTTCTCGTAATTAAGATTTAAGATGTAGAGATAATAATGAATAATAGTTTGGTGTCAAAGAGAAAGGTCATATGATTTGGAATTTAAAAGATTTAAATGTATGTACTAGCTTCATCTATTTTACCCCTTTCACTCCAGTTCTGTCACTATAGAAAAGGAATAATGCTAATACCTGCAACAGGATTATTTTGAGGCTCAAATGAGCAAATGCTTGGGAAGGTACTTAAATTGGGACATGCTCCACATATGAACAATAGTTCTTGCTGCTACCATAATTTCCCAAGGTACCAAATAATGACCCTGGGCTATGTATAAAGATTAACCTTGTATGCAGCACAGTTACATAAAAAATTGTCGTATGCTAGACTCTGGGACACTGACTTGAAGTTAATTATTTGTATTGTTTTCTAATATGGACTTAACATCTCACCCAAGTCACCTTTCGGGTCTCTTGATTAACTAAATAATGGAAATTATTAATGATGGCAAGACGAAAGAGTTTAGAATTAATTCTAAAACTTGAAAACTTGAACCAAAAGCAAAATCCCAGTATGTGAGAATAATGAGTTGCAAACCTAAGATTTCCTTCAAAGAGAGCACGGGTGTATTTCATGTGTTACTGTTTCATCATCTCCAGTCATGACAATGCAAGTTTTTGGACATGAAAACCAATATGGGCAGGGTGTATGGGTAGGGATTGTCCCTAAATGCCAACATCTTAGAGACTACTCTATCAGAAGAAGCCACACATCTCAGTCTAGCTTCTACCTTTCATGTTAACTTTGTGATGGAAATTGATTCTTACATAGGCTATATGTTGCTGTAAACTCACCCTACGTATGCAATCTCTCAAATAGGGTGCCTTGTTAGATTAAACCAATTAATACTCCACCGAGGAAGATGGTACACCTTCTAGATCTTCAAAGAGTAAAGAATCAAATAACCACTGAAAGATTTTAAAAGGCATCAATAAACAGACAAATCAAATAGCTTCACTGTTCACAGCCTCCCTTTCCCACCCTGCGCAGATGGGCGCTAGAGAAATTGCAACTCTCCAGGCCCACGTGCGTGGCTACACATGCGCGTGTGTGGGAAAGGCCTTGGAAAAATTTACAACTGCCGGTCTTCTGATGAATGGAGCATTAGAATAGCAGATGTAGAGTATGGGGCTAGAAAGTGAAAAGCTAAGCAGTGCCTTGGAGCGTCAGGAAATGGAGCCAACATGGTGAAAGCCATCAAGGTGCCTGGGCTGTGAATGTTTTAATGTACAATAAAACAGTTTGATAGCTTCCTTAAAAAAAAAAAAAACTGGTAATGTTTGCAAGTGTTTTCCGAAAGCCTCATTGAAATACATCCAGCAGCTAACAAAGGGGGACAGGGCCAGTCGCCATCAATGGTATGGAGAGAGGTGTTAAACAGCCCTGGTAAATAGCACAGTAAGTGAGAGGTATCAGGTGCAGTGTGGGGCCACAGCACAGGACAGGACCAAAGCCAGAGGACTCTCCTCTTCCCTTGGGCAAGGAACAATCCAGAAACAACTTCTAATCTGCCTCAACCTTCTTAAATGCTGCAGGAGACTTTTGCCCTCGGGGCTCAGTTATTCTTCAGTTCTGATCCCCCAATTTGGCTTTCACAAGTCATATGTTGTACAAGATAAAAAAACATAGTACCCATGCCTGCCCATAAAATGTTTGTCTTACGTTTAGAGAGGACTTAACCCAAGACCCTGAAGAGAGAGAAAGTGTAGTTTCTTCCTGATAGTATAGGTCCCTGGGTGCAAAGGAGGAAATATAGATACAGTGCTCACAATGTGTTACACATCATTTCTTATATAAGGGAGCAGCCAATTCTGCTCAGAAAATCTATTAGTTTATCCTTGTTCACCATTTCAAACTGTGCCCTCACTTAAGGGCAGCTTGCTTATAAATTAGTATTCTTGTTCACTTAGGGAATTAGCTAAGAGAATGTAAATGGCAATCTATCATTACTTCTAGGGGATGTTACTTAAACCTCAAATGTTATAAATGGTGTAGGCCTTTCATGTCTAGAGAATAAGACATATAAATGCTTATATGGTCATTTGGCCTACATACCAATGAAAGGACCCGTTATTACATAGGAGAATGTCTCAAGGTTTTGCTATATTTTAATGAAATTGACTCTGTCAATCAGATAGTCTAATCATATTTTCCTTCCAATGTATAGATTAGAACAGAAAGATATGTAAACCAATTCTTATTTTTTATGAAGGCAAATATCTCAAAAGAAACAAAGGCATTTTCTCAATATTTTTTGAAATGCGCACGTTAAAATTCAAGTCTGTAACCTTAATGCTTCATCCTGTAGGTTTGTTTCAAAGCTATTAATTTGCTATCATGTTTTGGGGAAACTTGTCAAGTTCAAATTTTTTTTCTTTTTCCCGTATCTGCAAAGTATGCACACATTTGAATTATGACTTTCCTACAGGAACTAACAGCTGTATGTGCAAATCATGCATATAAATCAATTACCAAGGCCTATGTACTATAAATGCACCCATTAATTAAGCAATGTCAGATGCTATGAACCATGAAGTTCATTACATCTTTAGCATTCAAAACCAAGGATTATTTGAAGAAGAAATACTAAGTTTACCTAATAGTTAATGAAATTAAGCCGGGTTGTTGCCAACATTCTTATTTTATGCCTAATTCAGTGTTTAAATGTTTATGAATAAAACACTAACTGCTGAAAGCAGATATGTTGAAATGTAATTACTGGTAAGTTATAACGCACTTGAGGACTCATTATACCAGACTTGGGAGTTTTAAGATCACCAGTGTAACACACTCTCCAAAAACACAGAGTTTTTATGGGCTAAAAGCTGGAAAGACATAAATGCTGTTGAATTTGTCCTGGCTGAGTGGAAATTTTGATGATCGTGGTGGTATGATTTATGAGTATAACATTTTCCAGTCATTACGTGGTTGCATTTCAGCATTGTGGCATGATTTGCATATGTGAATATCCCAGCAAATTAGCTTCTGATGACTGCTGCATCTGCCTGGATAAAGAAGCCCTTATCTTAAAACCAATGCAGCTGCTAATGCAAAAAAACCTGCTTGGAACAGAAACGTTCAGTCTTGTTTCCCTTTGAAATCTATAGTCATGACTTGACACACATGGGTTCAATTTCAGGGATAAATACATGCTTGAAATGATGAGGTTTACACATCTGTAGACATTTTAACATCCCTTAAGTTGTCTGCCTTACAAAGACTTCCTGGATGGTTCAGAGAAGCCTGACACCTTTTCCCACACCCCTTTGTCTGGGCTGGGAAATCCCATAGCTCTCTTTCTGTCTGCCCCCAATAAATTGCTCCGCATATCTTCCTACGTATAAGCCATACTTACCTGTGGCCTAAAGTTTATTAACCTGTGTTAATATATACTTGTATGCATATATTTTCTACATGCCTACACATACGATACCTAGATTCTTAGGTTAGCTAACTCTATCTCTAAGGACTCTGTTTACCTCTGTGAGTAAAATAAAGTGTTGCTCCCCAATTATAGAATCCAGGAAAATGAAAGATATTTTTTATTTCATAAATGTGTTTAAATTTTCTAAATCTTAACATTTCACAAACACAATCAGATAGTTTTACAAAGAAATCATTCCGATCACCCAGAAGAAGCTAATAATGTAAACAATCTTGGGAAATAAAGTATATCCCAAAATGATTTTTCAAGTTTTGTCTTCCCTGCCATATTGGTTAAGTGTGGCTGTCTTTAGTTCCTGAATATGTTACTATTTCATCCCTAGCTTGGTACCATATATTTGTTTTGCTTATATTTTCTAGATAGAAGCCTCATCTTTCCTTCCTCATTTTCTGTCTCCAAGAATATATTTTAAATAATTTTGTTTTTCTCTTTCTAACATCATTTACAAATGTTTGCTTGCTCTAGGCTTAAACAATGTTGATGTAATTCTTAGAAGTTTGCATCATAATATTGTTTTATCACTCTTAGTATTATGTATTTCTTTATATATTCTAGAAGTGTCCTTTAACATCTAAACTCATCAAAAACTCTTTGACACATGCATAGAATGATTTTAATAGTGTCTCCTATTGCATGCCATTAGATGTACTTCAAGTTGTAAAAATATTACATTCTTTAAAGATTTCCATCATTTTTGAGTTTTATCCCTTTCAGGGTCTCTGCAAATAGAATCATACTTATCAAGAAATTGGGGAACATGTTGACTCAACCCACCATTAAACCCCTTAATTATTTTTAATTCCAGAGAATAATAATCATGTTTTGCCATGATTTCCATTTCCTCTGTGTCACTCACCAGTTCTTTCTCATGGAAGAATTTAAAACAAGTCACAGTGTTTGTATTTTTGTTAAATTGATAGCCAGTCAATAGATAGTAAAGGCAATCAAGATTTTCTTAGATGCTGACAGACTTGGAATTCTTGAAGTTGGGTTGAAGTTTATCAGCACACCTTTAGGCATGTTTGGTAATTAGAAAGCAGATTCCCGATCCTTTCTCTGCCTGCATGGTTAATCTTGATCCATACAGCATCATCAGTTCTATAGTTTTCTTCTATTTAGTGTCATCCCAATCATCTTAGGCTCCATTCACCTGAATGTTGGGCCTTTGGCAAATTTGGAATGTAATCCCAGTAAGCAGACATGTGAAACAGGGGAATGAAAGCAGAAAGGAGGGAAAACCACTAGAGTGATGCATTAAAAATGTCACCATTGGTACAAGGGACTGGTATTTAATCCTGCCAGCACACACAACAAATTACATGAATCAGATTTATTACTTACAGATAGGCAGCAAGGGACCACAGAAGCCTATTGTGAGCTGGTCCCCCAAGGCTCAGGAAAGCTTCCAGGGAAGGATGGAGTCTTGTTTGCACAGGGTCTGGGGGACCCCACAAAGCAGCCCGCCCTGGGTTTTATACTCCCGGGTCATGTGGATTGCTGGGCCAAAGCGTTGAAGGACATCCTGTTTCTAGGGGGGACTGGCACATAGCCTGGACTGTTCTAGCCAGTGCCATCCTACCTTAGGATATTGCATTCCCAGCACATTCCACAGTTATTCTTGAGAACTACAAGCAAGAAAGTGGGAAGAATTGGTCAGACCAAGGCTATCTGGAGAAGCATCCTTCCTGCACCAAGTTTCTTCCTCATGGGATGACCCAGGAATTCCTTAGTTAGAGTCTATGCCCTGATAAATTCATTCCAGCCTTAAAATCCAGATTCTCTTGCCTAACAAAGCCTAACGTTGTGAAGATGGAAAGCACAGATTCCAGAGGACAGTTTCTAGAAGTGATGGTGAGAGGGCTTTCTACCTTTCTACCCCTTGGTTCTCCTTGGCTTTTCTTTTCTTTTCTTTTTTCTTTTCAAGGATTAAAAAAACAGCTAAAAACTATAGAAAAATAGAAAAAGAGGCAATGCTACAATCTTTTAAATTATAATTGTCCTGATGTGTTTTAAGTGTCACAGCTACCACACAACCCAGGGTTTCAACTTCTATCTGAACATCATCTCAGTCCACATATACGTAACCTTAGTATTTGGGATGGTATACATGCCGGGAGTTGTTAGCACTCACTTACCACAAGCAAAGGAGTTATTAGTCACATCTCACTGGTGAGTCACTCAACTCCAATATCCTATCCTAAATGTCTGCTTTTTAGGACCAATTCAGATATCTATTCTTTTATTCTGAGTTTTCCCAAACAATGAAAATGCAGGTAGTTTTTGTGGGCAATGGGATTCCAGGGAGCAGGAGGGTAGGACATGAAGAATAAAAAGGAATTAATGAAAACCAACACAAGAATGTATTATCAAGTTGGCTACCATTCATAGTAGTCATGCTTTATCCACTAGAACCTTCTGAAAAGACTTATGAAGTGTGTTACAGAACTGTCCACTTGGGTTCAAACACACGTAGGAAGCATTTAACCATGGATCGTCGTTACAACCTTGGTCAAGGGTGGTTTCAAGGGCAGTAACTTCCCCATACTTCCAGGTTAATCATTGGTTACTGTAAAAAAGTTTCCTGTGGGCATCTTCAGCAGTAGAATTTGAGAAGTCCTGGGACAGGAAACAAAATTTTGTACTGGGACCCTGAGGCAAGACACTGCTGGTACTGCATGAAGCTGCGCAAATCTTGGACAAAACCAGTTGCCACAGCAGTGGCTGGAGTGAGAGGTGGTATCCAGAGGATTTTGAACTGATACATAAGAGGCGCCTAATTCATTGCTATTCTCCATCATGTGCCCATGTTCATCTGCACAGATGTTCACACTAGTGACTATCTTCTTACAATATGTTGTTGTTAATGCCTTCCTTTAAAAAATTTGTTTATTTTTAATACACATATTCTTTTACTACTATATTCTATTTATTAGACCAGGCTCTTTCAAGATTTATTGATGTCTTTGGAATGATATTTAAGGCTTCATATCAAGATTTAAACTTTCCTTTAAGAGTAATAATATTCAAATGCTACAATCTTTATACCAATTAACATCAATTGGTATTATTGTTGTTGTTGTTACTGATGTCCCTTTTATAGAAGAATCTTAAATCAGAAAAGTGAAGTAATATGTCCAAGATCGCGTAAGTCTTGAACTCCAGATTCAAGCCCTACCAGTCCAGTTTATTATATCCATCATGCAAACTGCCTGCAAATGTTTTGTACTTATAACTCAAATTACTATTCCTGACCTTTTCATTTGTTTTATGAATACCTTCCAAAATTACTCTTTGTAAATTTATTTTGCCATAGAATCATTGTGCTCCATTAAGTTCAAGTTAAAACTTTTATCAGGATACTGTTTCTTTCTGCTAAAAAATTTTAGTTTAAGCTCTTTGATCGATATTTCAAACTCTTTCTCTAGATGTCACGAGATTACCCTGCCATATGCCTAGTACTCATCATTCAGGTGTTGTAAGATTTAGTGTCTAACACCAAATTTAATTTTTTATTACTATCTGTTTAGCCAGTCATTATTATTTCCCAGAAATTTTTCTATAATTATGAAATTCAGTTGGAAAATGGAGCAAAAATTGTACCCCAGATCCTTTTGTTTCCTTGCAGACTTTCAAAATCACTAGAGATGTAATCCATCCATCACCAATTATTTAAAACAATTCCTGCCTACTCATAGAACACACAATGGCTGAAAGTTTTGATCCACTTAGAGAGTCTTTCCTGTGTGTCTCTGTAGAGAGTAAAACCCTGCCATGACTCATTTCTTTCTGTGAGTCCCTTTGGCTCATACGTGGTGTTCCAGTAAAATGATTTGCTGTTATTTCTCAAAAAGCACAGCTCTCCAACTTTGGTATAGATAATAATCCTTTGATGGAGTTTATTAAAAGTTCCTGTGTCCCATTCTCAGAGGTTTTGGTTCTTAGGTTTGCATTTCTGATATGTGCTTCACATGCTTCTGAAGGTTACTTTCAATCTGGCCGCATTTTTAGAAACACTGTCTATGAGAATAATAGCACTGGTGCTAAATTATATCATGCTGTAATCTTATGTTCACCAACCTCTTGATATTGATTTTCATTTTCTTCCTTTTTTACAGAATCTTTGTATTTTTAGGTTACTAGCTCCTTCAAATCTAGGAATACACGAACCTCTTTCATGTGTAGGAGGTATAAAAATAACTTTGGAGCTTTTTAAATTTTTTTCCTCAGATTGGACATGGGTTTCTGTTTAGCATGCACTATTGGTGATATTCAGAGTCTTAAAACATACCTAAAACATGCGGAGAAAAATAATAGCAAAAATCCCACAAGGAAACATGCAGGAGAATGGGTTGAAAGGAAACATGAAAAAGCAACTAGATGCACATATCTTCTGTCCCACCCCATGACACCCACCACCTACCGTCCACCATCTTGTCTCCCATGGCAACGTCCACTGGAAATTGCTCCTGACACAGTCTGTAGCAACAATTCCTATTATCGCTTGTTCGCAAACACCCCCGACTAGCTGGCCACAGCTAACATTCACCTCTCTACTTCACTAACATTCCCGCAGCATCCCCTCAAACCTCCCATCTCTTACAGAAACACAGTCCACATATTAAAAAACAATTCTCCATTCTCAGCTTATATTATGCCTATTCTTTGCTTTTGGGTAAAATATTTTGTTACAACTCTTTCAAGAGCTGAAATTTGATGACTGGAAATATCAAAGTATAATGTTACTGATTTATGTATAATATTAAATAAAATGTCTATTTCTTAAAGCAGGGTGATCAAATGATTTATTGTCCAAACTGCAAAAGCATCAAGAGTAAAAAAGCACTATTAAAAAATTACACCATCACCACAGGCATAAACTGAGATTGGTCCAGGCAAACATGAATGTATGTTCACCCTAGTGGTGAAAGAAAACCAAAAAAAAAATTCTAAATGAGAAAATGTGGAGTTTGATCATAATCTTGTTCCAATCTCTTAGTGAGAAAGCGTCAGTTAAAAAGTGTAAATAAAGGTCAACTTTTCCAAAGTATTTTTTTCCTGTAAGCAAAAATATCAAAGAAAGACAAGGCTGTCACCATTTCAGAAACATACTTTCTAGATAAAGATACTAAAACACATGTCAAATATTCCACCAATAATGGAGATTGGCTGAGTGTCCATTATAGCCTACAAGGGATGAACTTACTGTAAATTCTTCCAAGATGAAGATAAATGTCAAAAGATGGAAAGGAAAATTGTGTGAAATAAGCTGCATTAAACCCAAGACATTATTCTGTCTGCAACTAAAATCTAGAGAATTCAGAAATTTAAGATCATTTAAAATAGTCCCATCAAACCTCATCTCTTGAACTATTTGAACTTATTAAAGAATAAAATAATGACTCATTTAATTAAGTGGAAACAATCTCTAAGGTTATCAAACAACTTCTTTAATATTATACAAATATAGGATTTTTTAACAATAAAATTTTATATTTGTGTCACTAATTGGTTATGGTTATAGTTATAGAATTAACTTTTTCATGCATCCTACTAGATAGTGTAGAAAGTGTCATTGAACACCTATAGTTTTATGAATGGTTCAATTAAAAAATTAATAAAGAGAAATTTAAAGATGATTATTAACATTCCCACTTCCTTAAATGTAATTTTAGAAGCTGAGTTTATGGATCCTTGGTAACTATTAGGTATTAAATATGAAATGTCCAATTTCAAATCAAAAGTTTAGTTTATTATATGTCACACAAGAAGCAGTACAATTCATCAAAGTATGTGCCCAAACTATTGACACGGTTTTGCCATCTTAACAGTAGCTTGTTTATGCCAGCAGCAAATAAGCCTGGAAAGCAGTGGCAATGAAATCATGAAAGGCGTTTGCCACAGCTTGTTGAGAACTGAATATTCTTCCTTGCAAGAAGTGGTCCAAAGCCTGGAAGAAGGGGTAGTCAGTTGGTGCAAGGTCTGGTGAATACAGTGGATGACAGAGAGTTTCCAAGGCCAGCCTCTGTAGTTTGAGCAGTGTTGTTTGTACAACATGTGATTGAGCGTTGTCTTGCAAGAGGATTGGCCTGTCTCTATGGACCAATCTTGGCTGCTTAATCCCAAGCATCCTCATCATTTCATCCAAATTGGTTGCAGTAGACATCTGCTGTAATCAGTGGACCAGGTTTCATGAAGCTGTGGTGGATAATACCAGCACTAGACCACCAAACAGACATCATTAGATTTTTTTGATGAATATTTGGTTTTGGACTGTGTTTTAGCACTTCATCTTTATCCCACCATTGTGCTGAATGCTTGCAATTGTCAAAAAGAATCCATTTTTCATCACACGTAACAATACAGTGTAGAAATGCTTTGCCTTTATGTCATGACAGCAAAGAAAGGCAAGCTTAGAGATGATTTCTCTGCTGACGCTTGTTTAATTCATGTGGTACCCATCTACCCAGCTTCTTTACTTTGCTGATTTGTTTCAAATGGTCCAATATTGTTGAAACAGTAACGTCAAACCTGGCTGCTAATTCACGCATAGGTTGAGATGGATTCACTTCTGCTACAGCTTTCAGTTAATCATTATCCACCTTGGTTTCAGGTTGCCCACATGGCTCATTTTCAAGATGAAAATCACCAGAACAGAACTTCTCAAACCATCGACATACTGTGTGTTCATTAGCCACATCCTTCCCAAACACTCCATTGATATTTTGAGCTGTCTGTGTTGCATTGGTTCCACAACAGAACTCGTATTTGAAAACAATACGAATTTTTGACTTATCCATGGTTTCACAAAAATTTCTCTAAAAAAAGTTGAAAGATAATCACAAGCCAAATTGTGCATTTGAAAGAATGAGGATTTAACTTTACAATAAAAATAAAACAAGAAGTGTCAGAATGAAATGTCAGACTTAGTACTTAAGGAAATCAGACATTTCATACTTAATAACCTAAAATAGTATTTTTGGTCTTATGCCTATAATCTGATATTCTGCCATATTTTTTGTTTTAAATACTATTCTACTTTTCCTCTTATCTCTATATTTTGCTATAAGAGCCATATTTTCTAAGGGCTTTAATTTTCTCTAGTAAATTAAAACATTTGTGCACATTTTATTTTTTTACTAGAATAAATAATATCTGTTTAAGACAAAATACCCAGAATTCTTTCAGTAATTATCACTTACATTATTTTAACTTTATACACATTATGCACAAGACAGTGACTACCACGAAGCAGTGTATTCTAATTCCCTTTTTGTGTAAAACTTTTTAATTTAAGAAAAGATAATTGTCTCGGTATTTTCCCATTATTCAGTCTCATGTGTATCTAGTATTAATCCATTCCTAAACTCTCTGTGAGTAAATAAATCTCTTCTAGGTATATTTAAAGATCAGAGATTTTTTTCAATGTCACATATTTTTTTCTTAATTGGGGATTTCTTGTCAGAATCACTATGCTCTGGGTCATCTCTAGATTTGTTTGCTCTCCAAGCCCGTGATATAAATTTTCTCTAGGTTTCATTTCACTTCTCTGTGTGTTGGATCTTATCCATGTTATTTTCATGTTTCTTAACTTTTCTCTAATCCATTCACCTTTTTTTTTGACCCTCTAATTTCTGGGAGGATCACTTTACTTTGTCTTTTATTTTACCACTTCAGATTTTAGCAGTATTCAAAGTCATGTTCATTATTCCCATTATAAATAATTAATATTTAAATTGGAAAAAATGTTTACATCTTAGATTTTGCTATCTTTACGTTTGCCTATTTTTGTTTCATAGAAGCAATAATTATATTGATTTTCTTATTTATTTATTTATTACCTATTCCTGGCAGTAACTTTATTTCTTAGGAATCACTTCCTCTTGTTTACCAGATAAAGTCTTCTTCATTGAAACTGTAGTACCTTTCCGAATGCTTGTCACAATTTCTCAAATGTCCATCTATATGTAGAAGACATGTGCTATATACTTCATGGGAGTTGAAATGGATTAAGTGAATCTCTTCTCTAACCTTTCAGGGAAATTTTAAACTATGCTAAACGAATGTTTTCCTATGGTTGATCTTGGCCTAGTTACAAATTCAGAGAACTGCTGGAAGTGGCGGGAGCCACAGTCACATGTATAGCCCAGGAGGTGCTGTACTCCCAGGAGATGTTATGTTTCCTTGTCATATGTGATATGGCCGCCAGAAGGTACCCAGGAGAGGGCCCATGTTCTTTGCCTGATTCAACTGTCCCCTCTCATGAGACAGCTATAGTAGTGACTTCATTTCTTGTTAACGTGGTTGTTCCTCCGAAGTGACACTGTGAGATCCCTGTTTGGTGTGGCTGTTATGGCCGTGGGCACATCTACGAGATAGGGAAGGAAATCATATATGACCTAAACCCATGTTTTTCCTTCACTCTGTGAGTCAAAGGAATTCCAAGTCCCTCCCTTCTTGTCTCACCCCCATTATATTTTTACAGAAATTCGTTCAAATGGTCAGCAGGTGCTGTTACCTTAGCAAGTGTGCGTGCTGACAAAGGCCTTTTCCCATACTTTTACAGCCAAATTACTGTTTTCATAGAGAGCTGGGGAAGGATGATTTAAGTTAATCTTGATCCTCATTTCCAAAGGAAAGCTAAAATAATTTCCATGGTAAATATGCAGTTTATCAAAAGTGGGTTCAAGTAAGTTAGCAAGTAAGTTTGCAGAAAGAGGGATAGAGATCATGAATTTAAAGTGGTTGAGATTACTGCGTGATTTTCAAGGAAAGCATTCCTGTTCACACTGGTGAATAAGGAAGGCTGACAACCATACACATTTTGTATTTTTAATGTGAGGATGCATGTCTGTTGGGCCCAAATAGCTTGATCCATTGCAGGTTTCTACCCACAGAGCCAAAAGTCAATGAAAAGACAATGAAAGCTTTAGAGAGGCTTAACTTGTTTTTGGAAGAGTTCTCTAAAAGGAGATAATGAGAATTTTAATAATTAATAAAGGAATCAGTAAAATGACCCAAAACATGTAAGTTATTTAAGCAGTTAGCAGACATAAACTTTTAATAGTCATCTCATAAACTATTTTCTAAAGTGTCGAATAAATTGTTGCAGTACTGCGATGGGTAGATTATGTTTTCATTTCATCCAGAAAGACTTTTATTGAGAATTTCTTGAAATCAACATTTGGCAAGAAATGTGGCCCATTAATCATAACAGGCTCCAAATGGCTTAGATAGCAAAACATTTCAGATGTTTAATCAGGTGACTTATTTGAGGGGGAATTATTAAGTTCCTGACTGCCAGTTGAGTACCACGGTCTGTCTTAGTTGAGTTAGTGGTTGTGATGCTATAAATCTGAGAGAATTAGACTTAACCATCACCTGGAACCTGCTTCTGAAAACCTCCTTACTAAAATCATACCATGGAAAATTATGACCCAAATCCTCCACTATTAAAATTTCTAACAGTCAAGCTCAGAGTCTTTAGAAATTTTAATGTTTTACATTTCAAAATAATAACATTATTCATTTTCAATTGAGCCATGCCAAGCCTAAGTAAGGTTAATTTTTGCATTTAACAGTAGTTAATCATATATGAATTGGAAGATGGCTATTTATGTTTATCCTAAATGATCAATATCTGCTTAAGCAAGATATATGTTCTATTTTGTAGTCAACTGATTTTATTCAGCATTTAGAAAAGGTTTCCTTCACTATCTTGCTTGGGATATAATTTTGAGTTTAAAGTATCAAGGGAAAAATGCTACTTTAAATGTTAAAATTAAACATTTATCATTAAAATATATATTCTAAACAAAAGCTTGAACTAAAAATACGTTTGTTTCTCATGTGCGTAACATTTATGTACTTCCCCTTGAAGAATGTCATTATCAGTTCAACAGAGAACTTTCAACCAATGGTTTAGACCCTCACAGGTACGAGCTAAACTTCTTTTAGAATAGGGGTTGGATGGAGGGGGGAGTGGTTCAGGTATCATCAGATGGTTGTTTGTGAGAGAAGCTGTCAGTGTTGTGATGCCAACACAGCTTGTGTCGTGGGTCTTGGATGCCTGTATTAGTTTCTTGGGACTGCAGTAACAAAGTACCACAAGCTGAGTGGCTTACACAACAGAAATTGTCTCACAATTTGGGAGGCCAGAAGTCCAAAATCAAGGAGTTGGGAAGGTTGGTTCCTTCTGAGGGCCATGAAAGAATTTGTCCTATCCTTTTCTCCTAGCTTCTGGTGATATGCCAGCAATGTTTGGCATTCCTTGGCTTGTAGATCTCTGCTTTCATGTTCACACGGCATTCTCCCCATGGACGTGTCTTTGTATTTCCCTCTTTTTATAAGGACACCAGTACTATTGGATTGGGGCACACTCTATGATAGGATCACCCCTTCTTAACTTATTACATCTGCAATGACCCTATTTCCAGATACAGTAACATTCTGAGGTACTAAGGGTTATGACTTCAACATATGACTTTTGGTGGGACATAATTCAACACACAATGCTGCCCCACTCTCTAATCTTGTGAATGTGGGCAGGTTTCTTCACTGTAAGTCTTAGTTTCCTTGTTGATAAATATAGCAACTAAAACTAATAGCACCCATCTCATTGGAGTATTTAAAGATTTAACTAGGCCATACACACACAAGGTAACTAAGTGTATTTCAGTTATTTTTAATGGTAGTAGTGTGGTATATCATGCTTATAATTTGCTTTTCATTCACATGGTTGCAAATTTGATTTAATCTTAACTTCTTGCCTACATGGGAAAATATATGAAAATTTTCAAAAGAAAGAAATACTGCTATTCAAGTATGTTGAAAAAACAATAATAAGGAATTATTAATGGCTAGTGCCTTTTTCGAAAGCATTATGGATATGCTTCTACATCTTTATGTAGTGATCTAGGTGATTCAGTAGTAAAATTTCATCTATGGTATACACTGAAAGCTCATAGTTACTTAAAGAAATGGAGTGTTGACTAATATATTTTTCCCATTGCATATTTAACAGGAATAAATGTTATACATAGTAAATACTAAAGTTCAAGAAATGGGATTAAATAGAATTGAGTTTACCTTGTCAAAGAGGTATATGCTTTCTATGTTTTTAAACATGTTAAATATTTTGTGACACATTCTGAAAGTACCCTACCAACAAGATCATATTTAACAGAAATAGTTATCCTACTATGTCATGAGAAGCCTCATTAATTTTTCTTTGATAATTAGCTATGACTGCATCAAAAATTATTAGCTATAATGAAACAAAGGGTCTCTGGAAAGTGAACCCACATGAATACTTGTTCTGAGTAAATTAAATTGAAAAAGTCTTGATTAAACAATATACACCTAATTTCACATAAAAATGCTGATTTCTCCCTGAAGAATAACTACAGACTCCATTAAAATAGTAACATTTCATATGAATATCAATTAATAAAAAAAGTATTTATTTGATGTCCCTCATTAGAATGAAAAACATGTATAATCTCATATATTCAAAAATCAGGTGGATTAATAGTGACGTCACACCTCAAAACAATGATCAAATTGACAAACCTAAGTTACACAGGTTCATTGTACAAAAATGACCTTTGTAGAGAATTCCCTTTTCTTGTTACTGTCTTAGAAATATTTTTTTCATATTATAATTCGATACACGTAAAGACATGCAGGAAGTTATTAAGCCTCATAATATTTTTAAAGGGAGCTTTGGCTAAGAAGCATTGAATGGGAAGGAAAGAGGGTAAGAGAAGGAGGAATGTCATACAAAGCGACAGGAACGGGAGCACATGCTTCCCCGTGTGCATGTCAGTAGGCTGGAGAAATACCTTCTTAATAAGCATTCTAAGCACACTTTGGCATATGTGTTTCAACAATAGCATCCTTTGGGATGGACCTTCAGGGAAGTTTTCAGATACATTTCAGACCTAATTTTCATTACACATTCACAGGATACCCTGCATGGTGATGAGATACATGCAAGCAAATGGTGAGAAGGATTTCTGTAACATGAGTATTTGATGGATCTTCCCTCCCCAGGTCCCTAAGCCAGGCACTCCATTAATAGTGGCCATGGCTCTGCAGTGATCCCCCCCACCACCACACATAACATGCTATATCCTCTGCTATCTATAGGTAGTGCATTCCTTTCTACTTCTACTTGCAAGGTAAGCACAGTAACTCTCCAAGATCAGGCCATATTTAACTTAAAATCTGCTTACTTGAACCTATATCTAACCTATGCTCAACACTATAATTATTCAGTAAATTTGAGCCTACTCAAAACCAGTATGAACTTGGTCATGCTGTAGGTTAAGAATGGAAAGCAAAAAGACAAGGGAAGAGAATTCAGCATATTTGATTGATCTTAATATCTTATCCAATGCCAAATTTGCCAGGTCATCACACTAGGCTGTTTTCTGTTTTGTTATATCCGTGAGATCAGCCCCAAAGAAAACATTTCTATCTATGCTTCATTGATCAATTGACAATTATTGGAATTTAGGTGCTACAATTTAGAAATCCTATTCAACAGATAAATATTGCATTCTTTCATACATCTTGACTCCTCAAATGATTATAACTACTTAAAAGCAGAAATGTTGCCTTACAAATATTTGTAATGCACAATACTTGAGTGTAGTATGTGGCTTATAAATATTGTGAGTGGTTGACAAAAATAACCACAGTTAGTTGATGTACCTCTGTGGGGTCCAACCAGTTTTGGACTAGAATTGTTCAACGAAATTAATATAGTGAAGATTAAACCTGTTCAATATTGCTAGTCATTTTACACTAGGAGTGAATTTGAAACAATTCTTCTATTCTAAAATATTTTTCTTGAAAGAAATCAAGATTAACATAAATGAAAATGGTGCCATGCTAACAGCCCATGATGGGCAGCAAAGTGACTGCGTGTCATTTTACTTAGCCTTTTTACTAAAATAGAAGGTGTTTTCTTTTACCATCATGAAAATTATGGCTTTCCTGTTAAGTTCTATGCATACAACTAGGGAAAAAAAAAACTGGCCTGAGATGTTAGAATAAAGTCTTTTCTGTTCATTTGCCATAAACCAGCCTTCCTTGCTTCATTTAAGGGGGACCTGTTGAAAAATAAAATGGACTTAAATGATTTTCAGATGTGAATGGATTTCCAGGTAGTCAGTCACCTGGTCTAGGGACCAGTCACACTCCCTTGACAATCTCTTTAATGTTGCTAAGGCACCATGCTTCAATGGTCATGGACTTCCAGGTCATTCTACACCATTTTTCTTTGTTCAAGTCAATAGAATCAGTCGTATTAACTTCTTGCAATGGTGTAGGTGCTAAATGAATCTCCTCTTGAAGGAGAAATGTTATCTATGTGCAATGAAAGGAGATGTTAGATTAATGGAAACCAACGTTTGGAAAGGAACTCAAGGATCATTTATCCTAGTCCACATTTCAGTTGTGGAGCGCCCCTGCCATACATAATATTTATCATATTTACCAAGTCGTCCACATAAGGCATGAGCTGGGCCATTTTTAATGATATTTATGTTTCTGTGTAGAGAATAGAAGTACTTTTCAGCTTTCATGGTCTATTGACATTTTCCACACCATAGTCAATGAAATGCACCTTGATTTAAACTCAGCACTGAAACCTTACAAGAATTCTTAGAATGGAGCCAAGAAAGTGGGAAACTTTGCTCCCTGAAAGGCTCAGAGCACAGCAAGTTTCCTAAAGTTGCAGAAGGTCTCAATTAAGAAACAAACTCATGTAAATTCTGTTTTATCTTCTTGGTGCGATTTGAGAAATTCAGAGAAGGCTACCTCAGAATCTTTGTCCCATTCAAACTGCAAGGCTCAAAATTCCACCATTAGAGAAACTTTCATTTTGTCAACCCATAGCCTTTCCTGTTTTTATTTATAAAATGTAATAAGTATAGATAGATGTAATATATAAAGTTGCTAAAATTTACTATCTTTTTTTATAAGATTTTCTCTCTTACAGGAATTACTGGACCTAGCACTATGTAAACAATCAGAACAAAAGAGACTAAATGAAAGGGAGAAGATGAATCTAGGAAGAGAAGGTGCCTCTCTGAATTGCAGTCACTAGGAAATGGAAACTTCAGCACTGCAGGGCTAGCCTGGTCTCCAACGTCCACTGTGAGCTACCTGATAGCCTTGGGCAAGTCCTGTTCCTACACTCTGATTATTATAAACCAAGGGCCCAGATCATGTTGTCACCAGCTGTTGCTTAATTGCTTGTTTTTACCATCCTGTGGAGAAAAATGACATAATAGCTTCAGACAATGGTAAGTAGGATGTATAATTCCTACTAATCCCAGAGTCTTAGACACTGCTATGACCTAGACATGGCCTCTCTCTTTTGAAAGACTACAGTCTCTGCAGTCTTTCAGAGGGTAAGTTTTCATTAAACACCTGCCAGGGGCCAGGCACCAAGTGGAGCTGGGGTCAGATTCTTGAAAGACAGAAAAGGACCCTGCTTTTGTGAGGCTTAGAGCCTAGAGGAAAAGAATGACATTCACTAAGGTGTGGGGAGCACATCCCAAGGGCCACTTTCCCTGCCCCTCCACAAACAAGAACATGGAGGGCTACCTGGGAGAAGGACAGGAGAGTCACAGGAGTATTCCAGGTGGAGGGATCATGGCATGCCAGGACCTGAGGCAGAAAAGGCGAAGATGTTCTTGACGAAATGGAATAAACCCAGGAGGACTAGAGCAGGGAGAGTAACTGGGAATGTCACAAGGGATGAAGCTGGAGACCCAGACCATGGGGTGCCCCATGCAGCAGAGATTTGAGATATTAGCTTAAATGTAATATTGCAGCTATTGAATGATGTTTAGCAGGTTAGTGCAAGATTAGAGTTACTTTTTTTTTAAGTATCACTCTGAAGACAAGTTGGAAAGTGAATTGAATAGGCAAAAGGAGAGGCACAGGGAAGGAGAAGAGATTGGATTAGTTACCAAAGAGGATCTTACTGGCCTAAGCTAAAGAAGCGACATTAGGAATAAAATGAAACAAACTGATTTGAACATTTGAAAAATTGACTGATGGTCTGTAGTGTGGAGAGGTAGAAATGGTATCAGGATGAAGCCGAGGACTTTGAATAACTGGGTAGAAGGTGGAGCCATATATTCAACAGGGAAGGGCAAAAGCTGTTGCACCAGAGGTGGGGAAACCCGAAAGTGACAAAGAGGCATTCATTGAAGAGGAAGTGCTGTGTGGACATTTGGCTTTAAGAGATCTGGGGTTCAGAAGGGTGATGTGGGCCCCAGATACACATTTGGGAGAAGGTATATGATGGCATTTGAAGTCATTGGAAAGGACAAGGTCACTTATGGAGTGAGTATAGGACAGCAGAAGAAGTCTACCAAACTGTCTTGTGAACTTCAGCATATAATGAACAAGTTGAGATGGGAAGAAAACAGAGGAGACATCTGGAGGGGAAAAAGAGAACCACAAATACTTGATGTTAAGGTAATTTGGAAGCCAATGCGTCCGTAAGTGGTGGGTGGTCATCTGTTTACAATGCTATGGGGAGATCAAGTTGAAGACTAAAGTGTCCATTGGATTTTGTGACATGGTGGTGAATTTAGCAAGCTATGTGTAATTAGCAGCTATATACAATTTTTGAATTCTGAAGGAATAGTGGAAATCATTTTATCCTCAAACTGTTTTGAAGGATGTGGAAACTGGTTCAGGTCATTCAAATAAATCTCCCAAGGTCACAGCCATTTAGTAACAGAGCTTGGGCCTGGGTCCCACAGTGTTTCCATCAGGCAAAGGTCTCTCATACTTTGTTATCTGTGATGTCAATTTGAATTTTTAACTACAATGGGCCTACCCATTGCCCAAAGCAATAATAATAGGGTTCAATTCTTCAGAACAATAAAACTTTTGTTTTCTCCAAATATTGATGGGAGTTAGTAAACCAAGATACTTCAAGGCAAGAACGCCAGAAATGTTCTGCATTAAATATTCCACCAACGAAGATCAGAGATGCCTAGTCTAACTACTGTCGTGGGAATCCCACAGAAGACATTTTTTATTTTGACATTAAAAAACCCCACCAAATGTCTCGGTTAAAATTACAAACAAACATATTGTAAAGCGTCATGTCAAAACAAAACAAAACAAAAAACTCCAAACACTATCTTACAGTGGCATATCAGAAAGTATTTGAAAATGGTTACATTACTTTTTCACTTTGGTAAGATGAAAACAGCAACATAATTTTTTTTTCAAGTGTTAACAATGTACTCTCTCAGGCTAAGACCTTGTATTCCAAGTTGAAGCCTAGGGCAAAATTTTTATAGCTGAATTATAAATCCCTGAAAATAGAGATTTATGACAGAAATTCTGGAAACCCATACCTAATAGATCCACACTACCTGCAGCCTCTCTAATGAAAGGAGCTGTGACACTTTCTTCCAGATAGCTTTGCTAATAAGATTAAGTGATAAAAAGATGTTCAGATGAACTATTTAAGATATAGCCCTTTTTTGATACCAGTACATATTGCAATAGATCCTACACATTGAAAACAAAAAGAAAAGAATCTGTTACAGCGGTATAGAAGAATGTAAGATATGAAAAATTCTTTGGGGAAATGATGGGTTATTAAGGTATGGACTATAATATCATCGTCAATCTATAAAACTTTTACAACCTAGTCTTATTTGCACAGAGATTACATCCCCAAAGCTCAGTGCCAAAGACACATGTTAATAAGCTCACAACTTTTAATTAAGCAATATGTAAAAGTAGATTCCCATTAAGCTGTGATTTGTGGGCTAGTTCATTACAGTGGGCCCCAACCACCAGACACATATTCAATACAAATCAAGCAGTCTGCATATTATCCAGCTTAATGTGAACCTACTAGTGATGTTTTATTGCCAGTTCAGAAGAGCAGTTCATAGAAAGGGTTTTTCCCCAAAAGACTAGGACAGAGATCAAAACCTAATGACCCCATGGTGCTTGTTTAATGAAATGACTCATCTGCATTGTTTATTTGCATAACACAATAATTACTCATACAGTTAATTATCATACATCTGATTATCTAACCTGAGGGGTTAGAGTTTTTATTGTCATAAACCCATAGAGGGCAGCCCTGGTAGTCAGTTTGGGTAGTTGGGGGCAGGATTAAATTCCCTTTCATTTCAGTTTAGTTGGGAAAGGAAGTGTTAGGAAATTAATGGTCTGGGGAAAATTGGTTAAATGAAAAGAAAATGAGGCTGAATCTTTCCTCCAAAAGGTAGATTCTCCAGGAATTTAAGTGTTAATTCTAAAAAATAGAATCACAGAACAGTGAGAAAAAAATATGATTAATTTCATGATTCAGAACATTTTCAGTGTAGAGAGGGGACAAGATAGGAAAAAACTGATATGATTATGTAGACAATAAAGAGTCTCTACATAAGGTCTAATCACAATACCTTCCAAAATTAAATGTCATACAATACCCTGAATAAAAATATATGAAGTAATCAATATTTAATCAATAGCTCAACTTACTTATTGCATAAATATTTATTCAATAATCATTGTGTACTAGGAATTTTATTTCAATATATTGTCATATTATATTCACCCAGACAACTTTTTTCCAAACATTAAGTTCCTATTCTTTTTTCATGCCTATTTTTAGACTTTCTATTCAGTTCAACTGGTTTGTCTACTTATGTCTGTGCCTGTAAAGCATTTTGATAATTAATGTGGTTTTAAAATACATCTTAAATTGTGTTTGCTCAGATCTCCTTCACTCTTCTTTCTACTACTCCATCTATTAATTATTTATGTACTGCATGGTTATTGTAAAAATATCATAAAATATAGATACACAGAAAAGAAAATCATCTGAAACACCAACAGATAACCAGTGCTAACATTTTGGTATATATCCTTCCATTATTTTAATGTAAATGTATACATATATCTACATGTACGAACAGAGACAGATTCTTATAGAAATGTATTTAGATTTTAAATAATCATCTACTTTCTTGATAATATATTACAGATCTAGTTCCACATCTATTATACTGTGTCAAAAACAATGCTATGTACTAGGAAGGGTCAGCAGCTAAATCCAGCTTGCCATGTGTTAATAAAGTTTTATCAGAACACAGCTATGCCCATTCCTTTACATATTGCCTGTGGCTGATTTTGTACTATAACAAGAAAGTTGAAGAGTTGTGACAGAGACTGTATGGCCTGCAAAACTTAAAATATTTATTATCTGGCCTCTGGCCCTTTACATAAACAAATATAGACACTACATTAAACCATTTCTTTGTAGGGAGACATGTTTGAGACCAGGTGACTGAACCCTGGCCAATGAGACCTGGGTGGAATTGCTATAGCCACTTTGAGGACTTGACAGAGAAACACCTTATGTTTTAACCTCTTCTTTATCTGTGATTATATCATACTTCTCTGATTCCTAATGCTGTATATTTGTAATTTTTTCCTCTTCTTTGTCAATCTTACCAGAAAAGGAAACCAATATTGTTTTATCACTTTTCAAAAATCATTAATTTATATTCTTATTTTCTAAATGACTTTAAGCTTTTGAAGATTTATTTTTTTAAATATTTTTGCCAGCTTCTTGACTTATGTTTTAAATAATAAAAGTATTTCTATTTGAATATAGCTTTGGCCATATCTCATAAGTTTTCATAACTAATGGTCTAATTGCTTCATTATCATTAATTTCTTAATAGCTTATCATTGCAATTTTTATTTCCTCTTTGGCCCACAAGTAATTTAAAAAGTTTCTTACACATATGTTCTTTTAATATAAACTTTCATAATTTATTGTTTCCATGTATTATTATCTGAATATCTATTGTACAACTTCTGTTGTGTACAATTTAGTGATTTTTTTCTTTTTGATGGAGAACCCTAATGTATGCTATATTCTTATATATTCACCATTAGCACCAGAAAATAAGATTTTTTGTTGACATTATAAAACATGAACATCCTTCTACATAAATTATCCTGATTTATTGTATTATTCATGTTATCTATGTTAGTGGATACCTAGAAGTTTATCAAATTTCCATTCAATGTTTTGTAAAAATACAGCTTTCCAGGAACTATTCATGCTCTCCTAACTCAAACTATCTAAGGATTGGTTCCAAGATTACTTATTAAAAGTTTGCTTTATAATTCATATTGAGGTAGGTGGGTTTTATGTCATTTTGATTTTTTGGGCTTTTCTTTTCTTTTTTTCTTTTTTACTTCTATTTTGCTTGTACACATCTTTCCTAGCAGGAGAATTTTTGATGGGCAGATGCTTTTAAAAGCCCTTTAAGTGCTTGGACCTCCAGCGGCTGTGCTGTGCATGGGTGAAAGACTTAAATTGTGATAAGTAAAAAGAGTTAAATTGATCTGCAGATGAAATTATACAACACTTAGAGGCTGTGGGGCTATGAAAAGAAGCTCATCAGATTTAGAAGGATCTCTCCAGAGCAGGTGGCATGAGATGTAATTTTTAAATAGAGGAGTCAGTGTTCTCTTCCAACAAGAAGGTGCCATTTGTTCAAAGCTGCAAAAGAGATGAGTTAGCCAAGTGGACCTCTGGGAGGATTTAGCTGTACGGAAATCAGCTGGAACAGAAAACATGGTGTGGGCTTCCAGGCAGAAAGAACAGGTATTTGGGGGAAGTAGGAAAAAAGCCAAGATGATAGAGCAGGGTCAGTAAAGACAAAAACATTCATGAATGTGATAACAGGAGGTAATGGGGTATGACTTGAGGACTTTGCCTTTTATGCTAAAGTAATGGAGAGTTTGAGCAATACAGTCCTGTGAGCTGACTTATGTTGAAAGGATTACATCAGTTAATGCACGGAGAACAGGTCAACATGGGGTAAGGGCAAAAGCAGGGAAACCGGTAAGAAGACAATTGCCGAAGCCCAAGAGAGAGATGATAGTGGCTCACCTTGGGGCTGTAGCAGAGAAGTAGGTGATAAGTCATCAGATTCTGGATTTATTTTCAAAGCATATCCAACAGAGTTTCTGAATGGTTGATAAGAGAGGCAGAGCTGCTGCACTGCTGGAGTCAGTATAGTCATTGATGTGTGGACTAACTCTCTTGACTGCATTCCACCAGTTAACTTGTTTTGATCCTGTGAGTGGCAGAGACATATCTTACCCCTGCCTGGAAGCTTTAAGAGCCAGTCATACTGCCCCACGTTCCCTTTTTTCCTCCGCTATGGCAACTGACATTGTTGTAAAGGTGGTTTACTTTATCAACCCGGGCACAGAGTGCGGATGACGACAATATTGTGCAGAGGCTCAGGGGACTTCTGATGGATGTATAGCAGGCACAAGAAATAACCTTTCTTTTTAAGCTACTGATTGCTGCCAGTACAAACTTGGTAGGTGTATAATATGTCTAATGAGCTTATATTTTAGGATCTGAAAAGATGGTAAAATAGAACATTAGTAGCATATGTTGGATACTACTGGCTGCGTTTAACAATGTACTCCAAAAACAGATGAGCCTAAAAGGTACTTGCTGACTAGCAAGAAGAAATGATAGGGGTTGGAGGGAGGTGAAAATCTGAAGATTTTGAAGGTTGGAAGAGGTAACTGCTTTTCACGACCTACCAGTACAAAATAAACTTAAGAATGCCTTTGAGCAAAGAAAGCCTTCTGGCCTTCAGTGGTAAGGCCCTTGTTCCCATTGTTACTATCTCTGAATGGATTTTGGTGGCACTGAGTTAATTTAACAGAAAAAGGCAGAGGAAAAGGCAGCTTTCCCACCAATGCCTCATAAGCTCAGGGCACCACAATTAAATCATGTCTAAAAAGAACTATAAATATACCTATTGGCACATGGTACTGACTGGAATCAGTTCAATAAAAAGTTGCCTACGTTTTTGAGATAGTTGCACTGCAAAATGAGCTACTAACCTAAACCAAAACAGACTGTGATTGAGGATTAAAATGACCCTGAGACCCCAAGGAGGAGGCGGTAGGTTGATGAACCTACTGAGACTCCAAGAAGGGCATATTCTATAAAGTCAATTTCAGATGTAACTACAGAGGAGAATGTCAAAGAAAGGAGCTCCCGAAAGGTAAAGCCAAGAGTCATGGAGAACAATGAACTGGGAAAACTAATGCCATGAAGCAGACTGAGGCCTAATCCATAACCATTTACCATAACCAAAGGAATAGGCCTTCCACACTGCCTATGGGGTTACAGGATGGCTCTGGACCAGTGGCTGCTGTGGCTTTCCTCAAAAGTGTCAACTGTGGTGCTATCTCTGTTCCATCATCATATATTGAGTACACGGGGAGGCCACTAACTTTTCTTTTGTGTTTATAGGTTTCTGGATCAAGGAGAGCTATATTCACACCTAGCGTAGAGACTACCTGGTATCATGCCTCCCTACCATAGAGACCATGTGCATAATCTAGAGATCTTAGACTATAGGTGGGATGCCTTTAAGAGTGGGTGAGCATACTTTGCATATGAAAGATGAGTAAATGAAATATTCAATAACCAAAATGGTCAGCTATTGTAGTCATTAGAGAGTAATCAAGTGACACATGCTTTGGCCAATGATATATAAATACAACTAATATATGTAATATACAGATAGAGCTTTCAGAGTTAATTTATCTTTCCCCATGTTCTTTTTCCACTCTGCCATAATAACTGAGAGCTTCAGGCTGGATCCAGAATGAAGATGAAAATGATACACGTCCCCCAGTGGACGTGTAGCATGACACGGAACCTTTGCTGTTATAGCCACTGACATTTGGGTAGTATTTGTTACTGCACCATGAGCTGGCCTATCCTTACTAATATAGGAGTTGAAGAAAAATCCAAAACTATTTTATCTTTATTTTACTTTATTTTATTTTTAGAGACAGAGCCTCACTCTGTCACTCAGGCTGGAGTGCAGTGGCACAATCATAACTCATTGCAGCCTCGAACTCCTGGGCTCAAGTGATCCTCCAGCCTCAGCCTTTCAAGTAGCTGAGACTATAGGTGTGCAGCACCATGCCTGCGTCATATTTAATTTTTTTTTTTTAGACAAGTTCTCAGTATGCTGTCCAGGCTGGTTTTGAACCCCTGGGCTCAAGTGATCCTCCCACCTTGGCTTCCTGAGTCACTGAGGTTACAGGCACAAGCCACAGCACCCAGTGTAACTCTAAAACTTTTGGCTTGAGCAAACGGGAGATTGATCTTCTGAGATGCATTAAAATGTGGAGTAGCCCATTTAGAGGAGAAAGTAATGAGTTGGGGTTGGGATATGTTGAGTTTAAGTTGTTTTTCCAACAGGCACTTGGAAATACATAGCTGAAGTTTGCAAGAGAGATTTGGGCTGGAGATATAAACCTGGAAGTCATCTGTCTTAGTCCATTTGTGTTGCTGTACAACACAAGACCACAGACTGGATAATATATTTAAAAAAAAATAAAAATCTGTTTGTCACAATTCTGGAGGCTGGGAAGTCTAAGACCAAAGTGCCATCATCTAGTGAGGGCATTCTTGCTGCCTCCTCATGGGGCAGAAAGGCAAAAGGTACAAATGCCATGTCCTCACTGGTCAGAAGAGTAGAAGGACAAGCTAGCTAATTGCTGCATGAGGGAGAAGCTTCTTTTATAAGGGCCTTAATCCCACTCTCCAGGGGTCAGTCTATTACCTCTTAAATGCCCCACCTCCTAATACCAGCACATTGGTAACACCTAAATTTTCAAGTGGACATATTCAAACTACAGCATGATCTCATCTAGTAAATGAGATCACCAATGAATAGGGAGAGAAAGGAGAAGAGAACCAAAGACTGAGCCCTGGAGCACTTTAACATTAAGAAGTAGAAGAAAAGAGGAGACTACAGCAAAGGGAACTAAGAACGGCAGCCATATAGAAGGAGAGCAGGATCCCGGAAGTCAGGTGAAGAAAGTGTACCAAGAGTGAGAAAGTGCTAAATTATGTCAAATATTTCTACTAAATCAAGTGGGCTGAGGATTGAGGCTTGACCATGATTGGATTTATCAGCATGGGGGTGGGGGTGGGGTCATGGTTGGCCTTGGTAAGAGCCGTGTCCACGGAGCACAGGTGTGAAATCCTGACAAGAATGGCTTGCGGCAAGCATGGGAGAAGAATTTGAGGCAGCAAGAATACTCTTCTAAGGAGTGTTTTATAAAGGGGAGCAAAGAAATGAGAGATGATACAAAGAGTGGGGTCAAGAGAAGTAATTTTTTGCCATGGCAATGAAATAATAGCAAATTTGTATTATCAAGTGGAGGGTAAAAATATGATAATGTAGGAAGAGAGGAAAGAATTGATGGTGTCGAGGAGGTGACCTAGGGCTTAGAGGAAGGATAAGTTTTAGAAATGTGCACAGTTCCTTCCCCTGCGGTGAAAGCTGAAATGCAGCACCCTGCGTGTGCAGGTGCTCGCAAGTAGGTCAACGGGGCGGCAGGAAGTTGTGGAAGTTCCCTTCTGATTGCTTCAGTTTTCCCAGTCTATCAGTTGAGGTGAGGCTAGGGAAAGATGTGTTGCAGGTTTAGGAAGAGAAAATAAAATGTGATAATAGTCAGGATAGTGGGTGGGTGGATGGTATTTAAAACAAAATATGATTACCAGGAAGTGTTAAAGGTCACTTGAGATCTATAGTCATGAATTTAAAGTAAGATTGGCCAATGGCAATGTGTATTTTTCTCCAGCTGCTTTTAATTGTAGGAGTGTAGGCACAAATTAGGCACAGGTGGGTCCAACTAGGGCTGTGGTCTCTCCAAGTTATAAGAGGTAAGGAGAGGTGAGTAGAAGGTGCAAGCAAAGGAGTGATGATAGTGGTTGACTATGGAAATTAAGGTGGGTAAGAAGAAAAGAAAACAAAAAAGGGTGAACCAGGGAAAAGGTGATAGAGTCTATGGATTAGGGTGTTGGAGAAGGATTGTCAGAGCCAGGTTTGAGGAAGTGAGTTGGGAAGGCAGGAGGTGGCAGACAGCAAGGGGAGGATGCAGGCAATTGACATGATTTGATTTTCTGCAACATCAAATCTGCCCTTTCCAGCCTCTGACGTGTCCTTTCACTTTGCAGTTGCATTTTTGGTTTTCATTAATCTTTCCTTACTACATCCACCTTCCTTTTTTCATCCTGTTATATTTTTATCTAAGCTTGTTCTCTATTTATAGCTTCCTGTTTCTATTTCATGCAGGTTTTGTCTTCTGAAATGTTTCTAGAATGCCACGTTTGGACATCCCTCTTAGGTATATAATGTTTATAAATATCATATAGCTTTTAGTTTTATAGGTGATATCATATATATTTCCTTATTTCTTTAGTGGTTTTAGTGCTTAAAATTGCATGTGCTGTTTCAGCGCTGATTATATGAGTATCATAAGCTCATAGTAGAAAATGTGGAAAATATAGAAAGAAAATAAAATTATAAAATTGATAATCTTAACCCTCACAGGTAGCCATTATCAACATATCTGCATGTGCTCTTTCAAATTCTTTCTATACAATATATATTTTTTATAATTGGGACCATAGTATATGCATCCCACCCTTTTCACTCCACATTATATTTTGAACATTTCCACATGTTGTTATTTATTATTTAAAAATGAAACCTTAATGAATAATACACAATATCACATCATACCTGTTCTATGTGTATCCCATTCTATGGCCTTAACTTCTTATAAACAGTCCTAAACATACTCAAAAGTAGAAAAAATAGTATCTAATGAACTCTCATATACCCATTACCTAGGCTAAGATTCCCCATCATGTTGTGCTCTCTCCTCTTCATTCTCGTTCTTCCTGTGCTGGCGGCAAATCTTTCTTAGTAGTGTGCAGTTTATTCATAGGATGTCCCTGATTCACCTAATTCACCTATGAGCTGCATTAATTAAAGAGGATTTAAACGAGTATGAACATAGATAATAAATCAGTGAATCAGCAACACTTTCCAGGAAAAAAAATATAACCTAAATGTGCTTATTATATATTAAAAGTGGCATTTCAAAGTATCAGGGGAATGATAAACTATTTGATACACCATGTTAAGACAAATACAAAACAACTTTACAGATTAAACTGCACAAAAATTTAGAACTTCTATATGCCAAAATATATATTAAAGCAAACTAAACAATTGACAATCTTGGCATAATTTGGTGACAAGTATTATATACCAAGTTTTGCTGCACTTAATATATAAAGAGCTATTATAAATCAATAAGAACAAGTGAGTTCCAGTAATAAAACTGTAAAATTTCATTAATCATATAAAATAGGCAGCATTTCTAATCAAATATTTTTTACCTTTTTAATAAGAAAATATTTCTACTATTAACATCCATTACTAGCAATACTATGGAGAAAAAGTTTATCTCAACTACCATGGGTGGTTGAAGTAAAAATTGGTATAATATTTTTGAAGCAAAATTGGTATATATTAAAATTTTAAATGTGCTACCCATTGATTTAATAATCTTACTTCTAGAAATGTATTATTTCTTTTCTTTCATCCTTCCTTCTTTCTTTCCATCTTTCCATTATTTGTTCCCTCCTTATCCCTTTTTTCCTTTCCTTTCCTCCCTTTCTTTTCCTTCTTAACTCATTAATTTCCTAGCCTATCACAACAGCTGATGAATTCCCTTCATCATCCCTGTTACTGCTCACAGCAGCCCCACGGAGTGGACGCAGATAAAACTCCACCTGAGACATTGGTTGGAATTACTTTAGGTGCCTTCATGGAGGGGACTATTAAGAAAATCATGGTATCTCCTCATACTGAGTACAGAACTAGTTGAACAACAAAATCAGGGCAACCAAGGCCATTCGAAAAAAGACAACTGAAAGTATAAAGTCAGCTTCAGAAGAAAAAGAACCTTTGGAGTATTAGCACATAATAATCTGTCCTTTGTAGCAAAGCTGATACCCTTTTAAGCTCCCTTCCTGATCATGCAGCTCTCACATCCCAAGTGGTCAGCTCTGGACCAGGTGAGCCCTAATGTGAGATAGCCTTTCTCTTGGGGTGGGATGGACAGAGTGCATCAGATATTTAGATTTTGTGGATATTCTCTACAATCATGCAATCCTGAAACCACATGTACATACCTAATTGCGTCACTAGATTAGCAAATACTAATTGCCAGCTCTCAGTGAGGTTGAGAAACATTGCTACTAAGCTATAGGGCAGGATTTCATCATGAATATAACTCCAGAATCCCAGCTTTTCAGGACTATGCTGTACTGTCTCATTCATTTCTTTATGCACTCACCCATCCATTTATCATATAATTACTGAGTTCCTATTTTGACTCAGACAAAGTTATCTTTACAGAATTTATACCATTTTAGAAAAGAATTCCTGCTCCTCCCAGGGTGTCAATAAATTAAGGAAATCAATAGGAGAAAGGCCTCTAAATTCTAATCTATCCTGGTAGCTCCAAATGTCCGAGATCAAGTGGATCCTCCATGCAACTGGTCCCTGTGTTCATAGCAAAAGACCATTGTCTCACTGTATAATATATATTTATTTGGCCCTATTTAAAGCATTGCAGGCATGGTAGAATATAAAAAATAATAATAAAAATTTTTTGTGAAATAATGGAACTTTTTCCTGGATCACTGCAGGCAATACGCAGGGTTACCTTCTTCAACCCTGAATATATCTGCTCTGCCCACCCCCCAACTTCTCAGTAGTCACAAAAGAGAAAATCTGTGTAAAGTGCACTGTATTCAAAAGAAATAATTTGAATTTAAAAAAAAATACCAAGCTTCTTTATTTTGCTTAGTCACCAACTATTTATTTAGGACCTACCTACCATTTCCCAAAGCTCTTTGCTGCTACATTAAGCAGGTTCTCACAGGATCTCAAACCCAGTAGCAGGTATTTTCAAATTGTTGAAAGAATTTCCCAGTTGTAAGAGTTGTTATTTGGAATGGTGATTTCTCCTTTTTCTAGAGGTGTTTAAGATTAGGCTAGATGGCCAACTGTAAGTGGTATAGTAGGAAGCATTTGTGCTTCACATAAGTGGCAGGACCAGATGAACTTGTGTGTATGTATATGTTTTTATCTATCTATCTATACACATATAGATATATATGTATGTTTATGTATATGTATATACACATATGTGTGTGTATATATAGTTTGGGTGTGAGAATTCTTAATGACTAAAATATACAGGAAAAATCATTTTGGAGACATCTCCAACAAGGACTTATAAAATGGAAATGCCATAATGCCATCAAAGCTTTTTCTTCTGCTTATCCAAGTGTTATCAGTTGATTTATTTAATAAAATTGAGGACCAAGAAAGACTAGAAATACAGCCTCCAATAGAACGCTCTCATGCTGTGATTACTGAAGTGATAAGTAATTTGCTTTTAATGCTAGCAGATACCACTTAGCACTATATTTAACTGAAGGATGAAAATCACTCATTTTTCATCCACTTGCTTAGCTGACACTTAATATAATCTATCTATTGTCACTGAACTTAATACAAAGGACATTCAATAGATCTCACTTTTAAATTTATAGCAAGCATTTAAATTTTTAATTCCTTCTTATTTATATTTTTACTCTTTAATAGAATTGAATTCCAAGTAGATCATTTATTTAGGCAATAAGAGCACAGTAGGTACTAGCAAAAATGATCTATTAAAAGGACTTTTTTATTTACAGTTTTTAATTATAATCATATTTTGTATTGTGTATTATCGCTGTAGGAGAAAAAAAGTCAGTGTGAACGACACAAGTCAATTAGTAATTAACTCAAATACTAGAGATGAAGTTACCAATGAAATCATTGAGAATATATGTATAAGCTTATAGATATTGTTTTACTAATAGATTCTTGAAAAATAATTATTAGCGTTATAAATTATCCTTAATAGACTGAAAAAGAATGACGACTGAATTCACAGATATATAATTCCCCAGAAACCCGTCTCCAATTTTGAAATAATACTTTGTACTGTGTATAAATATGTGTACTCTCCTAAGGGAACATTATACTGGTGCCTTTCACATTAGAACTCAGCTTTCACAGAGCATCTGCTTACAAAGACTACATCCATCTCTCCTTATTCATGGAATTATTATTTGCAGTCCATAAAGGGCTACAGGAAATGAGAAGAATTGATTATAAAAATAAAGTTACTTTTTTTCTTTCTTTATTTTTTTAAGAAACTAGGCACAAATGTACATCAAAAAAGTCAAAATTAAATAGATTCTTTCGACGCCAATGCAAACATAGAGTTTACTTAAGATGTAAACAGTACCAAAATCTTATTCCAATATTGGACTGAGTTAATAGCACTGATCCCTGAAGGTTCATCAGATAGGTTCTTTATAACAAGAAGAGAGAACTCATGAAAACATGTTAGTAAAATCTCTACCCACCAAACACCTATGTGTACATATAATATTATAAAAGTTTTAGACAAACTCAGATATTGAACCTGTTACTTAATATTTAATGCTCAGTCAGATAAGTCCAATGGCAGGAAAAACAAATATAAAACAACAACAGCAACAAAACACACCACAGACTTGTATTTCAAAATAATGAACAACTCATGCTTTGTAATAATGTAGTAGAATACGCCTTGGATTAGGAAATACACTGTGGCCATGGGCATTCTTCAGGGGCAGAAAATATTGTTTTTCTTAATTATACTCATCCTTCCATTGGGGCCACCAATTTCCTAAAGGAAACATGAAAAATGAAAAGTATCAATTGATTGATTGCTGATTTCTCTAATGCTTATTCAATTCACTGTCACATAGCACATTAAACAAAAACTTAAGTGAAATTTGATATATCAGTTTATTCTTTCATCCAACTAGAAATGTACTGAGCACTTACTAATTCAAAGTACAGTATTAGGAACTGGGGAGTTCACATAAAGCAGACAAAGATCCCTGCCCTCACAGGGCTTAAATTTTAGTGAGGGAAGTATAAGTAAAGAGACAGTAATATAAATACCTGCCTACCAAATGGGCAGGTATTTATATATTAATATTAATATTAATATTAATATTAATATTAACTCAAGTAAATGACAGCTCAGTAAAATATTAATTACCATAGCACTTTTTGAACTAAATTTGATTTATCGACTTGACCTAATAATCTAATGAAATACAGCCTAAGATGCAGAAATCTACTTATATGTATACATTTATTCCTTCTCAGAATACTTTATTTGTTAGGTCTTGTTTATACTATAAATAAGAGTACAATAAAGACCTGGCCTGAATCCCACCCCTGCCTCACCTTCACACCATCCTTCCAACAGCAAATGTTGATTGAGTTCCCACACGGTACTACCAAAAACTATTCTAAGTTCTGTTAATAGAAGGATGCATTTAGAACTTTTTCTGCTAACAGGTAAATCATGCTCTAATGGGCAACGTAAAAGTATGTAATTAGCATACCAAGTAGCATACGCTGTTAAGTAAAAGTGGAGGTAAATACCTGGTGATCAGAGCTGTGAGTAATTATACTGAAAGAAAGGAAGTGAGGAGGGAAGTCAGTGACAGTGACATTTAAGTGTCTGAAGGAAGATTCTAGCCTACGGTGAACAGGTGTGACAATTTAAACTATTAAAGCATGTTTAGAATGTTTATTAGTTTCTGTAAAGTTGAGGTCTGTTGACAAAGATATTAATGTATGTTGATGGGTCTTCAATTCTAGCCATAAAGGCTGAAAAGTATTGACACTATATATATATGCTAATTTCTGCCAACAGAGGGAACACCTTATGTAATCCTAACGCAAACTTATTATGTAAGACTGATGATATCATAATATTTAGACAATGATTAAAGCTAGGAATTGAAAAATCCCTAGAATTGGATGTTTTCACGTTTTCTAATTATTGGCATCAATATTGACCCCTCTAAATAAGCACTGCCTTCTGTTTGAGAAATGTGGCTAACAAAATACTTGCCATCCTCCCTTAAAGGTGTAGAGGAAGGCCAGAGGGCTTAGACATCCACTGTGTCTATTTCTCTATGATGAAGACAAATGACTCTTAATGATGCAGGATTTTTTATGAGCTATCAACTTCTGATGGTTCATTGTCCATTTGTGATCATACATCCGATTCCACATCTTCAGTTGAAATAGAGGAAAGCAAGGAAGTAAAGAGGAAAAAAAGGATTGTATTAATACAAGAACTGGAAAGAGGGCTGTGCTACTTTGAGCCCTTTAGAAAGAGGTGAGATGATGCAGAGGGGTCAAATCTGAGCCTCCAGTTTGGGCTTGGTGGTTGTTATCTTAAAATACAAAATACATGATCTGCAAACTCACTCATTTAAGTGACTTAAATTTTTTGGTTGTTATTTAATTTTTTCCATTTTTTAAATTTCCTCCAAAAAAAAAAGTGAGATTTTCCAGCTAAATGAAGGGGAGAGGAAATTTATTTAGACTTGGTCTTAACCATCTCCTAGCCCGTTTCTTATGCCCTCTACATGAAATAATACTACTGTCAATGAATGTTTAAAACAACATGTTATCCCTCTTCAAATTCCAGAGAGCCTAGTAGCTCTTTCTCAGCTAGCAAAGGTGAAGGTGATTTCTACTCTCTCTGAAAACACATTTGCTACGATCATGACTTCTAGCTGTTGTTTCTAATACCCATTAACGACTTTAGTCAATTACATATTATGAGGCATTAGGGCTGAGAAGGGAGTTGAGTGTAGTGTTCTCACTATGACTTGTGCACCTTGGTGGAACTTTAGGAAAACAAGAAGGAATCAGCACTTGATGCCTCCTTCTTAGCTGATACGCTGATTTGTAGCGATGAGTTAAAAATTTAACCAGCAGAAAGAAATACCTTTTTATTTTAATGGGTTCTTTTCATTTCTCTTGATTCCATATCAAAGGAGTTTCCCAATACAGTGTCCATTTCACTTATATGCTCCTGAATAGCTGTGATCACTTCACTGTGGACAAGCTTTAAGCCACTGATATCACCAAACACCTGAAAAGTAGCGATAGAAGGGGTACATATTAACTTACCACATTTCAAAGAAATATTTAGGTGGAATAAACAACAGCTGTTCTTTTTTTCCCTATTTTCCCCCTAGAAATATTATAGCTTGGAAATCCCCGAAATGCCACATTATCATCCTAATTCCACAGTTTAACAGAAGCTTATAATTTAGATTTTACGGTTCAGTTTCATTTCTGACCTTTACAATAATTTTATAACAACCCTACCCAAAGTAGAAAGTAATGTTTGTATAAATATATTTAGTAATATAGAACACAGGGTCATAATGAGCAACTAAAATTTGAAAAGTTAATTTTTCTAATTCTACTGAAACCAAAAATGTCAAAATCAAAAACAAGACTGGAATTTTCTTTTTTGCCTTTAATAACTTTTGTTTGATGCAATGCATGGAAAACAAAAACTGTCAGGGGGAAAACACAGGACAACATTCCTTTTAGTAGGAACTCATTTTCCCTAGAGAAGCTTTCTGTATACATAAGACTAATTATCCTTGAGCACAACTAACAGCCATGCCAACATCCTGTTTCACTTGTCACACACAGTTTGGGTTTATGCTTGGACTGTTTATAATAATCACCAATTTCACTGACTTTGTATGTCTCTCCTACATCTTGAAGGTATCTAACATTTCCAAGCATTCTGCTGAAGGCTTGTTTTTCCCTGGAACTTATGACCTCTCGTACTGAAGGCCATTCAGACGAGAAAGGCAGATATAAGTTGGCAAATTGAATGTTTTTCTCTGGATAGCAAAGAGGACATCTGCTTATCTGATAAACTCTTCTTTGGTTACAGAAGCCATTTTCTCCTTCTAGAGCTACTATTCCATCTCTTTATGAGGCTATTAATCATATAGGTCGCCAATCATAAAGCCTCTCCCTGTGTGGGCAGATGGAGAAAAAGGTACTGTTTGTAATACCAGGAAAATAAAATCTTCCAAGGTAGTGAGGAGTAGGAATGATAAAGGCCTGGAGCAATGCTATTGTGTGAAGAAAACATTCTCAAGAATGAAGCCAACATAGATGGACAAGAGAGAGAAGATGTGATAACATCCTATGAGCTCCTGAATTCAGCCAACCTATCAGGATAGCTATGGCACTTCCCATTTATATGAGTTAATAAATACCCTTTGTGAGTAAGAAGAAATAGGTTAGGTGTTTGACATACACAACTGAATAGTGTTGAGAAAAACAGACATCCCTGGGCAAGGATAGGTATCCTTGATTTGTCCTGTCCTCTTGAATCTCTCTTGCCAATCCTTCCTGGAGTCCACTTCCCCCCTCTGAAATCATGTAGTCCTTTTCCGTCATTTGCTTCTCTGCCATTCTTCTCAACCATCTCTTGCATTTATTCTTCATTATATACTTTTCTCTCTACATCTCTGTATGATCTTTTAAAATCTAAATTTGTTGGGAAACATTCTGTGCACCATGGCATTTATTTAGATGCCTTCTCTTCTTTCTTATCAAGACTGTCTAAAAATGCAAGCCAGAATTATAATTCTAGAGCTTTTTCCAAGACTCTCGAGATGCATCAGATCCCTTTCAGATCCATCATGCCACTTCTCTGAACATCTGGAGCGCACGTGCCAAATATTCAATTGGGTAGTACTCAGCCTTCACCAGAGTGATGAATTCCAAAATGAATGACAAGGTCACTTTCTTCTAAGTTTCCTGTCATCTACAAAGTTTCTTTGTTGTTGAGAATTAGATTCAGAGTAACAACCTTAATCATCACTTTATCTTCTAAGAAACGAATTGTTGGGATGTTTCCTTACAAATTCCTTAAAGAGTCTAGAGTGTTTGGGAAAGAAAAAAATGGGAGCAGGTATGGTTTTGTTTGCTGGACATTTGAGAAACCTCCTGGATATTGTCTGGACTAATTCCCTGGAAGCATTTCTCTACCTGGCTGCACAGAGCAGGATCATGGACCAACAGCATGTAGCCTTCCAGATTCCTCTCGTCTTCTAATCCGCTCCCAAATTTATAACCATTCTTCTTGTCCTCATCACAGCTGCCACCATAATGTATCAAAATGTACTTGCAAAAAATAATTTGTACGTTTATGTGATATACATCAAATTAACAAATATACTTTGGCCTGATAGGTTCGGGGAAGAGGGAATAAAAATAATACCAGCCTCAATTGCAGTTGCTAAAGAAACTTATTTTTGGTCACTTCTAAGTAAACTCCATGCAAACCAGTTCACTTTCCAATTGCTGAAATGTGATGATAAAGAGCTCTTAGAACATTTTTAATTTTCAGCAATCTGTGTAGTCATTTATTTCAAATGATGTGTGTGCTAAAAAAACAAGCAAATAATATTATTTCCTTTTATGGATTTCATTGATTAATGGGAAGAAATGTTGCTAGAAAACAAGTACTATAAACAACTTAGATCTTATGACAAACTTGTACTTAAATGTGCTATGCTTTGAAAATGAACAAAACACTGACCTAGCCATGTAGCGTCTTTCAAAGGCAGAAAAGGATGATGAACTATGATATCCATGTGGTTTCATATTTCAGACATAGCATCATCCCAGTGTAGCTTGTGTGGCCACAGCCAAAAAGACTATCAGAATTCTGGGTAATCTTTTCATTCACTGCAGTTGAAGTTATACATTTGTTCATATTTCTGGAGGGCAATTCAGATGCAAACACACACACACAAATGTACACGTACATTACATACACATACACATAAACATCTATCCTTTTAAATTCTCATATTCTTTGACCTAGTAATTCCACTGACAGAATCTATCTTTAAGAAATAATATGGAGCATCAATGAAAATTCTACCCCTCCATGAAAACAACAACAACAAAAAAAAAAAAAAAAAGGGCAAAAGCTGTCAGAATCAACTTTTTTTGGAGGAAAACTAGATCTGGCATACCATGTGCCTGAGGCTGAAGCCACTGGGGATTTGACTAGCCACTCAGGCCTCTACAACCATGGTGTTAGAAATTTAGGATTGTGAACTAATAGCATGTGAGCATGGGACACCAGTGTGTCATTGCCAGGCAGTGTGACTAGAAAGCGATTTCTGCAAAGACAGACAAGGAGCTTTTAGATCGTGCCAAGCTAGTGTTCAAATGGTGACACCCGTAGCAGTGGAGGCAACAACACACATAAGCTTCTGTTTTGTGCTTGAAGCAGGACTGACCTCTTTGATATAAAGAAGTACCTGGATTTCTTAAGAAATTTTCCAGCTAAGGCAGGACTCAAGAAAGAGATAGTTAATTGCTTGCTAATAAGGGTATGTATATCCTCGAGAATCTAATTGGAAAGATGAAATTGACTTTATTTATTTAATTGGATGGGTGGTATGCAGCTGCCAAAAATACACAATCTTGAGAAAGCTTCTCTGAGACCACTATAAATACGGTTAGGGGCATGAGGAGAAGGAAGAAGAAAATAGAAACAACATTTCAGAAGTAAGTTTTTATTCCATTTGCCCACTTAACACAGTACTTATGTATTCATAGCACTAATTCACTGACTGCAGCATGATAGCAATATTTGGAGGTCTAGTACAACCCATGATGGTTCTGAAATGAAATGCAAATTCTCCTCAATGGAGTTCAGATTGCTACACCTGAAATGCAGCAAGCTGAACTAGGAGGAAAGAGTCTATTAAAATTAGATTAAAAATGTAGCTTTCAAAAATAGAACTAGAAATAATATGGTACTCTATAAGTAATAGGTTGAATCAACATCATTTTAGAGAAAGGATGTTTTGCATTTTGAAAAAGTAGAGCACTTAGGCTAATTTCTTTGAGGGGTTAATTGAACTAAGGGTCGACATTTGGGTTTATTCTCTGGGATTTAGGGATGCTGGGTGTTGGTGGTGGTGGCTGTGTTGATCATCACAGCTGCAAAAATTACAAGCCAAAGCACACAATCCTTCTATTTTTGCAAAAGTATACTTTACTTGGTTGTAAACTATTCAATGTTCTTAAGATTAAATATCTGAATATTGCTTCTGAAAGAGAAGCTGTCAACTTAAATCTAAAGTCTAGTTTGTTTACTGGCCGTATTTTACATCCTTTAGAAAATGACACAAAATGGCAATAAAATCATTGTAAGTATTCTACAGGGGAATATAAATGCCCTTTGGTTACAGTGTACATATCTTTATACATAATTCTAGTTTATTTTCCCTGGAATTATGTTAAATATGTAAAAAGCCTTTTCTCATAAAGGTAAAAATGCTAGATGTTTTCAAGTTGTAATTTAGCATTAGTGTCAAGATTGCTTCAGAAAATAAGCTACCTTTACTGTTTCTTTCCTTTTAAGTGTTATTCAGCATAGTATATGTGATTTTGCACATAAAATAAACTTATATCATTTTATGTCGGTGTTTTAGAAAATGTGAGATTAAAAATAATTTATAGGATACAAATATATAAAAATAACTGATGCTAAGCAACTGGTTTTGTACATTGTTTTATCATATTATCGTTAAATATTTATTTCAAGTAATTATGGAAGTATTTATTCCATAGGCTAAAATGGAGAAACTAATACCATCTATGGATTCCGAAAAAGAAAAATCAATGTATTTTAGATAGTTCTCAGATTAATATTGACACAGTTCCAAAGTGCACCAAAATATTTTCATAATATTTCTGTATATAAATATAAGAAGATATTAATATCTTACATATATATAAGAATAATATGTTTACATAACATTTCTGTATATAAATATAAGAAGATATAAATATCTTACATATATATAAGAATAATATGTTTAGGGTTATTTGTCTTATTTTGCTTTTTTTCGTGAGTGAATTATCTTTGACTTTATTAGAAATCAGTATTAGGCAGCCTTGTCGAATGGAGTCAAGATAAAAATCACATATTCTAAAAACACTCATCTCAAGCATTGACTTTTGGCTGCATGGATTTCAAATATATTTATAAGGTAAAAACTCAAAAAATTTCCAAATACTATAGTAAATTAATGTTAATTAATTAAAAGAAGCATGAAAATATTTTTTCACATTTAGAAGTTCATCCCTCAAGATATAATCTTTTTTGAAATCCAATTCAATAACCGAGAACAATATGCAGAATTAATAGTGAATATATTTTGATTCAAGTAAAAACATTCAATATTTAGCAATTGTGCAATAAAGATTTAATTTTTCACCTCTATAATGTTTCTATTAGATGTTCAACTGTATATTTTAGTTCATATGTCAAGGCTTATTTTCTGAACTGCTTCTTTGTACTTATACCTTTTATGACTCTCTTGTGACTGAGAATCCAAAGAAAGTTTTCTTATCCAATATATCATACATGCATCTATTATTTCTAATAGACATATGAATGCAATATTAGAACAACTCTTTTTTGCAGCCTTCATAAGTTTCAACTATTTGTAGATTCAAAGAAAATCTAAAATGCTGAAAATAATTTTATGTGTAAGAATATTTTCAAAAAATATTTATCTAATCATTTTTTCTTATATACATAAAAATTAAAAATATGAGGTCCATATAAATCAGGAATTACTAATAATTGATTACTTCAAAATATGAGTACAAATGAAGTATAGAGAAATTTAATATTTTATGAGATTTGATAATAATAGTTATTTTAGAAAAGACCCGTAGAATCTTTGAAATATTTCTGACAATCACATATCAATATATAATGAATGGAATCAAAACAGTTCTTCATGATTTTCTAAGGAAACCAAACATAGCTACAGTAAAATTACTGTAAGTCACTGAAAGTTAATATTTTTGACCCTATGATTAAAATAGCTTTGTAAAAGTAAATAGTTGCATTTTCTGAAAATATGTCTGAATTCTATTGTAGTCATTTGAAATTTACAGTGTGCTAGATTAAAAAAAAACAAAATTGCAATCTTTGCTCTTCAAGTTACCAATAATACATATAAAATGATAAATGAAGGCTGACATGAGAGTCTTCTTGTTTAGTGTTTGTGAAAAGCTAACCATTTCACAGCAAGTTGCACTGACCCAATTATCATGGGCAAAAAAATTGCTTATTTTGGCAAATACATATGGGAATAATAATTTTGTCAAGTAATTTTTAAAGGAAGCTAAATTCTTATATATATTTAAATGATTAGTAAATATGTCTATCTAAGACTTTTCATGGTAGTGTGAAAGGAAAATGTCTTATAAGTGACATTATTTTCTAATACTAGTCTAATAATTGAATTCTACTTTGCTCTTGCATTCTGTTTTTTTTAACATGTTGCTTATAGTAAGGTATAAGTTTTAGATATAACAAAATGATGACCCTTTACAGTTTAGCTAAAATAGCTAATCATTCTTAGTGAAAGGAAAAAACAAAATAGTATCAGGACCTTATTTTTAAAAATCAATAGAAGTAGTAACTGTTAAGTTTGAATTTGAAAATCAGAAATAAAAGATATTGGTGTACTTGATATTTTTAGCATTATTTTGTGCAACCCCCTGAGCATTACTAATACTGTTTTCATTCAATGTATATTTTCAATATTGTTGTGTAAGCAAATGTGCCCAAAGGACATACTGCATGTTCTTAGGCAGGTGTTGTGCACAAAATATCAAGTATTCTAAATCTGGTGAATGAAAATGTATCTTCCATTTTGTATAAATGAATTAATTTTAATAATGTCTTCAGAGCAGCCTAAAACTATGCACAATGGGAAACAGAAGGATGGCTTTGCTCTTTCCCGTGTGCAATGACTTTCAACAAAAGGAAAAATTGATGAAGCAATTTTCTCCTTGAAAATATAGGATATCATCAAGAATTTATATTCATTTAATGAATGTTGTCTATAGACCCCATTTAAAAAAAATTTTTATTGATTTCTCTTCCACATTACTGTGCATATTTCTTTCTCTCTCTCACACACACTTATATATTGCAAACTGGTCATTGTAGAATATGGGTATGGGAATTTCCAAATGCACTAAATCCTTTCTGGAAGAAATCAAAGTAGGAAAGTTAAAGCTGAAAAACTCTTGATTATTTGTATGTGGTCTTGCCCTGCAATTCATTGATTCAAGGTCAAAATGTGGTTTCCACCCCTCCACTTATTTAAAGCTTCATGCAGGCTTGAGGGATACAGTCAACTTCATCTGCTATCTTGAGGGGAATAAAGTGAACGTCCAGTCTCTCTACACCTGCTGTTTGCACTGTGTGGTCACTCAATTGCACGAGAAGCAGAAAAATCCAGAGCTGAGTAAAACCCATCCAGTAATAAAATTGTGTTTCGGTTTTGCGTTTGCTCCTTTCTTCTCCTGCTGCTATCAGCCTAGCATTTAACAATCACTAATTGGTTAATCTGTTATTTAGGTAAGTATTAATATTCTAATTTTGCAGACAAGGAATCAGCCTTCCTGCTGTGTATCCCCTGGCCCTGGGTAAGGAGCCTTCAAATGGGAGATTCAAAGTAGGTGAGCCTGGCCTCCTGAGACCCAGACATTTGCCTAGAGCACGCAGGAGGGCTTTGAGGAGCCTGTGTTAGATCGCTTAGTTCCTGACTCCCAGTTCTCCGCTCAGACCACCAGGCGACACTGCCTCTAATGACAAAAAATCGTTTTCCCATTCCGCCCCAACTAATGCTCCAAGGACTTTCTTAATTGCGACTGATACCCTGGGATTGGGAAGCTTATTTGTGACTTGATGAATCTGCACCATTCTTGCCTGGGTTTCTAGGTTTTGTAGCACTAAAACTTTAGAGTAACTTTGTTCTTACAAAATACCTCCAGATAACCCTATCTATGGAACAAAGAGACAAAGCATTGCTCTGTGGAGAGTAGATGGAATCCATGAAGCCCAGAGAGGCTGATAAAAATAGAATTAAGAAGAGGAGCTAATCACGTGGCCGACCAATGACCATCTCTGACAAGGGCAAGTGGTGGAGGTTTTTGTTTTTGTTTTTGTATTTTAAAAGCAAAATATGTAGAACACCATAAGAGTTGTGTCATCTCAGGTCACAAGCTTGAATGAAAAACATTATGAACACATATCCATAGGAAATATTGTTTGTAATACAACTTCTATTTCAGACTCATGAAATCTGACCTCTTTAGTGCAGAAATCATTTTTTTCCAAAAGCATAGCTTTCTACACAAATAAAAACTTGAAAATAATTTGCCTCAAACTCAAAGTGCTAGGGTTTTATTGAGGAAAAAAAGAGAAAAGGTTACTATATGACCTATATTTCATATCAGAATTAGGAAAGGCTTAAAAATTACTCTAGGTACAAGTTAGAGCTGTGTTAAATGTAGAAGGAACTTAGATAACTAGGCACCCTATTTACAAACCACCATAAAACACCAGAGAATAGAGTTTAGGTTATAAGGCTGAAGTAAAATTTTAATCACTTTTGTTTCATGTTTATTGCCATATCTAATTTATAAGTAAATTAGGTCCAGACACAGCTAGCTGTGTCTTCCCATATCAGAATATCTGACCTAAATGTGGCATAGATCCTACACGTATCTCTAAGTGGATCTAAGTCATTTCCTAAGTGCAGGTTCCCTTAATTCATTGTGGGCATTGATGGTTAGGATCTCATGGTGCCTATCATGTAGCATAATTTGGAATCCAGAAATTCAATGCAATTCAATAGATTTCCTTGAGCATCAACATGTACAGAGTACAGAGAAAAAGAATTCAAAGGTTGAAAGTAACTTTCAGGCAAGTAGGTGACTGCTTATAAACCATCATTTTAAAAGTTTTAGGACTGTTTCTTTCATCCAGAGAGTATACTCTACCTATGTGCTGATATTTGAAATTTCTTTACAATGCACATTTGGGAAAGATAATACATGGATTTTGTTTCTCCCTGAAGTTGCAGAAGACCATTCTCAAATCCCTTCCAATTTCAGGTTTTTGTAGTTTGAAAGATCAATAATAAACCTGCCATTACCTGTTAGGGGTCAAGAGAGATATAAAGGAAAGGAGGAAGATTGTTAAATAGCCAGACAGGTGCCTGGAAGAAAATTTGCCTAATCCTCAATTTGCCTTGGGACTGGTATTGTTTTTACGGTTCCTGTCCTCTAGGAGACACAATTTAATACTAAAAGCAAATTTAGAACGGCTAAAGAATAAAATCTAGTACTCGCACTGTTAGAGAAGGTGCAAAGGGGATAGATCAGTTCGAAGTGGATTTCTTAGGTGCTATAGAAGAGGATGCAGATAAAGTAAAGCGTGAAGGTATAAACGGGTAAGTATAGGCTGCACACCCTGTGCATTTGCTGGGACCTGATAAAGGGGGAAAGCCAATTTAGTATTTGCTGGAATTTTACTTGGGCACAGGCTCCTACCAATGCCCAGGTGCACTTCCACCATGACTGTTGTATAAGGCAATGGTGTGGAAAACACAGGCAATAAAAGAGTCAGATGGGTTAATAACGCCTATTGCCCTGTGGCCCAGTTCTTCCAGAAGTGAGTTTATTTTATTTTTAGTATAATGTTACTATTAGTACCTGAAAAAATGTTTACGAGTTGAGTGAATTTAATTGCGCATGATCCATAATACTTTGTAATCTTTATTGCACCTTTTTTTTTTTAAAGAGCTAAAAGTACTTTGCAGATGTTATCTCATTAATCTGCCCCAAATCCCTATGAGCCAGGTAGTATAAGTATTCATAACCCACTTTTGCAGATAAGGAAATAGGCAGAGTAGTGAAAAATGACTAAGCCAAGGTTACGGAGCGAATAAAGAAGTGAGCAAATCGAAGGGCCCTGGTGGTCGCTCAGCTCAGGAGACCATACCACTTTACCCCCGGGCTTTCTGCTCAGGCCCCAAGGCTGCAGGATGTTTAGTAGCCGAAGGGCACACAAACCTGGCATCTCTTCTCCGCTTTTTGTGTTATTTCAGTGCATGGTGTGCATACGTATTTAAGCACAAGCCTAGCAAATTTTTTAAAAATCTAAGTCCTGGCAGTTTGTTCTGCAAAGAAATTGTTAAAGCAAATGTTTCAGAAGTCTGAAAAGAATCATATGCAGAAGTGCTAATAGCAACCTGTGACCCAAACTCCCAAAGAATTACCTTGGATACAGTTATAATCTCCCTACATGCTGCTTTGCTACAAAATATGCAATTCCCTCTTATGTTACACCTTGGTAAGGGAGAGAGGAGGGCGAGCCAAAGGGAAATCTTTTCCTGCACATCTTTGCTTTTCTGAGTAGAGTGTCTATGTCACTCACTCAAGTACCCAAACAATGCTGTGGGCTGCTGAAGTAGAAAGAAGCAGCTCCGAATCTGCAAGATAGGCCTCCAAACAATACGAAATTTCTTCAAGGTTATATTGAAAGGGATGTTTATGAGGGCACATTTTCATCAACTTCTTAACAAAAATCACAACAGCTAAAGTTCATAAGGAAAGTGTGGTGGGAAAAGAAATGTTCTTCAAATTCTAACCAGCCAGTATTGTACCAACGTGAAGTGATTTTTGCGTGCCAACAGGACCAGGGAACCAATGCGATGTATATCTTAATTTTCCTTCTCTACCATCCTTCATTTCTTCCAAAAATGACACTCCTTCAAACTTCATGATTCTACAACACTGATTTTCATGGGACAGAGCCTCAGATTTCAACATGCCATGAATTTGGATTCAGAGAATATGACATAATATAAGGGATTTTTTAAAAGAAAAAAGAAAAAGAAAAACTCAAAATCAGTCCACCTAAAGACTCTGACTTTTTAGGGGAAAACATGACTTTAACATCTTTGCCAAATGCTACTTAAAAAATGTTTTTACAGATTTAGAAATGGGGCACTTTTTTATTTTTGAAGATTTTTCTCATGGAGGAAAAAAAATGAAATGGCAGGATCTCAGTCACTTAGTATGAAATCATTTAAACAAAAGACTATGTGCACTTCCTGAGACATGGAAGTGTCTATAGACTCACAGAACTCTTTTTCATGAACCTGCTAATGTTTACAAATGTTAACTGAGTAAGAGTTATTGTAGGCAGAATGCTGAATATTTCACTTGGTTGGTTCCTTGTCTCTGTCTGACATAGTTACACACAGAAACTTTTTTTTCCTATGTGGTACTTTTGTTTGTTTAGACAGAAACTAAAATACATCTTTAAGCTCACTATAGTATTAAATACATAAGTTATAATATGTTTGCGAAATAATAATGAAGCCTTTGAAATCAAGTATAAACACACACACATATACACATGTACGTATATGAGTATATATGTACATTCATTCGTACACTACAAAATACACAGCACTTGCATCAAAATATTTTCATATATACGTACCTCAAGAATGGCACCACCGGGGAGCCTGAGAAAATGGCGGTACAGCTCCTGGAACCCACTGGGATAGATGGTGTATACAGATACATGAGAAGTAATATCTCCTGGACCAAGTGCAGATACAGACATTTCATTTTGATGTTGGAGGTCACAGCTGGAGACACTGGACTTGATGGCATGGCTTTTCCAGATGTAATCATACACTGCCACCTAGTGAGACACAGGGTCCCCCCCATCCAGCCCCCCAGCCCCAGAAAAAAAACAGAAAAAAATTAATTAACTTCTGGCAACAGCATAACCGATTTTAAATGATTTTACAATAAATCTGAGAGTCTCTGCCATCTGCAGTGCTTGCACTTCCCCATGCATATTTTTATAGCATATATCTAAATAGTGAAGATAGACAAATCCCCGGTGTGTACTCCATAAAGTTAATTCTACACAGATGAAGCTGTAATTGGCTCCCATATTAACCCAAAGTAGGAAGATCAAGCAGCCTGTGACAATGACAGTGTTGATTAAAAAAAAAAAATGCTTACGAATGGTTTTATGAATGAGTGTTTGTACTTTCTCATCCAAAAGGAATCTTTGTTCTTTTCTACTTACTTGCACTGTGCTAAGCCTCTGGCATCAGTATAACAGTGGACAAGATACATTAAAGACACATTTTTACTGAGGTGCACCGGGCAAGATTTTTGCATACTTTATATATTTAACTATTATTTTTTCTTCTTGGCAATCCTGACTTTTGCACTTACTGGACTTTATTTTCTGGTAGGATTTCTCAGGTAATGATTTCATTGTCTAATACAATGCACCCTGTGGGGCTTTCATTAATGTTAATTGAATTATGAACGAGTTCAAAAGATACTGTTCTATTGCTTATTTAAAATTTTGGCAATGAAGATTAGACTATACCACTGTAAAATTTGTTTGAGGCTGATAAGCCTTCTGGTCTCTATATATCAGTGTTATCTTTTTCTACCACTGCCGAGCTATATATAGAAGCTTTCCAAAATTTCCAATTTCCATATTCACAGATGCCAGTAGTTTCAGAATTAGACAAAGGAATGTTTTCAATGGATTGCTTTCCTCACTGGCTCTTTCTAAGGCTGAAAAACATTCATCCGTTGCTGTGGAAAGCCCACATCAAACATGTGTTCCAAAGTTAACTCCCCCCAAGATGATTTACAAATAATTTAAATTCTCAGAAAATGTAAAGATTTAATAATATGAAAGAAAATTCTGGCCAATTACTATTTAGTTCAAGTCTATAATTGACAGTAAACTCCCAAAATTCTAGTGATTTTTTTTTTAATAAAAAGGTGTAATTAAAATCCAGATGGAAAGGAAAACAAGTTGTAAATGTCTTGACATGGCTTGAAGAAGAGAAAAGATCAAGTTCTAATATGAAAAACAGAGGTTTACTGAGGATTCATTGTATGATAGGTTTTTGAGACAATATAAACGTGCTTCAGGAACTAAAAGTTCAGCAAGAATTCACAGTTAGAGATTGGTGTATATTTAACTTAAAACAAGTTTGATTGTGACGATTGGGCCGAAGGAATCTTACCTTAACTTGGTGAGGTTAGAACTGGGTCTCAAAATTTTAGTGGGATTTCAATGGGTATGAAAAGTGCCACAGGTGCTTCGGGCAGAGGAGAAATTCTCACAAGGGCACTGAGATGCAGAAATGCATAGCAGATTCAAGGACCAGTGAATGGTCCCTTGGACTGGACTGTAGGAGGAGTTTGAGGACAAGGACATGCAGCTGGAAAGGTATCTGGCATTGTGAAGACTCTGCATGCGGTGCTAAGACATTCTGAATTTAGTTCATAAACAGGGGAAGTTGCTGGAAGTTGTGGAGCAGAAAAGAGGTTTGACCTGACTTGCGTTTTAGAGTCATAGGTGGAAGACAGCATAAAGGGCAGATCAGAAGGATGAGACTTTAGAAACCATCTCACCAAAAGTGAACGATGAGACCCTGTGTTTAGGCAGTGACAGCATAACTAGATTGGAGTTCAAATCGGTGGTTTCTTTTTCTGACGTAGAATCAGCAGAGTTGGGGATGCTAGCTAGATCTGAGGTGCTAGTGACGGAGACACCTCAAAGATGGCAACAAGCCTGAGCCACCAAGGACCAGTGATGCTTTGGAAATGGGGCTGTAGCAAGCAGGCAGGGCAGGTTTATTAAATCAGTACTGGATATGTCTAAAGAAGAAATTCACTGAACTATATCAAAACTGTGGTAACCACTATGGTAACATAAATCGAATTATATAATTAATTCTTACTCTGCATGATAGCCTGGTGAGGACATTAAGCAGCACCCCGCTCCCCAGGTGCAGATGACAATGACCTGCTCCTCAGGCCTCTGAGGAGTCTGTGCATGGAGGCACTATCCGAACTGGGGGCTCCCAGCTGCCCACTCTGCGCACGCAGCTCTGGCCAGGTATTACATAGGTCTCTCCTTCTCTCCTTTGGGGTCAGCCCATTCCCTGATGTTCCCCAGCCTCTGGATGTAAAAGGTTTACCTTCAGGCCAAGCAGAATAAAAGAAATGAGCTGGGAACAAGCGTGCCACATTCTGGAGGACCATAGGGTCTCCGCTCATTCCACAATAGACTAGTGAGACAGGAGTTAGGTAGATGGGAGCCTCTCCATCTGGGAAATGCAACGTAGGACAAACCCATATTGCCACTCCCTTGGATGGTATGCGTGTGTTTAGAGAAATACGAAGATGGATACATTTGTCTGTAAAACGGTAACTCCTGCTTTGGAAGCTGATTCCTTTCAAAGGGTCAGTGCCCTTGAAAATTTGGGCAGTAAACTGTGCAGAGTAGCTTTTTAACAACAATCCTATTCACTTTGATATGCAGTTCCTTCTCCCTCTCCTTTTTAACCATCCCTAATCCTAGGAAAGACAGGGGGACAGGGGTGAATTGCCTTCTGTCCAGAGACACCTTTGACTGACCTGGCATCTAGGAGGAAAAGGAGGCAGTAGAGGGTAGATTGGAAAGTGAGTCATTATTATTTATTGTTTACTGGCAGAACTTAAGGTGGCAGTTAACATCCTACATACACACACACACACTTTTTAATGTGTATATATATATTTTTGTTTGTTTTACATTTAATATGTGCAACTCTGTCGGGTTAGTATTATTATTCCCATTTTATAGACAAAGAAACTGAGGCTCAGAAATGCTAAGTAACTTGCTCAAAGACACAGTTACGCGATGATATTTACTAAGGATAATCTGTATCCCTCACTCTCAGATTTCCCTATATTCCTGGCCTCTCTTCTCAAGCTTAAAGTATTCTCCTCCCTGGTGAATTTGAAACAGGAAAGTATAAAAGCTTATCTGGTCCCTTCTCTCTCATTTTTGGGATCCAGGCTGCCCCTGGAAGTACCTATATTCTCTGCCTACCCATAATATCGTCTTGACAAGAGCAGGCCTCTTCCATAAGGAGACCCTTCCTTACAGGGTAATGAACTTGCCAGCTCATTTGGCTGCCGACCTGGAGCCACATCTTCCAAACAGCTTTATCAGTAGTGAGGCTGACATTTTTATTTCCTTTGTTCTGGTTCCTGAGTCTCCTTCTTAATTTTCTCAAAAAGTTAATGGGGAAAAGAGGAGTATAACATAGTAGCCACCTGAGAAGCCAGCACTAATCATTTGAACCCAGGTTAGTCTGACTCTATAGCCCGTGCACTTCTTATTACACCGTGTGGTAAAATGTTTGGCCATATAGTGCGCTCTTGTTTTTGTGTATGAGTGAGCTGCTGCAGAATGGGGATGTGTCTGAACATGATTCTGGGTGCTGAATTTTCCCTTCAGTTAAGTGCTTATATGGAAGACTCTGGGGGAAGATTTTTCTATCCTTGGTCTGGGTGAAAACTTTGCAGAAATAGAGGCAGCATCCAAATTACCTCAGGCTTTCAGTTCTGCTAAAGTCTCACGGAAGGTTTTCAAGGTTCTTGAAATGTATACTGGAATACATTTTTTTCTCCTTTCTTTGGGCCATAGAGGTCTAGTACTAAAGCAATTGTGGTCATTTCCAAAATTTCTAGTTAGCAGTTCTTAAGACAGGATACTCAAAACACCTATGAACAGCAAGGCATGAGGACCAAGTTAGACCCTGCTACACTGCTGTGTGAGTACACATTGCTTTTCAGAAAGGAAGAAGGGAGAGAGTGACCGAAGTCAGGGTGTGTGACCCATAAAACCTCACTGGAAATGGTTTAAAGATCTGAACCAGATGTTGACACAGAACAGGATATTTTCAGTAACCTGCTGACGTTCTGAACATTCTCACATTGGCCATGAAAACACCCTACCCTACGGGGTAATTGCTTTATACTCTGACTTACAGCCAAAGACAGCCTCAAGCAATTGGGGATGCTTAGCTTTGAAAACTTCTTAAAATTCTCCCTAGGGTTAAGAAAGTAGGGCAAGGTAAAAAAAAGAAGAACATGGATGTTTTATAACAGGGACGAAACCTGAAGAGAGGCTGATCAGAGGACAGATACAGAAGTGGGGAGTGATGAAGAAATCACCATTTGTTTTTTCTTAGGTCATGTAGCTCATTTCTGAACAATCCATGTGGGTGAACGTGAGCCTCTGCAACTTTGTTTGCTTGACTTTGAAATCTATGCCCTTAAAACTAGCTGTTGAGAAGCAGCTGCTCGGCAAACTGACCTGTGATATTTGATCACCAAGTTAAATGTTCACATGTAATATTTCTCATTTAATTTTGTTTCAGGCCATGAAGACAATCCAAACAGAGGAAGGGAAAGATCTGTTAAGGCAAATAACAGACAACCTACAAATTCTTTCCTAGAGTAGGTGAGGGCTACAAAGAAGGAAGCAGAATATGATTTTTCTATAAACCGCATTTTCTATATGTGTCTTTGTTTTTCATTTTCTAGTGAGTAATGGTTAAACTATTTGGCAGACTAAGTAACATCCATGGAAAATTAGAGTTCACTTAGGATTTCTGCAAAATGATAGATCAGAAGATAGCTACTGTGCCCTACATAATCTGAAGTTAGCTCCACAAGTCTCTCTCCTGTCATCTAAAATCTCTTTCATTAAACCAATCAAATATGTCCCTTCATTTCTAGGAGAGCCCAGCGTGAGTTAATAAATCTATTGAGACAAGTGAGTCGAGAGATTACACATATAGGACACATCTGAGGGGCTAAAGTTGGCCTCGATCTGGAGGCACAAAAACCTAGAAGAACCCACAAAATGCCAGACCCGTGAACAGTAATCCTTAATTGAAATTCATCATTTAGCAGAAAAACAAGTTAAGGACGGTAATTCAATGGTAGACGAAACAGGCCGGAACAGGTTCAAATGCTGCATATTTCACAACAGAGCTTAATTAAAACAGGACTATGAGGCTGTTAATTGCATTATAATAGTTCAGCATGAAATTAGGTCTGATGTGAATGTCCTTATAGTGGAGTTGTTTATGTTATTGTAATTGCACAGTGGTGTATAGATTTACTGCATAGATACATTTTTAACCAACCACGCTTGGGTGGATTTCTTTTCTATTCTCATTCAAATTTGCACTCAGTTTCCAAGTATGGAAAGTCAGCAAGAGGGAACCAGGGTCAGGAAATTAGGTCATACTGGATGATCCAGTTGGTCTCCTGTGTATTTAAAGCTTAGAACTCCAAATAAGTTATGCCTTGATGATTGTGATTTTAGTCACCATTTCTTTAGGAGCGAACAATTCATTAAAAAACTGGGTCTCAGTAAAATGGGCATCTTACCCACAAATGCTTCATTTTGTCTTAGAAAATGATGCCTTCCTTTAAACTTAATGAATGCAAATACATGATTAAGACTGTGTCTATAGTTCCACAATATCATTTATTCCAGTATAAACAAAAAATGTCAAAAATTCAAAGATTGGTGTCTAGTAAAAAATGCTAACTCCTATTCACAGAATGCTACAGGCACAACAGGAGATGGTTTTCTAAATGGTAAAAATGAATACTCTTCCTTGATCCATCTCTAGTTTCTACTTTTTGGTCAAAGACATAGCTGGTTCATATTAGAATCTAGCCTATGACCTAGACTTAAACACTAGAGCCTTGAATAATGTCAGACATTTGGGAAGCATAAACATATTTGATGTTTTCAATTTTTATCTTGATATTTTGATTTCCATGTGGTCCGTGTATATCATCAATTTTGTACATTTCTTCATTTTGTGTGTTGCTTTGGAATAAAAGAGCAAAAAATTAATAGAAGATTATCAACAAATAAATTAGGTAAGTAAAATGATTATGCCTTGATGTTTCTTTCTTTAACATAACCATTAGGAGTATAGAACAAGCACTAAGGTAAATTTGAACCAATTTGGAGAAAGGCAATAAACTATGTTGCATTGCCAGAATGCCATACTTCTAAACAAAATTACCTGTGCTTAATTTAGATAGAAATTATGCAATTTAGGGAAGTTAATATATGTCCATGTGTGTTTGTACACATATTATATAGTAAGTTTTGTTATCATGAACATGTCTAATTTTGGTAACCAACAATTTTACATCTTGCATCTGTTAGTGGAAAGATGTGCTTTTCACACCACTACTGCAAAATGCATAAGAAACACACTAGGAAACCATAAAGAACTTGACTTCTAGTTATGATGTTTTCAAAACTTTTGGAAAGAAATAAATGCAAGAAAAAGATGCAGGGCATTTCATAAAGCAGAAAGTCACAGTTCTTGGGAGTATTTGCAAGGTTTTTGCTTGAAGATACGCATCAAATGTTAATAATGGTAGTAATGCAACTATGTACGAACATGCTATAGATTCGTTTCAGAACAAGTAGAAACATAGAGTGACTTCCCTCTGCAGCTTTTCACTGTGCATGTGAAACACTGGCTGTCCACGGGAAGGATGGATCACAAGGGTGAAAACACTCCTCCACAAATCTGAGATTAGGAGTGGAGTGAGAAATCAGGGATGTGGGAGTGAGAACAGAAAGATGAAAAGTAAAGGGGAAAAACCCTCTAGTCACCCTCTGCTCTGATAAATCCGACAGGTGGTGACTGCGTTGCTGAAATACAAAGTAGGCACTATGACGGGGCTGGCAATGCTTTTCATTCATATACTCCATCCTCTACAGATACAGGAAGGAACATTTAAACATTTTAAGTCAGATTATGTAAAACATAAATTATGACCAGAGAATTGTATAATGCACTCAGATCTTCAAATCTAAAAAATGTCTTTTTGTCTTCCCTTGAATTCCAGAAAGAAACAAAAAAAAACCCATGAAATTTGAAGGTTATCTATTTGCTCTAATATCTTAGTTTCTGATCTGGCAGAACTGAAGAAAAACAACTGGTTTGACTTAGTCCGATTGTGTTAGTATGGTTATCAAAAGAAAACATATCTGACTATGATTTTTTTCCTTTCCAGATAGAAGACTTGCAATGTGGTGCCTAGACCTGGCCAAAGTTTACTCAAGTCTGCTAAAGCCACTAAGCTACTAAATTATTGGTAGAATAAGCTTCAGCTGTCTACTCATATGAAAATTACTTGCCTTTTTCTTAAAATATTATTTAGCCTGCACCATTACCTCTGCTTTGAAGTACAACACATTGAAACAAGCAGTGTTTCCTCTCTGTTGGGAATTATTTATCCAAAAGGGTGGGCTGCTGTCCATGCTGGTGACTAATACTTGGTTCCTAGCACATCCTTTTGTTTAATTTTCTCCAATGGCAGAAAAATATCAAAGTGTAAGACAAACAAAAGATGGGGGGGGGATTGTCTGTGTGTCTGTGTGTGTGTGTGTACTTTATTTTCAGAATAAATTACCCCCAAATTTAGTTGTCTGAATACTTTTTGTGTCAACTGAAATGAACAAAACTAGATGACTTATGAATACATATTTTTTTACACTGTAACCAAACTTATTCCAAAAACCAAGTTAAGTAGTATAAATCAGCTGCAAACCTAGGAGGCAGGACAGGATTAGTAGCAGCAAGCATAAACTTACATCAGACACTGAGCATGCTCCTCCATGAGTTTTGCAATGGCTATTGCATGTGTCTTCCCTATATACCTGCTTGGCTCTCTCCTTTCCTTCAAGATGCTACTCAAATGTCACCTTATCAGTGGGGTCTTTCCTGACCACCCTAAAGGAACTAGCACCCCTACCCTCAGCTATATCCCATGCCTTACTTTCACAACAACCCTTATTATAAGTGTTACAGTTAACCATATTCTGTATTTACTTGTTTACATATTTGTTGTCTGTCCTGCACACAAAGGTTGGCTTCACGAGGAAAGGAAATAGGGCGTGATTCACAAGAGGCACTAATTTATGTATTTGTTGAAGGAATAAATAAATGAACTAAGTGATCTAAATGGATTCAATATTTAAGGCAATCTGGTTTTTTGTTTGTTTGTTTGTTTCGCTTGGTTTTTATCATGCCTACCTTTGGAGCTACTGGAATCAATTCAGTTTTGCTAAATGAAAAGTTGATATGTAAGACCCAACTGTTCTTTTACGGCAGGGTTTCTAATAATGCTAAGGCCCTTCCTTCAGAAGTTTCAGGGGGGTGGACTCTCCTCCGATATTCCACAAGGCAGGTTTTCACTCCCTATTTCTCCATTCAGTGACGTTTGTTGCTGTCTCATCACCTCACTCTGCCTACACCACCCACAAGCCAAAGATTGCCCATGTCATAACCCTTCTAGAACAATACCCCTTTGCACGCATAGAATACCTTTACTCCAGGAACTACAATGCATTACATGATCATTAATTGCCTCATTAAACAGCCCTACAAGTAAGAAAGGATTACAGTATTTTGATTTTATAGATGGTAAGTCTCAAATAAAGGAAGTAAAACCACATCTCTACCTTCAATAAGAACACCAAAGGCACAAGAAAAGACGAACTGAGTCCATCATCATACAACAAGTTGATAGGGATATTAATGGTTTAATGGAAAAAATGAATATATTTAATTTATTACCTTCCTCTTAGAGGAGCAAGGACTATTTCACAGTTGTTTTTCACAACTATAAAAAGAAATCAGTATGTGTCCTGTGTGCTTACTTTTAACTAAGTCCTTTTTCATTAATCAAAAATGGTTTTGAGTCACTCATTCAAGTACAGGATGAAATATACTTTCCTGGCCTCCATGAAACTTGCAATTTAGTAAGGGAAGTGAAATACAAATGCAAGTAAGTACAATTTAAAACCAGTAAGTTACAATTGCTCTATGACAGATTTAAAATTCTAGGCATTTGAGGAGGGATAAATCTTGTCTGGAAGTGATGAAAATAGATGGCCGTGTTGGATATCTTCCCTGGGCTGGAACTTAGAAAGGAGGAAAAAAAAAAAAAAGCCACACACGTGAAGATGGATATTATTGATTTATAAAATAAAAGAATAAGAGAATATACTGTTCATCTTTTAACCAAACTTCGAGTTTAGTGACTTTCAGTGAGTCTAGGTTTCCAGAACGCTTACACTTTTTGAGATTTCGAGGGATATCTGTCTGGCTTCTCATTTTATCATCACACTTGAGCATTGGATCTTGCCCTTTGTTTGACTGCAGTTCTCTCTTTGAGCATGACATTTCCAGAGCAGAATAAAAGAGAAGAAAAAAAGCATACAGAAAATTGATCACAGCAGTGACTATTTTGGGAAAGATTAATTAGGAATAAGAATTATAAATAATACTTATTTAGGACTCGTTATGTAAAAGGCTCTGTTCAAGCATAGTCTTTCATTTATTCAACCGTCCACTCAAAATGCATTTATTGAAATCCTATTTTGTACCAGAGGAGTATTGGAGACAAAGAATTAAACTAAAGAGACAAAGTCCTTGATCTACAACTTGCATTCTAGGGGAGGAAGACAGGTAATAATAAATAACTAAGTATGTCATAAGTGCTATGGAGGAAAAGGAAACAGGGTAGGGGAACTAGGTAGTGGGGGGGGTGGCTATTTTATTGCTATTTTATTCAGAATACTATCTCATTCAAGGAAAGCCTCTTTGAGAAGGAGACTTGAATAAAGTGAGGGTGTGAGTCATGTATATAACAGAGGGAACAGCATAGTAAGAAGGGGGAACAGCAGGCACATGGCTGTGAGGGAAGTATATTGTAGTTTTGTTTTCTGCAGTTTCACTTGCCCACAGTTAACCATGGTCCAAAAATACTAAGCAAAAATTTCCAGAAATGAATAATTCATAGGTTTTAAATTACATGCAGTTCTGAATAACATGATGAAATCTTGTGCTATGCAGCCCTCTCTAGCCCAGGATGCAAATTGTCTCTTTGTTCAGCACATCCATGCTGTACACAACACCCACCCGTTAGTCACTTAGTAGCCATTTCTGTTATCAGATCCACTGGGTAGTAGCACTTGTGTTCAAGTCACCCTTATTTTACTTAATCATGGCCCCAAAGCACAAGAAAGTGATGCCGGCATATTGTTATAATTGTTCTATTTTATTATCAGTTACTGCCAATTAATCTCTTACTGTGCCTAATTTATAAATTAGGAATATGTATGTATAGGAAAAGACACAGTGCATATAGGGTTTCAGGTATCCACGGGGGTCTTGGAACATATTCCCCCCTGCCCCGCCCCCAGGGATAAGGGGACACTACTGTACTCGCCTTGTGTTCAAAGAAAAGCTAAGAGGTCAAAAGAAGAGAAATTGAGATCAGAGTAGTGGGAACTGCAGAAGAGGGGCTGAGCATTTAGGGGTGTGTGGTCGGCTGAAGGACTATGGATTTTACTCTGAATGAACATGAAGGCAGAGATCCAGGTGACACATTTACAAGCCAAGGAATGCCAAAGATTGCCAGGAAACCACCAGAAGCTAGGAGAGAGGCCTGGAACATATTTTCCCTTGTTGACATGAAAAGAACGCAACCCAGCTGACACTATGATCTTGGGCTTCTGGTCTCCAGAACTGTGAGATAGTAAGTTGATGTTGTTTAAGCCACCTAAGTTATGACACTTTAATTTGACAGTACCAGGAAACTAACACAAGCAATGACCCTTACATCCATCATAGGTGAGAGTTAGTAAATAGTAGAGTCAAAATACAACCGCAAGGCCATCTGACCCCAGGACGTAGGCTTTTAAACTGTCTCTACCACCTCTCTAAAAGACACGTTTTAAAATTGTTCATTGAGAGGAAAATATTCCCAAAGTACCCATTTCAGTGAAACTAAGGAATTATATTCAAGTCATAAATATATATTCAACAGCTTTATCTGTGTTTTTTATTGTCGAGGTTGTGCTACAGAAAGCAAGATTTTGGAGAGGACTTGGCTATAAAGAATTATCTCCTGACTTTGTTTTCTATGTAATACTCTGGGACACAGAACATCTGTATTATATTCTGCCTCAGTAGTGACTAATTAACTCTGGGTCTTAGTTTCTTTGTCAGTACTGAGGAAATGGGACTGAATAACTTTAAAAGTATTTTCCAGGTCTAATAGTCATGTATTTTGTGTTTTTTTACTTTTTAAACCTGTCTTTGAAGGTATAAGTTATATATACCAATAATATCACTCAGATTAAGATATAGAGAATTCCCAGCTCCCCCGTATTTTTCTTGGGCCTCATCTCGGTCAATACCTACCACCAATCCCTGTCATTTCTGCAGACCCCTGCCTGAACCAACAATGATTCAGAATTTCTATCAACAGCAACATTTTCCCTACCATTAAGCTTCAGGCGAATGAGACTATATAGAACATACTCTTTTGTGTCTGCTTTTTTGTTTTGTTTTGTTTTTCTTTTTATTTAATTTATCAACGTGTTATTTTTTATTTATTCCAGCTTTATTGAGGTACAATTGATGAATAAAAATTGTGCATATTTAAGGTATACAACATGTTTTGAGAGAGAGATATATTATATATAGTGAAATGATTCTCACAATCAAGCTAATTAACATATATATCACCTCGCAGAATTCTTTTTGTGTTTGTGTGTGGTAAGAAAATTTACATCTACTCTTAGCAATTTTCAAATATCCAGTATATTATTATTAATATACAGTTGACCCTTGAACAACGTGGGTTTAAACTGTCTGGGTCCACTTATACCAGAATTTTTTTCAACCAAACACAGATGGAAAATACAGTACTCATGGATGTGAAACCCTCGTATATGGAGGACTGACTTTTTGTATACAGGAGTTCTGCAGGGCTGACTGTGGGTGTTGAGTATGGGCGGATTTTGATATATGAGGGATTCCTGGAACCAATCCTTTGAGCGCACTGAAGGACGACTATAGTCACCAAGCTGTACAATAGATCTCCAGTACTTATTTATCTTGTCTAACTGAAATCTTTGACCAACATCTCTCCATTTCCCACCCCATCTTCCACCCCCAGCTCCTGGAAACCACTATTCTACTCTCTGCTTCTATGAGTTTGACTATTTTAGATTCCACATATAGGTGAGATCATGCAGTATTTATCTTTCTGTGCCTGGCTTATTTCATTTAGCATAATGTCCCCCAAGTTCATCCATCTTGTTGCAAATGACAGGATTTCCTTCTTTTCTAAGGCTAAAGAATATTCTATCTTGTGTATGTACCACATTTTCTGTATCCATTCATCCACTGATGAACACTTGGGTTGGTTTCATATCTTGGCTATTGTGAATAGTGTTGCAATGAATATGATATCTCTTCAACATACTGATTTCATTTCCTATGGACATATACTTAGAAGTGGGATTGCTCAGTCACATGGTAGTCCTATTTTTGTTTTTGGGGAACCTATGTATTATTATTCATAGTAGCTGTATGAATTCACATTTCTACCAACAGTGTGCCAGGGTTCCCTGTTCTTCACACTCTCAGCAACACTTAGTATATTTTGTCTTTTAGATCATAACCATTCTAAAAAGTGTTAAGTGATATCTCATTGCATAATAGTTTTGATTTGCATTTTCCTGATGATTAGAAATGTTGAGTATTTTTGCATAACTTTTGGCCATTTGTATGCCTTCTTTTGAAATATGTCTACTCAGGTCTGTTGCTCATTTTTTATTTTATTGTTTGTTTTATTGCTACTGAGTCATTTGAGTTTCTTATATATTTTGGGTATTAACCCGTTATCAGATGTATGGTTTGCAAATATGTTCTCCCATTTGTGGGAAAGATCAACACTTTGTTGATTGTTCCCTTTGCTGTGCAGAAGCTTTGTAATTTGATGCCATCCCATTTGTCTATTTTTGCTTTTGTTGCTCATGCTTTCTGGGTCATGTCCAGAAAATTATTGCCCAGACCAATATCAAGAAGTGGTTTTTTTTGCATTTTCTTGTAGTAGTTTTACAGTTTCATGTCTTATGTTTAAGTCTTTAACCCATTTTGGATTGATTTTTGGATATAGTGCCAGATAAATGTCCAATTTCATTCTTCTGCTTGTGGATACCCAGTTTTCCTAACATCATTTAGTGAAGAGGCTGGTCTTCCACCATTATATGTTCTTGTGACCTTTGTTGAATATCAATTGACCATAAATGTATGGATTTATTTCTGGGCTCTCTATTCTGTTCCATTGGTCTATGTGTCTGTTTTTATGCCAGTACCATGCTGTTTTGATTACTACAGCTTTATACTATATTTTGAAATTAGGTAGTGTGATGCCTCCAACTTTGTTCTTTGTGCTCAAGAATGCTTTGGCTCTCTGGAGTCTTTTGTAGTTCCACAGAATTGGTTTTTTTTCCTTCCTGTATAAAAAAATGCTATTAAAATTTTGATAGGGATTGCCTTGAATCTGCAGATTGGTTTGGGTATTATGGACATTTTAAAAATATTAATTCTTTTGATCTGTGAACATAGGCTATCTTTGCATTTATTTGTCTCTTCAATTTCTTTCATCAATATTTTGTAGTTTTCAGTGTACAGATCTATCATCTCCTTCGTTAAATTTATTTCTAAGTATTTTATCTTTTTATGCCACTGTAAATGGTATGGCTTTCTTGATTTCTTTTTTGGATAGCTCATTGTTAGTGTATAGATATGCTACTGATTTTTGTATTTTGATTTTGTATCCAGAAACTTTACTAAATTTGTTTATTAGTTCTAACAGTATTTTGGTGGAGTCTTTAGAGTTTTCTATGTATTAGATTATACAGTCTGCACGCAGAAATCATTTTACTTTTTCTTTTCTGTTTTGGATGTCTCATTTCTATTCTTGCCTAATTGCTCTGGCCAGGACTTCCAGTATTCTAATGAATACAAATGGTGAGAGTGGGCACCCTTGTCATATTCCTAATGTTAGAGAAAAAACTCTTAGCTTTTCACCATTGAGTATGACGTTAGCTGTGAGCTTTTATTACCTTGAGGTAGATTCTTTCTATACTTATATTGTTGAGAGTTTTTATCATGAAATGATATTGAATTTTGTCAAATATTTTTTCTGCATCTATTAAGATGATCATATAATTTTTATCCTTCATTCTGTTTAATGTGGCATAACACATTTATTGATTTGTATATATTGATTTGCATCCCAAGGATAAATCTACTTTGTCATAGTGTATGATCTTTTTAATGTTCTGTTGAATTTGGTTTGCTAGTATTTTGTTGAGCATTGTTCCATCTACATTCATCAGGATTATTGACTTGTAATTTTTATTTCTGGTAGTGTCCTTTTCTGGCTTTCATATCAGGGTAATGTTGGCCTTTTAAAATGAATTTGGAAGTGTTCCTTCTTCTTCATTTTTTTGGAAGAGTTTGACAAGGATTTGTTTTAAATATTTTTAAAATGTTTGATAGAATTTACCAGTGAAGCCATCATGTCCTGGACTTTTATTTGTTGGGAAGTTTTTGATTGCTAATTCTATCTCCTTACCCATTATTGGTCTATTTAGATTTTCTGTTTCTTATGATTTAGTCTTGATAAGCTGTGTGCTTCCAGGAATTTATTCATTTCCTCTGGATTATTTCATTTGTTGGCATATAGTTGTTCACAATAATCTCATGATCGTTTATATTTCTGTGGTATGTTGTAATGTCTCTTTCATTTATAATTTTATTTAAATTATTTATTATAATATTTATTTATTTATTTTTAATTTTATTCTTTTTTTCTTAGTCTGAGCAAAGGTTTATAAATTTTGTTCATCTTTCAAAAAACAAACTCCTAGTTCTATTGATCTTTTTTACTGTTTTCCTAGTTTCTATTTCATTTTTCCCCTCTGATCTTTATTATTTCCTTCCTTCTGCTCACTTTGGGCTTAGTTTGCTCTTTTTCTAGTTCCTTCAGGTGTTAAGCTAGGTTGTTTATTTGACACCTTGTTTTTTCTTAAAGTAGGTGTTTATTGCTGTAAACTTCCTTTTTAAAACTACTTTTGCTACCTCCCTTAGATTTTAGCATGTTGTGTTTCTATATTCATTTGTCTCAAGATATTTTTTATTTCCTTCTTTATTTTGTCTTTGAATCATTGGTTGTTCAGAAGTGTGTTAATTTCCCCATATTTGTAAATTTTCCAGTTTTCCTCCTGTTATTGATTTCTAGTTTCATACCACTGTGGGAAGAAAAGATACTTAATATGATTTCAGTCTTCTTAAACTTGTTAAGACTTGCTTTGTGACTTGTCAACTGAAGAATCACAAGGTTCACAAATCTGGAGTGCAGAGCTTTATTTCTTATAAAGGGTTGCAGCCTGCAGGCTGACCATCCTGCAGGCTGGGAATAGTAGCCTCTGGCAGAAACCAGAAGCAGGCACTTCCAAGGAGAGAAAGGCAGAACAGAAATTTATGCCCAGCAGGTTGTCTAAGCATACATATTAAACAGATAAAGGGAGAAGCTATGAATATTTACGAAGGGGATGGTGTACACAGGCATAGTAGGCAAACGTGCATGTTACATATGTCTCATGTTCACTTTGGGGTGGAGACTTAACATTTCAATACATTAAAGTTAAGCTCTATACATCAAAAGGTGAAACAGAGGACACAAAGGCATCCTGTGTGCAGCCTCTGCAAACTGGCCACAACCAGTCTATGGTCATAGTCATAGTTGGTGGTCTCTTATCAGAAAGGAATGCTGGCTGGTTGTTGTGTTGAAACTACAAAAAGAGAGGGGAGTTTGGCAAGTCTTTTGAAAGAGCTGGTTTCTGTATAACTCTTAGGAACTGTTTTTAACGTTTCTCCGCTTGGCCAAGTAGGGGGTCCATTCACTTGGTTGGGGGACTTAGGATTTTATTTTTATTTCTCATGCCTAACATATGATCTATCCTGGAGAATGTTTTTTGTACTCTTGAAAAGAATTTGTATTCTGGTACTATTGGATGCAATATTTTGTTTATGTCTATTAAGTCCATTTGGTGTACAGTGTTGTTTAAGTCTACTGTTTCCTTATTGATATTGTGTCTAGATGAGCAATCCATTGTTGAAAGGATGGTAGTGAAGTCCCCCACCATTATTATATTGCTGTCTATTTCTCCTTTCAGTTCTGTTAATATTTGCTTTATACATTACGTGCCCCAATGTTGGATGCGTATATATTTACAACTGTATTTCAGGATTTCAGGCATTTTACAAAAAGTACTTCAAGACTCTCAGGAAGAAGTGAAACCCCAAAGATGAGATTTGTGGTGACCCAACTCTCTTCCTGGGGATAATTTCCCAACCACAGTGCTGAAAGCCAGGATTCAGAAAGAACATTGAGGTCCTGATGAGTTGAGGCAGAGTTTGAGGTAGTTTATGTGGCTGGAATTTATAGGGTGAGGAATTGGCAATCTCAGAAGTACATGTAGGGGAGCTCTGTAAGTCTGCATCTGAGAGCTGGGCTGTCCACATGCAATGTGAGACCACCCAAGGCTTATCAAATAGCAGCTGCTATGAGATCAAGAGCAGAAGAAAGATGCTGTAAGTTAAGGAGTACTGTGACAAGAGCAGTGTCTTGAGAGGTTGAAAGGTTGGGGTTCTGACCCCACCAGAGTAAAGATATACCATTAACCCCTGATGACATTCCCAGTATTCAACTGAGGCAGAAGGAAGGCCACAATTTAGGAGTAAGAGCCACACATAGCAAAGTAAGACCCATTCTAGACCCAATGCTAACAAAGGTTAAACCAAGCCTGAACAAGATTTACAGTGGACACTGAATTTGGAGTTTGAGATCCCTCAAGTTAGAGGGGCTTAGGACATACCTTGAGCTTTCCTCAGATTTCTATTAGCAAAATTTAAAACCAAGATAACCAAGTTAAAGATGATCATCCAGTAATTTAACTGTCTGCTGAAACACGAAGAAACACTCTTCATGGAAGTATAATGGACTCCAGAGTCTCTACATGTTAAAATACATAATATCTGAAATATAATACATGTAAAGTAAGACCTTTGACTTCTCATCAAAAACAAAAACAAAAACAAAAAACAGAGGCTTGGTGATAATGGAACAACATCTATCAACCCAGAATGTTAAGTTGGCTGTTTGATTAGTCACAGTGTGACCATTAACTCTGCAAATATAGTTAATAACATTCATTTTGATATTAATATTCATAAACCATTGATTACACATTTGCTTATGTTTCCAACTTATCATCCTTCCTTATCTCGGGAACACAGTCTTCTGCAGTAGTTACGAAAACAAAATTCTAGATCTAGATTTTTATCATTTGGACAAGATTCTTGAATTTTCACTTTCTCCAGCAATAAAATGAAGTACAGTCTCTCTCCAGCTTAGCAGTGATGTAATGATTTTTCAACTACAATGATGCGAAAGCAATATGACTGAAACTGTTACTTCAAGTATTCATACAACCATTTTGTTTTTCACTTCATTACAGTATTCAATAAGTTACATGAAATTTTCAACACTTTATTATAAAAGAGGCCTGTGTTAGATGATTTGGTTCAAACATAGGCTAATATAAGTGTCCTGAGCACGGTTAAAGTAGGCTAGGCTAAGCTATGATGTTCAGCAGGTTAGGTGTTTTAAGTGCATATTCAACTTACGGTATTTCAACTTCTAATAGGTTTATTGGGACATAGCCTCCTTGTAAGTCAAGGAGCATCTGTATTGGACTCAGTGATTTCTAAGCTGATTTCAATCTGAAATACAGTACAGTGTATAAGAGTAATGAAGATACACTAGAATGGGGATGAATAAGAAATCCAAGACAGAGGTGTATAATATTATATAAGTCAATATTTTCACTCTTAAGCGCCTGTAGATCAGAAAACCATGATAAACCTATTTTAACAGACCTTTTTTCCTTCAATTTTGATTTATTTTGAAAGAGTGCAAGGCCAAAATAAATAAACACGACCCATCAATGTGTCCATCTTAAGAGCCAGAAAGTCAAGTCTCAAGTGACAGAACTATAATTACCAAGCATTTCTTTCTTAGTGTCTAGAAGAAATAAAAATATTTCCAAAACTTTTGTTAAAAAATTATTTTTTAGCATGTAACTCATCTTCCATTTGGTTCTATGACACTTCTAGAGGTACACTTACTAGAGAGAATAAGCATCTCTCTTTATATGAAAAGAATGGACCAGTTGTATTTGTCCATTGTTTATTTCAGATGACTTATGATGGTATGCAGCACTGTCTCGTTTCTGTCATTTATTTGGTTACTTGACATGAGACTGAGTGACAAATGGAGTGATTAAATAAGGATGGAACATCAGTGTGCCCTCTGTCCCTTTTTCTCTCTCTCTCTCCTTCTCTCTCTGTCTCTCTGTCTCTCTCTCTCTCTCTCTCTCTCTCTCACACACACACACACACACCCCAGAGCACTTCTATTTTCTGGGTAATTAAAGAATGCTCTAATCTATATTCCAGGAAATGTCAGATTGAAAGAATCTGGAAAGAGCTAAAAGCTCTTAGCAACACTCTGTTACTATCTTTGTCAAAACTACAGTTTCATTTTTTATTGACAGCCTGATCAGCAGCAAGGCACTAGTTTACAGTTTGCAGTATGTTGTTTGTTTTCAGATTATCTGTTCATTTTTTCAGACCTATTAATTTGCTCGTAAGTGTACTAAGAGAACCAAAAATTTTAACTAGGACATTCAATTTCCCCCTTCAACGTACCCATTTCCTTTGCAAGAATGGAGGCAGAGAGGAGGTAAAACTAAGGGTCCAATTTTTACCACCACAAGTGTAATTTTCAAGATAGTGTAAAATAATTGTAAATAAAATAATTGACAGATAATATACTAAGATTTTTTTTCAAATCATTTAGTATATCTGCTTGGAAGCTATGAAAATACAATAATATCCCTTGATTGAGAAAATTGGATAAAGATTTTTAAAGACATACAAATTAATTATTAAAAATTGATTTCAAAAATTGTGTTAAAAACAATGAAGTTATTAAATTGCCTTAATGTTTTTAGCTAAAAGGTATTGTCATTAATTTAGCTTTTGCTAAATTAGCTCAATAGAAAGATCTGTACAGATTTTCAAATTGTTTATGTTAAAAATGCCCAATTTTAGTTTGCCAGTGATTTTGTGGTGTAATATCTTGAGCTTGAGCAGGAATTTACTTGTAGAAAGAAACAAGTATTCGAGAAAATTAAACTAGAAATTGGCTTGAGATTTACAAAGTGAGGAAAACAGCCGCTGGGGAATCAATTCACATCCTCCCCACCATACTTTAAGGAAAGAGCTGAGAAGGTGGTGCCCAGAGTGCACGGGGCGTGGCATTCTGTGTGTCCACAATTCTCAAAAAGGCTGAGCAGGGGTCTCCAAATGGGCAGCAGCTGCAATTTTGATCTCTTGAATCCTTATCTTTCAGGTACTTTTAATTCCAAGGTCACCTAGTGGACACATGGAGTTTAATGAACACAGGCCTCAATTGACAAAAAGTATTAATGAGTGTCTATGTGTAGGAAACAATAGAAAACTCTGGATTCAGGTTTATAAGGCAACATTATACTCAAGGTGACCTTAGGTAACTGGTATCAGGTTGTTGCAGGAATTCACGGAGACTATGTGTTCCTGTGTGTTGCCTGCCCATGAAGAATTTTTTTTTTTGGTAGAGATTGGAGTGTGTGTGGAAGGATCAGAAAGAAGTATTTCTGGAAGGAGAAATACATGCAATAAGTTGGGGAAAGTGGTAAGGGTTTATTATAAGGTGCATAATTTAATGTAATTATCACAAGTATTAACCAAGTAATAGCAAGATATTAACCAAGAGTTAATAAGAACAAGGAAAAGGTGAGTTACTCCTGAAGAAAATTAACTCAATTACTTAAAAGGTAGAAATTATGAATATATCCAAATGATATGTTTTCAGACATGATTTATCTAATGGGAAAAACTATCCCAGGAGGAGACTAAATATTACGTATTGGAGTATAATCATTGAGAACAGGTAGTTTTCAGGTGAAAATCGTTAATGTGTTTTTCAATAAAGGAAAAAAACGAATCAGGCTAATGAGGGGGGAAGTTCAAAGTTCTGGAACTGACTGGGTATCGACAGGATTTCTCAAAAGCCAAAAAAGAGAAAGAAAGATGCAGAAAGCACACAAGAGAGAGAAGAAATGAGCATTTATATAGAGAAGAGATGGAAGAGCCCAGGGAAGGCTGTCATAAAATACACATTGCATAATGCATGATGGATCAGTTCTATTATTTAACTTTCCAAAAGATGTTACAATACAGAGATATGCTAACCATCATAGTCAGCATTAATTTACAGTGGGAGAAATAATTAGAATCTCACTTTTTCTGAAGAATGGAGTGAAAATGTAAACAATGCTTCCCTCCAGGCAAGTGCTTTATCAAGTTGACAGGTGCATTTGAATTTCCATGGGTGGGGGATATAATAGGTTATTTATGTGTCATTTTAATAGAAAGACCCAACCATCAAGATGGACAGCAGACTTTATCAGTACTGCTGTTTGCAACTAATCCTCCAATTTAGTACCCCATGAAAATACCTGCAACAAAACCTGTCCATTTTTCTTTTACACTCCATTATGGAAAAATCAATATGGGCGCTATTCATTGCAAATCTCCTGCTTGGCGGGTGCCTGAGCCACAGACTCAAAGAAAACCTGACAGTTCAGCACTCTGTGTGGCAGAACCCATTGCTCATGGTTTTATTCTACCACATTCTGTTACCCAGAATGGCCCGGTTGGCCTAGTTTATGTTCCAGAATCTAATCTATGTTAGCTAGAGACCCTGAATCTGATTACTTTAAGGTCAATTCATCTGGAGTTAGTTTTAAAGCTAAGAACAGGGGTTAGTCAACCTCCAAACTTGACAAATTTAATTTTTATTTGCTTTTTTAAACATTCAATCAGTGAATAATAACTGGTAAATTTAGTAAATAATAATTCAGTCAAACCACACGTAAACTACACAATGACTGAATGCTTCACTATTCAATCAGGTCATCAAAGACATAGTCTGACTACCTATTTTCCAGGGAAATTAATGGTTTTTATTTGTTTCTCTTCCAAATGATCTCTGCCAGGTTTCATATCCAAAATTATATAATCAATAGGAAATAATTCTACTGTCCCAAAGTAAATATATATATGAATAGAATGTCCTAGAGTTCATAACTGCCAACTACAAAGCCACCCAAGACTAATTATCAAAGGGTTCAAAATTCAACACCCCCTCTATAGAAGCATCTTAAAGGCAGAAATTTGATTCCTCTTTGTTTCTCTCCAAATTAACAACATTATATATTAAATATTTTCCAAGTATTTATTAGATCAATGAGTGTTTAACAGAGCAAAAATTAATCCATTCATTTTTGCTATTAGATATGCTAGTAGAAGCTAAAGATTATAGAAAAATGCTAAAAAAAATACCCAAACAACCCATAAATGATTCCTAACTATCAAGATTTTAATTAACTTAAATTTAGATCAATTGGGTATATTGAATGGAGTGCATGGAGCTCCATAGCAGATCTTACAGATCGGTGCATTCAGCACACACTCCAGACCCATGTGTCTTCCAGGAATACAGATAGAGAAAAACCTAAAACTACATTTCCCAGATCCACTTTTAGCCGGGTCCCCTTTATAAATTCCTTTCTTTTTGAACTGTTCAGGGGATTTCTGTTCTTTGCCACTTGTAACCCTAATCAATAAGAAATCCAAAAACTGCCCCAAGATTTTTTGCTAGTTAAATGACAAACTATTATTCCCATTTTGAAATCATAATTTTCTGTGCCATTTTGGCTTAAAGGGTGGGGTTCTAAAAATTATCAGCTCATAATATTTCCTCATTGGCAACTTTCCTTACTTTAATAACTTTCTGAAAACCAAGTTACTATATTTTATCAGTGCCTTTCTTTCAATCATAATAAAGTATCTACACATCTGCAAGCATTATAAAAAATTAGCTAATGCTATGTACTACTATGCATTGTTTCAATTAAATAATATTTGTTGTGCACCCTATTGTATTCCAGGCACATTCACAAAGCATGTTTTGTGAATAAGGACAGCATTCATGAAAAGAAAACTTTCTTCAAAAAATGAGTTGTTTTTTCCATGATGTTTGGTATTGGGGGAAAACAACCTCACACACATAAGCTTTGCCTGTGCTGATGTGGAGGGGAGTGATTTGAAGTGCAGTCTTCTGAGACCTGTTGATCACATTTGATATAGGCGGAATAGCTGTGCCAAAGGGCCAGAAAAAATTTATCAGTGTACTCTTTTTATTGGGCTCAATTCTAAGGGCTATTTGCTTCCAACAGTTCCTCAGGTGATAATAAAACTGATTCATTTGGAGGCAAATAAATTCTCTGATATAAACAAACTCTTTGAGAAGTGATGTTACCTTTGAAACTTTTTGATATGTAGAAATGTCTCACATCATTTGGGCACACATATTTCCTCAAGGATGATATATATGCTTTAAACCATACAAAACAATTGAGCAATTAATTGTAACTGTTACTCTTTGTTCTATGATTGTTTTATGTGTTTAATTTTTGTCTTACACTCCTGGCTAGTAAGCTCCTTTACTACATACTTTATATGTATTTATATCCTCCAAGGTATTTACTGCAGAGCTGGACAGAGCAGTGGCTCGATTAATGCCAGATTCACTGTCAAGGATGTTTGGCACTCAATGATTTTTAAAGAGTCAAGCAGGTTCCTAGTTCTGTGATATCTTATTAGAAGCATTTTCATTTCATTGCCCCCTTGCAATGACCTGCAGAAGCTCCTTCATTAATGAGCCAAAATTGCACATTCAAAACACAGCTTCCAGCAATATCAACTGTGTGATCAATGTAACCTTGAAGAATTCATGGTAACTGTAACAATGCGGGGAAAGGGCACGGGAGGAACTATAGGAATAGAAGCTTTATTGATTTGCAAAAGATAATATCTGAATTTGCATCCATTTTGCAATCACGATGACTGATGACTGATAATACATTGCTGCATCATGAGATATCTTACCCTGGATTTTCTGAATAATTTTAATCCCTGCCTTTTCTGTCATGTGAGTGATCAATATTGCTTTGGACCCAGGTGATGTGATTATCTGTGGGTAGCTACTGTGTTTTATTTTAATGGTTTGGAAAGCATGTGTTCCTAAGAAAAACTCATCATTTTCATTGAACTATTTTGACAGCATTAAGTATAATATAGTGAAAACAAACACTCACTGGACTCAGACAAGAAAGATCAAGGTTTGAATGGCATTTTAGTCACTTTTATTAACCCGCCTGAGCCTAATTTTCCCATTAGGATAATGAGAATTATAGTTTACTTTGCATAGTTATACAAAAATGAAATAAGACAAACCAAATGCAGTTAAGTCTGTACTTTTGTTTTCATTGTTATTATCTTAGAACAATAATTATTATTTTAGGAATTAGATAATTATACTTAAGCAATTTAGCAAGTGCATATATTATTACTAAGCATAGGCTTCCAAAAATATAGACATTCAATGCATGACATTTAAGTTAGAATTTTGTTTGCAAAATAATTTAAAGTAAATGTAACAAAGTGATTTTTATAATCTGATTTTTTTTCTAAGAGGAACACCATCAAAATAATCTGAAGAAAGGGCATGGTGGCTCATGTCTGTAATCCTAGCACTTTGGGAAGCTGAGGTGGGATGATCACCTGAGGCCAAGAATTTGAGACCAGCCTGGGCAACACAGTGAGACTCTGTCTCTACAAAAAAAAAATTTTTTTTAATGAGCTGGGCACGGTGGCTCATGCCTGTAGTCCCAGCTACTCGGGAGGCTTAGGCAGGAGCATCGATTGAGGCCAGGAGTTTGAGACCAGCCTGAGCAACATATTAAGACCCTGTCTGTACCAAAAATAGAAAAATTAGCTGGTCATGGTGACCTGTGCCTGTAGTCCTAGCTACTCAGGAGGGACTGGAGGATCCCTTGAGCCCAGGAGTTTGAGGTTGCAGTGAGCTATGATGAAGCCACTGCACTCTAGCCTGGACAACAGAGCAAGAGTTGTCTCAAAAAAAAAAAAAAAATCTAAGAATCATTACTCCACTGGTATTGACATGTGATTTCTTTATATTGGATCTTAGGTTTCCTTTCCTAAAGCAACTGCCACTTCTATGCACATTTCTCCTAAATATATATTTCAAGATTGAATATTTCTTATGTGTTGCTTTATATTTTTAGTTACATGATGAACTCCATTTTCCCTCTGTTGGAAGCTGCTTTTCTTGGGCCTATGTTTGCACATCTAAGGATCACCAATACAAATGGCCATCTGCTCTGAGTTGCTTTCACTTTCGTAGCATGGAAGAATGGTAGAGGCTTTGTAGTGTTCCTGTTTGTTTTATGCCACCCTCCTAACTCCAGCTTCTTTCATAAAGCAGAGTGGCTACATTCAAACTCAGTTTTAAATAATTTTTTTTATCCTGCTATATTACCATTAGCTTAGTTGCTTCCAAAATATCTGATCTTTTCTTCTTTTCTGATCTCTTACCATACTTACACCACTCTAAAGGAATTTAGAAACTGAAGTCATGGCATGAATGTCTTATCTCACCTACTATGTGGTAGGTTTCCCAAGGACACTGCACCCTTATTATGTCTTCTAGATCAGCAGTCCCCAACCTTTTTGGCCACCAAGGACCAGTTTCATGGAAGACAATTTTTCCACAGACCAGGGAGGCGGGGGATGATTCAAGCACATTACATTTGTTGTGCAGTCCAACCTCTCTGCTAATGATAATCTGTATTTGCAGCCGCTCCCCAGCGCTAGCATCACCACCTCAGCTCCACCTCAGATCATCAGGCATTAGATTCTCACAATGAGCCGCAACCTAGAGTTCTCACATGTGCAGTTTACAGTAGGGTTCGTGCTTCCACGAGAATCTAATGTTGTCACTGGTCTGACAGGAGGCGGAGTTTATGTGGTGATGTGAGTGATGGGGAGTGGCTGCAAATACAGATGAAGTTCCACTTGCTGCCTGCTGCTCACCTCCTGCTGTGTGGCCCAGTTCCTAACAGGCCATGGACTGGTACTGGTCTGCAGCGGGGGGCCTGGGAACCACAGTTCTAGATTTCAGGACTTTGGCAAATATAGGAGGAAATGATGAATGATGAGGTCATCTTTGATTATTATATTTCTTTAAACTCAGCCCTTTTCCTTTTAATAGTGTGCCATGTTTTAGACTGTACACCCACACTATCAAGTGGAAACACCAAGAAGGATATTGCATTTTAAAGGCCAAATATCATTTCTGTGCTTCTCATAATGTACATATCTAAATTCATATTAGAAATAAGACTAATCTTTTGTCTCGGGGAAATGATTTTACTGGACTGTTTGCGTGTTGAAGGAAAAGTATGATTCCATTTGTAACGGAAGCCTCTGAAGAAATGTGAGCACATTGCTGAGCAGTGTAATATAAACTGTTGTCTTCATTGTGTAGAGCTGTATTTCCTGGACTGTTTCCTTTTGGAACACTGTTTTTATATTTTCTTTTCTTGAGTTCTATGGCAGTGAGACATTAGACTATACGCAGAGTAGAGGAGAGATGTCCTGGCCACTCTTTAACGGGAAAGAAAACTAGTGTGGAGAGGGCAGCAAGAAGATATGGCCAAAGGGCCACATGGGAAGGTCATGGTCTTGTGAATTCTTAAAAAAGAAGTTAAACTACATTAAAAAAACCCCACAAAACTAATAACTGCTTCTATTACCCAAGATCATATGAACAAATACCAGGGAATGGAGGAGGGGAAATAAAAGCATGCTTTGTCTTCATGTCACATAGGAATAAATAAAAGTCTCTATGTTATATTCCTACATTGACCTTTAAAGAGATTAGAAAAAACATGTAGGCTCAAGTTAAATCTTAAACATAGGCTCAATTCTTAATCTTAAAATTAGCTACATAAACAAGTGTTAAAAATGATAGTTAATGCTTTACAAATCACGGAGGAATAAGAGAATACATACAATTCAGATAGCAAAAGACACAGAATCAAGGAAATTTAAAGGAAGACAGAATGCTTCGTAGTTTATAAAACAAGATGACAGAAACTAATTAGTAAATGGAAATTCTCGGAATAATAGAAAATGGTATAAATTTTCCTATTGAAAGAGCAAAATTCAGACTAGATTTTTTAAATTCAAATACAAGCTGCTCACAAGGAAACAAAAAGCAATATGAAAAGGTTAGTAATAATAGCATTTTTATTTATTGAGCACTAGCAATGTGCAAGACGCTCTTCTAATTGCTTTAGTAAGATGCCCTCATCCAATATGTGGTAAGTACTATTATTGTCAATCATTGTTGATTTCTGCTCTTTCCGTCCTAATAGACCTAATTTTTTTTTTAAGTTATCAGCTTTCCTCTTGTAGCCTTGCTCAGGGAAAACTGACCAGACCTCCAGTTTGTGGAGTGGCTTCAGGAAACCCTACTCAATCTTGCACTTTTATGAGACCAATCATATTTATAAAGGGAAACTGACCAGAAAAGTATCCTTGGTCCTGAAGACGAGACATCTTTGTCTACAAATGTGAAGCCTTAAACTGCAATAAACCTCTTGCAGCTTTGCAAAAGGCCAGCCTGAGGAAGAAGCCAACATATAGAGGAGACACAGAAGAGGAAATGTCAAAAACAGGATGAAGCCAAACTAATTTGAGTTGGAGTCAGCTAAATGATCCTGCCTGACATACTCATTTTACAGATGAGGAAATGAAGACAAAGAGTTAAGTAGGCACAATCAGTATTTAAACTCTGCTAGTTTTCCTCCAAATTTGCACTTATCATTGGTATGCTATACTAAAAAAGATTCACAAAAGCATAAAAACAGTATGTGTGGAAAAACCACTTGCATACAAAATAGCATTCGAGGCGAAAGGAGAAAAGAATCATTCCATATCCCTAAAAGGTAAAATCATGGTCCTGACTATTAATTAGCTCTAGAAATATAAACCCCAAATTTTGAGAAATATAAGAGAACTGTAACATCACTACGGAAGAACTCCTAAGCTCTCATTTGCATTTTTGATATAGAAGTGTTCAAAATAAAGACATAGGTATTTTAATACACTAGTAAATAAGATTTGAATTAATGGATACCCTGGAAAAAAACATATCTAACTATAAATCCCACAGAGAGTTATCTTTTTTCCAAGTGTACATTAAACATTTATAGAAAGAATCATGTGTTAGACCATGAAGGAAATCCTCAATAAAATTTTCAGCAAAAAAATATACAAGCCATACACATTCTCAGAATACAATAAACTAGGAACTAATCAGGTGAATTTAAATGAAAAGCATCAAACCGCTTGGAAATTTAAAACAACAATATCACAAGAAATAGTATCTTCTAAATACATATTAGGTCAGAAAAGACATCAAAACTACAATTAATTACATTTTAGAAAATAACCGTGGGATAACATACAATGAAATACAGATAATGTCACCACATGTGTAGTTATAGACAGATTCATGGGCACAAATATTTAAGATGCCTAATAAAAAAATCAAAGAAGTTTAAAAAGCACACATTTAAAGCAAACATAAATAAATGTAAAAGTAAAAATTAAAGGAATAAAATTGATACATAAAATCATTAAGTATACATTTAAACAGAACAAAGCAAAAACTAGATAATCCTTGCCTAATCTAGGCAAGGAATAAAAATAGATAAAAAATGTAATTTAATTTATAAATAAGAAATGGAATCTGTTGCATGTAGTGGAAGAACCCAAGTTCTGCTCTGCATTGTGCCTGTTTTCTTCTGGATTGCCAATACGTTCTGTTTAGCCAATTGGTGTGCCTGGATTGCAGAAATCTTCCTACAGGAGATGCTGAGGAGTTTCTTCAGAAAGTACTCATGCTAAAGGAAGACAAGCCTTGGCCATTAACAAAGCCTTGGTCAACAGAGAGAACTAGTTCAGGGTACAGCATGGTCTTTCTCACCCCGACTTGCCTTCAATTCCAGCCCCCTGTCAATTCACACTGAAGTTACGGGCACTGCTTCTGGTTTGTTTTGAGGATGGGTTAACCAAGCGGAATGCTCAGGGTCTCAACCCAGACATCTTGAATGAGAGTCTCCTCTGCTGGCTCCTAGGTATCCTTGTGGAGAGTATAATACTAGACAGGGTAGAAAGTTACCTTTTAAATTCCTGTTCCATTAATGGCTTTGTGTCTTGAGGACATCAGAACTTAATGAATCCGCATCAATGACCAGAAGGAATTAGCAAAAATACCCAGGAGAACTACTGCATTCACTAGTAGAAGTAGCAATACCTAGAGGGAGATACCGGGCTTTGCAGGAATGGTACTTAATGGGAAGAAGTACCCCTGGCAGTCCCGGAAGGCCAAGGCAGGCGGAGGGATAACGTCAGGTGCTGTGATTGACAGGTGTTCTGCCCAAGCACCCAGGATACACAGAAATAAATGATATCTTTGAGCGGGCAGGAGGCTATTATGGCAAGAGAATATACGCCAAGAAATGCAGGTTCCGAAAATAGAGATGTTTTATATTAACATAATGACATATACCTCTATAACTAAATTTGTAAGTCTCAAAAACGTGAAAAAATTTCAGAGACACTATATATTTTCCTCAAATAAGCCAAGTACACAAGAAGAAAACCTCAACCAAGAAAGAAAATAAATACATTCTCAAAAAATTATTTCAGAAACAGCTTTATGCCAGGGCACTTTATTGGTGAGTACTATAACATTTTTTTTTCTAAAGTGGAAATGTTCTCTATTTAAATACTTTCAGGTCAAAAGAAAGGTAATTTTTTTATAAAACTAGCATGATCATAAAATCTAAACCAAACATAGATAAAATTATGAAGAAAAGAAATAATAGCTCAACTCACTTATTACTATATAATTTTTAAAATCCTTAATAATTATTAGGGAAAATATTTGATAGTGCAACAAAAGAATTATTTCTATTAACCAAGTTAGGTTTCTCTTGAAAACACAAAATTATTTTAGTATTGGTAAATATATTACTATTGTATTCTACATCAGTAAGTTGAAAGGGAAGCATATTCTAAAACCTCAATAAAAACTGAAAAGGCATTTATGATATTCAGAATATATTTCCGATTAAATTCTAGGAAAATTAGAAAGAGAATGATCCTTTTTTAACATAAAGGTGGTTATTTACCTTAAACCAAGAGCCAACATAATTCCCAGCAATGAAACATAAGAGAAACTCCAATTTAAATTAAAAAACAAGTAAGTGATATTTGTGATAATTAGTGCTATTTAAATTTGTTATAAAATTATGGACAATTTCATTGAATGAGACATGAACTGGAAAAAGGAATATAATCACTGGAGAATTAGAGGTGGGCAAGAGTTGCCTTACTTTTACATAAAACTAAACTGAATAAATAGGAAAAAAAATTTTTAGATTGTAGTAGAGTTCAGGAAAGAAATCAGACACAGGGTAAATATCTACAAAATCAGTAATTTTCCTATTTAAAAGTACAAGCAGTTAAAAAATATAATGTAAAAAATATTTCATTTAAAGTAAATTTAAAACAACTGGGATGTATCTTAAATGTATCCAACCTATATAAGGAACATGGTAGTATTTCCTTGAGAGACTTAGAAAATATTAATTAATTACTACGCATGGAATACAGAATGCAAGTAATGAATACTTTTGGGATTAATATTGCTTCTGGATTAGAAGATTATTGCTAATATATATTCATAACCTAATTTATACGTGCAGTTCTTACTTTGCACAGTACTCTGTTACTTAAAACTTATGTATATTGGAACAGAGTTCTTGCTTTGCACAGTCCCATAATATGAATTTCAATGAACTCTGCCAAGTGAGGACTGCCTATAGCTTTAAAGCAAATCAAGTCAAAATCCTGATGACATTCTTTTTCTAACCCTGGCAATATGATGCTAAAATTCATCCAAAAGAAAAAATACACAATTGTATGTAATAAGTTTCAAATGTCAGAATAATGAGGATAGACAAGACTGTGTGATTAGACATGAGCATTAACAAGAAATAATTAAAATATTATAGCCTACAAGGACTGATAACAGATGTAATGGAATATTTAACCCCCAAATAGATCTGAGTGTATAAATATACATATCTTTAATATTTAAGAGAAACTTGACTGATAGAGAAGTGATATAGAAGGGATTAATAAATTCCCGGATCCATCAAAGTTTTAAATATTTAAAGCAAAACCATTAATAAAAACAGCAATGTTCTTAAACTATTCAACAAATTTTGGAGGTGGAGAAAGACTTAAAAGACCATAAAAGCAATGAAAGAACTCAGAAAGATAAATGTAAGTCAGTAAGAATTAAAGCTAATTTTTTAAAAATCGTAGATATTAAAAGGCCAATGACAAACTGGAAACATGTTTGTAACAAGAATCATAGCAAAAGAAAAATAATATAGCTGTAATCTGTAATGAGCTCTGACAAAAAGAAAATCACTGACATTCAAATAGAACAAATAAGCAAATGTCATCAGTGAATAATTCACGGAAGAAATGCAAATAGGCATTAAATATGTGGAAAACTTCAGATACATTAGCAATTGAAGAAATACAGATTAAAGTAATGAAATCCTATTTCAAATTAGTAAAGGTATTTTTTTAAAAATGATACTCAGTGTTGGCAATGATGGGCTAGAATGCACACTTCCCTGCACTGCTGCTGATAATGTAACCTATTAAATTTCTAGAGTGGAGTTTGATATCAGGTCTTTTAAACTTTTATATCCTTTAGCTTGGTGATTATACTTCTCGATATGCAGACTAAGATTTATGTACAAAAATATTCATTGTTTATAATTCATAATGATGTACAATTTAGAGGAAAAGTACTTAAACATTTACTAATACGAGATAAGTTATATCAATGTTGGTACTTCCACGCAATGGACTATTATATAAATATTAACACAGTTTCATAGACTCTTTAATAACCCTGGAAAATGCTCCAAACATATTGGAATATATACATAGTGCAACCTAAATTCTGGTAAGATTCTGGATCATTTTATTTTCTCCTGAATACTTTTTGTATGCTCTCCAACTTTTCCTAGAATGAGCAATTACACTTAGAATGAGAAAGTTAATAAATATTGTTCAAAAATAAATATATACCTGAAGAAACAAAGGTCCTCACTTTGAGGTACTGGAACATATTTGTCTGATTGAAGAAAGAAATCCTGTTTCTTTAAATTCAAGTTCTGTGCTGGAGTGGCCACTGGGAGGTTGTGCTGAATTTCCCCCATTAAGCAGTTTCCTAAGGAGAAACCACCTGATCAAGCACTCATTGCAACATTTCTTCAGATTTTTAATTTCAAACCATTTCAGTTGGCAGAGGCAGACCAGGGAGCCCTGTCAGTGACTGCTGGTACTTGGCACTGGCAGTGGAAGCACAGGAAGGAACCAAGCACCAGAGCAAGCCAGCACACTGTAATCAGCTCCTAGCAGTGGAAGAGCCAAGATTTACAAGGGCCTCACACCTCTAGGTATAAGCAAAGTGACACACTCCAGTGTAGCTGTGAGGTTTCATAGCAGTGTTATCACTCAGAGAGCAGAGACATAAATGCAGAGGGATTGGAAGGAAAGTACATAATGTTTTCACACACTAAGCTTAATTTCAATATTGTTTTGTGCTCCTGGGGCTTCCTTATGAATAACTGTAAAACTCCATCGTTTTGAAAATTAGTGGATCACAAGGAAAATTGCATCTTTGATGACTCCGGTGCAATGGTGTTGGTATACTGGTAGCTTGGCCTCACACCAGGGCATGCTAAGTTGGCCCTAGTTTCATGGAAAAGATCTGCAGAAAACGGCAAAGGATAAAAGAAATTTTTTTTTTCTTTTGCGTCTGGTACAGACTAAATTAAAAAAAAAAGAAAAAACAGAAAAAAGCAAACAAAGGAAGAAAAAAAGAAAAGCACAATGCCAACAATATTCTAAGGAGTTATGCCTATAATTTAAAAGTCGCTCTAGGTTATTTCTAACTTATATGACCAGGCTGTGCTATATGGGGTAGGGTGACACATGGAGCTTTTGAACTTGACAGCATTACACAGATAATGTTTCCATAATCCCCCTCATTTCTGAACAATTTCTTGTTGTATTATAAATTGTATCTACAGCTGTGCTACGTTCAGTGGCCATAAAACCATTCATTTGTGTAATCTCGGGGCAAAAAGCACCACCAAGAGAAGCCACGGCGCTGGGAAAATGATCCATCTTCATTTATGCATTTAAAATTTTTCTCACTGTGATAGCCTGGCGAGGTGGATATCTTCGTGTGAAAACCACAGAGAGCCAGCTGCCTCTTCCTAGTCCAACGAACATCAGTACAGACAATAACATTAAGGATTCATAATCCCACATAGAAGTACACAACATTCTCCTAACTAAATTTTCTCCTTTTCCATCCCTAAGACTTATTAATACATGGGACGAGAAGCTATGGGAGCTCTAGCTTCCGCAGTGGGTGTGATGGATATCATATTCCAGCTGTTCAATTTGGAGGCTTTTGTCCCAGATTCATCAAGTTCTGGAGGAAATGAACAGAATGCGCATATCTGGTTCTCACAGTTTCTCTGAGCATGCTTTTCTCATCTCTCCTTTTGTAAAGGCCAAAAATAGTGCCTAAATCACAAACATTTTCACTTCTCTCAAGTCTATGAAATTTTATCTCAACAAAGTCTATGTGTTGCCAGCTGACTGGGATAAATACCTCAAACGTGAAGTCCTTTCCTGGGGAAGATACACTGATATTAGCTACACCATCATGCAGACCCCTTTGCTAGTTCCTTTTCCTTTGCAAGGCCTCTGAACGTTGTCCATAGGACTCTGCTCTTCTTCCTGTCAGCTCTCAGCCCTCTCTTAACATTCTCTTCCTGGACCTTAAACACCATCTAGGTGATGATGCTTCAGATTTATATCATGTTTCCAGACTTCTCCCCTGAGCTATAGCTTTATATCCAATTGTCTATTTGACATCTGCACATGGACATCTATTAGCCATGTCATAGTTCACGTGGCTGGGATAGAACTGTTGATTCCCACCCCACTCTTCTCCTTTGACAAAGAAGTTCTCAGGCCTTGGTCATCACAGCAGTAAATAGTGCTACACCATCCACCAATGGCTCAGACCTAACACCTGGTGCCATTTTCCACTTCTTTTTCCTTCCCATTCAAAATCCATCCAACCATAAAACCTAGTTCACAGAGACCTTTTTGAATGGCTCATTCATTTACTATTTTTTAAAGCTGTCTCTCCTGTTCCTCTGTTCCTCTCCAAAGAGTCAGAAGAGATACTTCAGACAGTTGTGGGAATGCAGTATGCTTTAGGTGACATGGTGGGGTGACGACAAGGGGCCCTTGGTTCTTCTTGGCATCCTTTCGCTGTCCTCTGGTCTTTGGAGCAATCTACTTCCTGGTCACTGCTTGTCCTGCTGAGGTCAGCAGCTGATGTAACTCACAATACGGTTTTCCACTTGGTCAGGGCTGTGACCCTTCTAAGTTTCTGCCATTACCTTCATTCAACCTTGCTGTTCTATCAAACTGTTTTCAGGTTTATCTACTCTTTCATCTGTCATCTTGATTCCGTTATTGATCCCACGGGATAAGTTTTTATTTCACATTTCATATTTTTCAGTTCTGAAATTTCTAGTTGGGTCTTTTTTATCATTTCTACTTCTCTGCTGAAAATGTTTACCTTTCCATTTATTCCAAAGAGTTCACCTTTACTTCATGAAGGATGATCAACATAGCTGATTTGAAAGTCTTTCCAACACATAGATCATCTCAAGGTTAGCATCTGTTGATTATGTTTTCCCTGGAGAACCGGTTGGATTTTTCTGGTTGTTTGCATATTGAGTAATTTTGGATTGTACCCTTGACTTTTTAAATACCTCCAGAGAAGGTGGATGTTTGCTTTTGTTTTTGTTTTAGCAAGCAATCAACCCAGGTAGTTCTGTCTCATCTTTTGACGGTAGTTTCAATGGCAGTTCAGTCCTCTATGATGTTGGTGCTGTTTTGATCGGCTGCATGCATGTGCCACTCAGAATTTGGCCTAAGATTTGGGCTTATATTGTTCATTTCTCAAAGCCTTCACTGGAGTTCTCTGGATCTGTTCCACACATGCACCAGTTGATGGTGGGCTCAGAATTGTGTCAATTCACAGACAAGACACCCCCCGCCCCCCCATACACACATACACACACACTCTTCATACAGCAATAACATCTTTATTCTGGTTTTTCTATCCAGAGTTACAGATTTTTCTCTCAGGGTTTTAGATGCCTCTTCCAGATATTTCATATACATATAATGATACAACATATGGTGCATTTAATTTTTTATTGCTGTGTAACAAATTAATACACATTTAGTAGCTTAAAACGATACCCATTTTGATCTCAGTTTTTGTAGGACAGAAGTCCAGGCTAGTTGAGTCCTCTGCTCAGTGTCTTAACGGGCTGCAATCAAGGTGTCAGCCAGGCTATATTCTCATCTGGGGATTGACTAGGGAAGGATCCACTTCCACCTTCATTGAGGTTTCTGACAGAATCTAGTTCCTTGGGAGCATAAGACTGAAGTTTGTGTTTTGTTGCTGGCTGTCAGCTGGAGACTGCATTTAGCTCCTCTCCTAGCCACATAGCCCCCTCCATAGCAAGCTCATAATATGTTTTTCTTCCAGGTCAATGAAAGAATCTCTGTCACTTGGAATCTCTCCTTTCAGGGAATACCTGAATTCTCTTTAATAGTGTTCACCTGATTAGGGCAGGCCCACCAGGGGTAATTTTCCTTTTGATTAACCTAATTACATTTTCATAATCTCGCCACCTTTGCCACGTAACATAATCTAATCACAGAAGTGACTATCCCATCACATCCACACACACCCTTCCCAAACTCAAGGGTAGGGGATTACACAGGACATGTGCAACAGGGGGTGGGATTTTAAGGGCAATCTTAGAATGCTACCTACCACAGTGATTTTTTGTATGTGATTTCTTTCACTTGGCATAATGTTTTTGAGGTGCATTTATTTTCTATTAGGTATTAGTAGTTCATTTCTTTTTACTGAAAAAGAAATTAGTAGTTCATTTCTTTTTACTGAAACTATCCCATTGAATGACTATACCACATTTTGTTTACCCGTTCCCCATTGATGGCAATTTGAATTATTTCCACTTTTTGGCTATTATGAACAACACAGTTACAAACGTTTCTGTACATGTTTTAACTTCTCTTAGGTAGACATGCGGGGCTGGAACTTCTGGGTTGTATGATAAATTTAGAGAGAAGCAAATCTTAGCAAAGAAAATAGTTCCTGGACTCATATATCCTGATTTCAAATCCCAACTCCGTCCTTCCTAGTTGTGTGATCTTGAGCAAGTTATCTAACCTCTCTGTGCTTCGGGTTCCTCATCTGCGATTGTACTTGCCTAACAACGTGACTCTGTGAACTAAATAATCCATGTGAAGCACTTATGCATGGCTTGACACAGAGTAGACACTATTTGTTAGCTACCACTAACACTCATTCTAAAAACCTAGTAGGCATTCCATACACATTCACTGCTTGACCAACAGATTGAAGACTTTTTCTCCCAAATAATCTGTACAATACACAGAGCTTCTGATGTGTAACTTCCATGTAATAATGGTTCAGATTTCTTAGTGAGATGGCCTGTGTTTTGGAATAACTGTATGACTGGTTCCTTTGAGAAGATTTGTCAAATACCTGACACCTTCAAAGATTTCTTTATAAACATTACCTTTTTTAAAAAATTTGTCAAATATCAAATACAAACAATGAGAATATATAGGCTTTCCATTTCTGTAATGACTTTCATGAACAGAAATTGACATACTTACAATTTTATTCCTATATGTGACTTTTAATATTCTGACCTGTGACATCAAATAAACCCAGAGGGGTTTTTTTTCCTTTTTTTTTTTTGTTTTTGGGTTTTTTTAACTACAGGCTGGTGGTCTGTCTGGGATGAATTTTATGTGTGAGGGAAAAATAAAATTTTATTTGCTGCCTGCAGACTAAATTCTTTTAAAGAAGAAAGTTTATTGATGTTGTAAGCAACATGATGCCTCTTGGGATAAGGGATGACCCGGGCTCAAGCTACCTCTTTCTGCCTTCCCTTCTTCCTTCACATTCTTTTAATTAAAAAGCCTGCTGATTAAAGGTTCACTAGCAGGCACATTTCTTATTCTCGGTAAAATAAGGTTATATTTTAAGAAATCTAACAGGCTCAACATGTCATGTTAAATAACAGTTTCATCCTTTAGGTAGCATATTAAACCCTTATCATTTTTTCAAATTATTCCTTTCCTATGATGCAAAAGTATGATAACTCTACCCCTCTGTTTCCTGATAATATAAATATATAATTCCTATTGTAGGAATGTCATAATTGCTTATGTGGTATTGCTATATCACTAAGTTTGCCATGAGATAATTTTGAAAAGCCCTTACTTCCCCCTGAATTCAGATTATTCATCCTGTCAGTCACCATAGTTTTGTGAATAACCTCAGGGGATTAAAAAAAACGTGTCTCTCAGACCAGAAAATGAACTCCATAAAAATCCTAGTTTGCCACCATCAAGGACCCTAGGAGATCATGTAAAGAGTTTCCTTTGTTTAAAAGCAAACTGAGAGTTAAAAAGCAAGGAAGTAGGAAGTTCCTAAAAATTATATAGGCTCTTAGAAGTAAAGGTGTGATAGCTGTGTCTCCAAAGTGATGCTTAATAGGGCAGGGGTTTGCCGCTGTGTAAATTAACTACAGTAGGACCATAAACTGTGGTTTGTAAGCTCAAAATGTTTTACATTTTCATCTCATTTTCCTGTTCTTCTAAGTATTTAACAAATTGTTTTGTAAGTTCAGGCCTACTGGAGCTATGTTGAAATATCCAAGAAAAGGGGAATTTCTCCACACTTCTATTAGAGTTTGAAAGTGGAAGGCAACTCTGCATCTTAGCTGGCAGTAGCAGCAGTTGAGGGACCCAAAAAGGAAGAGGACACTGAGGAGGATACTTCTGGCATCATATGATTCAACCATATCTGAAGATTACCTTTTCAATGGTAAAAGCTTAAAGGTTTTTTGCGTGATTTTTAAGAAAGAAACAATTTTTCTCATACTGCCCCTACCTAACAGAGTCTGTGATTCAACTCCTACAAAACTGGCTCACTATCATGTTAATGCTTGTCTCAAATCATTTTCTGTTTTCTTTTAATATTTATAGTTTCTATCTTTTCCTGTAGGACTGTATGTTCTTGAAGTTAGGAATGTGACTTAAAATTTGCTATCTTCTCACGGGGCTTACCACGTACTGTGATGTATGATATACACGGTCAGTGCTTTTAAAAGGTAGATTGTAACCTAGATTTTTAAAAATTATTTTTAATTCTTAATTTAAATAGTTTAAACTATCATTTTCAACAAACTACTGACCTCTGTTCTCAATGCTTTTGTGAAATAGACCTTAATGTCATATTGTATGTTATTACCAAATTCAAATAACTGTGAAGGAAAGAGATACAACAAGAGTACTGGAGTCAAAAGACCTAAATTTCAGTCCAGCCTTGGCCTCTTACAGGTAGCTTTGTCCAAGTCCTGGAGCCTCTCATAAGCCTTTGTTTAATTACTAAATACGAAAATAAAATTCTCTTAGAGTTACGGCAGCTCCTTGAAAACACATATGTGAAAGTGCTTTATTAAATTATTTACAGTAGCAGTAGAAGTAGTAGTACCAGCAGCATTATGTTAATTATATCAGGATCTAGAAACACACTTTTTTACATTTAGCTGGAAAAGATGTTCTTTAATGGGAGGTTATAAAAGCATTCCAAGTTAAAAACTAAACTTTCTAAAAGGAAGGAATATAATATGCCTTAGACGTATCTTATAATGTTAACTATATAATACAGGTTAATCATAATTATATCAAGTGGCTAAGAAGAATCAAATAAGGGCCCATTTTTGTGTTGTAAAAAAATGAGGAGAGATAAAATAATTAAGGGAAAGTGGAACGATCAGAGCTAAATAAATAATCCTTGTACCTAAGCGGCATGCCATTCAGTCAAAAGTAACGATCAGTTATATTTGTGAGGTCAAAACGAAGAGGCAGAAGGATAAGATTAACAAAAAAAACAAGACGGTCCACATCCTCTTCCTCAATGGATCTATTTGAAAACGTGTCAGGGTTTCAACCTGTTGCTAAAAATCCAGTAATGTGTAGTCCTTAAAAAGCGTCATCTGTGCTTCCAACGAAGCTTCCTTTCTTAAACTAAAACTGAATCTGGAAAGCAGCGCGAGTGTGTTTCAAATCTGGTTGCTTCACACACTCAAAAATCAAGCATGTTACTGTCTAAGCTCTAGCTTCAAACTCCCAAACATTGAGACCTCTATGCGGTTTTGGCTTAACCTAAGTCTGCTTCAAACGTGCGTTTGGAAAAAGGAATGATTGAATCCAAGTACTAACCTGCTGTCTCCGGCAGGGTTGTTTAATAGGTCTTCAAACCTGTGCTTAGCGGTGATTTATATTTAGTGAGTTAAGGAAACAGTAGAAATAGAGGGAGAAAAGAAGGGAATGATCTGTATCTCGAACTCTCCCTCTCTGTCTCTCTGTGTATGTGTATGTGTGTGTATAAGTATGTATTAGTTATGTGTCATAGAAAGAAAGTAGTGGGAGGGATCAGAAGATTCAAGAAAAAGAAGCACAAAGAACTTCGGCCAGGAAACCACTTGGCTGTAGCTAAACAACCATGGGGTATCTGCAAATACGCTGAAAACCCTGGAGCAACACAGAATAGGGGAAATTACTTAGGGAGTGGCAATTCCAGATTTTATATATACGTAGGAGGAAATTAGAGGTGTCATCCTGTTTGGAAGTGTGGGCTAAGGTGCCTGTTTTAAATCTGCAAGTGGTTTTTATTTGGGTTGCATGATTATTTGGGGCGTCTGGAGGTGAGAAATAATGGGGATTAGCGGGAAGGAGGCAAAATCCCTTAAGCATCCTTTGACACTATCAGTTCATTAAAGGATCCTATATATTTGAAGGTAAACAGGTGGAACACAGATGCACTGAGTGACTTCATGCATTTTAGTGGCTACCTCTTTCTTGGGCCTTGGAGCCAAAACACTAGTTTTCTAATGCTACACGTTTTCTCCTTCAACACAAGGGTACAAAAGCGTGCTAAAAGCAGAGGCAAAAAGAGAGAGAGCACTAAAGTTCCACTGCCCAGATTCACAAGTCCATTTTGTGAGATGTCTTAATTCCCATGAAACACTGGCTTTGTCTGGATGACAACAGTAAAGCCCAATAAACTACTTTGATAGATTTTCTTCCTTTACACAACACTGGCCATTTTTTTTTAGTATTCCATCTCAGTCTTATAATTTTGGTGTATTGTGAACCAAATAACCTGCTTTTAGTCTACTTTCTACAGACTCCTTGTTCAGGAAAATAACTTTTTAAAATTTATTTACTTCAATATGTTGAGACATATTAATAGGACTTTGAAAATTTTCTCCATTAAGATGACAGGATTCAGGTAAAATATGTTACTCTGGTCCTTTGAGTGGTATTGTATGATCAGGAAGTCTCCCTCCTTGTAGGATCTCACCAAGGTCCTCTGAATATTTTTTCACTGTATCTCACCACTGGAGCAGGTGCTACTCATGAGCAGTGTTTTTTTGGATCAATATTGCAGTTCCAAGTTGATGTAGAATAAAAAAACTAAATCTCTCACTCCCTGGAGCTTGACTCTTGCTGTTTAAGCAGATAAACTGAGATTTCTGGATTGAACATCTAGCATGGGCCATTTTTATCGTTCATCATTTCTAGATTTCAAATTGAGTGCAAAATTTCATGTAAGTTACTTAAATATTATTTACCAAAAACCATGAAAGTAAAGGCAAAAAGGTTTTTATTCAGGAGGTTTTCATCCCTTTCCTGAAACATTCTGATGTGTGCGAAGATCAAGGCTGGCAAAACATCCTGGATTTTAGTCCTGGCTGTGACACTTATTAAGATGGGCAGGTCACCTCTTTGAGACTCCCTAATTTCCCTCACTTGTGAAATTCCCTGACCTGCTTTACCTCAGGGTTTCTTTGAGGAACAAATAAAATAATGTGACAACATGTTGAAGGCTTTAATGTGTGATATTACCATATATTACTCCTTTTAGTGTTTTAAGTTAAAATCTATAAATTGATTATAGTTCCATGGGATATTCAAATAAGCATTTATTAAATGATAGAAGTAAAATATTTTAGGCTTTACTTATTTTTTTAAAAGAGCCAGTGACAAAACATAGCCTTCTCCACAGAGGTTTCATATGCTATGATCATTTGTTCAGGACTCCAACATGTTCAGCAACGGGCGCATCTACACATTTGTGTAACACTCCTACAATATAAGGTAATTCTGCACCAAACATCAAGGCAGACATAAAAATTCCCTCCACTACAATTATCTAACAGCGTAAATTTCTGTGCTTCATGACTCACTGGGAAGCAATTATAAATTTAATTGGAGCTGGGGAAGTTTTTATCAGAAACAACAAAGGAGAATAATATAAAGAAATATTTGATAAATATTTCTGTTTTTTTTTAATAACATGTGAAAGTCATTTATGCCCCTTTTGTTATATCTGTTAATGGAAACCAGTTTGTCCATTTACACTGTATAGATCATCATTTGTTAAGCCAATGAACTCATAACATCCAGTCTTAGGGAAAAAAAGCTAAACACGGAAACCTATTCCACCATTCTGTTCTACATTCAGAAATGTCAGGATTGGCTAAGTCTGGGGATTAGAACACACAATTAGTAAAAAGTGCTTCAGTTCAGTTTTTTAGCTACTGTCATCATGTTATCTCATTATATTCCTTTAAAAAAATGTACTAGTGGCAATTCCTGTATACTGAAAATGAGAAATACCAGTGGCTGACAGGATCATTTCAAAGAATTTAACTTACCAACATCATTACAGTGGAGTGACCCACAGAGTCCTTGAGCATGAGGACTATGTATTATATCTTTGATTTCTGCACAATAAGAAAAGTAGTTACACATAGAATTACTCAAATAATGATTTTTTTAAAAAGGAGTAAGAAAGGAAAGGAAGGAAGAGAAGGGAGGGAGGGAGGAGGGGACAGATTACCACTATCCCAAGCTACTAGGTGACTTGGTTCAGCCATAAGGTTGCAATATAGTGTTTTTACAGTGCTCTAATATTGGTTCATACAGACAGGAGATCATTGCCTTCTCAATGAATCGAATACATGAATAGACACTATTCTGGATGTGGGATTCCCTACACCAAAACAAAACAAAACAAAACAGACGCAAGAAATACATGGTGTTGAAATGTTACTCCTCAGAAAAACTGAATGTCACATTTTATTTGGAGAGCTTAGACTTGATACTAATTATTTTTGATGAATGGTAGGTAAATGCATTAAATTCTAAAATAAATCAAGTTTCCTTGATTTTAAATAGCATATGCAGCATGTCCTGCCTACAGGAATTAGAAAATATTTGGCGCTGCAAACAGGATGGAAATATCAGTGTTCGCTACTTCATTTGTGCCAATCCCTTGTTTGATGGACTCTCTTTCCATAAAATTTTCAACAGTTTGCCTCATGGACACAAATTATCTTGGAGGAGTTGAGAAAAGTGGAAATAGAGATGCACCATTTCCTGAGCACTGTTGTAAAATCATCTTCAGGGCTATCAAGTATTGTTAGTTTGTAACAATGAATCTCTGCGTGAGCTGTAGCAAAACTTCTAATAAAGTGTACTATTTCTTCATGACCGCCCATGGACTCTGGTGAAACAGCTTGTTTAAGTATTGCAGAAAATAACAACTCTCTTCCAGGAATGGTAATTAAGAAGGTGATAGTAAACTGTTAATGAGGTCAATGTGCACCATTGCTTATGTAAAATTAATATTTGTGTCATAAGATTGAAATTGTTCTATATTCTTTAAATAAGAGAAAAAAGTACTACCTTATAAACTTTTGATATTTTAAGTAAAAACTGTAGTAGGTGTTTTCTATGAACCTGAAGCTATGGAAAATACAGTGAGAGCTCAGAAAAGTGCAATTATCATAACAGAATCAATTTTCTTTCAATCCTGATGATCTTCAGTGTCATTGCATCTATACGATTGTGTGATATGCAACAATAGAACATCCTAAGAGCTATTATGAGGCTCGAGAGAAAAAAAAATCTCACACTGTTGATAACATTTTCTTGTCTTGGCATTTATTATTGAACTTTGGGGTACAAGTCCTCTAGGCTACCTTTCCCTAAAATCCCTTAAAAATTATCCTGGGGGTGGGAAGCAGGGATGAAGGAAGATTGCTTGGATTATTCAGGCTTAAAAGAAGAATATAGATCATGGATATATATAGAGTTAGATATTCATAAATTCCATGTAACCCGAATATCCTGTATAGTAAGATCTGAAGGAGAAACTATTTTTGTCTCTAAGAGATTTACCTGAGGCATCATGGGAACTAAGAGGTGATTCTTTTCTGCTCATTAAGCCTTGGTGCCCCAGCCAAACAAGAGCAGAACCAGAAATGACTTCCTCATGAGGAAGCAGACCTCCCTGTGTATGTCCCATTCAAGTCAACATCACTTGAATGTTTAATGTAGGAGAGTGCCTAATTTAGCACCGGGAAAGAATCAGATATCCTAAAGAAACAGGAGAAACAAACAAACAAACAAACAAAAAACTGAAGGATCTTTCCATGAGTAAGAAAAGAAATTGAGATCCAGTGAAAAAGATAAAATACAATCAGAATATCATCAATAGAAAGTTCTTAATTGTTTTGAATGCACAGAGATGGGCAAGTTGGTTTCTGTCAGATTGATCAAGCACACCCTGGAAAGCTTTATGGTGGAGCTGACAGCCAACCTGGCCCTTGAATGCAGAATATTTTGATGGTACAATGCTGTGGAAAAGGGAACTTGATAAAACAAATATGACTGCAAAGGCCTAGAGATAGAAGCATTCGGTGTATATCTAGGGAAAAGCAAACATTTCGGTATGTGAGAGGGTTATATTGTGTTGAGTTCTTTAGAATCCACCTGCGTCTGTCCTGTACTCCTGCAAGTACTTGGAACATTGCTTCTCAAACTGGGGTCTAAAAATGTATCCTCAGCAATCTCAAGTTCTGTGAGTTTTATTTTTAAATTAAAGTTTCTATTTCTATGATAATATCTGAGGTGATGAGTATGTTTGTTATACTAGTGTCTGCTGATCACTGTGAGGTTCTCAGCTATATTTTAAAGGGTGCTCAAGATTTCCTTTAAAAGGGGTTTTAGCTTACTCCTATAGGCATGAGATGGAGATTAAGAAATGAAAACTACAGATATCAAAAGTAGGATATGAACATTAAAAGAAACTGGCTTTTAATTTGTTCCTATGGCAAAAGAGACAATTTGGTTTACAAATTCACAATTCCTTTGGCAAATACATGATATTAAAAAATGGTATAATTTGAAGTAACATACATGGAACATGTGTCAGCTTCTCTATCCCTGATAAGATTGTGACTATTTTCCTATGTAGACTTCCCAGAGTTTGAAGTCAACCGCTTCTTGATCAAGATTACATAATCACAGTATTTAGATTCTCTTGACTTTTGCTTTGGATTTTGCAATATCCAACAGCATCACATTTTATAAGAAAACTGAAAGTTTAAAGGACTGCATTCTTTGTAAAAATTTTTTAAAAACTTATTGCCAAGGCTCAGTCCATTTTAATGACAAAAATAAACATGTTGCTCCAAAACTGTAAATTCTGTATGGAACTGAGACAATTAAAAGAGTCCCACGATGGGACTATTGGGAAAATGTGAGAAACCAAGGGTTTGAAGGCAACCTAGAAGGACCAAGCCTTTGGATAGGGCAGAATTTATTTATTTTATACATCATGAATTATTTGACCAAAAAAAACCCCCAGAAACATACTTTTCATAGCAAGAAATTTAAAATAAGCAAGTAACTAAAGAAAGGGGACAGATGAGTTGCAGGCTGACCTGGTAACAGGATGTAAAGTGAAATGAGAGCTTTTCCAACAGCTTGCCTGAGAAGCAGCCAAGGGACCAGCCAGAAAACTAGGAACGAAATGTAGATGGCAGTGTGTGTCGCTTGGCATACCACATGGTGACTCTGCTCCTGCCAAATGTACAGCAGGGACAGTCACAGCAGCTTAGCTGTGTTTTAGGACCTAATCGAGGCATAAACCACAACTGCTGCTGTTGGCAGTTGACAAAGGAAACCAAACTGCATTTCTAACTGGAAAGGGGGAAACGTGGATAAAGAGAACAGCAAACCAAATCTCATCGGGGAGACAGAGTGTGAGTTGGTGGGTTCTGTCACCAAGTTAAGCAAGAAACATGATTCACCAAGTCTTGAAAGAGAACCATCAGAATGGATGAGAAGATGCCGCACCAGGAACATGGTGGCCAATACTTTCCCACAACATCGATGCTCACCATGATTTTCTTTCCTCTCTGCCTGAAGACAATAATGAGGCAAATATGTAGCAGACAGATTGCTGTGGCTCAAACATCTATTTGTGAGGATAACATGAATTGCTTGTTTGGTTGGTCTCTCATTCTTTCTGTAGAATGGATGCTCCTGAATGGTACAAGATGGTGGCTTATAAAGGATTTTAAATTGTGCCTGACCCTTTTTCCTTTTAAAGAGCAATTTTATAGGTCCTTCTTTTAAATTATGAAAATAATAGGTACTCGTCATAAAAAAGTAGGAAATTTACAAAAGCATGAAGATGAAATAAATTTCCTGTAATTCTGCATCAAAGGGAGATATAACTACTGTGACAATTTTATCTATGCCTTTGTAATCATATGAAGCATAGCATATATACAGCTCTATATCCTGATATTTCCATTTAACATTTGAATAAAAGTATGTTTGATATCATTTTAAAATCTTCAAAATGTAATTTTTAAGACTATAAAATATTCTAATGTATAAATACGTCACTATTTAACAAGCCTTCAATCACATATTGTTTTCTTTCCTTTTTGCATTAAATGTTGCTGTGATAAACATCTTTTGAATAAATTTTTTTGTGTGCACTTCTGATTTTTTCCTTCAGATAGATTCATTGAATTGAAATTCTTGGGTCAGAATATTATCCTTCCTAAAATAATAATTGTCAAATGACTTTCCAAAAAGATTTTACCAGTTTACATTCTAATGGACAATATATGTATGTTCATCATGTAAGGGGTACTTCCTACCCATTCACTTCTCAGTGTTTGATAATATGCTCTTGAATTTTTTAGAATCAGTTCATTATTGATTTAGCACTATTATTTACATTATATGCTACCTCCTGTAGTAATTATTTTTAAAATCTATGACTCATTTTAGTAGTCAAAAATTCTATAAATGCATTCTATATTCTGTAAGTAGAGTCAACAATTAGGTGGCTGTAGCTCCCATTTCTTAATTCTGATTCATCAGTAAGTCAGCTCTATATTTGACTATTTTTTTCTTTTTGGTGGGAGGTAGAATTTGTAAATTGTATAATTTCTCAAACTTTGAATACAACAGAAAACATTTATGTTGTTTTCATGTAAATAGTTGGCTGAGTCTAGAGTTATTTTTCCCCAAAGGTTTGCTACACTGTTTCATTATTTTCTGACATGGGGGTTGCAAAGAGAAAGCCTGAGTTTAGCTAGGGTTTTATGCCATTGTGGTGATTTGCTTGTACTTTCTTTTTTAACATTTTTAGGGTTTTTTAAAATCCTTTCTAATTAAACATTTAACACTTTAAGAAAAAAATAATGATATTGCTAAATTATGATGCTTTTATGCACTAAAATGTTGTACACCCTGAAATTATGTTTTTGAAGATTTTTAAATAATATGGAAAATGCTCTTGATTAACTGTTAAATGAAAAAATCAGGATATAAAATTGTATTTATAATGTCCTAAAAATATTAACTTTAATAATGGAATTAGATAATCCAGGTAATTAGGTAATCTATATTAAACATAAACAAAAGTTAGGTGTTGGCATTTTTCATTAATTTTCTGATATCTGATGACTCATTTTTACCTATAAACTCAGTTTACCTACCAATCTCTGGAAATTTTCTTGTATTTATTTCATTTTTTTCCAGCTTCTAGGTTGAACTTCCAGTCTTTATCTTCCTTTCTTCTTCCCTTCCAACTTTTGACTTCACTTTACAGTCTGCCGTGGGCCATTTTGGCACTAGTTCACACTGAATTACGGGGAACTGTGGTTTTGGAATGGATACAGAAAGTGAGATACTAATGAGGAAAGGTTGGAATGTGAAGTTTTGAAATGACCCCAGATGTAGCAGAAAGTAGACTCTGTTCATTCAGATTGTGGCGGTCTAGATTTCCTGTGAACTGAGGACTGAGTCCCATTATGTATGCATGTGCCTGTTGAACGATATTTTGTGGTGAGGTGGGAAGGGAGGAGGTAAACTATTTTCCCTGGTTTGCTCAGTTCTACTGTTTCTAATGTCAAAGAATCATTTGATTACTGAAAATTTTTTCTGTATATACTGAAAATTATGTGAAGTCTGGAAAATCATGAACTGATATTTTAGTATTTGGGGTTGTATTATATGTCAATTCGTTTCTTATTAGTCCCTTTTTGTATGTCTTGGATATTTTCATGATTATTTCTATGAAATGACAAATAAAAGCAAGTCAGTCACTATTGCCATCATATTGTAATATGAAGTCTTTTGCTTATTTTTCTAAGATACGTGAAAGGAATCCTAGAAGTTTCACAAGCCAAAGTATTATAAAAGTTTAGAAAAACATATGAATAGAGAAAAGAGATAGAAAACCGTTTCTTTTTCCAGTTAAATGAATGTGTCATTGAATGTGGGATGGGTGGCTCAAGAAGGCTTATTTAGAGATGTGAGTAGCAGGCAGGAGGTTGGCTTTGTCTGGCAAAATAGAGAGCTGATATTGATCAAAACTATCCTAATATTGACAAATTATACTAACCCCAGGCGAGACCAATCAGGAAATCAAGTGGTCAAGCTAAATCCAGACATTTTACATGTATCTAGTTCTCGCTTACCTGCCCAGACTTTGGGCTCTGTGTTGCCTACCTCAGTTACATTCCAGCCACACTAAACTCTTCTGTTCTTCAAAATTCCATGACATTGCATCCTCTGTTTTGAGTACTCCTTTCTTTTGGCACCCAGTTTGTACTCTTCATCTTCAATACCCACCTCCATCATCTTCTCCCGATCCCTTCAAATGCCATCTTTGTTCAAGCTACCACCTTATCACCAGCCTGTGGCTCTATTATTCCACTATCCAACTGTATTACTATTATTTTCTCACCTATTTATCTTTCCTACTGGAAAATGAGGAAAAAGACACTGTTTTATCTTACTTTTGTTTTGCACCTAAGAAAAGTACCTAGTGCTTCAAAAAATAATCAGTAAAAAAGTGGTAAATGAGTGGGTAAATAAATGAAGTTAAATTCTCTGAGCCCCCATTTTCTCATCTATAAAATGAGAATAATAACAGCCACGTATATTTGTTTTGAGAATTAAATGAACCAACATATAAATTGCATGTATAATGCTTGACTCATGGTAATAGCGATTTATTTTCTCCCTTCCTTTGTTTCTAAGAAAATATGGCTTAAATTCTAAGGTCTGTTTTCTTCCCTTTGACTTACCTACTAAAAACGTTCAGTGTGAAAAGTCAAATGATTTCTCTTAGCAGGTAGTGATATTATGGTAGCACTTTTGCAATACTGATTTATCCAAACTTTGTGACTATTAAAAGCCCAAAGAATACCCTATAATAGTAATTAGATAAACTAAAATACCTAAGGGCAATAAGAGAGATGGTATTTAGATGAAGTTGTATTTTAGTTTCATTAAATTCTATACAGATGTAAATAATGCTGGAGAACTTGTGTGTCTCAAGTACCAAGATATGAAAAAGTGACTTTCATTCTTCCTCGCAAAGAACATTGTACTTCCAAAAAAAAAACAAAAAAGAAAAGAAAAAGACATTGTTTAATGCTTTACATTAAATTTCATTTCCCACCACATAATTATTAAAAGATAAGTAACTCCTGCATTATTAAGAATAAATAATAAGATGGCAATTAAATAACTGTCATTAATGACTTGTTCATTAATATGTTAGTAGTTGCTGTTTTATCATGAAGAGAAATTAATGTCAAATAGTAGGAAGATTCAGTAAATAATAAAACAGAAATCTGAATATGGTGTCGCAGCTAATTACATATATCCGATTTTTATGGAACGCTAAAGAAAAAATTTGCATACTGAGTACAGAGGTAGTTCAAAGCTAATAGGTGCTGTGTTACAAACAAAACCCTCTCATGTCTCTTTGAGTTTAAGTTTGTTTACTCTTAGAAAAACTTGATTTCCTGTGTCTGAGGAAAATAAGCTTATAAAAAAGATGAAAAGGCTGCTATATAGCACTCCAGTAAAGGGATGCTAACAAATTACGTGTTAATGAATCAAAAACATATGGATTACACTTCACTTCAAATAGAAATGATTTTAGGATGAAGGGGGAAAGTACTTAGCAAAATGTAATAGTTCTTTGTCAATCTTAAAACTCAAACATTTGAGATATCTTCAGAAAACTCCTAGTGATTCCTTTATTAGTTGTTATCTACAGTTTTCATTTTATAGAAGAAACTAATCTCTTTATGGCCAAATGACCTTTCAAAAGTTTAACGATACATTGGGTAAGTTATAAACAAACATCCAAGAAATTCAGAGATAAAAAAAGATCAAGGGAGAAATGCGTATCAATTAACCAAAACTACCATACCAAGACAGAACATTTTCCTATGCTCCTTGCTTATTATGATTTAAAAACAAAGGAAAAGAGAAATGTCAGTTGCTACATATGTTTTAAAAATTATACTCCTTATATTTTTTTTAAGTTATAGCTAAGACATATTTTCAAATTAGTTGGGTCAATATCAATCTCTTCATTGCGCAAGAACTGAAATTTGTACAATGTTAGTAGTTCTAATTACTGTCCCGATTCATATAAAACCCTTTAAAAGATAACTGTTTTCAGCTTATGTAGAATTGGAAACTTTGTTAATGCAAGAAGGAAATAACACTAAATATGGAGTTCTATTGCACAGTAGAGTGAATATGGTTAAAAATGTTGTATTGTATATTTCAAAAGAGCTAGAAGAGAGGATTTTGAATGTTCTCACCACAAAGAAATGATAAATGTATGAGGTGATGGATATGCTAAATACCCTGATTTGATCATTGCACACTATATACATGTAAGGAAATGTCACACTGTACCCCATAAATAAGTACAATTATGTGTGAATTTTTTTAGAATAAAAATTTTTAAAAAAGTATAAAATTTCACTGGAACTACAATCAGGGGACCGGAAGTGTTACATCTAGACTGTTTGAGTGCCCTTCTTTTGTTCCCTTGCTAGCTCAGATGCTCCTTAGTTCTAGTTGAATTAGGTCCCTGCTTTCCACCTCCTCTAATCAAGGAAACCAGTCTATGCTTGAACCTACAAAAATCAGGAGTTCTTGGTTTTGTAGTCTCCATACTCTCTCATCTACTATTTTGGATTCAGTCTGACTCCTGGTTTCCAATTCCACATATTCCCACCTTCCATTCCTAATTTCAAATTTGGCTAGGTCCAATTTGGTTTTTTATTTATCCTCACCTACTTTCAAGTCCCCCTCAAGCTCGTAAAATGCTCAAAGCCTTGGAACCATTCCTCCACTGCAGATCAGAATGATGACTACTTGATAACACAGAAAACAGAACTCAAAAGTGACTGTGGGGTTGAATTGAGTTGGGTAGTTGGAAAAGTCTACGGATAATTCAGACATTCCAAAGAATAAACAACTCTTCATGGTGGAAAACTGAACTATGTATTAAACAGAGTACATTAACCTACTTACTTCCCAAGAGGCAAAAGTATTAGTTAGAGCTTTAAGATAGGCAATTTGTAGAGTTCAATGCAAAGGCAACCCAGATTCTTAACTGAATGAGTTACCTCTTTTTATTAAAACTTTCAATGGCTCCCCATTGCCTATGATAAATATATAGTCTCCACTATAGGGCAATTTCTGGTTCTCAGTCTACCTCTCCTGATGATCTCCCCCACTGCCCATTGTTCAGCCCAAACAAATTGCTTTTAGTTTTCAAACTTGCCTTGGTATTTCCTACCACTGTGCCTTTACTCACTGTCTCCTTTTGCATGGAAAAGTCTAAATTTCTCCATCCCAAATTCTCATCAACATGTCTCCATTTTATCTGCTTGGCTACAACCTTGCCTTTCACACCCTGACCAAAGCTTTCTTCCCCACTCTGACTATATTCTCCAAACATAAATGAACATTACTTCTAGGAAAACACTGTAGTCAGACCAACACATTGTCTGCAGTTTGCTATGTAGTTAACAATACTTAGTTTTACCTCTCTATGTAATCCATTACTAAATGTGGGTTCAGTTTTTATTAATTATCTCCTTTTATTAAAAAATTATAAATTGTATATAACCTACATAATGAAATTTCATCAAGAATGAACTAAAGATCTCAAACAATTGCTGTTGCACAAAAGTAGTAGATCAGTAGTGACTCTTATAAAAGGAAGTGGGAACAGGGTTTGTACTTTGTGTGTATATGTGTTTCCCACTACACATTCACAATAAGAGACGCGCAGTTCCTTCTCCGAGTACCTTACGTACTCCCATTGCACAACCATCTATTAGCAAAAACTATTCTAACATGCCACAACAAAAATAATAATCTTCATTAATTGCATATGGTTGTTCTCGGATAATACAGACACTTGAGAAATAGACATTTTAGTTTTTATGCTTTCCAATTTTGCTCTTGAATGGATCTCTAAATTTACACTCCATTGTCCCATGATGCACAACTTTCTCCAATCCTCCATCTCTACCTAATATCCTGCTATTTTTATGAGCTTCAATTGCCTGTTTTAAAGTGGTAGTTTCTTTAAGAAAATAATTACAATGTAAATTAGTCTTCAACAAATAGTAAGACACATTTTGCAATTAAATGCCTAGGTATTGAAGCTTTGCTTCTTGATATGTTTAAAACCATTATATAAGTTTAACCATAGCCATTCAATCCAAGTTCCTAGAAATATCATTCTTCCTGTTGCTAATGAAGGTCCTACGGCACAAATTTATTAAAGGTATACGTTTGCATGGGATAATAATTGGGTCGATAATATTAAATTCATAGGCTCATTATTTAATTGCAAGGGCAGATTATGAATACAGCTTCTAAAATGTATTTTAATGAAAAACACTACATCCTGACCTAATCATATCAACCTTATGCTATCTAATTAAGGATGCAAAAAATCATTAGAGTTGCAAAATATTAGTTCCAGCTCCATCAGGCTGTGAGCTGCCCCTTCATGAATATATATTTTTTTATTCCATGATAAATAGTTAATGAGGTAAAAATGACAAAATTTGCATGTAGGCAAATTCGTTTAATAGAATGATGTCTTTTCTGACTACTGAAAGTGACCTTTTCCTTATAAAAAAAATGGTAAAATACTTTGAAATTATCATCTGGCTGTCTTTGCACAAATGACAAATTATATGTATGAACAATATAAAAATTATAAAATACAATAATCCTAAATTCTCATCATACTGTAAATGTGTTCTGTGCTTCTGCATTTATCAATTTAATAAAAGGAAATTAAGCATATTATAAAGTGTCCATTTATGGGGCAATTTTTATTCCAGATCATAAAAATGAGAAGCACATGCTTAATAGCTAGCACTAGGGCAAACATCTAGATCAAATTTTTAAAGCACAAGAATTCTAGACTACTTAGTTGAAATACTTTTATATTAAAATGTCTGTTCCACTCTTAATTTAGCATTTTAGATTATAGATGAGTGTTCTCAATTAAATAGGCATTATATCTTGAGATTAGCACATCGATTATTCAACAGGGCTATTTTGCTTCCCTATTAAAATAAACTAAACAAGCAAACACAAGACAGCTTAAGAAGAAAAACATACAAAAATTAATCATAAGAAAGAGGAAATCTTCATGGTGCAAATATAGTGAGCAAATAAAATATATATGTCCATCCATTTAAGTTTGGGAATGTTCAATGCTTAACAAACATAACCCCAACAACAAGAAATAACAAGTGTTTTTTCAAATGATTTGCATGAACATCTCTATGACTCCCACCAGTGGCTGACTCTATACATGTTGTTAGGGGAAAAGCAACTGTTTATCTAGATATATGAATTTCCATTAAGTGTCCAACTGAATTGAAGCCAAAATACTTTACTTAAGACTCAAATGGCTTCGATTAAATTGTTTACTTTAATTACATTTAATCAAATTGTCTTTTCTTTGATTTATTTGAATATCTACACACAGAATTATGGGCGCTCAAGGTCTGGGGTCTCTGTCTGAGTTCTAGTCCTGTCCAACATGGGTCGGCTAAATCATTTTACAAAGAAGGGCATAAATATTAAATTTAAATAATTAAATAATTTCACAGCCTCCTTCAATTTTCCTTTTAGCATCCAGGCATTAGTGTTTTCTCTCTCCCTCTCTTTCTCTTCTCTCTCTCTCTCTCTGTCTCTCTGCTCTTTCTCATCCCTTGCTAAAATAGAAATAATGAATACTCAAATAATTCTGTTCTCCTATGTTTTCTATTTTTAGGTACTGTTGTTCAACTCAAATCATTTTGGTACTCTACTTTGGATTGCTTCTGAATTCTTAAACTTCAATGTTGTGAAACTTAATAATGAAATAAAATGCACTCTACCTACCCTAGGCACTGTGAAATTGCTTAATGTTTAGGATAATTTCAACAATTTTGGCCTTTTACAAATTATGCTGTTAGTCAAGTATTTTTGAAGAAGAAGAAACCAGAATGAATATATAGTAACATAAAATTTGTTTTGCTTCAAGTTAGGGACAGTGGTCTTGAAAATGCCTGCAGTAATGTTATATTAATTATCAAGTAAATAGAACTTAAGGCATATTGAGTATATTAAGAGTGAACCCATGTGGAAATTTTTTAAAAGCTGATTAAGTTTCTATCAGATAGGGATAGGATGAGGTAGGTTATATGTTCATTCTATGGGCTAACTAAATATATTCAATTATTCAAGCATTCATGCATGCATTCTTTTATGTATTGAACAAATAGCCAGTAAACAGGTGCTATGTTCTAGATGCTCTGTTAGAGATTGAGCACATAGAGATGCGGAAGCCACTTTTTTACTCCATAAGGAGATCTTAGTTGAAAAAAAAGAGGGACATATGAATAGGCAATTCTCAAGTTGTGTGTTGGATGCTAGAAGAGTCAGGTATGAGAGATAGTTTTGACAAAAAGGAAATGGTCCTTTCTGGGTTGCCCCACAGAGAAAACACTCAAGCTAAGCTCTGGAAGTTTGCCAGGTAGTACATGAGAAGTTGGGAGGATATCCCTCCAAACAGAAAGGAATGTATAGGCATGTGAAACACTATGATATGTCTAGTAAATTAGTCATATTTTTATATGGCTTAATCATATTTTGGTCAGAAGCATGTTGGGTAGGGCATACAAGTAAGAGATGTGCCTGAAGAGGTAGGAATCAGATCAAATGGCAATTGTACAGCAGTAAGGATTTTGGCTTTTGTTCACCAGGCAATGGGAAGTTGCGGAAGCGTTTATGACAGGGGCATGCAGGGTTACATTTGCATTTTAGAAATCTCACTCTGATGGGAGTGGAGAATGAATTCATGAGCAGTGTAAAGACAGGGCCACGGCAGTGTGGGGGAAAACGGTTGGCAAAGCGTTGCTGATCTTTAACAGTCAGATGTCGAGGGCCTGAATATTTGTAGTTGCAAAAGGAATAGAGAAGAAAAGACATTAAGAGAGTAAAGTCAACAGGACTTGAGGCTCAAATAGAAGAAAAGTCTAGGAGACAAGGAAAAGTCTAGAAAAACTCTGAGTTTTGGACCTTTGTGATTCAGAGTGGGTGAAAATGCTTTGTACAGCGTTTGTAGAAGTGTACGTGCTGTGGGTTCGTGATACAGGGGAAATGCATGTGTTAATTAATTAATTAAACAATACGTGCCACATAGATTTTGTTTGGACTATAGTGGGTTGTAGGTGTCTTTGGGACATTCATCTGGAGACATCAAGTAAGCTACTGGATTACACACTTTGGGACTCGGGAGGGAAGTGTTGCCTCCAGACGTGCACTTGAGAATTTTCAGCAGTATGGAAGAGAGTTGGAAAGGAGGTTGACAAAGGGACAGTACGTACAGAACCCTGGGAGACACTGGCATAGAAACAGCTGATGGAGGGAGTGTAGCCAAAGTCTGTAGAGGGGATTATGAAAGGAGGGAAGAGAATCCAGGGGACTGACTGCCAATTGCAGCAAAGGAGAAAGGCAGAAAGAGCAGTCCCTCCTGTCCACTCAAGGCTACGTTAAAGCCAACAATCTCTTCACGTGTGCACAGTGTCTACCCTGTCACTAGCTTCTTTTGTGTTCTATACAACCCTGGTGTTTTTTGCAATGTATGTACAGCAGATATTAATAAATATTTCTCTTAGAAAATAATAGTGCTAGACTACAAAACCATCTGGTCTAGTCTCCTCGTTTTGACTAATTTAAAAATACATATATATAAAGTCAAGTTGCAAGATTATATAATGGTAGCAGATACCATAGCAAATAACTTCAAGAACATGAGAAATTTCACAACTTGCTGATAATGCTAACTTGCTGACACTGTGCAGTGAATAAAACAAATCTACTTCAAACCAACTCACCTTCCTTCTTTCACCACTGATTCCTCTCCATTGCTCTGATCTTTTCACTATATAACTTAGCTCCTGATTGGAAATCTCCAAATCGTATGGTGTAAAGAACTTGGTTTCTTCACTGTGGATGCGCTGAAATATATCTGATATCCAAGAATCATTGTGCAACCTAAGAACAAAATCATCCGTTATCTGTTTTTATTTTTCCCAAATCTTGTTTACTTTTTTATCACAGAGTGTTAAATAATTTATATTTCTTTGATCAACTTCTATTTTAGTTCACTTTCCCCATTTGTTTCTTCGGAAATCGTTTCATGATTAAGATTCCAGAAGTTATTTAATAATTTCCTCAACTACATATCACAACCCAACAACAATAATCTCGGGGTTTTGAGCAGTTATTTCCTATAACCCTAAGCCTTATGATTTTTGATGTCTAAGTCATAGAGTAGAAAATTGAGAAATATGTAGCCATTAATTTGGATTATGAATATCCAGATTAGTTCATATGTGAGGAAATTATCTACAGAAAATTTAAATTTAGGTTCATTCTTGGATTTATTCATGAGTTGGTTTTAGAGCCCCCCTGGTAGAAATCCCACTGGGCCAATTCAGTCGGCACAGAGGTATCGCTTGGTTTGTTGTTTTCCAGCTTGAATGATAAATGAATCAATTTGCTAAAGCACCTAACCTGATGAGCTGTTCATTTAATTTTTTTCCACTTTTCAAAACAACTCCAAATATTAATTTGGAAAATCACTGTTTTTCTTGTAATACTAATAAAATGATAGTATTACACAAAAAACATTGATATTTTAATAAGAAACATTAATTTTTTTGATATTGCTAAGTGACATTTAGATGAATATTAAACATTAATTAGGCCAATGCTTATAAAACTTTTCCCTTAAATACCCTTAAAGGCTGGGAATAGAAAATGTATATACTACCCCTAATCCACCAATATTTAATATAATATTTTTTTTTCCAAAACATAGAGTACAATTGAAACTTTGGAGAAATATCATATTTACCTTGTGATTTTGTGTACATTTGTCTTATCACTTATATCTGGAACTAGTTTAAGAAGCACAAAATTGTACCATTAACCCTCATAGGACAGACCACAACCTCTTATGTATCAGCATCAATACATATCCTTTAAGAAGTTTTAGAAAATGCCTACATTATAAGTTGGACTATCAAGACATCGAGGCATCACATAACTATGTACCTTTCTACACATTCAGGATGGAGAATTGGAAGTATATTAGTTCAATGATAGGGATAATTATCTTTTGTTTTAAATAGTCAAGATAATTAATACTAGAATCTATTGCTTTCCTGTTATAATGACAGTCAATTTCATATCCATTGTGTTATTCAAACTTTATCTTAATTCTGCCTTTTACATATTAATACACTAAGATGGAAAATGTTAGCATTACTGTTTATAAGTAACTGAGACAGAATCTAAACTTAGAACTAACTCCAAATTTCACTTCATTCTGTCATACTGACTCTTTGGTTAAAATAACTGATACAATGGGTATTTTCATTTAACTACCTATATCCTGGTTCTTTCCAAAAGAGTAGAATAGGCATTTTGACCCTCGCTACCAAATATGATCTTCTATGTGTCTTTTTTCCCCCAACTATTTTGCATTTATCACAGAGTGAAAATAAAAGCAAAACTGCCGCTCAGCCTAACTGATGGCCCAAGACAGGCCATATGGCTTGGTGCCATCTTGAAACACAGCTACTGCTCTCATGGCACTTTGAGATTCTGGGTTGGCCATTTGAATGATTTACTAGTTGCCTTGTTAAACAAGAACTAGTCTTTACCATTCTCTTAAGCTTGTTTAAAGTAACGTTCATCTTTTTCTTTTAATGGTGATAAGATTTAATGTAGTTAAATTACTGTCATTTTGCTGCCATAAACATTTTCTGTATGAAGATTTTAAGTGCAGGATTATCAACAATGCAATTAACTTTGAATTAATTAGGAATCACAGTCCTGTTTCTTCTGGCTTCTGTTCCTTTTGCCCAGAAAATGTCTGCCTCTTCTTTATTCCTCCTTCATTCTATGTGAAAGAATAATTATGTAAACATCCAAGCCTGGATCTACAGGACGGTAAACAAATGTTTTGACAGAGAACAAAATGACACACTGAAATATGGAAAGCTGCACAAAGATTAATTGCATTTTGATTTTATTTTAAAAATTGTTTTTTTCCTATTTTGGGTGACATTTTCCAGTGAAAAGCTTCATAATAGGTTGTGAACGAGTCAATCTACCAAGTTTTATAAGTTTTTAGCATATTTTCAGTTTTATAAAGCCAGATTACACAAACAAGGAGAAAACAGTCTACAGTTGTATATGCAAAATAAAAAAATAAATAAATTGAACATTGATAATTATGGAATTCTTTTGATAATGTAATCAATCAATATAACACCTATCCAAAAGTGAATTACTTTATCCTTTTGAATAAAAGGATATTTTATCCTTTAGTATATCTGTTGAACTTCTACTTCTTTGGTTCTCTTTAGAAAGTTAAAGAGCCCAGCTAAATGTCAGGAGAATTTCTGTAAAGATAATGTAAAAACAGTCCCAATTTCATAAATAAATTGGGTGTTGGTGATATTAATAAGAGAGCAATAAACTATTCTGTGTACGCAACATTCAATAAAATATTAAGTTTAAACTTGTTAAACTTGTCATGATCATATTTAGTTATGAAAATTCATTATTCTCAAATCAATCAGCAATGATACACACGAATGCACACACGTATTTTCACTCATTTTCTGCCATTTGTGTGTGTGTGTGTGAAGATCATATTGAATTATATAAAATTGAAGATACTGGATCATTTTGGATGAGAGAAGAGGAAAAAGTAATGCAAACATGGAAAATTTTTAACAATTATTGACTAGGAGAAAGATATACAAGTTCATTGCAATATTCTTGCAATTTTTGTGGGTTTGAGCTTTTTAATAAAGAGCTAAAATTTCATAATACTCTATTGAAGGACACGAATTTATATGGTGATGGTTGAAAATTTGGATTTCTTTTAACAAGACAACTATTCAATATGTCTGAAAATTTTATATTTTTGAATTATTTCTTCAAAAGGTAATTAAAAGAGAAACTGCATTCCACCTGTCTGCAAAGCCTTAGGCATTATTGTTTATAGAAATAGGTCACATATGATGCCACAGGTTCTGATGACAGCCAGTGAAACCAAGTCATTTACGAAGTCCTCTGCCCTGTGTCCTACATTTGCAGCAGTTCATTGCTTGGTGAGTGGCAGAAGCTATTATGTTTGGTTCACATCTGAATGTGGGTCATTTACAGAAACCTAGTATGTGACATTTCTTTTAAAGCTAAAAAGGACAAGTGTGAACATTTAGCTAATATAGTATTTTAAGAGTCATAAAAAGGATGGAATCTATAACTTTAAATAGCTCTGAATGCAAATATATATATGAAGAAGGAGAATACAATATAATTGCTTATTTCTAACTCTAAAAGTTACAAGTGAGTTCAGCAGTGTGACTTTACATGTATAATAGTCACTATGTTTATGATGCAAGTTGGAAAACTACTTACTTACTGGTATATTTGCGTGAGAAAGATGCATGTATAGCTCTGAACAGACAGCTTAGAAAGAATCAAGCTTCTTTTGGCACAACCAGTTTATGCTTGCCAAAATTCATTCTTATTTTTTGCATATTAAAATCCACATATTCTTCGGCAGGATTGTTGAATATTTTAAGCGAGATGTATGACATGAACATATTGAGATGTATGAAGACAGTTTTTGTTTGTTTTCTAGAAAACCTGGGGTACTCACCATTCTGTTTAATAATAATTGAAATTCAAATGGCTTTGGATTGAAATCATACTAAACAGAGGAAAACAGAAATTTAAGGGAGGAACAAAGAAGAGCAAAAGAATAGAAAGGGAAACAGAATTTTTAAAAAAAGGAAAAAGAAATCCAGAAAGTAACGATGGGAAATAGTCAAGAACTCCCCCTCCCAACCGCGACTACTCGCACAGGCAGCCCTAACAAACGTTTCTAGTTATGAAGTCAGTATCCCGCAACGTATTAAATGTGTGTAGTCTCAGGTTTGTAAGGACAAAACCATCTTCTTCATCCATTCCTCATTAGTCTATTCACTCAGTTAACAAATATTCACAGGTGCCTACTCTAGGCCAAGTACAGGAATACGATGCACGGTAAACACAACCAGGGGGAGGAGCCCAGGAAGGAGGCAGGAGGAGCTGAGGGGAGGACTGCATGGTGTTGAGGTGAGCACAGAGTAATACAGCAGGGCCACGCGGGGAGGGCAGCGCCCAGGTCGAGTGGACGCATGTTAAGAGTGGTAGGAAGCCATTATATGGGTTTAAAGAAAATGTTATGTGTATGCACACACCATTTTTAGATTAAAAGTCATAATCATTCTGGTTATAGAGAAGCGAGTAGATTGAAAGCAGCAAGAGGCAATGCAAGGACACTCATTGGAAAGTGAGTGTTAGAGTAAGTCGGGGAGAGGTTAGGGCATGCTGGGCAGGGAAAGTTGCTTTACGGATAGAACGAGACGAACACATTCAAGAGCTAAGGAATTTCCAGAATCTGGAGATGGTGGCTATGGGGCTGGGGAGAGGAGGATTTGAAGGAAGCTCCCAGGTGTCTTTCTTTCCTTCCCTCTTTCCTCTCTCCCTCTCTCCCCCTCTTCAGAACTGGGTGGGTGATCCTGGCATTTACTGAGACGGGGGCCCCTGGATGAAGAGCGATTGGGAGGAGAACGCTATGAGTCTCTTTTCAAAATGTCAATTGCAAAGTCTTTTTGGCATATATATGTGGAGTCGTAAGAGTTAGTTGAAAGTTCTAAATTTTTGGACTAAATTCATGTTTAGCTCAAAAGAACTAAATGTCAGAACTAAACATAACTGCCTCCATTACAGTTTAGTTAGGAATGCACTGAATACATTAATTTATTTCTAAGGAACAGGTCTCGTTAAGTGTTCTCATACTGACAACAGAAACAAATAATAATAGTCAATGTTTACATTTAGTGAGTAAATACTTGTAATACACATTTCATATACACTGTCTATTCCTCAAAGTTTTAAGCTTGATTTTATTATCCACATTTTAAAGATAAAGAGATAAAGTCAAAGAGGCAGAACTATTGTCGAAGGACACACAGCTAGTAAGTAACACAGCCAAGGTTCAAGCCAGGCCTACCTGCCTTCAAGCCAGGAATTGAACCACTGTATTGAACTCATTCATTAGAGGAAAATTAACCACAAATGTGATTTTTGTTACCATCTTAATCATTTTCCAGTGTATAGTTCCCTAATGTTAAGTATATTCATACTACTGTGCAACAGATCTCTAGAACATTTTAATCTTGCAACACTGAAACTCTGTGGCCACTAAATACCGGTTCACCCTCTTCCCTCTCCCTAGTTGTTGGTAACCACCTTTCTACTTTTTGTTGCTATTTTTTTTACTACTTTAGATACTTCATATGAGTGGAACCATACAGTATTTTTCTGGCTTATTCCCTTCAGCATAATGTCCCTAAAGTTCACTCACGTTGTAGCACATGACAAGATTTCTTTCCTTTTCAAGAGTGTATAATATTCCATTGTGTATATACACCACATTTTCTTTGTCCATTCACTTGTCAATGGACATCTGTGTTGCTTCCACCTCTTGGCTGTTGTGAATAATCTGCAATGAACATGGGTGTACAAACATCTCTTAGAGATCCTGCTTTTAATTCTTTTGGATATATACCAAAAGACGTCGGGATTACTGGATCACATGGTAATTGTATTTTTAATTTTTTGAAGAACCTCTATGCTGTTTTCCATAACAGCTGCACTATTTTTCATTCCCACCAAAAGTGCACAAGGGTTCCAACTTCTCTGCATCTTCTCCAACATTTGTTATTTTCTGTTCTTGTGATAGCAGTAATCCTGTTGGGTGTGAAATGATATTTCATTGTGGTTTTGATCTACATTTCCCTAATAATTAGTGATGTTGAGCACCTTTTCATGTGTTTATTGGCCATTTTTATATCTTCTCTAGAGATACATCTATTCAAGTCCTTTGCCAATTTTTTAATAGTGTTATTTGTTTTTTCATTGTTGAGTTGTAAAAGTTCCTTATATATTCTGGATATTAACCTCTTATCAGATATATGACTTTCGATTATTTTTCTCCCATCCCATAGGTTGCCTTTTTACTCTATTGGTTGCTTCTTTTGATGGGCAGTTTTTAAGTTTGATGTAGTCCTATTTGTCTACTTTGGATTTTGTTGCCTATGCATATCTAAGAAGTGTCATTATCTAAGAAATCCCTGGCAAGCTCAATGTCCTAAAGTGTGAAAACCCTCTGTGTAATTTCCATATGCCAATTTATATGGCATATGATGGAAAATTTTTGAACCTATACTTGGAGCTTTTGAGATTCTTGTGAGAGCTAGTAATACATTGGTTAGGATTAGGATTCTATTATTTCTAATGGTTATAAGGATCAGCTCTACCAGTTCATATTGTCTGATATTCCTTTAAGGGTACTGACTCATTAGATTATGTAGGTGGATCTGTTTTGGGATCTACACTAGGGAAACCCAAACTGTAAAGACTAAGGTAAACCAGAACTATAGCAATACTTTCTCAAACCGAACTCATTGGTGAGGTCTTAGCCACTGGAAAAGCACAGTGCTGGTAAGAGGCTTCATATCAATGTCAATGGTGCAGAAAGCTGCTGGCTTAAGCACTGGGCCCAAACTAAAGGCTGAGGCACCTTCTGTCATTGTGCCTTTGCAGAGGACAGCCCTTTTGCAAGTGTGACCAAGATTACTAGGAACTCATCTGCAGTTTTGAGCATCTAAGCATGCCTCATATTAACCTACTTAACAGATCATTAAAGAGAAAAGACTACTTGGGGAGGGAGGCAGAGGATGGGGGCTGGGGGTACTGGAAGTGAGATTTGGAAATACCAAGTTAGAGCAGAGAATTGTGAAGAAGGGAGTTAGAGAATGTTCTGCATCTATGACATGGTCATCATTGCCCTGGGTTCTTTGGACTTTTCACATACATTGATTAAATGTTTTGCATTTCCCCTGCTATGTGCATTGTTCTGACCCTTCTTAACTCCTCTTTTCATATTGCATTGTATTGTTTAAAGTTGGATGTTGCCAAAAAAAGTCAAACTAAAAACCTATTCTGGTCACTTTGATATGTCAAATTAACACACAGGAGAGCTGTGTGTATACCTTTTCACACTTCTTCATTATATTCCAGCTGAGAGTTCAAAATGAAAAACACTTGGGGACAAGTGTCATTTGAACATGTAGCCTGTAAGTTATATTTTATTTGAAAGGGAAGGTATTCCAGGTATTTTTCTTGGTACAGAGAAGAGAAGGATGAATTATAGAGTCAACGACCTTGCCTTCAGTCCCCAGTTCAAGAATTTCATGTCATTTGCCACAAATATTTCTGTTTCATTCTGGCTTGACTACTTATGCAACATTAAAATACATGGTGCAGAGAGTTCAACAGACCAGTTTTATGCACACGTAATCCTCCTTGGTTTGTGGCAGCAAACCAAAATATTTGCTCTTCTTGTTTGGCTATTTGTTTGTTCAATTGTTTTAGTGATAAGGATGTTGAAAATTCTTCAGGAAGAGTTTCAGAGATTATACATATCGCTGACAGAGAAAAGTGGGGTGTGGCACTGGCCCATGCAGATTAACTGTGCTGTCAGATGCAAGTACTTACATGAAAGTGGAAAAGGAAACTTCTCATCCCAGTGACCTAAAATAAGCTCAAACCAAGGATCTGGACTGTGCCATGCAGACAATCTGCACCTTGTTGCTTCACTTAGGTACACATACCTGCTTGACATCTGCTTTCCATTGGTCAAAACTCACACGCCCCATTTCCCATATGCTTGGGATGAAAATAGAAGTTCCAATAGATTATTTTAGTTTCTTTACCCTAGAGGTATTGGAAGAGGGCTAATTTACCAAAAGTCAATTCATCAAATGACTGACTAACTGACCAGCTTTTATTTTATGTTGATGAGAGAACGAACATCATGCCAAGGACTGTTCAGTTTATCTCTGACCCAGCTTCTTGCAGCTACAGATGGGAAAAGTTGGGGTAGAAAGAGAGCACTCTATCTGCACTGTCTATCAAAGAAAATATTGAAGGGGAGTCAGCATATAGCATGGGCTCAACTGCCCACACCAGAGAGCTCGAGATCACTCTGGCGTAGAAGGGGGAACATCGACGGGTTTTCAGCAAATGGGCGTTCAGTGAATTTCTCTGGACCCAGAGCAATGAGCCATTTTTGTTACAGTTATTCAGTTTACTGGAGCTGACACAATGTAGTGGCTAAATCTTTGAAATATGTCTGTTCCTGTATAAGCGTGTCACAATGTGCACAGTCCGTTTCTGCCTATTAGAGCATAGAGTGCCCATCAACTCAGTGACAATTTCAGGGGATAAAAATTGATTAGCTATCTATTAATTACACAAATTTGAAGATTTTTTCCCCTATATGGTAAATAATATTTTGCCTTTTCCACAGAACATTGTAAAGAAGATTGTGGAAGTTTCTGCAGTGAAAAGTTTCAGAAAGTAGAAAATCTTTGATTATCTCATACATATTCCCTAGACAATGAATATGCTCATAATATTCTCATCAAAGCCTGTCTTTAAATTATTTTAATCTAAATTAATTTTCCTAAGTAATAAATGACATTAGCTAAAATGTATAAGGCTGTTTGGAGCTATTAAGTCAACGATTAAGAAGACACAAGCACCCCCAAAACTAATTAATTCAACTACCAAGTATTTTAGATTTGTGTACAGCTTTCAGGATTATAAAAAGTTTAAACAAATCTAAATGACATTTAAATTGTGATTTCTTTGCATATTATAAACAAATATGTAATATTTTGCACTATTTAGATAAAGGATTTTGAGTTAAATGATTGATACGGTATCAATGGAGGCTTTTTTAGAAGGAATACTACGAGCCCAGTCACTCAGACAGTCGTGGATAGGCCTCATGGCTTCTCCTTTATGCCAATATCTGTCTATAAATAGACAGCCATTTATAAAAGTTTGGGAAAAAGGTAAATTTTGTAACAGAATCTCTAGAAAAAAGAAGTTCACTCTGTCCATTGTACTGGAAACATAAAATGATGAGTTAAAACTACTTAAAATAAAACCCAGTAAGACAAAATGGCAAAACAGCTCATCTCTAAAGATAATACCAGCTTACAGAACAGACCAATAAGATAAAAGATAAAAGGATGTCTCTTTTACATCTCGACACTATCCTCATCAAATGATTTCTACACAGCTTATGATAAGCACTTTAATAAAAAAATTCAAACTTGATAAAAATAGAAATAAATAGTTATAAAATTTCTTAATGGGAAAGAATTGTTTTTTAAATTTAAGAGTTATTTAAATGTCATAAAAATTATAAAAGACTTTATGTGAATTTTAAATAACTTTTTTAAAAATCAAAAAGTAAATTTAAAAGGCAATTAGCATATAGAGAAAATGTCTGTTAAAAATATGACGAAAATGTTAACACTGTTAATATATATAAAAGTTATATAACTGAGTAAGAAAAACATTTGAATGCCCTATAGAAAGGAAGGCAAAAGGACACTTAAAAGGCAAGTCACAAAAAAGGAAATATGAATGAGTAACAGGCATATTAAGAATGCCTATTGACAAGTAAACAAAAGAATGCACTTCTAGAAAAGGATGTGATACCATTTCTTCTATTAGATTAAAAAAGGTTAACTCGTGATGTGAACATGGTTTGATAAGTTCCCTCGTGTACTTCTGTGGAAGTATAAATCCATCCAACTTCCCCAGAAAACAATTTTGCAATAGTTATGAAGTGTCTCGGAAACATTATATTCTCTGAACCAGTATTTCTGGGTCTCTAGGATTCTATTCGACAAATAATTTAAAACGTAGACAAGACCCTGTGCCTTAAAGTGCTCATCAGAATTATTTATAAGATGCACAAAAATGTGAAACAATCTATTGTCCAGCAATAAAAAAAAAATTTAAATATTTTATACTGCTTATACAGTATAAAATAAAGTTAAGGCATTAAATGTTCATGAAGTTAGTAAAGAATATAAAAATATTTATCACACAATATTAAGTTAGAAATCAACATATGAAATTATACATAGTATATAATTTCAACTTTGTAAAAATACATGTACATGGGAAAAAAATGTTGAAATAAATTTACCAAAAAATTAACAATGCTTTGACTAAATGATGAGATTATTGGTGTTTTTTAATTTACTCTTTGATTCTTTTCTGTACTTTCAATATTTTCATAGCAAACATATATTCTTTCTAGAATAAGGAAAAATAGTTTAAAATAATACTTTTTTAAAACTATAAAATCAAGTGCAAATTATTATACCCAGTACAGAGGCAAGGAACTGGTCTCCCAGTCAACTCTCCCTTCAGAACTATGGAGAGTGAGAATCTTTCTAGTAAAAACCCTTCAGCAAGAAATTACTCAGGCTCTTGGAGGAATGAGACCCAATCAGCCAAACTCATTAGGGTACAATCTTGAGTTTGCACCTCCAGTTTCCATAATGTGGAGCTTCCAATGCCCAGAGCAAGACAAAATTCTTTATTAACAACCAGCACAACAGACCAGGAGATCTTTGTGCTCGTGTAACACTAGCCATGTTATCACTATTGTGTTGACAGTGCTGATCCAAATGCCCAGAAAGACTCAGGTTTGTTGCTTTAATATTTTGATGAAGGATGCTAGCCTAAATCAGCCTAAATCAATACACAAATCCAAATTAGCATTTTTCACTAAGATGAGTTCTTATGATTTTCTCTGTCTCTTTGACTAATGTTATGCTAGAACAAAACCTCACTTCACTGACTGGATGCATCTGCTACGGACAGTGTTTGCTTTATAGAAGAACTGGGCTGTCCAGCATTCCACCATTTCAGAGATACTTTGCAAACAGCAGTAAGGAGAGATTTTCAGCTGACATATTAGAGTGACTTTATTTATTCACATGGAAAATAAAGACATTTTCCCTGTGGGAGATAACTGTAATTCTATCATTATCTGAAGGCATCTTAAGAGCATCTGCTTCTAAAATACAAGCAAACCCTGCTTGGGGTAACTAAGCATGCCTAGTGCGGACAGGACAGGTTAAGCATGGATGACAATGAAGCCTAGGTTGAGAGAGCCAAAAAAACTTATCTATTTCTCTTGCATTGTTCCAGGTTCATTCTCCATGATGTCCAGGCATTCCATCTGTCTTTGTATAGTACTTAATAATTTCTCCATCCATAACAGAGCTTCCCACTCTTCCTACCCATACTTCCCCATGGGGTAATCGTAATATTTTAATGCAAACACCCATTTGCTTTAGGTAGCAAAACATTAAATCTTATTTATTTGGTGCATAAATTCAGCTTTTTTATACTTTACAAGTAATCTAGATAATAAAAATATAGACCTCAGATAATTAATAGTATGGCTGTAAACATTCATTTTGTTTTGAGTGAGAAGGGTTGTATTGATGTGGGAATAAATGATACAAAACATTATCTGATCATTTTTTAATCCTATAAAAGTCTAAACTACATGCCATACTATTTTATTTCTTTAACTTCTCTGGGAAACCCTAGCCATTTTAAATAATAGAGTGATCATTCATGTAGAGCATATTATAAAAATCTACATATATACATTATTTTTATCATGTTACCCAAGAAAATGCCTAAAATCTAGCAAATGAACATCCTTGCCTAGGGCCACATGACAAGTTAGTGGTCAAATGAAAACTGAGTGATCGGGGAAAACTTTCTGCCCTTCCCTAAGAAACTAAGTGCTCTGGAAAGATGACATACAGTGCTTATGACATGTCAAAATATAAACCAAGCCTGTGCCTAAACAACACATCCCCTGGAGGATTAGGCAATTGTACTACAGCTATGTTAGTGACCTAAGGGCTGCATCAGCGAATGATCAGTCTACTGAAGGAAGACCTGAGAAGCCAGTTCACCCCCCATGTCCTAGAAAATAATGACTATCATATGTGAATTCCCTCAGCATTCCCCTGCCACAAACCTCCACCCCCTGCATTCACTCCCACCTCTTTCCTTATCACATCAAGAGACAAGATCTTTTTCCTAAATCCAAGTTTTGTCTCCACCTGTGTTCTACTCGTGTCTTCAGATACCTCACCCAATTATCCTCCCTTGCTTAGGTATTTTCAACATTTCTATTTTCTTTAGCATTTTCATCTCCACGTAGAAATATATTCAAACCACACCCATATTTTCAAAACCAGTCTTTTTAAAATGTCTTTTTCTAATTACTTTCCATTTACAGCATTGCTCTGCCAAAAAAAAAAAAAAAAAAAGACCGTAGCTAAGCGCCGACTGTATGTCCACATCCTCCGCTCGGTCAGTCCACTGAGATTTAATCTCTACCCTGCAAGGCAATGAAACTCAAGGCTTCAACCATACAAATCCGTAGTCTATATTGATTTCCCCGAGCTCTACACTCATCTTTCCAATTTCTTATAACATATTTTCCCTTGGCAATATCAAAGATATCTCAACATGAAAGGTCAACATGAAAGAAAAGTTAACTTATTATCTATCTCCTGTAAATGTTTACTCTCTAACTCCCGTCTCTGACATTGCTACAGCCAATGCTCCCATCTGCCCAACTCCAAAGCTGGAGGTTATACTAAATGGCATCCTCTCCTTCACCTTCAACTGCCAATCAGCCCACAAGTTATGTTCTGCCCCTTAACTATTTCTTAAATATACTCCAACTTCCCATTTCCAGGGTCATTCTCTTTAGTTTAGATGATCAAAATGGCTTTCTAAGTAGATTTTCCTGCTTCCAACCTGGCCACTGTTAAATCTACCTTTCCTTCTACTATCAGAGTAATCTTCCTAAAATTAACAGTTATTTTAAATCTTTCAATGTTTTCGGTTTACCATTAGAACAAATTCAAGCTCCACAGCGTGATAGTCAAGTCTTTTATCATCTGGTCCTTGACTACATCCCCTAACTCATCTCAGCTAGCTGCCGTCTCCCCATACCCCACACGCCAGCCATGTCAAAATACATTTGATTTGCCAAATGTATCATACTTTCTCAAGACCATATGGTTTTATACACCTTCCCTTTGCCTGCAAACATGCTTGCCTCTGCTTGTCTCCTAGCTAAATTATTAATATACTAAAGCTTCAAAGATTACCCAAGTGTTATATTTTCCCTGAAGTCTTGGCTACTGCCTCTATCCTCCTCCAGACCTGTGTTGGTTCCTTTTCTCTGTGCTCCTAGAGATCCTTGTCTTGATCTCTTTCTGGCACATTTTTAAAAATGGTGGTGAGAACACAACATGAGATCTACCCTCCCAACAAATATTTAACTGCACAATACAAGATTGTTAACTATACATACAATGTTGTACAGCAGATCTCTAGAACTGAATCACCTTGCATAACTGATGCTTTATAACCATTTAATGGCAACTTCTTATTTCCCCTTCCCCTCAGTCCCTGGAAATCACTCTACTCTCTGCTTCTGTGAGTTTGACTATTTTAGACACCTCATGTAAGTGGAACCCTGTAGTATGTGTCCTTACGTGGCCAGGTTATTTCACTTAGCATAATGTTCTCAAAGCTTATCCATGTTGTCACATATTGCAGGATTTCTTTCTTTTCTATGGCTAAATAATATTGCATTATATTATGTACCACATTATCTATTCATCTGTTGATGGACATTTAGGTTGTTTCCACATTTTGGCTATTGTGAGTAGTGCTGCAATGAACATGGGAATGCTAATATCTCTTTGAAATCCTGATTTCAGTTCTTTTGGATAAATACCTAGAAGTGGAATTACAGGATTATATTACAGAGCTTCAGTAATTAAAACAGTGTGGTACTGGCATAAAGACATACATAGATCAATGTAACAGAATAGAGAGCCCAGAAACAAATCCATGCGTATATAGTCAACTGATCTTCAACAAGGGTGCCAAGAATACGCAATGGGGAAAGAATAGTCTCTTCAACAAACAGAGCTGGGAAAACTGGATATCCCCATGCAAAAGAATAAAATTTGACCCTATTCTTACACCATACACAAAATCCAACTCAAAATGGATCAAAAACATAAACATAAGACCTGAAACTGTAAAAGTCCTAGAAGAAAACAGAGGGAAAAAGCTTCATAACTTTGGTCTTGGCAACGATTTCATGGAAGTATGGGAAACAAATACAAAAATAGATAAATGTGACCACATCAAACTAAAAACTTCTGCACAGCAAAGGAAACAATCAGCAGAGTAAAGTGATCTCCTCACACTTTTCATACTCTCTTGTATTTGTCAGCTTTCTTGTCTTTCTTCACACAAACACATTGCTTGCTAAATTGATGATCTAGCAAGCCAAACCCTATAATATTCAGGATCAAAACTGAAAGATGATTCTTCTATTGGTGATTTTGGCAGGTATGGAAAACATGGGAAGAAAGCAAGTTGGAAGGAGGAGAAAAGGAAATTTTAGACAAGCTTCCCAGGAAATTTCCCAGAATGTCATTGGATATGAAGAGATTACTCCTAGTTTCCTGTTGGTTCCTGGTTTGGAGAAACAAGTACAATGATTCCTAGTAAAATTATTAATAGCTCTCTCTCTACCATGCAGAAAATATTTTCCTAAAATTCAAATAATTTCTCGGCTGGTCTTTGGGATAAATGTTACAGGTAACCAAAGAAATGTCCTCCTTAGTGATGTAGGGATGGTTCTAACTTCTCTTCTTTAACCATGTTCTCACAACCTAACTGTATAACAGCAAGACTGGAGGCCAAATACTCTGAAGAACAAAGTAACTGAAGCACCTTACCTGAGACAATACAAATAGAAAATCAAAAAAGAAATGATGAACAGGAGGATGTAAAGTAACACCGTGATCACCACACCAACAAGGCCCGGTTGCATGGTCCTTACAAACATCCAGTAGAGTTTTGCTGCATCAGCTACAGGAGTCTCCCCATTAGGTGTAAGCCGCTGACACAACCGAACAAAATAAGAAAAGAAACACTGATCATCAAGTTACATGAATTTAAACACACAAAGACTATTCGACACTATAATTTGTTTTTAAATTAAATCTTCTAGGTGCTGAATATTGCCAGACCTTCAGGTGCACAAAGGAAAAGAAAAAAGGCTGGGTTTTGCACGCTTGGTTTACCAGATTTTTCTCATTTTCCCTTTAAGTCTTTAAATGCATGCACTCGACATGCAATTCATAAAGTAAAAGCCATGTTTTATTTATGTACTATTAACTTCTGAGTTTAGTGAGCACAAGATATGAAGAAATTAAATATGATGGTAGAAAGATTCTTTTTTTTCTGAAGCAGATTTGATAGGAATTTAATTTGTGCTATGCATAAAAGAGATGGCTTATTTTAGAAACTTATAAAAAAGTTATCAGGCTACTTACTGTGAGCTTCAAAAACCAAAGTTTACACTAGGTTAATTTAACAGTATGTCCTTATTTTAGACAAGGAAAGACATATTCTATGCCAGATTAGAAATAAATATGAGGCAATGGATTTTTAAAAAACAAACGTTAAGTTTCTAAGGACCTACAGTATTACCATTTGACATCATTGACCTTTGAATTTTATAAAATATGAATGTTCTTTAATTATGACTCTCCTGATATCAAGTGAAAGTAATATGCAATATAAATGTAAAGTAAGGTATCTTTTCTCCAATGCAAGAGGGAATTTCTTTAGTTTTTAAACTGACATTTATGTAATTATATCTTTAAAAGGCACTTTTAAAACTAGCTTACCCAAATCGCTTTTGTGTAGATGAAAACAGAAGCTTAGAAAGGTGAATTTGTGTATTCCTTATACCAAAACATACTTTGGTGATTAGGCAGTAACTAGAATTCAGCTGTTCCAACTCTCAGCTTCTGTTTCTTTGACCACCACCCTAAAACTTTTATTTTCATATTCTGTACTTGTTAATCAGTCTACCTTGCAAAATGGGGATCTTCTGCTAGGACTTTCGGCTGTAGATTATAAGAGTTGCCATGCACTTCTCCTATACCAGATCTTACCTTTCTGCTGTTTCTTAAAGGTGATGAAATGGACATGACATTCATTGATGAAACAAAATATATATATATATGTTTGATGACAATAACATAATCCAATCAACAGATGTTCATCATTCATTTGTCCCACATGTACTGAATGCCTACCATGTGTCATTTAGCACTGAAGATGAAAGAGTAAATAAAATTAGACAAAAGCTCTACACTCTTGGAGCTTATATTTAAGTGGGGAAGGGGCATGTGAGTGATAGTAAACCTATATGCAAGATTAAGTAAATTATTGGATATGCTATATCAGAGGATCATATTATGAAGAAAAATATAAAGCAGAAGAAAGGTATAAGAGGGATAAAAGTGTGTAACTAAATATTGCTGTCAGAAAAGGTGTCACTAAAAAGGTGGCATTTGAACAAAGACCTGAAGGATATAAGAGAATGTGCCCTGTACTTGCCAAATGTCATTCCGCGCACACTGCCATACTGCATCTTTGGGTGTGTATATTTTGATTCCCCAAATAGATTATAAGTTCCAGCCTAAACCTTTGGGGCAATGGCTCTTACATCTTGTGTCATCCACATAATATCATCACCTCATTATAATCCTTTATTCCTTTTATGTTATATGTAGACTTTTCAAGGTTTATTACCAATTAGTCTCTCCTTTCACTCTCCCAACATCACGGTGAAATGAGTAAGGCAGGTATTACTATTCGTAGGTATTACTACTTTTTTTATGCATATGAGGGGAACTGAAGACAGAGGTTAACTGACTTATCCAACATCATATAGCAGACAAATGGCAGAGCTGGGACCAGAACCCAGCTCCTACTGACTCCAACTCTGTGGTATTTCTACTACTCCATAGTCACTTCTAATGGAGTGCTGTGGTTTGAATGTGTCCCCCCAAAAGCATATGCTGGAAACTTAATCCCCAATGCAACAGTGTTCGTAGGTGGGGCCTAATGGGAGATGTTTATGATTAATGCTGATTATAAAAGGGCTTAAGGCTTCGAATTCAATCTCTTGCCCTCTCTTAGCCTCTATTTGCTCTTTTGCCATGGATGACACAGCAAGAAGGCTCTTGCATCTTGGACTTCCTAGCCTCCAGAACCATGTTCATTATAAATTACCCAGTCTCCGGTATTTTGTTACAGCAGCACAAAACAGACTAAGACATAGATTCTCAAGAATTATTTGCTGAAGGACTATGTTTGCATTCTACCTTTGTTTGAACTTTGCTTTGTGGTTTTCTTTCTTATCTCACTGTTGAGGGCAGTAATAATGCCATATTTATTCTGTATCATTTAAAATCCTGTGCAGAGAACATACAGTCAATAAATATGTGCTAATTGAGTAAAACATTCAATAGCAAATCTTTCCTCTACTTTTTACCCAGAGTAGAGATCAGGCAGAGAAAGAATTTATGAACTGAATGGAATTGTTGAGCGTAGTATCATCAATGCATTGCCAACCTCTGAGCCAGCAACTGAGAGACTAGCAAAGCATTACTATCAACATCGACAGCCACTCAGCACTTCAGCCTCAAACCAATCCAGCTGCCACTCCTCCTCTTAGATTTCCATGATGAATTCAAAACAGAAAATATCAGTAAAATCAGGTAGCATCTCTCTGGGCTGGCTGACCTGGATCAAATCCAGATGATCCTCAACTTTAACTGCTAAAAGGAAGTGCTGAAGGACCTGGAGGTATAAACTCAGGAAACCTGAGTCTCACGAGTGGCATTCAATCCATGATAAACATGACCCCCATGGAACAGTAGTTCTCAAGGTTGCTAGAGAACTTCCAACTTGCACCTGGAAGGCTTGCTGAAACACAGATTTCTGGGCCCCTCCCCAGAGTTTCTGACTTAGTAGATTTGATGCAGGGCCTGAGATTTTGCATTTCTATTACATTCCCAGGTAATGCTAATCCTATTGGTTCAGGGACTACACTTTGAGAACCATTGCCTTAGCTCAGTACTTCTCAAACTTCAGTGTGCTGTCAAATCATGTAGAGAACATGTTAAAATGCATATTTTGATTCAATCACTGGGCATGTCTGAGTGCATTTCTGCAGGTTCCCAGGGGATTCCAATGCTGCTGATCTGTGGATTATATACAGCTTTAGAGATTTTTTAAAGATTGCAAAAGTAGATGTCATCTGCAATGAAACATGATGGATTCAAACTACAGAGTCAATAATTTGGAACAAACCTTTAGCTTTTCTTTCCAAGTGGAGAGACATATGGGTGTTCTACTTATCTGCTAGAATCCAAGTCAGCTTCCACCAAGTTACAGACCTGTGACCTGGTTCTGAGATGGCCATGCTGGTGGCTACCATCCTACAGATTACATCAGAGGTCCCAGAGTAAATTAAGTCTGCTCATTTTGTCAGCTGCCTTGGATGCAGTGGACTGGTCGGCTATTAATCTACCTAAGGGACCTGACTGGAATAACAAAGGTCATTCCAGGAGAGCTGCAGACATCCTTCTGAGGAGATGTCAGAAAATCACAGGGTCAGCTGTTCATTCTCCCCTAATGGCTTCATACGTGGTGTTATAGATCTTTCCTGCTCAGTGCATACGTCAGGCCTCTGGGAGGAATGGTGAGGTGCCATAGGATGTGGTCCTTCCAGAATGCAGACGGACTCCACTCTACATCTCCTGCTCAACACACCTTGACAGCAGTCTCCTTCTTGCTAGCCTGGAGGTCCCTTAGGAGTGTGAATGGAATCTGGCTGGCTCCAGCTCAATCCACTCAGAATCAGAATGTGGCTAATCAGCAGGATGAAAAGAACTTAGAGATGGGGTAGAAAACACAACCACCTCTGACTCAAAACGCTCCCTGTTCCGCCATGGCATCAGGGTGTTCAACGGTACTGAGGTTTCACAGAGTCGTCTGCCTTTCAAGTACTGACGAGCTTTCCTTGGCACATGACTCTACCTCCAATGCCTAGCAGTAGAACTAGAAACTAGATAATTGGTGGGCTCAATGTGCACTGTTTTTAATAATGTTAAATGATCTACACTGTTAGAGTCAGCAATCACACCTGGCAGGTTGTAAGCATTTCTAGCAGAAGTCATTTCCACTCAGAAATAAGCACTCAGAATTCTCACATGAAATCTAGAAAGACATTAGTGGACTCAGAGCGTCAAGGATCCCAGTCTTGTTAAGTCTTGTTAAGACCGGCTCGGGAGCACTCAGTGAGTGAAAGCTCAGCCTAGCAAGCAGCAAAGTGAAGGGAGAGGCCTTCTCAGTAAAGTATCCAGCACCTTGTTACTCACAGTGTAGTCCAGGGGACAAGCATCACTGGCATCACCTAGGAGTCTATGAGAAATGCAGAATCTCAGGCTCTACCTGCTGAATCAGAGCATACATTTTAATAAGAACCTCCCAAGGGAATTTCAAGCACCTTAAAGTTTGACAAACACTGCTATACCATACTGTGGCCTGAGATGAAGAGAGAAGAACAGCAACAGGCTCTGCTGAACTTGGCTGCCTACTCTAGCACCCAAGATGTGGAATGTCTTCATGGATGCAGTTTGGATGGCAATTTGGTCTTTAGTTCTAAAAGCACATTATTGATGGTAGAATCAATTTCAAACCCAGTTAACAAGTAAAATCCATCAAAACAACCCATGTTTATGATCTGCTTGGCACAGTGAATATGAAACTTTTCCTTTTCTTCTTAAAAGGAGAAATATACCAGATGCAGAATATCATTGCATATATTAAGATAATTTTCTAAATGCATATTTGATCATATTGATCCTAGTATCCATCTGCTCTCTTCTTGGAGCTATATTTTACAGCCAGGTCTACAGTACAAAAATTTAGTTAAAATTCAGATTTCCCTTCTTTTGCCTGTTGAAATTGCTTAAAAATTTGATGACTCCAAGTTAAAGTGGTTTTTGGCTTGAATTTTCCTGTTATTTGTCAATATCTTTCATTTTGCTTTGACAATTTAATCTAAAATATTTGGCAACTTAAAGGAAACTTAGATAAAGTTGCTAAATTGTAAGTAGGGGGTCATGACGAATAGGCAGCATAGTAAAGGATGCCCCATCGGGCTATGGCTATGCTGCAGCTTGCATCGTCCAAGCTATGTGGTCATTCCTGGATCTTCTCAGACTGTTTATGAGCACTTTCCTATGCAGCTGTGATGTCAGTGGTTCTCAAACTGTTGTCCCTGGACCAACAACATCAGTGTCATCTGGGAGCTTGTTAGAAATGCAAATTCTTGAGCTGTACTTCAGATGTACCAAAAGAGGAACTCCAGGAGTGGGGTCCAGGGTCTGTGTTTTACCAAAGCCTGCAATAGATTCTGATGTAGAATAAGGTTTGAGAATCAGCACCTTCCAGTAACACTCACCAGAAAATCATAGGCCTTGCAAATTCAAAGCAACTGGAGATTTGGATGTGGCAATCACACTAACGTCCACATCAATTTTGCCTCATATTATAGCCCCCAAACTCATTAGCAAATGAAGTATTTTGATGTAAACAAATAATTTTCATCAGGGATAGCATACATTTTTTGACTTCACAAAACAATATATTGACTGAAAATTTGAAGTAGAGATTTTAATATAATGGAAAAAAACACCAGTCTCAGAATTCAGAAATCTGGTTCCTAGTCCTAGGAGTGATGTGAATTGGCTATAAGGTCACAGACAAATTGCATAATTCTATGTATCTTGTTTCTCCCAGTTGTAAAATGAGAGGAGGCTTGCCCTATCAACTTACGGTGTTGTTAATATGTAAGTAAATCCATTGCATGAAGATGCTTGAAATACATAAAGCACTCTTCAAATATTAGAATCATTATTCCATTATTTGTATATCATTATGTACCTTAGTACATCATTCATATTCATGAAATCCTAAAACTACATATTTTCGGGTGAAAATCCATTATGTTTGTCACTTCAAAATCATCACAAAAGTCAAAATAAATTGCCTATGGGGTGATTTTTAAAAATTTACTTATCACTTAGAAATGTTTAAAAAGCTCTTATTCTACAGTGTATTTATTACAAAAGAGTATCACATCATAAAGCAGACAAGTGACCTAACCAATTAAAGGAACTACTGTATAATTACTTTTTTGCAAAGTTTGCCTATGAAATCCTTAATATTAAAAATAAAGTTACCAAAAAAGATACAAAATAAAGCTTCTTTGTAATAATGTTGAAAATCTGACAGCTAGGTTGGATTTGATCTCCGACATGATTTCCTGCTTATTTCGCAAGGGTTTGTTTAAGATAGTCAAAATTACACTTAAATTGATTTTCTTAGACATCTATGATATTTTATGAGGAAAAACTTAACTTCAATTTGAGATGAATATTGAATGTTCATCATTATTGAAACTTTCCATGTCAACAGATTCATGTACTAAAGCTAAATTCTATGTCAAGGACTCATATCCCAATTATTTTATTTGACTTACCCCCAGGACAGTATCCACTATAAACACTGCCAATGGGTCTAGAACTGTCCATAGTCCCATGGTAATGATTAACTTTGACAAGGCATCAGGACAGGAGGCAAACAGTAGCTGACAGCCCCATCTGATCAGAACTAAGAGAAGCACGACCACATTCAGCATTAAGGGCCCCACCACAACCACAGGCAGCTCTTCTCCGATGTGAAGTGAAGAAGTTGGGTAGCAAAGCTCAACAGTGTGAGGAGAAAAATGGAATCTGTGGAAAAAACAAAGCAATCACATACGAGCAAACTAGAGAAATTATACAAAAGGCCAAGTGTACAAAACAATTTAAAGAACAATATGCTTTGTTTTTTTCATATAGAAAACTTGGCACTTAGTAGTACCCCCAAATTAAGTGTTAGAAATCTTCATATCTTTTTCCAACCCCTTAGTACCACCTCAACATCTCACTTTCAAGGAAAAGGCAAATTCTACCCTGTTCGTTGTTTTTACAAGTGTCATATGCAACCTTTAGAAGTATGTCAATTTGAGCCACTGAGCGGAGTGTTCTATAGGCTAAGAACTTCCCTGCAGTCCACACCGTACTATTTAGTAGGCTATTTAAAATGCGAGATACACCAGTGGACTTTATAACAGGTCAACCTCTAACAGAAATGAGAAATAGATACAAATCTAAAACTTCTTCAGAATTTTAGCATAGCTGATTAATTTTACTTGTGATTCCTCTAGTGGGATTCCCAAATACATCAACAAAAACACTGCCCCATTGATTCCAGCAGCCTTGACCCAGGCTTTGGCACCACCTTTCTGTGCAAGGTGAGACTTCATTTCACTCTAAATTTTCCCTCCCCTGAATTTTAGCCTATGTAAAGCTCTTTCATAGTTAATCTTGCTTGTGCATGCTACTGATCAGCTCTCTGCTAAAAAGAGTTATTTATTTTATTCACTCCTTGACCTTTGCTTCAAAGGAAGTTTTATGCTTTGTTCATAAGCTGTTGTGAATATCAAATAAAGCAATGTAAGTAAGTGCTCATTGTTGGTGTCGTTATTGCTATTTTTCACAGCTAAGACAAGACACAGAGCTAATGTGTGACTCAAGCCTGCAGACTGAGACAATAGCCAGCAAAATATCGTTCAATACCTTAGATCCTCTTCTGCTTAAGAAATTGGCTAAAATGGGCTGTGATGATATTTTGGGCAGTCTCATTTTATTAACAACTAATAAAGATAGGTCTTCCTTTTCTACTGAAGAATAAAAGAGCAGATAACAAAAAGCAACAAGCCCAAGCATATAACATTTGTCCTTTCTGCTTTGGAAACCTTGGGAAAAAAGGAAGGAGAAAGAAAGAAGGGAGGAAGGGAGGAGATACCCATGTAAAAATTCCTCCTTGAAAATGCAGTTATTTAATATACATAAATTTGCATATTCTATAACATATTCAGATATTTGTGGTTTAATTCCATAACACTATCAAAAACTATATGTCTATATATATATATATACACACATATGTTCTTTTTATAAAGTCTTAAAGTTCTTTGCAATCTTCTTAATTGAAAATATATACACATCTTTATTTTTATCTGTACCATCTACATTTGAGAAAATGAATTTTACTTGTATTGGTGTCTATCTGTTTGACTATCTATAGTGTCTATGGAATCATGTTTATGGAGAGATAACCTTTAAAGTGTCATCATTTTCCTGAGGATAATGGCCCCGAAAGCTGCCTGGGCTTGAGTTTGGTAATTGTTTGAATTCAATCATTTTGCAGAAGAAGCAATCTTTGCTTCTCTGTGTATAGGTGATAAATCACACTTACGTTACTTCTAAAATACCTTCAGCCTAAGTCACTCTAATAAAATCAAAATAGAATAAAGCATTGTTGCTAAATTCCTTTTTGGATGCTGCTCAGATATTAGAACATATTTGAATCTGCTAAATTTTAAATAAATACTGATGTACCAGTTATGTATTTGTATATACAGCCCCATAAGATGAGACTGTAACTGTAATACAAGTTCTTGCCCTTAGATAAAGGCATTTTTGTCTTTTCAATCATACTTGCATTTTAGGTCTTATGGTAAATGGATGGGAGAGGTGTTTGGTACTTTCATTTGTCCTATCAAGATGAAAATGCATTCCTTTGACTTTCAGGGGAAAGCACTCACTTTGTAACAGGAGTTGAAATGGCCCGGAGGAAAAGCCACTGGCTCAGGTAATGCAGGTAGAGCCTCAGGAACCAGAGAGACGCCATCAGCAGGATAATGTACCAGAAGCCCTGGCTTTGCCACTGAGCTAATTGAAGTTCTGAAAACACTGACGCCAACACAAAATGGAGATGCTTGAGGAATTCTCCAGATCTACTACTATCAGCACCTGAAGAACAGCTACAGACAAAGACATAATAGATAAAGTCTGGGCTTAAAGTACAACCAAAAGTAAAATATTTTGAAAATAACAATGAAGACATCGTGAAAGTAAAATTGAATAAAATTATTTCTAAATACTTGGGATTCAAAACTATTTATGTTCCTCTTTGCCATAATGGATAAGTAAAGGAGAACATAAAGAAACATGGATTAGGGAGATGAAAATCAAAACCACAGTAATATATCACTTCACACATCCATTAAAATGGCTACCATTTAAAAGAGAAAACACAGACGGTAACAAGTGCCGGCAAGGATGTGGAGAAATTGGAACCCTTGTGCACTACTAGTGGGAAGGTAAAATGGTACAACCACTATGAAAAACAGTTTGGTGTGTCCTCAAAAAATTAAAAATAGAAATGCCATATGGTCCAGCAATCCCACTTTTAATATATATCCAAAAGAATTGAAGTCAGGGTCTAGAAGTGATATTTATACCCATGTTCATAGCATCATTATTCACAGTAGCCAAGATGTGAAAACAACGTAATTGTTTATTAGCAAATGCATGGGATAAACAAAATGTGACATATACGTACAATGGAACATTATTCAGCTTTTAAAAAGAAGGAAATTATTCAACATGGATGAACCTTCAGGACACTATGCCAAATTAAATAAGCCAGTCACAAGAGGACAGATACTATATGATTTTACCTATGAGGAGGTGTCTAAAGTAGTCAGAATCATAGAAACAGAAAGTAGAGAGGTGGTTGCCAGGCACTGAGGAGAGAGAGAATGGAGAGTTGCTGTCTAGCAGTATGGAGTCTCAGTTTTGCAAGACGAAAAAGTTCTAGAGATTGGTTGCACACAATGTGTATATACTTACCACTAAACTGTATGTTTCAAAATGGTTAAGATGGTAAATTTTATGTTGTAAGTATTTTATCATAATTACAGTTTTTTAAAAAACATGAAAATGATTATAAACATTAAACTTTTTTTAAAATATAGAATATATTCCTTCTTACCTCACCTACCATAATGATCTCTCTTCATTAAGATTGGATTTAAAACAGGACCCTGATCTCTTGCCATATACGAAAATTAATTCAAGACGGAAAAAGACTTAAATGTAAGGCATGAAACCATAAAAACTCTAAAAGAAAACATAGGAAAAACTCTTCTAGACATTGGCCTAGGGAAAGAATTGATGACTAAGACTTCAGAGGCAAATACAGCAACAACAAAAATAAATAAATGAGACTTAATTAAATTAAAAAGCTTCTGCACAGAAAAGGAAACAATCAACAGGGTAAATGACAACCTACAGAATGGGGGAGCACATTCACAAACTATACATCTGACAAAGGGCTAATATCCAAAATCTACGCAGAACTCAAAAAAATCAGCAAGAAAAAAAAAAAAACCCCATCAAAAAGTGGGCAAAAGATATGAACAGAAAATTTTCAAAAGAAGATAGACAAATGGCCAACAAATATATGGAAATAATGCTCAACATCACTAATCGTCAGGGAAATGCCTAGTAAAACCACAATGAGATAGCACCTTACCCCTGTCAGAATGGCCATTACTAAAACATCAAAAAAGAACAGATGCTGATGTGGATGTAGAGGAATAGGAACATACTTATACACTGCTGATGGGACTGCAAATTAGTACAACCTCTACGGAAAACAGTATGGAGATTCCTCAAAAAATAAAAGTAGACTTACCATTCAATCCAGCAATCCTACTACTGGGTACCTACCCAAAGGAAAAGAAGCCATTTTATCAAAAAGAAACCTGTGCTTGAATGTTTATTTATTGCAGCACAATTCACGGTTGCAAAGATATGGAATCAACCTAAATGTCCATCAATTCATGAGTGGATAAAGAAAATGTAGTAGATATATACCATGGAGTACTACTCAGCCATAAACAGGAATGAAATAATGTCTTTTGCAGCAACTTTGATGGAACTAGAGACCATTATCCTAAGTGAAGTGTCTCAGGAATGGAAAAACAAACACCACATGTTCTCACTAATAAGTAGGAGCTAAAGGATGGGTACACATGGGTACAAGGAGATGTAAAGGACATTGGAAACCAAGAAGGGGGTAGGGTGGGAGGAGGGTGAGGGATAAAAACATACCCATTGGCTACAGTGAACACTGTTCTGGTGATGGGCATACTGAAACCCCTGACTTCAGCATTACAGTGTATCCAAGTAACTAAAACATTTGCATCCCCTTAATATTTTGAAATTAAAAAAATAAAAATTAAAACAAAACAAAACAAAAGTAATTAAAATAATGGAAGACGTAGGATAGTATAAGCATAAATAATAGGTGTGAGTCACTTAGTACAGGGGTCACTGGAGGCTTCCCACAGGGGGTGACAGTTAAGGCATGACTTGAAGGATAAATAAAAGTTAATTAGGCAAAAGTGGAAAGAAGAGGAAAGTGAAAAATGGTTCAAGGCAGAGGTAATCACACCCATTCATCCACATGCAAATAAATGCTGTCTTATGTTTGCCGTGCCTTAAAAAAAGATTAGATTTAATTATTTGCATGTAATTGTTAAAGATCAACTCTTTCATTTTTAAAATTACATGGGTTACTAAAATACCACTAAAAACCTATGATTAAGAATTCAAAACCTGAGAACTCTTTTATTCCTTAACACAATACTGACATTTTTCTGTCAAAACTAAATAAGAACGTATCTCATACAAAGTATTCTGATTCAGCTCTGGTTTCCTTCTCTATATTTAGCATTAAGAATAAGAGATGTCAAAGTCTCCAGAATTAGAGTTTTTGTGAGAGAGAATATGAAGAGGCCATCTGAGAATAAATGGACAATCAGAAATCATTCTTCACCCAGTCTCAAGAGCATGTGGAGGTAAAACACAGTAGAGTTACCATAGCACAGCGACTAAAAGGTTCTGGGATCTGATGGCCTGGCTATAATTCCTCTGTGTGCCTTTGTTTCCTCACATGGAAAAAGAAACTAGTAATAGTACTCACATCCCAGGGTCAGGATGATGACTAGGTTAACAGATGTAAAACACTCTGAACAGTGTTATCACTGTGGTGCTTTCACCAAAAAAAAGAAAGAAAGATGAACACTCAATCTGTTGCTTCTCTGTCTTTCTCCTCTTCCAATAAATATTCTCGTCTTCCCAGTGCTACTTTGAAATAGGCTGGGCTTCCACCAAGACCCCAAAATGTAGAAAACCTATCCAAATGATGATATGATTTTTTTTATTTTTTAAACAGACATAAACATGGATATGCAAATATTTGTTATTTAAAACAGTAAATATGATTGGTCTATACCATGTGTTTTATTAAACCAGTAATCAATCTTTATTATAACTAGGCTCCAAATTCCTACAGTAGCTTGCCCAATTTTATTCTAGAAAAATTTTCTAGAATGATATAGTAAATTCTTCAACCAAAAATAGCCCTAACAATAAACACATTACCAAGGGAGAAACTAGTACCAGAATAAGTAGTTCAGTGATTTACTGACTAATTACAGCAAGTCAGAGCAGTGTTGTGGAACAGAATTGGAATTCGTGGGCATGTTCAAGAGATTTTACATACAAAAGCTCATCTGTCTGAAGATTATCAAATATGATGATAGCTATACCAGGGAATGAGAAGATATGATGGCAATAGGACTCTTGGGAGAAAAAAGGAAAGAAAAAAACTAACAGCAGCAGCAATACCAACAAGTAAAAGACAACCCACTATTCCCCCTTAGCATTCCAAGCCCTGCAGTCTGCACAGAACTAAGGAGGCACCAAACATGATGTTGATAGTTCTTTTTGTTGTTCTTGTGTGTATTCTACCATGAAGGTGTGGAACATCATCTAACTGAAGGCCAGGTACAGCCTTTGTGTAGAGCATACTTTTCAATTACACAAATGAGGAACAAACAGGAAACAGACTTTAGGAGGCTTTGGTTTACATACAGTAATATACTCAGGGGACTGTCTCTCTTGTAGAAGGATTCCAGAATACCTCACTACATTTACCATCATGTGAAATGAAACCCAGAACTTTCTACACTGCTAAAGCACAATATCCTGTACATGATCTCCTCTTTAGTTACTTATTCTGTCACTGTTTTGCCTCTTCAAAGGAAAGGGGAAATCAAATACAGATTTGGCATTGTATTGTTTGCAAAAAACTGGAAAATCTCAAATGATGCAAAACAAAGAAGACAGTAACTTCTCTGACCTTTGGAAATTTCCACTGCTGTTTTCATATCTATTTACATAAATGACTAAGCAGTTTAAGTGCTTTTGCACAAAACCCACTATAAAGTCATACTTTTACCGTTAGTTTCACTAATAAAATGTTTCCCACCCATATTCAGATAAATACATGTATTTGTTTATCAGACTTTTGATTTAGGACAAAGAACACTAAAACTTCACTAGGTACCATTTATATCTGATTCAATATTCAATCATCTTGTACCTAGTCAATATAATTCAATATTTGTTTTTATTTGTTTAACAATGGTACCTACAGCATAGGGATTCACAGAATTAGGAAAAACTTAGAATCAATCATTTAGAGTCTAAAAATTTATAAACTGCAAAGTTAGAAATTAACTAAAGAATCAATTGATACTAGATGATGCCAAATAAAAGGACATATCAAAAGACCCATTAATTGAGCAAAGCTAGTCAGGTATAGTCTTCTTAACAATGCCCATATAAAAACAAAACATAGTAGTTCTTTTCTTTTAATCATTTTGAATTTGCACCTGAAATCTAAATGTGTACTTATGTAGAATTACATCTACTCTCTCTCTCTATTTATCTTTCTTGAAATATTTTTCATTCAAAAGAATTGTTTCCATGTTTCAAAACTGTCTGGAAAGAAAGCATCTTTTTTATTCTTGTAAACATGCAGGGCACATTATAAAATGCACTGCCATTGTGGGATATCTTCATCCACATTGCAACTGTTCTTTCCTTCCTCTGTAATCTTTCTTGGTTATGTACAAAGAGTATGACCATCAAAAGGATAATAAATGGCCCCTGCCACTGGGGTGTGTAATACGTATACTGGGAATTGATTTGTTGGTTATGAACGAAGCCATAGAGCACACAGATCACTGCAAAATCACATTGAGGCCAGCGCTACTCCTCAGTGCATGCAGACAGCTCTTCTATTGCTCACGGGGTGAGCTGCCAGAGGGTGAGAAGAATGGTGAGGTCATCCAGTATTCAGCTATTAAACGAAACCTATTTCTCTGAACTTTAGCCACATTTCATATGACACATATATATCCCCCTGCCATGCCCAGTCCTGATAGAGACCTGAAATCAAACAAGATTTCTATGATCCATCAGTGTACTAATAAAAAAAAGACCAAAATTGCTTTGGAAAAAAAGCATGGAATGCATTCTTAAACTCTCTTCTACAGTGAACAGGAATCCTTAGGAATTTGGATACAAGGAAGACCCATCACACATCAGCTGTGCATAATAATCCTTATTTAAAAATCACTACCAATAGATGGCACTAAAATTTCCATATTTCCTTCTTCTGGCATAACCGAACATATTCTAGATGTAGAATTTTTAAAATTAAGGTGGTTTTTTTCCTATTATAATTATCTACAAGCAATTCTTTTATCTGGGTACTTCTTACTTATTTTCCACCTTATTCCATTCATCAGCAAGTTTTCGAGCATGGATATCCTCAGTGATTTCTGAAGCTTTCTAAGACTTAATGTTAAGCTTTTCAGAAGGGCCATTAGAATCATGGTATCAAAGAAACATGCATAGGTCATTTCGTGTAACTGTTGCAAAAGACCTCATCATATTCCCTCAAACTTTTGCAGAAGCTGAACTAAAGCCTAAACAAATTAATTGACTTGCCCAAGTTAACACAACTGGTAACAAAAAGCTTTTCTAACTAGTGTCTCCTGCTTTTATGTTAGGACTCCTCATCAGTCACCTACTGAATCACTTTAGCAAGAAACCCCAGAACTAAGAAACTCTAGGCTAATTGTAAGTGAGCACCTTTAACTGGAACCTGAAAAAAGGAAGTGTAGAAGCTGGTTGAATTGAATACAACTCACTCATTCAACAGATCACCATTAAATGAATATATGTGAGGTTTTATGATAGTGTAATTGGCAGAATAATGGCCCCCAAATATTCCATGCCTTCATCCCTGGAATCTGTGATTATGTGAAATTATATGGCAAAAGGGAATTAAGTAGCAGACAGAATTAAAGTTGCTAAACAGCTGAGCTTAAAATAAGGAAACTATTCAGGATTATTTGGGTGAGCCCAAAGTAATCACAAGGGTTCTTTAAAAAAAAAGGAAGAAGGAAGCAGAAGAGAGAGAAAACCCAAGGGAGAGCCAGAAAAAGGGTAGTGTGAGAAGGGTGTGGCATGAATTTATTGTCTTTGAAGACAGAAATGATCCAAGGACTGAGGATGGCCTGTAAAGCTGGAAAAGGTAAGGAAACAGATCCTCCTCTACAGCCTCCAGAAGGAAGACAATCTTGCGGACATTGATTTTAGCCCAATAAGACACATTTTAGATTTTGGACCTCCAGAATTGTAAAAAAATAAATTTGTGTTGCTTTAAGTCACAAGTTTGTAGAAATTTGTTCCATCAGCAATAAAATGCTAATATAGGTGAAATCTAGGCTTGCACCGATGAACACCATTGCCACTCAACCCACAGAATTTCTTGTCTATTGGTAGAGACAGACAAGTGAAAAATCAAATAAAACACAGAGCTAAAATTCAGTGTGTTAAGTGTTGCTTTGGTAATGTACAAAATGATTCAAGAAAACATAGGACAGATAGCTATCTCAAGCGGGGCATAGAAGAGTTCTCTTTTGAGCTCTACGAGGTTAAGAGGAATTAGGCCAATGAACGGAGAGATAGGTAGGAAAGGTGGAGGGCATTCCATCACATATGCAATGCTCAGAAGAATAAAGTCCTGTTTCTGAAAACAAATTGAATTGGTTGGAGAATGTCCAAATAGGGGAAGATGGTGACAAGGTGCAAAGCTGGAGAGTTGGAAGCGCACTACCTGTGAAGAGGCCTAGTAAGGACATGCTATATTAAGAGGTTTAGATACTATCCTGACACCATCCATAGCCCTAGAAGTATTTTTCTTGGGGGTGGTAGTGGTGGTGAGGGACAGGGAGGAATAGCATGCTTGTATTTTGGAAACAGTGCTCTGGCTACAGAATGAATAAAGGTTTAAGAGAGTCCAGACTAAAAGACAGAAAGGATGGTGAGCTAAATAATGGCTTTCCAGTTCTGACCAACCATGGGCAGAACTTGGAGACCTCAGATATACAGGTGTGGATGTTCTTTATTGTCACAACAATGTGCAGGTTGGCAAAGGCACTAAGCTTCCCGAAATGTGCGTGAACGTCCCAAATGAGGAAGAACTCGCTTGCCCTCTGTGTTAGTTTCTTAGGGGTGTTGTAACCACAATATGGATGGCTTCAAACAACAGCAATTTATTCCCTCACAGTTCTGGAGGCTAGAAGTCTCCCTCCAAAGCTTCTAGAGGAAGATCCTTCCTTGCCTCTTGCAGCTTCTGGTCGCCTCAGGCATTCTTCAGCTTGTAGCAGCGTAACATCAATTTCTACCTCTGTCTTCGCATGGCTGTCCTCCCTCTGGGTGTCTGTGTCTTCACACATAAGGACACCAGCCATATTAGATGAAGGGCCCAATCTACTCCAGTATGACATCCTTTTAACTTACATCTGTAATGACCCTATTTCCAAATAAGATCACATTCTGAGGTATGGAGCGTTAGGACTTCAACATAGCTTTTTTAGGGGGAGAGGCAATTCAACCCATAAGACCCCTAAATGTGAACAGCAGCCCTTTTGAGGAAAAGGGAATTAGAGTGGTCATGGAACAAAGACCATTGTTTGGATCTGAGAGATGTTAGACTGAAATTAAAAGGACTTGGAGACTGTTTGAACATAGGGGCAGAAAGAAAAGATTTCATTTCCAAGGTTTCTGGGTCAGGTAGCTCATCCAAAGGTGATAGAGAAGAAAACATATCAGAAAAAAAAAGCGTTCAGTCAGGGAGAGGAGAAAATGAGGAGAAAGACAAGCTCATATTGACCTTATGGAAAATGCTGGTAGCATATCCAAGAGAATTTGCCCAATTGTCAGTTGTCCTTATGGAAATGGAGTCCAAGAGATGACAGAACTGGAAATAGAAGTTTGAAGTCACAGACATGGTAATAAGAAGCCATAAGAATGGAGTGGAAATGACGTGAAACCTTAAAAATTATGAAAATGTTGGTGACTGGGTTTGATATAAATTTCTCTTTTGATGAAATCTGCTGTATTGACACCGAGCAATGGACACTCAAGTGCTTGTCCAAGTGATTCTTTTCCCATAGGCTGCCTGAGAGCTGCAAACCCACTTAATCAGGACAAATCCTCCTTCTAAATTCACTTTCCTGAAAAATATGGCTAATTGTTTTTAAGGTAAGTGAGAGTATTTCGCACAGACAATAATATGGATGTAATAATAGCAGCTATTATGTATTAAACACACTATGAATTGGGAGCTTTTCATAAATTATATCTAATTTACATGGCCAATTTAGAGGACATGTGATATTGTACTCATACAGATGAGGAAACAAGAATTTAAAAACCTCAAATTACTTGCATTAGATTATACAGCTATTAAGAGATAGACCAAGATCAGAATCAAGATTTGAACCTGGTTTTAGTCTGATGCCAAAACCTGTGCATTTCCACAAGTCATGCTGCTCTGACTACATGGGGCTTGGTAGAGACGGCAGGAAGGATGATTACGACTCACTCACATACAGCTGGAAGTTATACTGGAACTCAGTTAAATTGCAAACTGATGTCCATGAGTTAGCAGCTATGCTCCATGAAGGCAGGAACTGTCTGGCTGGCTCATTTCTCTATCTCCAGGTGCTAGCACTGTGCTTTCTGCATAGTAGGTGCTTAAAAATGAATATGTGCTAAATGAATAAATTTTTTAAATAAGTGGTTTTCTAAATGGCTTCAGCTAAAACTATGACCTGCTTCAGTCAGTGGGCCTATTCCTTTAACTTAACCATTTCAATATTCATGCAGCCTATGCTAACTTATTAATATTTGTTTGGTGCCTAAGAAATTTGAAAGCCACCATTAGGATTTTCTAAATGGTAGCTGTGCAAAGTTTAATAAGCACACAGCAGTATATCACTAAGTGATTTGGCTGGCAAGAACTCTGAGCAAATTCACTGTGTCACCGCATTTAAAAGAAAATGTGGCAAAATATGTCAAGATAAGGAAACACTTATTTGAAAAGAAAGATCATTAATCAAAATTTGATTATTACAATACTATAATCATGTGCTGATTATTGGATTAATATTAATATATTAATTATAAATGGCATCAGATTTATTTTTAACAAAGTTATTAAAATGCTAAAATCTGCTATTGCTTTGTCTTCATTGTCTCAAGTATTTTTGTGAAATATGTATCTTTTTTCAAAGGTATCTGTACATACACATTTTCCAAAATGTCCTTGATGAAATTATCTATTCTTTCAACTTTTAGAAAACTTGATGGAATGAGAAACTTCACGTTTATTTTGATGTTAGCATTTTTAAACTGGACTTTTCCCCTTAAAATTGCGTCTCCTTGGTCAATTTGGGTACTATATTTTTAATATGACACATTGCACTTTTAACAGGTTTAATTCAATTTATAACAAATGCCTCTAATTAAGTTAAAAGATCTTTGAAAATTGCTAAATCTTAGGGGTAATATTTCCACGACTGACATTGAAATAATTGATCATTCCCACTGAGGCACAAAAGTATAAATGTTCTAATGAGAAAACAGCGATTGAAGTATGTTGAAGGAATCCAAAGAGACTCCCAAACTCTTTAGGCTGTTAGTTCCAGTGGCAGTCTCTGAATAGGAGAGGGAGGTTTTGCAGGGGGCTGGGAGAGATGAAACTTATCCCAGAGTATTAAAGAAAAAAAAAAATTGAAAGCAAACTTCAGCACTTGCAGCAAAGGGGACCAAAGACTGTTTGCCTTTTTGCAAATAACACAGTTTTCATTCAACATGTGTTGTGTGTGTCTGTTTTAGAAGGTTAATTTTGCCATTTGCGAATAACATTTTCTATAACATTCTCTGGTAATAAACACTGGGTGCAATATTTGAATGTACCTATTTTTCCAAGAGAAACTCTCTTAGAGTCAAGGATGAGTAAATATAGGGCCAGTGCTTTATGATAATCAAGGTGTATGAAAGCTAAGGGCAGCCATTGTCCCTGACTGAACAGGAAGCAGAAATGTTTGGAGTTTTCCCAGTTTTTATTGCAACTTACCTTCTGGCTTAAGGAAGTCAGAAGGTAGCTAATCTGTTAGTAAGGAGAACATTTACCTTGCTGATATTTGCCTGGCCTAATGAGTTAAAATGTTTACAAAGCACTTCATAAGTGGAAATAGCTGAATACTTTATGCATAATGGGAGTTTTATTAATAATTGGAACAATAATGTAAAAGCAGTTAGCTTTGAAAACAATTACATTGATGAGCTGTGTGATATTGCAAAAACAGAGCAGTATAAGAAGCAAACAAACAAACAAAAAAACCTTCACAGCTTAGCTAGAAGAATATCATCAGGAACCTTTCAGGACTCCAGGAGTCATAGGGCTACCTCAACTGAAGGACGAGGGGAGACAGAACTACACACAGGCTGAGGGCAGAGATTCCAGTTTGAATTTTTGCTCTTCTGTTTACATGGTTTGTGATATTTTGTAAATTATCTAATCTCTGGGCCTCAGATGCCTCCTCTAAAAATAGAGGATTGTACCATCTACCTCTTCAAGTTATTACGAGAATCAAACAAGAGAGTACGTCACATTTCTAAGAAGATGCATGCAGCTTTTAAAGAAAGGTTGTTTATTATACAAAACTGGGGGTCACTAACTGGACAAAGAAAGTAATTTCAAATCACAAAATTGGCTTTTAATTTTGTATCCACTATTGCAGGCAATGGAAAACACATTTCGGTGGAAGGAATCACATTGTGATTCTTCTAAAGGCAACCATAAGTAGCTTAGACATTTAAATCGAGAAAGACAAGACATAGCTTTGGACTCTCTTCTTTGTTTCTTCCCTAAAACCACACTTTGGATTATGTATACTAGATAAATAGGCGCTTTGCAGTAAGGAGTCCAGAAGTGGAAATGCAACCCAAACCACTGGCAACACCAGATACACTGAAAACAAGAGAGAGAGAAAAATGTACTCACAGCGTATATAAGAATTTAAACCAGAGGTTGATAAACTTATTGCACATAGAACACACTGTAACACTCAGATTTTATTGTGGGATTGAGTTTAATTTTGCCTTTCCTAGCAAAATGTGTGCATATGTCAAATACAATGTGGGTCTCACATTGTATTTAACAATACAAACTGTAATATAACAGTCTAATTCAGATACAACTCAGGTTAAGATGAAGATGAAGACAAGTTAGAAAAAAGTAACAACCAAATGTTGACAAGAAGTCTCAGGGTATCATCCCTGCCATTTTGTCAGTTTCTGGAACAATGCGTAGCTCATACCACTGCTCAGGAAGTTATGATTCAACTGAATTGAACTGAATTGATTTGAATTTAAAGTGTACATGGCATAAAGAATGAGCATTATTTAGCAGTATATGTAATATATACATGTATATTTTATGAATAAATGCAGTATCCAAAGAAAAATGTATAGCATAATTTTAAAAGTGTGAGTTTTTGAAATCAGATGGAACTCAGTTTGGGTATCAACTCGATCACAAAATAGCTATGTAAACCTAAGTAAAATACTCAACATCTCTAAAATAATAATAATTTTAATAATAGTAATAAGATAATACTTATCCCAAAGGTTCATAGAGCAATGAAAAGGGAGAATACATGCAAAGCTATTAGCATAATATTTGTCTTATATTAAATGCTCAATTAATATAAGCCAAATAGAATTATTCTTATTTTTATCACCAATGTTATTAATAATAATAATGGTAGTATTTTCCAAACAAATAATAATGCAAATAATCTGAATTTCACTCTTTACTCCCAGTTGCTTCCAGGGAAGTGTCCTTGCTATAGAAATAAGATTTAAATCCTTCCAATTACATCCTGAATAGTTTTAGTAATTTTTAATCCATATCTCCTTTTAAAACTTCTAAATAAAGGCCTAGAATAGAAGAAAATAACCCCTCATAATTTAATGCAAGAAAATACATGATATAATATATTAATTCTTTTGCTTTCCAATTTAATCGTGAGTTGTTTTATTTAGTCACCTATTATAAAAAGTAATTTGTGTTGATAGCTCTGAGGAAATCTAGAAATTAAAGAGCTAATTAAATTCCTTCTGAGTAATTTTTGAGTCTCTGTATCAATATGTGTGCACACACATTCAAACATCTACAAATATCCAAATACTGCAGGATGTTTCTGGAAATTGACCTTCCATGATGTCTGCTTTGACTAACCCTTTCCCCTGAGCAAACAAACCTAACCTTTAAGCCACATTTTCAAAGGAATCATAGATCATGCACCTAGCAGAATTGAACTAGAATGTCAGAAATTATGACCAAGATAGGAGGGAAGGTAGTGAGAAGCTGGCCTATGTTGTTGTGAATTTACTATTGGTGGAGGATCTAGGGAAGTTTTTACTTTCTTAAGTAAAAAATAATAATAATAATAATAATAATAAATACCCTATAAAACATTTAAATGGTGGTCCCATTTCCATAAATAGTTTGGCATCTTCAAAGTTGTATTTAAGTATATTTTTAGTAAATAACTTGCCTGCATATTTTTTTTAAAAAGGAGTTTTTAGAACATATTATAAAAGCATCACAAGGAAGCCACACCTGGTGTAATAATTCTAGGACATCATCACAAAACAAAATTACAATGACAATTTGCAAAATACTTCATTAATTTAATGCTGTATATATACTTTTACATTTCAAGAAACATACTATTTTTGTCACCTAGAGCTCTGACATATAAAAGTGACAACAAGTCTCTTGTTATTTTGAATGTAACTGATTAGTTTCTTGATGGTTTATGTTTTTTATATAGGCATTTATGAATATTTTTATATATGCGTTTACTGAAGCACATAGAAATAAATGCTGCCCCCGATATAGCGTCATTCCCCCAAGGAGACCAACCAGCCACTTGGTGGCAAGTTGACTATTTTGGCCCTTTCCTCCTTGGAAGAGGTAGCAATTCAGCTTGACAAGCAACAATATGTATTCCAGATACGGGTTTGCATTTATTATCAATGGGGCCATGGCCAGTATCCCTACCTGAAATGGGCCCACACTTCAGTAAGTCCTAAAAATCTAAACCTAAATTTACATTTAAATTTTAAAACATATAAAATTTAGTGAATAGAAAATTTCCCATATATAAATTCAATAAATGTTATATTCAGTACATTCTGTACGCATTTACTGAAGCACACTTTTTCAAAGAGGACAAAAATCAGAGAACATGATGCTGAGTCGAATAGCAAGGTAGACCTAAGTCACAGAAATGTTTAGCTCTCTCCTGCTAAGTAATTGCCTTCTACTCCGAGGCAAAGTCGCAGGCAGGAGGTCCACTGAGGAGAGATCTTGAGGGCTGTATCTCTGCTGAAGGCGAGAAGGTATAGCTGAGCGCAGAAGAACCTGACCCACGAGGCCTTTGTTGATGAACTGGAGTTACAGTGGCCCTGCATGTTGTCCCATAATGAGGCAAGGGGACCAGGCCTTTGTGTTTCCACGTAGGTCAGCCATCAACTGCGAGTTTCCCTATGGGAGGAGCACAATCTGGATGAGGACATTTCCGGTGGCAAAAGAGAATGCCCAAAGAGGTCCTCAGATCGGAGCCATCAGCAGCCAATATTCCCAGGAACTGACAGCTGGGGTCTTGGCCTTAGGGAGGATCTGGGTGACACACCACAGCATCTATTGCTGTCCACCCCTTGTGCCATTCAGTTTCATTTGCTTCATATGGTAAATTCACACCATCTGGAAACCGTTCCTCCAGGACTCAGGTCTGTCTTATTTCCTAAGAAACTTAATGGAGAAGGGTGAGTGAGGACAATGACACCCGAGTTGTACTGCTGCAGTACGACTGCCGCAGTGGATCTTGAGGTCATAACTGAAGCTCTTTATCTCCCTCTTCCACCATACGTGATCCCTGGTTAACATCTCTCCTGGTCTAGATGGCTTGCATGGTGGGGGGTTCTGATTTTCAAGCCTTGAGCTTCTAAGCTCCTAAATAGTATGCTCCTCTCAGGCTTCGGCTGGGTGGTGGGAAACGTGTTAGGATTAGTGGATCATGTGTCCATGGCTGCGTCTCCTTTGTATAACAATGGGCCCCTTGTTCTGAGGCAACATTGCACAGCATTCTGGGTTAATGGATCAAACACTAAATTTTCAGGTAGTAAAACTGGCCATGGCCCGGTTGGTAACAAATGCAAACCCATATCTGGAATATGTATTGCTCCTTGTCAAGCTGAATTGCTACTTCTTCCAAGGAGGAAGGGACCCAAGGTAGTCAACTTGTCACCAAGTGGCTGGTTGGTCTCCTTGGGGGATGATGCTATACCAGGCACAACATTTATTTCTATTAGTGATGGGTAGACATCTGGCAGCTGTAGCTAATACTGATATAAGTCATGGTGAATGGGAGCCCATATTGTTAAGACTTGTGTATAGCTTCCATCTCTGCCCATGTGTCTATTTGGTTCATGAACCCACTGTGCCAGTACTGAGGTGATCCATTATTGAGACTGGCTAAGGTTAAACAGCTAAGATATTCTGGCTACTTGTTTGTTTAGTGCCTCTTCCAGGGTGGATGCTACTTGTGGGTGTTAACATGTAGTACAAAGATCTTCACACTTTGTATCCACTCAGTGGTAAATCCACATGCCTCTTCCCCAAAATTTCTTATTTCATATTTTCTCATCTTTCCCTTTCAGGTCCCCGTCCAACCAGCCAGGCCATTTGTCTTTACCATGGGCCCTTATAGATGTTTGCCTCAGGCCGCTTCACTTTCAACACAAAGGTAACGACTAGTTGCACCTGCAAGAGTGCTTCCCACTGGAGAATCTCCCCCGCCTGCTGTCATGCAGGGGCACCCCCGAGTGGGCTGCGATGCAGTAATGATCTGTTTTCCACTTGCACCCATCATCTGCAAACTGTGCTTGTTCTTTCTCCTCTTCCACAAGCTGGTCATAGAACCCCCTTCCCTATGCTGACATAGGCATTAGCTCAGAAGGGACCCTAATGCGTCTGTGGTAGGTATGGTGGTGGTCTAAGTCATCTGTTCATGCTGCTCACTTTTAAAATTAAGGTCATCTCCAAAAGATAATATGGTTCCACAAATAAGGTACCACAGATGTATGTATCCATCCAAGCTCATCAAATTGTATTCATTGCACATGTGCAGATTTTTTTTGATACATCAACTATACCTCAATAAAACTGTTAAAAATTGAGATCATGTCAGAAACTGGTAAGTGCTATGAAAAGTATACGACAGGATATATATTAGGATAAGGATATAGAAATTGACTGTTGGGTGAACACGGAAAGCCACTTTGTCAGGGTGGCATTTAATGAGACCTGAATGAGATGGAACCAGTTATGATTCCATGTCAGATTATGACAATAGGGAAAAACATTCCCTATGGAGTGATTGAGTCCCTAGGTCAAACCATACCCGAGGTCATTGGCTAGTTTTATTCTTCATCTTCTACTACTATCCACTTCTATCTTAAAAAAAAAAAAGGGGGGGCTAATGTAAATTAAAATTTGTCATTGGGATCAAAGAATCCTGTTATGGACTACATGTCTGTATCTCCCTCCCCAAATGCGTGCGTTGAAACCCGAACCCCCAAGGAATGGTATTAGAAGGTGGGGACATTGAGAGACAATTTGGTTTAGATGAGGTTATGAGGCTGAGCTCCCATGATGGAACTAATGCCCTTATAAGAAAAGAAAGAAGATAGAGTCTACTCTCTCAGCCATATTAGGATACAAGGAGAAGACAACCATCTCTAAACCAGGAATAGAGCAGTCACCAGATACAGGATCTAGCAGCACCTTAATCTTAAACTTCTCACTCTCTAGAAATAAATGTTTGTTGTTTAAGCCACCCAGTATTTTTATACACCAGCCCAAATGGACTAAAACAAATCATAATATCAATCCTAATGTAAATATTAGGATATGCTGTGTTGGGGTGGGGTTGGGTTGGGAACCTATTTTCTGTGAATCAACAAAGAAATAGTAAATTATAATAATTGTAATAAAATTTGCAGAAACCATGTGGCAATGATTAGTTGGCCATCCAGAAGCACTTTCTAATCCAACTGTCCTGTGCACACCTCCAACTGTAGGAGCAAGAAAGATCTAGATATTCCCTTTTCCAACTTCCCCTCGTAAGCAGGAGTGGCTACGTGACCTGGTTCTGGACAATGAGATGCAAGGGGAAGGTTGCTGAAGGGATTCTAAGAAAGTGAATCCTGTCCTTAGTAGAAGACAAAAACATGAACAAATTCACTCTCCACTAGCCCTTCTTCCCACCTTTGAATGCGATCTTGTTATTTATAGCTCCTGAAATCACGAAGTGTCCAAAGAGAGACTCACCAAGAAGCTGAGCCAGAATCCTGACTTAGCCAAGCTGCAGAAAGAATACAAGTAACCGCCTTCTTACCAACTTACCAAAAATTCATAAATTTGTTGCCTGAGAAAAATGAACTCCTCATCATTTAGGCCATCGGTATTTGGCTTTCCCTATATTTGCAATTTAAAAGTATTCTTTACTGATAACCACCATTTAATTTCTAAAATCTAGCAAAACCTAGAATAGGGACTGGCATTAAATAAAAATCTACTGAGTAAACAAAATTAAGGTGAATTGAAAAAAATATCATAAGAAAGCGGAACACGGCCAACATCATGTTTGCCTTGACAATGTTTGTCATGTCACTAAAAGCCAGAAAACTAAAGAACCCAAGTTTTTGCAGGTTTTGTTTTAAATATTTAGGACATTCGTTTAGTTGAATGGCAAAGGTGAAAGAATAATTGAATTATTTACTGTTTTAGAAGGTGGGGCTGGGGTTTGTGCTACGTGTGTTTGTGTTCTGTAGGTGACAGAATGATTATTAAGTGTACAATGTATATGTCCTAAGCACCAAGCGTCATTCTGAGAGGTGGCTGTGAGATTTTCTAGCAAAACGTTTTCCCAGCAAAGCTGCTATGTGTGTGTGTGTGCGTGTGTGTGAGTGTGTTCATGTGTGTTCAGAAGCAATTCACAGCACTAGGATTGCACCTGCCTAGAGGCAATCACAGACAACCCACACACAAATACGTTTAGAAACATGGTAGGTATCTGTTGTTATGTGAAATGTTACGTTTCCTGTACTATACCTTATAACTGCAACATTAATTATTGGGTCCAACTTGGTGAAAACAAAACACTCAATAGGTGATTTAGGAGTGCGGTGTATTAAGTGAAAAGGGGAATATCACATGATGTGAAAAAATGAATGAAATACCTAACTGCCCTCTAAATGGAAACATTTAATCCTAAATTAGGAAACTAAAAATTCATAAATTTATGAGATTTTTAAAATGAGGGGACAGTGCAATCATCCCTGTAGAGCAAATCATAACAGAACTCCCCTCAAGGGTAAAAGCCATTGGGGGAATTTGAATCCCGTTCTTAGGAAGCCAAAACAGCAGTACCACGTTTCTCCAATGGTTAAGAGCCGTAGAGAAGAACAGTGCTTGAGATACCTGAATTCATCTTCTAGAATCTTTGAGTGCATTTAGAAATTAATCCCTATTTATGTAGCAATTGATCAGATAGTTTTAAAAATAGCTCATAATCTAGTGTCTTGAAGTCATGAGCAAAGCTTGTGAAAAATAAAAATCCTCGTTTTCCTTAAAGATTGTTGCCACAGTGTTTTCATTTATTTTCGGAAAGCAACACAGACAGAATAAGGGCAGATTGCCAAATTTAAGACCTTGAAGACAGCCTAAACCAAAATAAACACAAAAACAAACATGTCTACAATTAAAAGATAGTAACACTGCATTATAATTAGTTGTCTCAGGAAGTAAAGATGTTTTCAGTTAACTGAATGGGTAACAATTACTTGGATTATTGTCATACTTAAAATGTCAGTGTTAAATGATTGCTTTAAGCACATAATAATAAATTCTGCATTCTTAAGTGGCAAATACAACAAAGCCAAATATAGAGAATGTTTTTACTGGAAGCAAAATGGAACACTAACAAAAACCTGCAACACACATTTTTTAAACACGGGGGAAAAAAAGGGGTAGCTGTAGATACACAAATATGGTTTCAATATTTACCACTTTGCTTAGAATTAGGAGTGTGTCAAAAACTCATGGAGAAAACCTGTTTGGGGCACACCCACCATTTCAGAAGTAAATACATAAGGAGAGAAGACTACAGAGAATTCTATAGAACCTTAAAGACCTCTTCCTGGAAATCTGGGTTAATTATAGTATTTATGAAAATAGCATTGGTTAATTTCACACCTGCGATTAAATCCGACATGATTTCCTGGGATATGTTATGATCACACTGTAGTCCAGCAAACCACATTTTTCCCGTGTCACTGTTAATTGCACAGGATTAACAAATAACAAGTGCTATTTGCTTATACTGCCACTGTCAGGAACGTCTCTCCTTGTCTCCAACATAGGTTCTTGCTTCCTTTTGAATTCCCAAGTCCCCCAAGCAAGCATAAAGCCCTCCATAACTCCGCTGAGGAAGTTTTTCCACCCTGCAAGCCATGCCACCTGGAAACTAATATCTCGAAGCAGGGAGTTATATCGAACTGCAAAATTGTAGTAAGGGACAGTTCTTCCCTTTGCAAGTCTAAGTTTAATTGGATATGTTAGACGTTCTTTTATTCATCATCGATGACTCAGCCAACACTATTTTTAGGCACTTGACATCAATGGAGCAGAAATACAATGGTCTCTGTCCTTTCCTTTCCCTTTCCCCTGGGAGAGAAGACACACCACACCCCAGTTGTTAATTGTCTAATTGGAAAGGTCTAAAAGTTTGGACAGGATAAGAGGCCACTTTAGCTGTGAATGTTTAGGGATTGGCTGCTGAGAAAATGGTTCTTGAGGTGGACTTTGAAGGACTGTAAGCATTTGGGCTGGCAAAAGAATATGAGTTTAAGGATTATAACAGCACAGAAGAAGAATCTGAGCAGACAAAAGTGGCAGAGTGACAAGGCAAGCCTAGCCATCCGTCTTCCTTCACAGAGAGAGGAAATATTTTCCCCCTAAAAAGGCCTTGAGTATTAAGATAATTTTTAAAAAGACCCATTTGTCCTTTATTGTTAATATCCTAAATTACTTCTTAAAAAGAAAATAAAAAAGAAAAAGCTAATCTATTCTTTTTACTTTAAAAAAAATTCATAATGTTTTATTTTGGGCCAAACTATGACGGTACTTCTCTCTCAGAATTTATACACCCAGAAGAGCAGGCTCTTAAAAGCTTCCAAACTCACAGCCTTGAAGGAAAATCTATCTTCCTTTCATGATAAGGCTTTCTTTGAAAAGTGTGATTTAATAAACAAACAAACAAACAAATACATCAGGCAGTCACACGAAATGCTGAAATTAGAAGGCATTATGTACACTTAATCATAATCTAGGCCATACATAAATGACAAAAGGTGCATTGTGGCACCACAGTGCTTCTCAGTTGGCCAATCTGAAATAATGACTCTTAAATCGTGGTAAGATCCACATATGCGCCATGCCACCAGCAGCGTGGGTGACACCTGATGTGCCCACAACATATTTGTGCTGGGTTTCAAAATAGTAAGAATATGAAAACAGTAAGTGGGATTGTCTTCTCCACTCTTCTGCCTCCAGAGTAGAAAGATCACAGGGTTTAATTTCAAAGCAGCTAGCCATTTACCGGCCACGTGGTAGGAGGTGAATTACTTTGAACAGCAACTTCATCCACTTTTAAAAACTTCATCCACTTTTAAAAACCTGAAAGAGTTTCTTGTGGGGAAAAATTGGGGAAACGAATAGCCACACTGACTCAAAGTCACCTCATCACAACAGCGAAATAATTGAATCACTACTTACTCACCCATTTAATACACACCAGCTCGGCGTCCACTATGTAAAAAGAAGACAAGGAAGTGAGCGTGTTGACAAGGTGACACCCCAAATCTAGAGGAGAATCCAGCTGCCCGTGGGGAAATCGAGATCGCCCAACGCTCTACTGGGTGCCATTTGATTGCCTCTTTTGCACTATTTTTCAACTAATTTCTAATATAGGAAGAATTTTATAAGATAATTACCCCACTAATGAGGAAAAGGGGAATACATTAAATGTTTTGAAACAATATAAATAACCTGATATAAGTCTAAAACATTCCTCAGACCTTTCTTCCAGAATCATGTACAAATAAATATGCTATTTTAATTATTAAATAGGGAAAATAGGGCAAATTTAACATAAACTTAGATTGTTTTATTATAACTGCTGTGAATATTAATGTCAAATATTATAAGAAAGAATTAGTAATGGGTTTATTTAGACCTTAGGGTCCAATTCCTTTTAAATGCTTTTGTATAATGAAAAAGTAAGGCCAATTGTTTGGGGAATTAGGATACCCTGGGATAATACTTCCATCCCATTCAATATTTAATATTAAAAAATTCTTAAAAATCATCTGTCTGATTGGCACTCTCCTAGGCACTAGGTAGAAGATCAGTAAAAATTACATTTTTAAAAACAGGGAATTTTAACTAATGGATTCTGAGGATCTTTAAGTATTTCAAGAAAGAAAATACTTATGTTTTTCTAGAAATTACACAACTTAGAATAATTCTTAAGCATTTACCAGAAGACTGCAAGAGTCACTTAAATATCAAAGCAATGTCGCTCCCATGGGAAGTTGAGGCCTGAGGTCTATTGGAATTAGCTTTCTTTTGTTGTTGAAATATTCAGAAACCATTTCCGTCAAGAAGTTAGAGTATTACTCTTTTCTTTTGTCTTCTACCATTTAATGAAGAGCAGGGAGCCAAATGCCACCAGGCAGGGATGCTGGCCTGGTCAGTTTTAGGCCAGTAAGTTGCCAAGAAGTGTGCTCTGGATTCTGGCATTCGTATTCACAGTAGAAAACCATACTATAGTGACACTGTGTCTATGTACAAGAGGGATGAATAAATCAACACTAAATGAAGTACTAAAAGTGTCTAATTTCCAATGCAGTGCTTCCAGCAACGATCGAAATTCAAAAACTGCTAAAACGCAGCTATGGAACATACAATCTTGTTGTGAGTACACTGAAGCCAAGGTCAATAATAAAACGAAAGAAGGAACGAGTATGTGTCTGTAGCTGGGATGTCGTGACTACTTGATACACCCTGGCGACAAGCAGCATACTTTTCAAGCAAGGAAATGTTCTTTCTTTTTTTCCATAAGACTCAAACTGGAAATGTCAAACTGCAATTTCAATTAAAGACACTTATGATGATGTCAGGTGGTCCACCAAATTCTACACCTTGAACAAAAACAGGTAAACGAAATTCATTGCAACAGGACCAGATTCCATATGTCTACTTGTATACATGCCCTTGTGTTCGGAGAATTACTAAGAATACAATCAACATTCTACAAATACTGTTGCCATGGTTCAGAATCTGTTCCATTCTTTCCTGTGCTGGGTGTCAATTTGGATAAGCTGAAAGCTACATTGCCTAGAATCTCCTTCCCTACAAAGTTTGGGGTTAGAATCTGTCAGAAGCAGGCCCAATCTATTCATTAAAAAGTCGGAGCCTGCTACATAATTTGCAGGGACCAGTGAAAAATAAAAATGTAGGGCTCCTTGTTCAAATAGCAGGGAAAAAGCATGTTAAATGTACCAAACTATAAAACACTACCTTCATTCTATGGTCATTCTTTCTCCACCTGTTGTGATATTTTTAATTTGCTATTTAATGTCACACTTCCTTAGACATGGGGAGATTTCTCCATGCAGACCCACCTAGGCTCCCAGGGGCTCCACCCCACTACACAGGTTGCAGATACACACGCCCACCAGTTGCCAGGTTCTGCTTCCTGCCAGGTGCAGAGCCAGTGCACTGTGCCCTGGATGGGGACAGGGAAGTGGGTCCACCCTAAGATGCTGTTCAGGTTCCTGCTTGTGCTGGAGGGAAGCAGTGGTCCCTGGGCAACAGTCATTATCTTCTGATGACCTTGCCATAGTCTGTTATAGAGATGGTGAGATACAAAGGTGCTCAGCGGAATCCGGTCTGTCTTACCCTCCCCTAACGGGGTATAGATCTTCCGCCAGACTGCTGATGCTGTGCATCAACAGTGGCCCCACACCCATCACCAGATGTTTGGTAGTGGACCCAAAAGGCCACATTTCCCATAGATATTTCCGTGAGTTCCTCTTTGCAGTTCCATTTAGGTTATTATCTTTTTTTAATTTATTTTTTTATTTTCAGAATATCATGGGGGTACAACACTTTGGCCATACACATTGCCCCTGTTCTGCCCGTGTCAGAGCCACAATCGTGGTCGTCTCCCAAACTGTGCTCCCCACATCCATTCAGTGAGAGTTTTTCCCATCCCTTCCACCCCCCTCCCGCCCGCCCGCCCTCTGATGAATGTTATTGCCCTGTGTGATGTAGGTGTTCATCAGTTAGTACCAGTTTGATGGTGAGTACCAGTGATGCTTGTTTTTCCAATCCTGTGACATTTCGCTTCGAAGAATGGGTTCTAGCTCCAACCAGGATAATACCAGATGTGTTAATTCACTGTTGTTCCTTATTGCTGAGTAATACTCCATGGTATACATATACCACATTTTATTGATCCACTCGTGTATTGATGGGCACCTGGGTTGTTTCCACAACTTTGCAATTGTGAATTGTGCTGCTATGAACATTCGAGAGCAGATGTCCTTATTATAAAATGTCTTTTTTTCTTTTGGATAAATACCCAGTAGTGGGATTGCTGGGTCAAATGGTAATTCTACTTTTAATTCTTTGAGGTATCTCCATATTCTTTTCCATAGAGGTTGTACTAATTTGCAGTCCCACCAGCAGTGTATGAGTGTTCCTATCTGTCCACATCCCCACCAACATTTGTTCTTTGGGGATTTTTTGATATGAGCCAATCTCACTGGAGTTAAGTGATATCTCATTGTGGTTTTGATTTGCATTTCCCTGATGATTAGAGAAGTTGAGCACTTTTTTATATGTTTGCTGGCCATCATTCTGTCTTCTTTGGAAAAGTTTTTGTTCATGTCCTTTGCCCATTTTTTAATAGGGTTGTTTGATTTTTTCTTGTTGATTTTCCTAAGTTCTGTATAGATTCTGGTTATCAGCCCTTTATCAGAGGTGTAGCATGCAAATATTTTCTCCCATTCTGTAGGTTGTCTGTTCACTCTAGTGATAGTTTCCTTGGCTGTGCAGAAGCTTTTCAATTTGATCAGGCCCCATGTATTTATTTTGTTGCTGCTGTGATTGCTTTGGGGGTCTTCTTCATAAATCTTTGCCTAGGCCAATGTCCATAAGAGTTTTTCCAACATTTTCTTCGAGAATTCTTATGGTTTCATGTCTTAGGTTTAGATCTGTTATCCATTGTGAATTGATTTTTGTGAGAGGTGAGAGGTGTGGGTCCACTTTCAGTCTTCTACATATGGCCATCCAGTTTTCCCAGCACCATTTGTTGAATAGGGATTCTTTTCCCCAGTGTACGTTTTTCTGGAATTTGTCAAAGATCAGGTGACTGTATGAGGTTGGTTTTATATTTGGGTTCTCAGTCCTGTTCCATTGGTCTACGTGTCTGTTCTTGTGCCAATACCATGCAGTTTTGGTTACTATAGCCTTGTAGTATAGTTTGAAGTCTGGTAGACAGATGCCTCCCAATTTGTTCTTTTTGCTTAAGATTGCTTTGGCTAGACGGGGTCTTCTCTGGTTCCACACGAAGTGTAGAATTATTGTTTCTAGATCGGCAAAAAATGATGTTGGTATTTTGATAGGGATTGCATTGATTCTGTAAATTAATTTAGGTAGCAAAGCCATTTTTACTATGTTGACTCTGCCTATCCAAGAGCATGGTAGGGCTTTCCATCTATTTACATCCTCTGCAATTTCCTTTCTCAGTGTTTCATAATTCTCTCTATATAGGTCTTTGACCTCCTTAGTTAGATATGTTCCTAAATATTTAATTTTCTTTGTTGCTATTGCAAAAGGTATAGCATCTTTAATTTGTTTCTCGACTTGATTGTTATTAGCATATATGAAGGCTATGGATTTGTGTGTATTAATTTTTATCCTGAGACTTTGCTGAATTCATTTATCAATTCCATAATCTCTTGGTTGAATCTTTGGGGTTTTCTATGTATAATATCATATCGTCTGCGAATAGTGAAAGTTTGACCTCTTCTGCCCCTATCTGGAGCCCTGATTCCTCTGTCTTGTCTAATTGCTGTGGCCAGGACTTCCAGCACCATGTTGAAAAGAAGTGGAGATAGTGGGCACTCTTGTCTGGTGCCAGTTTTAAGGGGGAATGCCTTCAATTTTTCCCCATTCAGTATGATATTGGCTGTGGGTTTATCATATATGGCTTTAATAGTTTCTAGGAATGAGCCATCTATGCCTATATTGTTAAGAGTTCTTATCATAAAAGGGTGCTGGATTTTGTCAAAAGCCTTTTCTGCATCTATTGAAAGGATCATATAATCTTTGTTCTTGCTTTTATTTATACGGTGAATTACATTTATAGATTTGCGTATGTTGAACCATCCCTGCATCTCGGGAATAAGCCCACCTGATCGTGATGGATTATTTTTTTGATGTACATTTGAATTCGGTTTGCAAGGATTTTATTGAGAATTTTTGCATCTATATTCATAAGGATATTGGTCTGTAGTTTTCTTTTTTTGTTGTGTCCTTTCCTGGCTTTGGTATCAAGGTATATTGGCTTCGTAGAATGAGTTTGGGAGGATTCCATCCTTCTGGATATTTTCAAATAATTTCTGCAGTATAGGCACCAGTTCTTCTTTGTAGGCTTGGTAGAATTCAGGTGTGAACCCATCTGGTCCGGGACTTTTTTTTGTGGGTAGATTTTTAATTACTGCTTCAATTTCGGTGCTTGATATTGGTCTTTTAGAAATTCTGTTTCTTCCTGGTTGAGCCTAGGGAGGTAGTGTGTTTCTAAGAATTTGTCCATTTCCTCCACGTTTTCTGTTTGTGGGCATAGAGATTTTGTAGTATTCAAAGATGATGTTTTGTATTTCCATGGTATCAGTTGTGACTTCTCCTTTTTCATTTCTAATTGAGCTTATTAGAGTCCTTTCCTTTCTGCTTCTGGTCAACCTGGCAAGTGGCCTGTCTATTTTGTTTATCTTTTCGAAGAACCAACTTTTCGTTTCATTGATCTTCTGTATTGTTCTTTTGTTCTCGATTTCATTTAATTCTGCTCTAATTTTGGTTATTTCTTTTCTTCTGCTGGCTTTAGGATTGCTTTGCTCTTCCTTTTCCATTTCTTTAAGATGATTCATTAGTTTACTGATGTGTGACTTTTCTGTCTTTTGGATGTGGGAATTTAGGGCGATAAGTTTTCCTTTCAGGACTGCTTTTGCTGTATCCCAGAGATTTTGATAACTTGTGTCCCTATTATCGTTTAATTCGAAGAATCTTTTGATTTCCATTTGAATCTCCTCCTTGACCCAATAATCTTTCAGCAATAGATTGTTTAGTTTCCAAGTTTTTGGAGGAAGATGTGAGTTTCTGTTCAAATTGATATCTAGTTTTATTCCGCTGTGGTCTGAAAAGATACATGGTATGATTTCTATTTTTTTGAATTTGTTTAGATCTGTTTTGTGGCCTAGGATGTGGTCAATTTTAGAGAAAGTTCCATGAGCTGATGAGAAGAATGTATATTCAGTGTTATTTGGGTGGAGTGTTCTGTAGATATCTGTTAGGCCCAAATGTTCTAGAGTCCTGTTTAGGTCTTTTCTTTCTCTATTTGTTTTTTGTTTGGAGGATCTGTCCAGTTCCGTCAGTGGGGTGTTGAAGTCCCCTGCTATTATGGCATTGCTGCTTATTATGTTGTCTAGATCTAGCAGTATTTGCTTTATGTACCTGGGTGCTCCTGTGTTGGGTGCATAAATGTTTAGGATTGTTAAATCCTCTTGTGAGATTTTTCCCTTCATCACTATATAGTGTCCATTTTTGTCCTTCTTTACTTTTACCGCTTTAAAGTTTATGTCATCTGAAATGAGGATGGCTACTCCGGATTTCTTTTGGTTTCCATTAGCCTGAAAAATTGTATTCCATCCTTTCACCTTGAGTCTGAATGCGTCTTTGTGTGTAAGGTGTGTTTCCTGAAGACAACAGATATTTGGTTTGTATTTTTTAATCCATTCAGCCAGGCTATGTCTCTTCAATGGGCAGTTCAAGCCATTTACATTTATTGAGAGAATTGATATTTGGGGTAAATTTCTGATTATTCTGTTGGGTGGTATCTTTTGTTTTACCTCTTGCATCATTGTGGAATCTGGTTTCTGGGGTTTTAGCTTTTGCATAGTTTTACATAGGTGGGTGTCTGTTGCTCTGTTTAGTGTATAATGCAGGTCTAAGCATTTCTTGCAAGGCCGGTCTGGATTTCGCAAATTCTATCAGTGATTGCTTATCTGGAAAGGTCTTTATTTCTCCCTCATATAAGAAGCTTAGTTTGGTAGGATACAGAATTCTGGGTTGACCTTTGTTTTGTTTTAGGAGATTGATGATGTCTCCCCATTCCCTTCTGGCTTGTAAGTTTTCAGCTGAGAAATCTGCAGTTAATCTGATCGATTTACCTTTGTAGGTTACCTGCTCTTTTCGTCTTACAGCTCTGAGGAGTGCCTCTTTTGTGTTTACTTTGGTCAGTCTAATAATTATGTGGCGTGGTGAATGCCGTTTCACGTCGACTCTCCCAGGAGTCCTGTGTGCTTCTTGTACTTGGATATCGAGATTTCTGGCTAAGCTGTGGAAATTTTCCTCTATTATTCCTTCAAATAAATTTTCCAGCCCATGCGAATTTTTTTCCTCTCCCTCAGGGATACCTATGATCCTTATGTTTGGCCTCATTACATAATCCCACATTTCTTGTATGCTTTTTTCCTGCCTTTTGTTTTTGTGTTCTTTCTCTTCGGCTGATTTATTTAGTGCATAGGAGCTGTCTTCTAGCTCTGACATTCTTTCCTCTGCATGGTCCAGCCTATTCTTAAGGCTTTCCACTGTGTTTTGTTGATCCTTGAATGCTTCTTTCATTTCTAGGATTTCTATTTGATTTTTCCGTAATATTTCTATTTCTTTGGAGAATTTTTCATTCATTTCTTGCATTTTTCTTGTGGTTTCTTTGTGCTGGGATTCAATTTTCTCTTGAATTTCATTGAGCTTTCTTATAATCCATAAACGAAATTCCTCTTCTGTCATTCTACCCATTTCATTTGGGTTGGTATCCATTGCTGAGGAACTGATAATTTCTTTTGGGGGTGACTTTTCACTCTGATTTTTCATGTTCCCTGAGTTCTTTCACTGGTTTTTTCTCATCTGGCCTCTTGGTCAAGAGCTGGGGGTGTTAGGGCTAGTTTATGGCCCTGTCACCAGGCCCACAATTATTGTTCCTTGGCAAAGCCAGGGAGAGAAGTAGTGGCCTGTATTGCCTTAGGTGTATTTTAGCAAGTTTGGTGGATCTTGGGTTAACTCTGACCTGTTGTCTTCTCCTCTTCCCAGTGGAGTGTGGTGAGAATGACCTCCCAGCTTGGGCTCTGAGCTAATGAATTGTACTTGAGGATATGAATCCTCCGCACCCTATTAGCTATGTATTCTGTTATGTCCGTGGCAGACTCTGATTCCCTAGTTGGGGTATGCGAAAGCCCCGTGCTTTGGGATGGGGCGTTGTAGCTCCTAGGGGTTACTTTGACCCTGCTTCTCCAGAGGTGCAGGTAGAAACACAATTTCTTTTGGCTGCAGTGTGAGAGCTGAGTTGGGAAAATTCTACACAGCTCAGAGGTTGCTCATCTAGCCACGTGTGGCTGCCTTTCTGATGTGTGACTCCGCGTGATACTGGTTGATAGGGGGATCTCCAATTGTGCACCCCTTTTCCACCACTAGACCTCAAGACGAGGCGGGTGGCCGTCTCTATCCCCAGCAGTCTCCACCAGGGGGATGCTCCCACGGGGAGGGGGGAGTAGTGGCCGCTGGAAGCGCTCTTGGATGGCGCAAAATTCCCTATTGAAGTGGGCAGGATTATGGGGAGCTGCTTTGGTTCAGCCTGTGGCTCTTGAGGTATTTGGTTGTCATGGGAACCAGCAGTTATACCAAATGAGTCACTATAGCCAGCAACCTTCAAAATGAGCGATCTCTGGGGTACAGGAGGGCTGGGACCTGAAGGGCGGGCACTAGGACCAGCACGTAGTGGACTTGTCGGAGGCCAGAGCCAGGGTAGCAGGACCAGATGGACGAGCTGCAAAGTGTTTCCAATACACAAAGGGCCTGCCGCTACAGTTCCAGGATCTTGTCCCACCTGGAACCCACGGATGCAGCTGTCCCTGGCCACCACAGGCAAAGCCTGTCTCGCCCCAGCGGATGAGCCCTGGGCCGGGGCGGGGCGGAGCTAGAGACGCGGCTCACGGCTCCGCGCGGGCGGCTGTAAAGATGGCGGCCGCCGCCAGCCTGGCGCACAGCCGGGCTCCGATCGCGCCGGGAGCGCAGTTTTTCTCCGCCGGTAGTTGTTAGCAACCTCTAAGGGCGTGTCCCGCTCTCCGATAAACTCCTGGGCCCTGTCCCGCTGACTTCTAGTGGCTCAGTGCCGGCCTGCGGGTTCCCGCGCACTGTCCGGGGAAGCTGAATCTCGGTCCCCGCCCAGTTCCTCCCCAGCCCTCGGCAGTCTCTGTATATTGCAGCTGCGAGTTGTGTCTGGCTCTGGCTACTTCCTCCTCCTCTCCACAGGACTCGCCGTCCCGAGCAACCGCTCTGTCCCAACTCTGGGCTTGTCCCTGACTGAGTGGATGGGGAGGCGCGTAACCTCTTGGGGGGCAGGTCGTGCTGCGCGGACCTGGCGAGCGCGTCCTTCCCGCACTCTGGGCTCTATTCTGCTCCGTGCGCCCTCCGATCTTTGTGAAAATTTTGTACCTGTTTTCTTGGGCTGGGCGTTCGGCGTTGTTTCTCTGTAATTTGCAATGCTGTTTTCGGAGTGAGCGGTCCATGCTCGCAGGCAGCCGCTGGCGTTCTTCACCCCCTTCCCTGGGAGCGGTGCGGTGGGAGGACCCTATCACACCGCCATTTTTTACCCCTCCTCCATTTAGGTTATTGCATGTGCTTGGCCTTTCAGATTCTCCTGTAAGCTCAACTTGTGCACAGAGCCTGTGTTTCAGGGTGATTGGTTAGCGACTTCTCTGATACTCCCCCTCTGTGTATCAGACCATCACTCCTCCAGCTCTTACACATGTGTGCACAGTGTGATTCCTATCACACACCCACATCCCATAGTATTCTCAGTGGCTCTGCTTCCCTGACTAAACCCCAGATGGCCACAAAAATCTCCCATCCCTATGCAAATACACCTTCACAATGTGACTTTCTTGCTCTTCCCATGAACGCATAGAGTTTATTTCCCATTCCGTGAATCTGGGGTGGCCTTGTGGCTTGCTTTGGTCAACAGACCATGACAGAAGTGATGTTGTGTAACCTGTGAGTGCAGGTAAGTCTCAAGAGGCCTTATAGATTCTGCTTTCACCCTCTCGGAATGCTGAGACCAACACGTGAAGAAGCCCAAGGCAGCCTCCTGGAGAATGACATAGCACACGTGGAAGAGAAGCAGGCAGCTGGCACCAGCCAGCAAACACACGAGTGAAGCCTTCATAGAACCCAGATGAGTTGCTGGATGATTGCGGCCCGGAGTCATCCCGGGCGAGGCAAACAGAAAAACTGTCCAACAAACTTAGCTCCAACTGCTGCCCCACAGAACTGGGAGCAAATAAAATGATGTTTTTAAAATGTGGTAATAGATATAACTGATTTTTTAAGGGATAACAAAAATGCCCCATCATAACAAAACTCTCAAACCTGTGGCATTGCCTTTGGTAGGAGTGGGTTGTGGGTGAAGTATACAAAAGTAGCACAGAAACTTTTAGTAGAGAGGAAAAGTACGAGAAAACTGCTAGAGCACCCCGGTCCCCTGCAGTATATAGAGGTGGAACGATTTGAAAACACGTCACCTGTAGTAACTTGGAAAGGAGAAGATATGAATAAAGAACTTGCAGATCTGGCTATGAAGAAATTTGGACAGAATGTGAACTTGCCAGTTTGGTGCTTCTAGCTGTGTATGACAAAGTACTGTAAGAGAGACATGAGCTAAGGAAATATTCCATTTGGAAATACAAAGGGCCAACACTTCTTGAGTTGGTAAATAAAACTCTTTCTCATCTTCCGTCTCTTCAGCGAGGAAAAGATGTCCCAGTAAGAAATGGCTCCAGAATAAAGAATAAAGGGTATGGCTATAAGACTCTTTGTTAAGACCTGAAAATGGTTTAAGGAAGTGCCGAGGAGACGCTCTCAGCAGGGGAAAGGGCCTCTATGAATCTTAAGGATATTGTCTCACAGCATTCTGACCTGCCACCCAAAGTCAAACAGGGCTATTTCAAAAAGAACGCTGGGTGTGGCTTTTATATGAGAGTCTAATGTATCAATAGTAGATCTAGTTAATCTGGCACATGAACTTTTTAAGGGACTTTTACCAGCATGGTAAAGGCATGGAAGAGGCATTCAAAATAAAAGTGGCTTCTGGGCCCCCAACTTCCTATGAGCAGGAAACAGGGTAAAAACACAGCCGCAAACACAGGCAATTTCTTATCAAACAGGAAAGACATCTCAGAGGGTGGTGCCAAGAGCCCAGAGGGGAAGCTAAGAGCAGAAGAGGACAATGGCCTAGGGAACTATTTTCAGGGGATATAACTGAACCCTAATCAAGAAATTTTCCCTGCTCTTGGAATAGAAGGACCTGGCAATAGCATGTGCCCAGCTGGATTTCAGAATTGCTGTGGAACAGTAATTGATGCGAGCTGCTTGTTCCTCACCTTTTGAAGGGAGTGTCTATTATGGTTACCCTTACAAATGTGTGTAATGAGAGGGGGACGCAGTTAAGTAGTTCTTTTAGTTCACTGACCCTTGGATCAAGAGAGTCCATATCCATGTGCCTGCATCTAAGAAGCTTAATTCAGATCTGGCCCTGATCTAGGTGATGAGACATGGATAATTTGACCCTAATGTCATAATGGAATAAGACTTGGTGAGAAGGTAGTACATCTGCATGTAGAAGGGATGTAAATAATTATAACCAGATAGTGAATATGGATAGATTGCACTGGGTAACTGATACATTTCTTAAGCCCATGTACTTATAGGCATATAATTCCAGTGTTCATATGCTCATGGTTGGGGATACTATAGGATAAAAAGATACATTCTCTTCTATCACAGAATTTCAGTCTAGTAAAGGTAGAGAAATCTTAATAAAATAAATTACCAATAAAGGTAAATTGTACCACTGGTAGGTATTACAAAGGAGAGATACATGATATTGTGAGAATCAAAATAGGAGTTTAGGAAAGATACTCATCAGAAGAATGAGTAGAAGGTAACAAGGCCAAAAGGAGAGGGAAGAGTTTCTAAGCAGGGGAATAATCTGGCAAGGACCCTCTGGAGGGAAGAGTCCCAAAGAATATGAGTCTGACTGTGTTGTGTGAAAGAAATCTAAACACCATCAAGCAGTTAAAGTTAAGCACTCCTAGTAGGCAGTCTCAGTACTAAAGCTTGAACAAACCTAATGCTGAAAACTACGGGATTGAGGCAAAGCAAAGAATAGATGCCCATTAACCTATTTCCTGGAAATTCACATTTGAAAGAATTGAATTCTTCCATGTTAAAGTAAACAAAACGTGAAGCCCTGAACAGAAGAATGCCGGACCCCTGAATATACATTGAGATTAAGCATTTGTCAAAATATTATCCAACAACTTATTTCTTATTAAGATAAAGGAGATATTTGATGAGCTGGCAAGATATATTACTCAGAGATACACATTTTATAAATAAAAAATGTATTACTTGTATAAGGAAGAACTGCATTATTTGTTTTAACATTTTGGTTTGCAAATTTTTTTTCAGACAAAGTGCTTTGTATGTAGAGATTGACAGGCCATGTGAGACTTTTAATTGATTGCTTTTGAGCTATCCAAATCTAATGTTTACAGTGACCCATGGGAGATTCTTCATCAATGAGACTGAATGGAAATATGTCATAGAAATTAGCATTCTGTCCACTAAGAAAAGGAAGAGAATTCTTACTACTTGTCAAGAAGAATATCCACAGGTCATGTCTGAAGTCATCAACTTCTCCCAGAAGACAAAGATTTATACCAAAGTATAGGACTGAAAGCCAATAACAGAAGGTTGAGATTCTACACAAGGAAGTGGCATCTTGAGAAAGTATGACACTCATAATCCATTGGAAATGTTGCCATATGGTATATCATACTGGATTCAAGTGATGATTAGAAACTGAGCAGTTACACGATTTTTGGAATGTACAAGAAAAAAATGCCTAAATATATCGAGTATTAGCAATAGTATTTATAAAAATTAAACTTTCACACTTAACCTTGTCAAGTGAAAGCTGGAAATTGACCTGGATTTGTTAATCCATTGATAAAAATAATTCTTTTTTCATGTGGTACTTCATTATTATTTTAATGATTACTGGGTCAATTTTGGAAACTCCGTCATGAATGTTTCATACAACATCTCCAAGGAATACGTTCTGCCCATTGATATAAGGGGTCTTGTGATGACTAATTTTATGTGTCACTTTGACTAGGCCAAGGGGTGCTCAGATTAAACATTATTTCTGGGTGTGTCTGTAAGAGTGTTTCAGGATGAGGTTAGCATTTGAAACAGTGCACTTAGTAAAGTAGATTGCCCTCTCCAATGTGGGTAGGCATCATTCAATCTGTTGAGGACCTAAATAGAACCAAAGGGGGAGGAAAGAGGGAATTCAGTCCCTTTTTCAGGTCTCACTGAATGACCTGGGACATCTCAGCTCATCTTCCTTTCTCAGACTGGGATTTACAACAATGGCTCCCCTGGTTCTCAGGCCTTTTGACTCAGACTCAATTATACCACCAGCTTTCCTGGTCTTCAGTTTGCAGACAGCAGATGGTGAGACTTCTCAGCCCCTACAGTTGCATGAGCAAGTTCCTCATCATAAATGTCTTCATATGTGTGTGTGTGTGTGTGTGTGTGTGTGTGTGTGTATTTATATATCCTGTTTCTCTGGAGAACCCCAATTAATATAAGCATCCACGGGCCTCTTATGAAGCAGCTCATTTAAAGAATATTCATAACTTTAGGAGCATTGGCTGGAAAAAATAGAAAGGTTTCCTAAATTATTTTGTGGAGCTTATGAAGAGGCCTTAGTGTCACAGGATCCAGATTGGGCCAGCTTATCAAATTAAGTTAGAAACTTTCATACTAAAGGGAGAAGAAAAAAAGTGCAGAGGAAGCACTTACCTAATCAAATTATAGGAGCCTTCTACAAACAAGTATTAAAACTTGCCATGAATAATAAATCCCAATAGTATACGGACACTTTAGGGAGATAAAATTATCCTGTATGGATAAGGCACATAACTAGCTATCCCTAACCTACAATTTTTTACTTGCCAAAAAAATTTGAAATACATTCCCCCATGAGTTGTTTAGATTGACTAATATACATGAAAACAGCATGACTATAGTGTGATATAAACTCTATATACCATTAATAAGAACATAAATGTTACCACTTCCATTATCATCTTTATTAAATGTACTATTTTGAAGTGTCTACATAAAATCAACTACACCCAGTCTTACTTGGGAAATGATTTTAAACTGGCCTGTTTCCAGGTTATCAAGAATTTAATGCTGTTACTGCAGACACCTAATAATCTAGTCACTAAGGAGCATTCCCATGTAAGTTCTTTCATTTTAGAATTTCTTTTACCTCTAAAATTTAACAACACATCAGGGAGATTCTTATGCACTGTGAGCAGAGAAACACAATAGCACATAAGCCAGTCAAAACAGAAAATGAACACCGTGACCAGAATTATGACTTCCCAAGATTCTCATATCATGTGAACTCTGTGACCCGTAGAGGGAAAAAAAACAGTCTCCTTGGAAAGCACTAATATTCAAATGCCCCCTTCCTAGCCACTTATTGGAAACTTACTTGCTCACCAGGTTTTGTCAGTTCAAATGAGAAACAATATACCTCCACTGCTGCTTACTGCAGCACCACCGCAAGGTGGAAGTCATCACAGCAGTTCCTATGTGATGGTACAGATACAGAGACAAAGCTTATTCATTCCCAGTATCACCATGATATCCTCAACCCATTAATTCCTTCTAGATTGTCAGCTAGTAATCTTAAACTCATTTGCAAGAATACAAAAAAGACTTTCCAGGAATAGAGAGCAGTCTAGGAACAGAGATCTGTTTCACAAAGCCTTAGGATTTTGGCTTTAACTGTTTGAAAACTGTAGTAAAATTTTAAATTCATATGTAAATACATGTAAATGTATTTCCAGGAATGAAGAGGATACCAAGAACACAAATCTATTTCAGAAAGCTTTGCACATTTTGCTTTCAACTCCTTTAAAATTAGCATTTAAAAAAATATGAATTGAAACTAGCAGACTAAGTATAAAAATAACACTGCCATCCACGTTTGGCATTTCTTCCGTTTTAAAAAATGTAGCATATTTGATGCATAAGGTCAAAGTGTCTTCCTTCATTTAAAGAAAACTTCAAAGATAAGAGTAATTTAGGGATTAACTGGTAAACAATGCATGACAAATTACATCAGTAACTAGTCTAAAAACCTACAAAAATAGCTTATCCTATATTTTAAGTAATGAGATTGATCAAGACCTTCAGAGACACTGAAATGATGAATCACAAAAGAAATTCTTAAAAAAGAACCAAATAAAATTCTCTGCACCCACACCCCCAAATTAACTTCTTGTTTGAATTGAAAGGTTAAAGACATGACAGGACACTCTTCGTGAGTTCCAAGGAAGGTCACAACCTCAAGATCACAATAAGCTCGTAGTGTTTGACCTAGGAATTCCTTCCTAAATAGTTTTATCTTCCTAAATCCAGGAAAAAGAATCATCCACAGGGTGTTAAATCCTTGGTCTTTTATGGAGAAGTGTAGTTTGGTAAATTCTGCCTTCAATTAGTTTTTATATTAAATGGGATTTAATGGGAAAAAATGAGAAAATCTTAACTGATGGGAAATAAAATGAGCAATTTATATAGTGTTTTAGACAATGCCGATAACTTTGTGACCAGATCGTTTTATATCTGAAGAACAGCATTGTATAACTCCTTGATTACCCTTACTTTTTCTCCTACTCTAGGTGGGCAAAAGCAGAAATCATTAGCTAGTAATTCAGTCCACAAGAACAAATGTGATTCTACCAACTCATTGGGGCTATAACTTGTGGCCACATATGTGAGAATGTGCTTTGTGTGGTTGAGGTTGGAAAGGATCAACGGAAGGTTCTAGAGGAAGAAGGGAAACCCAGGATAGACATGTGATGGGATTAGCTATGAATTTTTACATTTGTTACTTCTTAGATTAAAACTACTGTTAATCAGTCTGTTTTACTGAAAAACACAATAGCATATGGAGAAGAAAGATGGATTTTTCTCTTACAGAAATTAATTTAATCAATAATTAGTTGTTAAGATTCTGTTACTATCTTAATGTTTGGGGTACTGTAAATAATAAGAAAGAAACTATTGTATAATAGTTCAGACCTAGGGAGTTAAAATCTCAAAAAGATTTTACTGCTATACCCCCAGATTCAACAATAGCGCCTGACTCATGGTGTATAATTGGTAAATATTTAAGTGGATAAATTAGCAGAGGAAACAAGTGCAAAAATTCTCAATACATAGACATCTTGCAAAGAAAGAGACAGAGAGCAGCATTATCTAAAATAATCAAGGAAGGCTCACAAAGTTTGTCATATAGAGACATTTCAATGTTTATCCAAGGAAAAGACATGCATAATACAGCATTATGATAGCTAAAAAGGTGAAAGAAAAAGGATCTTTCTAGAAATCTAAAATGTAATATCCAGTATTATCTGTGATGTCCCATACCTCTATTAATCTATTCACTGGAGTCCCTCTGAGTCATTGGTGGTATGTGGTCCCTTGCAATGTCTTCTTGGGCTCAACTGGAAACCTAAATAAGCTGAGAAACTAGGAATTATGCATGTTTACAGAGAGCAAAATTGATTGCAAAACATATTTAATTTGGTATAGATTGAAGGAACAAAGTGATTCATTGGTGCTTTTTATGAAGTGTTTTGTTTATCTTGATGTATGTTATATGCATCTCTCTCTCTTTACTGCTCAGGATGCAAAGACTAGTTAGATTATGTACAACAGGAGGGCAAGTCACTCTGTCTCTCCACCACACAGCTCAACAACCCCATCCCGTGAAGACCAGCCCATCAGAACAGCCTATGTATCTCCCTATATTACCTTAACCAAAGAGGGCCCCCATATACCTGGAAATGAATTCTCCTTTTCAGTGGACTATCTTAGATATGGTTCTTAGGTGAATTAACCTCAGCAGTGGCAGTGGGGCAGAACTGGGGAGTCCTTCCTCTCTTTCATTTGATTATAACCCTGCTTGGGACCAGTAATTTTTAGGGCAGAATTGAATAGGAGTAGATACTTGGCTCCTAGCCAACTCCACAGATGCCGGGTATTCCTGGCTGACATGGAATTAGTTGACAAAGATAAGGGGCATAACCCTACCATGGACTTGAATATTCTAAGCTTGACCATAGAGAGAATATAATGGTATGCTACATCTTACTGCAAAGCCCACTGGGGTATGGAGAAGGAAATGCTCCATGTCTAGACATTTCCAATTCCTCTGGAACAAGGCAATATCTAACTAAATAATTGGCATATTAGAAGAACTTTACATGTCTTGAAGTGGCTGATTTTTTTAAAATTTTTGCAACTGGAGAAAGTATCACAAAGAATTTGGGTTAGCTTATAGGAGTAAGACTTAACATTAGTAAGAGACTTATTGTGTGCTAGGCACTGCTCTGTGTGCTTTGTTTGTAGAGATTCATTTCATCATTACCATATCCCTATAAGATATGAGATAGTATCTATCATTATGCCTCAGGAAACTGGGGCACAGAGAGGTTAAACTTGCTCAAGGACATTATTAATTGATAAAGTCAAGATGTGAACCCAAGTAGTAAATTGCTAGCTTGTGCTCCTAAACACTAAGCTAAGCCATATTTCTAGATTAAAATGTCTCCAAGGGACATCCCACAAAAGTACAGAAGAATAAAACCACCTCAAACCAATGGCAATTGTGAGTTAAACCTTATATTTTGTATAATTGTAGTTGGTCTATATGAAGCATAATGTGTTTTGCTCAACTTGTGGTTGCAAATGTTTAGTTAGCTAAACTATCATTTTTAACTCTGCGGATTGATGAGGCTTTTACTTCTTGAAATGAAATAGTACCCAGATACTTTGAGGAAGTCATTCAAAAATATACTTCTTCAAAATAAACTAGATAAAAGATAAAATGATCTAGTTTGCTTCATGACTTCTAAACCCAGCTTTCTAAATTCAGTAGGTGAACATCCTTAAAATCCCTTGGCCTGGTTCATCACCAGCCCTACTCCCAACTCCAAAATCAATTCCAGCCCCAGGAAGGGGAATTACAATAAAAGACCAATAAGAGATGTCTCCTGCCTTGGTATAGAAAGTATTGCTGTGGGCTCCATTCTATACTTGTACCTACTTCTCTAGTAACTGTTTCCGACTAAACAGAACTCTCTATTCTCTGCTTCTTCAGTGGATCATTATCCTGTTTTAAAACTTTATCCTCAGTGAACGAAGTTCTTACCTATTGCTCCAGTTTCTTTATGATTAGGTCACTGACACCTGATGGCTGCATCATTATACAAAGAGTACATGACTTAGAATTACAAGGCCTGGAACCAACTCCTAGATTTGGTAATTACTAGCTGAGTAAACGTTGGTGGGTTACTTAAATTCCCTGATTTTAGTTACTACATCTGCAAGATAGTACTACCCATAATAATAGACTTAGTGACTCTGAGTAAACTGTTACTGCCTTGATGGTGGAGGTTGCATCTGATGCATTTTTGTATCCCCAGCACCGAATCCATAGTCACTGTTCATAAGCAAGTGGTGTATTCATACATGAAAAGATGAATAAATGATGATGCTGTGGGTCTTCCTAGAACAAAGTTCCAGACTTCCTCAGTGACCTGTTGGCTCCCAATTCCTGGTTATACCTAGACATATAAGTCTGAATCAATATTGCCACAAGTTTTTGGAGTTGAGTTCTATCTCACAAGATGGTATGGAGGACTGAAGACTTGATCTGATATTTTCTGTTTGATTTTTTCCCTCTGCATTATCTCCAACTCAAAATACAGTCAAAGCTCCAATCATAATCGTGAAAGTTAAATTCGTCTCTTATAGACAGCTTTTTCTTTTCTATTAGATAGCCATTCACCACTAAAACCTCTAAGGCAATCTTCCAGACAAATGCTGATGGTTGTGCTGAAATAAATGAACAAACTGGCTCAGAGATGAGCTGATACTTTCCTTACTAGAGTCACATTGCATTATGAGCTGGCAGAAAGTTAGATCAGACATGGCCAACACCTGGAAAAATCACAGAAGCATCCAAATACTTTTGTGTCCATGGCAGAAAACCAAAGTCTGGAACTGAATTTCCGCCATGCTATGCATTCCAACAACGCACAGTTGGATAAGGAGAAAGCAGCTCTCATTAAGTTTGTGAAGTGCATCACCGGAAGCTTGTCAGTCAGGATGTGACACCAATGCAGCACCAAGATAAAGATGAAAATCCATGCCTCCAAAGCTGTCGTGTCCACATAATTACCTTAATGTGCGCCAAATTTGAACCCATCATCGATGTTCCCGTTAGTTACTGGACCTATTCCACTAGTACCACCAAAGTACTGCTCTCCAAGTCAAATGACAGTGTCAAATCTCCACCAGCAAGCCCTGGAGTGTGTCCAGGCTTCAGATGCTGAGGCCAATCTAATCAAATGGGAAAGGGCTTGTCAGCAGAGTGAATGAAAAGGCAATTCTACAACTTTTTATGATAATCTACAGAGGGTAAAAAAAAAAGTGATAGAGCAAAATACTGCAATTCCAACAAATACTTACTGAGCAACAGCACGTGGCTGTCATTGTTCTCAGTGATACTGAGCATAAAAACATGACAGTGCACATGTCAGTGCCTTCAAGGAGACTGCAATGTAGAAGGGAACTTCTATAGAAGGTACAGAGGAAAGACCTTTTAAAAATTTTGAGGATAAGATGAGAATCACAGCTCTGACATTTACTTGTTTATGTTATCAGGCAAATTACTTAAATTTCCAAGCTTCAGTTTCCTCATCTATGTAATAAATACAAGACATAGTCTTTAGTTGATAGAAAAGGGAAAACTGGTTTGCTATATGGATTAAAAATAAAATTAGATTAAGTGAACTCCAAATGGATTGATATATCAAATGTACAGTAAATATTAAATTATAATCCTACAAGAAGAAAATATAAGAAAATGTCTTTATGATATAAGACACAGAAGGATGTTTTTTAAACATAACCCCCCAAAAAAGTGTAAACTCTCAGGTGAAAAATCAAAGGACTGGATAACATTACAATTAAGGATTTCAATTTAACAAGGGTCAACAGAGAAAGATTAACAGACAAATGACTAATTGAGAAAAAATATTGAATAAGCAGATGACAGATTGAGATAAGGTATTGGCAAAATACGACACTATTGAGATACAAGTACGTAGAATTTATTAGAAACTTCGACATATTAACAAGAAAAATTCAGAAAACTTAATGGAAAATAAACAAAGTATATGAACAAACTACTCACAAAAGGAGAAATCCTCATGACAGTAAGTAAGAGCACTCAAATTTATTTGTAATTAGAGAAAGCAGATTAAAACAATGAGATGTTGTGTTTGAAATTGATCATCTTGTCAAGAACTAGAAAACTGGATAATGCTATGTGTAAGAGGGTGTGTGGGCAAATAGGCTCCTCGTGCACTATTTGTGGGTAGAAGACTCATTCAGCTATTCCGTAACTACTTAGTCAAATAAAGCACAATTGTTCATTACAGCCCAGCAATACCACTCCTAGGTATATTTCCTGGAGAAATTCTCACATAGGACCACAAAGGGACATGTTCACTTCAATCTTGTTTCTGCTAGTAGAATTGGAAATAGACTACCTTCCCCCCCAACTAAAAAAAAATGGATGCACACTAGAAAACAGTGCATAGTTATTAGAATCTATTAGACTATTACATGCATTACATTAGGTATTAGAATATAATAGGCATCAGCATGGATCTTAAAGGCATATAGCTGAGTAAAAGACATGAGAAATAAAATGATAGCTATGGCCTAATATCTTTCATGTAAAATCATATGAAACAACAATACATGCTTTAATATTGACACAAAATTCAAGAACATACATCAAATACATTGTGATGCTTGTATAACCATTTTATTCATCTTTGTATCTCCAGAACCTAGCACAATGGTTGGTGCCCAAAAATGTTTGCTGAGTAAATCAATGATTCAATGCAGAGAACAAAGATAGAAGAAGTTCAAAGAGACTCCAAACCTTTGAATGGGTGCAACAGAGACCATTTGCAAATATGATGTGTTTCTCAGAATAGGAAACAGATCTGGTTGATGGGGAAAGTCAGTGACTGTGGAGTACTTTTGACTTTGAAGTACTACTAATGAGCTAGTAGTCAAGCTAAGTCTAGAACTCAACAGGTATTTAGATTTGAGTCTCAGCTGCCAATAGATGATAGTTTTAGAGGTGAAGGGAAGCCAAATAAAGTAGCAGGTAGGGGGCAATGGGACCAATATATGGTAATGCCAGAATGTTATTAAAATAGTATAAGAAGGGGGAGAATGGTGTATGCTTGAAACAAAATAAGAACCGTTCAGTAGAGAGGGAAAGATTATTTAATAGTATCTGTGGAGGGAGAGGTAAGGTGGGGTGATATGAGAGGCATTCACCCCAAAATAAGCCAAGTCATTTTTTTCAAACCCCTTGCCCTATTGTTTAATTTGAATATTGAGGAGCAAAATTAAAATTGACATATTTGGGGAAAGATAAAAAGAGAGACAGAGAAAGAGAGAGCACGTACATACAGAAAGGTCAGAAATCAAATTAAAAATAAGAATAACAATCTCTACCCCTAAATCCATAAATGGAATTGTCTAAAGGAGACTTCCGAGGCCTGATAAATCTCCAAACAACTTTAATTTAAAATATCCTGAGAACTGCTGTTCTTAAGTTATTCCCTTGATTCCAATCTGCTATCAACCAGAATCAGAAAGGTACCCAAGATAAGGATAAATTTAAGATTTACTATTATTAAGCCCAATTCTCCTGTTCTAGCTCCACAGGGTGCAACAAATGTTTCTCCCAAAGTGGCAAAAAGAAAAAAGAAAAAAAAGAAACTCTTCCACCTGCACTCGTGCAGGAAAGCTCACATTTCTAAAGGCCTCAACGCAATTCATTGCTTTGCTGCCGGGCAGCTTTATGCCACATGACTCACTGGCCATGTCAAAGAACTACGCCTCTCTGACACTTGGAATTCATACCTACTAAATATTCCTAACATACTATCTGCTACACTTAAGAATATTATTAATGCGATCATCACAATAATTTAGCCACAAAAAGGAAAGAAGAAAAGAGACGTTTGCTAGAGATGTTACAAAGAAAGAATATAGAATGCTTAGGAATTGATTTGGGTTGGGGGGAACGTTGCTATTTCAAATTCATAATGGTGTGTGAAGGAGAATGATAATTTAATGACAGAAGTATGGCAGTGAGAAGGAAGAGGATAAGAACTCTTTAATGGTTTGATGGCAGATGTCCTCTGGTTATAGCCAGACACAGAAAAAGGTTAATGCTTTCCCCAAATCCATGTGCATTGATGCATTTATAGAATTTTATGAACTATCATCAAATAATGGGAAACTATGAAGAAGCACACATATCAGCTCTGTCTGCATGACAGGATATGACAATAATTGTTTTAAAATTAATTTTAGACTTATAATGGGCTTGGAGGAAGAACTACTCTTGCTTCAAATTCCAGTTCATAGTCTGTACAGGGATGTGAGAAAGATTTCTACCTAAGAATGTCCCTGAGCATCAGGTAATGAAAAGACACAGTGTCACATCTGGGTTTTGATGTAGCTAAAAAATGGACATCAATGGGTGGCTGGCCCTTGAATGGGCTGTATTTCTCAAGCACTGGAAGATCCTGGACTTAAATTGAAAAGAGGAAGATGAAGAGTTGCTTATGGGAACTGAAGTTGTCATGCCCATTACTACAAACTACTAGTATCCTTGAGGGCAGGGAGTCAGTAAAGATGATATTGTAATTAGAAAAATGTTTCTATTTCTTAATATGACCATAGACTGGTTTCTTTCTGAGAACTTTGAGTTGTCTGTGAGATAAGTGTGTACACGTGCATGTAACATGTTCTGTGTGGTTTTGATACAACAGTTCCTTGCTGAACATCAGGAACAAGAGGAGACAAAGCTGTACCTAAAGCTAACAGAATCCAAGGAGAGGAATGTTATTTTGAAGGTCAAAGCCCACACCAGACTCTGGTTTTGTTCTATACCTACTAATGCCATCATTGGGAAATTTCCTGCTGAGGTCTATGGGAGCCTGTGGTTTAGTCAAGTGGGAATCATAGTCCAGAACCCTCTATATAGAAGGTGGGATTTTCACACAGGGAGTAGAAATGGATACTGTGAAGGTTGATGACAGAGACTTTCTCAAAAAGAAGGAAGAAAGGCAGATCTTATAACCAAGGTCAAGATTAGGAAGTGAGAAACATCCATGTGGGCATATGCTATGGATGGTTTAATTTAAAGTTTGGTTCTTTTCCCTTGAACTTTGAGAGCAGTTATATTTAACATTAAGCTTTTAATTGATCCTCCTATATTGTATTCTCTTCAGTGACCCAAACTTTTTTCATCAATCTACTAGATTCCTAGTCTCTGATTGTATTATGGGGAATTTGTGAAAGGCCAATAAATATAAGAGTGGTGTGGCCTGATCCACATTGCTCATCCACTGAGGTCAGCACAACCAAGGAAAACAGTGGCCCCAAAGTTCTCCATGGTGACAGCAGCAGGAGAGTGAATAGGATCCAAGAGAAGTTAGGAGGCTCCAACAGGAGCATGGTTATTAACTCAGTCAGTCAAAAATAAAGAACATAGAATTAAAAGGAATGAACAAAGCCTACAAGAAATATTGGATTATGTAAAAAAGCCAAATACAAAAATCATAGGCATCCCTGAGGGTGAAGAAGAAAATGCACAAGGGCTGGAAAACCTATTTGAGGGGATAATTGAGGAAAACTTCCCTGGTCTTGCTAGAGATTTAGATACACAAGTACAAGAAGCTCAATGAACACCAGGGAGATTCATTGCAAAGAGGCAAGCACCAAGACACAGAGTCATCAGACTGGCCAAAGTCAAAATGAAGGAGGAACTCCTGCAAGCTGTGAAGTAAAAATATCAAGTAACTCACAAAGGAAAACCCATCAGGATAACTGCAAACTTCTCGACCGAGACCTTACAAGCCAGACAGGACTGGGGCCCCAGCTTCAGTCTTCTTAAACAGAATGGCTGCCAGCCTAGAATTTTGTATCCTGCAAAACTAAGTTCCATATATGAAGGAGAAATAAAGACTTTTCCAGACAAGCAAACACTGAGGGAATTTGTCAAGACCAGACCTGCCCTGCAGGAAATACTCAGGACTGCATTATACATAGATCAGCACAGTAGACACCCACCAGGGTAAAACCACCCAAAAGCTAAAGCTCAGAGCTCCTATAAAACAATAGCACAAGAGATAAAACAAAGCAACAAATTACTACCCAACAGGATGAACAGAACAGCAATCCACACATCAATTCTATCAACCAATGTGAATGGTCTAAATGCCCCACTAAGGAGACATAGGCTGACTGAATAGATGAAAAAATACAACCTAAATATCTGCTGTCTCCAGGAAACACATCTAACCCACAAGGACTCATACAGAGTCACGGTAAGGTAAAAGGATGGAAAAAAATACTCCATGCAAATGAAAACCAAAAGAAAGCAGGTGTAGCCATTTTCATATCAGATAAAATTGATTTAAATCAATACTAGTAAAGAAAGACAAAGATGGTCATTATATAATGGTAAAGGGAGCAATTCAACCAGAAGAAATAACAATCCTAAATATTTATGCACCTAACACAGAAGCACCCAGATTCATAAAGCAAACCCTACCAGATATAAGCAAAGAGATAAACAGCAGCATCATAACTGCCAGGGACTTCAACACCCCACTGACAGAACTGGACAGATCCTCCAAGCAGAAAACAAATAAAGAAACACTGGACTTAAACAAGACTCTGAAACAAATGGGCCAAACAGACATTTACAGAACATTTTACTCAAAAAATACTGAATATACATTCTTCTCACAAGCACATGGAATATTCTCCAAGACTGGTCTTATCTCAGGCCACAGAACATGTCTCATCAAATTCAATAAAATTGAAATTATACCATGTATCAGCTCAGACCACAGTGGAATAATACTAGAAATCAACTCCAAGAGAAACACTCAATTCTACACAAAGTCATGGAACTTAAACAATGTTCTGTTTAACAATTATTGGGTCAATAATGAAATTAAGATGGAAATCAAAAGATTCCTCAAACTGAAAGATGAAGGTGACCCAAGCTACCAAAATCTATATGATTCAGCAAAAGCAGTCCCAAGGGGAAAATTCATAACCTTAAATGCCTACATCAAAGAGACAGAAAGATCACAAATTAACAATCTAATGACACATCTCAAGGAACTAGAAAAGGAAGAGCAAACTACACCCAAACCCAGCAGAATAAAAGAAATAACTGAGGTCAGAACAGAACTAAATGAAATGGAAAACAAAAAAACAATGCAAAGGATCAATGAAACAAAAAGTTGGTTCTTTGGAAAGATAAACAAAATTGATAGACCTCTTGCTAGATTAACCAGGAATAGAACAGAAATCACCCAAATAAGCTCAATCAGAAATGAAAAAGGAGATATTGCAACTTATACCACAGAAATACAAAATATCATCTGTGAATACAGAAAACCTCTATGCACATAAATTTGAAAACATAGAGGAAATGGACAAATTCCTGGAAACACACAATCTCCCAAAACTCAATAAGGAAGAAATAAAACTCCTGAACAGACCAATAACAAGCAATGAGATGAAGCAGTAGTAAAAAAAATCTTCCAATGACAAAAAAAAAAAAATCCTTGGACCAGATAGAGTCACAGCCGAATTTTACCAGACCTACAAAGAAGAGCTGGTATCCATACTGCAGAATTTATTCCATAACATTGAGAAGGATGGAATCCTCCCAACTCATACTACAAAGCCAGTATCACCTTGATACCAAAATCAGGAAAAGACACGACAAAAAAGAAAACAACAGACCAATATCCCTTATGAATATAGATGCAAAAAACCTCAATAAAATACTAGCAACCTGAATTCAACAGCGCATCAAAAAAATAATCCACCATGACCAAATGGGCTTGGATCCAGGGATGCAAGGATGGTTCAACATATGTAATTCAATAAATGTTATTCAAGACATAAACAAGCAAAAACAGAGATCATATGATCATCTCAATAGATTCAGAAAAAGCATTTGACAAAATCCAGCACCATTTTATGATAAAAACCCCCAAGAAATTAGGCACAGAAGGAACATATCTTAAGATTATAAAAGCTATATATGATAAACCCACAGCCAACATAACACTGAATGCGGAAACATTGAAATCATTCACACTCAGAACTGGAACAAGACAAGGGTGCCCATTGTCACCACTTTTATTCAACATAGTGGCGGAAGTCTTAGCCAGAGCAATAGGGCAAAAGAAAGAAATCAGGTAGCTCAAACTATCTCTTTTTGCTGATGATATGAGTAGCTCAAACTCTCTTTTTGCTGACGATATGATCTTATATCTAGAAAACCCCAAAAACTCCACCAAGAGATTCCTGGAATTGATAAATAAATTCAGCAAAGTCTCAGGTTACAAAATCAATGTACACAAATCAGTAGCATTCCTATACATCAATAACAATCAAGCTGAGAGTCAAATTAAAGACTCAATACCATTCACAATTGCTCGAAAGAAAATAAAATACCTAGGAATATACTTAACCAAGGAAGTGAAAGATCTCTACAAAGAGAACTATGAAACACTGAGGAAAGAAGTCACAGATGACACAAACAAAAGGAAAAACATATCATGCTCACAGATTGGTAGAATTAACATTGTTAAAATGTCCATACTACCCAAAGTGATTTACAGGTTCTGCAATCCCCATCAAAAATACCAATGTCATATTTCAAAGACCTAGAGAAAATAATTCTATGCTTCATCTGGAACCAGAAAAGAGCCCGAATAGCCAAAGCAATCTTAAGGAAAAAGAACAAATCTGGAGGCATCACATTATGAGACTTCAAACTATACTACAAGGCTATAGTAACCAAAACAGCATGGTATTGACACAAAAATAGAGACATAGGCCAATGGAACAGAGCAGAGAACCCAAATATAAAACCATCCACACACAGCCAACTGATTTTTGACAAAGCAGACAACACTGGGGCAAAGAAGCCCTATTCAATAAATGGTGCTGGGAAAATTGGGTAGCCGCATGCAGAAGAATGAAAGAGGACCCCTATCTCTCACCACCCACAAAAATTAATTCAAGATGGATAAAAGATTTAAATGCAAGTCATGAAACCATAAGAACTCTGGAAGAAAATTTTGGAAAAACTCTTCTAGTACCAGCCTAGGCAAAGAATTTGTGAAGATGACCCCAGTGGCAATCACAGCAACAAGAAAAATAAATCAGACTAAATTAAAAAGCATCTGCACAGCTAAGGAAATAATCAACGCAGCAAATAGACAACCTACAGAGTGGGAGAAAATATTCACAAGCTATATATCCAATAAAGGGCTAATAACCAGAATCTACAAAGAACTCAAGCAAATCAGCAAGGAAAAAAACAAAAAAACCTCATTAAAAAGTGGGCAAAAGACATGAACAGATGCTTTTCAAAAGAAGATAGACAAATGGCCAATAAACATATGAAAAATGTTCAACATCACTAATCATCAGAGAAATGCAAATTAAAACCACAATGAGATATCACCTTACCCCAGTTAGAATGGCTTTTATTAAAAAGTCCAAAAACAACAGATGCTAGTGTGCAGAGAGAAAGGAATGCTTATACACTGTTGGTGGGACTGCAAGTTAGTGCAACCTCTATGGAAAACTGTATAGAGATTCCTCAAGGAACTAAAAATAGCCCTACCATTTGATCCAGCAATCCCACTACTGGGTATTTACCCAAAGGAAGAGAAGTCATGTTATCAAAAAGGCACCTGCACTCAAATGTTTATTGCAGTACAATTCACAATTGCAAAGGTGTGGAATCAACCCAAATGCCCATGAGTACGAGTGGATTAACAAAATGTGGTATATGCATACTATGGAATTCTATGTAGCCATGAAGAAGGATGAATTAAGGCCTTTTGCAACAATCTGGGTGGAATTAGAGATCATTATCCTAAGCGAAGTATCTAAAGAATGGAAAAACAAACACCAAACATACTCACTATTAAATTGGAACTAACCAATGAGCACAAATGTGCACAGAGGGAAGTAAAACTCAGCAGAAATCAAGCAGGGGTGAGGGGGTAGAAAACCTACCTAACAGGTACAGTGAACACTATCTGTGTGATGGGCACATTTATAACCCCAACTCAAGCATTACAAAATCAATATATGTAACCAAAAACATTTGTAACCACCCCCATATTATTTCCAAATAAAAATAACTAAATAAAATAAAAAATAAAAATACACAGCAAATTATATCACTTCCATAGTTGTAATGTGGATATTATATTGCAACCTCACCCAGATGTTTGGAGGATTAAACAAGATCATGCATTAGGTACAGATAGAGCAGTTTGAACAGGCTCACTCATCACTAGCTAAAGGACCCAATCCCATATGTCAGCCTCAACACAAACAATTTTCAAAATAGTCCCTTAAGAACATTACAAATTTTGAGAAACTGCAGACCTATAGGGCTGATCATTATATTAACTAATGTAGGCTAGGTTTTGTTATAGTAACAACTCCCACAACTCAATGACTCAACACAACAAATGGTTATTTCTTATTCACTCAAAGTTTGCTACGGGACAGTTGCTCCAGGGTGGCTCTCTTCCATGTGAGGACTCAGTGATCCAAGCTGCTTTGTTCTGTTCATCCTGCCATCTCAACACAGGCCTCCTCTACAACCACCATGTAGGGAAAAGGAGAGAGGAGGTGTTGCACTGGCGATTAAATGCTGTCTACAGGAAGGACAGCCACATCCCTTCTGCCTTTAATCGATTGGCCAGAAAAATTCAGATGAACTCCACCAACTGCAGAGGGAATAGGGAGTCTTTTGCTTGTATAGAAAGAGAGAACTGGATATGGTGGGGCAGAGTAATGTCTACCAAATCCATAAATAGGCTAAACCATGGTATTTTTTAGTTCATCAATGAAAACAGTATATATTGTTTTTTGGGCTCCTAAAAGTTGGAAGCTACATTCATGCCCATCCTTGAGTTCTTCCAAAGCATCTGTGTAAAGGTGTGCATTATTAGGGATAGATTTCTAATCACTATAGGGGGTGACTGGATAAAAAGATGGAGAGGAATATTGAAATTAACATGTGAGAATCAATAACTAATTGATCTAAATGATATTTAATGAATCTTTACCTCTTGAGAGAGATAAATGCATAAATCAGTTAGACAGATACATACACACATATATACATAGGGTAAATAGAGCAAAAAATAGATTGGTTTTTGACCTGGGATTTTAATGAGTCAAACTGATACTAATAATTTGAAAAACAGAATCACGGATTTTAATATTAGAAAGAACTTTTTAATTGTCAACATTTCCCAAAATGTATCAGATGGCTTTGAAAAACATTAAGTGGCCCATCCCTGCAAGTATGTATGTAGATTCCATGACAATCCAGCAGGAAGAGGTCCGTGAGTGTCAGATTTTATGTAGGGAAGAATATGCCAGAAAGGAGGGGCAGAGCAATGAAGCATAATCCTAGGAGGCCTCATAGTATATTCCTGAAAAACTCCCATGAAAGCTCAGACACAGAGAATATTTAAAATCAAAAGTTATTAAAACCTTAAATAACCTCATCTTTACTATTTGTTCCATGTTATTTAAGAACTCAGTTGTTAAACTAGAAATAAATTCAAGGTAAACATACATTTGTCTCTTTGAAGGCAAGATTACACTATAATTGACATCAATTGTTTTCCTTCCTAGGAATTTCCTAAGCATTCTGCATCTTTTCAACAAGATACATGAGGTTAAAACACCATTGATACATATTTCAGAAATTTTTATGTACCATCAGCATATTTAAGACCCTTACATTCTTGTTCGTATTTGGAGATAAGGGGGAGTAACTCCCATATGTTGAGAACGCCTACTGAATTAATGATTCTGAAATCATATAAGCTATTGCCATATTACAATTTGAGTAAGACAAAATCCAAAGCAGTTTAGGTAACATAAAATACTGAATAATCATGAAAATTAGTGGATTGTGAAATGAATGACCACCTACCGTCACCGATGAAGCTGGCCCAAGACTCTCCAGTTTATTAAAGAAGGCATAAAGTATATGAGAGTGAAAGAATTTACAATGCCTGAAGCTCAAAATACACCCACTCAATTGTTTTCTTGATGCTGTTTGCAAACTATTACAACAGCACATTATCTATTTTACTGGTCATTTGAGTTTTTGCATCAAATAAATCCCTACATTGCTTGATGCCCAGCTTTGCCCTTTCGTCATTTAAATCATGCAGCTTGAATTTGGACTGACTCATAATCTGAAGCTCCTGGATATTTAAATCTTATCACTGATGTCATGTTAGGTTTCCAGACAGTTGGCTAAATTAATTCTATTCACCTCATTCTCCATCTCCCCAACTGAATCAGTGTGGTATCTATGGAGAAGAATCTCCTGCACCATACTGTGCTCATTTTCCAAATCGTACTGAACTAAAAAGCAACTAGTTATATGCTATGCTTTGGTGGATCCCAGACAATATGAAAGGATTCTAATATTATGTGTCCAGAATATAGGACAACATGTAAACCTGCTAAATACTGAATGAAGGAACAAACACCTGCTCCTCAGTGTGTGTGAGGCTCCACCACATCAGGACTACATTTATGCAGGTTAATTGTCTCAGTAAGATTGCTTTCAGCTATGAGCAACAGAATGCTCATCCAAGAGTATTGAGCAATAGTGCATTTAATTATCTCATGTAATAGAAACTTTCAAATAGGTAGAAGGAGATAAGCAGTGGCTCAACTCAGCCACGTGCTGAGTTGATTCCTCTCCCATTTTCTTCCTCTTATCGTGCAAGATGTCTTCAGAAGCTTCCAGCATCACATCCTTATAGCAATGACCCATGTGGGAAGGAAAGAAAGGGTGGAAAATAGGGGTTCTTCTTCCTTGCTGTCCTCTGAAAGGAAGGAAGCCCAAGCTGGTATCTTCGCACATCTCATTGGCCAGAACTGGGTCCATGACCACCCATAGTGCATGATAGACCGGAAAGTGCCCACCATGTTCAATCACTGGATGCGCCATCCCCAGTAAGAAAGGCAGGGAGAGGATGGCCACTGGGGTGCAGTCACCAGTGCCCAACACAACACATAACTGCTGTCAAACAAAAGGGAAGTCAGAGGGATTGAAGCCTTAAATTACCCTAGTAGATGTCAATGGTCACTCAATTCTACATAGTTATTTTACTTATGTAGACGTAGATGAGGGAAAAGATGATGCTATTTCTTTTTAATCAATCTAGGAATTTAGAGGTCTATGGGGTCCAGGAAATGAGACCATTTACCGTAGCTGTTATGGCTTCACAGGTATATAAGAAAAAAAAATGATGACCAGAGAGAAACCCTGTTAGAGAATAGCTCTTAAAATGTGTTTATTGAGCACCAACAGCGGTATAAAAAGTAGACACGAAACTTAAAACCAAAAGAGGAAATTATATTAGTAAAAACAGAACCAAAGTAAACTTGTATAGGAGATAATATGGGTAGGAGAGGAGCCACAGAGGAAAATGGTGATTTGTGGTCACATTATCAAAGCATAAAGAAAGTAAAGTGAAAATAAAAAGTCTTTTGTGAGGAAGAAGAGAGCTTATGGAATGTAAGAGTTGGGCCATGAGGGATCAACCAAGGACATGAGCCATTTCAGCCTCAGGCCCACACATAAGGAAGAAGCAGATGCAAACATCAACAAAAAGGCAAAGCAGACTAAAATCTCCTACATGCTATAATCTTCATTATAGCACCAGTAGAGAAACAGTTGCCCTCTGATACAAGGAGCAGCAGCCTGTCCCATTATCTTTCTATGTGGCAGACAGACTAGGACCCCATGAGCAGGCCCCATGATTCCTGCCCTTGGTGTGCATGCTCTGTGTGACTCCCTCCCCTGGAGTGTGGGTGGCACCTATGACTTGCTTCTGGCCAACAGAAAATGGCAAAGGTGAAGAGATTTTGCAGAAGTAATTAGATCCCAAATCAGTTGATTTTGAAATCAAATGGGAGACTGTCATGGGTGGTCCTAACTTAACCAGATAAAAGCCTTTGAGAGACCGGCCCTCTCTGAGGTGAGAGATTCTCCTTGTGGGCTTTGTGAAGTAAGCAGCCATAGGGAAGAAGTTCACATTGCATGGGACTACAGGTGACCTCTGGAAACTATGGGCAGCCTTCTGGCCATTGCCAGCAAAAAGCTCAAACTCTCCATCATACAGCACAAGGAAATAAATTCTCCTAACAGCCTGAATGAGTGTGAAGGGGATTCCTCCCCAGTTAAGCCTCCAGATGAAAACACAGCCCAGCTAAAACCTTGATTACAGCCTTGTAAGACCTTGGGCAGAGGCCCCAGCTAAGCCGTGCCCAGACTCCTGACCCATGGTAACTATGAGATTTAAAAAATGTGTGTTATCTTAAGCTGCCAGTTTTGTGTAATTTGTTATACAGCAACAGAAAACCAACATGTTATGTTTACTCCTCTGGTATTGCTTTTCTACCATTAACACCCATTTTCACGCTGAAGATCTTTTAGTTACTACCAAATACCTTACAACCAAAAATAAACAGGTCATTACTTTAATAGTTAAAATAGAGGCTGGAGATAGTTGTGGAGAATATTACAGAGCAGGGAGCCTGAGATAATCATGACAGCTAACATTTATTGAGCATTTACTATATGCTATAAGCATTAGCATTATTCCTATTTTTACATATGTATTTGAATTCGCTAAAATAAAGCAGATGCTACTAGCATCATTTTACAGATGAAGAGACTAAGGTACAAAGAGTTTGAGAAACTTCTCTAAGTTTACTCAACCAGGAATTTGTAAAACTAAATTGTTTGAATTTAGATTTCATGTCCCTGGAGCCTGTATTCTCAGCCACTACAATTAATTCCTTCTCAGTACAAATACATGGTCATGTTTTAGCCACACCTAATGAGATAAAGACATCAGTCAATAAATACCTACTTGTATGTGATTATTGATAAATTACTGTCAGGAACAGACCTCCATATGTATTTTGCTCTGATGAACCATTTTAGGGCTGACTTAGTTAACATCTCTCCTCCATGGCATCCCATTTTTGCTCCAAATCCAGCCAACTCTGTGGCACATGCCTGTAGAGTATACTTTAAGACATTATATTTTAAAAGCTGCAGAATGCATAAAGTAATGTCTACATATGAATCTGAGGCTAGTTAGGGAAGTGACGTGCCATATGGAAAGAGTGTAGAGCTACCTGTTGAGTGTTGGTAAATAAATCCCCTAGTCTCTCTGGACTTCACGCATATAATCAGAAAAACTGGGATAATAGTATCACAAAGCTGTTGTGAGTATCAAATAAAGAAACGATATGAGAGAGATTTATAAACAGTAATATTATGCACAAATAGGTGTGGTTAACTTATTGTCAGAGGAGTGAACACACAATACTACTTTCACTGTGTTGTGCGGAAAATTCTAAAGAAATACAAGAAAGCTTCTGAGCATAAGAATTTTAAATGTAAGATTCACTTGATAAATAAGAAAACAGTACTACTTGTCTACCAAAAGTCAGGAATGTTTCATTCTGGTACAGAGTACAGTGTGGAAGTTGATATTTGGGTTGGTTCTTTTGGGACAACTCTGCCATTTTTTGACTTGTTAGTTTTCAGAATATGTTTCACAGCAAAAAGAAAGATTATATTTTGAGGTGATTGTAACTATCCTTTCTGTTTGCTGAGATTGCATGTGCGTATCTATTTAACCCCTATAAAGTGGGCATGAAATAAAAGGATCATGGATGTATCACGAGAGCCTTTTCCAGAAGGCAACATTTATTTCCAAGTGTTTAGATTGCCGAGACAAGGATTTCTCTCCAACGTACAATTCGTCAACCTCCTCACTCACTGTAAAATCAATCTGTTCTGTTTGTATGACACAAACAACAAGTCATTTCTCAGGAATGAGGCAGACCATATGTGAAGGTGTTTTAGAAAAGCACAACAGGGAATACGCCAGTCAAAGAAGCATCTGCATTTTATTTTAATGTCAAATCACATGTGTGTTATAAAAAGGAAAGTGTATCACTTTTATTAAAGAATAACTTTCCTGTTGCGTTGTGTATAGTTAACCCATACCTAAGCAGTGCATTCAGGTCAGCCATGTAAATTACTGGCCAAGAACACAAAAAGATCTGTGTGGCCAGCAACGTGCATTTTGCAAACATCTTGACATCTGCCCATTCCCTACCTCTGTGTCAGGAGGAAACTAGCATTAATTCATTTTCCCAAGAATCAGCGCCTTTTCATTAACGTATTGATAAATGTCAAAGCAGCTTGCAATGGATGGAAACAGGAAACTATTAAAAGACCAGCCGAGTTCTAGGGAGAATTTATGTTTTATAATTGAGACTGGATTAAGATTGGAAGGAAGTGGGTTCTAGTGTCATTTCCACTACTTATCAGCTGAATGACCTACAGCAAGTCACCTAACTCCTATAGGTCTCAGCTTTATACTTGTACAAACTGACAGGGCTGAACTAAGTAATTCCCAAGATCCCTTTCTGCTCTAAAAGTGTGTGATTCTCTGGTTGCTCACCCAGGTAGTCACATTTGAATAGTAATGGAAACATTTTAAGATTGTCTTGTTACCAAGCCTTCTCCCCAGTTGGGAGTTAGGTACCTCTGAAAACTATGTTAACTTCTTTAAACCACTGGAGTGATATCTACTGTTTTGAAGCAGTTGTTAGTGTAACTTCCAGAGGTACTTAACACATAATCTGGCTTACTTCTTTGCAGAAATCACTATACAAAGATTAAGGTACCACATTAGCAAGCAGGGGACCCAATTCACTCCACAGGCAATGAGATTATGTAGCTCTGTTTACACAGGCAAATGAGTGGTTATTTATGTAATTAACTGAATGGACATTGTTCACTTTCTCTCTGAAGTCCTTCCCCTCATAGGGAAAAAAATTTAATTAAAGCTTCCCAGTGGACAATATCTTTTTTGACCTGAAATACATGTTCTCATATATGCATATCATTTACCCCTATAGGTTCATGTCTATCATATAGTTTCTGGGACTCACCTTTTCATTTGTTTTCCATTCTACAGAGCAGAATACATATGTGTCACCTACAAAGCATCAATGAGACACCTACATCTACTTTTTAAAAATAGGCTAGAAATGGTAAATATTAATAAGTGGTGGTTGAGAAAGTATGGCTGGTAAAACAGTGGCCTTGGCCACTGGGAGCAGGAAACTGAAATCATTCCAGTTTAAGAGCTTGAAGAGGAGAAGGAATTTCTAAGTAACGAAATATATTAACCAAATCCCAGGAACAGGCTTGGGTGGCCTGGTTCAGATCATACACCCACCACTGGGCCAATCACAGCAGTCTTGGGAACATAACATACATCACAGCCAACCCCTTGGAGTATGGATCTGTGGGGGTGGGGTAGGGGAAGCCTGTTATCAAAAAAGAGGGGGAGTAAAGAAACTCTGGGGAAAGAAACACATCCAACAGGAAGAAATGACAGCCCCCATAATCTGGTTCAGAATGTCTAAAATCAGCCTCAAATTTTGCACCATTGGTCTTTTCTCCAGAACTTTCTTCTGGAAATACCATTTTTCTTATTTTATCCTCATTTTTTATACATTGTTTCAGAAAGTATTTATTTATTAAGTGCCTGCAATGTACATAATTACTGAGAAAAAAACCTTAGAGATCTCATATTATCTAAAATATAAGCCAAAGATAGTCAACCTATTACACAAACATATATATCAAAGGAAAAAAAAACATAAACATCATGTGGACAGATCTTGCATCCCAGAAAAGAGAGCTGTGACACAGACCCTACCAAGAATGACCCCAAGAACTGTCATCTATGATTACCTGCTGCTGGCGACAGGCTGACTAGGGTAAGAGGTATAGGAATAGGGTTTCATTTACATACTCACAGGCAACTTAGTTGAGTATCCTTCTGGTTGAGAAAAAAAGTACAACAATCTTAAAATTATATTTTAGAAGCATTTCTCAGAAATTATTGGAAGCTATGAACGAGATAAACTTGCATTTGACTAGCTAAAGTTCTTACACATTGGAAAAAAAGTTAGGACCTGTGATTTTTCTGAAGCTTTCACAATCTATCAAATTCACCAAAATCAACATGTTCAAATGAAGCACTGCACCAGGAGGGAGGAGTTAGTTTGGATTTGAGACAGAGCATATAAGACAGAGAGAAAGAAAATACAGACATTTAAACTTGCTGCACAAGAGAAAATACTTCCCACCCAACATCATATATGTCTTTGAAGCTGGGTAGTACAGTATTCTGTGTTAAATGCATTTTATGGGGATTTGGAGAGGATTTAGGTAAAGGCTGCCCCAATAAATGATTTACCAGCTCTAATAAAACATCAAGGAAATTGTTCAGATTGTATCTCAGACCATTTAAAACAGAAGTTTATAGAGGTTTCAGCAGTCCCCATATCCTCAACCCTGGTTTAAAAAAGAAATGTGTATAGTGGTTAATTATCCCGTATCACCACCCTTTTTTTTAATGGTAGCAATTTCGAGAGAAAGAAGAGATTGGAAGTCAATAAATAAGTATGATAGCCAAGGGGACTGGGACTGGGGGAGAGAGAGACAGAGAGACAGAGAGAGACAGAGAGAGGTAAGTATTTACTGACCAGATAAGCGCCAGGTACTCTAGGGCTAGGGCCTGGAGACCCAGGAGTGACCAGACCAGAAGGATTCCTGCCTGCAGCTTTTGTTTAGTGGGAGGAAACGGAAATGAACAAATAAATGAAATAAATATAAAAGATTATTTTAAATCGAGCTAAGTACTTTAAAGGAAACAAATAGAAGGATGTGAAAGTAAATAGACAGAATAGAGCTGGGTCATACTTTATGCAGGAGAGTCAGGAAAGGCCTCTCTGGGGAGGCAAAATTGACGCTGAGACCTGCAATACGTACAGCCAACCCCACCACTAAGAACTGAGAGAACATTCCAAATAAAAGGGGCATTAAGTGCAAAGGTGCTGATGTCAGAAAATGCTCAGTGTGTTTGAAGAACAGAAAGGAAGGCAGATATGGAAAGTAAGAAATCATCTCACAGTGACCTATGCCCTCTATTTTAATGTTTGGAAAGATATTTCTTTGACAAATATTATTATAATGTTAATAATAATAGTTGCCTTTATTAAGACTCTACATGTTCTATTCACTGTACAGGATATCTTATGTACATTATCGCTCAACTTTCACAATAACCATCAAATCTTGCAATACAGGAATTATTATTCCAGTTTGACACAAGAAAAAACAGCCTCAGAAAGTTCAAATTGTTCAAGATGACACAGCAGTGACAGAACTGGAATTCATACTCACTCAGGTCGATCTATCTACAAAGGCTACACCTTTTAGTTTCTTTTAACTTATTTGTTTTGTTCAACAAATGTTTGTTGAACTCTGTGCTAGGAGCTGTGCCAAAATTTGGTAGATTGTGTTTCCAAAGACGGCCATCAATTCCATTCCAACGTGATTTTTGACAATGTCACTTTCCACTCCCACATCAAGAGGTGGAGACTATTCCTCCTCTGGCTGGCCCTGTGACTTATTTGACCAAGAGAAAAGTTTTTTCATGATGTTTCTTGCCTGAATTCCAAACCCTCAGAATTGTGAGCAAATCAAATGGTTGTTTCAAGACACAAGCTTTCAGTTGATTCAGCATGCAACAAAAGATGACCAAAATGCATAAAAAGCCCAGCCTAGTGAGGGAGACAAGCATATAAATATCTTATAAATAATGTGAGAATCCCCATGTTCGTCCCAGCACTATTCACAACAGTGAAGATGTGGAATCAAACTAAGTGTCCATCGAATGGATAAAGCAAATACAGTATATAAACATACTGGAGTACTAATCAGTCTTTAAAAAGAAAATCCTGTCATTTGTGACAACATAGCTGAGCCTGGAGGACATTATGTTAACTGAAATAAGCCAGGCACAGAAAGATAAATACTGCATGATCTCACTTAAATGCAAAATCTGAAAACCTCAAACTAATAGAAGCAGAGAGTAGAATGATTATCAGAGGCTGGGCAATGGAAAGCTTTGGAAGTTGTTGGTACAAAATTTCAGCTAGATAAAAGGATTAAGTTCAAGAGATCTATTGTACAATATGGTAACTACAGTTAATAACAATATATTGTATACTTAGAAATTGCTTAGTAGATTTTAAGTGTTCTCAACACAAAGAATAAGTAAGGAGGGTAATGCATGTGTTAAATATTAATAGCTTGATTTAGCCATTGCACAATATGTATATATATGAAAACATGATGTTATATGCCATAAATATATACAATTTTTACTTGTCAATTAAAAAATAAATAATTTTAAAAATTTAAAAATAATGTGAGTGGTATCATGAGAGAGCAGTAGAGAAGCATCTAAGTCAATGTCAAGTAGGGAGAGCAAACATTTTTGGGAAAGACTCAGACAGTAAATATTTTAGGCTTTGTGGGCTACATTGATTTTGTCCCAATGACTCAAGTCTGCCATTATAGGGAAAAACAGGCAAAGACAAAAAGTAACCAAAGGAATATGTCTGAGTTCCAGTTAAACTTTATTTACAGACAGGGAGGACAGGGTTTGGCCCCAGGAGCTGTAGTTGCCAGTTGCTGGTGTGACTTGGAGCCTCAGGGTAAACCTACTGCAGCAGTGCAATGCTTGAGAGTTGCATCTTAAAGGATCAATCGGAAACTGAAGCTCAGAGTTTTTAGAAACCCTTCAGCCTTTTAACTCAATGTTTTAAAAAATCACAAAATTTTGACATTGCATATTGTGGACTCTGAAAGGTCATTCCTGAAGAGCAACAGGGAGCTAAGTCATCAGAGAAAGCCTGGAAAACAGAGAGAATGAAGGAGCCTGAAGGAGCCAGGAACCTGAGGGCTTAATGGAGCTTTTCCTCCAGTCCGGTGAACCTCAAACAGGGATCAAGAACTTAGCGTGCGGCCAAACAGAAGCTCCAGCCCTCTCATCTGCACAGCATAGTGAGCACCTGGTACTTCTGTCCTGGCAGTTATTTTATCAAATTAAATCTAATGTGTACACGTCACCCCTCTCCCCCTTAGAGACTATCACAAACAGAGTTTCTGAAGAACAGGGAGCATGTCTTTTTCTTAGTTGAAAATAGCATCTCTCGTGTATTTTTTTCTTTACGGAAGCAGCGTGCATAATTTCTGTCTTCTTTGCTCTTTGGTTTCTCTTCCTGCCTGATGATTCTTAGGCACAGACCTGTTTCTCTTCAGAAAATAACTCACTGTTCAGCCTGGAAACCACACTCCAGCTGCTGCAGGAAAGCATTGGTGAAAGCATTTAGAGCTCTAAGTGAAGACCAGGAGCAGCTGTAAAAAATGTGATTGGGAAAATGAAATTTGAGCTGATACCATGTCCTTCAGATGGCAGTTCCAGGATGGAAGAGTAAGAGAAATCTCTTTGAGAACTAATCATGGGGCAGATAAATGTCCAGCGGGAAAACCATTCTGGGAATAGATCTTGGGGTGGGCAGGGAGGAGGAGGGTAGAGATGGATGACTTTGACTAGCTACTGTTGCTTCTTCTTTCCTAGGTCATTCTCTATGTCACATGGCCGCTGTCATTCCTCCCACCACCATTGCGGGATAGCACCATTGCAAAAGCCTGTACTCCTTACCTATAAGAGGCTCCATTGCTCACTCTCTTCTGGCTTTTTTCGTGTCTGTTATATGTGCGTTCACATAAACAGACACACCCATATATACACCACCAGGTAGAAAGAACGATCATTATGACTTGCTTAAATCTTAAGTGAACTAAGGGTTCCAGCATGTATCAACCACAGCTACCCCCACCACGCGCCAGTTCCATCTCCAGCTTCTGCCCACATCAAATTGTCACTATTTCTTCACTGCAGACTTCTACCTAAGACTTGGCTCAAAATTTTCCTAGGAACCCTTCTCCATTCTCCAGCAAATTTACCCATCATCCTCTCCATTTGTGCAAGCAGCGCTTTGTGCAATTAAAAAAAAATACCTTTATTATATCACCTTGGTGTTTTTAAACATTGTATCCCTCATTGGACTATGAACTTTCCCATGTCAGGGTACATATCCTATAGCCTACAAAAGGCACGCCATTAATATTTGTTGAATAATAAATAATAAAAGGTTAGACTGAATAAAGACTTGTTGGATTCAGTGAATTTTAAATTCAAAATGAAAAGACAGGATATAGTCACTCACCAAACTGAAAATCGGTGTTCCTCCAGTTCTTCCAAGTAAGGCATATCCTGTGAATAATCTTCAGTTTCTCCAGGTCTCCAAATAGTTGATTTGTCCTTTGCGGAATGATCATTCAAGCTATTTCCCTTGTCAGAGAAATTAAGAAATGAAAATTTAAAAAATGAAGTATTTTATTAACAGCAGATAGAAAGTTCACCTGGTTTCAGTGACATTTTCTCCAGAATGACTTATAGAATAATTGATCATAAAGAAGCATCATTAGCCATGGTTTTTACATTGAAATTATTGTTTCACACTCCAGATTCTCTCAGTAAATTCTTATCTCCATAATGGCAGAGACAATGATGTATTCACTTTTGTATTATCTCACTTAGAACAGCTTCTGAAAATTTTGTTAGAATGAAAAAACAAACATAACGATGGTTATGGCATTTGTATTTAATCAGGACTTTTGGTTGCAAGTAAAAGAAATACAGCTTGAACTAGCCCTCAGCAAAAAAAGAACGTGAAGGAAGGTTTGAACAACCAGCCTATGGAGAAAGCAGGGAGGCAGGTGGATTTCAGGAACACAAGAACCAAGGACTTGAAGGCTACCAGGACTCTGTTCCCCTCTGTTCGCTGCTTCAGCAGGTCACTTTATTCTAGCATCGTCACCAGTAGCTCCTGAGTCCTATAGCCTATGACTATCAACAGCATAAATTTAAGTTCAGGACTTATATAATGTCTGTGGAGCTAATTTACTAGAACTTGAGAGAATTGTGTGAGCCATGATGATATGTCCAGAAGACAGATTGAGCCCTGTAGTTCAACCAAGGATTCCTGGGAGCCCCGCTATGGTAGGGAGTGGGGAGGGGGAACAGCTAACCTAACAGGGTTCTTCCTCCCTCTCCCACCAAAACAGCTCAATTTTTACCTGTTTTATATATTGAGATCTACTGATAAAAAGTAATTTGAAAACTGCTAGTCTAGAGAAGCAGAAAATTAGGCATGACTTGCTTTTACAAGATAGTTGTGTTAAAACTCTTCTTTCCTTTCCATTAGATTCTTCTTAAATGTTTTTAATTAGTATTTGCAAGAGGACAATAGTTGAAATTCATTGATGTCAGTTCATATAAGTTACAGCATGACTGTGTAGTGGGAATATTCAATTGCAAAATGTTGCTTTGAGTTGGCAGGTTGTAGTAACCGGGAAAACCTTTGAGTGGAATTCAGGTGAAGGAGATATGTCATCAAATCCCTGGAGAACTCAGCAAGGCTCATTTCTTTCATTATGAAGTTAATTGATTTGATTACCTTAAGAACAAAATCCAGTTATGACAGCCATCAATTTAAAGTGCCTTTCATTGTGGTCCTTTTCATCTCTCTTAGCTTCTATAGCTTCTATACCAATAAAAGTATTTTTGATCAGATTTTTCAATCTTGGTACTTTTAATTACTCCATCCCTAAGTAAATTAAAGAGTACTGAAATTCTTGAAAAAATATGACAGTTTTTAATTGTCCAAACTAAATATATTTGACTGGCACACCTTGCCAGACTACTGAAAATATGCCTTGGTAGCTATTTAAATTTTAAATTTAATGGCATTTCTTTATGAGTTGCTTAGATATTTTATTCAATCTCGCTTTACAGAAATTTGAAATGGCTACCAAGAACTACACTGTAGATTTGGTTTCCCCACCAAAGCTTCTGATTTGTTAAAGTATAGGTGTTTCACAAGAGAGTGCATTAAATTGCTTTCTATTTGGTTAATCTATGAATACCTACACTGTTTCTTCAAACTAAACTCATGGTGGAAATGGGATGTAGTATATTTCTTTGTGTCTTTCACAGCACCTAACATAGTATAATAATAAGCACATAGTAGATGTTCAAGAAATAGCTATTAGGTCATTTCATGAAGTACTTATATTACAAAACAACAGTGGACATTACCTCTAGTTGTGAAGTCATAAAGAATAACACATGTGAATTCTAAAAATTGCAAAAATTTTCTGAACCTTGGTATTTTCCTTAAGGAACTTCTAAATTAATGCATTAAAATATCCATCAAATGGGTTTTTGTAAGACACAAAATCATGGAAACCAGTTCATCTCCAAAGAAATGAACCAAAAAAGAAATAAAAACACAAAGAAAGAAGAGTTTTGATTTCAAAACGGAAGTAAATGTGTGCGGGGAAATTCCCAGGTGAGTACGAGTGTGTATGTGAGTCTGTTCACATGGATACACTCTAATAATCCAAACAATCCACCAAACACAAATTTATATCTTAAATCTATGCCTGAAAAATAATACTTTATAATATTGTCAACATTCAAAATACAGAAAACATATCCCCTAACCCATTATAACCAAAAGTCCTATCTGTATCCTGAAACCAAAGAACATCACTATGAAAAAAATAAAAAGATGGAGAAAGATGAATTGAATATCTATACTTTAAAAGATAAATTGGTGGTGCAAATTTGTTCTAGAACATCACATAGTATATATTATGTGTATGGCTATTCATATCCTGACCCACTGCAGAAGTCAAGAACAAATATTCCAACACAAATTGCTAAAATTCAGAATCTGATTTTCAAGTTCATGGACTGAAAATTTGGTTTTTTGATATTGCCATTCAAACACAGCATTGGTTAGGAAACAATGAATGAGCACTCTTCTAAAGACAACATAAATTGAGAAGCAAAAAGTGTTTTAGGGAATTTTGAAAGCCTAAAATACATAGTGTTACAGTGAAAAGGGTAGGCGGGGATGGTCAGAAGATACATTCAAGTCTTCTTACTACTTTGTGAATTTAGATGGATTATTTAAATTCTACAAATTGAAGAGTTTTAATTTGAAAATTGGAGATAGTATTTGTCCTACACAGACAGCAGGATTCTTGGGAAGACAATCTCAGATTTGTATATGTGTGTGTGTATGTGGGTGTGTGTATATATATGTAAAATAATTTATGTATGTATATAATTCTTCTGGGATGGGAGGATAGCCCTTAAATGCTTTAGAATATTAAGGATATAAGTAGTATCTGGTACAGTATACTGTAGAGCATAGATGATCAAATGAATATTTAACACCCTTTCTTGTACATTTATTATGGCATTGGTATGCAGCTGCCATGTAGAAAATCTTATAGAAACTAAGCTTCAAGGTTGTCCAAGCTCATGACATAAAAGCCTATTTAATTGTGTCACATGGTATGCAGCAAAGTTCAGGGTTCCTGTATTGAGTTTAGAGGTTTTCACCCCTTTGCCATAATTCCTTTCATGGGCCAGCCAATTGGTTCTTGCAGAAGGGTGAGGTTGAAGGGACCAGTGACGGGGTAAGTCTCTGTGTGCAGAGAGAGCTTGCAGTTCACAGGCAATGACACCAGCACAGTTAAGCTCCACTTAGCAACAGCATTTCTTCCCCAAACCCCTTACAGGGTCTTTGTGTGGGTCTCTGAGAAGAACTGTTCACCTGCCCATCTGGACAGATGAAGGGCAAGAGGATTGTTTTCATCAAAAGGGAGAGCCTTAGAAAGAGGAAATAGTGAATAAAGGGCTCAATCCAGAGGATTACAAATGCTTTTGAACTGCCCTGGGAAGATCAGAAATGAGCAGCCTTGGAAGCTTTAAAGCCGGCCCCAGTGATGCTCATCGTTTTTTAAGCAGGCAGGGGAGGAAGGTTTGGGGTGGAGACACTCTGCTAAGAGGCTTGTGTTAATAAGATCATAGAATTGCAAGTCATTGATAACAACAACAAATACCAGGTGAATCTGAAATATCAAAGCAAATAAATATAGCACCATGTTCATATTTCCACTGGTACTGTTATTATCATCCCCCAAAAAAGTGAGAGCTCTGAATTAATTCCAGCCTAAGTCCTGAGACCATCCAGCAGGAATATTGTTTCCCCTTTCTTTAATTCATGTCTGATGTGTTTACCAGAAAATTTTACAGGACAGGTTTCCATTAACTCTATCCAGAGGAAAACAAGATACCCCCTGGCTATGTAGCTCAGGATGTATCTGGAGAGACCCCTCAAGTACTGAGCTCCCTTGGGCTTCTGCTTCTGCCCACTGAAGGACAACTAGCGTCCCTGACTACTTGGGAGCACAAATTCAGACTATTATCTGATCATTTTCATTTGAAAAACTGGGTGATGCTTCACATTTGAAGTTCAACACTAACTTCATTCTCACACAGCCGCTCTATGAATTGCCTAGGTGAAAGTCCTTAAAATTAATTGAAGATCCAAATTAATTTCTGATACCATGAGAAGATGGAAAAAAAATCGGATGCTTACACTGGAGTACAGAGTCTCAGATTGATATTGTTTATTGTCTAGAGGGTGGTATATCTATGCTTAGAAAGTGGTATAACTCCCGTTACCCACAACACTCAGTTTCTTCCTAACTTGGGTGTGTTTCTGGCTCTGTCTTCCTACAGCACTGACGTTCCTGAGGCATATTCCCAACCCGTATGTGCTGCTTCTGAAAACCAATGTGCCTGACCCCCAGGGAAGAATTTACTCTCCCAAGCAATTGACTCATAAGTTTTGAAATATAATATTAAAAATGGAATGAAAAAGAGAACTCATTAATTGAACGTGTAAACTCAGAAAATATAGGGAAGAATTTTAAGTTTTTAGAGTGAATGTATTATTCATTCCCACCTCACCTACTTTAGCCTTGCTTCTAATCCCAAAGTTTGAGGTCTACAATTGGTATGAGAATTTTACAAAAATATTTAAAAGGCTAATATTGGATCCATAATATTCTAGAAGTCTCATGGACATATCCTTTCTTTAATTTCCCAAAGAGTATACATCAAAGTACCTAATACATAATAGTTACAAAAAAGATGTGTGCTTTGCTTCACCCACTTTTTTCCTTCCTAACGAATTGTCCCTAGGCTTCCATATTCTAGCCCTTAAGTTAAAGTTATAAAAACCAAGAAGTAGAAAACATACACCCGGCTGAAGAGAGAAAGGAATATGCAACTATTGTGGGGGGAGGATTATTTCATGATTGATATATATATGGATTCTAGAGCTAGACAGTCGGGGTTCAAAGCCAGCTATACACTTATTAGCAATGTAATTTTGGCTAACTTACTTTATCCCCCATGCCTCATTTTTCTCGCCTATAAAATGGGGATAATGATGGTAATAACAGTAGCTACCCATTAGTTTGCTACGAGAATGAGTTATTTGATGTGGACTGAGAAAATTCGCCAGTACCTAGTAATTTCCTAACACTTAGTAAATGTTATCTCTCATTGTTAGAAATGTCACTAAGCTTTTGATTTCAAAGCTTTCCTCTTTAACACAGACTGTGATACAGAAGGTCTGCAATATAGACACAATCACAGTTGTGCATGTGATTGTACATTAAAAAGTAATCATCTGAACATTAAAAACTCAGTCATTTATTTGATTAAATGGTGATCCACAATTTAGCAATGGAAAAAAAAACACTTTAAAAGTCAGTCTTGAGAGCAAGACATGAAAGTTGGCTCTATGGACTATATTCCTTCAGTCAGAAAAGACAATGATTCAGAAAACTCCTGCAGAGAGGGACCAGTCTGGCTGGCTAGTCCTCTTACTTCCATTTTCCAGCCAGGCTAAATCTTCTGAATACTTAAAACTCGAAGTCACTTGGTCTAGGTAGATATAACTTTTGGAAATGGTCAAGTGTCTAAGAACTGGATCTGGTAATATCAGTAAAATTAATTTAACCAATGTTTTGGAAATCCAGGCTACTTAATTTATATAACTTTATCAAGACAGTTTCCATACAAATTTCATGGCAGCCAGGATCATACCAAATAAATCACTGAAACACAGCACAATCAGGACATTTTCTTATCACGCTGCCCAAGTTGAACAGAGTCTATAATTATACACTGATTAATTTAACTAAAGTCTTCAATAGCTTGAAGAAGTCTGATTCCAATGTAATAAAAGTTCATTGCCATTGCTGATTTCTCGAACATCAGCTGCTTTAGAATGTCTTGCACTTTAAAACCTGCTTTGAAGACCAAATTACTTTCTACCTGGAAATACATTTTAAGAAATCATAGTTAATAATCAGAGCCTGATGTTTTCATGGTCTTTCCGAAGCCGACTTCTACAGCCTTCATCTTACCTTAGAGTGTAATTCATGGTCTTCTTTGGAGAGATTGAGACCACAGTCCGTAGGGCAGGGATCGATTTTATTAGAAATGCTCCCTAGGGTTAAAAACAAAAAAGGTGGAAAAAAATATATTATAAATTTTCACTTCAGAGGATATGTAAGCTTACACTGCTGAAATCTAAGAGCTTATATAAAGCCTCCCAAATGAAGGTAAAAAATATAATTCTAAGAAGGAGGCTCCAAGCTTTTCCATGTCCCCAGTTTTAACGCAGTCAGTGTGTGAACTTCAAGCAGAACTCTACCACCAGCCACACCACGGGGATGTAATTTATAAGCAGCAGCTGTGTCTGTTTTCCTACCCTTATCCAGTAGGATTCTCTATCATCAGCTACATTTCTAGGATCACATTTTCAAAGAAGGCCCCCTGCACCTCCTATCAATGGTCCAGTAGAAAACCTTGAAATTAGAGGTTTTGTTCTCTGCCTGCATCTAGTGCTTCTCACCTGAGCTACCTTTTTCATATCTTTCATGACTTCTTCTAGATCAAGGTTTCACAATCTCGGCAGTATTGACTTTTTGGTCTGGATAATCCTTGGTGGTGGCGGCTGTCCTGTGCTTTGTTTAGCAGCATCCCTGGCCTCTACCCACTGAATGCCAGCAGCACCAGCTACCCTCCCCCTCCACCCCCCAACCCCCTGCTCAACCCCCACCCACACCCCTTCTGCTTACACTTATGACAACCAAAAATGTCTCTGGACATTGCCAAGAACATTTTTGTCATGAGGGACCAGTTTCATGGAAAACAATTTTTCCACAGTGCAGTGGGTGGGGGGTGGGGCAGGCAAGGGGCAGGCAGTGCTGGAGCTCTGCGGCCCAGTCCCTAGTGGCCCAGGGGTTGGGGACCAGCAGCCCTGGAGAACAAAACATCCCCAGTGGAGAGCAATGTTCTAGGTTGCAAACTCCTTAGAGACAATGTGTCTTGTTCACCTTTGTCTCTCTTATAATGTGTCTACCACAGTGCCTGACACAGAGCACTTTCTCAATAAATGTTTCATAAATGAAAAATAAATAAATAAATGAATAAATGGAGCTACCACATAAGTGGGTATTACTACAGCTGTATACCTCTCAGGTCACTGGCTTGACCTCTCACTTCAATGAACTTGCATGCCAAGACCCATCCCCAAGGTCTTGTAACAAATACCCTGGCTCAGAAGCTGCTAGAGCTTGGAGTGCCACAGCTTTGATAAGGAGGTTGACCTGGTGGGTTTTTTCCTAAAAGGATACATGTTACTGTGAGCAGTCAAAGCCTTGTTTTCTGTCCCCTTTTCTCCCTCCAGGGATTGAATGCTGCCATCCCCTGCCCTTTGGAATTTCCCTTGTGAACATTTTAAAACGGGATTTCAGCAGTACAAAATTTTGAGGACTTGGGCTCTATGTCGGCATGCTTCAGAAAATTTTTCCTCTCTAAGGATGACCCCAGCCTCGGTCTGTGTGGCTCATGCATTTTGGAAGGAGATGGTTTCATTGTGTCCTTTTAGTTTTTGACCTTACCTCCTGGGTACTGTGCTAAGCTAAAGGGAGATACTGGGAAATATCCTTCTTAAGGGAAGTTAGATGCATCAGGCCTCCCTTCCCTGAGATGCCTGATCTCATCTGTAAGATGAGATCACATAAACCCTGGGAAGAGCTTGCTTACTTTGAGCCTAAAACAGAATTTGTTGGCAGTGAGGTGGTTATGGTCAAAATCAAGACAGGGAGGAGAAGAGAAGGTAGTGCAGGAAACATTTGTATTTAGGTTCTAAATATATTATTCTTTTCAAAGCCTTATAATTTAAATTCTTAGTGTATAGTTGCTACCTGGAATAACAAATGTGATATAATAACAGAATGCATTGTTTTAGTATTTTCTAAGAACCCCATATGCATCTTATGTTATTTACTTCACACACACCCCCCAAACTGTTAAAATAATTATCATTATCCCATTTGACAGATTTGGAAACTGAGTCTCAGACAGATCAAAGAACTTCCCTCAAATCAAACAGCTAATTAGTGGAAACTCTGAAATTTAGTCCCAGTTCTATTTGACCTCAAAGCCCATGCATTTAATCCTTCTGTTGTATCTTACCTGAGCAACTACACCCCATATTCTACTTACATACATTTTTAAACATTGGACAATGTATTCATTTTATTGCTGCTGGAACAAATTACCAAGAACTTAGTGACTTAAAGCAACACCCATTATCTCACTTTTTTTGTGGCTCAGAAATCTGGGCATAGCATAGCAAGGCTCATCTGGTTTCTCTACTTAAGTCTCACAAGTCCAAAATCAATGTGTCAGCCAGGGCTGAAGTTCTCATCTGGGTCTTGGGGTCCTCTTCAGGCTTGCTGGTTTGCAAGATTCATTTTTTTCTCACACTTTCCATGTGGTCTTATCTGCCTTCAAGTCAGCAGCAGCACACTGTGTCCTTTTCAAGCTTTGAAGCTCTCTAACTTCTATTCTGCCATCTAAGAAAGTTCTCTGCTTTTACAGGTTCATGTGTTTAGTTTAGGTTCACCCAGATAATCTCCCTGGGGACGTGTAAAGGTTCTGGGGCTTAGAGCTTGGAAATCTTTGGGAAACCATTTTAGAAATTCTGCCTAGTAGGAATAATTTCTGATTTAATGGGATTTATATCCTCATTTGTTATTAAAATGTAGTAATGTTGTGCATGTTAAGGTAATAAAGTCCCTATCAAAGAAATAGACTCCGAAAAGTTTTAACATTTTCTTTGTTCTTATGTAAAATATTCTTTGGTCTAAAACTGACCTTCCTGTCTACAAAAATATATATAATAAAGTATGGACATTATATAATTAATATATGTTTTATAATAATTATGTACATTATATAATTATTATACATTATATAAGTGTATATATAATAAAATTTTTTTACCAAATTGTGATCATACCACATATATAGTTTGCATCCTCCTTTACACTTAATATATTGTGTTTCTTGCTTGTTATTAAATATTCCCCAAAGTATGGTTTTGAATCTCTGCATAGTAGTACATCATATGGTTTTATTTAACCATCCTCCTTTGGTTAGATATTTATATCATGTTCAACAAATTTTGCAAAAAATTTAATGTTCATCTGTGCTTATTTTCTTAAAAGAAATAGCTAGGATCAGGAATACTAAATCAAACACTTAGAATTTTTGCCTTTGCACTATAAAAAGAATTCTCAAAATTCATACTGTAACCGACAATGTAGGAAAGTATCCAATTATCCACATGCTTGCCAAAACTGTCACCATATTTTTCAGTTTTGCCTACCTAGTAGACAAAATAATAACATTCCATTTTTATTTTAATTTGAAATCTTGGAAATTGAATGAATTTGAATATTTTTATGTTTGCTGAGTATTTATGCTGTTTATGTTGTAAAATTCCCTCCTATGCCATTTCCCCAATTTTTTTCAGCTGGAATAGTTAACATTTTCTTTGTGATTTTTATCTTCCCATATTAAAGATATTAACTCAGCCTGACATGATAGTTCAAAATATTTTTCTCAGTTTGAAATGTCCCTTTTAATTTATTTGAAAATCGCGTGTGTGTTTGCGGGTGTGTAGATGTGTGTGCGTAAGATGTAGTTTTCAGTCTTATGTAGTCATGTGTGTCAATGTTTTCCTTCATTGTTTCTCCTTTTGCTTATAATCTTACAAACATCTGTCCATACTACATAGTCAAACCATGCATAGACAAACTGTAAGCAAACAAAGAAATCATAAGGTTCCTACATGATTTTCTTTCATACTTTCCCACTCCCAGGTGAGCAGCCGTGACACCTGGGCCCTGCTGACAACTCAGCCTCATACGTGCAAAACACAATTGACCTTCATCCCTCTCAGAGGGCTCCTTCCTCACATTTCCTATTTCTTTTCATGACCTTTGCTCTTCTCCAAGCCACTCTGACTCAAAAATTCTCTGTCTTCCGTGAATTTTCCTGTTGTATTGTCATCCACATCTAATCATTTGCCATGTTCTCTTCTACCTCATCAGTTTTATAGCCATTCTTTCCTCCCTTCTGCCATAAGCCTGGCTTGAGCCTTCATCACTTCCCAGCTCAGCAGGTGCAGGCAGATAGAGATAGACAGATAGGAAGATATAGGCGATAGACAGATAGATAGATAGGTAAAGATAAGGACTTTTAACTGAGATAGAATCATGCCATATGCTTCTTACAAACTTGCGTTTTTCATCCAATAACAAATTATGGTCATCTCTATGAGTCATAAATATGCATCTAATTTTTTTCTTAAAATGGCCTTTTTTTCCTTGATCCCCCTTTATATTTTACATCCATAATCCCCTAATGCCTCTTCAATTCATCTGCCCCCACATAACCCATTTTATTTTCTCCATATTCATATAACAAGATACACACACATATAAATGAACATATGGACATATACATTTATAGAGGTACTTTTCATCCTTTCATAAAAAGATTATATATTTTATATGCTTCCCTATATTTTCTCTCACTGAACAATATCTGATGAAATTCCCTTCAAGTCAATAATTATAGCTCTAATTTATTCCTTTCAATGGCTGCATAATATAATATTATGGTACAATTGTAGCATAATTTATTTAATTATTGCCTACTGATGATAAACATTCAGTTTTTCTTCTTCATTTTTATTTTCATGTCTAAAAGAATGCTACAATAAAATCCTTGTACCTAGATTCATCCATACTGGTGCTTTTATATCTATGGATAGATTTTCAGGTTGGAATTGCTGGGTCAAAGAGTTTTCCTATTTTAAATGTTAACAGATGTTGCCAGGTGGCTTTTCAAAAAAATTTTTAAAAAATACATTTTGACAAGCAATATAAAAGAAAACCTATTTCCTCATATCCTTGCCACAAATAGATCACTTTTGAACTTGAAAGATTAATTTATGATGCTATTAGATTATGATCAGAGAAGGTGACTTCTGTTATTGTAGTTTGTATATATCCCTCACATACATACAAACCTTGTTAGGCTTTATAGTCAACTGGTTTGTTATTTGGTGTATATTGCTTGTGTCACTATTACATTTTTTTCCTATATTATACTTCCATTATTATAAAATTTCCTTATTTTGCTGTTTAGATCTTTTTAAACCTTAAATGCCAACTTGCCTGATGCTGACGTTACCTCTCCAGCTTTACCTGTGCTTTAATTTTCTGATATTACTTCATTTGTCCATAGGTGTTCAACATTTCTTTATCACTATCTTATGTGCGTTTACTCTAAGCACTATATATCTGGGTTTCCCTTACTAAATCACTTTGACAGTGTCTTTTACTGGAGGAATTATCATATTATTACAAAAATGATTTCTTTTATTTCATTCCTTTTTTATCAATTTTACTTTTCTACTTCCTCCTTTCCATTTCCATTGCATTGTCGATTTGCTTGGGTCAGTATTCATTTCTCTGTTCGTTTTTCTCCTTACTGTGGGTGTTCTACTGTGCATCTCCATTCCATTATGATTACTTTCATATTCTCAGCACTGACAGTCTTATACATAGGGAACAAGGTCAGAAGGGCACTGCCAGACGCCTGTCCTAATGACAGAGTGGTAAGAGACCAGCCCAAAGGGAGAGACCCCCGGCAAAGAGAAGGGGATGGAAAGGGCGTGTCTAAATAAAGTATACAAGTGCCCCATGGAAGAAGGGGTCAGCTGTGAAAACCTGACAACTCCTGTGGCCACAACAATACCAAAGACCTTCTCTGCCTCCCATCCCTGCCCCTGACCAGATCTTGAAGGGATCATGGCCATGATTTGCAAGATGGAGGAGGAGCAGAAGGGCAAGACTCAGAAAGAGAGGCAAATGCAATCAAGCTCTGCCCTCCTTTCTCAGTTTTTAGGGCCAGCCTGAAGGAAATTGTGGACAGGGTAAAGCCTCTAAAGATGTAGAAAATATTTTTTTTGTTATGGGCCCAGACTAGACATATGAATCAATATTGCAAGCCTGGAGGCAGGGTACTGAGATACAGGAGGACTGTTGGTTCACCACAGGCTCCCTGCATACGGGCTTTCACCTCCTCACCCTTACCCTGCATGATACGTTCATGTGAAAGGGTGAGGGCAAGGACCACCTCCTTCTTTACAGCTTCTAAAAGTCATTATCAGATGAGGATATCACTGGCAGCTTTGAAACTGCACACCCTGCATTACCCTTGGCTAAATTCAGAACACCTGATTCCAATTGGTATTTTTTAAATCAAAGTGTTTGTTGTAATTTACATACAATAAAATGTACAGATTTTAAGTGCGCAGTTCAATGATTTTTGACAAATACACGTGCCTATGTAACTCTCAGCATAAGTAAAACATAGAACATTTCACATCATACCAAAAAATTTTTCCATACCCTTTGTGGTCAGCAACCCCCCCCCGCCCCTCCCACACTTCCAGTAAACGCTGATCTGCTCTCTAGCACTATAAATTAGAATTCCATTACAGTATTTTACGTATATGGAATAATGCAGTATTTTCAGTCTTGTCTCTGGCTTCCTCCACGCAGAACAGTATTTTGAGATTCATCTGTGTGGAAGCTCATTACTCTTTATTGTTGAGTAGTATTCCCCTTTATGAATGAACTTCCAATTTGTTTATTAATTCATCTATTGATGGATATTTGACTGTTTCAAAGTTTTGACTATCATGAGTATGGCTGCTATGAAAACGTATGGCCAAGTTTTCTTGTAGACATATATTTTCATTTCTCTGGGGCACATATATAGGAGTGGAATTACTGGGTCATTTGATAAATGTGCCAACAAAAAAAAGGTTTTATTTCATGATTTTAACCTCTGTTATTCAGGACTGTTACATCTTCCTAATGAGTTGCCACTCTTATCTTTGTCTTAAAGTCTATTGTTGGATTTCTAAGAGTAACTATTAATGTGGCCACACCAGCTTTCTTATATACAGTGTTTCCATGGCAGGCATTTTTCTATCCTTTCGCTTTCAACTTATTTCTATCTTTAACTTTATAGTACATCTCTTGTAGACAGTATATAATTGAGTCTTACTTTTTAATTGGCAATCCCTGCTTTTAAATTTATTTAGTCTTAAGATTTCAAATAATTATGTAGATAATTGAGTTTGTCTACTATTTTACTATTCATTATTGTTTTGTCTCTTTTGCTCCTTTTTGTTTTTCTGTTAAGCATTTCCTGCCTTCTTTTGGGTTATTTATTATACATATGTTTTTAGTCTTTCATCTTATTTCCTATGTTATTTTCTTGGCTATATCTGTTAGGTTGGTACTGTTTGCAGGGCTCATAGCATGCATCCTAAAATTATTCAAGTCTATTTAGAGTCAATGCTATAGAATTCTTTGAGGTATCTCCATACTACTTTCCATAGAGGTTGTACTAGTTTGCAGTCCCACCAGCAGTGTATAAGTGTTCCTTTCTCTCCGCATCCTTGCCAGCATCTGTTGTTTTGGGACTTTTTGATAAAAGCCATTCTCACTGGAGTTAGGTGATATCTCATTGTGGTTTTGATTTGCATTTCCTTGATGATTAGGGACACTGAGCATTTTTTCATATGTTTATAGGCCATTAATCTATCTTCTTTGGAAAAGTTTCTGTTCATGTTTTTTGCCCACTTTTTCATGGGGTTGTTTGATTTTTTTCTTGCTGATTTGCTTGAGTTCTTTGTAGATTCTGGTTATCAGCCCTTTATTGGATATATAACATGCAAATATTTTCTCCCATTCTGTAGGTTGTCTATTCACTCTAATGATTGTTTCCATGGCTGTGCAGAAACATTGTAATTTGATCAGGTCCCATTTATTTATTTTTGTTGTTGCTCTGATTGCTTTTGGGTTCTTCTTCACAAATTCTTTGCCTAGGCCAATATCTATAAGAATTTTTCCAAAATTTTCTTCTAGAATTCTTATAGTTTCATGCCTTAGTTTTAAGTCTGTTATCCATCATGAATTAATTTTTGTGAGTGGTGAGAGGTGTGGATCCTGTTCTTCTACATGTGGCTATCCAATTTTCCCAGCACTATTTATTGAATAGGGATTCTTTACCCTAGTGTATGTTTTTGTCTGCTTTGTCAAACATCAGATGGCTATATGAGGATGGATTCATATCTGGGTTCTGTGTTCTGATCCATAGATCTATGTCTCTATTTTTGTGCCAGTACCACGCTGTTTTGGTTACTATAGCCTTGTAGTATATGTAAAGTGATGCCTCCTGATTTGTTCTTTTTATGGATAGTTGCATTAGCTATTTGGAGTCTTTTCTAAAAGTAGAACTACCATTTGATCCAGCAATCCTACTACTATTTACCCAAAAGAAAAAAAGACATTTTATAAAAAAGACACTTGCACTCGAATGCTTCCAGCAGCACAATTCACAATTGCAAAGATGTGGAAACCCAAGTGCCCATCAACATATGAGTGGATTAATAACATGTGGTATATGTATAACACAGAGCACTACTCAGCCATAAAAAAAAATGGTCATCTAGTATCTTTTGTAACAACCTGGATGGAACTGGAGAACATTCTTCTTAATGAAGTATCACAAGAATGAAAAAACAAATGCCACATGTACTCAATACTAAATTGGAACTAATCAATCAACATTTATGTGCACATATGGAAGTAAAACTCAAGGGAAATCAAGTAGATGGAAGGGGTAGGAGGGAATGGGTAAATTCACACCTAATGTGTACAATGCACGCTAATTGGGTGAAGGGCACACATATAACTTTGACTCAGACTGTACAAAAGCAAAATATGTAACCAAAACGTGTACCCTCATAATATTCTGAAATTTCAAAAATGCCATAGAATTTCACACTTCATACCTGACAGTTCACATTACCTACTTCATACTTTTTACTTTTCAAACATAGTAACCTTACAACAGCATAATTTCAACTCCCCCCACTGCATCCTTTAAGCTACTGTTGTCGTCCTCTCTTTTATCTATACATGCTTTATAACTCTACCTCGCAATGCCATTTTATTTTATTTAACTTTGATACCAAAGCCAAGAAAGGACACAACAAAAATAGAAAACTACAGACCAATATCCCTTATGAATATAGATGCAAAAATCCTCAGTAAAATACTAGCAAACCAAATTCAACAGCATATCAAAAAAACAACCCACCAGGATCAAGTGGGCTTCATCCTAGCAGTGCAAGCATGGTTCAACATACATAAATCAATAAATGTAATTCACTACATAAACAAAAGCAAAACCAAAGACCATATGACCATCTCAAAAGATGCAGAAAAATCATTTGACAAAATCCAGCACCCTTTCATGATAAAAAACCTTCAACAGACTAAGCAAAGAAGGAACATATCTTGGATTATAAAAGCCATATATGACAAACCCACTGCCAACATCATACTGAATGGGGAAAAGTTGAAAGCATTCCCCCTAAGAACCAAAACAAGACAAGAATGCCCACTGTCACCACTTCTATTCAACATAATGCTAGAAGTCCTAGCAGAGGCAATCAGGCAAAAGAAGAATATTAAAGGTATACAAATTAGGAAAGAGGAGGTCAAACTATTGCTATAATCCTGTATCTAGAAAACTCCAAAGGTTTCATCAAGAGTCTCCTGGAATTGATAAATGAATTCAGCAAAGTTTCAGGATACAAAATCAATGTACATAAATCAGTAGCATTCCCATATACTAATAACAGTCAAGCCAAGAGTCAAATAAAAGACTCAATACCATTCACAACTGCTACAGAGAAAATAAAATACCTAGGAATATACCTAACCAAGGAGGTGAAAGATCTCTACAAGGAGAACTACAAAACTCTGAAGAAAGAAATCGCAGAGGGTACAAACAAATGGAAAAATGTATCATGCTCATGGATTGGTACAATCAACATTGTTAAAATGTCCATACTACCCAAAGTGATTTACAAATTTAATGCAATCCCCATCAAATTACCAAAGTCATACTTCACAGATCTAGAAAAAATAATTCTATGCTTCATTTGGAACCAGAAAAGAACCTGAATAGCCAAAGCAATCTTAGGCAAAAAGAGCATATCTGGAGGCATAACATTACCAGACTTCAAACTATATTACAAGGCCATAGTAACCAAAACAGCATGGCATTGGTACAAAAATAGGGACATAGACCAATGGACCAGAACAAAGAACCCAGATATAAAACCATCTACCTACAACCAACTGATGTTTGACAAAGCAGACAGCAATGTGCATTGGGGAAAATAAGCTCTATTCAACAAATGGTGCTGAGAGAATTGGATAGCCACATGCAGATGAATGAAATAGGAACCCTACCTCTCACCACTCACAAAAATTAATTCAAGATGGATAAGGACTTAGATCTAAGGCATGAAACCATAAGAAATCTAGAGAAAATGTAGGAAAAATTATTCTAGATATTGGCCTAGGTAAAGAATTTATGAGTAAGACCGCAATGGCAATCACGGCAGCAACAAAAATTAATAAATAGGACTTGATTAAACTAAAAAGCTTCTGCACAGCTAAGGAAATAATCAAAAGAGCAAATAGACAACCTACAGAATGGGAGAACTTATTCGCAAACTACAGATCTGATAAAGGGCTAATAACCAGAATTTGCAAAGAACTCAAGCAAATCAGCAAGAAAAAACAAACAACCCTATTAAAAATTGGGAAAAAGATATGAACAGAAGCTTCTCGATAGAAGAAAGACAAATGGCCAATAAACATATGAAAAAATTCTCAATGTCACTAATCGTTAGGGAAATGCAAATTAAAACCATAATGAGATATCATCTTACCCCAGCTAGAATGGCTTTTATTAAAAAGATCAAGAACAATAGATGCTAGTGTGGATGCAGAGAGAAAGGAATGCTTATACACTGTTGGTGGGACTGCAAATTAGTACAACCTCTATGGAAAATAGTATAGAGATTCCTCAAAGAACTAAAGGTAGACCTACCATGCGATACAACAGTCCCACTATTGGGTATCTACCCAAAGGAAAAGAAGACTTTTCATCAAAAAGACACCTGCACTTGAATGTTTGTTACAGCACAATTCACAATTGCAAAGATGTGGAATCAACCCAAATGCCCATCAATTCACAGGTGGATCAATAAAATGTGGTATATATATACCATGGAGTTCTACTCAGCCACAAAAACGATGAAATGATACCTTTCACAACAATCTATATGGAATTAGAGACCATTCTCCTAAGTGAAGTATCTCAAGAATGGAAAAACAAACACCACATGTACTCACTATTAAACTGGAACTAAGCAAAGAGCACACATCTGCACAGAGGGAAGTAAAACTCAGTGGAAATTAGGCAGGGGGAGAGGGGAGGAGGGGAGAGGAATAAACCAAACTAATGGGTAATATTGAAAACTATTTGGGTGACAGGCATATCTATAGCTGGGACTCATACATTACAAAAATGATCCATGTAACCTAAAATATTTGTACCCCTTAATATTTTGAAATTATAAAAGTAAATTTTATTTTAAGAAAATTATTAGGAAAACTAGTCTTTCATATTTACACATACATTTGCAATTCTGATATCCTACCATCCTCCTGTATAGATCACCTTGTATCTTTTTCCTCCCACTTAAAGAACATTTTTAAACATTTTTTATGGTGCCAGTCTGCTGGAGAAAAATTCTTTCAGCTTTCTTTCATCTGAAAATGACTTTGTTTCACCCTCAATTGTTTCAGAATACTTTTGCTAGATACAAAATTCTGGATTGACATTTTTTCCCTCATTTAGATATACCATTACAGTGACTTCTGATCTCCATTGTTTCTGATAATGTCAACCATTTTTCACATCATTTTTTCCTTGCCTATAATGTGCTTTTTTTCCCTTTCTCCCTACTTTCAGGATTTTCACTTTACCTTGGGAGTTCAGCAGTTGATTATGATATCCTTAGCTGTGATTTCCTTTGTATTTATTCTTTGGGTGTTCACTGAGGGTATTCAACCCATATGAGTCAATATATTTAGTCAAATTTGGACAATTTTCAGTCATTACTTTTTAAATGTATATTTTCTTCCATTTTATTATTCTTTTCCTTCTAAGACTTCCTTTACATATATGTCATTGTATGTGATATTGTCCCGTGGGTCTCAGATTCTCTTCTTTAACTCCCACTTTTTTTTTCTTTTCTATACTTCAGATTGGTTAATTTCTATTGTTCGGTCAAGTTCATTGGTTATTTCTGCCATTCTAACTTGCTGTTAAGACTACCCAATGCATTTCTCATTTAATTCTTGGATTATCAATGCTGTGGGGTTTTTAAAAAATAATTTCCATATATCTACTGAGATGCCTAACTATTCACTCATGAAGACCATGAGTGAAAGTATTTTCTTTAAATTCATGCACATATTTATAATGGATATTTTAATATCTTTCTGTGCTAAATTTAATATCTGAATCATCTTGGGGTTATGGTCACTTTTTCTCTTGCCTAAGGTTCATATATTCTTGGTTTTTTGCAAGCCTAGTAATTGTAGATTGTGCAATGGACATTGCAGAAGACTCTGGATTCTGTTATCTTCCTCTCAAAGGTATTGTATTTTTTTATCTAGTAAGAAGTTCAATTCCTGACTAATCCTTTAAACTTGTGTAGGCTTGAATTATATTTTGTTACAGCAGATTTGTGGAAAATCAAGGGTTTCCAAGGCACCCTAACTTAACAAAACTCAACCTTAAAACTAACTTCTTTGCTGGTGTGGCTGATGTGGTTTAGAGTAAGTCTCTCTAGAATGTGCTGTATATTTCTAATATGCAGATTTTGGTATCTCAACTTGCTGACTGAATTGATAACGAGGTATCAGCATGCCTCTCCTGGCTAGACTTGAACTCCACCTCTGTTCCAACTTTAGAATCTCTCTTCCACTCTCAGATCTATAGTAGCCACCAACAAGTAGTCACTTCACAAAGCTTCAATTAGTCTTACTATGGTTATGTACAGCATAACCCTCAACCAAGGATTCATGGGGGAGTTTTTAGACTGACATTCCCTGCTCTCTGTCGTACTCCACAGATTCCCACTGCATGAGCTTCCCTGAATGCTAAATTCTGTCTCCTCAGCTCAGTGGAACTTTCTCTGCTTGGACTCTACTTCACTACTCTACAGTTAGAATATTGCACCCAGGTAGAGGGCCAGAGTTCACTTTATAGGGTTTTCTCATAAGTTTCTCTTCTCTCGGGATCACAGTCTTATGCTTCCTGACAGCAGTGCTTCAAGGCAGTTGCTTTGTATATTCTCTCCAGTTTAATGGTTGACTATAGCAGAAGAGCTAGTGTGGTACCAGCTATTTTACCATGACTAAAATTGGAAGTTGCAGTATTGTTTAATTTTTTAATTAAAAAGTAGAAATGAATACATGAATTTGTCATGGGCTAATATACATGTTATGTGCTAGTAATGCAAGTGGGGGTCAATTATTCTGAAAGTCCACTTTAAATCCACTTTATTTTATAGCAGTACAACTCAATTTAAATATCAGATCCTCTTCTATTGAGGCAAAGACAAAATGTTTACAAATAATGTTAACCTGCTGATGCCTTGGGAATGTGTCAGCTGGTATCACCCAGAAAAAATAAATGGAACAGTCATAGTTTTAATAATACATGAGGTGTGCAAGGAAAACACTTGTCAAAATTGTATAATGTTACAGTACCCTATCTATATATAAATGCATATGTTTATAAAAGTGTATTTTCCCTGTGTTGTGCTAATCTTTTTTACTTGGCATATTTTTAATGGTTTTTCCAAATGACCTTTGTAAAATTAATCAAGGATCTGACACTGTTCTTTGGAGAAATACAAACAAAGAATGCTGCTTATAATAACTTTTGCATGAAAAATGGCCAGAAAATGACAAAACAGAGAAAACATTAATTCTGAAAAAAATTAAAGCTTAAAAGAAGAGCCAACTGAAAAATGTTGCCTTTTTGTCAGTAATATTTTTATGGGTTTCCGAAATTTCATTTTCCCTTTATTTATTATACCATGTCTTTATTACTTGAGATCAAATAGATTTCTCCAAACAATTTGCTAAGTAAACTACACCACAATTTTTCAAGAGCTCTAACAGTGAGAAGCATCTCAAATTAAAGATTAATAAAATGTACAAAAGAGATGTGTAAAAGTATAAATACAAGGAACCTAGAAAAATGCCTGTGATCAGACAAGACAAAATCCAAAAAGAAATTAAATTTAGTTGTAATATATTTTCTATTCTTTTTTTTGAGAAAATTACTACTGAAGTGAGGGTTTTTTTCCCCTTGTAATTTAAATGTTAAGCTGCCAGATGTGTGTCTCATGCTTGAAGAGTCGAAGCTTTGCATTATTTAGCATATTAAGAATCACAGAATTTTAAAAAGGGCTCCTTTATTGCCTCGAGGTTCTAATTAAGTAAACCTTACCCTGGTACATTTAAAACTTGCAATACATGGGATTTTGCTCTTTTTCTCCCCGTAGTCAAGTCACATCTATATAATAAATATGGAAAATCTTTAAGATGATATAATTTTTCCTTTGCTTGAGGAATTAAAACTATCTATTATTTTAAGAAGTTTTTAATAGAGGCCAGCAATCTAAAAGACAACTAAGGATTCAAAATACTTTCTAATCATTGCAAGTTGCTTTCCTTATTTATGCCAAAGAATATGTTTCATAAAGGCAGTTTGATACTGTAAATCTTACTTTTTTTTTACTCTCTGCTTCTATTGTGGTCCCAACTGTTTCACTCTCATGAGACAAAGGCAATCCTAAGAAGCAACAAGAGGGTCATTGTTTTTGTGGATCAATATTATGTTTTTGTGTGTTTATGTGTGTGTATGTGTGTGTATGTTCATCTGTGTTAAATATCTGATCAAACAGCACTGATTAGTTGCCCTTTCAGCAGTTGGTGGAAAGAGTTTCAGCAGCTAAACTGAAAACCGTAATCAAATGGAAGTTCTGGAGGCACACAACATTCATAAATCATAACCTTAAATACAGTTATTTTTGCCATTTTAGAAAATGTCAAAGGTGTCAACTCTGTCCAAATATACCGCTTAACAGTGACTATTTTAGTAAATTGACTTGAAATGCATTCAGCTAACTGACAGTTAGAAGCACATAATCTAGTTCATGGTACAAATGAACAGTTTAAAGGCCAAAATAAGCACCAAACTACGAATTCTCAATAACGTTGCAACAACCATGGCTGCAACCACAGAAAAAAAATCTTAGTATTCACGTGTGTATTTACATCAGAAATAGATGCTCAAAATTTCTGAAATGTGATATTTTAAAAAAATTAGTTTCTGGTCAAGAAAAATGTTTTAACCATAGTCAGAACTATGGTCAAATATCTAGTTGAGGATATTAAGAGTGAATAAATTAGAAATTACCCAAATGCAGGTAATAAGTTGATAAGATTCTCTTTTAGCAGCATGGTTTGAACCTATAAACAGCAACTTCATAGATGCTGCAAACATAAACAGATAACTGTTTGTTACAATGTCAAGAAACATGAAAGTATCTCATGTTGTCTTCATGAGAAGAACAAATGAACAAATTGATCTTCAAAAATTTAACTGTTGACAAAAGGCAAGAATTATAAAATTGGAGCTCAGGTTTGGCCAGGATTATTCCCTTCAAAGCCCAAAGTATTTAGTGAAAGGTAGAATGTATCCAATATTTTATAAACTGGTTTCCTAGAAATGTTAAGAAGCTTAATGTTGGCATCAGGAATGCAATGAAACCATCCCTACATTCACTCTGTCCAAACCACTAAGCCACAATCTTTCCACATGGGTCCTTAACACAGGTTACACTTTGGTACCATTTATGAATATCAACAGTTGGTTGATTGAGAATAATACATTATACTTATACAATATTTTTTGGTTTATTAAAACATTTATATATGTTACTTAATTCAAGTCATTTTAATTTTATTGCCAGTACAGATCTATAAATGTTTTTGCCATCACTCCAATCCAGTAGCAATCTCTAAATATTTTGCATTCATAAGATAAAATATAGATTCATACAGGCATGCCTTGCCTAATGAAATATTATTATAATGTAGGAGCAAGAATATGCTTGATTATTCTTTCCAAGAATAATCTTTAAACATCATCTATTGCTGCCATACTTAAGAAGATTCTATCCTTTTATGAAAGCTTCTTTTTTCCTCATTCTTAAAAATATTAAACTCTCCATCTTAAGCACAATGGAAGAATTCAGAAATTTTAATATGCTACTCATGAGCTTCTCCTGGTTATCATCAATTAACACTTTCACTGAACTTAGAACATCCAAAGCTATTTGGAATAAGAAATTATTTTACCCACTAGTAATTCCCTACTGCTAAAAGAAAATTGCAGGTAGGGACAGAAGGAGTTGTTGCCTAGTGCCACAATTAAGCAGGTTGTAGACATACCCAAGTGCATATCTAATATTACGGGAATTAACTCAATAACAGGGATGAATTCATGAGCGCCTACTACGTGTGTGACATAAAAGATTACTAGCATTCAAGTAGGGCCTGTTATCTTCCCTTCATAGGTGAAGAAACAAAGACTCAGAGATTAGGGAACATGACAAAGGACATTAAGTGACAGAGTCGAGATGTGAATTTGAGCCTCTCTGCCACCCATGTCCAGGTTCTATTCCCCTACTAAATTTGTACTCATCTGGGCTATCTCTGTTGATCCTTTGCTGCATATTGCCAGTAGACAGAGATTAGAGCTGCAGGGTGGTGATCTTAAGAGAAACTAGTTGGCACAAAAACAGAACTGTGACTCAATGACCTAACTGCAGACTTTTAGCTATTCACGCTAGAGAAGAAAAAATGCTTAACAAAACCCTGCAGAAAATAATAGTAATAGCTAATGTAGTTGAGTTCATACAATATACCAGGCTTTACAGCTTTCAAGGTCTCAAGTTAGCTACTAATTTTAAATTCTTTTCCACAAAACTGTTCTAAAACACTTCAGTGAGTAATAAAATTTTCCTTAAATTTTACCTCCTTCCTTGAAGACATTATGGTAAGTGAAATAAGCCAAATACTGCATAATTCCACTTACATGAGGTACCTATAGTAGGCAAATTCATAAGGACAGAAAGCAGAATAAAGAGGTGACAGGGGCCAGGAGAGGGGTAAATGGGGAGATGTTGAATGGGTGCAGAGTTTCAGTTTTGCAAGATGAAAAAATTCCAGATATGGATGATGGTGACAGTTGCACAACAATGTGAACACACTTAATGCCACTGACCTGTACACTTAAAAATGACTAAATGGTAAATTTTATGTTGTTTATAATTTACCAAAATTAATTTTTTTTACTTTTGGATTCCTCAAGCCTTGAATAAAAATGCTAAGAAACTCTGAAAATGCTCAAAGGCCCTGAGTAAAAACAAAAACCAAAAAACAACAGGAGGACATCTAGTTGGGAAAAGATGGCATAAAGTTATTTCTCCCTTGTCCTTCCCACTAAGCACAACTATAAACCCTGAAAATAATGCAAGAGGCCATCAAAGGAGAACTCTCAAAGATGTAAAGAGGTAAGTGGAATGATTAGAGACCCTAGAACAGGAGCAACAACGTGGGGGAGGGCATGTTAACCTCCTCTCCCCACCCTACCCAACAGACCTGACATCTCCTGACCTCACCCTATATTCAGATAGTGGTCCAGGTTGGTTCATTCATTCTTCCATCAAAGGGAAGTTGCCTGGACAACACAAGGTAAGCCTCGCAGCACCTGTGAGGAGGGATAGCCCAGGAGTCCAGGGGAGGTATTCTTCTTCCCTACTAGTTGAGACATCCCTCCTCCACCGGGAGACAACAGGTGGCCGAGTGGCACCAGCAGGGGGATCCCACCACAAGTGCCTGACACAGGAAGCCTCTTAATATCCTGAGGCCAGAGACTGCCTTCCCTCACCCAGAGGCACCAGATGGCCCCACCTGGGAAGCTATTTCTGTCCTCTCAGGCATCACCAGCAGGGTTCACTGGGGGCCCCAGAAGCACAAGTTGAATCATGCAGACCAAAATAACACAATATTGTGCAATTACTGAAAAAAAAATATTGTCAACCAAAAATTCTATATCTGATGACTATCCTTCAGGAATGAAGGGAAAATACATTCTCAGATGAAAGAAAACTAAAAGAATTTGTCGCTAGCAGACCTAACCTTAAAGAACGGCTAAAGAAATTCTTCCGATGGAAAGGAAACGGTAAATAGAGGAATCTTGGAGCATCTGGGAGAAAAAAAGAAAGGCAAAAGAGCATTAAATGTTAGCATGTACAATACACTAACTCATGACTTTTATAAATCGTAGCCGATGATTGGAAAAAAAATTATAACACTATGTATTACTCAAGACAATGATACATAAAAGTGGGGAAGGTAAATGGACTGAAATGGAAGTATTGACCTAAAGCAGTAAAATGTTGACACCAGGAAACTGTGGTAAGTTACAAACAATATGTTGTTATACCCAGAGCAATCACTATGAAAACTACACAAAGGGAAGTGCTCAAAAACTATAAATAAATCAAGATGGAATCCTAAAAAGCGTTAAAGTAATGCACAGAAAGTCAAGTAAAGTAAAAAAGAGAAACAAGAAATAGAGGAAACAATGAGAAAACACATGTAAAAATGGCAGACTTATGCCTTAACATATCACTAATCACCTTAAATGTAAATGGTCCATTTCAATTAAAAGACAGATATTGGCAAAGTGAACTAAAAATACATGACCTAACAAGACCTGACTACGTATTATATACAAGAAACATACTTCAAATTCAATGGGATAGGTAGATTGAAAGTAAAAACAAAAAAAAGGGGGAGGGTGAAACACACCATACAGTTTTTCAAAAGTAGCGTTGGTTATACTAACAACAGATAAAATAGACTTCAGAACAAAGAAACTTACCAGAGAGAACATCATATCATGATTAAATTATCAATTTACCAGTAAGACATAACAATCTCACTCAATTACTTATAAGGATTTTAACACTCCCTTTTCATCAAATGATAGAAGTGTTATACAGAAAATCAGCAAGGATATAGATGATTTGAATAACACAAACAAAAAAAAATCTAATTGAGTGATAGGTAGACAGATACACAGACACACATATACATACACGTATGTAATGCACTCCACCCAACAACAACTCAATACACACATTTTTAAGTGACCATAGATCATTTACAAATATCATAACCTGGGCCATAAAACAAATTTCATTAAATTTAAAAGAATTGAAATCACACAAAATATGTTCTAGGATCATAATGAAATTGAGCTAGCAATCAATGACAGAAAGACAAAAGAAAAACTTTTAAGCCCATGGAAATTAAACAATGTTCTTCTAAATAACCTATAGATCAAAGAGGGAGTCTCAAAGGAAATAAAAATAATTATAAAACTGAATTAAATAAAAATGAAACATATCACCATTAATGGGATGCAGCTAAAGCAATGCTGAGAGGAAAATGTATAACACTAAATGCTTAAATCAGAAAAGAAATCAGTAATCTATGGTCTTACCTCAAGAACCTAGACAATGAGCAAAATGAATCCGAGTCAAATAGAAGAAAGAAAATAATAGTAATAAGAACAGAAACCAATGAGATTTTAAAAAGGAAAAAAATAGTGAAAATCAATAAAACAAAAAGCTGGTTCTTCAAAAAAATCAGTAAAATTGATAAACCTCTAGCAAGACTAACAAAGATAAAAAGAGAAGATATAACACACCAATATGAGGAATTAAATTACAGCTACTGCAGCCATTAAAAAGGAAAATAAAGGAATATCTTGAACAACTTTATGTTCACACATTCAACAACTTAGAAGAAATTGAGGAATACCTCAATACTTGAAACTACCAACACTCAACAAAGATGAAACGGATAATCTGAATAGTCCTTTAACTACTAAATAAATTGAATTTGTCCTTTTAAAACCCCACACCCAGATAGTTTCCCTAGACAATTCTACCACACATTTACAGAAGAATTAACACCAATTTTGCACAATCTCTTCTAGAAAACAGAGGAGGGAACACTCCCTAACTTATTTTATGAGGTCATTATAAACCTGACACTGAAACCAGACAAAGAAAGAACATTAAAAAAGAAACAAAAACTAGACTACTATCTCTCAGAAGATTAGATGCAAAAATCCTTAACAAAACATTAACAAATTGAACTCAACAATGTATGAAAATAAGTATGCATTATGACCAAGCGGGATTTATTTCAGGTTTGCAAGATGGGTTCATTATTTGAAATCTACCATATCAATAGTATAAAGAAGATAAATCATATGATTATATCTATTAATACAAAATGAAATTTGACAAAATTCAAAACCCATATAAGATAATAGGAATAGAAGGTAACTACCTCTCCTTAATAAAAAGCATCTCCAAAAACCTTACAGCTGTCATCATGTAATGCTGAAAGACTGAATGCTTTCCCTCAAAGATCCATAACAAGACAAGGATGCCCACTCCCACTGCTGCTCTTCAACATAGTATTGGAATTTCTAACAACTATAATAAAGCAAGAAAAAGAAATAAAAGGTATACAGTTTGGAAAGGGAAAAAATAAACCTATTGCTATTTGCAGATAACATAGAAAATTTCAAGGAACCTACCCCAAAATTTCACAGGACCAATAATTGACTTTAGCAAGGTTGCAGGATACAAAACCAACACACAAAAGTCAATCACATTTCTATCTACTAGCAATAAGCCTGTGGAAAATAAAATTTAAAACCCAATACCACTTATGATTGTTCCACAGACAATGAAATACTTAGTTATAAGCTTAACAGAACATGTATAGGATCTTTGGGCTCCAAATTACAAAATGCTAATGAAGAAAATCATATGAGACCTAAATAAATGCACAGATAGATCACGTTCATGGATTAGAAGACTCAACATAGTAAAGACGTCACTTCTACCTAAATCCTTTTATAAATTTAATGCAAGTCCTACTTAATATCTCAGCATAGTTTTTTTCATAGACACAGGAAAGTTTATTCTAAAATTTACATGGAAAGGCACCAGTCTTAAAATAGCGAAAGCAATCTTGAAAAAGAAAAATAAATGTGAGAAGTCACTTGATCTGTTATTAAGCTTCACTCTATACAGGTATAGTTATCAAGCCTGTAGAGTATGGGCAGAGGAATAGACACATAACAAACAGAAAAGAATAGAGAAGCCAGAAATTGGCCCACAAAAAGTATGCCCAACTGCTGATTTTTAAGAAAGAGGCAAAAGTCATTCACTGGAAGAAAGATAGCCTTTCCACAAATGGTGCTGGAGAACTTAGACAGCCAAAGGAAAGAAAACTGACTTACACTTCACTCCCTATATAAAAAATAACTCAAAATTGATTATCTTTTAGAAAAAAAAATAGGAGAAAATCTTCAGGGTCTAGGGCGAGCAAAAATTTCTTAGACTAAAGGACAAATTAATAAATTGGACTCCATTAAAAGTTAAAGATCTTTGCTTTGTGCAAGACTCAGTTAAGAAGATGAAATAACAAGCTACAAACTGGGAGAAAATATTTGCAGACTACGTATCCAACAACTATTGGTTTTACTCAGTATGACATGTATAATATTATTGGAGAAAAATGTATCCAAATGATGAATTTCTGGTCTTCCCAACAACTACTTCATTGCAAGTGGTTAAAACTTTATTTTGTAGAAATTAGTTACACTCATGACAACTGATATCTGCAAGTCTGAAAACAGGGGAAAAAAGATGTTTTATTAAAAGCCTAAGTGAAGGTAAAATAAGATACTATGAATTATGGCTCAAGAAGAAAATGCTGTAGTGTTTTCAAAGAATGCTTACACCTTTTAAATATTCAGCCTTAGGAAGTTTTACATGTGTATGTGTTTTTAATATAATTTAATGCTGGCGAACATGCACTTGCTGATAAAGACAATATGCCAGCCTAACTACAGAGAAACTAACTAATAAGAAACTGTTTGGAGAGAGAGGGTGAATAGAATTAAGGAGAAATATCTGTGCTTTAGGGTTCTGTACTTTTTTTCAATAAATTATGTTTTCACAACCTTTTCCTCTTAACTATATTACAGGAGCCACTGATGTCTTTAAGACTAGTATGATAACTCTTACACGTTTATTTTTAAGCACGTCAGATGTATTGCCAGATTTTTTTACTGAAACCTCAAGCTTACAAAGTTCTAAATGCCCAAGATTCTCATGGAATAGTTAAAGTCCAGTGCTCATTTAATCCAGCAAATGATCTTAACAATAAACAAAAAAACAAACAAAAACAGCAATGGCTTTGCAAATAAAGGTGGGTCAAACTTTTTGGCTTCTACTAACACAAACTATTCAAAGATGGTATGTCATACATCAGTGCTACAAAGCATGAACTCCTCACATGCATTGTTGCCAGGGTGTCAACATTCAAGAGCAGACTAATTTCTCTAAGAAAATTATAATAATTTCAAAAGCAACTGATTTTTCTCCTACCTCATCCTTTTGACAAAGGATGCCAAATTTAACTATTTGACGCAAAATCCTATTTTTCTAATTTGTATTTCCTATTCCATATGGTTCATCTAAGTAGATACAGTGTATCATCATGGACTAAAATACTATCCTTTTCTGCCAATTTCCATTTCGATTATTTCCTCATTTAACAAAGTCAATTGCATGCTTATAAGTCAAATACTGGAAAAGGAAGAATTCAATCAGTCACGCCATTTAAGAGTCCAAAGCCAGCCTCATGTTTAGAAAGAGTCAATGAGCCATTTATTTGTGTGTAAGGTCTTACAATTTCATTTATTTTTCATTCCCAACTGTAGTTTGATCAGTCTGTGAAGGATAGTACAGGACCAAAGGAGATGCTACTGGCTATGATGCTACTTGCAGAAACAGCCTATAAGAAAAATCAATAATACAAACTGGAGCAACTGTAAAGCCAGGTCAGACAGGCTGCTACTTTGTCATGTCTATAGAGCGAATTCTCACCAGCCAGTCATGGTTTCTTTCACCATAATTCACGTTAGTAAAAATAGACCAAAAGTACATTTTATCCCTGCAGTTCCTTATTTCCAACTTATACAGACTGTGAATTAAGCTATGAGTACTTCTGGGAACGTCCAGATTGAATAGTGGAACCAAAGGTAAGTATGTCGTGCCATAGCGCCACAGTAACTCTTCCTTCCTAAGCCCCTGGTCCTGAGCCTATTTAGAAGTACTCTAATTTTCCCCACCTGTTAGGTCAATTGCAGTGGCTCATATTCAGTCAGGAATTGCAATAGTATTCGTGGTCAACATCCACTTCTGCACTATCATTTTGCAAGGACGTTTGTCTAATTCTCAGGCACTGAGTATCCACAGATTAAATAAGAGAAATTGGCCAAGGAAAAATAGAATTATTTTCATGGACAGTTCATTTTTATGAGTGATTGCTGAATACACATGGCATGTTTGCCTTTGTTAACAAAGCCACCATAATGGATTACGGAACACACACACACACACACACACACACACACAATGACATAGGGATGGGAGAGTGAGCAGAAAGTAAATCTTCACCATCCCTGCTTTAAAGAACGCACTCAGAAAAGTACGTCTCCTGAAAAAAGTTTTCAAGTGTTTCCAAAAAAAAAGAAGTACTTTCAAAAATGGCTTCATTAGTGGCTCCTAAAATATTGATAATTTGAGGAGTTTTGAAATGGTCTCTTCTGATTCATTGGAAAGAATGCCAAGCCAGCTTGAGTGATAACACAACCCAATTGCCCTTTCATGTTTTCTTACTGCTCTGTTTAATAGCACAAGTACAGAGGATAAATTGACTGTGATGAATATATAAGACCAAATAACATGTCGAAGGTGTAAAATGTCCTGGAAACACAAGCTGCAATCTGATGTTGTCGATCTAATCCACACACACTCTGTAATTAGAAACATACCTCACACACCAACATATTGGAATAGGGCAGCAAACACATATTTGTAACTTTTCCTTAAACCTTGATTTTGATCATTTTCATGTGACACCTTCATTTTTATTGCCGCTTCCACTTTAAAAAAAAAAAGAAAAGAAATTTTCAAAAAGGTAGCTTAAAAACCACCTCATAATGTTTTGAACGCTTCCAAATAAACAGATTTTCGAGCTTCTTTCATGAAAGGAAACAATGCAGCAAAGATTCTAACCTGCTGGAAACATTTTAAGCTCATCTCGTCTCTCTGTCCCCCAGATCTTTTCTGCACACCCTCCTCCCTCCTTTCTTAGCGTTAAACTGCTTCTCCACTTCCTGTACATCAGTGGGAACACTTCCCTGATGGGTGTCAGGATCTCTCAGAGGGGTCAGGGGCTGCCCTGCAGAGGAAATGACCAGCTGTGAAATGTAAAAGAACAATTCCTTCCACATGTTCCTCTGCTCCTGAAGCAGGCAGCAGTTGTCAGCCAGCATCACTTTGGAACCAGGCAGGACTCTGCATCATAGTCCTGCCAAAACTAATTTACAATTAAAGACCTGCATGACTGTTTAAAGCTTTTTCAATTCCAGCAGCTTTTCAGAAATGACTTTGAGATTGAAGCGGATCAAACAAAAAACCATTGTTATAATTAGCCGTGATGGATGGTGAAGAACCTCACAAAAGAAGCCAAAGATTAAAACAAATTATAATAATGTTTTAAAAGAAATCCATTAATGGCACAATACTTATTACACCTCCAATTAACATCTGTGTGGAATTTTTCCAGCTAAGCCCCAATTTGGGAAGTTTAATGTTGCAGCTATTAGAAGTCTTATTCAGTTTGTAAATAAAGTTACAAGGTGACAACTTCATTGCTAAGAAAGAAGGAAGGAAGAAAGGAAGGAAGGAGGGAGGATTTATCTTGACCAATGAAAGTTTTAGAAAAGATTTAAATTACTTCGCAATATTTTGAAGCATTTCTGTGACTTAAAATATTTTGATGCATTTACATATCTTAAATAAAGACATTTTAAAATTGCAGGTAATTAGCTTTTTATGCAGATTAATCATTTTGAAACATACTGTGCTTCCCTCAGGCTCAATTTTGCACTGAGATAAAGGACTCAGATCCACTTGTGCTGTTTGAAAATCAAGAGAACAAATGCCATAGTTAAAGTCTAAAAATTGTCTCAACATTTCACCAAATGGTGAGTCTGAAGTGGCCAGTCCAAATTTTTTAAATCTTGGATATATATTATAGAAGTATTCATTCCTTGAACGTGATTAGAGATACACATAACAGGGAAGTATTTGGAACGGTCTCTCTACAAAGCTCCAATTGTCAAAAGCAAAGTCATAGGTACTGTGATTCTTCAATAGGAATAGGGTAATGTCTGGCAAATTATTAACTGAAAGTATACATCTCTGGTCCGGGATCATTAATAGTGTCTGAGAAAAACTTGCATTCCTTAGCTGACACACAGAAGGTGACTAAAACTGACCGCGGATATTGGACTCTCACAGTCACACAGTAGGTCTCTTAATGACTGGGCCTACCAGCTAAGCTCTGGTAACCAGTTTGTTCGTGGCTTCCTGTTCCTGAGCTTCAGGATTAAGTGCCCTCAGCTCCTTTCCAGCTGTGCTTCTGCTGCTCCCGTAGCTGCTAATTAATTTGCCCGTCATTCTTCCTCTATTTCATGGTTTACATAGGGCATAACAGTACACATCAGGCAGAGCCCTCTCGCCAGGCCACCTAATAAGTCACTGAAATAAAAAGCACACATACCTGGGCAATTGATTTTTGACAGAAGTGCAAAGGCACTTCAACGATGAAAGAAGAGTCGTCTTTTGACAGATGGTGTTAGAACAACTGGACATTCATATGCAAAAACAAAACCCAAAAAACTTCAACCTTAACTTCACACCTTATTCAAAAACTAACTCCAAATAAATCATTGATCTAAATGTAAAATGCAAAACTCTAGAACTTTCAGAAGAAAATGTAAGAGAAAATCTTGTGAACTGGGGTTAGGCAAAGGGTTCAAAGACATGACATCAAAGATACAACCATTTAAAAAATTGATAAATTGGACTTTATCAAAATTCAAAACATTTGCTATGGGAAAGACATTGTTAAAAATAAACAGACAGTCAACTACAGACGGGGAGAAAATACTTGCAAACCACATACAAGGAGTTGTATCCAGAATGTATAAGACTCTCAAAATTCAACATTAAAACAAACAAACACTTTATTTATGGGCAAAATACTTGAACAGATACTTTACTAAAGAAGATATATGGATGGCAAATAAGTACATTAGCCATTAAAGAAGTCTAAATTGAAATCAAGAGATGCCACCACACACAAATTACAAGGACTTTAATAAAACTGACAATACTAAGTGCTAGCAAGGGTGCAAAGCAACTGAAACTCTCCTGTGCTGGTGGTGGGAATACAAAATGGTATTCATAAAACAGGCAGTTTCTAATGAAGTTAAATATACACGTATAATACAATCCAGCAATTGTACTCCTTGGTATGTATTCTAGAGAAATAAATATTATATTCACACAAAAACCTGTGTATGATCATTTATATGAACTCTATTCATAATCGCCCAAAATGAAAACAATCCAAATGTCCTTGAATAAGTGAACAGATAAACTGTGGTACATCCATATAATAGGCTACTCCTCAACAATGGATAGGAATGAACCGTTGTTACCACAACAACTCCTGTGGCTCTGAAAGGCATTATGTTGAGTGAAAGAAGCCAGTCTCAACATCAGGTTACAGAGTATGTGACAATTTTGAAGAGACAAAACTATAGTGATGGCAAATAGATCAGTGGACACCAGGGCCTGGGATGCAGGGCAGGGGGAAGGATGTGCCTGTAAAAGACAGGACACAGGAGTTTTGGGGGGTGATGGTATGTTTCTTTATGCTGATTATGGTGGTGATTACACAAATCTATCTATGTGCTAAATTACACAAAATCGTACACTGTAAAAAAAGGTCAATTTTACTGTATTTAATTTAAAAATTAAATAAATAAACTGCCTGCTGGACTGCTTTCCACAGTAAGGAGTTCTGATCCCAGACGGTATTCATTTAGTCATTTGGCAAATATTTGCTGAAAATCTAGGATGTGCCGAGTATTATTATAGGCCCTGAGTTACACCAATAAGCACAACAAAGATCCCCGCCTTCGTGGAGTTTGGAGTCTCCCTGTGGAAAATTTTTTAAGACTTAGCCCAGTAAAGGGGAGCACAGAGGTGTGCATAGAGCTGGTGCCTTCAGAAGCAGCTGCAGGCAAACTGTCTTTTCATCTTTATCCTGGTCAATCTTTCCAGAGCCTGGCTACAGCAAAGTGAGGTTCATAGGCGGCACACGCATCATGTGGGAACTGCAGAATTAAAGCCCACCTCAGACACACTGAATCAGAATTTTCCTTTTAACAAGATCTCTAGGTGATTCACACACAAGTTAAAGTTTAATTAGTGCTGCAACAGAGTATTTTACTGATAATGACCACCCTCTCCCTCCCTGAGACTCTTAAAACTCCGTGTTCTCCATTATGCCTCACCTCCTAGTTCACCTACTGTTTCAGATTGCTTCTTCGCAATTTCCTGTATCCTTTTTTCCCGCTGTCCTTTAAATTAAGGTTGTCCTACAATTTGGTCTACTCTTTTCTTCCTTGGTAAATTTATTCATTCTTGCGCATATACCTCCACATCTATTGAGATAACACCCACATGTCCCACCTGAGTTTTAAATTCGTCTTCTCAACTCCAAGAAAGCCATTGTCTTCTTAATTTCCCCTAACACTTTAAATTCAGTTTGACCAAAAGTAACTGGCTAACTTTGATCTGAAACCCGCTCCTTTGAGTCTCTTATCTCTGATAAAGGCAACACTGTTTTCCTGGATACCTGAGATAGAAATACCTTTGCCTATGATCCTCATGCCTTTCATTATGACACAACTATTCACTTTCCAAATTCTGTTGAGTCAATTTTAGCATGTCTCTTGAGCGCACCACACAGCAATGTTCTACTTCAGGACCTTACCATACTCCAGGCTAATGCAATAAATGGCCTCCTTACTGGATTTCTTGTCTTAAAATGCTCGTTGCCCAAACCCATCCCAATATATCTTGGAGTCCAATGGTTCCTTATAGTTCTTCAAATATACCTTGCGCCATCGGACTTCTTAACTTAGTTGCGGCTTTCCTCTTACTCCAAAGAATTTCCATCTACGCTTGCTTTTTGAAGTCTAAACTATCCCAACCCTAGGACAAAATTGTGAAATTAACACATAATTCCCCAGATCATACCAATATAGATGTAAAACAGGATATTTTAAAACAAGTTCAGGCAAATTTCAATCTCCTTCAAAAGCTTACCCACTAATTTTTGGGAATCCACCTATATAACTCACATAAGCCCATAAGTATTTATTTCTATTCATATATTCTGCCCCACAGTGGCCTCTGTAACACCTCAGATTACAGAGTTGTAGTATACAGAACACACTAGAGCAGTCCCCCTTATTTATCCATGGGTGATTCATTCTAAGATCCCTAGTGGATGCTTGACACTGAGGATAGTACCAAACTTTGCATACACCATATTTTTCCCTATGCATGCATACCTATGACTGAGTTTAGTTTATAAATTAGGCAGAGTAAGAGATTAACAACAATAACTAAGAATAAAAGAGATTATAATAATATACCATAATAAAAGTTATTTGAATGTGGTCTCTCTCTCTCTTTCTGTCTCAAAATATCTTATTGTATTGTATTCACCTGTTTTGGACTGCAGTTGACCACAGGTAACCGAAACTGCAGAAAGCAAAACTTTGAATAAGGGAGAACTACCATATATATACACACACACATATATATATGTATTTATGTATAGTATGCCTCATTGGCTCACAGGAGAGTATTTACTACAATATATTGTATAGTTCCAGGTCTCATAGAATTTCAATGAAATGGTTCCCTCTTTCCACAGGTTGGGGAGTGTTTCCATGCAGTTATCCCTCTTCTGGGAATTCCACCATGAGATGACTAGGCTAGAGAACTAGTGGGATTCCTAGCTAACATAAATTTTCAACAATTGCCCCTCTCATGTAACAACTAAATCTTTGTTATTCAGTTATTTTGCATCTGTTTCACCTCTTTTCCAAGTGTGAATTCTCTCCCAGAAGGCTTGCGGGTCTCCCAGAGTGCTGGTGGGCATTCCATCATCGACTGGACATGTGGACATATACATATCTCATGGTGGAGTAGGCTTGAGCTCAAGTAAGCCCCTGGACATCAGGGACTGGAGGTTGTTTTGGTTTATAATCCCATGGCGTTTAGCAGCATGATTGTTCTCATGACCACAATAAAATTCTCCTGAATTGAATTCTGCATCGAAAAACATGCATAGACCTTGCCAGAGACCATTGTTCGTGCAATGTAGACATATTCAAAACAAAATTATCAAGCATACGGAATATTTCCTTAAAAAGTAAAACAGCCTAAATGTTGGTAATAACCAAAAAGTTATATCATAAGTCTTTTCTTCCAGCCTTTCATAAATATTTTCTGGCCTCAGGAATCCACTTATTTACAAGGTTGATCACCACTTAAAACATCAACCAGAGGATTAAATTTGGAATCTTCTAGGGTTGTGTATCTGTGTGTGCATGTATGTGCACACATATGCACACGTGTATGTGCTTGTAAGTGACCATTAAAATCACTTTTTTATGATTTTGGGACAGTAGTCAATTCAACAGATTACATATGGAACTTATCAATGTGGACAGCTTGTAGAAGATCACAAACTCATTTTTCATATAGAAACGTTGCAGCCATAAACACACCACGTGGTCACCCCTTCCCTAAGGTTTGCTCCTTTAATTGTAAATAGCCAGTAAGTCATCAAGCCAGAGTTTAATAAACTTTTAATTTGAAATGAATTACCACATGTTGTGTTTGTTTATCCATTATTAAATCTCTTAGCAACATATCAGTTGCAGAAACAGCATACTGTATCACAGTCCTGATATATTAGAAAACAAACCCACAGGGGATATTAAGCACTAATAATATGCTTAGGAAGCTTCCAAGAAAAATAAATACATATAAGCAATAACGAAGACGTGTATTCAAAGAGATTTTATGTTCTGTTCTTGTATAAATCTGTTCAGAATAGGAGCAGAAAGTCCCTCTGCAGTCTTTGAATGCAAGGCTTGAATTAGTCTCCAAGTTCAGAGCAGAGCAAATGAATAATCAGTTTTTTCTAAAGTATGTTCCTAAAGCACAAAAAATTCTTTTTCTTATGATATATAGTATTCTCAGATTTAATGTGTTGGTATTCATGTTTTCTGGAGTATCACCTGTCCTCCTTTCAGGGGACCTGGGGGCAGCAGTCTAAAGGCCAAGTTCATAGCACAGTGTAGTAGGTGCAGAAAATATAGCCACATTACCCTGAGGAAAAACTAGAAAGCAAAAATGATCTGGTGAAAAATGGTCCAAGAGTAATTGCTTCTCATCTTCTGCTCAGTATCCTAAAACTAGGTTAAAGTGTCAATAACACTGAAATATTATCAGTTAAGTCAGAACCCACTTTCTCAAAAGTTAAAAAATCTAACATAATAATTTTAGCTCCATGCTTAATCCAAAAACACAGGGGAAAAAAAAAGAATGAAATCCATTTTGCAAATGCATGCATTTTATAGTGTCTCGTGTAGTGGTTTTATAGTTGACTTTTGAACTTGATATTTAAACAAAAAATGGCATACTTTCTATCTTTTTATCTAATAAAATCATATTCATTCCTTTTATGTTTTTTGAATTATTAATGTTGTCTTAGGAAGATGATCTTCAACCATCAGAAAGGGTTTGGACTTTTTCTTCTCCTTCTACCATCTTAGATTCCCAGGTTACACAGATGATATGCTAATGTTAAAGTAATTTGTTTTCACAGAACAAGGGCATCCCAGACCCTCAGGTTGAAAGGCCTGACTAATCTAATTCAACATAAAGGCATGGTGTAAAAGCTATTCTCCTGCACAGACAACTGAATGAGAATTAACCATAATGTCCATGAATGTCCTCGACAGAACTGCCTCACAAAGAAATTTGGAATGAAGCTAAATCTGACATTGGGCAGTCTCTGGTTTAAGGACCCTTTATGACACTCTGCTCTTTTTCAGACTGCCGAGGTTTTAGGCTTATTTTATGCCCCCACTTCCTCACCTTCCCCTTATCCAAGCTAAGCATATTGAAACACTAATTGATATCCACTTTGGATATTTGCACTTAAAATTTAAAAATTAAAGCCTATTAAATTCCAACATAAAATACTTGAAGTCAGCTTAAAGTTGTACATTTCGAGGACCACTAGCTCTACTCATTACCTACCAAAACCAGACAATGTTGTCGGTCACTTATCTTCTCTGGCTACAAGTAAATAATCAAATCCAAGTTCTAAAGTGTGAGAAACAATATACTTTGACCAAATTGCTTTATAACTGTGCACTTTGTTACCTACTTTCAATATATATCTTATTTCTAATTTATTTTTACAAATATTTGTTTAAAGCCAGTGACATAATTTAATATATATATGTACTCTGTGTATAAAATTTCAACATAACATCTCCAGATATACATGACTGTATAAAATGATATTTAGTTGTCTGGAGGTGGAGGTGTTGGTGACTCAGTTGTCATTAGCCGATGATATTGGCTTACTTACAAAGAAGCAGATCAGGGGTGGATAAGGAGGCCCAGGCCTTATAGTGGACCTGCCCCCTGGGGAAGCAGAGGTTCTAGGACTCGAGCCAGACAATTGGTGGAGTTGTACTTGGCCCAACAAGGCATCATCTCCAAGGGACTTGGAAAACTCCAGTAACAACTTAAGAAATATATATCACCCTCTATGAAGCTCTATGTTGCCCAGCTGATAGGTAGAACAAGACAGGAAGGGAGATGTCACCCAGGAAGTCGAATAGCGTAGGCTTTGTGTCCGGCTATTATGGTAGAGATCCAGCACCCTTTGGAAACCTTACTGTTTCCCTGAGCTGTGCTCTCAACCCAACACTCCTATCACCCTACACACTCCCCCTGGCTGAACTCAACCTCTTAGCAGCTTCAGCTAGAGTTCCCAGGTTTATGCAGCTCTTATGAAGATACTCTCCCTCCCTACTCTCCATCTCTCTCCTGAGCTTCAAGTCCGTGTTCCCAATGGTCCCTTGAACACTATTATTTAAATATAATATAGAAATCTCAAATACAGTAGATTCAAATCCAGCTTATGGTTTTTCCCCTAATCTTGTTTCCTCCTCCTTTATTTCCTATCATCTGCTGGCTGGTATCCACATCCTATCCTTTGTTATCCTTTCTTTTTAGAAATAGGGTCTCACTCTGCCACCCAGGCTGGAGTGCAGTGGCACTATCATAGATCACTGCAGCCTTAAATTCCCGGACTCCAGCAATCCCCCCGCCTCAGCCTCCCAAGTAGCTGGGACTACAGGTATGCACCGCTGCACTAGGCTAAGTTTTCACATTTTTAGAAATGAAGTCTCACTATGTTGCCCAGGCTGGTCTCAAACTCTTGGCCTAAAGCCTCCCTCTTGAATCAGCCTCAGCCTCCAAAGTGGTGAGGATTAAAGGTGCTATTGGCTAAAATCCTTTGTTATCATTCACCAAGAGTATCCAATCCAATCACAGGGTCATTTTTATTCTTATTCTTATGGTCATCCTGTTGTACCTCTTTAATACTTTATGAATTTCTTCCTTGAGGCGCTCATCTTTTACTTGGACTAATCTAAACTTTTCCTAACTGATCTGTTTCTAGACATGTTTCTCTCAAATAAACCCTCCTAAAAATTACATTAGGGATGTACCTAAAATAGAAATTGAAATACATCACTCTCCTTCTTAAGATAATTCAGGGCTGCCCACTTAATGCCAATTTCTGATCCAACACAATAAAGACATAAAAAGATGGTGGAGAAAATAGTAATAAAAGTATTACTACCCTAGAATTTTATACATGGATAAATGATCTATCAAAAGTGAGAGAAAAATTAAAGTCTCTTTCAGACATAAAATGACTAAGAGAGATCCAAACTCTGAATGAATTACTAAAGATTTATTTCAACAAGAAAAATGAAAACAGCATGAAGATGTGTTGTATTAAAAATATTCTGAAGCACAAATGTGTTAGTAAATTAACTTTTTACTTAAAATTAAAAATAAAGTAAAAAATAAAAATCTAAATGTTGTGTTTGATAAAAAAGTGAAATTAAAAGCATAGCCAACAACAGCAATACTAAGAGGAGGTGTTTAACGGGTAAAGCATGCTAAAAGTCCTTGTGACATCCAGGAAGACAGTAGAAATATGGAATGAACTTAGATGTTTAAAGATATTTTATAATTAAATATATAGATGAGAAAATTAAGGATAAAATCTAAAGTAATTAATAAAATCTGTAGATTATACATACAGCAGAGAATAAGCAAAATAAAATTTTTTTCACTAAAGAGAAATTCAGAAATGAAAGTATTTTTTAAAAAGAAAAGAAATAGAATGGTAAATATAAAATGCAAATTAAGATGTCATCAACAATTCAAATACAATAGCAATAAGAATAATTTCAAAAGATTTAAACTTACCTATTAAAATACATGTATCCATTTGTCTTTTTTCTATTGTTTTATTCATCTAGATTAGTTACACATATTTTTGGGGTGCATGTGATCTTTTGATACTTGTATACAACATATAATAAATCAGGGCATTTATCTTTTCTTTGTTGGAAATATTATAAATCTTTTCTTCTAGCTATTTTGCAATATACAATAAATTATTATTAGCTATAACTTCCCTATGTACTATCAAATGCTATAACTTATTCTTTCTAACTGTATTTTTATACCCTTTAACTTGTCTTTCATACAAAAATAAAATCCAGATTTTATCTTTAATACAAAAATAAAATCCAGTTTGGTTAACTAACACCTACCCAAACTGTACCACAGATAAACTCTAAAATTTTTAAATAAAGTGTAGAAAAAGAATGTATATCATGAAAATACTTGTTGAAAAATAATTCCGGTGGTAGTACTGACATCAGAAGAAATAGAATGTCAGTTCAAAAGTGTTAAATAGACAGACAGGAGATGACTGCAACAACATGAAAAGAATAGTAACACCCTTAAAGCTGTAACAATTGTAAACTTACACACACTTAACAGATGTAACATATACAAAGCCTTCTCTGTAGAATTGCAGGGAGAAGCGGACAGAGCCAGTCATAACTGGACATTGATCAGATGAAGGAGAGCCAAGGACGGATGAGACAAGTTCTAAATCAAAGAGACTAAAAAAGTGACTAAAAAAGAGAAAATCTGAAGAAAATGGGAGCAGGTAGATGAAAAAGCCAAGAGGATAAACAGATACACAGAAAACAAAATCATCAGTGGAGAGGCTTGTAGAAGGCGAATGCATCAGTCGTATATTGGAAAAACGACGATGGTGAGTACTAATCAATGGGAGGAATGAAATGTAATGACAGGCTCAGTGGTATTTCAAGATCATAATAATCGTTTATGTCTTTTCTTACAGATAAATAAAACACCTATTAAATAATGCACAGAAAACATTGGTTTTCTCCAGGGAGAACTAGGTGGCTGGGGGGCTGCAGGGAGAGGTGGATTTTACTTGGAACAGTATGAACGTATTGCCTATTCCATAAAACTGTAACAAAAGGAAATAAATTTAAAAATTAAAAAGATAATATATGATACTACAACCAAGTTAATTTAATTAGTTTTTAATGAATTAAATTGATATAGAATGATGGATAATAGGTAACAATAAAAAACTGAACCCAAAAATAAAGGGTTTCCTACCACTCACCTCACCCGAAACACAAAGCAGCAGAACTCTTACAGATCAATGAGGAGAAAAACAAATGACCAAAAAGAAAAGTGGACAAACTATAGGAGCAGGCAATTCTCAGAAGATAAAATGCAAATGGTCAGCAGGAATGGGTATATATATATTTTTTAAAATGGTCAAACATGCTTGCATTCAGGAAAATTACAACTAAAGTTGAGACAGTATTTCATGGCAATTGAATTGGCAAAACTTAACAAATTTCTACAATAACAAGGGTTCCTAGGATGTAGGCCTAAGCAACTCTCCCACACAGATGTTAGGAGGGTAAATTGAGGCACTGCTTGGGATGGCGATGTGTCACTAGCTTATAAATTTAGGAAGTATATGCACTGTGATTCAGCAATTCTGATTCCTGCCTTCCGGGGTGGATATACTCTAGTGAAATTCTCACCCACGTGCACAAGGAGAACATGTTCGAGAATCACTGTCACAGCCTTGTTTACTGTGAAGTATAACTGGAAACAGCAACAATAACAAGAATAAATAAATATTTTTATTTTCATGCAAAGGAATTCTATACGTCAAAAAAATCAAAAACTAGAAGTATATAGATGATAGAGAGAGAGAGAAATCTCAAAGACAAGGTTGAGAGAAAGTAAAAGTTGCAGAAGCAGATGTGAAGTATGATACATTTACATAAATTTTAAAAACACAGAAAAGAGACCCATTGTCTAAGATGACATATATGTGGAAAATGTTTGAAAATATATACGGAAATGATCGCTAACAAATATGAGAGGGCTGAAAATAGAATCAAGGATCTGTTCAAAGAGGGCTTTAATCATTACGTAAAATGTTATTTTATGAGAGAAAAGATGTGAAGTAAATATGGCAAAATAGTAAGAATTGGCAAAGCTGGGTACTGGATACTGTTGTATGTTATGTTATTTTCTGTACAGGATGTTTAAAATATTTAATAATTTCAAAAAAAAACCAAAGTGCTTACTATAGGGCTTATGATCACTGGTAATACTTCTAGTGTTAGTACTACGCTGGTAGCACCATTACTGCAATTATTACCAATCCATCCCCTATTACCTCTACTAATAATATTATTTACTGCTAGAGGATCTACCCTGTTAAAGACACTTGTGGATCTTTCAGTAAAGAAAATAATTCATTTGTAAAAATCATAGTAGTCTCTAATAGTATATTCTTCTAAAAATTGGAACTTTTATAGATTGAATGCTTCAAAAAAGTTTATTTGCTTATTTAGTGCTTGATTAAACCAGTCTGTGAAATCAAAGGCTTATAAAATAAACTATATTATTTGAGAATTTATTTCTGAGAACATTTTATCTTTCACAGCCATTTTTTGGTTACCAATCTCATGAGCATGCAAGATTAAAATTTAGAAATAAGGACCAAAAGAAGTCAAATTGCACTCCCCTCAAAACAACCTAAAAAACAAATTTTACAGCAATAAGACCATGGAGAAAGACTTGTGTTTCAATGAAGTAATTTTATATTTACTTATGCAATAGAAAATGTAATACAAATGTGATATAAAAACTAACTAATAAAAAAACTAAATGTGATATAAAAAAATAACATTCTTGTCAATGACGACGTTCTCTTTAAATGGCATGGTATTGAAAATAATGCATTAATAAAGAATAAATACTTCTTACCCAGTTTTATATAATATAACACAACTTGAAATGTTAGCAATAAAATGCTGAGAAAAACAAGTCAACCAACCCTGAGAAGAATGCAAAGTGGATTTAGCTTCATGATCCATTGATGCACGAATGTTTTTCTCCACTTCTTTCTCCGAAAGGCCAGCGGTACTATCCACCCCTGATTCTGTTTTCTCTGGTTTAGCCATTAGAAGATCTGGACATCTGGGGGAAAGCCAAGTATGGCTTTCATGGTTTTTTGGATCATCCCAATGCAAAGGAAGTTTAATTACCTATTAAGAGACAAATCTGTTATCTAAAATGTTTAAAACATTGCATACACAGTATTTCTCTAGAACAATGAGACAATTTGAATAATCTAAAAGGTCAATAATAAATTCAGTTTTTTAAACCTTATATGCTTTTGTTACGTTACATGACAAAGAAAGCCTTTTTTTGGTATTAACCAATTTACTCATTGCTTCAGACACTACCATTTGCTCTGTATGTATTAGTTTTTCTTTATTTCAATTTGCAATTTTATTTTCTTCTTTCAAATAACGCCATCTAACAGTCATACTAGGATGAAATTAGTAAATATTTATTCAGTATTTACTGTCTCCAAGAAACAATACTTTAAGTTTAAAAGGAAATGACAAGATTGTAGAATCTAGCAGTGAATAAATGGATGCTTGCTATGCATTTTTTCAACTTTACGTTTAAAATTTTAATAATAAAATGCTTGGAGAAAATAATCATTGACATAAGAAATGAAATATTCAGAAAAGTGAGGAATTGACAGAGAAAGTTTCCTGGGAAAGAGCTATAGGCCATCTTGCTGACATAATCTTCCCTCTTGGGCCCTTGCACACTTGTACAATATGGAGGCTGAGTCAGAGCTGTTTACCAGCCTCCTCTCGTGTGCTTGGGGTTATTAGCCTGAGAGCAACCTCTATGACAGCATGGGAGAACACGTGAGGTCGTGGCTATGCCATGTGCCTGGCTCTGCCAGCCACTCTTTGACTGTGGCAGTTTCCTCCTACTCTCTAACCCAGAAAAAAAAATGATCAGGATTTACCTGGATTGACTTGTTTTCCTTTAGTCTCATCTAAGGCTGTATTGTAAAAACCACTTTTCTATTTCATCATCTGCATTATCTGTCTTTTCTCTTTCCACTTCCAAGTTATTCTTTTTTTGAGTAAATCCAACATTTACTTGTTCGGAAATGTTTGTATTTGAGGAAAACTCACATTGGAAAAATCCACGTATTTTAGAATTTCACGTAGGAGGAAAATGGGGTTTCCAGATAGGAATTTTTCTTTTTTGTCCTCATGAAAAAGAAGAATTTCCATTCCTACTTCTCTGTCTAGAATCAGAAAGTCATGAATCTTGCATAATTTTACTACTCTCATTAATAAGACTCCCCCCATGAAATATACAGAGGGAGAAAATTCCTATTATTGTCTATCAAATAAGAATATTGGTGGATAATCACATCCATCTGTAATGGATGGTGGCAAGCAGGGCTCTGTAGATAAATCATAATATCACCTTTTTCCCCACAAAGCTTTTTTTAAAAATAGGAAGTCAGAACAAAAAGAGGAAAATTTTAGTAATGTGTTCAAATTCAAGTAGATTTTGGTCAAATCAAATGATTCTAATGTTGTTTAACAAATAATCACTTTTATTGACCTTGTAAATTTTAAGCATCACTTCTTGATTTAACCTCAAATATAAATTATCTTTGTGATTAATAACAACATTACATAAATTTTCTTTTATGAAACAAAGTTAGCTCTGACTCTCCATGCCATAATTTATAGAACAGTGAATTTTAGGCACCAATTAGTGAAAAAGTTAGTTAAAAATTATAGATGTCTTTCACATTAACTAGACCAAAATTTATTTTCTTTTATGGCTATATTTTAATTTTAAATTTATTTTGACTCTTGTACAGTATTCAAGTCACCAATTTTTGAAATATTTTGTTGTGGGTTTTCTATAATTTATCTTCAGAATTTGCATAATTTTTCAATAACTTCTTTGCATTCATTTACATTAGTCTTCTTTTTTGAACTTATTATATCCTGTTTCTGATTCTTAGAAGCTTTTAAAAACTTCTGATGCCTGAGGCCCCACCACCAAACAACCGAATCAAAGTCCCTGAGGGTAGAGTCCAGGCAGTCGTATTTTTAAAGATTCCCACGTAATTCTAATGTACAATCAGATTTATCATGGGATAGCACTGTTTCCAGAATGAATAGAAAGGCATATATTCATGTGAGAGTTATTTTCTTAACAGCATACCTAGACTGCCCCAACAAGATATTTCAGCAACACATTATAAGAGAATTAGCTAAGAGGGGGAAAAAATGCCAGATAATGCTACTCAAAAAAAATAGGAAACAGGAAGACCATCACACAAGCATATGTAACTGCTGGTTTGAAGGCCAAAATTACATGTGTTTCCTGGAAATATCCATATTTAATCATTCCATCTTTAGGTAGGTGGGTAGATAGGTAGACAGATTAAAAAAAATCAAATATGTAGATAAGGAAGAACAATTCATGGATTTTATAATACAGGCAACCTGGAAAAACATCATAATCAGAAAGAAAAAATTTGGATATAGGACAAAAACAGACTACAAATGTCTTGGAATGCTTCATGCTTAATGGTTGCTGTCATTTTCTGGATCCTCTGTAGTGTTTGTCTAGAATGAGTATATGCAATGGCATTTCTGCTCAAAGCCTTGTTTAGAAAATATGCAGAATGCCAAATATATACAAATACATGGTGTATGCCCAAGTATTTTTGGTTTGTTTGTTTTAAATATTTGAGATGAACCCAAAACAGCATGCTTTGAAGTACTATGGCAATGGAAGATAGCTTTGTGATGGCCACTTAAGTCTTGCGGAAATAGGGGTCATTTATTATCTTTTGGATGAACATATGTCTGTCTCATCAGATAGATGCCAAGAGTCTGGAAGGCAGAAACCACATCTTATCTCTCCTGTAGCCCCGGAGGAGGCAATGCCCAACAAGCAACAGAAATGCAGTAAGTACTTTCAATAAGGAAACATACAGTTGCCCTGTCCCCATGTTGATGGGATGAAGCTGCAGTCTGCTCCCCCAGCAACAGATTGTGAACTGAGAACCAGGAGATGTGGGGGCAGTTCTGGCCCATTCACAAATAGAAGATTGTATTAAATGATCTTTAAGCTTCCTCCTAACTCTAGAATTTTATTCTTTGTTTCTACATATCAATTTAATCTACATTATCAGAAATCAGCATTAAGATGTAATAATTTTTACCATTTCATGATACTTATTAAAATTTCCAATAGCAGGAAAAGAAGCTAAAGGCTAGAAAGAAGCAGCTTTAGAAAAAGTTTAAATTCTTTTCTAATTACAAAATCATACTGCAAACCTGAAAATAGAGATTGCACAGCCAGTGGTCCAAGTCCAGGCAAATCAAGTCTTCAATTGTCCTGAAGCTGCTGAGTTTCTGGTCATAACGTCCTCGGAGAAGGGGACACTTGAATCTTCCCTCCACTACATCAAAGTTGTTATCACACAAAGGGAACACTGCCCAGCCCACAACCCCATCAAGGTGAGTGTATGTTCCACGGAGGAGAAAGAGTTCAAACAAGAAAGCCATGCCAGGTTTCACATCTTTCTTTTGAGGGAGTACCTAGGAAAGATATTAAGACAAGGGAAGATTAGAATGCTTGTACTTTTGGAAACACACTATATTCAGTGATGTTTATAGACAATTTAGAATTAAGCAAAAAGTTGGTCTGTACTCCCACTGTTTGCCCTTGAAAATTCACTATTGGATGTATTTACATAAATAACCCTTCCAGCTCCAGGTAATTGAGCAACAATACCACCATGAAAATGTGACCCACACAACAAGACAAATTTGACCCTGCTGGTTCAAGATTCTGCACTTTATGAGTTTTGGAAACCAAGCTTGTCATATGTTAACTAACATGATACTCTGTATTTTCGTTCCTCCTTGCTTGGCTCTATTGTATACCTATTTCTACCCTCCATCATGGCCATTGTTTCCCATGCCTGTCATACGTCTTTGTATCATTCATGAACCCAGCACAAGTGCATTTCACAGAATAAACACTTTTTTAAAAGTGGTTGAACAAATTCTCCCACTCCAAAGAAACTAATCCTACCCATAATGATAACTTGAATTATTATTATGAGGTCCACCTCTTGAAGAAAAAAAGAGAGTCCCATTTGATTTTGTGACTTCTCTGTTTACATCAGTTGACACTATCATGCACATTACTGTATGTATTACTGTAATGTATCCTCGCTAAATAGAAAGCATTGTAAAGATGGATGAAATACTTAGACTGACCAAGCCACTGTTCAAGTCCCCAGACTTTAAGAGATGGAGCCTATTTCTTGGCCTTTAAAAAAAAATTAGGATAATCAAAACATGAATAAACTTAAAATTTTAAAAATAGATTACACCCTTGGGTTTCTTTTTTAAATTTTGTGTGAATCGTTACAAATGGATAAAGATTGGGACTTACCGGAGACTATTTTAAAACAATATAGTCAACAAAAATCGTGCAGATTATTTTATATGATTTATGTAAATATTCCAAGACTTAGTTTAGGTATAAAATGAAACAGAGGCATCTGTTGAAAAATACCATAACCCTGTGGCAGCTGCTATTAAACCATTAACAGGATCAAGTTTCATTTAAACCAGATTTACCATTTTTTACAACAGCCCATGGGAAAGCTAAAAACATTAGGCACAAATTACTGACAAAAGAGATCCTTAATCAAGCTGTACTTTTCATTTGGCTGGTTGGCTGTGAGGAACCTTTGTGATGGGAGAATAAAAGTTAAATGAGGAGGAGGAGGGGAAATGGAGTCAGAAACCTGTTTTGGGCCTTCATTGAAAAATAAAGTTGAACTGATGCCAATAGTTTCATCTATTTTTGTCCCTGCATTTAGAAATGAAAACTAGTGCCCCTATTATACTAAACTGGTCTTATTCAGCAATGCATTCAAAGTAGATGAAGTAAGAATTTATCCAGTAGTGACTCAATTCTACCATGAATTCTGTTGTGGTCTTGGGCAAGTCACTTCTCTTTTTGTATCTAAGTTTCCATGAACTTGAGTTTCCAAAATGCTGAAGTAATACCCCTTGTCTTAACCCGGATGGAACTGGAGACCATTCTTCTAAGTGGAGTATCACAAGGATGGGAAAGCAAACACCACAGGTACTCACCATTAAACTGGAACTAATTGATCAACATCTATGTGCACATGTGGAAATAACATTCCTCGGAAATCAAGCAGGTTGGGGGTAGGAGGGGATGGGTAAATTCACACCTAACAGGTACAATGCACACTATCTGGGGGATGGGCACGCTTCTAACTTTGACTTAAACAGTATAAAAGCAATTTATGTAACCAAAACGTTTGTACCCCCATAATATTCTGAAATAAAAATAAATAAATGAATAAATATTTTAGGAAACTTAAATTGGCAAAAATAAAAAAAGGGACATAAGTATCATCTTCTCAGAGTTGATGCAATTATCAATTTAGACAGTAAATACAAAAACGCTCAGAAAAATATGATATGGGCATTATTAGTATTTATTTATTTAAGACTTTTTATCCCAACTACTTCTAAGATGACTGAGATTATAGTTTGTTTATTTTAATAAAGAGGAAAAAATTTCAATGTAAACATGCAAAAAATCAGCATCCTTTTGTGCATAAGAAATAGTTCAAAGCTACCAAGCGCAGTATATTATCACCACGCAGCACTGTAATAATGCACAAGAGGAAATTCACCTCAACCTGTTCCACAAGATAAAGGAGTTGTATGCGACTTCCCTGACAGCCCCTGAAATGAATAAGTGTATGAACAAGACCAAATCTAGTTACTGATACTGATTGAAAAGGAGGATAAGAGCCACAAATGATTAAATAAAAGAATTTACTTTATTTGACAACAGTTGTCTTATCTTATATATTTCTATATATTCTTTTAGTGCCTTGCCTTTGCTGTGTGTTACAGGAAAGATCTTTTGCCCTGCAATGTGTAGCTAGGGACTCATTCTTTACCTCTTTGGCAAGAAAGATCACTAAGTTTCATTGTATCTCTCAGAGGATCCTTTCCACAAACCTGAATATTTCCATAGCAATCCTAGGATGTGACATTTCCATGAGTATTCTTCAGTAGATTTGTGATTAAATGCTATATATTATGAGAAATAAATGTATTGGCCTCCCCCAACTACCAATGCCATCTCATCATGAGAATCCTGGTAGCTGGTGGTCATAATGTTCTCAGAGTACCTTTATTTTCTGAGTGCCATAGAGAGCACCCCTTTGGAGGGAAGAGACACTCCAAAGCTGAATTTCACTGCATAGCATAAGGGTGATGCATTTAATCTTCCATATCACAAAAGGTTCTTGTGGAAGGTGAGTGGAGAAAAAGTAGAATCCAAGAAGCAAAAGGAAATGTTGAAGACTGAATGTTGAATGGAGGACTTGAAGAGAAGGCAAAATTCTTTCCACTTAAACACCAAATACTTTTAAATTAAAGCAAGAGGGTACTAGGGTAAATGATGCAAAATGATGAAAATGCACATTCACGAAGTATGGTTCATTTTAATGATTTTTAAATTTTTTTGTAATGATTATTATTTTTATAATCAGAAAAGATACTGATAAAGTGATTTCAAAAACAGAGTGCCTTCAAAGTCCTGCTTCTGGTTATAATGAAGATGGTCATGAATGTCCAAAGCTCCCACCATAAAATGGAAGAAAAAAAACCAGTTAAATTACAAAATTATGTATATTTTTTAAACCACTGGGGAGTTGAGGACACGAAGAAATTTAGGGAAAACTAAATCTCAGAGAGGGATAAATAAAGTCTTCCCATATGAGCTAAGACTAGAGGCAGCTTTAATCCCAGGGAACAGGTAAAGAAGCAGACCTGTCACTGGGTGGGGATGCTGCATGGGAAGGAAATACTGGCTGAACTTTTAACAATCTTGAGCTAATGTGGAATATTGAAAATATATCAGCCCAGACACAGAGCAAGTCCTCACTATTTACCAATTCTGAACCTTAGGCTTTTACCAAGAGCTCAGCAGCATATGGGCAATTGAGCCTAGGCAGGGAACCAAAGAAAGATTTCCAGTGGCACACAAACCTCAGGGCAGGGCTGGAGAGCAGAGCAGAATCCCATGGTGACACGGATACCGTGCACAGCAGGAAGGAGGGAACTTTTACAACTTAGAGCTTTTGGAACCAGCTTTAAGTAAATTAAAACCAACTAAATCTGTAACCCAATCCCAGCTTATCTCAATTCCTGATTTGAGCAGAGAAATCAGCCCCTTGTAGGGGATAAATATTTTCTACTCCAGTCTCTATAATTTGTTCATACACAATGTCTGGCACACAATACACAACAATGACACATCCATAGAAGCAGGAAAATGTGATTCATATACAAAAGAAAACCAGTCAATGAAAACTGACCCATGAAAACTGACCCACAGATGACCCAGATGTTGAAATTTACTAAGACTTTAAACAACCATTGTAATTAGAATAACTTTAATTAGAATAAAAGATGTAAAAATCAATAAAAGTTTGGAATATTTCAGAGAACTTTTAAAAAGTTTTAGAACAGAAACATGAAATATTTGAAATGACAAAATCATTAAGTGGGCTTAACAGTAGAAATGGACACTTCAGAAAAAGGATAGGTGAACTCTAAGAGAGATCAATAGAAATTATCCCAACTGAAGCTCAAAGGCAAAAAGAATAAAATAGAAAAACAAGTCAGAGCATGAAAGACCTGTAAGACAAAAACAAACAGTCTAACATACATGTAATTGGAATCCTAAAAGTAGAAGAGAAAGAGTATGGTGCAGAAAAAAATATTTGATGAGACAATGGCTGAAAAATTTCCAAAATTGATGAAAGACATCAATCTGCAAAACCAAGAAGCTCAGAAAAATCTCAAGAAGAAAAAATACAAAGAAAATAACAGCTAGGCATATCATAGTCAAACAGATGAAAATCAAAGATAAAGAGAAAATCTTAAAAATAAATACTCATCCATGATATCTAACAAAAAAAGTTCATTATTGGCTGTCAAAGAAACATGCTTACTCAAGCATATGTATTTCCTTTTGATGAAATTCCAAATTTAATATAAAAATATACACCATATGAAATATATAACTTTCATTTCTCTGCCCAGCTTCTTTGCTCTGCACTCTAAGTCACGTAAATTTACTTTTATCTCTGGCACCGAACAAAAGTTTTCTGGAAATGTTGCTTCATTATGAGCTCTCCTTTTGGCTGCTTGGTAGGCTGTTTCATGCCTAACTGATGTAACCTTATATTTACCATATAAATTATAATTCCTTAGCATCATATTCAAGACCCTAATGCAGCCTCACCACAATCTAATCATCTAGTTTTATCTCTTATTAAGCACATGCTTAAATATGTATTAACATATGTCAGACGTACACATACATATTAAACACTGTCAAAATTATCATTGTCAAAATTATTTTCTGAAATGTCTGTGTGCGCGCACACATACACAAACACACACAGAATCGATTATTTTCTCTTGGCAGCTTTCACCAGGAAATCATCCCTCTTCCTCCCCCAAGGTGGTTTGCTCATTATAATCAAAGAACCTTGTCTTCAGTTTGGACAAGACCTTTGAGGGGATCATTTGTAATCCACATGTTCTCCAGCAGATGTACAGGCAGAGATACAGACGGGACCCAGCCCAGACATAGGCCTCCAGACACGGCGGGGGCGGGAGGGAGATAAAGAGAATAGGAAATAAACTCAATGGTATCTTCCAGGTCTGACATCCTATGGGGAATAGGGTTAGTCAAGAAAGTAAGTCAATAGACTTAATTTGCATTAGAAATAGCAAAAGGTTGTTTTTGAGGCAGACAACTCTGGACAGATGAGTGGGAGTTGACACCACGGCACAGGGTAATCTAGGTTATCCAGTGGGAGTTTAATAGTATCACTATTTTTTTCTTCCATTCCCTCAGCCAAGATAAATAAGCAGGTAAATTAGCTCTAATCCCCAGTCTTTTTGCTGTGGGATAAGAGAAAGTAATTATTGTTAGAAACCTATCTTGGCCTAGGGATCCAAGAACACAGGGTAGCAGCAACTGTGACTATCATAGCTTCTAAATAAAAGGAGAGAGAGAATATTACTTCCTACACCACTGGAAAACCAGTGCTCTCATGTCAAATGTAGTAGTTCCAGGTCCCTGTTTTAGAAAATTTATTTTTTAAGTTCCTTAATCCTAACAGTTGGTATAGTATCAACAGTTAACATTTATTTACTAAATGCAGGGCACATTTTAAAAGTACTTTATTCTCATTGATGCAATCACCACAATAATCCTATGAATTAGATTGTATTACTGACTCCATTTTACAAATGACACAACTGAGGCAAAGAAAGACTTGGTCCAAGGTCATACAAAACAGATGTAGAGGGTAGAGCTAGGATTGCTTTTAGGCATCTGCCCCAGAGCCATTCATGCTATGCTTCCTGAATGTAGAGGGGGCCAACACCTGACAGTCTACCTCGAGTTGATGGGGAAAGACCTCAAGGTCATTCTGCTCTGTCCTATTTACTACTTTCCATGATTCCTACAAAATGAGAAGCTGGAGTTCCTCCTCCAGATGTTTCTCTGTATCCAGCCTGTTCTTTTCTCCTCAGTTGCTCACTTTGGGTTCAGATATCCAAAGCAGACAAGCTTACCAAGAAAAAACATTTTTACCTCAATAAAAACCTCCTACCCAGGATCTTTAAAGAATAAGTCTTTCCAAAGGGGTACATTTACCAAATATCTTACAAAATGAATAATTCTGAATAAAAATTCTGCTTAAGTGAAGGGTACAATTCTGTGATCTCTCAAACCTAAAGTCGCTGAATCTAATTTTACAATGTCCCAATAACTAATTTAATCATTTGAGAAATACCAACAATCATACCGTGATATCCTTAAGGCCCCAAACTAGCAGTCCCCAAATTTAGTTTGTATAAGAGTAGCCCAAGGGTGCTTATCAAAAGTGCAGATTTCCAGACCTCATGCTTACCCTTGAATCAGTCTGGAGTTGGGCTTGGGACTCTGAATGTTAACAAGTATGCTGAGGTAATAGTGAATCAGGTGGTCCTTCAGCCTACACTTTGAAAATCATCACCTAATATGTGCACAAAGATAAACAAGATTGGTTTGTAAACCTTTGACTATATGTCTGATGGACTTCGACTGCTTAGGACAACTACATTTCTGTCTAAAACTGAACTGAGTCATACCCGAATAATTACTGGTTAAACAATACGGCTTTCCCACCTTTTCCATCAAACATAACTGAAATTAAGAGGACATATATGGTATGTCCTCTCATTATATCACAATTTCATTACCTGACCTCAACCCTAATATGTCATAACTCATCTTTTCACATGCTACTCAAATGTTCAACTAAGACTATTTCACTTGAGAGAGATGGGAAAAAAAAATCTAATTGGCTATTTTAATTTAGAAAATTCAGTTCTGGGATTCTCCCTCTTTCCCTACCTTTTTTTTTTTTTTTTTGGACTGTGAAAACAAAAAGTTGAATTTTCTTTTCAGTTTCTCCTTGTTAGGCAGAAGATAGATCTTTCCTTTCATTGTCCCTTAGAACTGAACACATTGGGGAAAAATTGGGCACAGCCCATTACTTTTACAAACCCCAGTGAGTGAGCCTCAATGCACAAAAAGATGGTATTTCTGAACATCTGCAGCCTGATTAGATCAAAGACCAACAAATTAACCACAAATGGTTTTACAAGGAGCATGCAAATATATCATTTGGAAAGGAGAAAACTTTTGGCAATAATTGCTAATCAACATTTTCCCTTTGGGCAGCCCACATTGTACCAAAGATCTCCAGCAATGAAGTTAATGCCTGTGCAGCATCTTATATTTTACAAAGCTCTTACGTGCACATTATCATGTTTGATCTGCACCTCAATACTATTATGTTGTTGACACTAGCCCATTTTATAGGTGATTGAAAAAAAGCTTTGGGAAAGTAATGACTTGCTCACATTTCTCCAGCTACTGAATTGTTGATTTGACTATATCAAAACCATATCCGACTTTGGTGCCCCCTTCAATCGTTCATACATTCACACACATTTATTAAATGTCCATGTGGCACTTACACCACTTTTGGCACTGGGGATAAAAATAATTAAGTGAGACAAACGAGTTTCCTACTCTCACTGAGCAATAGTCTGGTGGGGAAGGAATAATCAGTGAACAAATAAATAAGACCTTCTCAGTAGTGATAAACGCTTCACCTGTAACAACTGATACTGAAATAATGAAAATAAATAGTGATGGACAAGAAAATGACTAGAGAAGGGGTCTGTTCTGTTAAGAATCTCTTCTGTAAGAAGAGAAGTGGCATGCTAAGGTGTGAAGGAAAAGCTTAGGCAGGAGGCAGCAATGAATTCAGTGGCCCTGCAGCAAGAACGAGTTCGGTGTGGTCAGAGAGTGAAAGGGAGGCTGGAATAAAACTCACAAGCAAAAAACTAGGATGAAATAAAGATAGAGTGTGGGACAGAGGCCTGACCACTTAAGGTCTGAAGGCCCAGGTAAGGATCTGGATTTCATTCAAAATGCAATGAAAATCTAAATGCAATGGAAAAATCTTAAGCAGAGGCTTGACGTGATCTGATTGGCAGTGTGCTAGATTGACCTCTATTGGTCCTTGAGTTTAGTGATGTTTTTGTTTGAACCTAAATCCTTTCCCTGCTACCACCATAAGCTTTGAGAGCCTCATAACTTCAAAGCTATTGACTTCTGCTTGGTGTATGTGCGAGGCAGATGATGGGAAAAGATAGGCAGGCAGGCCTATCCTTTGCAATTAACAGGCTGTGTGACCTTGGAGAAATTCTTTGCCCTACTCGGTCCTGCGTGACTTCCCTCTGTGTTCATATGAGAATTAATGCCTTAAAAGTAATTGTAAAGCATTTTGTATAGATGTTGAAATATTAAAACATATTCCCTCTGAATGTGAGTGAGTTCAAATATAGAAGCAAGTTCCTCCTCTTTAGAGAATTCAAAATGATTTGATTGTTGAATTGCATGCCAAGTGAACAAGAACTACTATTTTGTAACTAGGGCATTCTTAACTCTGAATACATTGCATGTGAACAGATGTAGAGAAAAGACACAAAGGACAAAGATGGATTTTCAGCATTATGAAAGCATTCCCAATAAAATAAAGAATGTGAATCTGCATAAAACACCAATAATTTTTAAAAGTAAAAAAAAAAAAATTCCACTAAAAGGCCGTCAATAGTTGTCTCTTTGAAGACCTCAACGTGACTCTTTGGAATTCTTAGATTTGTTTATTCATTTTAAAAATATTTATTGAGACAGTCACATTTGTAGGTGCTGGTGAAACAGCAGTGAACAAAACAGACCAAAGTCCCTACTCTCAAGAAGCTTATGTTCTACTGCTGCCAAATATTCTTATGATTAAGTGACCACTTGCCAATGTCATGGAATGTGACCACCTCCCTCCCCATGTTACTTTACTACATGATACAGAGCTTGGCCTTTCAGGGACAGAAAGGAAAGACTGAAAAGAGAGAGAAGTTTAGCTTTAGAACTAGAATCAAGTCTGATAAAAATACAAAGAAAAATTATGAGGATAGGTGGGTAATTTACAGATATGAAAAACCAATATATCAGTTCTTGCTGCTTCCTTTAGAGCAGGTTCTGAACCTTGGTGTTTGGACTGAGGACTCTTTGACAATTTGATTTGAATCTCAGCTTCAAACATCTGAGCAAATCCTCATCTCTAAAACCTCAGTTTTTCTCACTTGTGAAATGGGTGTAACAGTGGATTGCGTTGTGTGAAGTTTGCATTGACAGTGTATGTTAAGTGCATAGTGATATAATTGGCATGCTGCAGACACTCAATAAATATTACCTTCCCTCTTCTTCCACAGAATAAGTGATACAGTGACAAAGTGACTTTTTGTACCAATGGCCTTGAAATCTCTCACAACAGCCAATAGCAAGAAGCGGAGGTAAAATAGCATCAAACTTAGTGTAAACTGAGTTTTCTTAGAAAGGAGAGAATTAAGGAAGGATTAACTAAGACCTCTTGAAGAAATGTTTTGAAGGACTGGAGAAAGTTCATGTGCAGAGGAAAGCAGAGAACATTCTTCATGGAGGATTATTATTATAATGATAAAAATAACCATAGTTACCAGTTATTTCCTACATGCAACCCACTGTGCTAAGCAGTTTATATGTCACATTATTTAATGTTCACAAAATCCCTATGAATTAGACATTAGATTCTCATTTCACAGAGGAGAGGACAGAAGCCAAGCATTTTAAATACTTTTCCTAAAGTGTTAAGAGCTAGTAAGTAGCAGAACCAGGATTCCAACTCTGGTCAACCATACTCCAAAGATGTGCTCCTAACTACAACACTTTGGGCCAAGTTTGTGTTTGTTTATTTTGTTGGGGGTGAGGAGGAAAGGTGTGGAGCGTCCCTTTGCTTGATTGGAGAGGCCTGTGTGGAGTAGGAGCAGTGGGAAGCAAGTTAGGGGTGAGTTAGGAGAGACCACGGCTGGGAGTAGAACGCCCAGTGACTGCCATGCCATTTGGAAGAGCCCCTTGCCATCAAGGTGCTCACAAATCTGGGAGTCCCCTTAACCAGCAGAAGTGACCCTTCCTCCAACTGATATAATAAAAAACTTCCTAAGGCTGTACAACATAATATACTCCACGACTCTCCATTATTAACGATAATAACCAATAATCAATAAATGCAATCATGCTCAGGCTCTAGTTTTCTTAAGACCACTCCTTCCTATGAGTTATTCAAATCATCTCAATTCTTAGATATTAAATGTCACATAGAAAATAACCTCTTGCAAAATGTTGGGTTCATCATATTTTAAGAATTAATACTTTAGGTCATTTTAATCAGTTTCTGATATATGCAGTTTTCAGAAAGTACCTCAGGGAAGAACATGGTGGGCATGACTAATAATGACAAGAATATGAACTATATGCTTCATGTATATATTGGAATTGGAGCATTACCAAAGTACTTGACCACCTTAAGTATTTAGGGAGCTTTAAATAAAAAATAAATTTGCCTATTTCACTGAAATTGAGCATCCTTTCTTCGAGTATAAAACTTCAAACTTATTAATTTCATGGCTATATTTTAAAGTGAATGCCAGTCCCAGCTAGATGGCTACATGAAAAGTGTCTTAAAATTTCAAGAAAAGGCACTAAATTTTTCACAGTATTTGTGTTTCATTCTCAGTGTAATAAAAATATGCCACCCTTTTAATAATGAATAATAGATTCTCGGTTTGATTTACATGCATAGATTAAATGTCATGTTTGAAAAGTTGCTATTTTATTCATATTGGATTTCCCTCCAGTAAAACAAAAATGGTGCCCATCTACTACTATAATAATGATACCTTGCCACACTGATATATAAATATTAACTGGTGAATATACTTTTTAAAATTCTATAGATGCATAAAATATTCTAACAGCACAGGGAGTTTGACTTTTTTTTCTGGTTTTCTTGGAGGTGCCTATGTGTAGCCTACAGCTAGCCAAAACCTCCTACACATAATGTGGCTACACCAATAGAGAATACAGAAGCTAGACCTGCCTCCTGTCACAAACTAAGCTTATCTCAGTGATGCCAAATTTACATATTGATTTCTAAAATGTTGAAGTCTTTTGATGTTCCTTCTTTTCCGCCAGAAAAAAAACAATTTATTGTCACTAGTTCTTCAAGATCCCCTGAATTAGTTTGCTAGGGCTATCATAACAAAGTACTACAGACCGGGGGGCCTAAACAACAGGAATTTTTTCTCTCACAATTCTAGAGACGAGAATTCCAAGATCAAGGTGCGGGCAGGGCTGGTTTCTCCTGAGGCCTCTCTCCTTGACTTGCAGACGGTCGTCTTCTCCTGTGTCCTCACCTGGCCTTCCTTGTGTGTGCATGTCCTCATCTGTTCTTATAAAGACACCAGTCTTATTGGATTAGGGCCCATCCCAATGACTTCATTTTAACTTAGTTACCTCTTTAAAGGTCCTGTCTCCAAATACAGTCACATTCTGAGGTCCTGAGGGTTAGGACTTCAACATCTAAATTGGGGGTGGGGACACAAGTCTGTCCACAACAGTCCCATATGGGTCCACATCCATCTATCACACCTACCTTTTTACATGCACATAGCATGACTAAGGATGAGCCATTTCACACAAAAACCTAAAAGCCTTTGGCTGAATATAGAAATAAGATGATTTATTTTACCTTTAAAGCACCCAAAGTTCAATTCATGGGAGTTATCCAGACCACAAGCACTTTTTATTTCTCCAGCACTTGATAAAGTACTTGGTATGTAGAAGGGGCTTAATAAGTTCTTCAGTTATCCATTGTGGCTCAAAAACTTAGCAGCTTGAAACAATAACATTTACTGTATTTCCCAGTTACATGGATCAGGAATTCAGGCACAACTCAGAAGAGTGATTCATACACTTCACAGAGCATCAACTGGGTCGCTTGGTGCTGCTGTGCAGCTGGTGGCTGGGCTGAAATGGAGGGTGTGGGACAGCGTCACCTACATGCCCTGCTCCCTGGCAAGGACAAATGGAGGCTTGGCTAGGCTTGGGCACTAGTGCTCATGCTAGCTCTCAATATCTCTCTCTCTCTTTCTCTCCATCTCTCTCTCTCTCTTTCTATCCTATAGTCATAGGAACTTACGTTCTGGTCTCTCTAACAGGGTAGTTGGAGTTTCCACATAATGACTCAAGGCTCCAAAAGCAAGATTTCCAACAATATGGGAAATGGAACCTGCCAGTCTGTTAAAGCCTGAACTTAAACCCAGCATCACTTCCATCATATTCTGTTTGTCAAATAGTCACAAATCTCCCTAAGATTTGAAAGGAGGAAGCACAGACCTCATTCAGTGGGAAGAGTAGCAAAGATTTTATGGCAATCTTTAATCTACCACAATAGGTTATTGGTAACCAAATGAATGAACAAAAGCGTGCAAAATATATTATGTAATACAAATAAAATGAATCTATTTGGCCCTGTACATTGCAGTAACCTTTGATTAATCCAGCAACTTTCATCTGAATTAACACCGAACATGAAAGATTTCCAGTAATGCAAGCAAGCTGGTATGAATTCAAGAATGCTACTTGCCAGGTTTTCATATTTGACTCTTCTACTATATGTATTTTTCCCTAACTTTGAAATGTTTGTTCACTTATTAAACTTACTTCTCATCTGCACAGTGTTATGGACTGAACATTTGTGTCCCCCCAAAATTCATATGTTGAAGCTCTAACCCCCACTGCAATGGTATTTGGAGGTGGGGCCTTTGGGGTGTAATTAGGTTCCGATGAGGTCAGGAGGGTGGGACAGTCATGATGAGATTAGGGCCCTTGTGAGAAGAGGAAGACAGAGATCTCAGTCTTTCTCCTTGCACAGATGCGGAGGAAAGGCCACACAAGCACACAGTGAGCTGGCGAACATCTGCAAGCCAGGAAGACAGCCCTCATCAAGGACTGATCTGCTGGCACTTTGATCTTGTACTTCCCAGCCTCCAGTACTGTGAGAAATAAATGTCTATTGTTTAAGCCCCCCCATTCTATGGTGTTTTGTTATAGCAGCCTGAACTGACTAAAACACACAGTGAATGAATAATTTAATCAACCCAGGTTCAATGGCCATGACCAAAAAAAGGAAGGCCAATGTGTATGCAGTTAATGAAGCTCCAGAACAGGAGGACATGATTGCTGAGAACTAGACCTTTCATGTACGTTTTTAAAATTTTCTGATTTTGTTAATACAAAGTTTATACTTGTCGTCTGTAATCAGAAACACCAATGCAGCTATTTTCATTTGGAAACACCAAAAATCATCTGGAGAAATTTTTGCTTGGTCTTTAAAAATATCAAGGTGGCAGTTAATGAAACAGGTGCATTGAGGGAGGTTCCCACGCATGCCTAAGTACTTGGAAATTCTCAGAGGGTTTCCATCCGCTTTCCACTTGAGAATGAATTTTGTCAAGCTTGCTCATGCCTCAAGGAAGTAAGTTTATGAGTTCTCTTCTCTTCTTAAAAATGTTTACTTAAAATACTGTTTTTCCAAAGAGAGAAAAGACCAAATAAACATGAAGTAGTAAAACCATAAAATATTGATACTTATTTCCTTATTCATTACCAGTGATGGAATCCCCATTTGTAAGCAATGTTAAAATAATATCTCTGAATTGGCTTGCTTCTTCTCCAACATATCTATTTCTACTTTAGAAATTACTGGTACCAAGATGTGGCTGTTAAGATTATCTTAACGTTTCCTTCACTTTCTTTGTTTTTTCAGGAAACAATACACATTTTTGGTAAATTGAACTTACACTAAACTTGTTGCACCCCTGTAAGTAGAGTTTCACGTCCCATTTTCTTTTTATTTTAGAAGCAACTATTGAACACTTATTGTATTTAAGTACTGTATGCTCTGAAAGACACAAAGATACATATGGTATTGTCCCACCCTCAAACATTTGAAATCATTTTGGACCTAATTCATGTGTATAAATAATAGCAAAAGCGACTGAGTTTAAACTCTGAAGGGTCAGTACGAGTTAACACACACCAGGGACAAATGCCTGGCGGCACACCAGAACTTGGAGGATATATAAAACTGAGTATAGCTCAAACTAAAAGGGTGGTTGACTTCATAGTGGGAGGTTGGCTCTATTTTATGTGCATGAAGACTGTGGAAGGAGATCAAGTCTACATTACTGGGGTCTTTGAATCCATGGCAAGGAGTTGGATTACCCTGAGCAATGGGGAGTCACCAGATGGTTTTAAAAAGGAAGTGATCAGATGATGCGATGGAAAGACCATTTTAGCTACTGATGACCCTAGGGGTATTGGTGATACTGCTGAGGTTAATGGAATGCCCTCTTTGAAGTTAGGAAAAAAGGGTTGAGTACCCAGATTTATAGGGCAAGGGTTTCATTCCCAACATTGCCCTAATAGGCTACATAATCTTTGGATAACTTGTGTTATTTCTCCAAAATTCAGTTCCTCATTCGTTAAATAGAAATATTAAGGTCTACCTCATTTATTTCTTTTGAGGTTAAATGTCATAATATCAATGAAAGCAGCAAACTATACTTTTCTACCTTGGTCTAAAGACACTTTACTGGTTTTAGAGAGAAAGGGCTTAAGATATCAAAATATAAATATTGTTCACAATTGCTCATTTACCCTCTCAGACAATATAATCATGGATGTGTTCTAAGGGAAATAATAATAACATACTTTAGATAACAAAACTACATTTAAGGTATATATGTGGGTTCTGTTTGTTCTTTGTTTTTTAGAACTGATTTGGTTTTAGTTTAAAAATATTTCAGTCCTTCAGCATGTCAGGCACTGAGCTGCCCTGTAACATTTACTCTGGACCACTACCCTATGGGTGGTAACATTAAAAGATTAATGAGATAGGGAGACAGAGTTTTTTGTAGTGACTGCTTTATAGTTGAAGTAGCAGAGGCACAGATAGATTGAGCACCTGCTCTAAGTCACCTTGCTAAATAGGTTTTAGAACCAGAATTCAAGTCAGATTGTAGGCCACACACTTGACCATGTCTTGGCCTCCAGTATTTATTCTTAATATTTAAATATACAAAAAGAAACTTTTCACAATAGCATTCCCATAAGATTTTATAAGTAATTAAAATTTATGTTATTTCCCTTGTCCCACGAAAAAGCCTTATCTGATCACAAATAATTAAAGAGCAGATCTTCTTGAAAGTATGAGACTAATAAACGTCTGCTCACTGTGATTCTGTCCTATGGAAGCCTGTGTTGTCACATTCTATTCTCTGAGATCCCTGTTTCTGTAGCTTCTTTGCTATGGAGTGTGTTTTTATGATGGCATCTGTTTACTTCTTCCTCAAGGAATCCTCATACTGCCATAATTTAGTGTAAACAGAATAATTTTTTTGCCTTTAAACTAGTAGTCATTAAATTTCACCACTCACACACTGACACATGATCCAAAAAACAGATGTACTTATCAAATAAAATGGGGTTAAGTACCATCAAAATCAAATGATTTTTTTTTTCCTTTGGCTGACATAGACACTCAATTCAAGACCTGGTTTGATTTTCTTTGTGGTGTGGGGTAATGTGAAAAATGAAATACGTAACCCTAAATTGAAGGAAATCATGGTCTTAATGGAATCATTAGAGAAATTGTTCCAGAATGCTACATCCTTCCAGAAATAATAACCCTGTAATGTCAGCAAGTGCGGAGTCAGCATGGGTTACCTCCTCCATACAGAGGGGCCTGGTCGTGTTCACTAGATCTGCCTGAGGCTTGGCCAAACTTGAGTACACGACCTTTAAGAATTTTTAAAAATTCATTAATCAATGTTCTTTGCTTGAATTTTGCTGGTTTTGCTTCTTTAACCTATTAGTTATATCCTTCCCTAAACTTTGCCGATTCTCCCACCCAACGCAAATGAGAATTGCAAGCACAACAGTTATAGCTAAAAATTAACAGAAGGTTCTTTCAGGTCTGATCCCATTGCCAAAGTTTAATAATCATAGTTTTAAATGTTACCCAAAAAGCACGATAATGTGAAATAATCAGTTATAAGAAAATAATCATCACGATCCTTAATTTGTATCTGACTTTACATTTTTAAAAATTACTTTAACACATTTCTCTTTCAATCTATACAGGCCTAAAAATTCTGTGATTACTTATCCAACAACTTCACTTGTATTGTATTACAAGCCAAGTACAACTGAAACAAGAGCAAGATCTTTCACCAGATTTCCAAAAGATCTGTGCAATTTTCCCATAATAATATTTTTCTAATTTAATGTTTTCCTATGGTACTGTTTTCTATAACTTTTCATCTTGATAATTATAAGCAAAATGGATTTTCACACCTTTATGAATGGTTTCCAAACTGTGGTATATTTGTCTTTTGAAAAGTAAAGATGTCTTAGCCCCAACATTTTGACTTAAGTATGAGTTTTTACGGAATAATTAATTGAAGAAATAACCATTTAATTACACAAATTATATGATCATTTATTCTTTCCTTTGTAATTCAAATGTTCTTAATTGCCTAATATTTTATTATAATGAAATAGAAAAGGCATACTGTTTATTTAATATTCCTTTGTAAAATTATAAAACATTTCAAACACAGAAATTAAAAAAAAATACAGAGATGTCATTAGTTCCCGCATTCTTCCTTGCTCTTGAAAGATAGCCTTTGTTAGTTCTTTTAGCAAGGTTCTGCTAAGTGTAAACTTGTTAGATGTTGAATTGTGTCTGCAAAATAAGATATGTTGAAATCCTAACCCCCAGTACCTCAGAATGTTACCCTGTTTGAAGACAGGGCCTTTTTGGATTTAACCAAGTTAGAGGTCATTAGAGTGGGCCCTAATGCAGTCTGACTGGTGCCCTCATAAAAGGGGGAAATATGGAAACACACAGGTGGGCACCGAGGGAAGATGACGTGAAGACACCCAGGAAGAAGATCGTGTGCGGACAGACAATTGGAGTGAGGTGTCTACAAACCAAGGAACACCTGGGACTCCCAGAAGCAAGGAAAGAAGCGAGAACAGTTTCTTTTCTAGCACCTTCAGAGGGAGTGCGGCTCTGCTAGCACCTTGAGTCCAGACTGGACTTCTGGCTTCCAGAACCATGGAACAAAAAGTTTCTATCATTTTAAGCCACCAAGTTTGTGGTGCTTTCTTACAGCAGCCCTGGGAAATGAATACAATATTCTTAGTCAAAAATGTTTCTATTCATTTGCAACATCCCCCTGACCCGGCTCTTGAATGATAAGTTAGGTGAGTGATTTTTTTTAAATCAATTTTCTCTCAGAATTTTGAATATATTGTTCAATTATCTTCAGTCTTCTACTGTTGCTCTCTGTATTTTCACTATAATGTGTCCAGAGGTGGATCGATTTACTTTGTCCTGTTCAGAATGTCTGTTCCCTTAATCTGAGAGTTCGTGTCTTCCAAGGAGTCTTAGAAATTAATAAATAGCTGTTATCTTTTCATGTAATGTCTCTTCCTCATTCTTTCTATTCTCTGTTCCAGAAACTGTATAAGATGCATGTTACACCTTCTCACCTATCTTTTCAAGTCCCTGCAAATCACTTTTCACTTCACGTTTTCCATCTCTTTACCTCTCAGTTCTGTAGTCTGGGAAGTGTCCTCAGACTTGGCTTCTAGTTCATTAGTCCTCTGTTCAGAGGGTCTAATCTTCCACATGATATGTCTTTTGAATTTTGAATTTCAACTACTATATTTGTTCTATTATAGGAATCCTATTGCAGATTATTAGGAGAAATGCAATTTTAAACCGAGCTTGGAGAAAAACAAGTTTCTTGTTATTTCTCTATCTCGGGGGTCGGGAACCTTTTCATGTTGGAAGGCGGCGTTAATTTAGCTATAATCAAATAAAGCCACATTCAAGGAACTCGATTAGATATACTTAAAAATATACATTTTGTAAAAATCTAACTACTATGTACTTAATAATTTCAAACAATGAAAACTGCTTGTTAATTTTAAAGTTAACTAACCTTTCAATGACTCTGTTGTGTTTGCTTTTTGTTGGAAAGCATTTGAATATTTGGTTGCAGCATGGAGGTCCGCAGTTTCAGGTGATCCTCTAGATGGGTATCAGTCATTTGTGACCTTAAGGATGTCTTGATTTGGGGTAGGTAGGAGAATGTAGATTCGCAGCAATACATGGTGGAAAAGCATGAAAGCATTTTTCAGGCATGTTGCCAAAGGTGTGGTATTCTACTGCTGTAGTCCCAAACCCCTGGGCCGCTGACCAGTAGTGGTCTGTGGCCTGTTAGGAACTGGGCCACACAGCAGGAGGTGAGTGGTGGGTGAGCCAGCGAAGCTTCATCTGTACCTACAGCCACTCCCTATTGCTCACTTCACTGCATAAGCTCTGCCTTCTGTGAGATCAGCAGGGGCATTAGATTCTCATAGGAAGGTGAACATTACTGTAAACTGCACATGCGAGGGACTAGGTTGCGTGCTCCTTATGAGAATCTAATGCCTGTTGATCTGAGGTGGAGCTGAGGTGGTGATGCTAGAGCTGGGAGTGGCTGCAAATACAGAGTATCATTAGCAGAGGGGGATGACTGCACAGAGACCATAATAATTCAATTGCTTCTAGATTCATATTAAAACCCCATAAGTGAGTAGCAAATGACAATGTAATAATAATAGAAATAAAGTGCACAATAAATGTAATGTGCTAGAATCATCCCAAGACCATACCCCTACCCCCCAGTCCATGGAAAAATTTTCTTCCATGAAACCGGTCCCTGGTGCCAAAAAGGTTGGGGACCACTATTCTGCATTTTTCCTTATTTCAATTGGATCTTTCTTAGTATCAAACAATGACTTTAAAATGTCATCTACTGAGATCTCAATCAATTCCATCTACAGTTCTTTAGGTGCCTTGGTGATATCAAGTAGGTGAGGCTGAAATGCTAATTTGAGTGTGGTGTCATGATTCTCAAAGTCAGTGAAACTTTCACTGTATTCTCCAATTAACAGGTCTATAACAGCTGCGTATTCTTAAAATGATTCACATATATCATTCTGCTCATCAATGACCTTTGCTAACTGGGGAAAAAGTTCATCTGAAATTTCCTTTTGAAGAAGTGTTCTGAAAAAAGATAGCTTTTTTCAAAATGCTTGGATTTTTTTTACCACATATCATATATAGACTTAGTTTTAACTTGCAAAGAAATATTCAAGTTGTTTTGATTTGACATGATATCACACAGAAATTCTGCATTCCTACAGAAATCTTTTTTCAATAATTCACATTGCTGATTCTGTTCTTCAAAAAATTTGACTATTTGTTCTCACAGAGATAAAATTTTGGCTAACACCTGTCCCTGTGATAGACAATGCACTTTAGAATGATATGTCAAATCCACACTGAATACCTCATCCTTCAACTTTAGCATGTTATGAAACTGACCATGCTGTGTTGCATTTGCAGGAACATAGTTAACAATACTTATAACTTGTTGCAAAGTGTCACTTAAATTAGTAGCTTTGGCATGGAGATTTTGCTGATGCAAGATACAATGAAAAGAAATGAGAGCATCTGGATCTGTTAATACTTTTTTTATCTGTGCAATAAACCCTTCATGTTTTCCTGTCATGGAAGGTACACCATCTGTACATACACTCACTAAATTTACAAAATTCAGTCCAACTTCACAACATTTATCTGGAAAGTTGTTGGAGATATCTATTCCCTGTGTTCTGTTTGCAAGAGTGCCCAAAGCAAGTAACTCTTCGTAGCAAAGAAAATCTTCTGTTATGGTCCAAGTGAAGTATAAAACCTCTGCCAAGTCAGTAGTATCAGTTGATTCATCCAAATTGATTGAATAATATATATTTTCCTTTTGAAGTATTGCATGAAGTTGTTCTGTTAAGTTGAAGGCTAATTCATGCTGCCAATCACTTATGGTTCTCCTGGAAAGAGGCAGTTGTTTGTACTTTGAAATGTTATCAGGGTCTAAGCATCCTACAACATTGACAATGCATTCTTTCACAATTTCTACATCACTGAATGGCTTTCCTTTTTTCCCAAGTATATAAGTTACTTTATAAGTTGCTTCAGTGGCATTCTTTCCAGGTCTTATTGCTGCTTAAAAGAATTGCTTTGCTTTTGCTTTTTGTCTTTTAATTTCTTCAATACAATCTTTTGTTCCTCTCCCTATAATTTAAAATATTTGTGGTCCTTATGAATGTTATAATGCTGATGAACACTGAATTTCTTTAATGTTGATATTACAGTATCACAAAGCAAGCAAATCATCTTATCTTTAGCAGAAACAAGATAATATTGCAATTCCCAATCCTCATTAAAAAGTCTGTTTTCTTCCTTCAGAGTTCTCTTGGTCTTCTTTGACATGATGGGCTGTTAAGCAGACAGAATTAAAAAACACTGTCGAGCTGTGCAACTATTCACAAATTCCACTTCAAGCAGAAACATGGTGCACCATTGTCAAAAGCTGATAACAGACTAGTGTACTCAACCCCCATAAACTCTCACCACCCAGCCTCATGCATAGTGGCGCCAGTCAGGCGGGGGAAGTTAGAACTAAATCATAAGCGTATCAGCCATCAATTTAGCCCTTATGGCTTACTAATGTCCTAATTGTGCTGGTCAATCTGGGAGGATTATTCCGTTGAAACTTATTTTACTCTTTGGTGTTTTAAATATGTTCATTTTAAAAATAAAATAAAATATAAAAGATGAACAAATATGTATTAATAAAAATAAAAGGATTTGTTCCTTAAAATTTGGATTCAGTCAAAAGGCTGCACTTAAGGACCCAGAAGGCCACATGTGGCCTTAAGGACGCAGGTTCACCACATCCCCCATTTAATGGAGATCTTTGTCTCTTTTGTCTCTTTCTAATGGGCAGATGTTTTGTCTATCTATCCATTTTAGACACATTTTGAGTATCCAAAATTTATGCAGGAGACTCTTCTCAACACTTTATGCCTAATAGACCCAAAGTCTCATTTCTTGAATGGTCATTAAAATCCAGTGTTTGGGTGATGCATATCCTAAATACCCTGACTTGATCATTACACTTTGTATGCATGTATCAAAATATCACATGTACCCCCAAAACATATATGATTATTATGAAGCAATTTTAAATAAATAAATAAAAATTTTAAAAATTAAAAATGCAAAACAAACAAAAAATATCCAAACCTTTTGATCAAAAATACTGATCATCTGTTCTCCCCTCTCCCAGGCAGCCCCAGCCTCAGTTAGCCCATTTCCCTCCCTAGTTTTTAGTTTTCTCTTCGTTTCTGGTACCCAAAGAGATCCCTTTCATTCTTGAGTGTTTACATATTTAAAAGCCTTTTGCTCATATCTTACCTAGACTTTCCAGGTGTTTGTGGAACAAAATCTGAAAACAAAATATGCCTTTTGACTTCTGATTCTGGCAGGACGGTGGGCTGAGAGAACCTGAACTTTTCACTTAGTTCATCATCCCACCAGAACCAAAAGTCCAAAGGCATATTTTTTTTTCCTGGAGACCTAAGCCTAGTGCCTATTAATGAACACTATCAACAAAGAAGGCAATGTTTTCAATTCGAAATAGTTTTAGGATAAATGTCGGAAGACAAGTAGGTTCCAAATGTCCCTACCGAGGAATTATTCAAAATCTTTTTAAGCAACATACCCAAAATGAATGAGCCTCAGTTTAGAGTCCATAATTTAATTTGATTTAATATGATTCTTACAGTAACTCAAATAAGGGGGTTGTTGTTACTTCCTTCGACATGAGGGGACTGAGGCTCAGACTTGCCAGTTAACTCACCATATTTGGTCTCATCCACCTTATAATACAGGAAGACTGATGTTAAGATGTGGATTTAGTTGGGACAAGATCCAAGTGATAGTATCCAGAAGTGGTACTGTGGGTGTCTGAAGGGATACACCTTTGGGCTTACCCATGTAGCTGCTGCTTCCTCCAGGAAATTTCTCAAACATTTATAAGCAACCCTTTCCCTTAACCTTCAAATGTTTGCCTCCAGGCCCAACCTGATGTCAAAGGGAAGCCACCCTTGATGTTAGAACATTGTACCCTCATCCCAAGAACCATTAGCAATGTAACCTTGCAAGTGTGTAACGTAGACATCTCCTCCTCAGACTCAGAGCTCTACTGGAATGAGGCCTTGCTCTTTTATTTGGGTGATGCTCCTCAGCCCCCCTTACTTCACAGGAATAGGCGACCATCTCTCTCTACTTAGAATTCTTAAGAAGCCTGGCACTCCCAAGCGACCTTACAGAAGCCAATTTCTCCCACTCATGGAGTAAGAACAGAGATGAACCTGTCTTAGACTTGTATTTAAAATGCAATGAAATAAATATCTTAAATGCCCCTATATCAATTGTATACACAATGTGCATTTATGTGTTTGGGTGAGTGCATTCCTATTATTAAAAAATTGCATCGCTTGAAAACTTTCTGTTTTAACTGTCAGTCTCCCACAAACTACTAGCTGGGTGACTGGCAGGCAGAATTGTGTGGTTAGTGAAAAATTTGATGTTATTGGGCAGAGCCCAGTGGAATGAACGGGACTTGAGCAACAGCATTTTTATTCTGAAAGCAAAAGGCCTCAGATGACTTCTCGTTCCTGTCAAGTTCTGGATGTTTTGGTGCTTTTCTTGTTTTTGTTTTTGCCCTGAATTTTGTACTTTTCTTATATACACTGAATGTGAAATAGCCTAGTGTATTTCTTTGGGGATCCAGGAGTTTGCTAGGTGATGCCAAGGGATGAATGTAATTCTGTGACATTTTGTCAGGCTGTTAAAGAGTAAATTTTCCTTGACTGTGGCAGGAGGTAATTATTTTTTGTTTGTTTGTTTGTTTCTGACACAGGGGAAGAAAATTTGGGGTTCCTATTTCAACTAGCTCAAGATAGTTTTTGTTCTGTTTGGCAGGAAGGGAAAACGCATTTTATTGTTGGAGCAATTGCCAGGCTTCCCTTTTCCCTACAGACCTGATGCAGTTTTTAACACTGGGTAACCACAATCTCTTAGTGGTTCTACCCCTCTTCCTGAAGATGTCTTTGATGCTTTTTTTCATGCTCTGATCCCTCCTGGCATTTTATCTGTAGCATACTCTGTTAGAATCATTTAAGAGCTCTCATGGAATATCCTCTGCCAAGCAAACGTATCAATAGATATGGTTCACACTCTAATGGGAAGAGCCAGCATGTGGACATCTAAACAAATGATAACAATAATAAAAACACTTCACATTGCCTTTCAATGTAAACAGTTATTTACGCAAATGGATCTAAAAAGCAAGTTTTTTACATGGTATTTTTTTGCAGCTTAGCTCCATGCTTTAAAATTTTAGGTACTTGATCAAAATGTACCAAAAGGATGTAATGGCCTGTTAGGTGCCGATTGGATCCTTTTGTAAATCATTAACTAAATTCTTAGCTACGACCACATTCCTGAGACAAAGAGTGAGAACCAAAACCTCAGTTCAGGAGCTGACCTACGCTTGATGCTTTCTTGGTACTTGTCCTTAAATTCTGGTTCTAGCAGTCAGTGGGATCCCCCAGGAGAAAAGGCATCCCACAACCAACCTAGACTAACACCTCTCACATATACTCTATGCTTCTTGACAAGGCCTTTGGGATCCCTTATTGGAGAAAAAAAAAATATATTAACCTACATTATTCTCAACCAAAGGTTAATTTGAAAGTTATCTGAAAGATACACATTTATCATATTAATTAAAAGAAAATCCAGCAGGTAAAAATTTTTGGGCTTCGCTATCAAAGAGGCAGCGTAATTATAAAATAATAATACAAGAGGCTTCTGAATTCTTACTATGTGTCAACACTGTATTTCTGCAAGCATTGGCTCCGTCATTTCCCACATGCCTTTGGTAGGCAGGCATCATTATACCCATTGCACAGGTGAACCGACTGAGGCTTGCTTGGTTTCTGGGTGAATCTTGTCAGGGGTCCCTCCTCCCTTCGGAAGAACTCTTTCCCAGAAAGAGTTTAAATGCCTGTTTCAGAGACTTCTGGTGTCCTTACCACCATCATTTCTACCAGTTCTCCAAACTATATCTGAAGCAGGCAGTGGATATGGCTTAGAGTTAAGTTATGGTGGGGTTAGGACCTGCTATCCCAAAATATTAAGCAGGAAGATCACTCCCCCATTCTCCTCCCCCTCTCACCTGAAGCAGGTCTTAAGGTCCTCATTGGAGAGGTGCCCTTTCTATACCCACAGGAAAGGAACCTAATACACAAAGACGCCAAGAAGGATCTGAACAAAGAGTCCTTGCCAAGCTCCCCCCAATTTTTTACCATTAGATTGTGCCTTTATGTCCTCCAATTATATTTTTCCAAGATTGCCCACTCTTCGAAACTAAGTATAAAAATACACAAGTCTACCTGTTTCATTGGATCTTTATTTCTGAAGGCTCCCCCAGGACCTTATTAAATTTATATTTAACACATTTGTGTGCTTTTCTCTTGTTAATCGGTCTTTTGTTACAGGGACCTCAGCCATGAACCTTGTAGTGGGTAAGAAAAAGATCTTTTCCTCCCCTGCATCTGTGACAGTCACAAAATGTCTATATAGTACCTGGCTCCCATCAGCAAGCCATTTTTTGGTTTTGTTTTTGTTTTTAACCCCTATCAACCTCTAAACAACAAAGTGGTCATCTGGGACTTTGCATTTATTATTCAATGGTGTGGTTTTTATTGACAGTATATATCTTTCCATTTCTTGCCATTTGCTATGGAGTTGCTGCTCAGTAAAAAAGAAACAAACAAAAAAAAGTAGCCACTGTCCTCAAGGGTCTTGGATATCTAAAAAGTTAAGGTAGTAAAGAATGAAGGTTGAAAACCTGTTTCCTTCTGACATGTTGGAGGTAAATCCTGGCATCTTAGGTTTGCTGCTTATAGATCTACTTGAAAAAATTGCTCATTTTTACAGCTACATTTTCCATTTAAATTTTTTCAGCTGGTCATTCAGTAGCCAGAATAATTGCAGTATGTTATCTAAAAAATATATTCACATGAACAGTATATTACCACCCTTAGTGAAATACCACATAATAAAATTAATAAAAAGGATACTTTTAAACACAAAACCTAAGGGGAAATGGAGAAAGAAAGTACACTATTTTAGAGAAAAATTATTTTCTTCTTAAAAATCACCCTGTGACACCTGTATTGATTCTTGTAATCTTTTTTTTAGAAATTCAAATAAATATGTAAAAGGCAACTCTATATCTGTGAACTGTCTGTGCCCATGCCCTGCACCTAACGTATCTGCATGAGATGAGACGTCTGGGGCTAATTCAGCCCCATTTCTTACTTTTCTCTTGGGCTGCAGTTCCCCGGGAGGCACATGTGTGGGATGTTCACACCCACGGAAGCTCAGCTTCTCCTCCCTGCTTCCCTGGGTAACTTGATGCTCTCTGACTCCCCTCTCATCCCTGCATGCAGGATCACTTCCTAATCTCACCCACCACTTCCTCTCTCAGCACTGTCTCCTCTAGAACTCCTTTGCATGGTAAACACACTCCCCTCTATCCATCATGTATTTCCCAAACAGTCCCCCAACTCTCTTCTTACCTACAGTCTGGTTCTCACCTGAAACCAGCATCCCTGGCTATCTCCGCACATACGCATGTATTACACACAAAGTGCACACATCAGTGACCTCTGAGCTTGCATATTCTGAAAAGGGGAAAAACCATACCAAGAGGCCATAAAATATGTTCTTGATAAATAAGGATGGCATTTCCAGTTTACACAGGATTTAGGGTGGCCATATATGGCCCATAACAGTGCTTCATACACAACGGGTGCTTCTGGGGCATTTGCTGAACGAATGCACGTGTGCCTGCATGCATGAAATCCTTTATGTTTATTACACAAGGCGTATTATCTACTGCTACGTGGACAGGGATAAAAGCTGGAGACAGGTAGGGAGAGCAGGGAAGCTAAATAAAAAGAAGGGACCAGGTGTGCGGGGGCAGCTTACCACATAAAGGCTTTCGTGGAAGTACAGCCCCACGTCATAAAAGTTCCCACCGTGCCTGACTGGATGAGTTTGGGTCTTCAGCTGCTCCGTTTGCCACCACGACAAGACACGGCCCCCTAGTCGACCAAGCAGGGACACTTTGAGGAGGTAAGAGCCTTGCGGAGCCTTGTCTTTGAGGCCCCTCACGCATCTGATCTGTATTTGAAGAGGCTGAGGTGACCCAGACCGAGCGGCTTCCATGAAAGGCGGGGTTCTGGAGTTAGGCAGGAACTGGGTAAAACCACACAATTAGCAACAAAGGGCTTGGGGGGGCGGGGGGAAGTAGACAATTATTTTTACTCAACCTGTAATTGTCAGGTATTAGCGATGATAACAGATGAGGACACACGATATATAATTAGGGGGTCAAAAGGCAAACCTGCCGATGAAGGGAGAGAAAGTTTAGCCAGGTTTTCAGCATGGTATGTTAATGATCTGTGACATCAGAAACCATTCATCTATTATAATAGGATGGAATTAACAGGAAACCAAACACCTCTAAAAACCACACAGCATGCCTTTTAAGATACCTGGGGTTGGTGAACCTGGGCAGTAAGCTCCAAACTCGGGGTTTGAAAGGTGACAGTCCTTACCTACCTACAACACTAATCACACACGATCATGCCACGTTGATAGGTGAAGTGCAAAACTTGTCAGACTAACACCTCACCCGACTTTCAACATCATGTCAACTCCCCCCATAGGTTTCAAATGAGAGTCAAGAAATAAAGGAAAGAATAGCATTTGTATGTGCTTTTCCCTAAAACTAGCACAAATTGCATGTAACTAAAGGACATGACTCATGGCTATTTTACAGAACATTCAAACTTCATTGTTCACCTATAGCTGAGAGAAGCAAGCCATTTCCATTTTTAATACATACTGAAAAGTTTATACAGATTGATAAGATTTTTAATGGACTATTGTTTCAGATTAAACAAAAATTAAAGTGGGATTTATAATAACTCAAATGTCGATAAGCTATATTTTCTATACCCACAAGTTCCTAATAGCTTTCAGAATAATGTGACTTTGAAGAATCCTCTGTTACATTGTGCTTTAAACAAAAATAATGTCATTTTTAGAAGGAAGCTACTCTCTTGGCCACACAAGTTGGTGGTACCACCAGTTAATCTGCAGCCAACAGTAAGTACTTTTCAAATCCTGCCTAGACTTTATTTTGTGAGAGATAATATATATTTCCATATAGATAGAATGCTTCTGGAATTAAATCACAGTTAAATAAACAGTGAAAGTTGTTCAACTTCCTTTGTTTTTTTCATACAAATCATACTTAAAAACTAATCGGAATAACAATTATTTTTGGTTTAATTAGAAAATCTTAATTAACAATAAAGACTTAACCTTAATATTTTGGTTTCCAAAAATATTTTAAAAATTAACACCATGTGAATAAATAAGACAATCTTTTTAAACCTCAAGGCAGGATTACTGATGCAGGCAGACTGAGTTATTAAACACATTCTAAATTAAACGCCTCTATGAATTTTATACTGAAATATATTGTGATAGTTTTGCATGCCAAATGTGACATTTTGTATTTTAGATTCATCTTCTGTAGTAATTTTGGAAATGTCATACAAACAAAGATTTTGTCATTTACCAATGGAATTACTATGCATGGCCGCTTAGCCATCTCTTTGCCGGCTCTTGTGGTTGTTTCAAGTCAGCAAGCCATAAAAAATCTTTATCTCTCTGAAACACAGCAATTTGGAAGATAATCGAATGGTGACTAGGGGGCAGAAATGCCAGTCTGAGGAATTATACCACAATCTCTCTTGCATTTACAACCTTCCTCAAAGCAAGTGTCAGCTGAGTAGGAAAAGGAGATAGAAGATTCATCAAATCTCAAGCCTTGTCTCATTTGCATGGTGGCAGGCCTGCCGCATTGTCTAGTGGGGACTCAGCCTGGTTCCACTGACACCGTGTTTTGAGAAATTCCAGCGGCTTTACCAGTGAGAGTTTTTAGCCGTTCTATTTCTGCATAGAAGTCTCATAAAAAAATAGTTATCAAGACCTACCAAAACTCGATTTCTCTACAGAGTCCTACAGGACAAAAAGCACAGCAGACCACTGGGTCAATACAACTGATCTCATCATTTAACATTTTGCATCAGAGAAAAAGTCAGTGGCAAGATCCTCACCTTCCAGCGGGGTCCTGCTGTTCGCTTTGAGTCATTAGTTACTTCTTTGAGGGTACCCAGCTGGGCTATGCTGTCCTTTTCACAAACATTTAGGTCTGCAATGAATGGTTGACTTGGAGTTCTGCAGCAGTTATAAGAAAGGAAAGGTAAAAGAAAGACAAATTGACAATGGCATGTAACAAAAAGGTTTGCCTTTGGAACCACAACACAAGTGGATGTTTTCCTTAAACGTTTTGCCTGATTGACTATAGGGAAACTAGGTAAACAACACAGTACAGGTGCTGCAGTTAATTCAAGTAGGGCAGGGGAAGCACCACCCCATAAAATATGAGTTATTATATTAGCTACTGATCTCCCAACAATTAAAATGTCACTTGTTGCAGAAATTATCAGAAGATCAAAAATTTGGTAAGACTTTTGGCCACTTCGTTTTCTATCCTCTCCTCCTTCAATCTTATAAATTGTTAGAGAAATTTTGAGGAAAAAATTCATAGCTAATATGAAATAAATTTGAAAGCTTTTATTTTTTTAATGCAATGGCTAGAGATCAAGATCTATTTCTACCCTCAAAATGCTCTCTAGGCTTTTTTCCTCCTATTAACATTTACTGACTATGTTTGAGGTTATTCTTTATTGTTGACTCTTTTTTTCTGTTCCTTTTTTTTTTTAAGCTTCTCAAATCCTGATAGTATTCTTCTGCTTTCCCTAATTCATTTGAATTAAGAAGGATCTTGTATCTTATTTCTCCTGACTTAAGCTTAATTCCATCAGCAGGGCCATCTGTGACAATGACTGTACCCCTCCAGAGGAATGGCCTTTTTGGGTCTCATTGCTGATTTAGTTTCCTGTGATACAAATGATTTCCCTTAATTTGGTTAGAGCTACACTGACACAAGGGTTCATTAGGACACCCATTTGCTGGCAATTCAATTTCAAATTAAATACACTTTGTTGTAAATTTTATTACTTTTAAACTACTGTCTCTATTGTCTTTAATGGCCTTATTATACAGTTATAAAGGTAAACAGATTTCATTAGTAAACATCAAACATTTTACATTAACCACAGTGAGATGATTTCCTCAGTTTCCTTCTTTGTTCTCTTGACAAGAATTGTAAAGCACTCAGAAATATCCTAGAAACTCAATCTAAATAATTAGACACTAATTTCATGATTATAATCCTGAAGATAAAAGAAAAGAAAAGAAAACGCAGTCCCTGGTTACAATCCCGGTTCTTTGTAATTAAAGGTTTTCTAAAAATACCTTCCTTCAAGTGAAAAAGGAGAATAATGCACATCAAAAGGTTAAGTCACATCTTTAACCTGATGCCAGGTACCCCGATATAAGTCTAAGGATTTGTGTCTCTTTGGAGCAGTCACATTCTGAGTCAGAAGCCAGAACCAGATATCAGTTCACTTTTGCATTAGGTCCCAAGGCAGGTTACTACTCTTGTTTTCCCACCTCTAGAGCACTTATCAATTTTATGATTGTATAAGTACATGTGCTTGTGCATTATAAAAAAAAAATTTTAATTATGTAAAAAGCACCTCCTCCCTCCAAGTCACGAAATTAGCCCACAGCCCAGCGATAACCACTGGAAAAATGCTGACATCTATTCTTCATAGCTAGGTAGCTAGACATACTTTTTTTTTCCTTACAAAATGTGACTGGCACTTTAAATATTATTTTGTAACCTGTATTTTCCCCCTTGTATATTATGGGCATTTTCCATGAGATTTTTTTTTTCACTACAGCATAATATTTGGGTATTGTCTGGTATTTAATTCTAAGTGTCTACTATAATTTGTTTAAATGATCGCTTATTGTTGGATATTTAGGTTAGTTCCTATTTTCACTATTGTGAGTTAGCCTAGAATTAACTCTCTCGCATATAAAGCCTTGTAGACTTCCCTGGCCATTTTCTTAGTATAAAGTCCTGTCATTGGAAATGCTGGGCACGGGAGGCACGCTGTGCTACATCACGCTGACCTCTACCTTCAGCTACCTACTTGATGCCTTAGTAATACACAATGCTGTCCCCCTAGCCTATTCTCTCAGGCAGTAAATAATCCTCACAGGAGACAGGTCCCACTATAGTGATATCTTATTTGCACTGCTAGTAGGGTTATGGGTTCAGGAAAACGGCACTGAATAAGCAGCACTGATGTATAGCAGGGTTTCTCAACCTCAGCACTACTGACATTTTGACCCGGATAATCCTCTGCTGTGGGGGCTGCCCTGTGCATTGCAGGATGCTTAGCAGGATCCCTGGTCTCCACCCACTACATGCCACTAACAACCCCCCAGTCCCAGTCATGACAGCCAAAAACATCCCCGGACACAGACAGGACCAAATGTCCCCTGAGGGGGAGGGGCAAAGTTGATCCCTGCTGAGAACCACTGGTGTGCAACATTAACGGGTGTTTATCCAGTGCTCAGGCACCCAAGACCTCTTTCAAAGACATTGTATTCCTTGTCTCATTCGGCCTTTCAGATAATCCAATCAGGTGTCCTTATTCCTGCTTAACTGGTGAGAAACTGACGTCAAGGAACGTGAACTCTCTTGTTATGACTGTTATAGGGGTAAAAGCTGAAATTCCAAGTGAGACCCACCAACTTGAGACCTGCCTGGGAACCTGCTACCACTGTGCCTCCGACACTAGAATGGAGGATCCGAGACTCACATCCAGACCTTGGAATTTCCTACATAGAACCGCGGAGCTTGATATTTTCTAGAAGATAAATAAAACACGACGCCCAGCTATACTACTTCTCTAATGTCCCATCCCCAGACATCGTAAGGGAGAAGGGGCCTGAGTATGTCCCAGGATGAGATGGGGTCATGGTTCCCAAAAACCTGACACTCAGGGTGAATCAAACTAGGGGGTCTCTGTCATCTATAATTGGCCCACATTTAATCCATAGCAAAACACACACACAAACGCACACACACAAATAAAACACATTAAATGTAACATTAAGGAACATACTTCTCAAACATTTTGTCACTCTTTAAATGTGACATAGGAATGTATCGGTTGAGTCCTTCCCCTTCAAATTTCAAATCCTGCATGAAAGAAAATAAAAATAAATAAAATTAATTTAAAACATATTTGAAATATCTATGTAAAAGTTGGTTTTTCTAAGACCAGGATATGCTGACCCTCAAAGGTTAAGGTTCCCAGAGACAAATAAGAACATGGGAATTATACCTTAGCAGTTAGTTACCTTATTATGGTACTTGACTTTTCTCACTTCCTTAGTTACTTTTTGGCCAGGAAGGTACAGGGGATAGTAAACAACATAACAAAAGGAGGAGAAATGCTTGGTGCATACAACACAGCTTTCATTGTCTCTTTCTTTCTATTTTCCTCACAAACACACACACACACACAACATAATAGCATGGTTTTAGAACATGTAAATGGACATATGGCTGGATGTGTAGGATATGAAAGATATTAATAGTAATTTTAGTCATATAATTTATGATCTAATCCAAAGCATTTTGGAAGTAAAAGGGGAAACTTAATTATGCTAAAACAATAGGCATAACCCAGGGCTATCCTATGCAAACTATAATGTATAGAAATGCTACTAATAATACTCCTGCAGATGTCCTTAAAGGGTCCCCTACAGGCAAATATCAACATATTCAGTGAAGGAGAATGATAAAAAGGGGTGGGGGGGAGAGAGAGGGAGAATGCACACAAGATAGAAGCTGCAGTCCCTTAATAACCTAACCTTGAAATGACACACCATTACTTCTGCTGTATGCTTTTCGTCACACAGATAATCCTGATACAATGTAGGAGAGAAATACACAAAGATGTGAATAAATAATGGGAGGCCAGGATCATAGGTTCACAGCAGTTATGAAATCCAGGTAAGCAAATACTGGATGTTCTTTATACTTTGTAATAATTCCCCATGGCCTTCAGCCCTGCCCTCTGGGCTTTGGGTTCCATCCTCTGAATCTTCCTCTTTCTTTCATGAAAGGTAGTAGTACATCTTTGCAGCTAAGTCTTTTTCTCAGCCTACTTCCTGCCAGCAGAATTTGGGGGTCCAAAGATGTCTTCATTTTGTTTTCTCTCTGTGCCTTTCAGTCCAAGAAGGTGATTTTTTTCTGCTTATATAATTTCTTTTAAAACTTTGTGGGTCTCCTGTGAATCTTATTGGAGTCTACTTCATTGGACAAAATTCACACCCACAAATCTCTTCAAAATAAGACCTTTTTTACCTCGGCCTTCCTCTGACAGGATGAGGGATGATGTTCTTCAACTCCCTAGAAATCCTACTGTTTGACTGAGGGGAACTGTGAGTTCAACCCTAATCTCTGTAGAGTACCTTTTGCCTTGGCGAATAGTATTCTGAGGTACCACCTTTGATATTTCTGAGGCCTTAACAAAAGATTTGACTGCGACACTCTTGACTTCATCCATGAGCCTTATTTTCCTGGCTTTTCATCTTTGCTTGGCAGCCATTTCTTCATTTTAGCATGGTTTGCCATCCAAGGAGCCTGAGAGTTTTCAAAAGTTGTTCACTATTTCAAGTCGTGCCTCATTTTGTTGAACGCTCCTTCCTTTAGTTCGTCTCTCTCCTCTCACATTCCCTAAGCAGCAGCAGGAGGAAACCAGGTGGCACATGCAATCCCTAGTTGGGAATCTCCTCAGTGAGATAATCCAGTTCATGAAGCACATCTTCTGTTTTTCACATTTCTACTTTTCCACTTTTCACAACAGAGTTGCTGAACTCTCTGATGCTCTGTAATGAAGCTTTTCCATCCTCCACTTTCCAGTGAGATTTTCCTCACTTTCCTGCAAGCTCTTGCCCCACTTCTCAAAGACCATGAGGTTTCTGGTAACATCTTCTTCCAGGTGCTTGAAGTCTAACACTCTCTTCAAAGTCCACTGTGCAGTTTCAATGTCACTCTGATGTTTTAGGTTTTATTTTGGCAACACTCCACGTCCAGGTACCAAAATCTGCATTATTTATTACTTTCTAACACATTACCCCAAACTTTCGCAACTTAAAACAACAAATATGTACTATCTCACACAATTCCTGAGGATCAGAAACCCAGAAGCCATGCGGCTGTGTTTTCCTGGCTCAAGCTCTCTCACAAAGCTGTAACCAAGCTGTTGGCTGGGTGTGAAGTCATTTCAAGGGGCAAATGAGGCTGGAGAACGTGTCTCCCAGCTCAGCCGCATGTCTGTCAGCAGGCCTCAGTTTATTACTGACTGATGTCCGAGGCTTTGTTTCCTCACTCTGTGGGCCTCTCCATGGGCTGTTTATAAGACAGCAGCTTGCTGCCCCCAGAGTGAGAGATGAAATAGTTCAAAAAGAAAGCTCCACACATATCCATTAAAAAGGGTATAGGAAGTTCAATAGACTGAAAAATATTAGTATAGAAGAGAAAACTTGCCAGGGTCACATGTCAGCCTAGATACCATGTTATATAGTATGGGTGTTTTTTAACACAATTTTGTCAGGAGGCCCTCTAAAATAGGTATGTGACATAAAATAAAGCAGTATGTCTCAGTGCAGTAGATATTCTCAAGTTTACAACCTACTAATTAGGACATGTGAGATTTCACAATAACAATGCTAGTCTGTATTTACTGAGCACTTATAGCAGATAGTGTACGTCACTCAGCTTCTCATTCTGCAAATAGTTATTGTGAATTTTCTTTATGACAGACACTGTGCTAGAAACCAGGAATACAGTGGTACAAAAATCAGGCCATACCTGATATTATGAAGCCTTCTTTCTGGTGGGTATGATAAATAAAACAAATAAACTTAAGAAATGAATAAAATGATGGTGAGTATGCTAAGTGCAATGGATGGACGAAACAATCCAAAGGATAATATAGAGAATAATAATTTTAGGGGTCAAGGTTGTAGCAGAGGATGCTCAGAGAAGACAAAAGACATTTAAAATGAGACCTGATGGAAAAGAAGAGTTAGCCATTGAAAGAGTGGGAGAAATCGATCGTTCTAGGCAATAAGAGCAGCATGTGCAAAGGCCCTGGGGTTGGACATAATTTTGCATATTTGAAAAACTGAAAGATCAGTGTGACTTAGATACAGTCACCAGGGGAGAACATTGGAAAATGGGGTTGGAAACAAGCAGAAGCCAGATCCCGCCGAACCCACTGATGATGTTAATGAATCTACACATCATGTGTAATTGGGAAGCCAGTAGGGAGTTTTAAGCAGAGGAGTGATATTGTCTGATTTGTATATAATGGCCAAAGCAATTTTGAAAATATTAAATGGGTCTTTGCTTATTCCTTTCTCCTGTAAATCATATTTCTCAGAAAATCCAACTATTATAGCTCCAGACAAGTGGAGAAGGGAAATGCCTCAACACAGAGGACGTTAGAGAGAGGTCACATCCAGACAAGAGGAAGTGGGGAAGTCCTCTTTTATGTCCAGTGGATTGTGAGCTGAAGAAGGAGTTCCAGAAAGAGAAACAAGTAGTCAAGTTGACATACATTGTGGCTTTTTCTCACTCCAACACTTACCCTGAAGGAGTTGTAGGAGTGTGAAATCGTTTGAGGAGAAACCCAAGAGCAGAGGAGTCTTGCCAGACTGCCAATTAAAATTCTAAGAGGCCATGTTGTATAACACCCCACATGCCAAGACAGTGGGGTGTGGTATTACTAGATTAGGGTACAGTAGGCGCCTTCTTGTGGCTTAACTGCAAAGAAAACCCACGTTTAGTGCCTCTATCAGTCAGGGTCTCAACAGAAATGGATGCACTCCCAAAGTTAGATGATTTGGGGAGGAAGATTTATTTACAAAGGCATTATTACAAAGCTGTGGATTTAAAGGGACTATAAGGCAGGCTGTTTCCACCTCTAGGCTTTCGAAGGGCTGAGGAGAAAGAGTGGTCACCAAACTCTGGCAGGAGAGAGACTTATATAGACTCTTTCTATAGAATATTCTCCTTCCTTTCTTCCTTTCTCTTCCCTTCCTCCTATCCCTGACCAACACTCCCCTTTGATAGAAAACAACCAGAAGCAAGAGGGCATAGGAGCTCCAGCCTATGTGGCGGAGAACACAGCAGAAGAAGGCAGGACTCAATCTGGGAGGGAAGAAGTAACATAATGGACATTGTGCCCATAATCTCACCTAGTTCCTCTGCGAGTGAAAGCTCTCCAGAAATTTCTACTCCTATGGAGGGATGATCTCATTCGGAAGTCATGTGATAATTGAAGCTAGTAAGCTTACCAAGGGTGCATGGGGGGCAAGCTGTAGGGTGAACCCCTAGACTGAGCTGTAAGGTGTTGCTGGTGGACTAGATGAGGAAGATACGGGAATATAGAGAACCAGAGATGAAAGTCAAGTTTCCAGATTAAGTAAATTGATGGACTGTTGCTCCATTTACTGAGATAGAAAAGATAAGGTAAGTAATGAATGGGATCTTGAGGAACAAAACTTAACCTTCCATGTTGGACATGTTAAATTTGAGGTGTTTTTAAGGTACTCAAATGGCAGTGGTATGTAGGAATCAGATACATGGGTCTGGCAGTGCTAAGTAAGAGAAGAGAGCAGGGCCTCTAGCTGTCACCAGCAAAAAGATGGAATTAGGTGATGGAAATTAATGAAGTCACCCTGTGAGACACCTCTAAGCATTTCTGTATGTATTGTATCATTTCATCCTTTGTACTTGTTATATCATTTAATCTCCACAATAGCTCTATGATGTGTACTCTTTAGTGTCATAATTATTTCAAAGATGAGTAAATCGAAGCTTAGAGACCTTAAGGCATTTGCCCAAGGCTGCAGTACATGGTGGAGACTACTGCCGACCTCTGTGGTTCAGCTCTTACCCAGCATGACTGGTCCATAGTTCTTTTACATAAAAATAATTCTTCTTTTGTATAAAAATTTATTTTGTAATATTTTGCAAGTTAGATTTTCCACCAGATCCTATTAGTCTGAATAAGTGATTTTTTTTTTATAACTGGGAAATACACAGGGAACAATTTGGCAAAACTTGTCAGTAAATGTTGTTGATAAACCAAAAGTTAAGATAGTAATGTTCTACTTATTCATGTAACATCCAAACAAAATTCAAAAGATTCCTAACTATCACTGAAGAAATTAAATATTGATTTTCCAAAGTTATCACTTTAGATATCCCTAGCCTAGACCACCTTCTCTAACAACAATATGAAAAAATGGCACAGGGAGTGTAAGATTGTTCCAGAGGCTTCTTTCTTCAAAAAAGACAGAGTAATCCCTCCAAATGTTGCTGTATTTCCCCTAAATAGCTATAAATCCTTGAAAACTATTTCTGGTTCCTCAACGCTCTCTTTTGACAAATAAAAGTCATAGAAGAACAAACTGAATTCTGCAAAACTTGGTGGATGTCTACTTTTCATTTTATCTATACTAAATACTTTACTTGGATGTTAATATTCAAACTCATGGTCTTCTTGCCTGTGGTAATGGCTCTTGTAAAGAGAGGGAAGAAATGAAGGACATAATTCAGTTCCAGCTAATATTCGTTGAATGCGCTAGGCATTAATCTAAGGACTTTATATGCACCAATCCGCAGAAGCCTCACATTAAACATTTCAGGCGGATATTATTATTTCCATTTGACAAGTGAGGAAACAGCTACAGCAAGGAAAGATCAAGCCTTCAGAGCACATGCACCTAACCCCTACACTAATGACTCCTGAGTTTTGTATTCTATGTATTAGATAATTTGAATCAACTCTATTCAAAAATAATGGCTAGTAGGCAAACATAAAAGAAATCATTGCCACACTGTAATTACATATTTAGAAATAAAAACAACTTAGGCCTATGTGGAAAATCATCTCTATATTGGAATCCCATATATCAAATTTATAAAACCTCAGTAAATACCAAAATAGTAATATTAAAATTGCCTTTGAATTCAATATCATCTTCAACTTTCTTCTCAAAACTAAAATGTGTATGAACCATGCCCCCAAGCAATATACACAATATATTTAAATAAAATATTGCATGAAAATATATTATATTCTGCATTTCTATGTAGAAATGCACTCTCTTGTCATTTAAACATTTTAATTTTCTCCATTTTCCAAAAAATTATACATATAAGTACACAGGTACCAGAAACATTTACATTTGTCAATCATACACATATATATGAAGAATTTACATGTACGATATCATTAATAATTCTACCACGATGATTGAAAATGTATATGTGTGATTGAAATAAAAATCAAAAGTTTGACATCATAGTCAAGACTAGAACTATTCCTTTAGAGGGTACAAGTTTACTAAAACAATTCACTTTAAATATATCCTCTATATTTTATGATTTACAGCACTCACAAAGTGACTTAGACTGAAGAATTAACCTGATAAGTATTAAGCTAAAGAATAATATGCAATAACGCCTAGGAAAAACTGAAATAGTTTCGTTATTGCCAGAGGAAGGGGACCATGTTTACTCAAATGAATTAGAATGTTCAAGTACTTTAAACTCCATATTTTGTCCCTCAAACACCAGAGCAAGGAGTGAAGACATGCTATTGTCAATAAAGAAACCAAAAAAATTCTTTCTCCATATTTAGTTCATCCATGAAGACCTTGACACAATGTGATATAAAATACCTGCCACATATTGGATATAATGCTATTTTGTCTTTTGGGGTTTTTTTAATTTGCCTCTTCAAAAAAACAGAAAGCATTAAAATCTCCAAAAGAAGCAAAAAGCAAAATGAAAAAGTCTGTGGTTCCCAAATATCAAGTGAAGGTCATGTTTGAGTTTTCATCATGAAACAATCAAAGTTATCTCTAATTTGCTTTTTCATTCTATACAAATAGTGGAAGTCATATCCCAGGCCCCTAGAAGAACAGGTTTTCTATTAGTATGTAGGGGAATGTAGAAGAAAAGACACAGGTTGATAAGGTATATGATGTGATTGTAAGAAATGTAAAATCAAATATGAAACAAATATTTGGGTAGAGAGTAGGAGAGGTATAACACCTAAAGAATAATGAGTACCCACTTTACAAATTCATGAAAGCTTTCATTACTGGCAAATTCCCTGAATCTAATTTTTAAGCTATTTTTAAATAACTGCTTTATTGAGATATACCTTGCAGCCAAGAGGAAAAAAATATGTTTCTGACCTTAAATATCAAATCATGCTTTGTGTCTTTCAACTAGAGAAAAGTAGCTACCAATGACCTAATATGCCATTAAAACTGTTTCTATACATATCCCATCTTTTTAGTAGAAATTCTATTTTAGGGAAGATAAAATAAAATATTCAAAAATTAATAACTGCTTCTAGGAGGTAGCAATGGGACAAATTTTTCTATAGGAGGTCGAAGGTACATCTGACTTAGTCAGTATGTCAAGCTGACTTACAGGACAGAAGACCTGAAGCAATTTATGGTCCTGATTTGGTTCTGGTTTGCACAAACATGTAGTAAAGGACATTTTGGGATCAATTGGTGAAATTTGAGAATAGACTGATACAACTACTATTAATGTTATTAACTATGTTGACGTTATTTTGGCTATGTTCTTATTTTTTAGTACATAATGATGTATAAATTTTTTTTAGCTGACTCTACATGCCTCTCATGAAAACTCACAAAAGCATTCATGAGCTCCCCTCCTCTGAGGCGTGTCCACTGAGATGTCCAATAAGGAACTTCTTATTAAGCAGCTGCCATCAGAAAACCACCCTTAGTAAGAAGCTGGAAACCATACTGACCTCCTTCGCAGGACACGGCTGGAACTAGTTGGGGGAATTGGAACCATGAGAAAAAGTTTAAATATTTTATTTCTGCCTCAACCTCTTACAATAAGAAAAAATGAGTTTGAGGCTGTCAGAGTGGAATGTTGGGTCAAGGAAACCCAAACAATATTCCTTCGTGATTATTACTCTGAAGCTCAGCATCTTTACTCCAGACATGATTCCTTTTTTCATATTTTCCTAAGGTAACCCTGCTGCATTAACTCTTTATTGAATTGACTCAAGAGAGAAAAAATGTAGCTGGAGAACCTATTAGTGCACTCAGAACATTTTTTAAAATATGAGTTTCAAGAAGGAAGGATTAGACACCAGAGTCTTCTATGCATACTCTCCAATTGAACCTTCTTCATAGATGTTACCTTCTTGCAAAAGATATGGAAAATTAAGCCCATGTAAAATAATTGTCACGGTGGTCACAGTGATATTTTCAAAGCTCTTCATCATCCTAGCAAATTCGTTAAATATGTGAAGCCTTATTGTAAAATGGGATGGAGTCGTAGCTAATAATTTCTTTGCCTAAACTATAAAAATGATATAAAAGACTCAATGCTTCAGATTCTTTTCAGAAAAACCTCTGTGATCTTGTAATAACATCTTTAACATGAGGTATAATTTTTTTAAAAAAGTTATAAACAATTCTAAAATATGAATTATTCACTATTTTGCATAAATTTTCTTCTTTCATATTCACAAAATCTCAAAGTTGGTTATGTAAATTTCAGCTTACACTAATTACCTTGGGACTATTGAAGCCAAGAGGAGATAGCAGCAATACAAATATAATGATATTTTTTATACCAAAAAGCCATCTACCAGGTATTTTTTCCACTAAGAAAAAAATTATAACTTCTGAATTAAAGCTACTCAACAAAAATGAGAAAAGTCATTTTAGGAAGCCCTAAAATATTTACTAATTTTTCTCTAAGATTATGCTATATGGGGTTCTTCAAACATATGGGTTATTAACTTTTGGCACTGTGTCTGTATCTCCCTTTGCACTGATGTTATTCATCTTAAGTCTTCCTTAATATTTTACATTAGATTTCATTAGAATTATTCCAAGAAAGACCTTGAAATTCATTGTGGAGGAACAGGTTGATAGCCCAACTTGGATATCATACTTATTGAGAGTTTTATCATAAAACAAGGAGAATTGCTGGGAAGCTTTAAGTATGGAGAGCTTTAAAGTGAAATAATAGAACTAAAACATGGAGCAAGATGAACAGAGGAGTGGAAACAGATTCTCTGAAATCATAGATGGAGATAATTCATAAATTATGTTATAGAATCAGGTAAAATAAACAAGAATCATTGTGAGTAATGGTGACACGCATGTGTGTGTGTGTGTGTGTATAAAGTGACTTTTACATTTTAGGTGCTTAATAAATGTTTCTTCTTTAACATCAAGTTAACATGTATTTCTAAGCTCCTGTTACATAGGGGATACAAATCAGCCCTTTACTCATAAGTAAATCAGGATTAAGGCAGTGCAACAAAGTACATTTGAATAATGGTCCGGCACAGTATAGGATCAACTGGTGAATGAATAGAAGTTAATAGATGAAACAGGAATTTCCTGACTAATAAGGACACTGAATTATTATTATATGATTTAATAGCTAATGTTTTTATTATTTTAATACCATTTATTGGATAGGCTAATTATACTTAGTAGTTGTGGCAACATTATACGATATGAATTATTATCCCCATTTTATCGATTAGAAAACTGAAACCCCGAGAGCTTAATTGAATTGTCTGAGGCCACATAGGTCATAAGATTTAGAGTCTATTTGAATCTATTACAGTCTAACTCTGAGACCCAAGTTCATTCCACTGCATCATCATGCTTTCCTCGAAAAATAATTACCTGGCAGGGAACACCTGTGAGAAACTATTTAAGATTCCTTACCAAGGAAATTAAATGATGGGAGATATACCTTAGACCCTAATTCTGAAATAGATTGGAGCACAGAGCACAGAGCACACAAGCAGGGATCATGACTAAGACATTCTTAAGGTAGCTTATGCTCGATTCTTGTAACCTGGCAGGCACTGAACTCCTTTAGTAAGGGACATTTTGTTAATAGTTGCACAGTTAATATTTATACTGTTCGGCAATGAAATAGATTTTTACATTTAAAAGAATGTATTTATGCCAAAGTATAATGTTTTCCTTTAATCACCTGGGGAAAAAAAATACTGAAAAGATCAGATATTTATATATTTTTGTTTTAGTTAAGATTTTTTAGGGGGAAAAATATGCTCTGAGGCAATTTCAGGGGATTCCAAACTACAGATGCATGTGCTTCAGCTTAGATTTCACAGCCTTTCTTCCTTCATGGCCCATCCCACACTTTCTCATTCTTAAAATTCCTGCTTCTACATTTCTAATTCCCATCGTTCATCACCCAGTCCTTCAAAAACAATATATTAATGACAAAAAGGATGGTACACCAAATTATTTAAAAGTTCAATAGGTAGCTATGATCACTGCACATGTTAAAAGAAGAAGTAAAACAGCATTTTCAGAGAGAAGGAAAGAGAAGGCAAGAAACTGGAGCGTGCCTCGCAAGGAAAGCTTAAAAGCTACATCAGTGACAAACTTAACCCTCGCAAAAAATTACAAGATAGTTATTGTTCCTGGGATAGAAGTACTTTGTGGGGTGCCTACCCCTCCCCCCACAGAGACCTTGTGCTCAGGAAGCTGAAGCCAACTCCGCCCAGGACACGTGATCCAGGACCCAGAAGACCAGCGTAATCTTGGGTTGGGCCCAGGGAGGGTTTCCGGGATTAAACACATGACCTGTGATGTTCAATCAGATGAAAGTACAGGGTATTTGAAACACGACTGAGAAAAAAACAAATCACATATGGATTTTAGCAATCTAAAAAGAGCATTTATTTGTTTATTCATTAATTTAATATTTCAGTATCTATCCACTATTTGACAATGTACTGGGTGCTGAGCAATGTTGGAATATGTACTTGAGGCAAATAAACAGATGAAAACTGGCCCTGAGGAGAACTTAATGGCTCTAAGGTTGATTTCTCTCAACTACAAAAAAATGAACCACGCTGTGTGCGGCAGTTTACTGCAGTTCTACAGCTCTGGCCTTATTGTATTTCTGCTTTCTTTTTCACTTCACCTGTGGTTCTATATACCTTATTCTAAGCTCATCTCATAAAAAGAAAATATTCTTCTGAAATTTACTACATATTTTGGATTTCAAAAAAAAGAATTGTCAAACTACCTTAATTAGTGTGTTTCTTCAGACCACTGAATGAGGCTTTCTTCCAATGTGTGTAATTACGAACGGCCACTCATTAATTTCTAGTATGGGCTTCTGTTTTCCCATCAACCTTCGCATTTCCTTAAACTTTACATACCTGGGTATGTGTATTTGGATAATCTCACCTGAAGGCTTTAAAACAAAATTAGCATGTAAATGCACTGCAATGCATTCCTTTGGCTTCAACTCTCTATGAGATAATCCCATTTGACCTAGAACCACAGAATCAAATTTGTCTTTCACAGTACTGTGAAGTAAGAAAGGCAAATATTATTCCCTTTGTTTTGCAGATAAGAACACTGTGCTCCAGAGAGGTCAGTTTTCTTAAGATCACACAGTTGGAACACAATGTAGCAGGTTTCCTTATCAAGTACAGTACATTACTTTATCGCTTGGTAAATTTTTTTCTCACGTTTTTATTATATGGTAGAGAGCCCATTTGTCTGACTTACATTTTTTAAAACAATAAGTTTAAACATCTTCAACTGTTTTACCTAAAGATAAAACAATGGCTGATTTCCACATGTTTTTCTATTTTTCTGGTTAATCCAGATTCTTCTTTGATCTAGAAATACTAGGGACAGTCTCCTAAAGACCAGCCATTCCCTTTTAGGAACCAAGCCAGGTGGTGCACTGAGAATGGATAAATATGGAACAATAATATTCATCCAACACAATACACCAGAAAAGAACTGAAGTTCACAACTCCTCTGTATATACATTTCATAAAAAATTACCTCATTAGTAAAATCACAAGGCCAATAATTGAGGTGTTTTAATTCTTCCACTAATATATGTTTCGTGAATACATCAAGACATAAAATAAAGCAAAATTTAAAGAAGTATAAAAAACACCTTATTTCATCAAGTCGCTGCTACTGTGTTATTGCTAACATGTCCTTGACTTTTCTCTCTCCTCTTAGAATTTTCTGCACTTTCTTTTACATACACAGCCTCCAGGTGTTGATCTGACCTAGACTGTCCAAACCCTCTGGCAAGCTCTTAAAATCAGCAAAGCTTCCTCTTGCTGTCTGAACTACATTAATGATAGATTGTTAGGTTTCTTCTTATTTGTGCTCAACACTCACCATATAGCTAGTCTCAAAAAAAAAAGAAAAGAAAAGGAAAGAAAGAAAGAAAGAAAGAAAGAAAGAAAGAAAAGAGCCTCCAACTACTCTTTTCTGATACTTTCTTTATTCATTACCTCTTCCACAATGGAAACAAAAAATAAAAATAGAAAAATATCACTATATTCTTTTCATCTTCTGCCCCCCATCACAGCCTCCCTAATGTGTCTTCAATCTTAAATGATTTCCTCCCAATTAAGGAAAAGTATATCCTTAATAAAGAACAAATAAGCCAACTCTACAGGCTTTAGTATGCCCTAACAAGTTCCTGAGTTAGTATGTCATAACCTGATTTGAACTTACTTTCTACATTTTTGAGTTTTTATTATATGCAAGACACTTTACTAGGTGCTGAGATACTAAGTAGAAAAGGCAAAATTCCCCTTTTAGAAGTATATCATTTATGGGAGTCTGATCTGTAGGTAATTGCTAAAGTGGAGGTTTCTACAAAGGTCAGTTAGAACCGAAGGGAAGAAGCACCCGAGTTTTACTGGGAGAAATCATCAAGGCAAACTGTCTCAGAAAAAAAGGAAACAATGTGTCAATGTCAAGGAGGCGTATTCTTGGAACTACAAAATGAAAAATAGGAGGTCAAGTTGGAAACTTTTGAAAGAACTTTCACTCTTCGAAAAATATTGAACGTTTCTTATGTGCTAGGCATTATAGATAAAGGGGAAATGACTACAGGTTTCATACAGATGAGCAACCTGATCAGATTGTCATTTTACAAAGACTCTAGCAGCAGCGTGGGAGACTGAGCGCACTGCAGAGAAATGGGTGAAAGCAGGTGCAGCCAGAGTGAGAGGTTGTGGGGCTGGAGCTTTAGGGATGTGGCAGTGGGCTGGCAAGGAGGAATGAGATTAGAGAAATGCATAGCAGGTGAATGAATAGCACTGGGTGGCTGATTTAATTAAGGAAAAAGTATGCCTTGAGGATGACTTCCAGGTTTCTAGTGTGGATAACAACATAGAGGATGGTGTCATTTTTAACGAGATAAAGAATTCAAGAAGGGGAGGTTTCAGGTGGGAGGGGGAAAGGAAATGGAACATCCAGTGGTGGTGTAGGACAGCACGGCAGAGATCTTGGCTGGAGATACAAATTTGAGTCTTCAGTTGGAGGTTGAAGCTGTTGGACATGGATGAGATGACCTACAGTAAATGCATAGAGCAGGAAAAGAAAGAATTCCAGGAAAACCCACATTTAAAGATAGTCAGTAAAGGAGGACCTGCAAGTGTAAGAGAAGCCATAAAACCAAGCAATGAGGTCGTTTCAGAAAATTAGAACACGTCTAATGTTTTGAATGCAACAGGTCAAATAAAATATAGATTGAAAAGTGATGGATCTGGCAATTGTAGGACATGGGAACAGGAACAGTCTCAGTGGTGGCCATGGTGGAAACTAAATACCAATGGGTTGAGAAAGACTGAAAGGGGAAGAAAGGGAGAAAGCAAGGGGATGTCACTCTTTCTAGCTTGCTTAGGAGTTGGGGTGACATAAAGACTTAGGGTCTTAGAGAGAAAATCATGCATGGCCAAGAAAGAGTTGTCATTGTTCTTGTGTCTTTGTTTTTAAATTGAGGTTGACTTGAAATAAAAGTATGGTAAAGAGAAAAACCAAAGGAAAAGGAGAATTTAAAGATACAGGCCAGGAAGATTTTTGCTTCTACTTTAGACATGAAAGTCTCAAGAAAATGTTCCTCCCACCCTAAAAAATAAAACAAAGCAGGATAACCTACAAAATCATAGGGTTGTGTTTTTTTAAGCCTATTTGAGAGCTGAGGTCACAAAGAAACATAAATAAAATCCAGAAATGACGATTATCTCCTAAGAGAGAAGAAACCCATAGTTAGTTTCATCCTTGACAGAGCAGTAGAAGCACGTAAAATTTGTAAGAAGGATACAACTGAAAGTTTATCTAATTCTCTAAGGCCAGAATGGGCTGGCATGAATATTTATAAGCTGAATATGCTCCGGACAAAAGAAGAAGACGACGGAAAAGAAGAAGAGAAAACATAAAAGGAAGAAAAAGAGGAAGAGGGAAAAGAAGGAGGAGGAGGAAGAAGAGGGGGAGTCTGTACCCACTCACCAGTTATTTTCTAAAGGCTTTCACCAAGTGCTCATGAGAAAGACTAGGGTCAGGGCAGGAAAGCTGAGACAAACTCTCTAGGCACTCATTTCACAAGCTCTGATCTCAACATCAGATAATTTGAAGACAATGATGAGTTGAATTTACCTAACGCAACAATAAGACCCAGAAACAGTTGATTGAGTGCTTATAGATTGAATCATCTGCAATACTAATTATATGACAGAGGAAGGGACATGCTTTTTATCGGCATTAATACTTTTTTATTTCACCTCTACTGTTCACTTACACTGAATTCCAGCATTCAATAAAAAAAGTTACAAGATGAAAAAAAGCAAGAAAATGTGACCTACTACCAAGAGAAGAAGCAGTCAATAGAATCAGGCCCAGAGATGGATGAGATGCTAAAATTATTAGATGAAGACTTTAAAATAAGTATGAAAAATAAGTTAAAGGACCCTGTTGAAAAAGATAAACAATCTTCATTAGCAGATGATGGAAATTACAAAAGAGTCAAGTGATCATTCTAAAAAAAAAATAAGACAGTGATGAAAAAAATTCTTTCAGTGGAATTATCAGTAGACTGGATGAAGCTGGGGAAAGAAATCAGTCAAATTGAAGACAGATTAATGCAAACTTAACTATAAAATGAAAAAAGAAGAGTTAAATAAATAAATGAAGTCAGCATCCAAGACCTGTGAAATGACACCACATAGTCTAACCTACATGGAATCCCAGAAAAATGAGAGAGAAAAAATGGGGGCAGTAGAAACAGTTGAAGAAGTAATGACTAAGACTTTTGCATAATTAACAAAAGGCAAAAACCACAGACCCAAGAAATTCAACAAACCTCATGTAGTAAATATAAAAAAAAAAAACCCAAGGAGCAACACAATCAAAATGATGAAAACTAAAGCAAGAAAAAAATTTTGAAAGCACCTCAACCGAAAGACTTACACCTGATTCTTGTTATCTGTTCTGTAAAGTCATTGCAAACACTGAATTAGTGAATATAAAACTATTGTGCGCAGGAGAAATGCAGGATTAGATTCAGGAGAGCCTCCTGTCCCAGCATTTTCATCAATTAAAATACTATTTGTGTCATACAGTTTTGGTGTTTTTTTTGCCAATATCCTTATGAAACAAACCAGTCTCACTATCATTGAAAACCTGTTCTTCCACATAACTCTTTTCCTGTTTAACACTTGGCAGGTATTCTTAAATTCTGATCTGCAGAATCTGTCTCACCTGCAAGTTTACCTTTTTTTCACATTCTATCACCTTATGAAACATGTACGTCAGCCAGCACTAACCGAGGTAGGTTTAACATTTTCCTGAACCTAGGTAATATGACTATAAATTTCTTTAGCTTTTAGACTCAGTGCTGCCCTCTATGCTTTTTTTTTTTTAATCAGTCATCATCTCACGGATACATTCACAAATTTAGCCACTTTTCTTTCCATTGCTTCATCAACAGTATAAATGTTACTTTTGCGTTTTCTGGAGCAACCTCGTGTACAGTATGGGAATTTCCTCTTCCATTTTCTGGATGTACTTACTGTATTGTTGATTCATTCATACTGAACTTATGGCCAACAGCATTATAAGCCTGAATGAAGTGTGTCTCATATACATATTTTCTCCATAAGGCACATCAAAGCCTTCTTATTCTTAGGAACACTCAACACACTTAACGTCACTCGAGGGCCTTTTAAAACAATGAAATCACCAACAAAAAGCAAAAAAACGCAAAAAATCTCACACTAAGTGGACCACAAAAGGGACCCTGTTCACAATATGAAAGAACACAAGAAGGTGGAGCATCACCTTGTTCAATCATAGCTAGTAACCGGAACATCAGGTGACTCAAAATTTTGCCACTCTGCGCATGTCCATGAATGATGATACAAGTGCAGTAATTACTGATTTGGGGATTACAAATAAATTTTAGCGAGTAAGTAAATTTGCAAGTACAAATCTGCAAATAATGACAATTGACAGGATATAGTATAAGGAAATGAAAATAAGAATTAGAACCAACTTTACAAGTAAGAAATGGAGGCTGGAAGACTGTGGAATATCATATTTAAAGTGTTCCAAGAAAAAGCTGTCAGTCTACAATTCTATGTTCAACAAAAATATCCTCCAAAATGAAAACAAAATAAAGATATTTCAACCAGATAAAGACTCAAAAAATTCATCTACAGCAGACCTGTACCATAAAAAATATTAAATTAGGTTCTATAGTCTGAAGAGAAATGATACCAGATGAAAATCCAGTTTTGCAGGAAAGAATTAAGGACACGAGAAATAATAATATTGTGGTAAATATAAAGCATTTTTACAAAAAGATTGCCACTTATATTTTAAATGATATATGTGTCTTTTAATTTCCTTAAGAGCTTATTGACTATTTAAAGTAAAATTATAATAAAACAATGTATGGGAGATTACAGCATTTATAGAAGTAAAATATATAACAATAGCACAAAGTATGGAAGGTTCAAAATTGGAAATATGCTATTGTAAAATTCTTAAAATTTTCTGTGAAGCAGTAAAATATTTTTGAAGTCAGACAGCGATAAGTTAAATATGCATACTGTAATCTCTAGAGCATCACCATTAAAGAAAAAAATCCCAAGGAGGCATAACAAAAACATCAACAAAATAGATAAAATGGATACCAAAAAACAAAAAAAAAACCTTGATTTACCACAAAACAAACCCTCCCCAAAGCAAGAAGAAAGAAATAGAGGAACAAAGAGTAAACAAGACAAATAGTAATCAAATAACTAGATAATATACTTAATCATAATTTCATTAAATGTACATGGTCTAAATATCCTAATACAAAGGCAGAGATTATCAGACTAAATAAAAAACCAAGACCAAACTGTACATTGTTAACAAGAAAAATATCTTTAACATAACATTTTGAAAGGGAAGAAATGAAAAAGTATAAACCATGCAAACACTAAGAGTGAGGAATCAAGTGTGGCTGTATTAATATCAGAAAAAGTAGACCTCAAGATGAAAAGTATTACTGGAGATAAAGAGGGGCATTTCATAGTGATAAAAGAGAAAATACAACAATATTAAAAACATATGCAAGTTATAATAAAGTTTTCAAACACATGAAACAACAGTTAACAGAACTAAAGACAGAAAATAGACAAATCCACAATCATACTTGAAGAGGTTAATATCATTCTCTCAATAATTTATACAAAAAGACAAAAAAAAGTAAAAATGTAGAAAATTTTAACAGCATTATCAAATAACTTGCACTTTTGATATTTACAGAACACTACACCCTGAAACTGCATAATATACAGTCTTCTCAAATATACATGGAACATGAAATAAGATAGATCATATGCTGGGACTTAAAATAAGTTGTGATAAATTTCAAAGAATTATCATAACACAGAGTATATTCTCTGATCACAACTGTATTGAGTTAGAAATCAAGAATAATAAGGTATTTAGAAAAGCTGCCTGAATATTTGGAAATTAAAGAGCATGCCTCTGAAGAATTCATAGGTCAAAGGAGAAATTTTAAAATATGTTGAACTAAATGATAAGTAAAGCATAACATGTCTAAATCAGTGGAATGCAGCAAAGAAGTACTTAGAAGAAAATGTGTAGCTTTTAAAGTCAACATTGGGGATTGGGGGAGGTATAAAATCAGCAATGTATACTTCCACTTTGAATATTTTTTAAAAAAGGAATTTAACCTTGAAGTAAGCAGAAGACAGGTATAAGAAAGAATCTGACACTGTTTTTGATGTTTGCTGACAGCTTTCAAGCCTAACCCTCCCTCCTGCCCTCTTTATTCCACAGGTGGGCAAGCCAATAAGAAACCCCAGGCACCCCCTCCTTGGATGCCAATGGGAAGTTTAAATCATTTAAGCACCTGCCACATGTGGGGAACTTTACCCTCCACACCCTCTAATCACAACAAAAGCCAGTTCAGTCTCCCCCTCCTGCTCTCTCAAGCCATTTTGAGATGTGCTTGTAAGCCTGTCTTGCTCTCCCCCGAAAACCTCATTATGTAATAAACTTTTTCGTACTCTCTTGGTGTGTGTATGTGGCACCATCAGTCTCAATATACAAAGTAATTTTGGAGTAGGAGGTGTCCATTCTACATCCACAGAGTTACACAACAACAGGAAATAATAAAAATAAGGACATAAAATAATTAAATAGAAAACAAATAAATAATAGACAAAACCAAAAAAGCAAAATAATTAGTTCTTGAAAAGATTGTGAAGATTAGAAAAAGAGAATGAACAACTGGTTTAGAATGGTACGTGAGGAGAATGGGGGACTTGAAGAGTGATGGAGAGTTATGACCCAGAGTAAGAAAGTATGAATTCATTTTGGGATCAGGGATACTTCCTTCTTCCATTGAAAAAGACTCTTTGTTTCCCCTTTTTCTTTACGAATGTTTTACAATATAATATACACATTGAGTCAAAATAATTTTAAGTGAGTTATACAATGCTTCATACATATAATCATATTTTTTAATCAGTGGTCTTTTAACCGTGGAAGAAGTCAAATTCCCAACAACCCTCTCGGCCACCACAACCCATTCACTACCAAAGAGCCATTTCAGAATCACCTGTAAGGCCCTTTAAACTATACTCCCCCAGTATTTTTATACTGACCACTCTGTCACCTCCTACACTGGCAGGGTCCTCTCCCAGGGTAAGAATTAGTGCAATAGTGACCCCTCTATTAACAGTACAAGAAAGACTGATTGTTAGAAAAGTTTAAGAACCATTGTTCTGCGGGATTATAGTAAACAATTCCTCAAAGCACCACCTGAGAACAATTTGCATCAGAATCATCTGGAAGACTTATTTAAAATGTAGATTCCTCATCACACCCTAAACCAAACAAACCAGAATTCACACCTTAATATGTACACCAGGTGGTTTTAATGCTCAAAAAATTTTAGAAATACTGATGTAAACTTTAACCACAAAGAAGGGAATATCCACAAAGAAAGAATCTTATTGGCCATATCATGGATTTGGGGGTAGCCTGCCACCTTTTTAATAACTATTATATTTAAATATGAAGTACCATCATTGAAATTTTAGAACTGAAAAGAACCTTAAAGATGACCAAATCCAGCCCTCTCTACAAATGTAAAAACTAAGGCCCAGCTTGCTTGAATGTTTTGCCCAAGTAACATGGAGCTAGTCAGAGCTTTGGGATTCAGAACTCAGACCTCCTAACCCCTAGAGGTAGGACCTTCATCCCATAGATCATGTTTCCTTTTCAAAGCATAAAAAGGTTGACTCCCACCAACTACAATTAGAATATTTTACTTATAATTTTATGCTGCCACAATAATGGAATTGAAACCAAACAAAAATTGAATTACCCAAAGAACTGAAAAATAAAATATTTCTCCATGCAATTATAGGCAGCCAAGCCCTGCTGGAAATCATATGGTCTATCGCAGCAGAGCTTTTGGCAGCCTAAAGGAAAGGTATTCATTCTCTTTTCTTTTTGAACTTCTGTTAGGTAACGCTGTGTATTAATATACCAAACCTTAATGATATGCACATAGAGCTTTAACCCGTGAGCTGCCACATTTTTATTTTCATTTTCAGTCTTTCCACAGAAGACATGTGTGGGAGATGGCTATTAGAGTCATTTGCTCCACCCGGGGGCTAATTACTCTATTTGGTTCATTTTTGAAAATATTATTACTATGTTACATCCAAAGGCAAAAAATTGATGGAGGCTTGTTTCAGGTTTGCTTACATAATTTTGTACAGATTCAATTAGTGAATCAGAAATTATGCTAGCTGAAAGAGATCTGTTGGTTTCTAAATCTACAGTAGAAAATTGCTTTTTAAAAAATAATGTGAATGGCATGCTGTTTAAATATATTTTAATCAATTCTCTCAAATGTGAGTCTTGAGTTTTAATGACTAAAGGAAAGCTATGAAGAATGAAGGAATTCACAGACACAGAGATTGGAAGGAGTGTTCACGTGCAACCTCCCAGAACAAAATGCTACAGCATCAGCCTCAAAAAATGGAACTCTGAGGAGTCAAGGAAAGAGGTCAGGGGCACCAAGAATTCAGCCTCTCAGCTTCAATTTCTTCATCTGAACCATGGGTGTCATCACATCCAACTTCCATGGTTTTATGCAAAAAAAAAAAAAAAAATGAAGTGACATGGAAATTCTTGCCGCAATGCCTGGCAAATGATAGGTACTCAATAAATTTAACTTCAAGTAATTTAAATATATGTGATCAATCTACCTATCATATATAACCTTATCAGTGAGAAATTATTATGATTTGCTAGCGTTTGGGCAGTTGAAATCACCATGGCACTGTTTACCCTACGGTTAGAAAATGGCTGGTAGGTACGTGTCTGAGCCTGCAGGTGCCTTTAAAAGTTGTTCATTATATCATGTTTTTATTTCTAGAAACTAGGAATAGAGAAGTTAGAGCAGGGGTTCTCAATTCTTGATGCATAATGGAGCTTCTTAAAAATACTGATTCCTGGGTCCCACTCTCCTCTCCCACCCAAAAATTGACATAAGTCATCCCCAGATGACTCTGATGTTTTGCCAACATTGGGGACTGGAGAGTTAGATGGTCTCAGCTGCCAGACATTCCAAAGTAAATTAATGTATGGTAATCAAAACAAAAGTGTTTATTTTTACTTTTAATTGTGAGTAAGGTCAAAATATATAGAAGTAGAAAAGGGAATTATATAATTAAATCACTATATACCCATTATCTAGATTTAATAATGGTTAAATTTTGCCGTGTTTGCTCTGTCTCTCTGTCTCTGCCTCTCTCTCTATATATAAACACACATGTGTATATGTGTGTGTGTATATGTGTATATATATGCAAAGACTAAAAAATTTAAAGTAAATCACAAACTTTGATACTTAACTGTTAAATATTTTAGTATTCATCTCTTACAAAGGAGACATTTCTTCATAGCCATAATATCATTATCATACTTCAAAATTTAGCACTGATTTTTTAAAAAATAGTCTTTACTTTTTAGGGCAGATTTAGGTTCACAGCAAAATTGAACAGATACTACAAGGAGTTCTTATGTACCCTATACTCCCTCCCCCCTCACACACACAGACTCCCCAACAATCAACATCCCCCTCCAGACTGGTACATTTGTTAAAATTGGTGAACCTACATTGACACATCATTATCACCCAAAGCCCATAATTAACATTAGAATCTATTCTTGGTGTAGTACATTCTATGGGTTTGGACAAATGCATAATGACCCGTATCCAACGTAGTGCCATGTTGAGTATTTTCACTGTCCTAAAAATCCTCTGTGCTCTACCTATTCATCCCCCCCACCCCCACAACCTCTGACAACCACTAATCTTTTTACTGTCTCCATAGCTTTGCCTTTTCCAGAATGTCAGGTAGTTGGAATCATACATTATGTAGTTTTTTCAGATTAACTTCTTTAACTTAGCAATATGCATTTAAGTTTCTTCCATGTCTTTTGTGGCTTGATAGCTCATTTTTCAGTGCTAAATAATATTCCACTGTCTGGATCTACCACAGTTTGTTTATTCATTCACCTACAAAAGGGCATCTTGATTTCTTCCAAGTTTTCAAAATTATGAATAAAGCTGCCATAAATGGCCATGCTGAAGTTTTTGTATGAACATAAATTCGGTTTGTTTAAATAAATACCAAGGAGCACAATAGCTGGATCATGTGGTAAGAATATGTTTAGTTTTGTAAGAAATTGCCAAATTGTCTTCCAAAGTAGCTGTACCATTTTGCGTTCCCACCAGCAATGAATGTAAGTTCCTACTGCTCCACATTCTCATGAGCATTTAGCGATGCCGGTGGTCTGGATTTTTACCATTCAAATAGGTGTGTAGTGGTATCTCATTGTTGTTTTAATTTGCAATTCCCTAATGGCGTATGATGTTTAACATTCTTTCATATGCCTATCTAGTTGTTTTCTTATTGTTGAGTTTTAAGAGTTCTTTGTATATTTTGTATAACAATCCTTCATCAGATACGTCTTTTGGAAATATTTTCTTCTAGTCTGTGGCTTGTCTTATTCTCCTGAGAGTGTCCTTTGCAGAGCAGAAGATTTAATTTTAATGAAGGCCAGTTTAGTAATTATTTGTTTCATAAATTTTGCCTTTAGTATTGTATCTAAATATTGTATCTAAAAGGTCATTACTATACCCAAGTTTGTCTGTATTTCCTCCTATGTTATTTTCTAGGAGTTTTATAGTTTTGCATTTTACATTTAGGATTATGATCCATTTTTGAGTAAATTTTTGTGAAGGGTATAAGGTCTGGGTCTACATTCATTTTTTTGCATCCAGTTGTCCCAGCACCATTTGTTGAAAAAACTATCTTTTTTTCCACTGCCTTTTCCAATTGCCTTTGCCCCTTTGTCAAAAAATCAATTGACTATATTTGTGTGAATCTATTTTGGGGCTCTCTATTCTGTTCCACTGATCAATGTGTCTAACTTCTTTCACCAATACTGCACTGTCTTGATTACTGTAGCAGCACTAATTCTTTTTCTGTATCGTCTAATACCTTGTTCATATTCCAATTACCCTGATTATTTAAAAAAATGTCCTTGGAGAAAATTTTTTGTTGTTTTGCTGAAGATAATGGATTAGTGAGCAAATTTTAAGAACCTAAAAATGAAAACTAGCAATAGAAGAATAACTATAAATTCTAAAATTTTCATGAAAATATTCCATTATCTATGGCTGAGTCCTAAGATAGATTGAATAAATTTATCCTACCATAGAAAAAAGATCTCAATGAAATAATTTAATCACTGCAGTGATAATTTTTAAAATGTAATTCAATATGAGGGAAGAGTAATCAGGACTTCTCTATTTTTTTATTTTGTTTATTTTTCTTTTTTCCACAGACACCATGGTGACTTATGTACTATTTTTGCAAGTTCCTATCAATTAAATCTGATATGTTGCTTCATGTCTTATGGCTCTTATGTTGTCCTCTCATTTATAGCTAGTATATTATCAATATATTTGGAGGGTAGGAATTCATGTTTTTAGCAGGATACTTTTTTTCATAGTATCTCAAAAGTTTTGTGAGAATTAAATGCAGTACTATACATAAAGTACTTAAAATACTTTAAGTACTGGACATATTTAAGTAAGTCCTGGACATAATAAATGCTGTAGAAGTATTAACTGGACACAGTAAGTGCTGTAGAAGTATTAACTACTATTATAAGAAAAGAAAGGGTCTTAAGTTTAATGTTTATAGGAATCTCCTTGAGGGTTTGTGTTAAATCATACATTCTAGGGCTCCCATCATTACTGAGATGATGAGACAGTAAATATGTGTTCCCAGGAATATGTTCCCAGGAATATGCATTTTAATTAGCACCTTAGGCACCTGAGAGAGATTGGTGGATCACATTTAAATAGCAGTGGCAATGGATTTCATCTGAGAAACACCAAAGATGGTAAAAAGAGAACCTTGGTGCACCATAAAAACAAAACAGGTAATATGAGGAAAGTAAACCCCCAGCTGAATAAGAAGGAAATCAATGGGCAATATTGCAGGTCTGCTGTGCATACAACTGTTATATACTAGGAAGCAGTGAGTGGGGACAAAGACATAAAATACAAAATTCTCTGTATGTATGCATGTGCGTGTGTGTGTGCGTGCATGTGCAAACGAGGTAACCCCTGCTCTTATAAACTCTGCCACTCCACAGGGAGCCCAAGGCATAAGCTTTGGAAATTTAAGTAACCATAACAGAGTAAAGAAGCAATGAAAAATAATCACGTAAAAGATAAATTTTTATTCTTCTAATAAATCATGCAATAAGTGGTTTCTTTTGAGATCTGTATGGAAAAACATACGATTTTCTATCTTCTGAGTGTCATTTCTAATCGGAACTGAGTTGGCTTTTGAAAAATAATAACAATATTGCAGGGTGTATGCTGTTAACCTCTATGCATATGAAAATTGCAATGAAATAGAATAAAATATCTTTTTCACAATGTTCTTCAAAATCAAGGGATAATGGGGTAGATTTATGTTTAATTGGTGTGGACATTTATATATATAAATATATATGCTGGTATGCATACATAACTATTTTTACCTTTTATTCTATTATTAACTTGAACTACTTCATAGGAAATGCACACTATTTCTTCATACAGAAAAAATACAAAAAGAGAAGTTCTCAAGGAAATGGCCCAATACTAAGTGATCTTAATGGGAAGTTATAGATAGCTCTTTATTAGCAAATGGAAGAAATAATTCGAAATAAAAACTAAATAAAAACCATGTCTTTTAAAGCAATGTTGTTTCCAATCATTACATAATGTTTCTTAGCAATTTCCCAGAAGCTACTGGTTTCTGTTGAGCACTGTTCGTCTGTGCCCTAATTTTCTCTAGTTTGTACATCATCTCGCTGATTCTGTCATTAAATCATTGACTAACCTTGGGATAGTTTCTTGCAAAAGCCTCAGTTTCTCTGTTTACAAAGTGAGGGTAGTAATTCTTGACATTGTTATACTTCACTGAGGTAGTTCAAAGATTAATGAGTCACGAAAGCTCTGAGCTGCTCTGATCAAAGGCGCTGTGTAACTACAAAGGGTTGTGATTATTTACCAGTAGCTCCTTTTTATTATGCCACTAATGAACACTGTGGTCAGCAATAACTTATTAGAGAAAAAAAATGAGAAGTGAAAGTTAAGAAGGCTGTTTCTCTTCATATTCAAATGTAATTCTTGTTAATATTAATTGGTGTTATGCAGACATTTTGAAAATGGGGTTTCCTGCAGCCTAACAGTTCCTGTTGAAGTCTTTGTAAATATACCCAATATCCTGGGTTTAGATGATTGAGCACATTGGGAGTTTTCCTTGCATTTTTGCAGATTCTACCTGGAACTCACATTTCAACAGACTTGGTAGGACATGCATCAAAATATTTGCATTAAGATTACTTTCTCAAATATCTCTTTTTTCATTTTAGTAATCCTTAAACAATTTTACTGACAAATCTCTCTCCCTCCCCCATCCTTCTGTCTCTCTCTCACACACACACACACACACCCCACAAGCAAGTTTCACCTCACTTTTCTTTGGGCATGAAGGTAATCCAAATTTTTATTTAGAGAAGCTAAGAGTCGAATCATTAGTTTTGCTGGAAATTTTCAATCACGTGAATATAAATATAAATTTATTCTGTTTCTTCTCAAACTATGTTTCATTGTACCATCATATACTCTGGCACATTAAACACTCAACATGAGCAATCTAAATAGCAACAGTGGAATCGTACATAGTCAGTATTTGTTTGAAAAGATTTCACCCTTTCCAAATTGATAAATGGCACAGAATGGTTAAGGTACATGTAAGGTTTCAATTGACTGAAGAAAACTTATAAATATTAGCAATAAAAATAAGCAATTTTATTTTACTTTGTCCATCCTAAAAGTGCACGTCAAAATCTTCTTGTAGGAATATTTAGAAGCACTTTGGGCCTCTGATAGCAAGAGGGAGTACAACCTCTGAGGGCCTTGGCAGTCCACCCATCTCCGAGCAGTGTCTCTCTGAGCCTTAGGCCTCTTTCCTATCCAAAGCCCTATCCTAAAGTAAGCAAAGCACTTGGCAACTAGAAGCACTTCAGCTAAAAGGTTTGTGAAACAAGCACATCCTTCAGTACTCAGGGTACATGAATTTTTCATGAGCTAAGATCTATGTAGAAAAGTTTTCAGGAAAATTTGGTGTTTTTTAAGCTATGGACTGAATTGTGTTCCCCTAAAATTCATATGTTGAAGCTCTAACCCCCAATGAGACAGTATTTGAACATGAGGCCTTTAAGAGATAATTAGGTTTACATAAGGTCACGAGGGTAGGGCCTTCATGAGGGCATCAGTACCCTTATTGGAAGAGACATCAGAGGACTTGCTCTCTCTGCCTGTCATGTGAGGTCTGCCATCTACAAGCCAGGAAGAGGGCTCTCTCCAGAAACTGACTATGCTGGCACCCTGATCTTGGATTTCCAGCCTCCACAACTGTTGTTTAAGCTGTTTAAGTTCTCCAGTCTGCAGTGTTCTATTATGGCAGCCCAAGTTGGTGAATAGAAAGAGAAATATCAACAATTCATAATGACGTCATAGAGACTGGTGGTTCATTTTGTTTAGTCTTAACATACAAAAATTCTAAGTGAATTCATAACCTTGCAAAGATATAAGTATGCAGGTAAATGGTTCATATTTTCTGCAATTATTCCTTCCTTCAGTATGTTATGTGTCAAACACTTACTCAATAAATATCGAAGTAGTAATATTGAACTCCAGGCTGGGTGTTGGGTAGAAAGACGCATAAATGAACATAACAAAGTTTCTAACTTCAAGGATTACAAAGCATGAAAAAGAGATAGGACACTTACTCAGAGAAACCAAATATGAGAAGAGAAGAACAAGCAATCAGGTTTCCTAAAGGAAATGATACTAAGATGTGGCCAGCTAGGCATTATGGAGAAGGAATGTCTTCTTTTTATGTGGTATATATTTGAAGAATTACAGTCTTTTTTGTTTTAAGGTGAGAGAATGTTATGTAAGGTATGAGCTCAATAGTACGTAGGGTGAGGATGTTAGTCAATTTTTTTAAATACTCTATATTTTCAAAAATAAAGGAGGGATGACATCAGCAAATACTAAAATAGGAATTCTCTGGCTTCATTCTCCCCACAGAAATCCAACTAGCAACTATCTAGGCAAGAATACCATTGTGAATATCCCAGAACACAGGAGTGAGGCTAAGACACCCCTTGGACCACAGAACCAAGAAAAGCCACAATCAAATGGCAAGAGTTCTCTTTGACTGCACCACCCCTTGCCCAAACTGGCACAGCACCACACACAGCAAATTCGCCTGGACTCACAGCATCTACAGCAGGAAAAGTGAATTGAACGTGGACATTCAGCTTCCCTACCACTCTGGGACCCTCTGCAGGAGGTTCACTCTGTCTCATCCTATAGGAAACATTGGGAGTACTGGCAGGACTAGCCCACCTATAGTCAGTTAGAAACAAAGAACAAGGGTGAGGCTCAGAGTAACCAGCATGGAGATCTTGGTGGTTGCTCTGCCTTCCAGCCAAGGAAGGCACCACCCCAGAGAATGCAGCCAATAGCATCATGCTGCAGGAAACACAGTCCATGGGTCTTCCAGGTTTGAATCCCTAGCCAGCTTCCCCATACAGTCTGGGTGCTCTTATTAAGACTTCCCCAGGTCAAGAGGCAATGCAGGTCTTTTCTCTCTTTTTCAGCATCTGGCCCTGTCCAGCCCTGGCCAAGAGATGATCCACCTAAGCCCTGGGGCTCTTGTTAAGTCTTCCCCAAGCTGGGAGGCAACCAAAGGTCTGTGATTACCCTTGGTAGCAGGATCTGGCCCTACCCATCCCCAGCTGCTGAGTGGTGACCCCACCAACCCTCAAAGTTCTGCTTAAGCCCACCCTAGGTTGAGAGACAAGCCTGAGCGCACACATATTGTGAAGCATAACCTCTGGCTCTACTTACTCTATGTGACCAAGCAGCAACCCCAGAGTCCTCAACCAGAATCAAAGCCCATCACATGGCGCTGCACAACTACAGATTCCAAACGAAAGTATTGTCCAACCAGTATCCTAGTCCAGCCAAGGAAGACAACCTATAAAGCATATTTAAGGAAATCATGTCTGAAAATTTCCCAAATCTGAAGAAAGAAGACAACATCCAAGTACAGTAAGCTCAGAGGTTGCCAACCAAATTCAACCCACAGAGGAGTTGACCACGAGGCACCATGATTAAAGATCAAAGACAGAGAAAGAATACTGAAAGCAGAGGGGGAAAAAAATGGCGGTGTGATAGGGTCCTCCCACCGCACCGCTCCCAGGGAAAGAGGTGAAGAACGCCAGCGGCTGCCTGCGAGCACAGACCGCTCACTCCGAAAAAAGCATTGTGAATTACAGAGAAACAAAGCCGAACGCCCAGCCCAAGAAAACAGGTACAAAATTTTCACAAAGATCGGAGGGTGCACGGAGCACAATAGAGCCCAGAGCGCGGGAAGGACGCGCTCGCCAGGTCGGCGCAGCGCGACCTGCCCCCCAAGCGGTTACGCGCCTCCCCATACACGCAGTCAGGGACAAGCCCAGAGTTGGGACAGAGCGGTTGCTCAGGACGGTGAGCCCTGTGGAGAGGAGGAAGTAGCCAGAGCCAGACACAACTCGCAGCTACAATATATGGAGACTGCTGAGGGCTGGGGAGGAACTGGGCGGGGACCGAATACAGCTTCCCGGGACAGTGCGCGGGACCCGCAGGCCGGCACTGCGCCACTAGAAGTCAGCGGGACTGGGCCCAGGAGTTTATCGGAGAGCGGGACATGCCCTTAGAGGTTGCTAACAACTACCGGCGGAGAAAAACTGCGCTCCCGGCGCGATCGGAGCCCGGCTGTGCGCCAGGCTAGCGGCGGCCGCCATCTTTGCGGCCGCCATCTTTAAGCCGCCCGCACGGAGCCGTGAGCCGCGTCTCTAGCTCCGCCCCGCCCCGGCCCAGGGCTCATCCGCTGGGGCGAGACAGGCTTTGCCTGTGGTGGCCAGGGACAGCTGCATCCATGGGTTCCAGGTGGGATGAGACCACGGAACTGTAGCGGCAGGACCTTTGGGTATTGGAAACAGTTTGCAGCTTGTCCATCTGGTTCTGCTACCCTGGCTCTGGCCTCCGACAAGTCCGCTACGTGCTGGGCCTAGTGCCCGCCCTTCAGGTCCCAGCCCTCCTGTACCCCAGAGATCGCTCATTTTGAAGGTTGCTGGCTATAGTGACTCATTTGGTATAACTGCTGGTTCCCATGACAACCAAATACCTCAAGAGCCACAGGCTGAACCAAAGCAGCTCCCCATAACCCTGCCCACTCAATTAGGGAATTTCGTGCCATCCAAGAGCGCTTCCAGCGGCCACTATTCCCCCCCTCCCCTTGGGAACATCCCCCCGGTGAAGACTGCTGGGGATAGAGATGGCCACCCGCCTCGCCTTGGGGTCTAGTGGTGGAAAAGGGGTGCACAATTGGAGAACCCCCTATCAACCAGTATCACGTGGAGATGCAAATCAGAAGGACAGACACCCGCAGCTAGATAAGCAACCTCTGAGCTGTGTAGAATTTTCCCAATTCAGCTCTCACACTGCAGCCAAAAGAAATTGTGTTACTACCTGCACCACAGGAGCAGCAGGGTCAAAGTAACCCCTAGGAGCTACAAGGCCCCTCCCAAAGCATGGGGCTTTCACATACCCCAACTGGGGGATCAGAGTCTGCCACGGACACAACAGAATACCTAGCTAATAGGGAGCTGTGGATTCATATCCTCAAGTACAATTCACTAGCTTAGAGCCCAAGCTGGGAGGTCATTATCACCACACTCCACTGGGAAGAGGAGAAGACAACAGGCCAGAGATAACTCAAGATCCACCAAACTTGCTAAAATACACCTAAGGCAATACAGGCCACTACTTCTGTCCCTGGTTCTGCCAAGGAACGAAAATCGTGGGCCTGGAGACAGGGCCATAAACTAGCCCTAACACCCCCAGCTCTCGACCAAGAGGCCAGATGAGAAAACACCAGCGAAAGAACTCAGGGAACATGAAAAATCAGAATGAAAAGTCACCTCCAAAAGAAACCATCAATTCCTCCACAATGGATACCAACTCAAATGAAATGGGTATAATGACAGAAGAGGAATTTTGTTTATGGATTATAAGAAAGCTCAATGAAATTCAAGAGAAAATTGAATCCCAGCACAAAGAAACCACAAGAAAAATGCAAGAAATGAATGAAAAATTCTCCAAAGAAATAGAAATATTATGGAAAAATCAAATAGAAATCCTAGAAATGAAAGAAGCATTCAAGGAAAACAGTGGAAAGCCTTAAGAATAGGCTGGACCATGCAGAGGAAAGAATTTCAGAGCTAGAAGACAACTCCTATGGGCTAAATAAATCAGCCAAAGAGAAAGAACACAAAAACAAGAGGCAGGAAAAAAGCATACAAGAAATGTGGGATTATGTAAAGAGGCCAAACATAAGGATCATAGTCATCCCTGAGGGAGAGGAAGAAAATTCACATGGGCTGGAAAATCTATTTGAAGGAATAGTAGAGGAAAATTTCCATGGCTTAGCCAGAAATCTCGATATCCAAGTACAAGAAGCACACAGGACTCCTGGGAGAGTCGACGTGAAAAGGCATTCACCACGCCACATAATTATTAGACTGACCAAAGTAAACACAAAAGAGGCACTCCTCAGAGCTGTAAGACGAAAACAGCATATAACCTATAAAGGGAAAACGATCAGATTAACTGCAGATTTCTCAGCTGAAACCTTACAAGCCAGAAGGGAATGGAGAGACATCATCAGTCTCCTAAAACAAAACAAAGGCCAACCCAGAATTCTGTATCTGCCAAACTAAGCTTCTTATACAAGGGAGAAATAAAGACGTTTCCAGATAAGCAATCACTGATAGAATTTGTGAAATCCAGACCAGCCTTGCAAGAAGTGCTTAGACCTGCATTATACACTAACCAGTGCAACAGACACCCACCTATGTAAAACTACGCAAAAGCTAAAACCCCAGAAACCAGATTACACAATGACGCAAGAGGTAAAACAAAAGACACCACCCAATAGAATAATCAGAAATTTACCCCAAATATCAATTCTCTCAATAAATGTAAATGGCTTGAATTGCCCATTGAAGAGACATAGGCTGGCTGAATGGATTAAAAAATACAAGCCAAGTATCTGTTGTCTTCGGGAAACACACCTAACACACAAAGACACATTCAGACTCAAGGTGAAAGGATGAAAGACAATTTTCCAGGCTAATGGAAACCAAAAGAAATCTGGAGTAGCTATCCTTATTTCAGATGATATAAACTTTAAAGCAACAAAAGTAAAGAAGGACAAAAGTGGACACTATATAGTGGTGAAGGGAAAAATCTCACAAGAGGATTTAACAATCCTAAACATTTATGCACCCAACACAGGAGCGCCCAGGTACATAAAGCAAATACTGCTAGATCTAGACAACATAATAAACAGCAATGCCATAATAGCAGGGGACTTCAACACCCCACTGACAGAACTGGAAAGATCCTCCAAACAAAAATTAGAGAAACAAAAGACCTAAACAGGACTCTAGAACATTTGGGCCTAACAGATATCTACAGAACACTCCACCCAATAACACTGAATATACATTCTTCTCATCAGCTCATGGAACTTTCTCTAAAATTGACCACATCCTAGGCCACAAAACAGATCTAAACAAATTCAAAAAAATAGAAATCATACCATGTATCTTTTCAGACCACAGCGGAATAAAATTAGAAATCAATTCTGACAGAAATTCACATCCTCATCCAAAAACTTGGAAACTAAACAATCTCTTGCTGAAAGACTATTGGGTCAAGGAGGAGATTCAAATGGAAATCAAAAGATTCTTTGAACTAAATGATAATGGGGACACAAGTTATCAAAATCTGTGGGATACAGCAAAAGCAGTCCTGAGAGGAAAACTTATCGCTTTAAATGCCCACATCCAAAAGACAGAAAGGTCACAAATCAGTAAACTAATGAATCATCTTAAGGAAATGGAAAAGGAAGAGCAAAGCAATCCTAAAGCCAGCAGAAGAAAAGAAATAACCAAGATCAGAGCAGAATTAAATGAAATTGAGAACAAAAGAACAATACAGAAGATTAATAAAATGAAAAGTTGGTTCTTTGAAAAGATAAACAAAATAGACAGGCTACTCGCCAGGTTGACCAGAAGCAGAAAGGAAAGGACTCTAATAAGCTCAATTAGAAATGAGAAAGGAGAAGTCACAACTGATACCATGGAAATACAAAACATCATCTTCAAATACTACAAAAACCTCTATGCCCACAAACACGAAAACGTGGAGGAAATGGACAAATTCTTAGAAACACACTACCTCCCTAGGCTCAACCAGGAAGAAACAGAATTTCTAAACAGACCAATATCAAGCACCGAAATTGAAGCAGTAATAAAAAATCTTCCCCCCCAAAAAAGTCCTGGACCAGATGGGTTCACACCTGAATTCTACCAAGCCTACAAAGAAGAACTGGTGCCTATACTGCAGAAATTATTTGAAAATATCCAGAAGGATGGCGTCCTCCCAAACTCATTCTATGAAGCCAATATCACCTTGATACCAAAGCCAGGAAAGGACACAACAAAAAAAGAAAACTACAGACCAATATCCCTTATGAATATAGATGCAAAAATTCTCAATAAAATCCTTGCAAACCGAATTCAAATGTACATCAAAAAAATAATTCATCACGATCAGGTGGGCTTCATTCCCGAGATGCAGGGATGGTTCAACATACGGAAATCTATAAATGTAATTCACCATATAAATAAAAGCAAGAACAAAGATTATATGATCCTTTCAATAGATGCAGAAAAGGCTTTTGACAAAATCCAGCATCCTTTTATGATAAGAACTCTTAACAATATAGGCATAGATGGCTCATACCTTGAAACTATTAAAGCCCAATACGATAAACCCACAGCCAATATCATACTGAATGGGGAAAATTGAAAGCATTCCCCCTTAAAACTGGCACCAGACAAGGGTGCCCACTATCTCCACTTCTTTTCAACATAGTGCTGGAAGTCCTGGCCACAGCAATTAGACAAGACAGAGGAATCAGGGGCATCCAGATAGGGACAGAAGAGGTCAAACTTTCACTATTTGCAGACAAAATGATATTATACATAGAAAACCCCAAAGGTTCAACCAAGAGATTACTGGAATTGATAAATGAATTCAGCAAAGTCTCAGGATACAAAATTAATACACACAAATCCATAGCCTTCATATATGCTAATAACAATCAAGCTGAGAAACAAATTAAAGATGTAATACTTTCACAATAGCACCAAAGAAAATTAAATTTAGGAAACTATCTAACTAAGGAGGTCAAAGACCTATATAGGAGAATATGAAACACTGAGAAAAGAAATAGCAGAGGAGGTAAATAGATGGAAAACCCTACCATGCTCTTGGATAGGCAGAGTCAACATAGTAAAAATGGCTTTGCTACCTAAAGTGATTTACAGAATCAATGCAGTCCCTATCAAAATACCAACATCATTTTTTGACGATCTAGAAAAAACAGTTCTACGCTTCGTGTGGAACCAGAGAAGACCCCATCTAGCCAAAGCAATCTTAAGCAAAAAGAACAAATTGGGAGGCATCTATCTACCAGCCTTCAAACTATACTACAAGGCTATAGTAACCAAAACAGCATGGTATTGGCACAAGAACAGAGACAGAGACCAATGGAACAGGACCGAGAACCCAAATATAAAACCAACCTCATACAGTCACCTGATCTTTGACAAATTCCAAAAAAAGTACACTGAGGAAAAGATTCCCTATTCAACAAATGGTGCTGGGAAAACTGGATGGCCATATGTAGAAGACTGAAACTGGACCCACACCTCTCACCTCTCACAAAAATCAATTCACAATGGATAACAGATCTAAACCTAAGACATGAAACCATAAGAATTCTCAAAGAAAACGTTGGAAAAACTCTTATGGACATTGGCCTAGGCAAAGAATTTATGAAGAAGACCCCCAAAGCAATCAGAGCAGCAACCAAAATAAATACATGGGACCTGATCAAATTAAAAAGCTTCTGCACAGCCAAGGAAACTATCACTAGAGTGAACAGACAACCTACAGAATGGGAAAATATTTGCATGCTACACCTCTGATAAAGGGCTGATAACCAGAATCTATACAGAACTTAGGAAAATCAACAAGAAAAAATCAAACAACCCTATTAAAAAATGGGCAAAGGACATGAACAGAAACTTTTCCAAAGAAGACAGAATAATGGCCAGTAAACATATAAAAAATTGCTCAACTTCTCTAATCATCAGGGAAATGCAAATCAAAACCACAATGAGAGATCACTTAACTCCAGTGAGATTGGCTCACATTAAAAAATCCCCAAACAACAAATGTTGGCGGGGATGTGGACAGTAGGAACACTCATACACTGCTGGTGGGACTGCAAATTAGTACAACCTCTATGGAAAGTAATATGGAGATACCTCAAAGAATTAAAAGTAGAATTACCATTTGACCCAGCAATCCCACTACTGGGTATTTACCCAAAGGAAAAAAAGACATTTTATAATAAAGACATCTGCTCGCGAATGTTTATAGCAGCACAATTCACAATTGCAAAGTTGTGGAAACAACCCAGGTGCCCGTCAATACACAAGTGGATTAATAAAATGTGGTATATGTATACCATGGAGTATTACTGAGCAATAAAAAACAATAGTGCATTAACACATCTGGTATTATCCTGGTTGGAGCTAGAACCCATTCTTCGAAGTGAAGTGTCACAGGAATGGAAAAACAAGCACCACTCGTACTCACCATCAAATTGGTACTAACTGATCAACACCTACATCACACAGGGCAATAATATTCATCAGGGGGCGGGCAGGAGGGAGGGGGGTGGAGGGGCTGGGAAAAACTTTCACTGAATGGATGCGGGGAGCACAGTTTGGGAGATGACGATGATTGTAGCTCTGACACGGGCAGTGCATGGGCAATGTATATAGCCAAAGTGTTGTACCCCCATAATATTCTGAAATTAAAAAATAAATTAAAAAATAATAATACTGAAAGCAGCAAGAGATGAGAAATATATGACATTGAAGGGAACCCCAATATGGCTTTCAGTGGATTTCTCAGCAGAAACCCTACAGACAAGGTGAGAGTGGGATAATATATTGAAAGTGCCAAAGGAGGGGGAAAAACCCTGCTAACCAAGAATATTTTATTTGGCAAAGCTGTTCTTCAGAAGTGAGGTAGAAATAAAAACTTTCCCAGACAAACAAAAGCCAAGGTGGTTCTAAGGAATTCATTATCACTAGGCCTGCTTTACAGGAATTGCTAAAGGAAGCTCTTTAAGCTGAAAAAACAAGAAAACAAGCTGCTAACTAATAATAAAAAAATGAAAGTATGGTATAAGTAATACACAGTTATACTGAGAATTCTCTAATACAGTAAGGGTGATGTGTACAGCAATTTTATCCCTACTAGGAGAGTTAAAAGACAAAACTATTAAAAATAGTTGTAACTACAATAAATTGTTAATAGATGCAAATTACAAAAACATGTAAATTTTAACATAAAAATTATAAAAGGTGAGGAGAGGGAGTAGAACTGTAGAGCTTTTGTATGCAATTAAAAGCAAGTTGCCATCAGCTTAAAGTAGCCTGTTTTAAGGATAAGTTATTTTACATAAGCCTTGTGGTAACCACAAAGTATAAACCTATAATACTTTAGTAGTTGCACAAAATAAAAAAGAAAGGATTTACAGCATACAACCACAGAAAACCATTAAACCACAAAGGAAGAGAGCAAGAGAGGAAGAAAGAGAAAAGGACCTACATCACAGTGAAAAAAACTAATTACAAAATGGCAATAGCCAGCCCTTACCTATCAATAATTACCTTGAATGTAAATGGATTAAATTCTCCAATAAAAAGACATAGACTAGCTGAATGTATTTAAAAAAAATAAGATTCAACCATATACTGTCTAAAAGAGATTCACTTTACTAGTAGGACACACATTAACTGACAGTGAAGAGAACATTCTCAGGATAGATCATATATTAGGTTACAAAACAAATCTTAACAAATTTGAGAGGATTGAAACTATATCAAGTATCTTTTTGGATCACAATGGTATGAAACTAGAAATCAGTTACAGAAAAAATCTTGGAAAATACACAAATATGTGGAAATTAAACAACATACTCCTAAACAACCAATGGATCACAGAAGAAATCAAAAAGGAAATCAGAAAATACTTTGAGACAAGTTCAAATGGAAACACAACATACCAAAACTTATGGAATGCAGCAAAAACAGTCCTAGGAGAGGAATTTATAGTGATAAATGCCTACATCCCCCCAAAAAAGACAGATCATTAATAAACAATCTAATGTTATACCCTAAGAAAGTAAATATAGAAGAATAGATTAAGCCTAAAGTTAGCAGAAGGACAAAGATCAGAGCTGAATTAAATAAGAAAAAACAGACTAGACTAAACAGGAAAAAAAGAGAGACTAATCAAATAAATAAATTCAGAATGAAAGAGGAGACATTACAACTGTTACCAACAAAATATGAAGAATCATAAGAAACTACTATACACAATTATACTCCAAGAAATAAGATAACTTATAAGAAATCAATAAATTCCTAGACACATACAACCTTATTTACAAAGAAATAGAAAATCTGAACAGACTAATGAGCAAGGAGATTGAATCAGTAATAAAAAGTCTCCCACCAAAGAAAAGCCCAAGATTGGATGACTTCACTGTTGAATTTGACAAAACATTTAAAGAACTAGTCCAATTCTCCTCAAACTCTTTCAGGAAATTGAATTAGAGGAATACTTCCAAACTCATTTTACAAGGCTAGCATTACCCTGATACTAAAGCTAGACAAGGACACTATAAGAAAAGAAAATTATAGGCCAATATCCCTGACGAACATAGATGCAAAAATCCTCAACAAAATATTGCAAACCAAATTCAAGACCACATTAAAAGAAAACCTTTCACCATGATCAAGTAGGATTTATCCCTGGGATGCAAGGATGGTTCAACACATGCAAATCAATAAATGTAGTACATTAACAAAATGAAGAATAAAAACTTATCTCAATAGATACAGAAAAAGCATTTGACAAAATTCAGAACCCATTCATGATAAAAGCTCTCAACTGATTAGGTAGGTAGATAGAGAATGTACCTCAACAAAAAAAAGGTCACATATGGCAAACCCATAGCTAACATCATTCACAATGACAAAAAGCTGAAAGTTTTTCCTCTAAGATCAGAGACAAGATAAAAATTCCTACCACCACCACTTCTTTTCAACATAGTACTGGAAGTCCTATCCAGAACAATTAAGCAAGAGAAAGAAGTAAAATGCACTTTAATAGGAAAGGAAGAAGTGAAATTATGTCTATTTCCTGATGTTATATATAGAAAATCCTAAAGACTCCACCAAAAAACTTGTTAGGACTGATAATTTCAGTAAAGTTGCAGGATACAAAATCAGTAGTGTTTCTATACATTACTAATAAACTATCCACAAAGGAAATTAAGAAAACAATCCCATTTTGATAGCAACAATAACAAAAAAATTAAATACTCAGGTGTAAATTTAACCAAAGATGTAAGAGACACACATACTGAAAACTCTAAAATGCTGATGAAAGAAATTGAAGAAAACACAAATAAATGGAAAGATATCCCATGTTCATGGATTGGAAGAATTAATATTATTAAAATGTCCATACTGCCCAAAGTGATCCACAGATTCAATGCAACCCCTATCAAAATTCCAATGTCATTTTTCACAGAAATAGAAAAAAAATTCTTAAATTCATATGGAATCATGAAAGACTCCAAATAGCCAAACAACACTGAGCAAGAAGAACAAAGCTGGAGGCACCATACTCCCTGATTTGAAAACATATTATTTAGTGATTGTGATCAAACCAGCATGGTACTGGCACGAACACAAACACATTGACCAATAGAACAGGATAGAAACCTCAGAATTAAACCCATATATTTTATAGACAACTGATTTTTGACAAAGTTGCCAAGAACACACAAGGGGAAAGGACAGCTTCTTCAATAAATGATATTGGGGAAACTGGATGTCCACATGCAGAAGAATGAAATTAAACACTAATCTTGCACTATATACAAAAATCAACTCAAAATAGAGTAAAGACTTAAATATAAAACCTGAAACTGTAAAACTACTAGAGGAAGACATAGGGAAAAGATTCCACATTTGTCTGGGCAATGATTTTTTGGATATGACCCAGAAAGCACAGGCAACAAAAGCGAAGATGGACAAATGGGCAAGTGGAATGGCATCAAACTAAAAAGCTTCTGCGCAGCAAAAGAAACAATTAACAAAGTGAAGAGACAACCCACACAACAGGAGAAAATTTGCAACCTATACATCTAATAAAGGCTTAATATCAAAAATATATAAGGAACTCAAACACCTCGATAGCAAGAAAACAAGTAACTCAGTTCAAAAATGGGCAAAAGGACCTGAATAGATATTTCTTAAAAGAAGACATACAAATAACCAGTAGGTATATGAAAAAAAATGGTCACCATCACTAATTATTAGGGAAATGCAAATTAAAACACAGTAAGATATCAGTTCACACCTGTTATAATGACTTTTATTAAAAAAATGAATGATAAGTGCTGGAGAGGTTGTGGAGAAAAAAAAACTCTTACACAGTGTTGGGGGGAATGTAAACTACTACAGCCATTATGGAAAATGGTATGTTCCTCAAAAAACTAGAAATAGAGCTACTATATGACCTAGTAATACCACTACTGGGTATATATCAAAAGGAACTGAAATTGGTATGTTGAAGGGATATCTGCACCCTCATGTTCATTGCAGCATTATTCACAATAGCCAAGATATGGCAACAACCTAAGTGTCCATCAATGGATAAATGGATTAAGAAAATGTGGTATATATACACAATGAAATACTATTCAGCCCTAAAAAGGGGGAAATTTCTGTCATTTGCAACAACATGGCTGAATCTAGAGGACACAATGCTAGGTAAAATAAGCCAGGCACAGAAAGACAAATAGCACATGATCCCACTTATATGTGGGAGCTAATAAAGTTGAATTCATAGAAGTAGAGAGTAGAATGATGGTTGAGGGGGGTGGGAAGGGGAGTATTGATCAGAGGGCACAAAATTTCTGATAGACAGGAGGAATAGGTTTTGAGATCTATTGCCCAACAGAGTGACTACTGTCAATAAAATGTATTTCAAATTAGCTAAGAGAGCAAATTTTGAATGTATCACTATAAAAATGATAGGTAAAGGAGGTGATGGATATGTTAATTAGCTTGATTTAATCATGTCACATTGTGAATGTGCATATATATATATATAAATATATATAAAAATATCACATTATACCCGATAAATGTATATATTATGGTTTATCAATCAAAAATAATATCAATAATATTTTTTAAAATAATGATTATTTTGTAATTTGTTCTTTTTTGGTCATTGTTTTCACAACTTAATCATTAGAAATGCCAATGAGTCTTTGAGCTATTGTAAATATGTCTCAACTTTGGTTTTTTTGGTTTATGATGGTTAATTTTACTTGTCAACTTGACTGAGCTAAGGGATGCCCTGATAGCTGCTAAAACATTATTTCTGGGTGTATCTGTGAAGGTGTTTCTGGAAGAGATTAACATTTGAATCAGTACACTAAGTTATAAAGATAACCCTCACCAATGTGGGCAGGCATCATCCAGTCTATTGAGGGCCCAAATAGATCAAAAACAAAGAAGAAGGATGAATTCACTCTGTTTGAGTTAAGACATCCATCTTTTCCTGCTCTCAGACATCAGAGCTCCTGTTTTATGGACCTTCAAACTCCAATACTTAAACCAGCAGCTCCATCACCACCACACCTGGTTCTCAGGCTTTTGAACTCAGACTGGGAGTTACACCATCAGCTCCCCTGGTTCCAGGTTGGCAAGGGCACATGGTGGAACTTTTCAGCCTCCATAACTGCAGCAGCCAATTCCCATAATAAATCTCCTCATATATATGTGTGTGTATGTGTGTGTGCATGACAGTGTGTATGTGTGTGTATCCTACTGGTTCTGTTCCTCTGGAAAATCCTGACTCATACATGGTTTACCAAATATAAAATGAAATAATATCATTACTTGCCTCATAAAATATGTTGGTTCATATTCTATTACAGATTAACTTAAAATATGTCAAAAACACTTAGTTGGCCTGGAATGTCATTCCTTCTAAAATGTAAAGTGCCAGATAAATGATAGAAAATTTTATGTTTAACAAAAAAAGAAAATTTTAAATTTAAAAAGCTATATTCTTTGAAAACTACACACTCTCGTGCAACACGGTGTGATGCTTAATACTGCCTAAAGTTTGAATCCTGGCTAAGCAACTTATTAGCTGTAAAGCCTCTCCCAAGTTACTTAACCTCTCTGTGCCTTAGGTTGCTCTTCTATGAAATAGGGGTAATAACACTATCCTCTTAAGCGAGCTGTGAGTTTAAATTATGCAAAGTGCTTAGAACAGCATCAGTAGGCATGCAATAAATGTTAGCTATTATATCATTAAAGTGACTTTTTCTCTGTTCTATGACACTTAAATATTCTAAAAAGAAATTTAGATGATATGCATGAAAGTACCAAATCATAACACTCCACATAATGACATTATAACTGTATTAGAGAAAATTAATATCAAAGATTATTTATATGCTAATGATATCCATGATAATTTTGCCATACTGTTAGGTTATTAAGTGTGAAATGTCCGATTTCCTTAAGTACTAAGTATGACAGTTGGTATCTCTGACATTTCACTTTGACACTTTTTTGTTTTTTAATTGTGAATGTAACATCCTCAAATGCACATTTTAGCTTGTAATTATCTTTCAAATTTTTTTGTTTAGAGCCGTTTTTGTGAAACCATGGATAAGTCAAAAATTCATGTTATTTTTGAATATGAGTTCCGTCGTGGAACCAATGCAGTGCAGACAGCTTGAAATATCAAGGAAGTGTTTGGGAAGGATGTGGCCAATGAACACACAGTACATTGATGGTTTGAGAAGTTTCATTCTAGTGGTTTTAATCTTGATAATGAGCCAGGTGGGCGACCCAAGACCAAGGTGGATAATGATGAGCTGAAAACTGTAGTGGAAGTGAATACATCTCAAACTACGCATGAACTAGCAGCAAGGTTTGACGTCACTATTCCAACAATATTGGACCATTTGAAACAGATGGGCAAGGTAAAGAAGCTGGATAGATGGTACCACATGAATTAAACAAGCATCAGAAGAGAAATCGTCTTGAAGCTTGCCTTTCTTTGCTGTCACAATGTAAAAGTGAACCATTTCTATACCGTATTGTTATGAGTGATGAAAAATGGATTCTTTCTGACAATTGCAAGCATTCAGCAAAATGGTTGGATAAAGATGAAATGCTGAAACACAGTCTGAAACTGAATATCCATCTAAAAAAGCTAATGGTGTCTGTTTGGTGGTCCAGCACTGGTATTATCCACTACAGCTTCATGAAGCCTGGTCAATCAATTGCAGTGGATGTCTGCTGCAACCAACTGGACGAAATGATGAGGATGCTTGTGGTGAAGCAGCCGAGATTGGTCAATAGAGACAAGCCAATCCTCTTGCGAGGCAACACTCGACCACATGTTGCACAAACAACGCTGCTCAAACTACAGAGGCTGGACTTGGAAACTCTCTGTCATCCCCCGTATTCACGAGACCTTGCACCAACTGACTACCACTTCCTCCAGGCTTTGGACCACTTCTTGCAAGGAAAAATATTCAATTCTCAACAAGCTGTGGAAATGCCTTTCATGATTTCATCACCACTCACTCTCCAGGCTGCTGGCATAAACAGCTACCGTTAAGATGGCAAAACTGCGTCGATAGTTTAGGTGCATACTTTGATTAATTGTACTGCTTCTTATTTGAGATATAATGAACTACACTTTTGATCTGAAATCAGACATTTCATATTTAATGACCTACTAGTTATCTACATCACTCATTCCTTCATTGAACAAACACTTAAAGAGGGTAAATGTATGTTTTCTGCCAGGCTCTATGCTTGGTGCTGAAGATAAAAAGATATGGTCTTTTCTCTAAAGGAGCTCATGGAATATAGCATAATTATCTTGATTTTATTACTGAAATATTATCATGTATGTTTAATATCAAATATGGGGATTCCTTTCTCTTGAAAGCAATGCAGTATTCTCATTTCTGTCTTAACCAACACAAGTTTTCAGTCTGAGGTCCATAAATCCATTGCTGACATATGATCATGGTCTTAATTTCTGAAGGAAGTTTGGTTATAACAGAAACTTTATAAGGGAATGGAAATAGGTAGGCAAAGAAGAGGGTGAAATTATTAAATCATCTGTCAAACTGGTGGTGTTTTGTTTTCAAATTATGCATAATAAAATCATGTTTAGTGTGGCATACTCAATATGATGAAATTGCAGTAAAGTTCTATAAAAAGTAGCATGTTTTGCTCTAAAACAAACAAAAAATTCTTTCATCAATATCTTTGTTTCAGAAATATTGATTTGGTTTACTAAAGCTACAAAGATTTCAGGCCAAAAGGTCAGTTGTCAGCCAGTTGAGCTTCCCTTGAACTTTAAGGGAACATCTTGATTATTGTTGGTGGTGAAGCATATGTAAGTGAAAAATAAAGCAGAAGAGCTGGAGGTTAGTAAGGAACCACTTTACTATAATTTTAAATGCATTCAGAATAGGATCTAAAAGTTTAATCGAATATTCAAATCTACTGAAGATTATTCAGGTGTCCTATTTTGTCTTTTCCTCCATATGGTTCCATGAGCACATAGAATCCTAGACAGCAGGTCCTTGAGAAACATCATTTCATTCAACGTTGTTTTGTTCTAACACTGATGACAAAGAAAATCAATTCAATTCCTGGCCAGCACTACTGTCTGTGTGGAGTTTGCACATTCTCCTGTGTCTGCATGGGCTTTCTCTGAGTACTTTCTGTTTTCCTCCCACGTCCCAAAGATGTGCACGTTAGGTTCATTGGTGTGTCTACATGGTGCCCATCTGAGTGAATGTGTGTGTGTGTGTGAGTGTGCCCTGTTATGGGATGGTGTCTGGCCCAGGGCTGGGTCCTGACTTGGCCGTGAGATGCTGGGACATGCTCTGCCCCCCTGTGACCCTGAACTGGAAAAATTTGATAAATAATTCTCTTACTTTTTATCAATCTTTCTTAAATGTATGTATAGCTTGTATTTTTTTCAATATTTAATATTAAACGTGCTTTGGTCTTTATTTAGAAGTTCAGTCATACTTTTTTGACCAGAAATACGCCATAGGAACCCCATTCTTGTCTCCATCAATTAGCCTATGGGAAAATTGGTTTCATTATACATCATTTTGTTTAGTTTCAGTTTCCACAAACCTATCGATAATGTTAAGTGAGGACTTAACTATGCTCCAAATAATGACAACACACATTCTTCCTTTGCCCCAGTCCATGCAGAAGTGGGGCAGCTTCCTACTCTGGCACGTGTCCTGTGAGGCTCGTTGGCTTTCATAAGAGCACATGAACCAACCACACCTTCTGCCTTACTTGAGTAGTAAAGGAAATGCAGCTGCCCCTAATCAGAAATAAATAATTTCCACGCTTCTGATTCTTATTCAATGATATAACCTTGAACTCTCTGACAACCTATTTGTACTGAATTTTCAGGTCCAAGAAATTATGTTCATGGAGATTTTTGAAGAGCAATCAGCCCATCCAATCTCTAGATATATAAAATGTTATCCTTGACCTATGCTTGACCAAGAGGGATGCAAGCTTGAACCATTTTATTTTGCCTGACTGTAGAATTAATTGCTTTAATCATTCACAGGTTGCTGTTATGCTGTGGGCCCACACATTTTGTTTTTAGTGACATAAATTTCTTCCGTAACTCCAGTTGCCTAATTACCAGCTTCAGTAATTCCTACTGTTGAAAGGGAGGAAAAGAAGGTTGGAGACTATTTTATGTTCTAATATCAACTAAAAATATTATCAGTGGCAGCAAAGAAAAAAAGGATGATATGTAAAATAAATCTTAATGAAAAAAGTAACAATGGTATTGGTTTTGTTTTGCAAATAAAAAGAAAGCTTTTCACTTAGAGGTGCTTATAAAATGTGACCTGACACTAAGTAAATAAACAATTAATTGTGACTGCTAGATAAAAATTTTCAGAGCAAAAATAATGTCACTAAACTGTGTTTATTCATTTTAGATCATAGCCTGCTTCTCCTTAAATTCTGGTCAACTTTGGCAAGAATGCCTTCATCTCAATATCTGCGGAATATTCTGGGGAGTTTGAAAGGTATGCCAAGTAGCTAATGACAAATTTAAAAATAAATAAATAAATAACAAATAAAAAGGAGCCAATAATGAAAAACTTGGGGTGCTATAAATTAGACTGTAAAATTGTCTTATATAGACTCAACCAAGTATTAAAACTTTCAAGATTCTATGAAACTTTGAACTTATAAAGTGATATTTCTATTCTGTACAGACATCTTGCACATTGATAATAATATGGCACTATTCTTGCCTACCTCAGGAAAGGCACAGAATGTGGTAGAGACTTGCAAACTCTGAGGCATGACAGTGTCATTATTGTTTCCATTAAATTAAGATGTAGGAAATCACTGTTGTTTTTTCTTTTTTTTTAAAACAGAAAATAATATTTGTGCTCTTGCTCTCTTTTTCTTTATGGTTTTATCCATTACATTTTAATTTATATCTGTAGTTAAATCTAATGTAATGTTTAAGGGATGATACATGAGCTATCACATTAGGTAAGTAAAAAAAAATGAAGTTTAAACTCAGTAAGTCTTTCAAGAATATTTTTCAAAAATCTTTCCTAAAAACTCCTATAAATAACACAAAGTAGAATAAATTTCTGCTACATAATAATACTTAATTAATTAAAATAACTTAGGAAATCCATTTTAATTTTGGTAATTTTTAATTTTTACATTTGTAAATTTTCTCAATTTGAATCAGATTCAAACTGACATTCACCTCTTCACAAGCTAGATTGTCATGCCAGTGCCAGATTTAGACAGGCAGTCAAAGATTTAGAAAATGAAGGTTATTTCAATCAATGTTGTTTATCAGAATGTTTCCCTGGATATTTAGTTTGGCATGTACTTTATTACCAACTTTAATTTAATTATTTAAAATCAAGAAAAACCTTAAAAAATACTACACATGAATCGCCAAAAAAAAAAAGCCTTCCTTAAAGCATGATTTCATAATTGAATAAGCTAAATGTATGGATTGTTATAATTAAAATTCAGAGGAAACCCAGTTTATATGGCAACATGTATAGGAACAGGAACAATTGGAAAAATTCAGGAAAATCTTCCAGGAAAACACTTTAATGATATAAAATTTAAATGAATATTTTTAAATCAATATTTTTGAAAAATTCCCGATTATTGTTTCCCAAATTTCCTAACGTAGCTAATTTGTAAAACTAGACTAAGCATATTTCACATTTCCATTAGTTTGTATCTCTAAAGTAGCTGTATATAGTTGAGCAACTAAATTGCCCTATGATGACAATAAAAATGATATTTCATCATTTGCATGGCCCTTGAAATATGATCCTCTCAACTGACTCCAAGAGCGTTGCCTCCCCACTTGCCCTACAATCCACCCCTGCTCTTGGTTTTGTCCCTCCTAATCTCATCATGCTCTGAGATGCCCTGTGGCCTCCAGTGCCTTAGACTAGAAATGTTCAGCTAGAGCACCTTTCCAAGATGCTTCCAGAACCAGCCTATCCCATGTGGAATGATTCGTCCAGCTACTTCTCGAAGTCCACAGGGGGTGACTTACAACAGCTCGCATGCTACACCTGGCTGACATTTTCTATTGCTTCAGGTGTGATTGTATCACTGCTGACATCACTATCACCCCTGCCAACTAAAAGGTGACTCCAGAGTAATTTTCCTATCAGTTCCATGTTGAGGTTCTTGGGAAGTAAGTGATGCCAGTCCCAGGGACTCCATAACACTCCCTGGCCCAACACACACATCCACAACCACGTGCATGCACACACACACAAGCACATATGCACAGACACATCTATGCACACAACCATGTACACAGACAAATACACACACACACAAGCACACACAATGGTTTTGCAAAGTGAGAAGGTGAACTGTTCATCCCTCTGTATGGAGGGAAAAAAGGGGTCCCACGGTAGATTTGCTTGGAGACTCAAATTTCACAAAGTGTACTAAGAGTGTCCTTTCACTATGCACATAGGAGGGGTTTTTTTCTTGTTTCTTTTTTTTTTTTTTTCCTCCAAGATAGACATAAACTGTCAGGATCTCTAGATCTGGTGAGTTTTCAAACAGCAATCTCCACACCAGACAATTCCAAGCCCAGTCCCCTGGGCAACCTCTTAGTAAAGGGCCCCATCTCTTTTTGCAATCTAGACTCTTTCATCCCCCGACATCCACCCACAACGAGGCTCTGTAATGTTAGGATGAGAAGCAATCACCCCAGTCACCATATGTATCAGCAGTCATGGGTAAGTAGTTAAAGAGAAGTCGCCTGTCAACAACACATGAGTCCCAGCTGGGGCCCCTCCACCCTGCATCTCCATTTAAACACCTTGTCTTTTATAATTATCAGTTCACTATTACAATGGCAATAAAAGGTAAGAGTAGGTAGTGGTCTCAACAAATACATAAAATGAGTCACAAGAAAAGAAAAGCATTAACTGCCAGGCATTTGGACACATCTTGTTAATCCCCACAACAACCATAAGAGGTTCAAATTATTTGCCCCTGTTTTACACAGAGGCCTAAGTTCATAGAAGTATTAGAATAAAGGATGAAAGCCATGAACTCTAATACCAAATCTGAAGCTTCTTCCTACATATGTTGCTGCCTTGCGTGTTCAGGGAACTTTCAGACACAATGAGCATGAAAACATTACGGGCATTGCCCTAAGAATGGGCCTTAGAGTCTTTTCTCTCTACAGTGCCTCCTGCCATTTAATCGGCCCCTGCTTTGTGCTAGATTCTCTAGGGATGACTCATCACGTCCTCCAAATTATGCAATGAAGTAGATCTAATTTCCCTGAGTTATGGATGAGGACACTGAGGTCAGGGAAGTTAAGTGACTTCCCTATGATCCGACACCCTGTGTGTGGGAAAGCCAGGGCTCAAACAGAGGTCCGAATCCAAAGCTCAGCCTCCTTCCCCATATGAGTCTGTCATGTGTCATATGAGTCTGTCATGTGTCATACATCAGCACTTGATTCTCTTGCAATTACTTATGCAGCCAGTCACTTTAGGTTGAACTTCACATAATTTAAGACACATAGATTAGAAGAAAAATAGGATCATAAATTTCATTGTTCGAAAGGGAATAATGGTCATATTTGTGGAACACTTGAATTTTCATGAATGCGTATACTCTTTACTGATACTGACACATGACACAAATGTAGGCTTGAGTTCTGCTCTTACGGGCTCCTAGACGTTCTGAAGGCCCTTTGCATGGTAACCTCAAAACAGTATAGCAGGTGAGCTCTGCACTTCAGCTTACCCTGTACAGAATGAGAATATAAAAATACCAGCCATATATCCTAAAGGAATCCATGCAGCCATTCCTGAAAGCGTGGGGCAAACTGAAACACATGGTACTATATGGTACAACAAAGTAAATGGAAATGTTGACCTGTTTGTTAATGTATCAGAATATACATCTGAAAAATAATTTTTTTTAAATGTCAGAATATTATGGGGGTACAAACACTTTGGTTACATATATTGCCTATGCACTGCCCAAGTCAGAGCTACAATTGTGGACATCCCCCAGTGCCCATCAATACATGAAAAATAATTGTTTTTAAGAAGAGAGTCATGTGCCTAGGCAGAGCCATGCATCCTTTTTTACCTCAGTGTCCTGTATCAGTTGCCTATTGCTGCCGTACAAAGTTACCACAAACTTGGTGGCTTAAAACAACAGAAATTTATTGTCTCACAGTTCTGGTGGCCAGAGGTCTGAAATCAAGGTGTTGTCAGGATTGGTTCCTTCTCAAAGCTCTAGGGGAGAGCCCATCCTATGCTTCTCTCCTAGCTTCTGGTGACTGTGGCAATCCTTGGCGTTCCTTTGCTTGCAGATGCAAGATTCCAATCTCTACCTCCTTCTTCATATGGCCTTCCCTTCTGTGTGTGTCTGTGTCTCAGATCTTTCTCTCCTTTCTCTTAAAGGGACACCAGACATTGGATTGAGTATCCATCCTAAATCCACGATGATCTCATCTGGAGATTCTTAACTTAATTATACCTGCAAAGACCCTATTTCCAAATTAGGTCACATTCGCAGGTACTGGGGGCTAGGACTTGTACATATTTTTGGAGAACACAATTCAACCCATTACTGGAGCCATCTAGGTGGCTATGTTAGGAAAGGCTGCACTTGCTAATTCGGGTCACTTACTTGTAAAAGCTCAAAATAGACATAACCTTAATGTGCCCAGGATATTCAGATCTAAGTGGCACAAAGGAAAAAATTAGACACTGTTATGGAATTTCCACACTCCAAATTTAAACCAACTAACCTATTCCTCTCACTTTTGAGGTTGGAAATAATATTTCCACTTGTGACCTGTTGTTATAAAAGATACCATTGAGAATAGTATTTTTCACCTGGTGAAATATTTTCCTCTTTAGCGTGAATCTGCTTACCTTTCACAAAAAACAACTCTCTCATCTATACACACAGACACACACGCACACACCCACCTGGAGCTAAACATGTGAGATTCTTGTATGTGTACTTGAGATAGATAAGGTAACCACATAGAAGAAACACTTCTCTTCTCTTTGGTGCACATATGCTACGTTACACATAAATAGAACCATACAGAAATCAGGATAGGTGTCTCTGAAGTCAAGACAATCCAAGGGCTAAAGACTCTCTTGTGTGGCACAAGGCACAACAGTTAGAATGCCCACTTTAAGTTCCTTAATGGCGACTTCAGAAATACTAGAATATTCACATAATAATACAGTGTTTGTGCACACAAGTCCAAGCAGTTTCTTAATTTTATCCAAGTAAGTTTATTCTGTTTTCAGCTTTTATTAAGATACTTCATAATATGCTAGAAATAAGCACTCAAATGCAAAATAAAACCAGATAAAGTGAAACTAAATTGGGGAAGGACCAGAATGGATACTGATAAGGAATGTAACTTCTGCCTGGTAAAATGCGTACGAAAAAGGCTCAATGAACTCATAAATCGTGTGATCTAGGAAGGGTGTGCTGGTAAGCAAAATCAGTAGACAACATGTAGGACTGACATTTCAATTTGTCATTTTGAAAAGAGAGTTTATCTTACATTTCCTGATATATTTTTAATGCTGACCTGTTCGAATGGAGAACTTCCAAGCAGAATTATGTCTTTCTGAGCATGTCTCTCAAACTCCTCAAGGTAAGCAGGGGTGGCTTTGTCTGCCTCTTTGCCGATTTCACGACTCTTATGGAAACTCATAGGTGCTTCAGAATCCAACGTCTCCTCCTGGACGCTCTCATCTGTTTACCCCAAGAAGATCACATGGAATTCTACTTGCCTTTGTCATTCTAATGTTGGCTAAACACACAGTAGACTAACTACTTTTTTTCGTATGTGCAATAAAGTTTGGTTTTTCATATTCTACAATTTAGCAGATCATTTTCTGTTTCCTGTACTGGGAAATCACTAAAGCACAGAAGAAGTTTCAAGATTAAACAACAACAACAACTTTTGTTCATCCCATAATGTCTACAAAGTGAGCAAAGTACAGCTGTGCATTAAAGCTTTTTTCCCACTTACCAAATACATCTTGAAGTGTGGATGCTGTACTTTTCCGTGCATTAATATTACATGTTGTTTACTTCAACAACTTAGCACTTACTCGCGGTGTTGCCGAAACCAGCTTGGGAGATGAATAGGTTTAGGAGAAGCCAGAGCTCTTTGGTTCATTTTCCTGCATTAGGATCCCTAATAACAGTTCCCGAGCTCTACACACAGAGGCACTTTATTTGGGCTACCTTGTTTATTTGCATAGAAATGCCAGCATTTATATAAATGGTATGTGTACTTTACTTCTCTCCCGATCATCTGAAAACAGTATCATCTACAAAATGTATCTTTTCATCTAGCCAGATGCATGCTGTAAATATAAAATAATCCTCCCTCTGCCGTTCTCTAAAAAATGCTGGAAGGTATAATATGGAATTTTCCATGTCTCCAATACTAGAATTTTAACAAGAATCATTGGAAGAGAGCTTCTTTTGCAGGTGGGAAATGAAATGGGGTACTGGAGAGAGCACTGAGCGATAGCATCCAGTAGACCCCTAGCCTCTTTCTTTGCTTGCTGATATACTGTATTACCTTGCATAAGTCTTTAAACTTTCTAGGTCTCAGGTATATCCTCGTGTAAACAGTTGATAAAGTGCCTGACTATTCTATACATTCTATGAGGCTTTTGTAAGCCCATAAATGACTTTAGAAGATTCGGTGCTGTCTGTAAATGTGTGAGTTGGGTGGGTTCAAAGGATCCAAGCTGAAAGAGCTGTCAGAATGGAAGGGAAATAACAGATATAAAAGTGCACTACTCAATGTCTAGCACTGAAAGGTATTCAATGTGTTTGCTGACTCAGAAATTAGACCAAACATATAAAGGCCTGACTTAAGCATATGCATTTGTGATGCTTAATTTTAAGTGCCAACTTGACTACTGTGGTGCTGTGGTGCCCAGTTGTTTGCTCAAACACCAATCTGGATGTGTCTGTGAAGGTATATTTTAGATGTGATTAATATTAAAATCAGTAGACTTCAAGTAAAGCAGATTACTCTTCGTAATGTGTGTGGGCCTTTTCCAATCAGTTGAAGGTCTCAAAAATAAGGACGGAGATTTACCAAAGAAGAAAGAGTTCGGTCTCGAGACCACAGCATAGAAACCCTGGTTGAGTTTCCAGCCTGCTGCCCTGTGAAATTCGGACTCAAGACTATTTCTACTCCTGGCTGAATTTACATCAACTCTTACCTAATTCTCCAGCTTGCCAGCCTTCTCTAAGGATTTTGGACTTGCTAGCCCCCACTATTGAGTGAGTCAATTTCTTAAAATATATGTCTCTCTATGTGTGTATGTATATATTGGTGCAATTAAATTCTGCTTCTCTGGATAATCCTAATACACCATTTGAATTCAGGATCCCTCAAAATAAGTACATAGCTGGCTTGAAAATTGAGTTTGCTTTGTTTTTAAAGGCCAAAAATTAATAAAAGGTTGGCTACACAAACTGATAGCAAAACAGTAAAGGGGAGGTGTACCCCAGGCAGGAATAAATTTGAGAGTGTATTATTCTGTAAATGGGGATCAAAAATGCAGACTAACCTTTAGGGTTGTCATGGGGTTTAAGTAAGTTAATATTTGCCTTATTTAGAACAGTGTTTTGGACAGTTGGGACAGTTTAGGACATTTCCCTTACCAGGTACCTAGTAAGCACTCAGATGTTTAACTGGTATTAATATTTTTATCAATAGCATTATGATTATTATATTTATTATTCTAGGTATGTCCTTACCATATCTGCTCATATAATAATAATTTAATCTTTATAACTACCCCGTGTGGCAGGTGTTACACGTCCATTTGCCAGAAATGGCAAACAAAGCTTAATAAATTGGCCCAAGGTCACACAGCTAGTAAATGGCAAAGCCTAAGCATAAATTCAATAGAAATAATATTAATAACTATTAGAAGACTTAATCATGATCAGCCCTCTCCTCTTATGTACTTTAAGGAGTTGTTTTAATAAGGAAGATAAAATGACTGTTTGAAAAGCACTAAGCACACACTGTGAAAAAAATTTAATAGAATTATTCCCTATGAATTCAAATATGTGTACATACAGGAACTTAATGCTTTGGAAAAAACTACGATATGGTTCTGGCATGAATTTATATGTGTTAAACTAAGAATTTTGTTTTTAAAAGAGTACCTTTAATTCCTACTTTAATAATAATAATTTCTTACTCAAAGAGCCTAACATTTGCAAGTATAAATTCCCATGCTAAAGTTGAGAGCAATATATTGCTTGTCTTCTACCACCCCAAAGTGTTTGTTTAAAAGCTAGTACATAGTCTTTTTAAAAAAAAGAAAAAAGAAGAAGCATGTAGCCTTGTAAATTAGTGAATCTAAATATGACATTATGCCATTTTAAGATCCTGCAATAAGTCTTAAGTCATTTTTACCATTTAGGGTTATATATTGAATGCAATTATAAGAAATTGCTCCATAATTACTTTTCCCCAAAACTTCAGCTACATTTAAATATCTGCAACCATCAAAAGCACACATAGCCCATCAATGAATGGTTATATTTAGAAAAGACAGGTTAGCATATGCAAGAAACCATGTCAATCAATTTACAACTAATGTTAATATAAAAGATTGAAAATAATTGGTCTCTTACCTTGGGGTTCTCCTCGTCCACTCTCATCAAACAGCTTCATTAATCGATTATAGAGAATTCTATCCTCACCTTGTAGGGGTGTAAAAGAATATGTGCATGATAACTTTCTCATCAACTAATTTATAGATATCAAAATGTAATTACTAAAAGAAATTATTATATTAATCATCATGGTTATTTAGTTATATTATGGGTCATAGACACAAATTCTACTCAATATGCTCCTTTGTTCTGAAAAAAAAGCCCTTTTCTAAATCAGTGATAATTGAAACAATGATTTTTAGATGTATATTGCAGTACATGCATAATAGGATACTTCAATGAAAAGGATCTCATATTCAATGGATTATGACATCTATTACTCAAGAATAATTTCAGAACAAGCCATTACAGTTTGTCAAATCACACGATAGAATATATAAGCATTTGGTCAAAATGAATGAGTGTTTTCCATTAGCTACTTTCTATATATCATATCTTTACTATGTATATATAAGAAACAACAAACTTAAATGGTCCTGGATTCTTTTATATATGTTATTATAATATAATAGCAAACATAAGAACTTCTTAGTTCTTCTGTGAACTTAAAGCAACAAGGCCATGTCATTACATCCCCCCCAAAAAAAAAACTAATTATAAAAACAGGGTTCTAGAAGAGGGTTAAGAGGTCATCCAGGTGGATCTCTCGACACTAGATAGAACAAAACATGAATGATGCAGGTTGGATGACCACCCAAGTCTTAGAACATACACACATACATCAATACATTAAACATGTTCCCCTTCCCAGGGAAGGCAACTAAACTAACTGTGGTTGCACTTTCACTGTGTTGGTTTTAATATGGCCCTTACATTTCCATTGCTTACCACTTTGCTACCCATGGATGGGCCAGTTTTGAAGAGTGTAGTTAATTCTGCAACTCACATCTGAAACTCCACCAAATATTCTAGAAGAGCTTTCTGAGGTTCTCATTCTCCAAGGTTAGAAGTTGCTGAAAATTCTCGGTCTCTTCCTTCTGTCCATACCTGAGATCCCTTGAACACCAGTGTTGGAAAAAATCCAATGTCATCTATATCTGTGGACTTGAAAGGACTAAACAGGAAAGCCTAGACTGCAGGGGTAAATGGCATGTGTGAGAGAGTGACACAAACAGGTCTGTGAAATTAGAGTGTCTGCTCACTACACCCTGCAGATGACTTTTTCAAGTAGCAGTTGACTTGCAAATGTTTTTTTCCTGCCAAGGCCCAGCACAAACCTCCTACTATGCCAACACTCAGAAAAATGGGAGAGGGGCCATTCCTGAGAGATATTTTGCAAGATTATGCATTAGAGAAGCATGGACCTTTATTCCGGCATTGCCTGGACCTTTATAACTCTTAGTAGGGTAGCTGCGAAACTTATAAAGCTTATACATGGCTCATAAAAGAATCTTATTTGAAAGCTAACAACAAGCAATAGCAGATGCATAGATGGGGAATTCTCTGCAGATATAATAAAAGCTCCAAAGGGATTAATATACAGAAACCGTCTCCTGGAGAAAGGCAACGCGGCACAGGTTTGGTATCAGCCAAATCTGTACCCAAATACCAGCTGTTTATCTCTCTAAACTGGGGAAGTTTCTTAGAGTCCCTGAGCTTTAATCTCCTTGCCCATAAAACTGGATGATTTGAGGGTTGGCAGGATGACACACATAAAGCACATACCTACGTGCCTGATGCAGAACAGGCACTCAGCAAAGGATAGCCACTCACATTTGCTTGCTTGCATTTTTTTTAAGAGGTAGTTTCTTGCTCTGTCACCCAGGGTCAAGTGCAGTGGCATAATCATAGCTCACTGCAGCCTCAACTCCTGGACTCAAACAATCCTCCTGCCTCAGCCTCCTGAGTAGCAAGGACTATGGGTATAGTCACACTCAGCTAATTGTTTTTATTTTTTGTAGAGATGGGGTCTTGCTATGTTGCCCAGGCTGGTCTCAAACTCCTGAGCTCAAAGAATCCTTCCCTCTCAGCCTCCCAAAGTGCCGGGATCACATTCCTGGCCTATTTGTTTGTCTGTTGTTAACTACTTAGTAATTGTATGAAGTGCCTAATTTTTCAACAGTTTGTGTTGTCATTCTGATCTAATATTTTTGTTTTCACCATAAAGTAATGTTATAAACAACTTTTTGAGAATCATGTGAGAGAAAGCAGAACATGAGGGATCTAACCAACAGTTGCTACAGAGGTTCTGGTTCTTTAAGAAGCCACCCCTCCCAGATGCCCCCAATAGACTCATTCCTGAAGGGAAGAACAGCTTATATAGCACAGACATGAAGGGCAAGAGAATGTCCCTGTCAAATTCAAATCCAACAATTTGAATTAACCTGATTCCTTTCCCCTTCAGAAGTCCTCCTTGAAGGTAAAAGTAGAGAAAGCCAGCAGGTCAAACACAACTCTTGAGGGGAAAGAGAACAAACTGTGTCAAAGACAGGTATGAGTTTGAATTCCACTCCACACTTGCCAGATCTGTGTGACCTTAGGAAAGATACTAAATCTCCCCAAGCTTGTTTTTTTCATCTTCAAAATGGGAATAATAATGTCTACTTTGGAGGGATTTGGTTGGTCAGTTACTGTATCCAACCTAACACATTCCTTGAGCGCTCAGTAAGTAATAATAACTAAGGTTTACAGGAGGCTTGCCATGTGCCAGATACTGTGCTTGGCAGTTTAAACTCATTTACTCATTTATTCATTAATTCAACAAATATTTATCGAGCACCAGCTCTATGCCAACTGCTGTGCTAAGTTCTAAGAATTCATTGGGGAAAAAAGTAGACATGATCCGCGCCCACTTTGTATTCAGGAGATGGCCTCATAGGGCAGAAACACATTTCACAGATAATTGTATTAATAAATACATAGTTTCCTAACCATTGTGATGAGTTCTATCAAGGAGGTATACATGGGAAATCATGTATATTAGTCAAGGGAGTTTAGAATTGACATTTAAGCTGAGACTTTGTGAAGAGATGACACTGGTCAGGTAAGGAGGGAAGGTTGTCCCAGTACCTGTGAGGGTTCAGTGTCCAGGAGGGAAATAGCTCCATGCATAGGAGGAACAAAAAGAAATCTAGCATGGCTGGAGCATGGTGAGGAAGTGGAAAGGACCTGAGATTGGGCAAGAGCATATATTCATCACTACCCTAAACGCAGTAGGTAGCAGGGAGAGGGCTTCAGTAAGGAAGTAGCAAGATCTGATTTCATCTGAAGATAATCACTCTGGATGGTGGATGAGGACCAAAGCAGTTCAGCCATTCCAGGCAGGAGCTGAGGTTCATTTGGGATTGAGTGTGGGCAGTGGAGGTGCTCAGAGGCCATAGCGTATGAGATGTAATAGGTCTTACTATTTTAATGTCAGCAAATAAACTGATCATAGGTGAGCCAAGCACTGTGCCAAATCCTAAGGATATTTAAGGTCTAGTGGAGAGGAAGGCCACTAAAGATAATTATAGCAATAAATATGTAACTAACAACTGGGATGCACGCCAAAGGGAAAAACCAAGGTGATCAGAGAAAGCAGCAGAGTTAAGGTTTGGTGATTAGAAGAACACATCTAGTACATCAAATTAACAGACCCCCAACACCCTATGAAGTATTATTATGAATTAATAAATGATTATTAGAAACAACCTGTGATGGTTAATTTTATGTGTCAACATGGTTAGGCTATGGTGCCCAGTTGTTTGGTCAAACACCAGTGTAGATGTTACCATGAAGGGGTTTTCTAGATGTCATTAACATTTAAAAGGATAGACTTCAAGTAAAGGTTAATATTTAAATGAGTAGACTTTGAGTAAAGATGACCCTCCATAACATGAGTAGGCCTTATACAATCAGCTGAAGGCCTTAAGAAAAAAGACAAGTTTCCCAAGGAGGAAGGAATTCCCTTCCACACTGCCATGTAGAAATTATTCCTCAGTTTTCAGTCTGCTACCCTGAAGAATTCAGACTCCAGAATATATCATCAACTTTTACCTGATTTTCACATCAACTCTTGTCTGAATTTCCAGTCTACCAGCCTGCCTTACAAATAGACTTGCTAGCTCCCACAATCAAGTGAACCAATTTTTTAAAATCTCTCTCTCTCTTTTTCTCCCTCTTTAATATATATGTGCTATGTAATATGTATGTGTTTTATATACATATATATGTTATATAATATGTATATATGTTGGCAGGAGAGAGAGAGAGATCCTATTGGTTATGTCTCTTTGGAGAACTCTAGTTAATTTATAAGCTATTATTACCTATATCAGGTCATACACAAAATTGGAAAATAATAAAATGTTGCACATCTACAATATAATAGCACTGAAATCCATATTCTATATTAAGTAAAAAGTTACTTATTATTCCATTAATTCATTATTAGGAATTATTACATTACCATGAATTATTATATTAATTCATTACAGGAATTAATGATAAAGCAATTATGTATTATTTTTACAATCTCTACTATATAAAAATTAATGCCATGTTACCCCTCCAGAATTTAGTGTACAAAAAATAAAATAGTAGTGGTAGTGGGTTATTTACACTGAAAAAGAGTGTCATTTCTATTAAACATTGGAAGTTACCTACCTATGGTATTTCCTTTTATATCTTGACTTCCAGGAAACTCAAAGTATTAATAAAAATGAGTGCTTAATTACAGTAACAATATCGTTGTTCTGTGTTTTTTGTACATTGACTTCTTTCTTTCGTAGGTGTTCTTTCATCTTTACTTGGACTTTTCTATAACATTTCTATAAATGTGTATTTATGTTTCTATTGTAAGCTGTCTCAAATTATTTTGGAAGTAAGTATAGTTTAGATTATAAACAAATAAATATGAGAATAAAGCTCGGCCAAAGGGAAGATACATGGAGTCAAATAGACCTTTGGGGTGTCCCCAGAACCTCTGCCACACAAAATGCTGTGAACTGTACCTTTGCTGGGGTCTGTCCCAGCAGCCCTGCGGTTGTGTGCCTGCATGATCTTTAGCCCTGTGCCACAGAGGAAGTGGAAAGATAGGAGTGCTAATTAGCACTATCTGACCCCCTCAGTGGAGTAAGGGGGTGAAGGTCTGAGTACTCAGCAAAAAGAAAAAGAAGCCATCATGAACTGCAGACTCCAGACAGACTGGGCTCCTCCCGGGAGGGAGCTGAGCTGAGCTGTCTCTCTCTGTACACCTGCCTCCTCTTGTTTCTTCCACTCTGCTCCCCATTTCAACTCCCAAAGATAGTGGTTCACGTCATTGAGATTTTCTTATTTTGCCATCACTTGGACAATGGGACAGAACCTCGAAACTGGCAGAGGAAAGGCTTTTGGTCAATTGCTGTATCTGTGCACTGAATGAATGACGCCACCAATGGAAGCCATTATCAGAAGAAATCCAAAGTTCATGGAAGTATTTGATCCCCACCTCGAACCAAGTCCCCTTTTTAAAGATATATTATAATATTACTAAATTATTATATTATATATCATTTATATAATATATTAGTACATATAATATATATTTTAATACTTCTGGAATAGGATCCTTTAAATAGACTTCCAAAAAATAATGTCCACTGGTGAAACTGGCGGTTCAATTTAAAGCCAATTTGTCATGATAGTGGTTCATGGAAAGTCAGGTTATAATCTTGGGAAAGTCAACACATCACAAAATATCCTTGTCAGAGAGCCAGTGTTTATTTTCCCCAAGTATTTTCAAATATCTGATATAAAAGTGTTATGTTTGATAATGGAATATTATAAACTGCAGTTCATCGTACTATGAATATCAGCTTAATCTTCACAGGTGGGGCATCTGGTCACAGTAAGTTTACGGGTTAATATGAAAGTGTAGATTTGTACATTATTCATTGGTTTTTGGACAAATACGTATCACATACTTATTATGTATGAGACACTAATTGCTGAAAATACAGCAACTAATGAACAAGACACATAAAGTCCCTTCACTATATTCTCTTTTCTTGATACATATGCAGAGTAGGGGCTTAGCTATTAGGAGTGTGCATTTTTGTACTATTGCTCATGAAAACACTCAAGAAGCTGGTACAAATGTATGGCAAACTGACCTTTTAACAGTCACATTTGGTCCACTGCAGTTCACTTACATCATATTTATATCATACGGGGTTCCAGGGAAATGAAGCGTTATCTATCTCATAGAAAATTTAGGATACTAGAGAAACGCTCTTTTCAACCACAAGTTCCTAAGCCATAGGGGGCAAACAAATAGCCTAGATCAAGTAAAAATATTGACATTCTTGCCTACTTTGAGAGAAAAAGAAATCTGAAGTGTTTAATCTGTCCAAACGACAAGGAATATAAAAACTTCTTTCAGTTTATATTTGAAAGCAAATCTTCCAGTTAAGAAAGAACTTCAGAGAGAGAAAAGAAAGAAAAAAACCACTGAGGAAGAAATGAGGAAAGAAAATGGGAAGCAGGAGAGAAGAAAAGGTGCAAAGGCAGTTGTGAGGACGTGGGGGAAGTAAAAACAAAAACCGGCAGCAAGGGCTCATCAGGGAGGAGGCTGGGGCGGCCCCTCAGCCGGCCAGAGCGCCAGCTCCTCCCCCCCCAGCACGTGCTGGCGCAGGCCTGCGGCACATGCAGAGAGAGCTGCCTGCTCTAAAACAGAGGACCCCAACCTAGCCACGGGAGTTGGGCCATAATAGCCGACTCTGGAAGGGGAAAAGTGACCAGCAATACTTTGTTTTATGAAACTTACCTGTCTGTAGTTAGAGCCATTCCTTCTTCATTCACCACACGTTATTAAGTCACCTCTCCTAAATTAGGGAGTCCTTGCATGACAAACATTCCACCAAACTTAACTAAGTATTGTGATCTCTGAGAAATTGAAACAGACTTCAACTGATAATTCAATTGACGCCCCCGCCCAGAAGTCACTGGAATTGTCTCTTGCCTCTCAAGGGTGTTTGGCAAACGAAAGGTTGAGATTTTCCAGTTTCAATTTCACCCAGACTTTTGAGCTACCGGTGAAAACTGGCCTTGAGAATAAGTCCCTGTCTTATCTTGTACATAGGTCTTTTGATGATATCTGTGGATTCTGCATCACTTAAAAATAGGTTATTGAGAGCTATTTTGTAAAAATAAACTTTGCACTGTGATGGAGCCCTTTTTTGTGTGTGAGAATCTACCCCAGTCTTTCATTAAAAAGGGCAGATTCAATGACTAGTACCCAATAGTGTACCAGTCTGTGGGTATACTATTGGGTACCCATAGTACCCATCCAGGGATATGATCTTCTGGATTGCAAATAATTCTAAGTAACATTTGTCACTGTCAATATCTCACCAATAATCTTTATAAATCCTAAAGTGTTTTGTAAACTATAAAATATGCCTAATGGTGTGCACCTAAAGAGTGCTTTTAAATTGTTGTTTTACAACCACAACTACATTCACGATTACAGAAGAGGAGATTGTTACCATATCACGGCACCTTCGTGGTTCAAAACTTAGGTGGCGGTTCCATGCATTTGATGAAAGGAATTCAGTAGTCACAGTGTATGGAAACCTCATGTGCTAGATGCATTTTATTGAAGAATGCTCATTTTAAATTTGAAGAACAGAGATGCATCTGCCAAGTGATGATGGTCGTCAGACGCTAACATGGGACTTAGGATGCCCGGAACTGCTTACGGTAGGCTCGGATGAGAGCAGATTGCTGCCACTTTCATCTGACCAGTTTGCTGTCCTTGATCAAAAATTACCTTTGCTGCCCATCATGTTGTTAGCAGTTAAAACTTACCATTTAAATTGTAAGCTGCAAAATCTAAACGGAACTGCATGTGTGATCTTTGTCACCTCATTTTCATGAATGGAAAAGAATATTCTGACACAAAAATTACATACTTAATTCTAGCTCACCTTCTCTGCTGACCTCCATCCCACACTGCCTTGGGTTTATTTCCTCATCCATCAGTGGGTCAAAGTAATTTCTGCCGTATTCATTTCCTGTGGAAAGTACATGAGGTAAGGGTCAGTGATTATTAGAAGCACATGAACCAAAATGTTAATTTTGAAATCGACACCAGCACAGAAGGACCGTTTTAGCTCTTTTGTAAGTTTAATTTTTTTTACAAGTCTTGCAGGCCTCCCTTTTTTGTAATTATCATCTTGCAAAAGGTCAGAAAAGGTAATTCAAGAAACAAGTTCACACTATCTTTCTGTTGCTAAAAAGTTAATGAAAAAATTATCAAATGTAGACTTTAGAATAATAATAAAAAAATGTAAGTCAAACTATTTTTAGGGTATACTCCAAAAATGGACGTAGTTGGATTATAATGATGTGTGGAGTTCACTGACCGCTGTATTTACTCACCTGCATTTCACTAAGCCTATCATATTGTTGTGTCCAGAATTCTATTTTGCCAACTTAGTAGTGTCTTAATTATGAGACTGTTGCAAAATTTCCTCGTTGATAGTTGAATGAAAAGGAAGAAAGAAAGGAAGAGAGAGAGATAAGAAGGAAAGGAGGGAGGGAAAAAGGAAGGAAGAGAGAGGCCTGTTTATAAGTATTTTTTATGTCAACTTAAGTAACATGAAGGGAAAGTACAAATGATTTAGCCAGAAATTTAGTCAACACACAACAATCTCAACAACACAAACCAAAATTTCTCACTTCACATTTCCCACTTATTCTGTCCTCATCACCGTAACCGAACTGTAGCATCGGGTATGACTTTGTAATAGAAAAAGCCCTGCTATCAATTTTCCAAATCTAGTTTCATACTTCCTGCAGACTGAAATGTATATATCTGTTGCTAGTAATTTGCAGTCAGCAAAGTATAGCCTACTCTGAAGACAATTCAAGTTGCCTCAAACACTGCAAAAGAGATAAAGCATTGTAGAGTAAAAACAACAATTTTAAAAGTATGGCTCACAGGAAAGGGTGAATACATACCAGGTATACTGTGATATTCCATAGTATATTTGTTTTAGGATCAAAAGTAATCCAAACAGCACCTTTTTTCCGAGGCTAAATGAAGTTTTGATGTGAACCTGGGTTTTATTTCTATTTCTGGGCCTACACATTTTTGCTGTCAGTCTCTGTTCTACCAATGTAGTAAGTGTAAAAACTGAAAATCTGCTTTACCTTGAGGTCTCAATAAAGAAAAAATAAATATGTTCCACTTTTGTTACTTTATCTGTCAACAACTACTAGGCTGGTATGAATCTTGGCTGTATGTAGTCAAAGTCTCACTGCAAAGTCTCACTGCAACACCAGCCATTCTTCCTCATTCACTGTAATCGTTGCTTGTTTTCTGTTCCACAAAGCACCATGATGCTCTAAGTACACTCTCTCACATGCTGGCAAAATAATTAACCTATATTAGAGGAAAGAGGGTAGCACATTCCTTATTATATTGCCATACCAGCATCGGTCAACCACTGATACCCACATCCTGGAAGCTTCCCCAGTCCAACACAGAGCTCAAGTTCTTTGCCTACAAGACCTTGGTGAGTGAAACAAAGACAAGACATTTTTAACCAACAATCTGGAGAAGTGTATTTGTTTTTTAGGTTCTTGAACCATTTTCATCCCTGTTGTCAGTTGAGATGTTCAGGTCTTGCCCGGCTGTGTGGGAAGGAAGCTTGCCCATTGGGAGCCTTCCAAGTGGCTAAGTCTCCCTTCAGGGTTCAATGTTTCCACACACAACAAAGAGATGGGTCCCTGTAAGGTCTCTGAAAATTGCTCCTTCCACATTCAATGTGGGGCAATGAACACATGTTCAGTCATAAATGCCACTCCTACAAGGATTCATTTTGTGTTTCCCATTCTGGGATACCACACACAGCATTTTACAAGGAAAGAACTCTGAGACATCTTAAGCAAACAGCCCTTGACACTTTTAGTACTGATTCCCTTTAAATATCCTCAAGTTCTATATTATATTACATATTTATTGAATGTATGTATTTTTATAATTTATATGCATTTTATATTATATTTTAAATTCTGTTGTGTATTGTTTTACAAATATAGTATTATACTTGCCTGTTGTCTGTCACCCCCACTGAAATATACGCTCTGTAAGGGCAAAGACACTACCTTTTTGATCACTGCATCATCCTCAGCACCTAAAATAGTGCCTGACACATAAAGCAGCTCATAATATGATCTCAATTCCTTAATTAAATAAACCTCTCTTGGACACCTATTGTAACACCCTGATCCTTTCATTGGCTGGATGTCCTTTCTGGATTAAAATGAGCCACAAGTTATCACCTTTCGTCATCTCTGATCCCTCTCTTCCCTCCTACTTCCCCTTCCCTCTCTCCTCTCCTTCACGACACCCCACCTTTTCTTTTTAATTGAGTATCTTCTAGGAACCAAGCACTATGTCTGGATTTAAAAAACAATACAAAACAAAAAAACCACGACCCCTGCCTTCAGCACAGGGAGAATGAGGAAGCTACACATACGCAATCTGGTGTGGTCTAATGTTGTGGTAAAGGATGGAGTCTATTTGGGCATCTAGGAGAAGCATCCAACCCTACTGGGGGCTTCAAAGAAGACTTCCTGGAAGAAATGCCACCTGAAGGAAGTTTTTGAAACATGATTAGAAATTAGCCTAGTCAAAAATACAAGGGGAAGAGATTTTTTGACTGAGGGAGAAGCCTGGGCAAAGGAGAAAAGACACAAAGGCATAAAGGGATATTCCACAATTTTTCTCAGCCTCCTATAAGTTACAGTTTGGTAAAGTTAATAATGCAATCCAAACTTCCTCACTAGCCCAGAATCAAGTTTAACTAATGTGTTTGCTCGAATTATTAGTACATTGTTGTACAGTGTCACTTTATAATGTTGCAAATCCCTTCATTCATTCAATCAATACTGAGTACTTATTATGTGACTAAGGCAGTAAAACAAAACACTCCAAAATCTCCCTTCCTGCAGTGCCTACATTCTGTGAGTGGAAGAATAAACACAATAAATATGTGTATTTTATAGTTTACTAGATGGCGATCAGTAGTGTGGGGGAAAAATAGCACCAGGTAAGGGTAATCAGATCCCCAGGAAGAGACGGGGGCTGCATCTTGTGCGTATACCTTTGTTTCAAACAAAGTATGCCCCTCAGGGTTAAGCCACCATGCTCACAAGACAATTGAGATATTGAAGCTATAATGTATTTATTATTATTTATTATTTATAACATTATTTTACCAATTGCTTGCTATAACATAAATCAGCCTATGAATCAAATAAGAATACACTGTCAAATATTAAAATGATTATTTATCTCAATTAGTATTTCTTGCCCCAGCAAGCCAATAATTTGAACACAGCAGGCAGAGTTTGGGATGGTGAAGCACATGGAAACTATTATAAATTTTGAAACAGTAGACATCATCTCAGCACTAGCTCCTTTTGCTCGTGTTTCATTGGATGGTGTCAGGATTTAATAAAGTGGGATGGTTTTAGGATAGGGTGTATATTACCAGAAGGTAGATTGCTAATAGAATAAATTCCTTAAAGTGTCCTAATCATTCAGAGTATGCTTTTGGATATATCTAAAATCATCTCACAGGAAAATTAACAGACCCACTGAGAAATTCAAAGTAGGGCATTTAGCAATACAAATACAATAGGTTTTAATATGGCTGATGTTTAACTCTTTGTGATTTTCAGAAGAATAATATGACAATCACATGTGCATATATCTAATACATAGCTATGTAGAAGCATGGTTCTATATTGACACAATCAGATGTGAAACATAAACTAATATATCAGTAAATTGGTCTTGTCAATACTCTTGGTACTCTATTTTTGCTTTCAGCTTCCTGACACTAGCTGCTCGATGTTCACAATCAGCATCAGTTAATGCATTTCTTTGTGCATTTTTTACTGAATTGGGGGAGGAAAACATAAGCACTTGCCTTCTGCCCTTCCACACATATCAGGTTTTTCTATCATTTAACTCAGAGCAGGATAGAGCATAATCAGGGCTTTTACTTAAATTACACCGTGCATGAACTTTGGTCAGGTACCCTCCAGTGGGCACCCATGCAGTTCCTCGGAGGCCGTAAGTCTGAGAATGACATTGCCCACCAGGGGAATGTAAGTACAAATCATCGAAGCGTCTTGACTCAACAAGGCAATCACTTCCTTCCAGATCAGCTACATTAGTCAGAGAGGAAAAAAATCTGAATGTGACTATCTGTTCCTCAGGAGGATTTTATTGGCCCCATTTTTGTCCTTTTCCTATAAATCCACCTGCTTCAGCTCAGCTTTTTATCGCCAATCACCACATTTTCTATAATATGTTATAAATTAAGTAAACACGTGTCAACTAAATAACTGAACAATTTACATTCTATGATTACAGCCATGTACCAAATTTTTACGAAATAGGATATTTTCCTGAACTTTATTCCTTTTAAAGGCATAAAGCCTAAAACACTAAAATGACATTTTAATCCTATGACCTTTATAAATAAACGGGAGAAAACTTCACATTTTCCCCACTTTGAAAATCCAATACAAATATCTCAAGTTTAAATATACATGGAACGAGACAGTTTACATAAATACATGAAACATAAATGTGGAAATCTTGGGACTGTACAAGAATATAGAGCAGTGGGAACTGTGTCAGACCCAAGCATGCTGTACCATACCAAATCCATTCAAATACTATTTTCATAGTGTTGATTTACAAATATTTTAAAAATGAAAGTTAACTAAAAATGCAAGAATACTTAATATGATTAAAAAATAATTATCTTAGATTAAGTAAGTCTTCATTATACCAAATATCAAAACAAAAACAACAACAAAAAACCCAAACAAATGAAAAAACCTAATGACAAAAACACAAACTATGACTTGGATGTCCACTATCAACATTATTACCCAACATTCTCTTGGAAATCTTGGCCAAAGCAATTAGGGCAAAAATAAAGGAGACGTGTGTTAAAGTTATTGAAAAAATTACATGTTATGTAATTATTATTTGCAGACGATATGATTCCATGCAATGAAAACCTAAGAGATTTGGCCGAAAAACCTTCAGAACAAAGAAAATATTATTTGAATAATATCTTGATAAGCAGCCAGATAATCATAAAGAATTGTTAACTTTTCTAAGTACCAACAATAGCCACTTGGAGGATATAATGACTAAATAGCAAATCAAAACCCATAATAAAGCTCCATATAACCCTCAACAATTAATTAATGTTAGACCTTTATAGAAATCCATAGGTGGCCATCAAGATTATTAAACTCACCTAAAAACTCAAACTGACAGGCACAGCAAGAGTTAAAAATAGGAAGTTAAAAACAGGAATTAAAAACAGGAAGATAGAGAAATTTGATACCATTTCCCTTTTCTTCTTTCTGGAAAGGCTAATCTATGAAAACTAGTCTGCTGCTAACACAATATTCAAGAACTGGTGCCATGTTGGACAAATTAGCATTTTCAGCTGCTTGTTCTTACTTCCTTTCCAAATCTTGTGGGTATTTGATATATCAGTGATTTGAAAATCTAAATAGGGTAACAGTTGAAGTTTGCTAACAAGTTCTAATTAATTGAGCCATATTCTTTCTTCCCCTAAGGCCCTCCCTCATGGTAAATTAGGAGGCACTTTAACTGGCAAACCACTAGAGTGCTGTTGAGTGCATAATTGCCTCAGGGTTTTATCCTGTAGTACCCTAAGGCATTCATGCATCATGAGCTCGCTGGACCTAGAATCCTCAAAGAGTTGAAGCATGTCCCTAAGTACCCAACTTCTAAACAGGAAGATACTTCCAGTACTTAAATAATTGTGGTAATTCAAAGGTTAAGTATAAATATATTGCTTTTTTCCCATATTTAAAAGTTCCCAAAAAGTCATATCAAAGTAGGTTTTCTTTCCTGCCTGGCAACATTATCTTATATGTAAATAAATTTATGTATACAGTTTGGAATATTGCCTTTCAAAATATGAAGTACCTAACATTAGATATCAATCATCCCTCTAATCTTTCCAATTGTGCCTTCATTCATTTAACAATATGTCTTCCTCATGGATCTAAGATTACTTGTATTTATGTACAGTATTTAAGGGTTCACTCAGGTAATAATGCTTTTCATCACACTGAAGCACACTTTGATATGAAAACAATCAATATTGTTGCTAGATTTAATTTAGATAAAATTAATAATCTTTTCTCTAAACAGTCTGATAATTTATAGACAAACTCTTTATCTCCTGATTTCCCATTTTTTTAATAGGGTTTTTGGTCAATTAATCCAATGAAGGCTAAAGAAACCTTATTTTCTGTTAAATTCTTTTTGACAGAAAACAAAAAGTATCCAAAAGAAACTCTAAATGGAATTATTTGGAGATTAAGGACTAATCTAAATTATACTAAAAGCATAAAATACTAAGCATAAAAAGCATATCATAAAAGTGTGAAATACTTGGCCAAACATGGTGGCTCAAGCCTGTAATCCCAGCACTCTGGGAGGCAGAGCCAGGAGGATTGCTTGAAGCCAGGAGTTTGAGACCAGCTTGGGCAAAACAGCAAGACCCCATTTCTAAAAAAAAAAAAAATTATAAATTAACGTTGCACGGTGGCTCACACTGGAGTCCCAGCTAATTGGGAGGCTGAGCTGGGAGGATCACTTGAGCCCAGGAGTTGGAGGCTGCAATGAGCGATGATCATGCTACTGCACTCCAGCCTGGGCAACAGAGTGAGACCCTGTCTCTAAAAAAAACAAACAAAAAAAGAAATACTAAGGTCATAAAAAAATTTTTCTAGTAAAATTTTTCTTAAAATGAGAATGCAACTATTAAACTCCGGTTAAAATGATGGCCTAATGAAGTTTGAAATTTATATGGAATTTCATTGATATAATGAAACTTCTTATTCTGGTAACAAAAAAGTCCTTTTAAAAATGTCACCTCACATTTAAGCAGACGTAGGTGAACAATTCAGTAACCTGTCCAACTGCTAAGACAGTCACTACATCACTAATGTACCAGAAAAGTGAAGGTTTTCTCTCAGTTTTCTTCATTATGTATCTGTGTTTATATTAGGAAAGTCATTGGACCCCTATGAAATCAGCTATATAATCTCTAGTTCTGGCATTTCTATGATTCTAAGATTCTTAAGCATCCTTTTCACCATAATGTAGATCCTTGTGCTCACATTTTTATTTTAAAGGTATATGAATTTCAGTGGCATATAAACTCATTGGGTTAAATGTATGAATCCTTCTGCCGTCAATGAACTGGAATAATAAAGTAATATCCCTGAATGTTAAAATGATTCTTATGAAGATTCTTTCTTCAAACAACTACCTATGACAGATTTTACAAAATATTATTTTGCAAAGTCCTACACTGGAGCTTTCACTAACATCAATTTGAAGAGAAGGTATAAAAATAACTATGCTTAAGAGTCGGTCAGGTGTTACCAATGGCATCAATTTTAGTATTAACAGAAAGAGCAAAGGACAACACAAATAGACATTCTGCTGATTTCCTGGGCAAATATGCCTGATTACCCGGGGGTAGGTAGTTCCTTCTGAGAAAAAATTAAATTAAATTTTCTTATTCTTTTGACATTCTCAAAACTCAAATGTTTGATTAAAATCCCCTTTCTGCAACGGGACGAAAATTGTTTTAGAATTCTGTTGTTCCACTTTAAAAAAAAAAAAAGGACAGGACAGGAAACTTAAATCGATTTATACAAACTGACCAGATATTTTATACATCTAATATCTACATAAGATCTTTCTGTATTTCAGCAGGAAGGATTCTTTCTCAGGATTTATTTTTAGCCTTCCAAATCAATGAAAGAGATTCAAATCACTTAGGAGCCAAATGGTATCTAAAGACACAAATCCAGGTCAGTTCAATAAACCTAAAGCAAATGATTTCCCTGTATATTTTCTTTTTCTTAATAATAGTTGAAATGTCCCAAAGCAAAAAATATTTTTAAATGTTCCGTAAATTTTATATAACACCTGTTTTCTATCTTAAGGGAAAAACAGCTATAAATGAGAATGATGTAAACAGTTTTATACAATATCACTTCTAAAATAATCTAGGCTATGTGCACTATGGGGAAAAACAATTCTCATCACATATTTGCTCAGACAATTTGAATTATGCACTTAACACAAGTGTTTATATGTTATTTTTATTATGAATTTTTGTATATGTGTATTTCTAATAGTCACAGTGGTCTGAAGATAAATTTAGGGTTGCAATTATAACCCTAATCCAAGACTCCTCTACTTCAGGCATAACCGTTATGGCTCTCCTACTCTTAAATCAAACTACCCCTCATCTCTTCTGGAAGGATCTAAAGCTTTAGATCACATACACTCAGAACTCATTCCTCTCAGCTTCGTTGGGACATCTGCCATTTTCCTTCTCTACTGTTCAGCCTTCTGCATCGCTGCCTGCTGTCAAGAATTCTATGATGGCAATGAGGCTCTTCAAACCACAAATGTCTCCACATCCATCATGACACCACTGGTAGCACCTCTGCTCCACAAAGCCACGTGAAAACCACTTCCCATCAATTCTGGAGCTGCTGCCAGGGTCCCCTCAAGTGAATGCTGTTGCCTCTCACACTGATTCCTGCTGGTTCCCCTTGTGGACCAAGCCATTTCTCTCCAACATCTTCTTTGATTCTGATCAAACCTGAAACTCACACCTCTGACCATCCCATGCTCCATCAGCAATGCCAAGTGGAGGAGTCCTGTGTGTGGCTTCTCTACCCCACCCCTTCACATGCTACTGTTCCATGTTATGCAGAGCAACAGGTAGAGCTACTGAGGCCCCCTCAACTGATGGAGATCTCCAGTTTTTACTCCAAGGTCCTCTCCCTAAGTCTCGGGAATGAATGCCTGAGGATTAGACCACAGGACAATATGATTGGCAAATATTGTACTGTAATCAAAACTACCTTTCCTCTCTGGCCCTGAGATATTGGCATGAGATCAAGCCTGTGTGCCTGACTGTCTCTTTCCTTGGAATTAGTCTCTTCCCAGGAGGCATCTTAGTCTTTCTTAAAATGAAAGTGTAACAAAGGAACCAGTCAAATAATGGCTAAAGAGAGCTTAGTGAAGTTTGAATTTAATATGGAATTTCACTGGTATAGTACAGTTTCTTAGTCTGATGGCCAAAAATTACTTTCTTACAAAAATTTTACCCAATATCTAAAGGGAACTAGGTTAAAAAAAAAAAGTATTTTCTGTCCCACTGCTAAGATACTGACCACATCATTGATGTGTCAGAAAACTTAAATTTCTATCTCAGTTTTTTCACTAAAAGTCTGTGTTCATTTTAGGCCACTTTAATCCATAAATCCTCAGATATGGTCAGTCCTAAACTGAACATAGTTTAACTTAATCAACTAAACTGGAATCCCAATTATACTATTACAGTACATGCACATGCACACACATATGTTTTTCCTGTTTTGTCCACAAATCTAGACATACTCTGTTGAAGAAATGCTATTTATAAAATGATGTAAAAATCTTACATGAGAAAATACTGCTTTCTCAAGAGTGCCAGATTAATCTGAATCAATCAACTATAATCTCAAGATGGGCATATCTCAGTTTATTGCACTTCACTTTATTGTGCTTTGCAAATACTGCATTTTTCAGAAATTGAAGGTTTGTGGCAACCCTGCAATGAGTAAGTCTATCAGCATCATTTTCCAACATTATGTGCTCACTTCATGTCTCTGTGTCACAATTTGGTAATCTTTCAATATATCAAACTTTTTTATTACTATTATATCTGTTATTGTGATCTGTGATAAGTGATCTTTGATGTTACTATTGTAATTGTTTTGGGGCAGCATAAACCACACCCATATAAGGTGGCAAACTTAATTGCTAAATGTGTGTGTTCTGACTGATCTGCCAACAGGCCATTCCCCCATCTCTCTCCCTCTCCTTAGGCCTCCCTATTTCCTGAGGCAATATTGAAATAGGGCCAATTAATAACCCTACAATGGCTTCTAAATGTTCCAGAGAAAGGAAGAGTCACACATCTCTCACATTAAATCAAAAGTTAGAAATTATCAAACTTAGTGAGGAAGGCAGGTCAAAAGCCAAGACGGGCCAAAAGCTAGGCCTCTTGCACCTGTTAGCCAAGCTGTGAATGCAAAGGAAAAGTTCTCAAAGAAAATTAAAAGTGCTACTCCAGTGAACACACGAATGATTAGAAAGCAAAACAGCCTATTGCTGATATGGAGAAAGTTTGAGCAATGAAGGTGGAAGAGCCAAACAGCTACAACATGTCCCTAAGCCACAGCCAGAGCAGGGTCTTAACTCTCCTCAATTCTGCGAAGACTGAGAGAGGTGAGGAAGCTGCAGAAGAAAAGTTTGAAGGTAGCAGAGGTTGGTTCATGGACTTTAAAGAAAGAAGCCATTTCCGTAACACAAAACTACAAGATGAAGCAGAAAGTGCTGATGTAGAAGGTGCAGCAAGTCATCCAGAAGATCACTGACGAAGGTGGCTACACTAAACAACAGATTTTCTATGTAGACAAACAGCCTTCTATTGGAAGAAGATGCCAGCTATGACTTTCACAGCTAGAGAGAAGTCAATGCCTCGCTTCAAAGCTTTAAAAGACAGGCTGACTCCGTTGTTAGGGGCTAATGTAGCTGGTGACTTGAAGTTGAAGCCAATGCTCATGTACCATTCTGAAAATTTTAGGGTCCTTAAGAATTATGCTAACTCTACTCTGTCTTTATTTAATAAGCGGGACAACAATGCTTGGATGACAGCATGTCTTTTCACAGCATGGTTTACTGAATATTTTAAGCCCACTGTTGAGACCTACTGCTGAGAAAAGAAAAAAGATTCCTTTCAAAATATTACTGCTCATTGACAATGCACCTGGCCATCCACAAGCTCTGATGGAGATGCACAAGGAGATAAGTGGTTTTTTTCATGCTCACTAACAACATCCACTGTTCAGCCCATGGATCAAGGAGCAATTTTGACTTTCAAGTCTTATTATTTCAGAAATACATTTTGTAAGGCTATAGCTGCCATAGATAGTAATTCCTCTGATGGATCTGGGCAAAGTTAATTGAAAACTTTCTGAAAATAATTTGCCATTCTAGATGCCATTAAGTACATTTGTAATTCATGGGAGGAGGTCAAAATATCAGCATTAATAGGAGTTTGGAAGAAGTTGATTCCAATTCTCATGGGTGACTTTGAGGGGTTCAAGACTACAGCAGAGAAAGTAACTGCAAATGTGGTGGAAATAGCAAAATAACTAGAATTAGAAGTGGAGCCTGAAATGTGACTGTGTTGCTGCAATCTCACGATAAAACTTGAACAGAAGAGGAGTTGCTTTTTATAGATGAGTAAGAAAAATGGTTTCTTGAGATGGAATATTCTCCTGGTGAAGATGTGGTAAACATTGTTGAAATGACAATGAATTTAGAATATTACACAAACTTAGTTGATAAAGCAGCAACAGGGTTTGAAAAGATTGACTCCAATTTTGAAAGAAGTTCTACTGTGGGTAAAATGCTATTGAACATTATCACATGCTACAGAGAAATCTTTCATGAAAGGAAGATTCAATCAATGCAGAAAACTTCATTGTTGTCTTGTTTTAAGAAATTGCCACAGCCACCCCAACCTTTAGCAACCACCATCCTGATCAGTCAGCAGCCATCAACACTGAGGCAAAATGCTCCACCAGCAAAAAGATTATGACTCACTGAAGACTCAGAGGATCATTAGCATTTTTTAGGAATAAAGTAGTTTTTAATTAACATACATACGTTAGTTTTAGACATAATGCTATTGCACACTTAATAGACTACAGTATAGTGTAAATATAACTTTTATATGTACTTGGAAACCAAAAAATTTGTGTGACTATTTCAATATTTGCTTTATTGCAGTGGTCTGGAACCAAACCTGCAATGTCTGTGGGGTATGCCAGTAGTTGCCCTCAATTTAGCTTTGCTGACATAATATATTTCATAAACACAGGGATTCTTCATCTCTATTCTATTTACTTTTATCTTTCTCACACTTGGCATAGTGCCTGGAAAATAAAAATGTTCAGCAAATATGCTTTTCAGTGATTGAGGAGGAAGAAATTGAGAGATGCATAAAGCATTTTTAGTGTTTTATATATAACTCCTAAGCAAAATATTGTATAAATTATTTTATATCCAACTATTCACGCATGTACCATTTCTATTTTCATTTAAGTGGTACTGACATTATTAAAATAAGATATGATCAGTAAATAACCGAAGACATATGGACCACGGTGGACATTTATCAGATTTTTTTTGGCTTATTTATTTCTGCTGTCTTGCATGCATTTCCCCTTCCTAATGGCATCACAATCTCCTAGTCCCATTGTGAATAGTCTTGATGAGCCAGTAACTCCAGATTCCTCTCTCCAACTACACAAGCCAGGAGGGCTCGGCAGAACCTGCTTCTCCTATCCCGTGGTAAAGCCAGGAGGCAGGCAAGTGGCAGATGCATGGCCAATCAAATGCTCTCCCCTAGGACTTTGCATTTTGAATAAGTAAAGCAAGGATGAAAAGAACACTTGGCAATTACTCATCACAGTGGCAATAGCTGTGTCAGAACCAGACTGCTCCCGCAACAATACTGTTACTGTGTTTCCAACTTCCCATACCTCCAGGCACCTTGGTTTCTCCTTCCCACCATCAGTTCTCAGAGCCCACAAAATCCTTCTGTTTAAATTAGTTAGAGGTGATTTTTGTTGCTTACCACTAAGGAACTCTAAGTGACACATGTCCACACAAGCATCCTAACAGCCATTCTGCATCTTTGGAAGATGCCACCATGTGATGTCTAGCAGTGGAGTACAGCAGCAACTGTAATCCTCAGCTCCCAGGAGGAAATAGGGAAAAGGAGGGTTGGATCCCTCAATATTTTCAAATCTTCTCTTACTAATAAGTATAATTATGCCTGCTTAAACAATAATGCATAAAATTGATTATGTTCATTTCCTTTCCTCTTAGCAGTCTTGAAATAATCTCAGTGAGAGTTAGAAATTAAAAGGGAAAAACTTCCCAAGTGCAATTAAATCACTCACCATTGGTTTAACTGCCCTACTATCCAGTTCTATAATTACTTCTATTTTTTCCTATCTAAAGTCTTTTCCATAGCCCCTTCTCACATCTGTCCCACGTTTCGTTTTACTGCCATTTAGAATCAGGCATTAGCTACTTTTTTAGTGCCACCATGTTATATATTCAGAATATTAAAGATGTCCTTTCTACTCACCCAGCCCTCAGGCCTTGCTAGGTTGGGAACCTAAGCCAACTCCCTCCCTCTGTGAAATTCTCAGCACATGTTGTGGTTTCTCTAGCCATCTCCCTTTTCAACTGGTATAATTTGGAACTTCCCATTCTCATCAAGTGAATCCTCGTCAGGCCAGGGTGTAGCGGGCAGTGAGCACAGAGACACTGGGATCAGGAAAGCAGTGAACACACGTGAAACACAGGTTCTGGGCAAGATGGAGCCGAGGACATGCGACGCCAAATATGAAATTCCTCTGGGAATTTACAAAATAAGGTGTCTAATGTTTTTGCTAATTGCCCGCCTACAAATGCAAGGCCAATGGGAATTGAAAGATGAGTGTGAAGCAGAGCCTGGCAGACTTTCATCAGAAGCAAGGGAGCAAAGGCAGAGCAGACTCGGAGGGGAGGCAGCAACGGCATGAAGGAAGGACTGAGAGCTCTGCTCTGTTCTGTCCTGTTCTGTTTCCCATTCACACCTTGCAAAAATGACTGCCACCAACTTATATTGTCAACTCTGCTGCATATTGTCATTTTCCATGGAAACCAGTTAGATGAATGAGCTTCTAAGGGTACCTTAACATTGGAGTGCACAGATGAACTTGAGGATGCACAAAGCCCTGCCAAGTGATCTTGAAATCACATCGCTCAGTAGTTGTCTATTTTGCCTACTCCTAAAGATCGGTGTGTCCTTACTTTAATCACTTTTCTATTATACTAAGGGACTCAATCCATCATAAATTTTCGATCTTTTTTATCATGATTTGGCTTTAGAAAATCCCTCTCCTGGACATTGGCTTCATAATTTAAATTGCTATTTATCAAATAATTTTACATTTCCTTGAGATGATTTAGATAAAGTAGGGTTGGAATTCTGCCACTTGTACAATACCTTCCTTTAAAAAAAATCTTAAAGGGGAAATGTATTGATATTTACTTATAAAATGATACTTTGTGCAAACTGCAATAATACTGTGGGGGAAAATATGTAACTACTCTATTTTGTCTAAGTAACCATGTTGGCAGTTAATATAAATGTTCTTTGTAAAATTGTATTAACAAGAAACATTGTGTTCTATAATATCTAGCAATTTCTAAATTCACATATTTCAAATATTCTTCCTTGTTCACATACCATAAAATTGCACATCCCATTTGCAATTAAATTTTTTTGAAAGTTCTCTCGAGGGGGACAGGGAAGGGTAGAAATGCATCAAATGTATTTTTTTAATTGGCTATGTTCCAGAATAGAGATGGTGTAACCCCTTTCTATGTCAATGACTGGCTGGATTTGTAAGGATGATAAATCATCCCTGGATTTTTAATCCAAAGTTCCTTCTCTTTGGTTCCTCCCACTCTGCTCTACTTTTGGGTTGTAAATTTTCTCTCTCCCCATTTTCTAGAACCAAGTCAACTATCACATGTGAATATCCCCTTCCATGCCTATTCTCATTTCTAAGACATAGGGACTAAACCTATAGCAGTATGCCTATGGAGCACTTGAAAAGGAGCTAACTCACACTGAAGCTTGCTTACAGTGTAATATACACACTGGATTTCAAATATTTTGTACCAAAAAAATGTAAAATATCTCAATTTTATGTAGATTATAAGTTGAAACAATAATATTTTAGAGATATCGTTTGAAATAAAATATATAATAAAAATTAATTCACCTGTTTCTTTTTAATTTTATTAAGATGGCTATTGGAAAATTTAAAATTACATATGTGGCTCCCATTATATTTCTATTGGATAGTGCTTGCCTGTAATATTTACTTATATCCTAAAACTTATCACAGATGCTATCCTTTTTATGACCTCATCTTTCTCTCTCTCCAGCA